>CM062820.1:779596187-780846187 GCA_031772625.1 Pinus tabuliformis | reverse complement strand
AAAGCCGGGATGGATTTTGTCATTAGAACTTAGGGAGAATCCTAGTGTGTTAATCTGCTAGATTATAGTTGTGTCGCAGAACTGGGTGATTTATGAGGGTCTGTGTTAAGTGGGCTTGTCCCCTTGAGATGTAAGTTGTAAAAGTCATGATGTAATGTGACTTGAGGGTCGAAAAATGTTTTAAATCCCCTCGTGAATCCTAAGTCCTAGGTCCTAGGTGATGTTTCCAAAGGTTTTGGTTCGATGATCCATTTAAAAAATGAAATAAAATAATAAAATAAATAAAAGCTAAGAAATTTAAAAAAATGAAATAAATAAAAAATAATAAAAAAATTTAAAAAATTTAAAAATTTAAAAAATAATAATAAAATAATAAATAATAAAAAATTAAAAAAAAAAGAAAATTTAAAAAAAAAAATTTAAAAAATAATAATAAAAAATTAATTGAATAAATCGACGGATGAGATCAAGAGATGTCTTGATCCTCATCAACGGTCGAGATCATTTCTACATGGATCATTCGAACTAGCCATTGGAATCATTTCCTTTATATAGAGTCTTAGGTGGTCATTTCAGATTCATTCGATCCGTGAGTCTGTACTGAAAAAAGCTCTCTTGTAATCTGATTTCTGGTTAATAAAAGAAGACTTTGGGGTCCAAATCTTGCTGGTGTTACTCTCTGGAATTGCTGTGAGATGTTTATTTTTCTGCATATTTCAGTTTTCAGCCATTAACAATAGCTTGTTTTCAGAGTATTGTGAGCACAGGTATCTTGTTCACTTGCTAGGGTTTGAGTGTTGTTAGGATTTCTGAAATAATGGCAGGTATCTCCATTATTTCCTGAGATCTAGCAGCATTCTTGCTCTCTTTTGCTGATGGTTGCTTGAGATGTGCAGGGAATCTATTAGTGAAGAATATTAGTGGGCGTTTGGGGAAGTTCTAGGCTGGACCAGCCGACTCCTACAGGCTTTTCTTTGCAGAGCCCAGCTGATTTGCTCTGGGTTAATCATTTGAATTTATTTTTCTGGTTTACATGAGAGATTTCTGAGTCTGTTCACAATAAAATTCAAGTCTCTGATATTTCGAAAATATTATTGTAAATCATTGTTAAATCTGGCTAAAAAAAGGAGCCAAAATCTCAGACTCTGCTTAACTGATCTAGGATCTTGAAAATTTTGTTTTTTGCACATACGTTTTATGTCTATCTTCTATGTCGAAATTGCATTTTTTAAGGCTGTTCCTTTACATTTATTAAATTTGTAACAGGGACGTAATTTTGCAGAGGAATGTGGCTACAATCTTCATTCAAGTCAGGGTTTATAAAGAGATATCTGTTATTAGCATTTTGAGTTCTGGGCCAACACAGTGAAACATTTGCTTTCGTGGGCATCGAGCCTTATTTTACGCACACGATTCAAAGCCGCCGTCTGCGTTTGATCATGACTGAGGTTCAGCATTAAAACTTCGAAGAAGCCGTGTATCTGGAGTTCTGTTTTAAGTTCAATCAGCGTCTCTGTATGACAACAATAAACATTGGGTTTAAAAGGAATTTGTTGCTGTAAACATCGCTTGAGGATTGAAACATTATTCGCTGTTCCCTCTCGTTCATCACCTGAAGGCAGTCCGCACCTCAGGCAGCATCGTTTTTCTTCTAATTTTTGCGAGAACGATTGTATGAGATATCATTCCACTCCAGGTTCTGGGTTAAAACGTTTTGATTTCACATTCGGATAGCAGTTACGCCCTTGAAGCCTGCAAGCATTCGTTACCTTTCTCTGTTCGCCGTCAATTCGGATAAGTTGTTGCAAAGGTAAGTATCAGTTTCCCTTCGTTTTCTGCTGCGTATCGTGGAGCAAATCGATCTGCTCAGAATTGTCTCGGCCCGCATCTTCCATTACGCCGTCAATACGCAGGTAATATCTCATTTGTTTGGGCACATCGTTTTGTGTTTTAACGTGGTTGCATGCGAGGATTCCAGCGTAGGGTAAATCGTTTGGTTAGCGTTTGGTTAACGTTTGGTTTGATAGCGTTAGGTTAGTGTAGTCTTAGGTTTTGCTTTACGTCTTAGATTTAAATTTATTTAGATTTTTTTAGTTTTTGTTTTTGTTTTATGTAGATTTGTATTAATTAAAATTCTTAATGTGTTAGATTTTAGATTATAATTAGATTTTAATTCATGTTTTAGTTTTAGTTTTAATTAGATTTCAATTCATTTTTTTTAAATAGTTTAGGTTTTGTTTTATGTAGTTTTTTTATTTAGTCTTTTAAATTCGGTATTTTGAAAATATAAAAAATAAAAAAGATTTATTTACGTTTAGATTTATTTTTTGATATAGTTTAGTTTTCATTTTTTAGTTTTTCTTTATAAAAAAAAAAAAAAAATAAATAAATTTGAAGAGCATAAAAATTTCTTCTTGTGGAAAATTACTTTTACCAGCTTCAGTTGTTTATCATTGTATATCTTTCATGCTGAGGTCTAAAATTTTCAGAGTCGGGATACGAAATTGATATCTGGTTAATTTCGCCGTTGTTTAAAGCAATTTATTTCTCTTAGTTTGCTGGATATCGTTATTTGAAGAGCTTTGTGGTTTTACTGGATATTTAAAGCATTATTCTCTTTATTTTGATGATAAATGATTGCTGTCTGCGGTTCATGTTCTTATATCATCCAGCTAGTAATCATTTAAGCACCAATCTCTTAAGGCACTGATCTATCAAATTAATAAAATCATCTTAGTGCATCTCGTCTCCCAGCCCAACTGTTTGGCAGTTGGTCTCCATCATCTCACAGGGTCTACCCTCCTTAGCCGTGGGAGACAGGCTTAAACGGAGGGATCGGGGATCAGAGTGACAGCCCCCGGTCTGAGCGTTGTCGTGCCAATCCGCGCGACAACATTTTTTGGCGCCGTTGCCGGGGATAGAGTTTTTCTGTCCTTGGTTCTTACATTTCAAGCTTTTTTGTGTCTAACTTCTTGTTCAAGTGGCGACTCCACTTCCTATATTATCTGCAAGAGTGTACACTAGAAGACATCCAAGCAGTCTGTGCAACCCCACTCCTGATCCTGAAAAGGTTTACAGGGTGCGATCACACAAACTTGCTTCTCGTACACTCCTTGCAAATCTTGGACAAGAAGCCCTTTCCGATATTCATTTGCTCTTTAAAGGTCAAGTTAGGCGCAGCACCATGAGTCTGTATGCCCCTTGTGATTTTTCTAACATTCCTGGATCCCCCAATGCTATTCCATCTGTTGGGATAGACAAATTGCCTAATTTTCGAGGAGATAATGCCATTACTGTTAATTCCCACTTACGAGATTTCAATATATGGATGGCTAAGTATGCTAGATCTCCTGATTTTGATCATGAAGATGTCAGGATGACTCTTTTTATCTTGACTCTAGCAGGTGATGCTTATGACTGGTTTACAGAAAAACCTCCAAATTCATTTAACTCTTTACAATCAATCATTAATTCATTTAGAGAAAAATATGGAGATAAAAGAGAGGGAAGACATCTTATAAGAGCTCTTACTCTGATAAGAAAGAGAGAGGATGAAACTGTTGAAGAATTTAATAGAAGGTTTAATGGTATTATTAGAGAATTACCTCAAGACTATAAACCTACAGATAAAACTCTCCAAGATTTTTACATTGATGCCTTCGGTCCTGAACCATCTTATGAGTTAAGGTGTGCTAAACTTACTGATTTTCGAGATTGCCAAGCCTTAGCTGTAGAACTTGAAAAGGATAAGGCAGCTTCTGGGAAGTCTGAAATCCTAGGTTTTGATAGGGCTGCTACGAAACTAAAGGAACCTAAGGGAAAAGCAGTCCAAGAGCCAGAAAGTGAGCTTGTTCTTAAATTGCTTCAAAACATTGAAACTATGGAAATTAATCATAATAAGGAGATAAACACTTTGCAGAATAGATTAATTCAGATGGAAAGAACGCAATCGCAAAATTTTCAGCCTCGAAATAATAATAACAAAAATAATAATTGGCAAAGAAGGGGTCAATCTAGTGAGCAGAGACCCCCTAACCCGCTTACTAATCTGGTAGATGATGCTCCTCCTTACTGTCGTGCTTGCGATGCTTTTCACGAAGAGTCCTCTTGTCTCATTATCAGAAGACTCTTGGATAATGGAATGCTTGGGACAGGTGAGCAAATAAACGTAGTAGGGAGCAAGTTTCCTGTGCCCATGAATGATTGGATAGAGATTAAGGAAAGGAGCTATGATGTTATGGATCCTTCATCTGCTTTTAGTATTAATAACCTTGAAAATGAAGATGACATTTTGGCTAGGTTATATGGTGAGAAACCCTCTCCTGAGAAAATTTTAGAAATTGCTAGAGATAGGGGTTTGACATACCAAAGAAGGGATAAAGATCAGAGCGGGAATCAAATTCCCCCTCGAACTTTAAACCCTGGCATAAACTCTGGAATAGATGTTGATTTGGGAAGTTGGTTTAACAATGCAAAAATCTGGGTTCCTGTATCTGAGATCGCTAAGATCCCTTCCCAAAAAGACAAGTTACTAAAGGCAATTCAGGGTCCTCAAGTCAACACTTCTCAGCAGAAGATTCGCGAGGCTGACTATCATGATGCTCCTATTTATTTGCAAAGCGTAGATGCTGATAACAAAGATCATCAACCCTTCTTTATCACCTTATTAGTCAACGGGTATAAATTGAATAACTGCATGTTGGATTCAGGCACATCTGCTTGCGTTATGACTAAAAAGGTCATGGAACAGCTTAACTTAAGAGTTTCTAGACCCTACTATAATATATGTGCTATGGATTCTAAGAAAATCGAAGTACATGGTTTAATCAAGGATTTACAAGTTCACCTTTCAGTTTACTCGGACATCATGGTTGTTATGGATATCGTTGTCGTTGATGTACCTGATGCTTGGGGTATGCTGTTATCTAGAAAGTGGGCCTCTGATCTAGGAGGAAGCATTCAGATGAATTGGTCATATGCTATGATTCCTTCTCCTAGCGGTGATGGTTTTGTTAGGCTAAATAGAGAGCCCGAGAGGAAATTTCATGTTGAAAATCCTAAGAAGCCTCATAACGAAATAATTAGAGAACAATCTGACATCGGGAACTACTCTATCATGTCCAATTTCATAATTCCTCCCGATGATGAGATTAAGGACCTTAAGGATAACGTCTGGTATATGTACTTCGATGGTGCGTCCTCTAGTCATGGTAAAGGTGCGGGAGTAGTGCTTGAATCGCCCCTTGGTCATATATTCAAGTTTGCCTATCGTTTAGAATTTGAAGCAACCAACAATGTCGCTGAGTACGAAGCTATATTGTTGGGTCTTGAATTGGCCAAAGCTTTGAGGATTAAATTGCTTAGCATCAAGGGGGATTCCGATCTGGTTATCATGCAACTTAAAAACAAATTCACATGTAGAAATCAGAGATTAAGAAACTATCGAAATGCTGTGTGGGATACTATGGAGCACTTCGATGCCCTTAACCTTGAAGCAATCCCTCGAGAACAAAATAGTTTGGCGGATGAACTTGCTGTAGCTGCCACAACTTTCCAGTTATCTGATGAGTTAATTAACGATAAAATCAAAATGGAAGTAATATTTAGACCATCTGTCCTAGATAACTCGGAGCATTGGCAAGTTTTTAACGACGAAAAGCAAGTCATTCGTTTTCTCAATAGTTTGGATGAGTTTGAAGATTTTCGGATAATTTCTCAGGAGGATGGATCTTTAAATCATGAACATATCATAAATCCTACTCCTAGAAATGTGGTTGCCTTAGAGCAACATTTTGATCGGCATGATGCCACGAAGCTTAGAGAAGAAAACAAGATGAACCCAGGCGAGTACCTCGAAATCAACATTGGTACTTCTGAAAATCCGAAAATAGTTAAAATTGGTAAAGGTACTAGTTTGGAGGAAAGGAAAAAGTTAGTTGATTTACTTCATGAATATAGAGACGTTTTAGCTTTTTCCTATGATGAATTAAAAGGCTATAGGGAAGATGTTATGGAGCATACAATTCCCTTAAAGGATGAAAATGCTAAACCCTTTCGGCAGAAACTTAGGCAAATTAATCCGAAATTAGCCCCCTTGGTCCAGAAAGAACTTGCAAAGATGCTTTCAGCAGGGATCATCGCTCAAACTAGGCATTCGACATGGTGTTCGAATTTGGTGATTGTTAGGAAAAAGAACGGTTCAATAAGACTTTGTGTCGATTTTAGAAACCTTAATCTAGCATGCAAAAAGGATAATTACCCTTTGCCAAACATGGAAACTTTGTTGCAAAGAGTAACTGGGTCTGGAATGATGTCATTGCTAGATGGTTTTTCTGGGTATAATCAGGTTTGGGTTAAAAAGGAAGATCGACACAAGACCACATTTACAACACCATGGGGTACTTTTGAATACATCAGAATGCCATTTGGGTTAACAAATGCTGGGGCTACTTTCCAGAGGGCCATGGATTATGCCTTCAAGGGGTTAATCGGGAAAATTATCGAAATCTATCAGGATGATCTTACTGTTTTCTCTAAAGATGGCATCAGTCATATAGATCATCTTAGGCAAGTTTTCGATAGATGTAGAGAATATGGAATTTCTTTGAATCCGGCTAAGTCTGTTTTTGGGGTAACAGAAGGGAAATTACTCGGTCATATCATTTCTAAGGAAGGAATCAAAATCGATCCTGAACGAGTTGAAGCAATTCAAAAGATTCCTCTCCCGCATAATCTTAAATCCCTTCAGTCTTTCCTTGGAAAGATAAATTTTATTAGAAGATTCATCCCAAATTATGCAGAAATAGCTAAGCCCATTCAAAATCCTCTGAAGAAAGATGCAAAATTTGTCTGGCAAGAAGAGGGCAAAAAGGCTTTCCAAGAAATCAAGTCTGCTATTGCAAAAGCCCCTGTCCTGGTTAGTCCTAATTACTCCAAGGATTTTATGATTTTTTCTTTCGCTTCTGAAGATACCATCGCCGGTGTTTTGCTTCAAAAGAATAAAGATGGTCACGAGCAGCCTATTGCTTTCATGAGTAGAGCACTTCAAAACTCTGAGTTGAAGTACAATACCATGGAAAAGCAGGCTTATGCCCTGGTCAAGTCTCTTAAGCATTTTAAAACTTATGTGGGTTATTCTAAGATCATTGCTTACGTCCCGCATTCTGCTGTTAAGGACATATTAACTCAAACTGATTGCTTAGGGACTCGTGCTAGGTGGGTTACTAAGATACAAGAGTATGATTTAGAAATTAGACCCACCAAGCTGATCAAAGGCCAAGGTTTAGCTCAAATGTTAACAGAAAGTAATGAAAAGACTCTTGGTTTGTTTTGCCTTGACGAGCTATCTTCGCCAGAGTTGAGAAGATTAGCAGAGCATGAATGGTATAAGGACATAGTCTACTATTTGACAAATCTTGCATGTCCTAACCATTTAGTCGCTCATAAGAGAAGGGCTCTTAGACTAAAAGCCACTAAGTACTGCCTTATGAAGGATGGCCTTGGATGGAGAAACCCTGAGGGCATAGTGCTTAGGTGTGTTGACGATGTTGAGTCCAAAAGATTAATCTCCGAGTTTCATTCAAGATTTTGTGGTGGTCATTATGCCGCTAGAACTACCGCCCACAAAATCTTGAGAGCTGGCTATTATTGGCCTTCGATTTTTTCTGATGTGCACAAGTATGTTAGAACGTGTCAAGCCTGTCAACTGTTCGCTGGGAAGCAGAAGCTTGCTGCCCTTCCTCTACAACCTGTTATTGTAGAGGCACCTTTTCAGCATTGGGGTCTGGACTTCATAGGGAATTTCCATGAAAATTCTAGCAATGGCTACTCTTGGATTTTGACCGCTACCGATTATTTCACTAAATGGGTCGAAGCCATTCCTGCTAAGAATGCCATTGAAAAGGTGATTATGGATTTCATTGAGAATAACATCATTACTAGATTTGGTGTCCCCGCTAAGATCACTACGGACAATGCCAAGGCTTTTAGTTCTTCAGAGTTTACATCTTTTTTCTTCAAATATGGCATTGTCTTATCTCATTTGTCGAATTACTATCCTCAGGGTAATGGTTTGGCTGAATCAAGTAATAAAAATCTCATAACCATTATCAAGAAGATAGTAGGAGATAACAAGAAGTCCTGGGACAGTAAAATCAAGTATGCTTTGTGGGCAGACAGAATTACTAAGAAGAAGTCTACTGGTAAATCTCCCTTTGAATTAGTTTATGGCTTGGATGTTACCTTACCTGTGCACCTAAAATTGCCAGCCTATCAGCTTCTCCAAAATTTTTCCACTAATAAAGATATTGTTCAGAATAGGATAGATCAGATTGTGGAATTAGATGAGGCTCGTCGGACAGCTTTTGAGGCTATATGTAAAAATCAATCTAATATTAAGAAAAGCTTTGATAAATGCTCTCGATCTAGATCTTTGCAGGTTGGAGATATGGTTTTACTCTGGGATCGCAAAAATGAAAAGCCGGGAAAACATAAGAAGTTTGATAGTTTGTGGCTGGGACCATACATCATTAGAGATATAGCCGGGCCAAACTCATTCTACTTGAGCAGATTGGATGGCGAACCACTTGATCTACCAGTGAACGGCCAAATGCTCAAGCTGTTCTTCAGAGATGATATCTGATGCCATGGGGCATCTTCTGTATTGTATTTCTATCCCTACTCCTTGTCTTTTCAGCATTTCATTTCTGTTTTTAGGATTAGATTTACTTTTCATGTTATTAGTTAGTTAATAAATGAAGAGCTTTTATCTTTCCTGTGCTTAATGTATATGATGATTTTGGACGGACGCTACTTATATTTTGTTGTGTGTTGCATGGATGCAGATTCTGGATTCTCACATTCCTACAGAGCAGCAACGTGTCCCCAAGTAGAGCCAGATGTTGACCACTACTGGTCAACTTCCCATGCAGTACACCCTCTTTTCTTGGCAGAAAGGGGTAGCACCTGAACGACGTGTCCGTGCCAGCCTACAGTCATCAGCAGCTTGATCATTTCAATTGTAAACCCAGTCTGCATGTATGAATTGTAAATAATCTAAGCAGATCAGAGTCATGTATGTAAAATTGCCTAGGTGGACCTAACTTTCTATGATAATCTATGTCCCGGAAGGTTTTTCGTCTCACCGATCCATGGATCGGCAGAGTTTTCCTTCAAACCTGACCCAAAGCCGGGATGGATTTTGTCATTAGAACTTAAGGAGAATCCTAGTGTGTTAATCTGCTAGATTATAGTTGTGTCGCAGAACTGGGTGATTTATGAGGGTCTGTGTTAAGTGGGCTTGTCCCCTTGAGATGTAAGTTGTAAAAGTCATGATGTAATGTGTCTTGAGGGTCGAAAAATGTTTTAAATCCCCTCGTGAGTCCTAAGTCCTAGGTCCTAGGTGATGTTTCCAAAGGTTTTGGTTCGATGATCCATTTAAAAAATGAAATAAAATAATAAAATAAATAAAAACTAAGAAATTTTAAATTTTAAAAAAATGAAATAAATAAAAAATAATAAAAAATTTTAAAAAGTTTAAAATTTAAAAAATAATAATAAAATAATAAATAATAAAAAAAAAAAAAAAAAAAAAAAAATTAAAAAATAATAATAATAAATTAATTGAATAAATCGACGGATGAGATCAAGAGATGTCTTGATCCTCATCAACGGTCGAGATCATTTCTACATGGATCATTCGAACTAGCCGTTGGAATCATTTCCTTTATATAGAGTCTTAGGTGGTCATTTCAGATTCATTCGATCTGTGAGTCTGTACTGAAAAAAGCTCTTTTGTAATCTGATTTCTGGCTAAGTTACCAGAAAACGGATACGGGAACGGATACGGGTACGGGGTTTGAAACGGATACGGCAAATTTTCAAAAAATCTGGATACGATACGGCAGGAAACGACACATAATAAATAAATATATATATATATATATATATATATATATATATATATATTAAAAATAAAAAATTCATATTACCATTCATATTTCAGAATCTAAATTATCATCTATGATCTATCATGATTCATGATTCATCATCATCAATTCAAGATTCAACTTTCAAAGTTTCAACATATGCCATATGGCATAAACATTCATGATTCAACATTGCCATCATCATTAACAATCACTATAACATTCATGATTCAAGTTTCAACTTTCAAGACTTTAGATTTCTCTTGTTTGGCTAGGTCTCAACATAGTGATAGCTTTCCTTGGCCAGTGGGGTAATGAACTCAAAACTTTTCTTAATTCCCTGCCCAATTTCTTGACTGTAATTCTCACTGGGGCTTGCAACAGTCCCCAGAAAATTTGTAATGCAACTATATAGAATGCAATTTATAAACAGAAGTCTGAAATTTATCTGCAGTATCTTCGCAATTCATTCATATACTCTGCAATCACATTTAATTTGTAACAGTATATACCTTTCTTCATGAGCAATAGTTAAGCTAATTCTCAATAGCATGAACAACATGCTAGGATTCTTTTCTCCATTTAAACCTAACAGATTATATATACGTAAGATATAACTACAGTATTTCACCGCCTCCACAAAAAATTCATTATAAACAGAATCAAAACGCCTGAAAAACGGGAGGGTTTTCCCATCAAAACGCCTGAAAAACGGCTTTAAAAAATCGGAAACGTATTGGAAGCAGCAAAAACGTATTTCAGCCGTTTTTGTGCCGTTTCTGGGCTGAAAACGTATCAGAAACGGAAAACGGCGTTTTGCCCAGTCAAGGAGCCGTTTCCGGTAACTTAGATTTCTGGTTAATAAAAGAAGACTTTGGGGTCCAAATGTTGCTGGTGTTACTCTCTGGGATTGCTGTGAGATGTTTATTTTTCTGCATATTTCAGTTTTCAGCCATTAACAATAGCTTGTTTTCAGAGTATTGTGAGCACAGGTATCTTGTTCACTTGCTAGGGTTTGAGTGTTGTTAGGATTTCTGAAATAATGGCAGGTATCTCCATTATTTCCTGAGATCTAGCAGCATTCTTGCTCTCTTTTGCTGATGGTTGCTTGAGATGTGCAGGGAATCTATTAGTGAAGAATATTAGTGGGCGTTTGGGGAAGTTCTAGGCTGGACCAGCCGACTCCTACAGGCTTTTCTTTGCAGAGCCCAGCTGATTTGCTCTGGGTTAATCATTTGAATTTATTTTTCTGGTTTACATGAGAGATTTCTGAGTCTGTTCACAATAAAATTCAAGTCTCTGATATTTCAAAAATATTACTGTAAATCATTGTTAAATCTGGCTAAAAAAAGGGGCCAAAATCTCAGACTCTGCTTAACTGATCTAGGATCTTGAAAATTTTGTTTTTTGCACATACGTTTTATGTCTATCTTCTATGTCGAAATTGCATTTTTTTTAGGGCTGTTCCTTTACATTTATTAAATCTGTAACAGGGACGTAATTTTGCAGAGGAACGTGGCTACAATCTTCATTCAAGTCAGGGTTTATAAAGAGATATCTGTTATCAGCATTCTGAGTTCTGGGCCAACACAGTGAAACATTTACTTTCGTGGGCATCGAGCCTTATTTTACGCACACGATTCAAAGCCGCCGTCTGCGTTTGATCATGACTGAGGTTCAGCATTAAAACTTCGAAGAAGCTGTGTATCTAGAGTTCTGTTTTAAGTTCAATCAGCGTCTCTGTATGACAGCAATAAACATTGGGTTTAAAAGGAATTTGCTGCTGTAAACATCGCTTGAGGATTGAAACATTATTCGCTGTTCCCTCTCGTTCATCACCTGAAAGCAGTCCGCACCTCAGGCAGCATCGTTTTTCTTCTAATTTTTGCGAGAACGATTGTATGAGATATCATTCCGCTCCAGGTTCTGGGTTAAAACGTTTTGATTTCACATTCAGATAGCAGTTACGCCCTTGAAACCTGCAAGCATTCGTTACCTTTCTCTGTTCGCCGTCAATTCGGATAAGCTGTTGCAGAGGTAAGTATCAGTTTCCCTTCGTTTTCTGCTGAGTATCGTGGAGCAAATCGATCTGCTCAGAATTGTCTCGGCCCGCATCTTCCATTACGCCGTCAATACGCAGGTAATATCTCATTTGTTTGGGCACATCGTTTTGTGTTTTAACGTGGTTGCATGCGAGGATTCCAGCGTAGGGTAAATCGTTTGGTTAGCGTTTGGTTAACGTTTGGTTTGATAGTGTTAGGTTAGCGTAGTCTTAGGTTTTGCTTTACGTCTTAGATTTAAATTTATTTAGATTTTTTTAGTTTTTGTTTTTGTTTTATGTAGATTTGTATTAATTAAAATTCTTAATGTGTTAGATTTTAGATTATAATTAGATTTTAATTCATGTTTTAGTTTTAGTTTTAATTAGATTTCAATTCATTTTTTTTAAATAGTTTAGGTTTTGTTTTATGTAGTTTTTTTTATTTAGTCTTTTAAATTCGGTATTTTGAAAATATAAAAAATAAAAAAGATTTATTTACGTTTAGATTTATTTTTTGATATAGTTTAGTTTTCATTTTTTAGTTTTTCTTTATAAAAAAAAAAAAAAAAAAAAATTTTGAAGAGCATAAAAATTTCTTCTTGTGGAAAATTACTTTTACCAGCTTCAGTTGTTTATCATTGTATATCTTTCATGCTGAGGTCTAAAATTTTCAGAGTCGGGATACGAAATTGATATCTGGTTAATTTCGCCGTTGTTTAAAGCAATTTATTTCTCTTAGTTTGCTGGATATTGTTATTTGAAGAGCTTTGTGGTTTTACTGGATATTTAAAGCATTATTCTCTTTATTTTGATGATAAATGATTGCTGTCTGCGGTTCATGTTCTTATATCATCCAGCTAGTAATCATTTAAGCACCAATCTCTTAAGGCACTGATCTATCAAATTAATAAAATCATCTTAGTGCATCTCGTCTCCCAGCCCAACTGTTTGGCAGTTGGTCTCCATCATCTCACAGGGTCTACCCCCCTTAGCCGTGGGAGACAGGCTTAAACGGAGGGATCGGGGATCAGAGTGACAGCCCCCGGTCTGAGCGTTGTCGTGCCAATCCGCGCGACAACAGGTCCCAAATATGCCATTGGATCGTCCCTGATCACTGCACTATCCTATAGTGAAGGAGTCCCTCGATACCAGAATCCCAAGCCAACCTGATCAATGTGGAGCACCCCTTGCTCCACTCACTATCTTGTTAGGGGTATTAGAATCCCTTTGCCTACTACCAATAAGTAGAGCATCCTGATGATGTAAAACTCCGTGCAAATCCTCATGAAGCTACTCTACTGAATAGTCCACCCCATGCACTCTAATTGTGGGCCCTTGAAGATACAACTCAATCCCCATGCTTGTGATGCCTCTCCTGCATTAGCTCCTCCTGAAATCCTCTTGTTGGCCATCTTGCCATCAGTGAATCACGGAAACTCGGTGGAAAATCTGGATGACCCTCTCCTGTAGAGACCAACTCACACCTATGGGTAGCTAAATCGCTAAGTATTGTGATGCTAGGGCCCCCTGCCCAGCGTAGCAAGAAACCATCATGTTGACCCTGTGACACCCTGGTCATCACTAATTGTCTAGCACGCTCGTACCATAACCTCCTCTCGCATAACTCTCGGCCACAATCTATGCGACGATCAACGTTAGGCTAAACCTGCCAAAGCGCCTCAATAGTGCCAGCGCCTATTGCCCCATGGCTAACCCCAATCCTGAGCAACAATATGCCTCGTCCTGTGGTGAGGGCTTCAGTGATTTGTGAAAATCACTAAACTGAAATTCTACTACTGCAACAACTGATTTATTTCACCTACTTATTATTCACAATAAGTTATTTACGAAATCCCTTCAGTCTACTGTAGTTATCACACAATTACCCAGAGAAAAAAATACATGTACAAGAACCAATCACATCAACACAGTTATTTTTGGACAATTGTCCCCGGAAAAACCCAATGTGGGAAAACCGGTGAAGCAGATGAGGGCTTTATCAATATTCAACAACAATTGCTTTTACAAGGAATGATTTTACAGAGAAACTGAAAGAAAACACCTGAGACTTTCCCTTTGAGACGTTCTGATGCTTTGGCGACCCTGGTCCCACTTCTGCGTCGCCCCTGTGTCACTCTGCGTGGCCCAGCTTGGATCTGAGTGGTTTTGTGTCCCTCTGTGTTAGCCTGCGTAGGCTCTGCGTCTCTCCTCTAGACTACGTCTCTCTCTGCGCTGTCTCCCACTGTCCCTACGTCACCTCCTCTATCACTGCCTGCTGCTGATGCCCTCCTCTTCCTCCACCCTGCAGCTCTCCCTCTGAAATCGATCTCCTCTATCTGAGAATCGATTTTCCTTGAGATACTGAATATCTGCCGGTGTGTCTCCAAATGATCCTCAAGTCTTCTCTTATGATGAATCAATGGTCGAGATTAAGTCCCTAATCAACGGCTAAGATTAAAACAGACTTGATCCTCGTCTCTTAGAAGCTTCTCACCCTTATCTTTATTAATACCCATTAATATTTTTATTTTTCCTAAGTTTAGATTTAGGAACTCGGTAAAAATATTAATTATTTTAATAACTCTTCATTCGGGTGGAATTTCTCAAAACGATTTCTAGGTCTTGGAGATCTCATGTTCTTTAGCCTCTCCTCCAAATTTCAAGGCTAGAGCACATCCGATGCTACCAAAAATCAACATGATCCCCCATGTGTCTCTCTGTGAATGAATCAGTCCACCTGTTATCTCGACCATGCTCACTGAGGAGTGGAGTATCCCACCAATCCACTAGATCCCTGGATCCCATAACCATATTGGAGGTCCAGATTCCCCAATCCTCTCTGTCTGTCACTGTGATATGCTAATAGTTGTTGGGACTCCTCTGTGCCCCGTCTTTGCCTCATGTAGGTATCCAATAGGTAGGTACCAAGCATCAAGAACCTGTGCTGCAAATATCCAGTTGCTCTATGCCTGCCAAACCACACAACGATATTTGTTATCCCAGCTCCTAATGATGTGCCCGGGTATTGCCAGAAGCCTAGGCATCATCCTACTAACAAGGACTACTATCCTCTGTACCTCATGCTCACCTAATGCCTCGAGTTATCCAGCGGAAAAAGCACCATGTAACTCCCTCTCGGTCACCTCCCCAAGTGTGTGTCTAGAGGTGGAACATATGCTACCTCGATAATCAACCATGCCGTCCCTAAGCCTGTAACCATCAACTCATGCACCTACCAAGTGTCTCAACTGGAGGGTCTCCTCTCGGACCATGACACACAGTGTCTCATCCAATTTCCTAGGGTGAGCCTCCCATGCCGTGCTAATTGAATGGAGAGTGTCAAAGAGAAACATCCAAACCCTCTGCGACTGTAAGCAACACTGGAGGATGATGGGTGGGTATGTCCCAAAGAGTATGATCAAGAGTCTTCCAGAATGCTTAAGAGTAGTCCTATGGACAATACCCTTTCTGTCTCAGATCTACTAATAACCCCCTCAAAGCCCTATCTCCACTAAACATGGTTTCCCTAGATGCTCAATAGTCTCCTCATCGATCCTAGGTGACCTGCACTAGTGGTACACATAATTCCTCTATCCATAAGTCTCCTGGGAGGAAATGCTACAAGTCGCTGTAACACATCATCTGCCACTGCATACCACCCAGTGTCGCCGCACTCCACGACATGCCACTATATGCCGCAACCTGTCCCGGTACACCATTAGATACTCCCGACTACAACTATACCATCTTGTACCATCTTGTGTCACTGCACCTATTACTCCTCGCATGTACTCAATGCGATGTGAGGCACTCCCACTCCACACCGCAGTCCAACATACTACGACACACCCCCATGTGTCTCCATGTCCATTTGCAAACCACTGCTCCATGCTAGATGCTCCTACCCATCTCTGGATGTGATGGCCTAAAGTTGTGTCCATATGCGTCGGGCCACACCAGACCTGTATCATCACCTCCACCGTCACATCTCCATAATCTTTGATGAGGGGACCTCCCCTCCAAATCCTTTTTGAGGGATTTGAGAAGTGAATCTCCCTATGTGCCAGCAGTGATACCACCACTGCTCTGCTCCTTTGCATTCTTTGCACCCCACACAAAAGTGAAGAGTCCCCATTAATAAAATTTTAGACTTTAAAACTTTATAAATATATATATATATATATATATATATATATATATATATATATATATATATGTATTAGATTTTATAAAGTATATGGTTAGACTTTATAATATGAATTTATAAAACATATCATTAAACTTATATAACATATATAAAGAAATGATATAAGATATATTACTTAACTTTATATCATATATAATTTAAATGTTATAATATATATATCTTAAAACTTTATAGCATTTATAATATAAACGTTATACAATGTGTCATTAAACTTTATAACATTATAATGTAAGTTATAAAGGTATCAGTTATAAAACTTATAACGTATGCTGGAAATGTTATAATCGTAAATATCAGCTGCCCTAAAAGAATCTATACTTATCCCAGCCATTAATAAAAGTCGGTCGAACCTGCTGAACACTTATTACTGAGCGCTGGGACAGTAAGAAATATCGGGAGCCATCAATGCGTGGGAGGCGGTGGCTGCAAGTGGGAGGGCGGCCACCGCCAGGTCAGGGAATAAATAGCAGAGGCCTGAACCGGAAGTGGGGGGCAGAAAAACCAGAGAAGCATAAATTCATCAACAGGAAACCAGGAGAAGGGACTTATCAGTGGAAGAGCTTTAAGTGGTCTGGGTTCTGGGCACGGAGGGACAGAGAGCCTCTGTGGAGAGCTTTCTGGATTGAGCAACCAGGTTGCTCTGTCTGGTTGGGTGGTATTGGCCATCTCAAAATTGGGTCAAAACAGCCACGGCATCACCAGCAGCGGGATTGCCAGTTCAGTAGCAGAATCGGAAATCAGCTAGCAGTTCAGGTATGGGCAGATTACAGTTTTATGCATTATTGTTTTCCAATTTTATGAATATTTATATGTTTGCTGTAATTCGAAACTTGGGCACTACACATGGTATCAGAGCGCTGTGTTCAAACCCTTCGGGATCTCACAGGCCCTTCACAACAAAAAAAATATATAAATGCTTGTTAAAATTCTGCAGCGTAGTTAAAATCAGGGTTCTAGTTATCCCTGTCTTTCTGCGCATTCCTCTGTGCTGCACGAAAACTCAAAAGTATTTTGTTTCAACCTTCCAATTCACTAAATCGCCCGCAATTCAACCAGTACTTCTTCCAATCAGTTTCATAACTCTACGTAGCCTCAAACCTGAAACAGTCCTCCTGGAGTGCAATGTTATGTTACAGTCCGAATGAACACCTGAAACAGCCGATTGAGCTCGAGTTCACCAATCTAATTATAATTCAAGCCCTATAATTATCTCGTCGCCTTCAATTCCTATAAATATTCAAGATTTGAATCTTCAGCCGTCCGAAAACACCCCGATTTCGAAAAACTTCAACTTGAATTTAACACGAAACCGTAATGGTCTAGTCTCGCCGCAGAATTAAAAAGATATGTTTCAAAATAGCACAGAACTCCTGAATTCTACTTTAGCAGCCGATGACACCACGAGAATGTCGAACCCTGCCTATTTTGTCGTTGCGGCCTTGGAAGTCACGTTTGGGTCAGATTCAGCTTACCTTTGGCCATGCTGCTGTTCTTCCACCGTTTGCTATATCATATGATATAGTTACAATAGAAAACGGTAAACCAATTCGAAAAATTTTAGATCTGTTGAATTCGAACCGTGTCGTATAAATATCCCTGTAAAGGGCCGGGAGAGTTGGGCGGGGGTTTTGACCCGTCGACCTCCCATTACAAATACCAACGTTTCGCACCATCTTTTAAGTCGAAGGGTGGCATGGTATTTGGGGCGTGAATTTAATCGCTCATAAATTTAAAATTTCCTTAATTACGGAATGACAGTATATAAGGTTTATAATAAACGAATGCAATTCCAGGCGGATAAAAATCGGGGGTTATAATAATTGCGCTCTTCTCCTCTGCCTTGCCTAATTTGATTGGTGTCTAGGGAGTCGTGATTTTTCCTCTGCTTTGGGCCCTACACACGGTATCGTCTTTCCATTGATATTACGCTCCGCAATAGCTCTGTGTTTCTATGGCCCAGCTCAGTTTGATATTATGGTTTTGGGGATTGAGAGTGGACAATACGATGTAAATCTACATTTTGCGGAGACACTGTTTGTAGATACAACAAGCTGGAAGGGTGTTATCAGACGCATTTTTATGTTTATATTCAGGGGAACAATACGTTTCATAAATGGGAAATACATCATCTATGCTTACTCAGTATGATATCGAGGATGTCCAAGAGCACTGCAATAACATGTTTTCACAGCAAGAAATAGTTTCCCTGTATGAGCGTTTCTGTGCACTTGATCGTAATGGTAAGGGGTTTATTTCAGCAGATGAATTCTTATTGTTTTATAAGTTATCAGTTCGAAGCATATTAGAAGGATGCTGTGGATATCCATTTCTGCTGGAGGTGCCGTTTTGCTAGTCAGTTTTGTAGGACTGATGCCTTTTGGCAATTCTCTGCACGCCTATAGTGACTTTCCTGTAAGGAGCCTAATTTGAAATTTGACTTTCTAAAACAAAATAAAATGTGCACAAATATGGGACTGGGAAAGAACCGTGAAATCTGAGATTAAAGGGAGGCAACGATATGAATAAAGACAATAAACAACGGTAAAATAAATACTAATGGTATTCAGCATTTCATTTGATAGCTGGTTCTAAAGCACCAACAACAGATTTCTCCAGTGGTAACTGTAAAAAAAATATACAGTACATTAAGATTCAAGACTGAGATTTTTCAAATTGTGTGGATGCCAACTCAGGCCAAATTTTGGCCAAAATAGTCTTTAAAAAAAAAAACTAAATTTCATCTCTAAGCTTGCTTTTAGCCAATTTAAATTTAGAGGAATCTTAAAATAGACGGTTATTACTCTGGATGAATGCCATATACTTAATTAATTTAAGTTTTGCAATTAATTTGAGTATGCATAATGGTAGCCATTAATGTAAGCATGCATCAGTAATATTTTATTCTCAGAAAAGATAAAAAAAAACTATATGTAATAATAGTGGTTCATGCTTTTAATCCATGGCCAGCTCATATCACACATTAGGTGTTCAATATTTAATATATCAACTGTTGTGAAATAATATATATTTTAATGTGCTATAATAGTGCCTCAAATTCCTCTGTCCCAGAGCAACTGTAGTATTGATCTGTGCAAACATTAAAATCAGTGCTCATCTGTATAAAGGGTTGACATTCTGCCCATATGTTTTTGTCATGGCAGGAAACCAATAAGTTAGCACACTTCCATCACCTGAAGGAAGAACTACTTTTGAGTTGATTACTTCTGACTTTTGGAATTTCAAATTAGCTAATACATGCTCCAATCAGTGGAGGCACCAATATGTTTGAACCAATGGCAAACTGCTTGCAAATTATTGCCAAGTTGTCAATGCTGGTAAACATACAAGTCAAAGATATAATCCATATCCTAGTAATATATTCGGGGTATGGATACATATGACCCCCTTAAATGTAATGGTCAGGTTGAGGTATGACAGTTATGTTACCGATGTACCTTGTAAACGAAAAAGCTAACATTTTCGTTTTGGGGATGTTATTAGGTAAATAAACTTTAGATGTCTTACCTTAGGGGCTAATAACCATACACTTCTGCATTATTCATTTTTAGAATACCCTGCATTAGGACAAGGAGGTCGCGAGACCACCCTCCTTGACCTCGGTACCAGTAAGATCCGCCTAGCGGGTAAAAATAGCAAAACTATACCCGTTTATAAATGTGAAGTTGCAAAGAAAATTGTGATAAAATTCGGATATCCGCCTCAAATTTTTTTAAATTATATAAATTTTATTTTGTGTTCAGGGACCATTACTATGGTAAAGACGTATGAGCGACGACGACGTGATCAGGCAGCATCATCACCATTAATGCCGCCACCGTCGCCATCGCCATCCCCATCACCCTCGTCACCACCAAGGCAACCGTCAACATCAAACGCTCCAACGCCAGAGTTGACTGTGATAATGAACTCTTTGGAGGCCTTATTGGAGACACTAAAGGAATCAGCTAAGGCTAAAAACAAGGAGGAATTTCAGCATGTAGCCACCAGTTCAGCGGAACCAGATAATTTGGAGCCCAGAAGATCGAGAGAAGACATCTCCAGGGAGCTTCAGAAAATTAGACTCCCAGAATTTTCGGGAGGTCGAGCTGGTGAACGCGCTGAGGCATGGTTGGAAGGAATGAACCGGTGCTTCAGGTTAAGAGAATATTCACCTGCAGCAAAAACAAAAATTGTCGTGTTTCAACTAAAGGAAAGTGCCTTGATTTGGTGGGGAAACCTGGAAAAGCAGCTACACCTTACATCAGATAACGTTCCTTGGGATCTGTTTGAGGAGAGGTTCCGCGCGAAGTATTTACCTCCATACTTTCAACAACAGCAAGCCAGAGCCTTTCATACACTAATTCAGGGAAGTAAAACGGTGGAAGAGTACGAAATAAGGTTTATGGAGCTGGTAAAATACATTCCCTACTTAGACTCTGATGAACGACAAGCTGAACGCTTCATATTTGGGTTAAACCCTCGCATCAGAGCCTTGGTAAGTATGTGGAAACCATCATCCGTAGCCGAGGCAGTTGAATGTAGCCGTTATGCAGAAGAGCACCTTGGAATAAAAAAGGATATGGGGCCAGCAGGGCCTTTTCAATCAGGGTTTCCAGGGAAGGCTCCCCGGAACGTTTTCAGAGGGGGTAGCTCAAGGCCCCCTTACGGTAGCAGGTTTACTCCAAGTGTGGGGACAAGAGTTCCCATGGCAGTAAACACTATAGCCGCAGAATCGTCCAACACCAGACCTTGGGCATCGCGAGGGACTACCGGCAGAGGAAGGAGCGCGAGAGGAATCAACATGGGAGGACGCGGCTCGTTCTCTAGAAATTCACACCTTGACTCAAGAGGATCAGCGCAGCTCAATTTTTGGGGGTGCGGGGGGCCGCATTTCCAGCGTAACTGCCCAGAAGCGTCATCGGATATAGTGCAAAGGACTTGGAAGGAGCCGGTATCAGCCAACCGAAGTAATCATAGAATTCATGCAGTAGTCAACCACGACCAAGCAGCCCATCAATCCACTGTAGTGGAATCTTCAGGTATTATCAATGGTGTAAAACTCAAAATCTTATTTGATACTGGTGCCACAGATAGTTTCATTTCGTCATATGCATTAAACAAGTGTGGGTTGGCAGCTCGTAGACAAAATGATTTCCACCAAGTGGAAATGGCCTCAGGAGAACTCCAAACCGTGGGCTTGAGTGTGGATCAATGCAAAATTGACCTTCGATCAGGGTATCATCAGCTAAGGATTTCTGAAAATGATATCTCTAAGACTGCATTCCGGACACGTTTTGGGCACTACAGGACCTCCCCTCCAAATCCTCTTTGAGGGATTTGAGAAGTGAATCTCCCTATGTGTCAGCAGTGATACCACCACTGCTCTGCTCCTTTGCATTCTTTGCACCCCACACAAAAGTGAAGAGTCCCCAGCCCCATAGAAGGCACTGTCTGGTGGCCTACTAATGCCACCTACTTCGACAAACACCACCCAGAGTACGTTGATCACCTCGTGATCCCGAATAGAGACGTCATACCAAGACAACCAAAGGTGTCTGTCCATAAGCTGGTTGGC
Organism: Pinus tabuliformis; assembly: GCA_031772625.1. Taxonomy (NCBI): domain Eukaryota; kingdom Viridiplantae; phylum Streptophyta; class Pinopsida; order Pinales; family Pinaceae; genus Pinus; species Pinus tabuliformis. The sequence goes on along the minus strand of CM062820.1, from coordinate 780,824,438 downwards.
CACTAGTGCTGATCGAGACTCCCATAGTGAACGTGCACGCTCAATATAAACGTCATACCAAGACAACCAGAGGTGTCTATCCATAAACTGGTTGGCCACTGCTACTGACTAAGACTCCCATAGTGAATGCACACACTCAACTGCTAGGTCAACTATACCATCCAAGTCATAGTCAACCGACATACCTAGGAAATGATAGGTAGTCCCACCCGGATCCCAATGCTAGTCTGGGCTTCTGGTATCCCCAGTGCCTGGAAGCTCCTGCTGAGCTAAACCCAGGTCCACCACCATCTCCATAGCCCACTCCATAGGGTACCAACTCAAAATCTCTCGGCATCCAACCCCAAGAGAGGGATCGAATGCACAAACTCTAGCACATAGAACGAGCCTGACATGCGGATGTTTCATCTTGTGCAACTCTGATCATCTCATCCCACTACCCAGGTCAACACATGAGATCTGAATAAGTAGCCCTGTGTCTCTCTCTCCAATGGGCAAAGGTGACCCAACAGTGCTGCTAACCTGGTCATCCCCTCTGGTATGTCTAGACAACTCCACTTCTCTCAATATGATGCGTAAGGATGATAATGCTGTAGATCCTATCAGTGTGCCTCTGAAGTGATCTGTGCTGAAATCCAACATGTGGTCTCTATGTTGCCCCTCATCATTGGCTAGCCCAAAGGATGGTTGCACATCCTCCTCCATCATGGACTCGACATGAGCCTCCAACTTCTCCTCCCTAGACAACCCAACATGCAATACATGCTCATCAGTCAGTTGTAGGTGACTCTCGTCTGACAATTCTGTCATAGATCTAGATGCCTCTGTACCTATTGGCTTCTCATCAACAGTGGGGATGTTTCTCAACATCTCATCACCCTGTGGTGTGCCACTATCACCTGAGATCTCAATCACAACCCGGGACACCTTATCAATGGATACCTCAACAAAGAATGGAATCTCACCAACAGGTGTATGCTCAACTGGCTCCTTGCCAACCATGGCCCCTTGAACTACTCTCTCATCTTCTTCCTTAATCCTCCTCATCATCGCTGCAAAATCCCACCGAATCTCCATTGGTTTATGCATGCCTCTTATTTCACATAACTCCCAAAAATAGAGGGACGCCTGAATGCCATGACCTAGTGATTGGTATGCCCTCCAATTTGCTCCCAATAACTCCACATCAATTGCAATCGTGTCTAGATTCCAAATTGCAGAATGAATCAACTTCTCCCCCACATCAATCATCATTTGTTGCAACCTAATCACCTCATTCAAGGTTACTGCCATGTTGTTTGATTCTAACCTTTCTTTGGATCCCATGATTTCTTAATTTTTATTCTGGTCTTGTCACAGCACAAAGGGTTTCCCACAAGATGAGCCACTATTATGGCTCTGATACCACTGTAATGTTCCAAAATTAAATGAATAGTGATATGCAAAATAAAATCGATTTGTGACACTAGAAATAAAAACAATCAGCAAATGCTTGTTAAAACTCCAGAAGTGAACCAACTGAGCCATTTTATTAATCAATGGAGCAAGTACAATAGTATGGAAGAATGCACCTGGGCTTGCCTCAATAGCAAGCATGACAAAATCTAGGTGATGAGACAATGATATCAAGTACTGGAAAATGCCTGCTTCTCTAATGCTTCGCGTTGCCCAGAAAACTACACGCTGGCTAGAAAGGAACTGCAAGAAAATCCACTTCCATTGCTCGGAAAATGCTACAAATTCAACCCCAAGCTCCTTCACCAAAACCCACGAAAACCCAGAAATGGTTGGCCCGATTTTGACCTCTCAAAATCAACCCCCAAAGGCACTGTGCAATCCCTAGCTATTCTACATTGTCTGCTGCAAAGATATGGTTGAAAACCCCACCACCGGTGCTAAGAAAATTTAGAAACTGTATATCTGGGATCTTTGTCAAAAACCCAGAAAAAACCTAGAAATGGTTTGGCCAGATTTTGACCTTCCAAATTCAACCTCCAATAGACCCTACACCCTCCAAACTACTCAAGGAATACGGCCTGCAAGGAACACCAAGGAAATCCTCCTTCAAGCTCCAAAAATGCAGCAATCACCTCTCCAAATATTTCCCTTAACCTCCACGGTGAAGTTCAACCTCAAAGAATGATACTCCACCCTCCACGTGAGAACCCAGTGCTGCCTCTACGCTGGCCCAAGAAGTGCGAAAGTCACCCTGCAAGGTAGCACACTCCTCCAGCGCCAAAACTCTCCCAAATGCCAACAATCCTCCGATGCCTCCTCTTTGGAAAATATCTTACCCAATATCCACTGCAAGACACCACAAGCAGAATCAGCCTCCTCTTATGTTAAATTTTGGTATGCTCTATGCTAGAGCAATTTATTTAAATTTTCCCAGTTATCTTTTCCAGATCAGCAATCACATCAACATTAAAGTAAACTGTAGATAGAACATAAATATAAATAGCAGAAGACAAGCCAAGATAAGAGGACACAAAATGTGGTGCCAGCCAGGGAAAAACCCCACAATGTGGGGAAACCCTTGATCAATTCTTCTTTTATGTTCTTCAAAGTTCAACAGAGAAAGAGAGAGAGATAGTACATTTACAACAGAAGTCAACACTTTGACTTATCTAGATAAGAGCATAGATCATCTCTAAGAAGATGATACATGAGATCAGTTGAAGACATGCTGCTTCAACTAATTCTCCAAGGTGACTCCTTCACCTATCGTTGTGCTGCATTTCGTCATCATGTTGCACCTCATCGCGCTGCACCATGCTGCACCCATCATCACTATGCTGCATCTCGTCACGCTTCATTAATCATGACTGTACCCATCACTGTACTGCATTATGTGACTTTTCCGGCAGTTCCAGCTTTTCTAGCTTTTCCGGCAGTTCCGTCTTTTCCGGTAGTTCCGACTTTTCCGGCAATTCCGGCTTTTCCGGCTTTTTTGGCAGTTCCAGTGCTTTTCCGGCTTTTTCGACAGTTCCGCCTTTTCCGGTAGTTCCGGCTTTTCCAGCAGTTCCAACTTTTCCGGCAGTTTCGGCTTTTCTGACTTTTCCGGCTTTTTGAGCAACGTAGAGCTTATTCTCCCATGACTGCATTTAGATCTAGGGAATGTTATCTAGGGCAACGTATACCCTAGGGCACTCCCTCTAGTTCTCATCTTCATCAAACCCAAAACAAGATGAAGTGAGATCACAAGAGTGAGTGTGTGTGAGACAAATGACTTCAAGTTCTCTTGTATTTATACTAAAATGTAGAGGTTGAATAGACATGACTGTTGGGCTTCTAAGCCTACATAAGTTGCTGGCCGACTTGACAATTTGTCCATAATCATAATAAATTCATCTCTTCATAAATACTTATCGGAATCGGATGATCTTTAGATCAATCCTACACCTCTCGATGAGAGGGATCCAATAAAAATATCAGCTGCCATAAATAAGATGATCCACATGGAATTTGGCCCTAGTTGCCAATTTTAACACTCCCTCTCAACTAGGGAGAACTCCATCCGTTGATCCATATGTCCAGTTGTAGTATATCTACTATCAGTGCCCTGCACTGCTCTGCCCAGCTTGGCTCAGCTCTGCTGGCTCTGCTCAACTCTGCTGGCTCTGCTTTGCTCTGCTGGCTCTGCTCAGCTCTGCTCAACTCTGTTGGCTCTACTCTTCTCTGCTCAGCTCTGCTGGCTCTGCTCTGCTCAACTTAGCTTTGCTGAACTATGAAGAAGAAGAATTGATCGAGAATGTCTCATACCATTCTCCACTGACCCGAAGTCAGTCTCAGAGTGCGTACCACTGGTCCTAGACCAGTCCTCCACTGACCCGAAGTCAGTGTCAAAGTATGTACCACTAGTCCTAGACCAGTGTCAACCGACCCGAAGTCAGTGTCATAGTAGGTACAACTCCTACCACTGGTCCCAGACTAGTCCTCCACTGATCCGAAGTCAGTCTCAGAGTATGTACCACTGGTCCCAGACCAGTCTCAATCGACGTGAAGTAAGTGTCATAGTAGGTACAACTCCTACCACTGGTCCCAAACCAGCCCTCCACTGACCCGAAGTTAGTCTCAGAGTATGTACCACTGGTCCCAGACCAATCTCAACCGACTCGAAGTCAGCATCATAGTAGGTACAACTCCTACCACTGGTCCCAGACCAGTGCTCCACTGACCCGAAGTCAGTCTCAGAGTATGTACCACTGGTCCTAGACCAGTCTCAACCGACCCGAAGTCAGCGTCATAGTAGGTACAACTCCTACCACTGGTCCCAAACCAGTATCATTGATCCCAGATCAATGAAGGTCATCCCAGCATAGGGAGTACAGTAGATACAACGATGCGTCCATCGGTACTACTATGGTCCCTATCCTCATTTCCCTGCTTATTGATTAGATGAGAGGTACTTCCCATGAGTCCCAAACTGCATGGGTAGGATGCCTCGACAGGAGAACTTAATCAATCCTATCCTCATAGGAGAACTAATCATCCTGTTACACAATCGCCATGGAGAATACATCATCCAGGCCTCACAGGAGAGCTAATCATCCTGCTACATAATCGTCATGGAGAACACATCATCCAGACCTCACAGGAGAACTAATCATCCTGCTACATAGTCGTCATGGAGAACACATCATCCAGACCTCACAGGAGAACTAATCATCTTGCTACACAATCGTCATGGAGAACACATCATCCAGACCTCACAGGAGAACTAATCATCCTGCTACACAGGAGAGCGAATCATCCTGTCCCACAAGAGAGCGAATCATCTTGTCCCACAAGAGAGCGAATCATCTTGTTCACAGGAGAGTGAATCATCCTGTCCACAGGAGAGCGAATCATCCTGTCCCACAAGAGAGCGAATCATCTTGTCCCAGTGCGCACCACCAAGGGAGGGTGAGTCACCCTGTGGTCGTATGTTGCTCCAGTAAGAACCGCAAGCCCCCAGAGCTCCCAGAGCTCAATGTATGCAACATGCAGGACCCTTGTACAAGGGTCTCTTGACGACTCCAAGTCGTTCGGGAAAATCACAGATTTGATCTTTCCCCCGGGGCTTAGACAAAGTGTAGCGACCTGTACATCATTTCATAGCGATGGAACTTCCTTGCTCATAGACTTACCATATCCCAGATAAGGTAGTATCTGATGTCTATCTGCTGGAGCAATCGTCGAATATGGGATTTCTCAATAATTGAATCCCACCTCTGGTTGTTACAGAGAATCACAGTGGTATTCATCATGTGTACAAACAGGTCACTAAAGAGCTTCCCCAACCAGGCAGCTTCATACGAGATCATACTTGTAGTTATGTATCCGGTCTCGGCGGTGCTTATAACAACCGACTTCTACTTCTTGCTCATCCATGATATCGAAGAAGAATCCAAAGAGAACCAGCACTGAGAAGTGCTCTAGTGTTCCTCCATGCTGCCTGCCCAGTCAGCATTCGAATAATCATGCAGTTTCATATTTCTGGCAGTGTATCTCAATTCATGAGAGATTGTGCCCCGAAGATATCTCAGAAGATTCTTGGCACCAATCCAGTGAGGCTCAACCAAATATGAGCTCACCATGCTAACTGCAAAACATATGTCCGGACGGGAAGTTCACTAAGAACATCAACGGGAATGAGTTTGTGAGACTCAGAGGCATTTCCCAAATCTAGTCCAACATCACTACCGTATAACTTCTGAATGTTAAGATCCTCGAGGTAGTCACAGGCTTGTAGTTTATCATTTCACATCCGAAATCCAACTCCCTCTTACTTCTGCAAGTGAGAGGGTCTGCATAGGTCGTCCTCATAAGGTGTTGGTATGAGAGGTCTATCATCCACAACCTTCGGATGGTTTGGATCCGTTTCACTCCTAGTGAATCTCAGCTTTATCAGACAGCTATCAATCCTCTCGTACTATGCCCGGGGTGTTTTGCTTCAAGCCATAGAGGGCTTTCTTCCACCTGCATATGCGAGATTCCTGATTATCAATCTCAAACTCCTTGGGTTGTTCCAAACCTGTGGAGCTGCTACGTGAGGGGAATGGTCCCCTTGTAAGATTTTCCTTCGGTACATCTTAGACATGTACTATCATGCTCTCTTTTGAATTCAGGAATCCCTGTCACCATCTGACTCACAGACCTCCAGCGCTGTGTCAATCGACATGGTCCCGAGTGGACTTCCTGCAACTTGATACAAACTTGAACTCAAAAACATCTTTGAAAATTCTATTTTCAAACACGTACCTTTCCATTAATGAGTGCCACCCTGAAACCTTCGACTTCCATTGCTGAAATGAACACCAGGTTCTTCTTGTGATCAGGTACTAAAAAGAGATTCTGTAATTGAATCGAGTTACCCTCATTCAATTGAGAGGTAACATTCCCTACACCCTTGTCAGGATAGGTGGCATCGGCTCCAAGTATAATCCAACGAATGTTTCTACTCTACCAAATTGGAGAGTGCACCCTTTTATCCGATGAAGTGCCTTGAAGCACTGGGGTTCCTGTTGGACACAGATTGTCATTGATGTCAATATGGCAATATTCAAGGAGCAGACAGAGCCAATGGAGGCATGCAGGTAACAGCTATAAACAACCATCAGAGCAACAAAGGAACAAGCAGAGAGCCATCAGAGCAATAGAGGATGCAAACAGTCATCGAAGGAAGCAGACATAGCCATTAGAGAAAACCTTATATATACGCGTTTAACGCAAACGGAGGCGGAAGGCTTATACATATATGCATTTACCCATCGGGGCAAAAACATAGTTATATGGCATTTAACACTATCGGAGGGCAAACGGAGGCCAAAACACATATATATGGCAATAGGCAAACACACTAACGACGGAGAAGTTTATATATATATATCGGCATATATATGTATATCGGTGACAACGCTAATCAGCGGTTCAGCTATGTGTCACCACCGAAACGTCTGATTGCGATAATGTACGCGGACCCGATGCGGCAATGTGTTATGGTTGAATGCTATATCGCATCCGCCCATCGCAACAATAAACAAAGGAATTACACTCTCCCGAACGCCGATTGCGATGTAAGTCATGGACCCGATGGTTCGATTGCAACATGGTTCAATGTAATATCGCATCCACTATGTCGCTAGTCTCGAAGGGATGTTAAATCTGCCGATTGCGATAGAGGTATGGACCCAATGGACTCATAAAAAATAGTTAATATAATATCGCATCCAGTGGTGAATCGGCCATCGACAATGTTTTAGGCTCGAATTATAGGAGAACCTCTGAAAGTGGTGATTGCGATAATATATGCGGATCCGATGGTCCTATTATATAGCACCCTATTGTTATATCGCGTCCATAGGAGGATCGACCCATCGGCCATCAGGGATATCATGAGGTTGATGTCTAAAGGACCCCTGGAAGCCTTGAGTGCTGATTGCGACATACGCTGCGGATCCAATATAGGAATAGTTGCGGGTGAATTAATATTGAAGTTCGCCCTTCAGCCATTTTGCCTGTGTTTCCTGTGTAAATGAATTTTTTGGCTTACGCGGCGTTTAGAGGCAGAAATACAGTATGGAATGCTCTCGATAGTTCAGGAGGCCGATTCATGGCAATAGTGATTGCGATTGGGACGTGGTTGTCCGTTAAATGAAGCTGAACTTTGTGCATGTCCACAATCATTGTCGAAAGGAGTGCTATTACAGTTTTAACCGGGAAGATGTGTTCTCCATGGATTATTTGGCACTCTCTTATGAATTAACGTGTCCTGTGAGCACGATGAGACAGAGGAAGCTACAGCGACAGACAAGCCAGTGGTGAGGAAGCTGAAGCAGGCAAGGAGGAAGCCAAAGAGCCATCGAGAAAGTGGAAACGAATGGACAAAGGCATGGGAATGTATAAAACAGTAGAAACAGAGAACTATTGGTGTTGTTGTGATGGTGAAGAACCAGAGTGTGAGGTAGCAGAAGCAGCAGAGGCAGAAGAGGCAGCAAAAGCAGCAGAGGCTGTAGAAGCAGCATTGGCAGGAGAGTAGGAGTGAGAGAACCTCAGCTGAATAGAGTGTAGCAGCATACCAGTTTATACAAAGGTTTGGTTGGAGCCTCAGAACTGAACAAGACTAAAGTCATTAGGGGTAGGTGCTCCTAAGTGCAAAACCACTGCAAAACATAGTTGGTGCTCTGGAGGTTGGAGCCTCACTGAAGTCCAAGTTGGAGCTTGGCAACTATTCACAGTCAGATATATACTTATATTGTATTTATTTCATTGCACTGTCTTGAGTTTTAATAAAAGCATTTATTCCAGTTGTTGATTTCTGTGTTCTATGTATACATATACATATCTATATATGCTTTTGGCAATCATTAGAACAATCAAAAAAAGTAAGAAACACTGATTCACCCCCCCTCTCAGTATTTCCAACAATTGGTATCAGAGCAGGCTTCTTCATACTAGCCTAACAGCTTGAAGAAGGATCCGCAGCCATGATGAGAAATCACAAAGCATCAGGAAGACCTCCTTTATTTGATGGCACTAACTTTGGTTTCTGGAAGAAAAGAATGACCTACTACTTAATGTCCCTTGGACCTGAAGTCTGGCATTTTGTTCAAAATGAATACCGAACGACTTCCACTCTTCCAACAGACCCAGATGAGAGGAAAGCCTACATCAACAATGCAAAGGCCATGAACTCCATCACTAGTGGAATCATTGATTCCGAGTTTACAAAAATCATGCACTATACCTCTGCGAAAGAAATGTGGGAGAAGTTAGCTGGCTTGTACGATGGAGACTCAAAAGTAAAAAAGGCAAAGCTTCAAACTCACAGAAGACAATTTGAAATTTTGAGGATGGAAGATGAAGAAGATATTGCAGCATACCTCCTCCAAGTAGCTAAAGTGGTAAATTCCCTGAAAGGATTGGACGAAAAAGTTGAAGAAAGTACCATTGTTCAAAAGGTATTAAGGTCTCTTCCAGACAGATTTGACTCCAAAATAAGCGCTATAGAAGAAGCAAAGGATCTAGATACCCTAAAAATGGATGAACTCCATGGAATTCTCACTGCTTATGAAATGAGGAAAGGTGGCCCAAGCTCCAAAGATGCAGCATTCAAGGCCTCAAAGTCAAAGAAGGGGAAAGAAAGGAATGACTATAGTGATGAGTCAGATGTGGAATCCGAATTGGCTCAATTTGTACGAAAGCTGAAGAGAGGATCTAAGCTTAAAGGCAAGTATCCTCTTATTTGTTTTAAATGTGGTAAAATAGGTCATTATGAAGCAAAATGTCCTCATAAACATGAAGTGATGATGAAGGAAATTCTAAAAGAATGGCACACAAAAAGAAAGGGTTCAATAAGAAAATTTCTTCTCCAAGCAAGATGAGTCTGATGAGGATGAGTTTATGGTCATCAAAAAGAAATTATATGAGGAAAGTGATCATGATGAAAGCCAAGAAACATTATTCATGGCACTCGTAGATGATGCTGACTCAGGGCTGGAAGGAAATGTAGATGAACTGTTAATTAGCGCCATTGAAGAAAATGAAAAACTACGGAACAAACTCATTTCTCTCAAAGTGGAAAACGAGGAAATAAGAAGGAGAGAAGATTTCTTGGAAGCAAAGCTTAAAGAAAAAGAAGATACTTGTGAAGAACGTGAGGCCGAAATAGTGTCTTTAAGAAAGGAGTTGGAGCAAGTTAAAAAGGGCTGTAAAAGCTCTCAAATACTCGAGACTATTCTAAAAAATCAAAAACCTCAACATGACAAGTTTGGAATAGGTTTCAAAGGAGAATCCTCAAGCACTAAGAATAGTGTGAAAAGCTATGCCGATGCACTTTCCTGCAATCCAAAAGATGAAAAAGTATGTTATCAAAAGTGCATCCCAAATCCCAAGAATGAAGAAAGAATTACTCCAAAGAAGAATGTGGAGTCGAATCATGGACACTACAACAAATACAAACTTGTACTCCACCAAGGGCCCATCGCAAATCCAAAGAACAAGGGAGGAGTAATTCCTAGGAAGGAAATCGACTCAAACCGTGGTTGCTTCAACAAGTACAAAACCATCTTTCTTGGACACTGCTTTCATTGTAAAAACTTCAGCCATCAAGCCAGACATTGTATGGCTCGTAGAAGTGAAAAGACAAAGCTAAAGGACCGAATAATCAACTCATATGCCCCCAAAAGGCAGGGACAAATCAAAACCTTCAATTCATTTGATCCCTTGACCAAATTTGATCTGATTTGCTCTTTCTGCTACAATAATGGACACTATGAACAAGACTGCCCACTCAAAGGAAGAAAGACGAGTAGCAAGAACTCCAACATGGACAAATGCAGCCTGGCTCTATATGCTCAAAATAATGGGAACCAGTGGTTTGTAGATAGTGGGTGCTCCAGACACATGATAGGAGACAAAAGGAAGTTTGTCTCACTGAGCAAAAAGGAAGGGAATGTGTCCTTTGGAAGTGGATCTGGCAGAATTGCAGGAAAAGGAACAATTACTCTGATCAATGGAAAAGGAAAAGCTCAAGATGCTCTGCTGGTTGACGAACTCAAACACAACCTCCTGAGTGTCAGCCAAATTTGTGATCAAGGACATAAGGTTGTTTTCAGCACCAAAGACTGTGAAATAAGGAACTCTGCCTCAGGGAAACTTGTGGCAAAAGGGGTGAGAACACCAAACAACATTTACATTCTGAACAAGATTCAAGAAAATAAATGCTACTTGAGTCAGACAAATGAGAGTTGGCTGTGGCACAAGCGACTTGGACATACAAGCTTTGAAAATCTGATCAATATCAGCAAGATCAAAGCTGTACGAGACATCCCAAGGCTGTTCAAACCAAATCAAGCAGTATGTGGTCCATGTCAACATGGAAAGTAGACCAGAATCAACCACAAGACAAAGGAGCTCTCTACATCGAAGCCCTTGGAGATCATCCATGCTGATGTGTGTGGGCCAACTAGAAATCAAGCACTCCAAGGAGAAAGGTACTTTGTGTTATTTGTTGATGATTATACTAGAATGTTGTGGATATATTTCATAAAGTATAAATCAGAAACTTTTGAGTGTTTTAAGAATCTAAAAGCCCTTGTAGAAAATGAAAAAGATTCAAAAATTAAGTGTCTCAGAACAGACAAAGGAGGAGAATTCACATCAAACGAGTTTAGTGAGTTCTGTAATATTCATGGAATTAAAAGGGAATTCTCGGCTGCCAGAACACCTCAGCAAAATGGGGTAGTTGAAAGAAGAAACCGAACAGTCCAAGAAATGGCAAGAACTATGCTATTAGCAGCAGAATTACAACCTAAATTCTGGAGAGAAGTAGTAGGGACAACTGTCTATACACTGAATCGAACTCAATTAAGACCAAATTGTGAAAAAACTCCTTATGAGCTATGGAAAGGAAGACCTGCTTCAGTGAAGTACTTCAAGATCTTTGGAAGCAAGTGCTTCATAAAAATAAATGATGGCTCACCTGGAAAGTTTGATTCTCGGGTTGATGAAGGGATATTTCTTGGATACTCTACACGGAGCAAGGCTTACAAGTGCTACAATTATCGACTGAAGAAAATAGTGGAAAGCATTGATGTAAAGGTTGATGAAGATCTTCCAGAAAAGGAAATTGAAGAACATGAAGATGACTCTCTCATTGAAGAAGAAGAACCTAAAGAGGAAGAAATAGAAGAGGAAGAAGAAGAAGAAGAAGAGGAAAGAGAACCACCTAATACCCCTTCAAAGATGAAGTATGTCCAAAGACATCATCCAGAAGAGCAGATCATTGGCGATAGAGATGAAGGTGTGCAGACCTGAAGAAGGATAACAATCACACCCAAGAGAAAAGTCATTTCCCTCCTATCTATGATAGAACCAGAAACATTTGCAGAAGCAAGGATCCTCATTGGGTAAAAGCCATGGAAGAATAAATGTCCCAAATTGAGAAGAACAAGACATGGGAGCTGGTACCTCGTCCAAAGGACAAAAACATAATAGGAACCAAATGGGTGTTCAAAAATAAAATGAATGAGGACGGACAGGTTATCAAAAACAAGGCAAGACTTGTCTGCAAAGGCTATTCACAAACTGAAGGAGTTGACTTTGAAGAGACATTTGCACTAGTGGCCCGTATGGAAGCTATCAGGATGTTCTTAGCATTTTCTTGCTCAAGAGGATTCAAAATCTATCAAATGGACGTGAAATCAGCATTTCTAAATGGGGAACTCAAGGAGGAAGTCTGCATGGAGCAGCGAGAAGGTTTTGATCTAACAGCAAGAAAGCACTTAGTTTGTAAGTTGAAAAAGGCTTTATATGGGTTGAAACAAGCTCCTAGAGCTTGGTATGCAAGACTGGATCACTATTTACAACAACAAGGCTTCAAAAAGAGAGTGGTTGGAAGTAATCTATACATAAAGACAGATGAAGGTAAGTTACTAGTTGCTCTTGTTTATGTCGATGATCTGATTTTTGCTAGTAATAATGATGAAATGAGCCATGAATTTTCTCAAAGCATGTCAAAAGAGTTTGAGATGTCCATGATAGGAGAGCTGTCCCACTTCCTTGGACATCAAGTATCCCAAACCAGAGCAGGATTGTGTATATCTCAAACCAAATATCTAAAAGACATGCTCAAAAAATATGGAATGGAGGACTGTGCACCCATGAGCACATTTATGACCACAAACTGCAAACTGAGCAAAGATGATGACTCCCCTCTAGTGGATGCAACTCATTACAGGTCAATGATCGGAGCCCTTCTATACTTAACAGCTACATGACTAGACATAATGCAAGTAGTAGGAATGGTAGGAAGATTTCAATCTGCTCCCAAACAATCCCATTTATTAGCCGTAAAAAGAATTCTCAGATATCTGAAGGGAACTTCTGATTTCGGTCTTTGGTACCCAAAGAACCCAACACTGACTGTAACTGCATACACCGATGCTGATTGGGTTGGAAGTATAGATGATTGGAAAAGTACTAGTGGAAATGCATTCTTCCTAGGAGACTGTTTGGTATCCTGGCTCAGCAAAAAACAGTCATCCATATCATTATCCACAGCCAAAGCCAAGTATATTGCTGTAGCAGACTGTTGTACTCAGATACTATGGATGAAGGAAGCTCTAAAAGATGTCGACATATGTACAGATCAACCGATTACCGTCTATTGTGACAACACAAGTGCTATTAGTCTCAGCAAAAATCCAGTGATGCACTCAAGAACCAAACACATACCAATCAAGTATCATTTCCTCCGTGACCAAGTAGCTGAACAAAACATCGTCCTAGAATATATCAGTACTAAGGAGCAGATAGCTGATATTTTCACAAAACCTCTTCCTTGAGAAGCATTCGAACATCTGCGTCAAAAGATGGGGGTTATTTCTTTATCATCACTCAAGTTCATTCATAAAAATGTAGCAAGACAGGGGGAGCAGGTTGACAGGGGGAGTCCGTATGCATTCCTTTGCCATTGATGTCAAAGGGGGAGAGAGCAGAAGAATATTGCCATCAATAACAAAGGGCGAGATTGTTGGACACAGATTGTCATTGATGTCAATATGGAAATATTCAAGGAGCAGACAAAGCCAATGGAGGCATGCAGGTAATAGCTATAAATAGCCATTGGAGCAACAAAGGAACAAGCAGAGAGCCATCAGAGCAACAGAGGACGCAAACAGTCATCGGAGGAAGCAGACAGAGCCATTAGAGAAAACCTTATATATATACGTTTAACGTAAACGGAGGCAGAAGGCTTATACATATATGCATTTACCCATCGGTGGCAAAAACATAGTTATATGGCGTTTAACACTATCGGAGGGCAAACGGAGGCCAAAACACATATATATGGCAAACACACTAACGACAGAGAAGTTTATATATATATATATATTGGCATATATATGTATATCGGTGACAGTGCTAATCGGCGGTTCGGCTATGTGTCACCATCGAAACCTCTGATTGCGATAATGTACGCAGACCCATGCGACATTGTGTTATGGTTGAATGCTATATCGCATCCGCCCATCGCAACAATACACAAAGGAATTACACTCTCCCGAACGTCGATTGCGATGTAAGTCACAGACCCGATGGTCCGATTGCAACATGGTTCAATGTAATATCGCATCCGCTGTGTCGCTAGTCTCGAAGGGATGTTAAATCCGCCGATTGCGATAGAGGTATGGACCCGATGGACTCATCAAAAACAGTTAATATAATATTGCGTCTAGTGGTGAATCGGCCATCAGCAATGTTTTAGGCTCGACTTATAGGAGAACCTCTGAAAGTGGCGATTGCGATAGTGTATGCAGACCCGATGGTCCTATTATATAGCACCTTATTATTATATCGCGTCCATAGGAGGATCGGCCCATCGGCCATCGGGGATATCATGAGGTTGATGTATAAAGGACCCCTGGAAGCCTTGAGTGCCGATTGCGACATACGTTGCGGATCCGATACAGGAATAGTTGCGGGTGAATTAATATTGAAGTCCACCCTTTAGCCATTTTGCCTGTGTTTCCTGTGTAAATGAATTTTTTGGCTTACGCAGTGTTTAGAGGCAGAAATACACTACGGAATGCTCCCGATAGTTCAGGAGGCTGATTCATGGCGATAGTGATTGCGATTGGGACATGGTTGTCCGTTAAATGAAGCTGAACTCTGTGCATGCCCACAATCATTATCGAAAGGAGCGTTGTTATAGTTTTAACCGAGAAGATGTGTTCTCCGTGGATTATTTGGCACTCTCTTATTAATTAACGTGTCCTGTGAGCACGATGAGACAGAGGAAGCTACAGCGACAAACAAGCCAGTGGTGAGGAAGCTGAAGCAGGCGAGGAGGAAGCCAAAGAGCCAACGAGAAAGCGGAAATGAATGGACAAAGGCATGGGAATGTATAAAACAGTAGAAACAGAGAACTGTTGGTGCTGTTGTGATGGTGAAGAACCAGAGTGTGAGGTAGTAGAAGCAGCAGAGGCAGAAGAGGCAGCAAAAGCAGCAGAGGCTATAGAAGCAGCAGAGGCAGGAGAGTAGGAGTGAGAGAACCTCAGCTGAATAGAGTGTAGCAGCATACCAGTTTATACCAAGGTTGGGTTGGAGCCCAAGAGGTTGGAGCCTCAGAACTGAACAAGACTAAAGTCATTAGGGGTAGGTGCTCCTACGTGCAGAACCACTGCTGGCCTAGCCTGGACTGCATGGTTGGGCTAATCGGTTGGACTTATCAGCTTTGCTACTCGACTGGGATACTCAGCTTCACTCCCGGGCTGGGCTGGAAATAGACATAGACGTAGATCAGGGGAGGGGCTATCATAGTCGATCATAGCCGATAGACACACACAGCTTCTCATTGCCTTTAGGTACATGCGATACGGTAGTCGTTCATTGTAGATATCCAGTTGCCTTTAAAGACGGGCAGCAAGAGAGGTCGAAGGTAGATCGAAGGCGGCAGGGATCAAGGTCGAAGGTCTAAGGAAGGTTGGTGCTCTAGAGGTTGGAGCCTCACTGAAGTCCAAGTTGGAGCTTGGCAACTATTCACAGTCAGATATATACTTATATTGTATTTATTTCATTGCATTGTCTTGAGTTTTAATAAAAGCATTTATTCCAGCTGTTGATTTCTGTGTTCTGTGTATACATATACATACCTATATATGCTTTTGGCAACCACTAGAACAATTAAAAAAAGTAAGAAATACTGATTCACCCCCCCTCTCAGTATTTCCAATAGTTCCTTGCTTTTTGTGAAGAGTCGACCATTTCCTTGATGACCTGCATTACCAGTCATTCCTTTGATCATTGAAGATGCCCCTGTTGTTATCATCATCAAGTGACGCGTCCCTTCCATTCGGACACTCCTTCGCATAATGACCAAACTAGTTATCTGCCTTTCCTTCCATCCTTCCATCCGGTCTTCCAATGAAGTGATCTTTAGGTAGGCCATATTCCGCTGCGTCATTCTGATGATATTCTGTGCTTCGACTTCACCCTTAGTGAATGAGAAGAGGGATGATGACCCATTGATCCTTTTGTCTTGTCCCAACTGTCTTTGGTGATTGCTCTTTCACTCTTACTTGGGCATTGCCTTCACCTCAGCTCTGATACCACGTTAAATTTTGGTATGCTCTATGCTAGAGCAATTTATTTAAATTTTCCTAGTTATCTTTTCCAGATTAGCAATCACATCAGCATTAAAGTAAACTGCAGATAGAACAGAAATATAAATCACAAAAGACAAGCCAAGACAAGAGGACACAAGATGTGGCGCCAGCCAGGGACAAACCCCACAATGTGGGGAAACCCTTGATCAATTCTTCTTTTATGTTCTTCAAAGTTCAACAGAGAAAGAGAGAGAGATAGTACATTTACAACATAAGTTAACACTTTGACTTATCTAGATAAGAGCATAGATCATCTCTAAGAAGATGATACATGAGATCAGTTGAAGGCATGCTGCTTCAACTAATTCTCCAAGGTGACTCCTTCACCTATCGTTGTGCAGCATTTCGTCATCATGTTACACCTCATCACGCTGCACCATGCTGCACCCATCATCACTATGCTGCATCTCATCACACTTCATTAATCATGACTGTACCCATCACTGTACTGCATTATGTGACTTTTCCGGCAGTTCCAGCTTTCCGGCTTTTCCGACAGTTCTGTCTTTTCCGGATTTTCTGGCTTTTCCGGCAGTTCCATCTTTTCTGGCAATTTTGACTTTTCCAACAGTTTCGGCTTTTCCGGCTTTTCTGGCAGTTCCGACAGTTCCGGCTTTTGCGGCAGTTCCGGCTTTTGCGGCAGTTCCAACAATTCCGGCTTTTCTAGCTTTTCCGACTTTCTGAGCAATGTAGAGCTTATTCTCCCATGATTGCATTTAGATCTACGACAGCATATACCCTAGGGCACTCCCTCTAGCTCTCATCTTCATCAAACCCAAAACAGAATGAAGTGAGATCACAAGAGTGAGTGTGTGTGAGACAAATGACTTCATGTCCTCTTCTATTTATACTAAAATGTAGAGGTTGAATAGACATGACTGTTGGGCTTCTGAGCCTACATAAGTTGCTGGCTGACTTGACAATTTGTTCATACTAAAAATAAATTCATATCTTCATAAATACTTATTGGAATCGGATGATCTTTAGATCAATCCTACACCTCTCCGAGAGGGATCCAATAAATATATCAGCTGCCATAAATAAGATGACGCACATGGAGTTTGGCCCTAGTTGCCAATTTTAACATCTTCACTGCGTCCTTTAGTAATATGCACCACCTAAAGATGAATGCAATTGTTGGAAATCACAATGCGATCCTCCTACTGAAGAAATGAATAAAAACCTTCATAGGGTGGCACTCGAAGCCCCCTGCAGAAAAGGTGAGCTCTTCGCTTGAAGAACTCTTGCTAAACAACAAGTGACTCAGCTAAGCAGCTCGAGCAACCAAAGAGAAATTCGATATGCCAAAGATGAATGAAATGAGGAGAGCTGCCTTCCTTATATAGATTTCGTGGAGCATTTTTCCCTCCAATTTTACCTCCATTGTGAGCCCTCACTTAACCACCTCCATGCAAACCGAACTAGGAAGTGCGTATTTCCCTAGTGTGGGTGGCCCCCATGTGTAATTTAACCACAACAAAATAACTTATCCTAAGTCTAATCTCCTAATAAAAATCGAATGGGCCCCACTATCTCCAAAATTGGCCCCAAAATGTAATAACTAGTCTTGTTCCAAATTAATTTAGTAAGAGACATGACACATGACAATCAACAATTAGGTCAACTCATGCATCTAGGATTCCATGATCATGCATAACAATATCATAACATGTGTTAGTCAAACCCAAAGTCACAAATATCAATAAAACTTAGACATAAACTTGATCAAACTAGGGTTTGATAAGACAAACACACACATGCCAAGGATATCATTTCTAGGACATTATAAGGGTCTTGCTTATACATGGTACCAAACCTTAATGATCTATGGGTTTCAAAACATAGCAAACCCTAAATTACCAATACTTCAAAGATTCGGTATTTCAGAAATTACCATTCAACCCTAACAAGTTAGGGTTTTCATACCCATACCAAAACCCCAAACATGACATCATCAAAGCATCAGACATTTTCTTTTGACTTCAACAATAACCCTAAGTAGGCTAGGGTTCCACATTATCATCGACATACCCCTAAGTTAGGGTTTTTCACAAAGAACCTTTCTAGGGTTCCACGAGTGTAATCAAAGATATGAGGATGGTAGATTTATCTAATGATGAATCACCCAATCAAGAATCTTTATGATTTAGGAGAGTTGGACACAATGATATTAGTAATAGTTTATCAAGAATGAATGTCATGAAGATAGCAAAAAATTATAGTTTAAGACATACCTTTGTTTCTTAACAAACCTTATAATTCCAATGTTTTGTCTTGTGAAGCCTTCTTCCATGTTCCTTGAGTATTCAACAAGTCTTTCCTAAACAAGGAAAATATGAATATAAATGTGATTAGTATTTAATGCAAACAAACTTAGATAAGTAAGGAAAACTAAAAATGAAAAGGTAATAAGATACTTATCTTTGGAAGTTGGTAAGGGCTCCCTCCAAGCTTGAGGGATACTTAGAGTAGAAGGACATGCAAGGGATAGAGTCCCTAAGAGTTCCTAGCAAATAGGTCCTTGACTTCGGGTCCTTCCATCATGTTCTTCTTTGGTGAAACTTCTTTGGCAAAGTTTGCTTGATCCTTGTCCCTTCTTTCTTGGCCCTTTAGACTTCTTGATTTTGTAGACTTCTTCACTTTTCCTTTTACCAGATCCAAGACTTTATTCTTTTCAAGGATGAGATCTATCCTCTTCTTCCAAGCATTGTAATTGGATGCTCCTTCTAATTTGTTCTCTCCCTTTATTGTGTTAGACATTGTCCTTGAAGATAGTAAGCTTCTTTCCTTATAAGGTCTCCTTATATGATCCTTTAATCAACTTCTAGAGGTTCCTTAGATTCCTTTCAATAGATCCTTAAACTGTCTTTTTCCTCCTTCTTCACCTTAGCTCCATTCTCCAGCTTCAATGATGTTGATCCTAGGCCTCTAATAGCATAGCTTTTGTTGTCTCCCAATTCCATTGTATGAGAAGATGATTCCTTTGATAGAGTGTGAAGTTGTTTACTCTTCCCTGTCATATGCCTAGATGCTTCACTGTCAATAATCCATGCATTATCATCATTAAGTGACCCTGTAAGTGCAACCAAGAACCCTTGACTTTTGACTTTGTTGAATAAGTAGTAGAAGATCTTCTTGATACAACTTCCTGCAATATTGAATCCCATTCTTATCATAGAGGGAGTAATCATTTTCTTCAAGCCAACAAAGTAATCTTCAATCTTCTTTGACCTTAGCTTTGAAACTATTTTGAGAAATCAATGCTAGTAGAATTAGGGTTACATTTCTCTTTCTTGATAATTACTTGTGAACTATGTTGGTTTCTTTTACTTCTTTCTTATATTATCTTTCATCAAGCACTTACCAAATTATGTGTGCATGAAGATCACAAAAACACAAGACACAAGATGTAGGCACTCTGCCAGGACAAAACCCCTCTCTAGGGGAAAACCCAGTCAATAATTATTTCTTCAATAGTTTCTCAAGATATCCAAGACTCTTGACCTAGACAAAGACTTCCTCCACACCAAGTCAACCCTCAACCCTTTTTGCAGATGATAACTCTTCAATAGCAACATCGACCTAGTAGCATCAACTTGTAGTAGCAACTTCAACCCAACAACTGGTAGCAACAGCTTCGACTAGACAAAGAAAAAATTCAATCTCTCTAGATACTCCTCTTGAGTGAGAGATAGATGGCCCAAAATCTTGATCTTGATGACTTTTTATTGCCTCCAAAATTTCGCACTCTTTTACAGCCCCTTTCCAGCTCTTCTTCAACTTCACATTTCCTAGCTTCCAGCTTGAGTATATCAAACTATGAGAGAGAGTGAATTGCTCCAAATGAATTTGAACTGCCTTGTATATATAGCCTTTCAGTGAGGTTGAATTACCCTTCTTGTAATGTCCCCATTTTTATTCTTCTCCATAATACAGCCAAGGTGGATTTCCAGGGCAGGGGATGGCCAGGTCAGTGGAGCAAGTTTATGTCATCAGGGGTTCTGATGGAGTTTTGAGGAGTTTTTATGGGATCTGATGACATTCGCTTGGCATATTTCATCATCCGCATAGTTTGCCTTTCGTTTCGTCGCATTTCAACAACTTTAAAAAATTATCATTATTATGGGGCCTAATTTAATTAATTATGTTCGACGTGGCATTCCGGGGAGATTAATTGATGGAACACCTCATTGTAATAGCTCGTTGGAATCGGAATGCGAAGATCTACAGGACGGGATGTTGAGAAGTGACTTCTAATGGCCAAAGAGAATATGGTAGCCAATTTACCATTTTCCTTAATTTAAAATGACTTTAATTAGTCATTTAATTAAGAAAAAATAATTGATTGGAGGAAATGGGCCAAAAGTGGCTTAAGTGAAATAAAATAAAATTAAAAGGTCACTTAAGATGAAGTCAATGGAGGAACTTCTAGAATAATAATAAAATAATAAAATAAGATGCTTTTAGAGGCTTGGAGATCTATCCATCAGATCTATAAAAGAGGAGGAGGAGGTAATTTGGAGACATCTTGTATTTGTATTTTCTTCTTGTGGAGAGGTTTGAGAACCCGGTTCTCTACTTCAACATTAGCCCCAAGACAGAAACCCTCGGGTGATTTAGCGAGATTGGGCGAGCACTCATCTCCCCTTGGTGAATTCATCTAAAATTCACATGAGAGCTTAGTAGTGGCAGTTCAATTCAGTTTTGGTGGAAGGCTAGGGCAGCATTGGAGCAAATTCTTGAGGCCAGTTCTATCTCAGCTATATCAGTTGTTTTGACATGTAAAACCCCAATTTATATATTATAAATAAAGCTAAGATTTCCTTCTACTCATTATCGTTATTTGCATGTTCTATGTTGTTAGATTTTACATGGCAATCTTCTGTTTATGAATGGAATTTTTATTTGAAGTATTTTTTAGTTAGAATTTCAAGAAAACCCAAAATTGTTCCATTTGGGACATTACAGTGGTATCAGAGTTGGTTTTCCTGCCATCCTAAGGGTTTCATTGCAGATCCACTTCAGAAGAAGATCGAGGGTTTACTGTTTTGAGGCATTATTGGATCCGGAAAGGTTACATGTCAAGTGTTTGACAAAACACTCGAGAAATTATTATCTCATGAACAAATTGTCTAGTAAATATTAATTATTTGATGAAGTTGAATTGAATGTTACGGGGCCCAAAAAGCCACAGATCAAATTTTATTTCTAAAAGGGCTGAAACTTTAATTGTGCCATCGAGCCAATTTTAAAGAAAGGGATCCTCTACATGATTTGAAGGCCTTTCAATAAAATATATTGGTGGCCAAATTACTAAGAGCAAAGAATTTGTGGCCAGGCGGAGATATAGCTTTGGGCCACGTTTCTGGTGCAATTTGGGGGCAAGTCATCAAATTGATTTTCAAAAAAATTGATCAAAGGCCCACTCTTTGTTTTTCCAAGCCACAATCGTGAAGCTCCAGGCTAAGAATTTCATGGAAGCAGTCAAGACAGGCTGCCACAATCTGTCAAATGTCACGTTGTGGATGTCCTTGCCCGGAAGGATCAACGACTAATAATAGCAGGCCCGCACTGAAAGCTGATCTGGGGAACGATTGGTAGCCAAATCCCTTGATTGAATTGCCAGTTTCAAGAGCCAGACCACATTGCAGGTGCGTTGTAATGAATTGATGGAGTGTGGCTCAAATGAGCACTGATCTTCTGCCTGAATGCCAAGTAGAGACTATTACAACTGTAAAATTTTTGAGGTTACGAGCCAGAGAGAAGGCTAGCGTTGAAGCCATGTCCGTCATTCGAACTCTATGGGAACGAGTTGTCTTCTGAGGAGTGCAATATGTTGTGTTGATAATCGTTGATGTAGCGAGGGTTGTAAATTCTCTGTAAGAGGATAGAAAGACTGTAACAATACACAAAGATGGGTTTCGCCTTTGGAGCAACAACTTTGGACGACCGAGTTCATCAAGTAGCGAATGAAAGCGTTTGAGGGAAGAATCGCACGCACAAGACTCATGAGAATTCAGAGGTTCCTGCGCCAATTGATGAGTGCCAAACCTGCAATTTCTTGCAAGGAACCGAGAAGCTTGAAGCTTTAATTTAATTTCCAGGGATTGAAGCTTTAATTCCATGCTCATTTGTTTCTCAACCGCATCCACATTGGAGACATAAGAGGTCGAAGGCACTACACATGATTGTTTATTCCAAATTTGAAGATTCACTTGGAAAATTATTTATAAGGGGCGACTCATTAGTGAAGACCGAATTGGTTTTCGAGACATCTCCAACACAAGCTCTGCCAACTGATAATTGTTCCAGACCGAGTTAGTTGGAGCGTTGCGAAGGCAAGCTGAACTGGTGGACAGTTGTTGTTGTGCAAGGGAAGACAAATTTTCACTGTTAGTTAGCTTGTTGGTGGAATGGATCGAGCAGGTAGAGGTTAGACAGAGTGATTAATTTTCCTGTGCTAGAATGTTGTGTATATTGTGGGTTGAATACGCATGCTCGATTCAGTAGATAGTGTCGGTGGAGTTGTTAGATTAGACAGATGTATTTGTCTGTACTGAGATCCATATTTGTTGTTGTTTAGTGGCTAGTCGTGTCATCATTGGAAGAGGATTCCCAGGACAAGTTCTGTGACAGTAAATTTTTCTAGTTATGTCATACATTCGTCCAAAGCTAAGTTTATCATGACCTGATTGTATGGATCAGCCAGATTGTGTGGTCAAAGGCAGGGATAACTCAATTTGTAGAAATTAGAATTACTTCTAGATTCATCATCAAGGGCATTTCAAACTATAATTTACAGATCATCTCTGGAACAAGACTCCACGTTGGTCGCTGGCGGTAGCAGAGGACTCATACTGCTGGGTTATACTTCCAATCATAGTCCAGAGAAAAAAAAGGTCCCATATTGCAACCCCATGTTCGTGGTACTTACATCAACAAATTTCCTATTCTGTCCTTGAAGTAAATTCTTATCATCACTTGTACACCAGGTTCCTCTACTTTCTCACTGTTGTCCAGAAATTTGTAGCGGTTCTAATTATGTTCTAGTTACCTTATAAATCAGTTTCTATTGTTCTAAAACATTATTATGACAAGTGGACCATGAAAGTATACCTACAACAATTGTATATAATCTAAATTGACAAAACCTTCCATTGAGAAAATTCAACAAAAAAAGAGAAACAGTGACCTCATTATCACAGACATTCTTGTCATCATTGAGCTGAAGCATGGAACAAGCCTTTATAAACTCCCTTAATAAACCAACAACAAAAAACATCAGACCCTTCTCAAAACGACTCTATGCCATTCTTTAGAAAGAACAGCGAAGAGATGTGCAGGAGGGGCAAGAAATAGGACAAGCTTTTTGCTCTTGGGACAAATTTAAAACACATGAGAATCACATGGAAAGTTCTTTTCAAACTTGATGAACTAGATGCCATCCTTTCCAAGGTGAACCAATTAGAAGGGAAGAAACTAATTTGGGCTCTAAAACCAGCTATGTTTGCTCTCATACAACACAAGTTCTTGGATGAACCTTGTGAAAGGGTTAGACTTCCAATTGCACCTTGTCTCAGTAACATCATGAGACTAACTGCCCCTATAGCTCCTTACAGTGATGATGCTATGAGGAGAGTTTTCAAGATGATAGTAGAGACTATTCAGGGTTTGGGCAACAGTGCGGACTCTACCTTTGGGAAGAAGCTTGAGGTTCTAGAAATTATGGCCATGACTAGGACTTATGAAGTTATGTTTTATCTTGAGTGTGATGATCTTATCCTATAGATGTTCCGATGCTTCTTTAGCATTAGGAAACATCATCTTGACACATTCATAGCACACATGCAGTCCATCTTGTCATCATGTACGAGAGGTTGTGATGTCATTTGCAGGGAGCTGTGGGCTAGATTGTTGACCATTTCGTGGAGAGAACAGCTGGTTTCACCCATTTCTTATAGACTAGCCGAAAGGTTGGTTGAGAAAAACATTGGGTTGCTCAAGAGATAGTTGACTAGGGAGGAGTTGCTCAGGTTTAGTGGATCATGTCGCAAGAAGGAGCTGAGGAGGAAGGGTCTC
The DNA here is from genome assembly GCA_031772625.1 of Pinus tabuliformis. Lineage (NCBI taxonomy): Eukaryota > Viridiplantae > Streptophyta > Pinopsida > Pinales > Pinaceae > Pinus > Pinus tabuliformis. The sequence continues at coordinate 780,800,208 of CM062820.1, read as the reverse complement.
TGCTTCATTTGCAAGGGACCATGGGGACATGATCACTCATGCTTGAGTGACACTGAGGAGATGATAGAGGTAGAGCACGTGGAGATTCCTTCTGACATTCAGGGTGAGGATTCATCTTTGGACGAGTCCATGGGTTCATACGAGGATGCCTCCGAGGGGCACGAGTCATGTAGAGTTGTTGACAGTAAGCCATATTTTTATGCTAAGCAGTGACCCTATGGGAGACATTCAGGATGAGGAGTCACCAGTGATGATTCAACATGAGCAGCATGTGGTGGAGCATGAGCCAGCCGAGGAGGATGATGTGCAAAATATGCATGATGGGCCTTCCAGGGAGAGGTAGATGTAAGTTCATATTGAGGCTGTGATGGATGAGCAGCCACCCTTGGGGTCAACCATTGATGGGGAGCGGACAGATGTATAGACAACTAGTGGGGTGGCAGTATTCGCAGACACTTGCCCTCAGAAGGTGCTAGAGTATGACAAGACAATTTGGCAAGAGATTGGTGGACTAGAGGAGCGTGGAGTTTTCTACCAGAAGAGGGAGATGGCAGTGTATCCATCTTTGGGTCTACCCATTGATGAGGTGCAAACAGATGTAGTGGCAGCTAGAAAAGCTGCAGCATTTTCAGGCAGCAGCCCTCTCCAGGAGTACATAGGGTGTGCAACACAGTTTGGCGACTCATACCCGTTATAGGGAGAGAGGTAGGATTCTATCAGCAGATGTTGTCGATTGATTAGGTAGAGCAGCACGACTTGAGCGTGGACCAACATCAACATAGTAGACTTGTTCCCTACAGCGAAGTCCATGCCTTAGATTGGCGAGAGATCATGAGTTAGTATCCTTTTGATGGAGTATCAACCTTAGTTTGGGGCACAATACAACAAGGGCACTTAGATGAGGGGATTACTATATGTTTCAGTGGGCAGAGGGATGTGGACTAACAATTCATCAGTATTTCAGTAGCACTAGCCCAACATTAGCAGAGTGGGGTTGACCTCGGCCTATGCCCAAGGTTGGATTGGAGAGATGCGATGAGTTGGTATTCACTTGGAGCAACAACTATAACCAGAGACAAAGCACATCCTGAGCCATGGGACTTGGGTGATGACTGACCATGGTGGCATTGGGATCTAGGTGGATCTACTAGTAGCAGGTTGAGTCCGAGATGGGCATTGGACCCAGGTATTGGGGGATCCAGTTATGTTTGGATTGCTTGGAGGCATAATGTGGACCAGTGGTTCATATGGGATCCTGGTATCAGTTTGCAAATGCCTCTACAGTGGACAAGTGTGGATTGCTTGAGGGCAATCAATCTTTGGGCGGGAGGATTTGTAATGTCCCCATTTTTATTCTTCTCCATAGTATAGCCAGGGTGGATTCCCAAGGCAGGGGATGGCCAGGTCAATGGAGCAGGTTTATGTCATCAGGGGTTCCGATGGAGTTTTTATGGGATCTGATGGAATTCGCTTGGCATATTTCATCATCTGCACAATTTTCCATTCATTCTATCGCATTCTGACAACTTTAAAAATTAGCATTATTGTGGGGCCTAATTTAATTAATTATGCTCGAGGTGGCATTCCGGGTAGATTAATTGATGGAACACCTTAGTGTAATAGCTCGTTGGAACTGGAACGAGAACATCTATAGGATGGGATGCTGAGAAGTGACTTCCAATGGCCGAAGAGAATATGGTGGGCAATTTACCATTTTCCTTAATTAAAAATGACTTTAATTAGTCATTTAATTAAGGAAAAATAATTAATTGGAGGAAATGGGCCAAAAGTGACTTAAGTGAAATAAAATAAAATTAAAAGGTAACTTAAGATACAGTCAATGGAGGAACTTCTAGAATAATAATAAAATAATAAAATAAAACGCTTCTAGAGGCTTGGAGATCTATCCATTAGATCTATAAAAGAGTAGGTGGAGGCCATTTGGAGACATCTTGGATTTGTATTTTTTGTGGGGAAGTTTGAGAACGCAGTTCTCTACTTCAGCAGTAGCCCCAAGATGGAAATCCTCGGGTGATTTAGAGAGATTGGGCAAGCACCCATCTCCCCTTGGTGAATTCATTCAGAATTCATAGGAGAGCTTAGCAATGGTAGTTCAGTTCAGTTTTGGTGGAGGGCCAGGGCAACATTGGAGCAGATTCTGAGGCCATTTCTATCTCAACTATATCAGTGGTTTTTGACATGTAAAACCCCATTTTATATATTGTAAATAAAGCTAAGATTTCCTTCTGCTCATTATCGTTATTTGCATGTTCTATGTTGTTAAATTTTACATGGCAATCTTCTGTTTATGAATGGAATTTTTATTTGAAGTATTTTTGAGTTAGAATTTCAAGAAAACCCAAAATTGTTCCATTTGGGAAATTACACTTCTTGAGGCCGACTTGGTGTGGAGGAGACAAAATTCATTTTTAACTCAAAAATAATTCTTTTTGCATAATTCGAAAGCCCAAGAAGAGTCTCTTTTAATGGACAATGACTCTAATGACTCAAAATAAATCCTAGAAGTCCTCAAGGGGGACTTTGACCTAAAACAAGATGACCCAAGCATGAAACCCATGCTTTAATAAGTCATAATAATAATAATAAAAATATTTTCTTGATTCTTTTGATAAGTACATTTCATTGTGACTCAAATACATTTATGAAGACCGAACCTAGTTACATATTTCAACATAGCTAACCTAAGAGATAGCTTAAAATGAGAGAGTTGGGAAGAGGTGACAGCCCCATCTCTAGTCCTTTCCACCAACCACACCTTGTGGGGTTAAAGGCTTTTCTCACTAACTAGTAAGTGTGTGTGTCAGGCGGCAAGTGTTGACATTTTTGGCACTGTTGTCGGCGACAAGTCCTCCTGTACCTGGGAAATCGACTAACAGTTGGTTTTGGCATTTTGGACTTTAGGGATTAGATTCTTGCTCAAGTGGCGACTCCACTTAATCCAAATCTTGCAAGAGTTTCTACCAGGAGGCATCCAAGTGGTCTAGTTAGACCCACTCTTGAACCTGAAAGGGTTTTTAGAGAGAAGTTAAATAGACTTTCTCATAGTCGAACTCTTGCTCATCTTTGGCAAGAGGTTATTTCTGATATTCATTCGTTTTTTCAAGAACAAGTAGAGCCAAACATCATGAATGATCTTTTTTCTCCTTGTAATTTTGCTAACGTAAATGGCTATCTTCACAATATCCCTAACAAGGCTATTGAAAAGTTGCCTTCCTTTCAAGGTAACAATGGCATTAGTGCTACATCACATGTAAAGAACTTCAACGTTTGCATTGTCAAGTGGTGTAACACTATTAGCTATGAGGATGTAAAGATGAGGCTCTTTGTCCTCTCTTTAGAAGAGGATGCTCTTGATTGGTTCACTGAGCAACCTACTAACTCCTATGACTCCTTACAAGCTATCATTAATGCTTTTATGGGAAAGTTTGGGGAGAAAAAAGAGAAAAGACACTTGATCAATGCTATTAGCTTTATGAAGAAGAATGAAAATGAAACCATGGAGGAATTCTATAAGATAATCAATGATTTGGTAGAAAGCATGCTTGCTATTGTTAAGCCTCTTGATGAGTTTCTTTTGTGCTCATATTTAGATGATTTTGGTGTTGACACTGCCTATGAGTTAAGAAGGAAAGATCCTACAAATTTGGGTGCAGTTCAAACTGAAGCCTTGAAGATAGAAAGGGCTAGAAGGGAATCAGGAAAATCTGAAATTCTTGGTTTCAATAGAGGACCATCAAAATCTCATGAACATAAAGGGAAAGTTGAAGCAATGCAAGCCATGCAAAATAGGTTGGTGGCCATGGAAAGATCACAAGTGCAAATATTCCAACCTAGGCCAAATGATACATGGCAAAAGAATAAGGGCCCTCCTCAAGATTATAGGCTTCCAAATCCATTAGAGTCCACCAACATGGTAGATCAGATTCCTACTTTTTGTAGGCCATGTAATGAGTTTCAGGAAGAGGCTTGATATATTTGATGGCCACAAATAGGTTAATATTGGGGCAAGTCAAAGTCCGAAGATAGTCAAGATTGGACTAGGCACATCAGAGAAAGAACCTATGGATATGTCTGTGAGTAGGCAAGTTCTCAAGATGGATTTCACCACCGAAGACATCTGATGCCACGGGGCATCTCTTGTATTGTATTTCTAATCCAATCCTTTGTCATTTTGGTTAAGTGGTTTCATTTCATGAATAAATTGTCAATTATGCTCTTAGAATAACTTTCCATTTCTGTACTTGATTTCATATGATGATATTTTGAATGGATGTTGCTGATATATGTCTTTTGTTGGTGGATGTATTCCAAGTCCTTGCATACTATCACCATGTGGAGCCAAATGTTGACCACTGGAGTGGCAGCTAAAGATTTTTTGAAGACTCCATGCCCAAGGATGTACCAAAGGCTGCTTGTACCATCAGAGATCATCATATCACTAGAGTGTTTCAACTCTACCTCTTCTTCTCATCATTTTCTATAGTACACAAATTCCACAATCCCTATGGGGACAATGAAAAAGTGATACTAGTGTGAGGAGTAGAGTCATGTAACCAGCCTGGGTGGCCTGGGACCTTATCATCAAGTGAGTATCACTCTGGGAGGGTTTTTTTCACTTGGTTAATTATCATCTCCTTACGAGGACCTAATAATTAATTGAGTTTTTTCTTCCATGCATAACACCAAAGCTGGAGTATAGCTTGATGGTGAGGCCTTGGGTGAGTCCTTGTGTCTAGATTTATTGTATATTACTATACTAGATCACACAAAACAAATCATGGAATTTGATTAGGTCTAGGGGGTCATTTTTTAATTTTTAAAATTTCCCGGAGGGTGGAAATTGGAATAAAATTTGTATATGAAATGTAATAAGTGATGTCTAGAGAAGTTGTATGGATTATGAGTAATAAAAATTACACCTCGCCCTCAACTTTCTACTATGACACAATATGAGGGGTTAAAAATGTGTTATAGACCCTTAAAACCTACTTTTCCTAAGTTTAGTGGGAAATCTGACAATAAATTAAACCAGAAATAAATTAAATGGAGAGAAATAAACTGCTCCATGTCACAAAATGACATGGAAATGACTTGGAAATTATCTCAAGTCAAACGAGTGAGTCAAAGGACAAGTTGGAGGATAATTTGACACCATGCATCATAAATACATGGCCCACTTAAGGAAATCAAATTTCTTGACATAAATGAAACAACTTTTGACTGAGAAATTCAAATTTGTGGACTTAATGCACATTTGGGAGGATTTGGGAGAATATTTGGTTGAGATTTTTATGAGAAATTGTCCCCACATTGGGTCCCACCCATATACACTTGTCATTTCATCATGGAGTTCAATTTTTCTTGAGGGATTTTTTTATGCCATTTGGGAAATTCGAATTCGCATGAAGGTGCTTTGGGATTGTCACCATTTGCCTTGGAATTGACTCCTAAACTTCTATATAATAAGAACTTTGTGCTCTCACTTATGTATCCATTGTTTACTAGCTATTGTGCTTGTGGAAGCACTGCTACTTTGTACACTTTTCAAGAATATCAATAAGAAGACTTTGGAGGTCCATTCATGAGTGTTTTTCCTTTGGAGCATGGTCCATTGTGAGCTATTGGTATAATATTTTCTATGCTTTGAGTTATTTAATTTTCCATGTATTCTTGTGAACTTGCTAGTGCAAAGCTATCTTGTATTAGCATTTGATTTGAAAGTAGGCTCTAGATGTTGAAAGTTCTAGTTTATTTTCAAATAAATTTCTAGAAGTTTCAATTCATTGTTTGCTTATCTAAATCTACATGGACTAATGTGTGACTTGAGTATTGTAGAAGAATTCTTTTTGAATCAAGCGTGAGGGGAAGTTTTTGGGAGACCAACCTACTCTTGAAGCACCGTCTAAGGAACTCTCATTTGTTATTTGGATTTTTATAGTTTATTTTACGAAAAAAGTGTTTTGCAAGGATTCATTTGGACATAATTTGTATGTATGCAATCAATTTAAAAAATTTAAATTATTTAAATAGTGCTTGATTGATTCATATTAGCTATTTGAGAGTTTTTCGAAGCTAAATCAAGTGATGGGGTTCAATCCCATCACTTGATTTGGTTTCTTGTATATTATTTGTATTTTATTTAGTTGTTTTCATATTCTCTCTACATTAATTTGTTTCTTGATCTTGCAGCCCATAGGTAGAGTGTTGGTGATAAGAGCATTAAAGAAGTTCATACAAACTCTAACCTTTTTTTTGTAGGACCTCTCAACCCCTTTCAAAGACGAATTTTTGAGGAGGTCATGGACAAAAAGGAGGGCTACAATTTGACAAGGTCGTGGGCATTGGAGGAGGATTGGCTCCTTGCCTTGTGCAACATTGTAAGGACCAAACACAATTTAAACCACTAATTTCTACAAAATTTACCAATTACAATCTAGGCATAATTTATCAATTTAATTCACATATACATACCTGGTTTCTGAGTTTGATGTTGATTTCGTGTTGATGTAGCCCCAATTGCTCTCGATACCAAATGACCAAATCCCAGCCAAGCTAAGCATGACCTTGGTACCCAGCTCCAAAATACTTCCCAATTGGAGTATTTTGGCCCCCATGCCCAAAAGCTTCAAGAATAATTGCTCAAATCTCAAGTTTTGATTTGAATATCCAGCTCTGAATTGAGTCTCCAACTCTGATTCAAATGTCCCGTTCTCCTTCCAAAACCGCTCCCCCGATGTGTCTGCGTACTTGGGATAAATACCCCCAAAACCGCTCCCCTGATGTGTCTGCGTACTTGGGATAAATACCCTTCCTAGGTCGTCATTGCTCTCTTCCACTGCCTCTTGTCAAATTTTATTTGACAATCATAGCTTTATGTGTAACCGGGAGGTGAGGATACGCATGTATATATTGCTATGTTTGTTATGTTTAAATTTAATAAATTTAACTTTTATAAAATTTAATATATATATATATATATATCCAATGTTTGTTGTATTAATTTAGTAATTTTAACTTATAAATATATATTTATATACATATATATATTAACAATAATTAACTTATAATTTTAACTCTATAGTGATCAATATTTACATTAGAAGGATTGGAATTGTAAATTTTATTTAACAACCTTATAAGTACGAAGTATTTAATATGTATATTTTGAGTGTCGAATTTTAGGTAACATTTCTCTTCTCAATAATTTAGGTATTTAGCCCATTTTCATTCATTTAAACATTTTTCTTAATTATTTTATAAGTATACTAGTGCAAGGCATATTATGTATGCATATGTAGCTATCATATGCATATATTGTATGCATGTTAATACTCTTTTGCTTATTGATCGAAATGGGTCATTACATACTTTATTCTTTCAGAAAACTTCGTCCTGAAGTTAGGGTTTATATAACATATCAATAGTTTCTTTAGTGATTAGTGTGATCATGTAAGGACTGCATCTCAAGATTGAATTTTTGTTTAAGCATTTAAAGTTTTATAAACTTAATAGTCATTCCCTGCCCTAATTGGTTTCTCAAGCTATTCTAGAATCATCTTATCCTTCCCAATCTCTTCTGCTCCCTTCCTATCCATCCTCTACTAGAGTACGCCATGGCATCAGTTATACTGATTTATGTAGGAATTTACAGGGTAAGTTCCTCAGAAAGAACACCAAAAGGACACCGCTCACAACCAGATCACAGATCAATATACCAGTATTTTTGACGTGGTTAAAACCCTCAAAGAGGGAAACAGTCCATGGCCTGTGCCAACGTGGCTACTACAGGCAATTTATTAATCAAAGAATGAAAATTTATATAAGCTTCTCTCATGCACGGATTACCCGAACAATGACCCTCCATGCGCTTTAAATAGAACTCATGGACCAATCGGGTGTCAAGCCACGGATCAAGTGTCGGTAATACCGAGGAGAGAGTGAACCGTCGGATCACTACATATCGTGACCGTCGGATTGTAAGTTACAAAATGTACAACGGTAAAGAAACACACTTTACCTAACTCTATACCTAACTCTACACTAGACCAAGTTGAACTTAACTATATCCTATGTGTCGGAATATCCTAACATCCCCCCTTAAGAACAACTTGGGATAGGATTGAAGGATTTACAAATATGACACAATAGGAGAAGGAAGGAGGCACTAGAGCCTATCCCCCCTTAGTGACAACTTCCTGAACTCCAAGCATATATCGAAGTTTAGTGAACTTCGCCTCTGTGAGAGCCTTTGTGAAGATGTCTGCAACCTGATCATCTGTTGAACAATATTGCACTTCAAGAACATGGTCATGAATGAGCTTTCTGATGAAGTGCATGTGTAGTTCAATGTGTTTGTTGCGCTGATGCTGGACTGGATCTTTGCATAGCTGAATGGCACTTTGATTATCACACCAAAGTGTGGTTGGATGCTGCTGCTCAAAGCCAAACTCTGATGGGATCTGACGAAGCCACAAGGCTTCCTTACTAGCTTCCACGGCACCACGATACTCTGCTTCTGCTGACGAAAGAGAAATGGCAGCCTGTTTCTTACAAGCCCATGTAATAGGTCCTGAACCAAGAGTGAAGACATAACCGACAGTAGACTTCCGATCATCAGGGTCACCAGCCCAATCAGAATCAGTGAAACCAACTAATAGAGGAGCTGCTTTGGCACTGTAATGAATCCCAAACTGAACTGTACCTCGAACATAACGAAGTATTCTTTTAGCTGCTTTCCAATGACTTTCACGGGGGTTTTGCATAAAACGAGCAACAAGGCCAACAACAAAGGAAAGGTCAGGACGAGTATGGGTTAAATACAAGAGTTTTCCTACAAGTTGACGGTATAAGGTAGCATCAACTTCAGGAGAAGTACAAGAGACTGAAAGTTTGACTCCAGACTGAAAGAGAGAAGGGGCTGGCTTACAGTCTTCCATGTAGGCTATCCATTGGAAGTAGTTAGTGCTGTCAAGAATGACTTGGCATGGACTTTCCATTTTTTTTTAAAAAACTGAAGCTGAAGATGCTGAAAGTAAGTGTTCCAATGGATAGATCTCGAAAAATTAGGCTGTTTTAAAAAAAACGGCTCTGAAAAATGCTTCCGGATGAAGAAGTTATGGCTTTTTGAAAAAAAATTGTTGAAGTTGCCGGCAAAGTGCGCGAATGTGCGGAAATGAAAAAATCGGCCCCCACAAAATGGAGACTTGAACCCAAGACCTCTACTCTCTTAAAATAGCTTTGAACCAATTGATCTATACAAAAAATTTGAGAGAGAGAGAGAGAGAGAGAGAGGGGGGGGGGCCTTGGTTTGCGTGCTTGCCTTGAAAAAGCTCTTTTTCCCTACAAAACACAAAACACAAAACCCAACACGGACATGCAAAGAAAACGAACCTTACGGCTCGAAGTTAGCTTTAGCCAAAAAACAAGATATTTTAAAAAATGAACCTTGCAGCCCAAAGTTAGCTTTAGCCGAAAAACTAAATATTTTTCTCAATGTTTCTGATTTTCCCAGATCACACTAAGGTGCAGAGAAAAGAACATACGCATGAGAAAAATCCTTCCTTTCTGTTTCTGATTTGCCCAGATCGCACAGAGTCGCAGGGCAAAGAGCATAAGCAGAAATGAAAGGTATAGATCCGGTTAAAAAAAGGTAAATAAACCGAAACCGAAATAAGCAGAGAGAAAATAACAGTAAACTGCAAATAAACACTGTATACCTCCAGATCTTAAAAAAGACGCAGCTAGGGCTACCGGAAACCTTTTCGCGTGAAACGAAAGGGGTTCCTCACTGGAACAGATGCTCCGAACACAACAGAACAGTCCTCTCGGCCCGAAAGCAGTCAGAAACAGCAGATCTAGGAAACAGCAGTCGGATGCAGTTCTACCGGCTTCAGATTTGGATCACCAACGGACGCGGCCCTCAAATAGCTCTGATACCATGTAGGAATTTACAGGGTAAGTTCCTAAAAAAGAACACCAAAAGGACACCGCTCACAACCAGATCACAGATCAATACACCAGTATTTTTGACGTGGTTAAAACCCTCAAAGAGGGAAACAGTCCACGGCCTGCGCCAACGTGGCTACTACAGGCAATTTATTAATCAAAGAATGAAAATTTACATAAGCTTCTCTCATGCACGGATTACCCGAACAATGACCCTCCATGCGCTTTAAATAGAACTCATGGACCAATCGGGTGTCAAGCCACGGATCAAGTGTCGGTAATACCGAGGAGAGAGTGAACCGTCGGATCACTACATATCGTGACCGTCGGATTGTAAGTTACAAAATGTACAACGGTAAAGAAACACACTTTACCTAACTCTATACCTAACTCTACACTAGACCAAGTTGAACTTAACTATATCCTATGTGTTGGAATATCCTAACAATTTAACCATTCATAGGCTCTTAAGGGTGTCAGCGTCGATTATATTGATCTGATTGCCCAGTAGGAATTTGATAGTCATCATCACACGTCTAGGGTAGAGTGATTCGCACAATCCTCCCATGACTCTAGGTTTTGGAGGATAAATAGTGGACAATACCTCCACCCCTCCTAGTAGAACTAGGGTCAACACCCTATCATGGAATATTATTGAGTCTCAATTATTCTTGGAGCTTTTGTCATCACGTGGTCATTTGGTAATGATGTTATCTGCAACGTAAACACTTGTCAACACATCATAACATATGCATCAATATATTTAAAATAAATAGTTGTTGTATAATTCATACATGTTATCTACGGTATAATATACTTGGTCATATCTAGCTCATGTTATTAGCTTTCATATTAAAATGTAATCATTCTTTTATTTCTATCTCGTCAATCATATCAGTGTGCAAAAATGAAACAAAATTATAATTCTCTCATCCAAACATAATACATAATTTAGATTTCATTGCAAGTTTAATCAAATATTAAACTTCATATTGGTATTCATAATTCAGCAATATTAATTTAAATGACATATTTCATATTGCTATCCATGTACCAGTAGAATTAAGCAAATAACATATATCATGTTCCAGTGACATAAAATTCATTTTTACATGTGATCACCCCCAAAATAGTTCTAAGTATCTGATTTAAAGTAAATATATACAAATATGGCTTTAAGTTCTTCAAAATTAACACAAGTTGGAGTATTTTTAACATATGATCTTTGTATCTTCCCAGGTAGCCGATCCAGGGCTATACTTGTCCCACTGGACCTTAACTTGGTCTACTAGGCGGTTCCTGAGTTGTCGAGCCCTACATTCCAATATACATAATGGTTCGACTAAAATGGTTCCCTCGTCCGATACTTGCAATTTCTTCCATTGAAGGTGATGAGATTTGTCAGCTATGTAAGGTCTTAATACAGATACATAAAATACATTATGAACTTGTAATATCCCGTTTCAGAGATTTTCCCAAAAACCCCAGTAAACTCCAACCAAATATGCACAAATAATATAATAACCGGGAAACTCAAAATGATAAAAATAACAGTGGTGTAACATATAATTATATAAGCAAGAAATATAGGCAGATACTCAAGAAATGCAGAGAGAAATGATAAGCCATTTTATTATACTGAGTAATGGAATGAATACAGGATGTGATCAGAAGGATGGCACCTCAACTTGCACCAGGCAAGTGAAGAAATATACTTAGAATAACAAAGGAATGGCCTCGGCATGGATGCTGTTGGAAAACTGTCGCGCTCTTGCTACTGCTGGAAATCAAATGAGGATTTGGGGCTGTTCCCCTCCTCAAAAAATGTTGAAACAATGGAATCCGCCCCTACTCAGAAAACCCAGAAAAACTCAGAAAGCTTTTCTGAAATGGCCGACCCCCGAAAATCGCCCCCTTGGGGAATCATGCAATCCCTCAAGGCCCTGCGCTGCCACTGAGTAGAATCCTCCAAAATACTACCTGAAACTCTGCCAAACCACTCCAATATGCAAGAGTTGATCCCTTGCTCAATATCCCAGCTCAACTCCTCCACAAATCCTCAATCCGGAACTGCTCCCAGAAGAACTGTGTCCCTCTCTCTCAAGACTGTGTAGTCTTCCAATGCTCAGCTCCACCTCAATGCCAAAGATCAAAACTACTGCAAAAAGACTGCTGAAAATACCTTGCTCGAATAGGCACTCAAAGTCCCCCAGGGCTAAGGGTGAGATCTCCGAACGGAGACACTCAGTGCACTAAACAGTGCTGCAGACAGGCTAAACAGCCAGCGTGCTCCAAGTTGAAGTGACTAGCTCAAATGCTCATAATCGAATGACAAAATGAGGGGGCTCCTCTCTCCTTTATAGCATTGGCCTCTCCCAATCCCAAGGCTCACCTCCTCCAGCGTAATCCCCTCTTGCCACGTGTTCCCTTTCTATCTGCGTAGTCCCTCCATGTGTCTGCGTGGGTCCCATCCCTGCGTGGTCCTTTGGCCCCCTTGGCTCCCCTTTAAGTCACAATGTTGTGCTACTAGGAAGTGACTTTTATTTTAAAAGTGATTTATGTCCCCTTTTCCTCACCTTTTTACTTACAAATAACTATAGAAGGCAAAATTGAGCAAAATCGAATATTCTAATTAGCCATGGCTAATTAAGAATATTACAGTCTCCCCTGGCAAAATGTTGCTTGTCCTCAAGCAACTGAAGTGATGGATGCTGCAAAATTTTCTCACTCTCCCAAGTGGCATCCTCATCCGGTAATTCTTCCACCTCACCAAGAATTCCCGTATCGTCCTGCTTCATAGCTGCCTCTCCCTGGTATCAATAGTAGCCTCTTGCTGCAACACCTAATGCCCCTCATCATCCATGGGTGGTAGTTCATCTGTCACTGTCACATGCTGTCCCAACGCCTTCTTCAGGCACGATATGTGAAAAACGTTATGAATCTTGCTGCCTTGGGGCAGCTCCAACTCGTATGCTACCTGTCCAATCCTGCGTATCACCCTGTATGGCCCATAAAAGCGGGGCTTGAGCTTTTCAGCCCCCTTCTGCTTCAGTGACGACTGTCGGTATGGCTGTAATCGTAGGTAGACCAAGTCTCCTACCTCAAACTGTCTCTCCACTCAACTCCTATCAGCATATAGCTTCTACTAGTTCTGCACTGTAGCCATGTTATCCTTGAGAGCTCGGAGAATATCCTGACTCTCTTGGATCCAAATCTTGGCTCTCGGAGCCTTGCTAGCACCAAACATCACGTCAGCAAAAGACAAAGGATGATATCCATACAAAGCATATAATGGTGACATACCGATGGACATGTGATGTGTAGTGTTGTAGCAGTACTCCCCCAGATGCAGCCACTTCAGCCATGCTTGTTGCTGTTCACTGACATAGTTACGCAAGTAGCCCTCCAGCCACTTGTTAACTATCTCTGTCTGCCCGTCCGTCTATGGGTGATAACTGGTACTCGGTGTTAACTCCGTCCCCACCAACTAGAAAAGCTCCTGCCAAAATCCGCCCATGAAATGGTTGTCCGTGTCACTGGTGATGGTCTTGGGAAGACCATGTAACCTGAAAATCTCTCTGAAGAACAGCTCGGCCACCTTCGCTGCTGTGTAGTGTGCGGATATGGCATAAAAGTGTGACTACTTTGTCAACCAATCAACAACGACAAAAATGCAATCCTTGCCCTATACCATGGGCAACCCTGTGATGAAGTCCATTGAAATACACTCCCATTTCCCCCCCGGAATGGGAAGAGGCTACAATAGTCCCGCTGGATGGTTCATCTCCCCCTTGTTCCTGAATCCTCTGGCAAACATCGCACTCCTGGACATGCTGGAGTACGTCCTCCTTGAGGCTCTTCCATGAGAACCTCTCTCTAATGGCCCTGTAGGTTTTGGTAAATCCCTGATGAACTGCCAATGGTGAATCATGTGACGCCTGAAGTATCTTCTTCTTGAGCTGAGACCCCTCAGTCAAAAAGATCCAGTCCCTATAGTAGATGATCTCATCGACCACCCTGTACCTGTCATCCGTCACCTGCCCATCCAGAACCTCACATGCAAATCTGTCCTTGGAGTACTCTACTAAGAGTCGAGCCCTCCAATCTGCGTCCAAGCTCATAAGAGACAACATGGCTGGCCTACATGAAAGGGCATCTGCTACCACGTTGTTCTTACCCTTGACATACTCAATGTCAAAGTCATACGCTTGGATCTTGCTGATCCACTTCTGCTGCCTCTCCTATAGTTGCTTCTGCTCCAAAAAGAACTTGAAGCTGTTGTGATCAGTCCTCACCCTGAACCTGTTACCCACCAAATACTGTCGGTACTTAGCCAATGCATGCATGATGGCCAGCATCTCCTTGTCGTATATAGAATACAACCTCTCATGCGGAAGGAGCTTCCGACTCTCAAAGGCTATAGTGTGACCTCCCTGCATTAACATTGCGTCAATCCCCTCCCCTGACGCATCACACTCCAAAAAAAATGGCTGCGTAAAATCTGGCAACGCAAGCATTGGGCAGCTGTTCATAACTTCCTTGAGCCTGTCAAAGGCTCGCTGCGCTGTATCTAACCAACTGAATGCCCCCTTCCTCATCAAATCTATCAGGGGTGTAGCAAGCTGTGAGAAACCCTTGATGAACTTCTGGTAGTAAGTACAAATGCCAATGAATCCTCGAAGTTTCGTCATGTTTCTCGGCTCCGGCCAATCTCTGATGGCCCTGATCTTCTCCTCGTGGACCCTCACTCCGTCCACTCCTATGATGTGTCCCAAGTATAACATCTCCGTGAACTCTAACTCACATTTGGAGAGCTTGGCATAGAACTGCTGCTCCTCCAAGATGCGCAATATTGTCTCAATGTGCTGGAGATACTCCTCCCAAGTCCTGCTGTAAATGAGGAATCATCAAATAACACCAACACAAACTTCCTTAAGTGACTGTGGAAGATGTGATTCATGCAACACTGAAATGTAGTTGGTGCATTGGTTAGCCCGAAGGGCATCACCAAAAACTCAAAGTGCCCATAGTGACACCTGAAGGCGGTCTTGGGAATGTCCTGCTCCCTCACGCGAATCTAATGGTACCCAAATCTCAAATCAATCTTTGAGAAGAACCATGCTCCTCTCAACTCATCCATCAACTCATCGATCCTGGGTATGGGGTATCTGTTCTTCAGGGTCTTCTTGTTTAGGGCCTTGTATTCAATGCACATCCTCAATGTGCCGTCCTTCTTCTTCACCAACACCATGGAACAAGCAAAAGGACTCGTGCTTGGCCGAATGTGCCCAAGAGCCAACAACTTCTGAATGGCCCGCTCAATCTCATCCCGATAGGCCTTGGGATGCCTATAGGGGGTAGTAATCACTACCTGTATGCCCTGCTCAAGCTCAATGGTGTGCTCAAACCGCTGGTCAAGTGGCTGTCCCAGTGGAATCTCCCTAAATGTTGTGGCATACTGGTTAAGGATGGCTTGTATCTCTGGGTGCACCGTCTACCCTATAGTCCCTGCCCCTCATGCACGCAGCTCCTGTAATATTCCTAGTTAGCCATGGCTAATTGGAATATTCAATTTCGCTCAATTTTGCCTTGTATAACTATTTATAAATAAAAAGGTGAGGAGAGGGGGGCATACTCACTTCATGAATAAAGACACTCCCTAGTAGCACAATGTTGTAACTTAAAAGGTGAGCCAAGGGGGGCCAAAGAACCACGTAGAGGAGGGGCCCACGTAGACACATGGAATGACTGCACAGATGGTGAGAAACATGTGGCAAGAGGAAAGCTATGTTGGAGGAGGTGAGCTTTGGGATTGAGAGAGGCCAATGCCATAAAGGAGAGAGGAGCCTCCTCATTTTGGGATTCGATTATGAGCATTTGAGCTAGTCACTTGGACTTGGAGCACGCTGGCTGTTTAGCTTGTCTGCAACACCATTTAGTGCACTGAGTGTCTCCGTTCGGAGATCTCACCTTTAGCCCCGGGGGACTTCGAGTGCCTACTCGGGCAAGGTATTTTCAGTAATCTTTTTGCAGTATGTTTTGATCTTTGGCATTGAGGTGGAGTTGAGCATTGGAAGACTGCGCAGTCTTGAGAGAGAGGGATGCAATTCTTCTGGGAGCAGTTCCGGGTTGAGGATTTGTGGAGGAGTTGAGCTGGGATATTGAGCAAGGGATCAGCTCTTGCATATTGGAGGGGTTTGGCAGAGTTCTAGGCAGTATTTTGGAGGATTCTACTTAGTGGCAGCACAGGGCCTTGAGGGATTGCGTGATTCCCCAAGGGGGCGATTTTCGGGGGTCGGCCATTTCAGAAAAGCTTTCTGGGTTTTCTGAGTAGGGGTGGATTCCAGAGTTTCAGCATTTTCTGAGGAGGGGAACAACCCCAAATCCTCATTTGATTTCCAGCAGTAGCAGTAGCACGGCAGTTTTCCAGCAGCATCCACACAGAGGCCATTCCTTTGTTATTCTGAGTGTATTTCTTCACTTGCCTGGTGCAAGTCGAGGTGCCATCCTTCTGATCACCTCCTGTACTCATTCCATTACTCAATATAATAAAATGGCTTAGCATTTCTCTCTGCATTTCTTGAGTATCTGCTTATATTGCATGCTTATATTATTATACGTTACACCACTGTTATTTTTATCATTTTGAGTTTCCCGGTTATTATATTATTTGTGCGTATTTGGTTGGACTTTACTAGGGTTTTGGGGAAAATCTCTTAAACGGGATAATACAACTCCACTGCCCACTCTATGTCTCCCTTCCAGAAGATTGCCTCCATCTGATGAGCTGAAACAATCTGAGGTGGGTATGTGTGCTGTCCCCATATCTTCTCATGCTCCCTGTCTTCTCATCATCCCACTCCATCTCTAGGGCCTTCCAATATGTAGTGACCTTCCCTAGAATGATGAGCCACTAAACGCCCAGTACTATGTTGGTGTCCAGAATATTGACCATGAAGAAGTGGTCAGTTAGTGTGTAGGTGCCCATCATCATTGATAACTCTAGAACATAACAAGCACACACCATGGTCTGATCTTCCTGGGACCAAAATTGAAAATCCATCGAAGCCATCTGTCGGTATACCTCTCCACTCAACCATCTGTGCATCGATGAAGTTGTGGGTGGCCCCACTGTCAACCAAAACTGATACTCGCTGGCCACGTATTGTCCCCCGTACGCGCAGTGTCAAATACTCGGGAACTCCTCGGAACACTGCAAGGGCTCCTCCGATAGGTGCAAAAGCTGCACCACCTGCTGTTGGTGGTGGAGGTGGCAAGGGACCCTACATGGCATGACTATCTCCTACCTCCACATCATCCTCCTCATCCTCTTCCCCGCTGCTCTCGGAGAAGACCTCAATAAAATGTGCTTTTCCAGCAGCACATCTATGTCATGGTGCCCACGGCTCCTAATAAGTGAAGCACAACCGCTTCTTCTTCAACTCCCTCCTGGCATCATCATCAAGTTGTACTCGTCCTGGATTTCCCTTCAGAGGCGGAATCCTCACATCCTTCCCCTTAGGCTGAAAAGCCTGTCGCTGGGGGTAAGGTGTCCGAGTCCTCGGTAAGACATCCTATAAGTCCCGGGTCCTGCTAATAGCATCCTGAAGGGTGGTTGGTCTAGCAGATCTGACTAGACCCTGAAATGGCTCTGCTAACCCCTCAAAATACATGTAGATCCTCCGTGTCATGGATAGATCTAGCACCATCACTGAAACCCTCAAAAAGTCTGTAATGTGGGTCTCTAGGCTCCCTGTCTGTTTGAGCCTCGTCAGCTCAACAAAGTGTTGTTCCGGATCCCTCCAGTCAAACCTCTCCATCAATCTCCTGGTGAACTTGGCATACGTCGTCACCGTGGAATGCCCGAGTGTAACCATCCCATGGAACCACCAATCCTAGGCCTCACCATCCAAATGTAATGTCGCCACCTTGATGGCCTCTGTCTCCGACATTTGGTTAAGCTGGAAATAGATGTCCAGCTTCTCCACCCAATACCTTGCCGAACTGTTTGATGAGCCATCAAAAGTAGGCAAGTGAAATCTACTAGCAGTGCGGTGGGTGTCTCCATCATGATAATGCTGTTATCCTCTGTGATGGTCGCGAGGTCTACTATCCCGCTGGAGCTGAACAAAGTCTCTGAATGAGAGAGCATCGCTAAACTCCTACCCATAGGCCTGGTACTTCGCAAAATAATCGCCCATATGACCGGGCTCTGCCTCCTGCTGTGCTCCGGCCCCCGTATCTGCTCCTAGGAAAGTGGGCATGGTAGAACGTATAGGGGCATGTGAGGCCACTTGCTGAGTAGTATCACACTGAGTGGCACCCTGCTCTGGCAAATAGTGAGATGCACCCGATCCCTCTCCAACCTGGAAAACTCGTGGGCTCTCACGCTGTCTAGCCTCCACTGTCGTGAATCTCTGCCCCATCACCTCAATCTACCTCGACAGATCCTGAACTGATTTGAGGAGCATGTCCACAAATTTCTTCCCGTCATCATTTGCCATCGGATTCTCCTGCTCTGCGTCCACCACAGGCTCCTCCTGTTCTGCGTCCACCACCGGAACACAGTGTCCCTCTCCGTAGGTGTTCTCCAACCTACACCCAACGTCTCTGTATCTCCTACCTCTATAACAGACGTAGGGCTTTTCCCCTGGTGTCATAGATTGCTAGCTCCATAGGCTAAGCCAGATCTATGCTTTGATACCACTATAATATTGTAATATCCCTAACCCGGAATATTCCTCAAACCCCAGCAAAAATCCCAACCAAATATGTGCAAATGATATAAACCCAGAAGTGAGAAAAAATAGTGAAACAGCATATAATAATGTAAACCGGAAATATAAGCAAATACACAAGAAATGCAACGAGAAAATGCTAAGCCATTTTATTATACTGAGCAACAAACTGAGTACAAGAGGTGAACAGACAGATGGCACCTCGACTTGCACAAGGCAAGTGAAGAAATACTCTCAGAATGACAAGAATGGCCTCTCTGCGTGGATGCTGCTGCTGCTAGGAAACAAGTGATGATTTGGGGCTGCTCCCCTCCTCGAAAAAAGATGAAACTCTAGATTCGGGCTCTACTCAAGAAACCCAGAAAAACCCAGAAAGTTTTCTTGGAATGGCCGACCCCCGAAAAACACCCCCTTGGGGTTCTGCGCAGTTCCTCGATGCCCTGTGCTGCCACTGATGAAAGCCCCTCTAAACTCTGCCTGAAACCCTGCCAAAATCCTCCAATGAGACAAGAGCTGGACCCCTGCTCAATCTCCTAGTAAAAACCCACCTGCAAGACCCCAATCCAGCACAACAACCAAATAGAACTGCATCCCTCTCCCAGTGCTGCGCACTCCTCCAAAACGTTGCTAAAACTGTTGCTGGAATGCTGATGAAACTACTGCTGAAACACCAAAGGAAATACCTTGCCTGAGCAGGTACTCGAAGTCCCCTAGGGCTAAGGGTGAGATCTTCGAACGGAGACACTCAATGCACTAAACAGTGTTGCAGACTAGCTAAACAGCCAGCGTGCTCAGAAGTCAGAACGACTAGCTCAAAATGCATATAACTGAATGATCCAAAATGAGAGGGCTCCTCTCTATTTTATAGCCTTTGCCTCTCACAATCCCTAGGCTCACTTCCTCCTGCGTGAATCCCCTCTTGCCATGTGTTCTTCCCTCCTGCGCAGTCCCTCCATGTGTCTACATGGGCCCCATTTCTGCGTCCCCCTTTGGCCCCCTTGACTCCTCCTTAAGTCACAACGTTGTGCTACTAGGAAGTGACTTTTTATTCTTAAAGTGAGTTATGTCCCCCGTCCTCACTTTTTCTATTTATAAATAACTATAGAAGGCCAAATTTGGGCAAAATCGAATATTCCAATTAGCCATGGCTAATTAGGAATATTACAGTCTCCCCCGGCAAAATGTTGCTGGTCCTCAAGCAACTGAATTGATGGATGCTGCAAAATCTTCTCACTCTCCAAGTGGCATCCTCATCCGGCAAATTCTTCCACCTCACTAAGAATTCTCGGACCATCCTGCTCTACAGCTGCCTCTCGCTGGTATCAATGATAGCCTCCGGCTGCAATACCAAATGCCCCTCGTCATCCATGGGTGGTAGCTCATCTGTCACTGTCACCTGCTACCCCAATGCCTTTTTCAGGCATGATACATGGAAAACGTTATGAATCTTGCTGCCTTGGGGCAACTCCAACTCATATGCAACCTGTCCAATCCTGCGTATCACCCTGTACGGTCCATAAAAGCGGGGCTTAAGCTTCTCAGCCCCCTTCTGTTTTAGTGACGACTGTCAATATGTCTGTAACCATAGGTAGACCATGTCCCCTACCTCGAACTGTCTCTCCACCTGACCCCTGTCGGCATACAGCTTCTGCTGGTTCTGTGCTGTAGCCATGTTATCCTTGAGAGCTCGGAGAATATCCTGACTCTCTTGGATCCATATCTTGGCTCTGGGAGCCTTGCTATCACCAAACATTACGTCAGCAAAAGATAAAGGATGATACCCATATAAAGCATAGAATGGTGACATACCAATGGACATGTGATGTGAAGTATTGTAGCAGTACTCCCCTAGATGCAGCCACCTCAACCATGCTCGTTACTGCCCACTGACATAGTTACGCAAGTAACCCTCTAGCCACTTGTTAACTATCTCTGTCTGCCCATCCGTCTGTGGGTGATAACTGGTACTCGGTGTCAACTCCGTTCCCACCAACCGGAAAAGCTCCTGCCAAAACCCGCCCATGAAACGGCTGTCCTTATCACTGACGATGGTCTCAGGAAGACCATGTAGCCTGAAGATCTCTCTAAAGAACAAATCGGCCACCTGTGCTGCTATATAGTGTGCGGATATGGCAAAAAACTGTGCATACTTTGTCAGTCGGTCAACGACGACAAAGATGCAATCCTTTCCCTGTACCATGGGCAACCCTGTGATGAAGTCCATCGAAATACTCTCCCATTTCCCCTTCGGAATGGGAAGAGGCTGCAATAATCCTGCGGGATGGCTCATCTCTCCCTTGTTCCTCGGCAAACATCGCACTCCCGTATGTGTTGGAGTACGTGCTCCTTGAGGCCCTTCCACGAGAACCTCTCCCTAATGGCCCTGTAGGTTTTGGTAAACCCCTGACGTCCTGCCAACAGTGAATCATGTGATGCCTGGAGTATCTTCTTCTTGAGTTGAGACCCCTCAGTCAAGAAGATCTGGTCCCTGTAATAGATGATCTCATCGACCACCTGCCCATCCAAAACCTCACATGCAAACCTGTCCTTGGAGTACTCTACTAAGAGTCGAGCCCTCCAGTTTGCATCCAAGCTCATAAGAGACAACATGGCTGGCCTACATGAAAGGGCATCTGCTACCACATTGTTCTTACCCTTGACATACTCAATGTAAAAGTCATACGCTTGGATCTTGCTAATCCACTTCTGCCGCCTCTCCTATAGTTGCTTCTGCTCCAAAAAGAACTTGAGGCTGTTCTGATCAGTCCTCACCCTGAACCTGTTACCCACCAAATACTGTCGGTACTTAGCCAATGCATGCATGATGGCCAGCATCTCCTGGTCATATATAGAATACAACCTCTCGTGCGGAAGGAGCTTCCGGCTCTCAAAGGCTATAGGGTGACCTCCCTGCATCAACACTGCGCTGATCCCCTCTCCCGACGCATCACACTCCAAAACAAAAGGTTGCGTAAAATCTGGCAACGCAAGCACTGGGCAGCTGCTCATAACTTCCTTGAGCCTGTCAAAGGCTCGCTGCGCTGTATCTGACCAATTGAAATCCCCCTTCCTCATCAAATCTGTGAGGGGTGCAGCAAGCTGTGAGAAACCTTTGATGAACTTCCGGTAGTAAGTACAAATACCAATGAATCCTTGAAGTTCCGTCACATTTCTCAGCTCCGGCCATTCTCTGATGGCCTTGATCTTCTCCTCGTGGACCCTCACTCCGTCCACCCCTATGATGTGTCCCAGATACTACATCTCTGTCAACCTAAACTCGCACTTGGAGAGTTTGGCATAGAATTGTTGCTCCTGTAAGATACGCAATACCGTCTCAATGTGCTGGAGATGCTCCTCCCAAGTCCTGCTGTAAATGAGAATGTCATCAAAGAATACCAACACAAACTTCCTCAAGTGACTATGGAAGATGTGATTCATATAGGACTGAAATGTAGATGGGACGTTGGTTAGCCCAAAAGGCATCACCAAGAACTCAAAGTGCCCATAGTGACACTTGAAGGCGGTCTTGGGAATGTCCTGCTCCCTCATGCGAATCTGATGGTACCCAGATCTCAAATCAATCTTTGAGAAGAAACATGCCCCTCTCAACTCGTCCATCAACTCATCGATCCTGGGTATGGGGTACCTGTTCTTCAGGGCCTTCTTGTTCAGGGCCCTGTAGTCAATGCACATCCTCAATCTACCATCCTTCTTCTTCACCAACACCACAGAAGAAGCAAAAGGACTCGTGCTCGGCCGGATATACCCAAGAGCCAGCAACTCCTGGATAGCCTGCTCAATCTCATCCAGATAGGCCTTGGGGTGCCTATAGGGGGTGGTGATCACTGCCTGGATGCCCTACTCAAGCTCAATAGTGTGTTCAAACCCCTGATCCGGTGGCTATCCTAGTGGAATCTCTCCAAACACTATGGCATACCGATCAAGGATGGACTGGATCTCTGGATGCACCGTCTGCCCTGTAGTCCCTGCCTCTGATGCACGCAGCTCCACTGCCCACTCTATGTCTCCCTTCCGGAAGACTGCCTCCATTTGATGAGCCGACACAATCTGAGGAGGATATGTGTGCTGTCCCCGTATCTTCTCATGCCTCCTTGTCTTCTCATCATCCCACTCCATCTCTAGGGTCTTCTAATCCGTCATGACCTTCCCTAGATAATAAGCCACTAAACACCCAGTATCATGTTGGTGTCCAGAATATCGACCACGAAAAAGTGGTCAGTCAACGTGTAGGTGCCCATCGTCACTGAAAGTTCTGGAACATAACGAGCACACGTCATGGTCTGATCTCCTGGGACCAAGACTGAAAACCCATCGAAGCTCTTTGTCTGTATACCTCTTCGCTCAACCATCTGGGAAGCAATGAAGTTGTGGGTCGCCCACTGTCCACCAAAACTGATACTCGCTGGCCACGTATTGTCCCTCGTACGCGTAGCGTCAAATACTTGGGAACTCCTCGCAATGCTACAAGGGCCCCTCCAGTAGGTGCAAAAGATGCACCACCTGCTGCTGGCGGTGGAGGTGGCAAAGGTCCCTGTGTGGCATGGCTATCTCTTGCCTCCACATCATCCTCGTCATCCTCTTCTCCACTACTCTTGGAGAAGACCTCAATAAAATGTGCTTTGCCAGAAGCACATCTAAGTCCCGGTGCCCATGGCTCCTGACATGTGAAGCACAACCACTTCTTCAGCTACCTCCTGGCATCGTCATCAAGCTATACTTGTCTTGGATTCCCCTTTGGAGGAGGAATCCTCACATCCTTCCCCTTAGACTGAAAAGTCTGTCTCTGGGGGTAAGGTGTCCGGGTCCTGGGTAAGACATCCTGTAAGTCCCAGGTCCTGCTGATAGCGTCCTAGAGTGTGGCCAGTTTAGTGGATCGGACTAAACCCCGAAGTGGCTCTGCTAACCCCTCAACATACATATAGACGCTTCGTGTCGTGGATAGGTCTGGCACCATCACGGAGACCCTCAAGAAATCTGCAATGTAGGTCTCTGGGCTCCCTGTATGTTTCAGCCTCGTCAGCTCAACAAAATGGTGCTCTGGATCCCTCCGATCAAATCGCTCCATTAGTCTCCTGGTAAACTTGGCATATGTCGTCACCGTGGAGTGCCCCAGTGTAACCATCCCATGAAACCACCAATCCTGGGCCTCGCTATCCAAATGCAATGTTGCCACCTTGATGGCCTCTGCCTCTGACATCTGGTTAAGCTGGAAATAAATGTCCAGCTTCTCCACCCAAGACTCTGCCGAACTGTTTGATGAGCCATCAAACATAGGCAAGTGGAATCTACTTGTTGCACGGTGAGTGTCGCCATCATGGTAATGCCGGTACCCTCTGTGATGATCCCGGGGTCTGTTATCCCACTGGAGCTGAACAACATCTCTGAATGAGAGGGCTTCCTTGAACTCCTACCCATAGGCCTCGTACTCTGCAAAATAATCGCCCATATGTACGGGCTCTGCCTCCTGCTGGGCTACGACCCCCGTGTCTACTCCTAAGAAAGTGGGCATGGTAGAGCGTGTAGGGGCATGTGAGGCCACCTGCTGCGTAGTATCACGTTGCTCTAGCAAGTGATGGGATGCACTTGATCCCTCACCAATCTGAAAAACTCGTGGGCTCTCACACTGTCTGGCCTCTACTGCCATGAATCTCTGCCCCATCACCTCAATCTGCCTCGCCAGATCCTGCACTAATCTGAGGAGCATATCCGCAAATCTCTTCCTGTCCTCGTCGGCCATCTACTCTGCGTCCACTATTGGCTCTCTCTATTCTGCGTCTACCACAGGCTCCACCTGTTCTACGTCCACCACAAGAACACAGTCTCCCTCCCCGTAGGTATTCTCCAACCTATGTCCAGTGTCTCTGTACCTCCTACCTCTGTAACAAATGTAGGGTTTTTCCCCTGGTGTCATAGATTGCTAGCTCCACAGGCTGAGCCAGATCTATGCTCTGGTACCATTGTAATATCCCTAACCCGGAATATTCCTCAAACCCCAACAAAAATCCCAACCAAATATGTCCAAATGATATAATAACCCAGAAGTGATAAAATAACAGTGAAACAGCGTATAATAATGTAAACCGGAAATATAAGCAAATACACAAGAAATGCAGTGAGAAAATGCTAAGCCATTTTATTATACTGAGCAATAAACTGAGTACAAGAAGTGAACAGACAGATGGCACCTCGACTTGCACAAGGCAAGTGAAGAAATACTCTCAGAATGACAAGAATGGCCTCTCTGCGTGGATGCTGCTACTGTGCTACTGCTGCTGCTAGGAAACAAGTGATGATTTTGGGCTTCTCCCCTCCTCGGAAAAAGATGAAACTCTAGATTCGGGCTCTACTCTAGAAACCCAAAAAAACCTAGAAAGCTTTCCTGGAATGGCCGACCCCTGAAAAACACCCCCTTGGGATTCTACGCAGTTCCTCGATGCCCTGCGCTACCACTGAAGAAAACCCCTCTAAACTCTACCTGAAACCCTGCCAAAATCCTCCAATGAGACAAGAGTTGGACCCCTGCTCAATCTCCCAGTAAAGACCCACCTGCAAGACCCCAATCCAGCACAACAACCAAACAGAACTGCGTCCCTCTCCCAGTGTTGTGCAGTCCTCCAAAACGCTGCTAAAACTACTGCTAGAATGCTGATGAAACTACGTCTGAAACACCAAAGGAAATACCTTGCCCGAGCATGCACTCGAAGTCCCCCGGGGCTAAGGGTGAGATCTCCGAATGGAGACACTCAATGCACTAAACAGTGTTGCAGACTAGCTAAACAGCCAGTGTGCTCAGTAGTCAAAACGACTAGCTCAAAATGCACATAACTGAATGATCCAAAATGAGGGGGCTCCTCTCTATTTTATAGCCTCTGCCTCTCACAATCCCTAGGCTCACTTCCTTCTACGTGAATCCCCTCTTGCCATGTGTTCTTCCCTCCTGCGCAGTCCCTCCATGTGTCTGCGAGGGCCCCATTTTTGCATCCCCCTTTGGCCCCCTTGGCTCCTCCTTAAGTCACAACGTTGTGCTACTAGGAAGTGACTTTTTATTCTTAAAGTGATTTATGTCCCCCATCCTCACTTTTTTAATTTATAAATAACTATAGAAGGCACAAATTGGGCAAAATCGAATACTCCAATTAGCCATGGCTAATTAGGAATATTACAAATATCCCGTTTCAGAGATTTTCCCCAAAACCCCAGTAAACTCCAACCAAATATGCACAAATAATATAATAACCGGGAAAATCAAAATGATAAAAATAACAATGGTGTAACAAATAATTATATAAGCAAGAAATATAGGCAGATACTCGAGAAATGCAGAGAGAAATGCTAAGCCATTTTATTATACTGAGTAATGGAATGAGTACAGGAGGTGATCAGAAGGATGGCACCTCGACTTGCACCAGGCAAGTGAAGAAATACACTCAGAGTAACAAAGGAATGGCTTCTACGTGGATGCTGCTGGAAAACTGCCGTGCTGTTGCTACTGCTGGAAATCAAATGAAGATTTGGGGCTGTTCCCCTCCTCAGAAAACACTGAAACTTTGGAATCCGCCCCTACTCAAAAAACCCAGAAAAACCCAGAAAGCTTTTCTGAAATGGCTGACACCCGAAAATCACCCCCTTGGGGAATCACACAATCCCTCAAGGCCCTGCGCTGCCACTGAGTAGAATCCTCCAAAATACTGCCTGAAACTCTGCCAAACCACTTCAATATGCAAGAGTTGATCCCTTACTCAATATCCCAGCTCAACTCCTCCACAAATTCTCAATCCAGAACTGCTCCAAGAAGAACTACGTCCCTCTCTTTCAAGACTGTGCAGTCTTCCAATGCTCAACTTCACCTCAATGCCAAAGATCAAAACTACTGCAAAAAGACTGCTAAAAATACCTTGCCCAAGAAGGCACTCGAAGTCCCCCAGGGCTAAGGGTGAGATCTCCGAACAGAGACACTCAGTGCACTAAACAGTGCTGCAGACAGGCTAAACAGCTAGCGTGCTCCAAGTCGAAGTGACTAGCTCAAATGCTCATAATCGAATGACAAAATGAGGGGGCTCCTCTCTCCTTTATAGCATTGGCCTCTCTCAATCCCAAGGCTCACCTCCTCCAGCGTAATCCGCTCTTACCATGTGTTCCCTTTCCATCTGCACAGTTCCTCCAAGTGTCTGCATGGGCCCCATCTCTGCGTGGTCCTTTGGCCTCCTTGGCTCCCCTTTAAGTCACAACGTTGTGCTACTAGGAAGTGAATTTTATTCTAAAAGTGAGTTATGTCCCCTTTTCCTCACCTTTTTATTTACAAATAACTATAGAAGGCAAAATTGAGCAAAATCGAATATTCTAATTAGCCATGGCTAATTAGGAATATTGCAGAACTTTATGCAAGTGGGATGGCAGTGCAAAGCGATAGGTGACAGGTCCAACTTTTTCCAGAAATTTGAATGGCCCAATAAATCGGAGTGACAACTTTGTCCATTTTCCGAATCGAATAGTGCTTTTATTTGGTTTGATGCGGATAAAAACCCGATCCCCTACTTCATAATTCCTATCTGTCTTATGAGCATCAGCATAACTATTTTGTCTATCCTATGCCTCCTTTAATGTTGTCTAATTTGTTTTACTTGTTCCTCCATTTCTTAAATTAATTTTGGTCCTACTATTACTCAATCTCTTAACCTATCCCAACTTAACAGTGTCCTGCAAGGTCTGTCATACAATGCTTCAAATGGGGGCATCTCGATTGAACTGTGGTAACTGTTATTGTACGCAAATTCAACTAAGGGTAAGTACTTTTCCCAGTGTGTCTGCTGGTCAATAACATACATCCTCAACATATCTTCTAGTATTTGGTTCACCCTTTCTGTTTGTCCATGAGTCTTAGGATGATAAGTTGTACTCAAATTTAATTGAGTTCCTAAGGTTGATTGCATACATGTCCAGAATCTTGAAGTGAATCATGAGTCTCTATCTGATATGATCTTCTTATGTACTCCAAGAACTCTGATAATTTCATTTATAAATACTCGAGCTACGTCAACAACTTCATAAGTATCTCTTACGGGAATAAAATGGACGCTTTTCGTTAATTTATCCACCACAACTAGAATGGCATTATGCCTTTGTGGAGTAAGAGGTAGCCCGATGATAAAATCCATAGAAATTATCTCCCATTTGGTCATAGGAATGTCGTGAGGTTGCAGGAGACCCACTGAGTGACAATGATCAGTTTTCACTTGCTAACATTCAAGACATTTTGCAACGAATTGAACAATATCGTGTTTCATGCCTGCCCAAAAGAAGAGTTTCTTTGTATTAGCATACATTTTCTTTACACCAGGATGTGCACAATACAATGCTCTATGGGCTTCCTTAAGGATGGTGTTTCGGAGATCCTCACTATCAGGAATGTACATTCTTCCATGGAATCGCAAAATTCCATCATCTTCTAGTTCATATCCCTCAAATTTAAGTTCTTTTGGATTTTTACTATCGAGCTCGGATTTTACTTTCAAATACTAATTGTCTCTGAAGAGATTTTTTAGTACTTTTTGCCTTAAGTCTACCTTGATAGGTATGAGGGAAAATATCTGAGGTCTTCTGCTCAAAGCATCTGCCACTACATTCTCTTTTCCTTTAATGTATGAAATTCCAAAGTCATATTCACTTAAGAATTCACTCCATCGTCTTTTCCTAGCATTCAAGTCCCTCTGAGTAAACAGATATTATAAACTTTGATGGTCTCTTTTGAGCATAAAGTTTCTTCCTACTAGATAGTGTCTCCATATATTTAAAGTTAGCACTACAATGACTAACTCTAAATCATAAGTGGCGTAAAGTTTTTCATCAGGCTTTAACTTTCTCGAGGCATACGCTATTACTCCTCTGTTTTGCATTAATACTGACTTAATCCTTGCTTGGATGCATCAGTACACACAACAAAGTCTTTGTCCATATCGGGTACTCATAAGATTGGTGCACTGGTCAACAGCATTTTAAGTTCAGAGAATGCTTTATGACATTCTTCAATCCATTCATACCTAACTCCTTTACGTTGGAGAGTTGTGATAGGTTTCGCAATTTTGGAGAATCCTTCTACAAACCTTTAGTAGTAGCTGGCTAAATTCATAAAGCTTTGCACTTCATGTGCATTTTTCAGTATCAGCCATTCAATGATTGCCTTTACCTTCCCAGGGTCTACTGATATTCCTTCACCAGATATGATATGACCCAAGTAATGAAATTTTTTTCTGAAAAAATGAACACTTGGATAACTTTCCATATAAGTGGTGTTTTGTGAGGCAAGATATTACTATCCGCAAATGTTCTTCATGTTCTTTCTCATTTTTTGAGTATATAAGAATATCATCTAAAAAGCCTTATACAAATTGATCGAGATATTTGTGGAAAACGCTATTCATAAGGTTCATGAATACTGCAAGTGCATTGGTCAACCCAAACGGTACCACAGTGAACTCATAATACCCGAAACTTGTTCGGAATGCAGTCTTAGAGATATCGTTTTTCTTAATCCTTAGTTGATGATAGCCTAATCATAGATTTATTTTGGAAAAGACAACAACTCCTTTCATTTGGTCGAAGAGGTCATCAATTTGAGGCATTGGATACCAATTCTTTATTGTAGCTCGATTTAAGTCTTGGTAGTCTATGCATAGCCGTAAGGAACCATCCTTCTTCTTGACAAAAATTACAAGTGCACCCCAAGGCAAAGTAATGGGTCAGATGTGTCCTATGTCCAATAGTTCTTTCAACTGGATCTGTAACTCTTGAATTTCAAGAGTTTTCATTCTATAAGGTGTTTTAGAGATTGGTTATGTACCAAGTTTCAATTCTATTGTGAGATCTAGCTCTCTTTCTAGAGGTAATCCCGGTAATTCCTTAGGAAAAATATCCGGAAATTCGAATAACACCGGATTTTGTTCTGAAGACGGTCTTTTCCCTTTGCTTACTTCTTGAACTACATATACCTGACAACCTTTTCTTAAACAACGCTTCATTTTCATTATTGAGATGAAGCGTAAAGATACTTTCCTCTTAATACCTTGGATTTGGATCATCTCCCCTTCATCATTTATACAGAGAATTGTTTTCCCGTAACAATCTACCCATGCTTGATGAGCTTCTAACCAGTCCATCCCTATGACGAGGTCGTAAGTTCCTAGGGTTGTGACATAAACTTTTAACTTAGTCAAACATATCCCTAGGTCAATTCTGCATTCCTCAACACTTAAATCTACGGATTGAAATTCACCTGAAGCCATTTCCACTTGTTTGAAATAGTTTTGCTTGCATGCTACCAACCCACATTTATTTAATGCATATGACGAAATGAAACTATCAGTGGCACCACTATCAAGTAAGATTTTGAGTTTAATCTCATTAATAATACCTGAGGATGCCACTACAGTGGATTTATTTGTTGCCCGGTTATTGTTGACTATTGCATCGATTCTATGATTGACTTGGGTATTTGATGATGGAACTTTTCCTGATCTATGCATTATACTTGATGAAACTTCCGAACAATCACGTTGAAAATGCAGTCCTCCAAATCCCCAACAATTAACCTGGGGTGATCCCCTTGAGTCCGATTGTGAGTTTCTAGACAAGGAACTCCGTCCTCTTGTGCTACTTTCTCTCGCGTTTCTTCCTCTATTAACAGTTCCTCGAGATTTCCATGGACATGTGTTTGATGATTTAGCAGCTATAGTATTAACTACCATGGGAGCTCTTGCTCCTACTCCTCTTGGGGTAAACCTATTACCATAAGGTGGTGGTCTCGAGCTACTTCCCCTGAAGAAGTTCCGAGGAGCCTTTCCTAGAAATCCTAGTTGTAGGGGCTCTGTTGGTCTGACGTCTCTTTTTATCCCCTGATGTTCCTTTGCATAACGGCCATATTCAACTACTTCGTGTTGATTTGGGGTAGCATCAGATGTGCTCTAGGCCTCAAATTTTGTAGGGAAGCTTGGGCACATGTATTCCAAAGAACCCAGAAAGCATTTTGGGAAATTCCACCCAGAAACAATTTTATTAAAATAACTAATATTTTTTAATGGGACCCTAAGTATAAACTTAGGAAATTAAAAATATTAATAAGTATTAATCTAATTGTGGGTGTAACTTCTAGAAGAAAACAGAGATCAAGGCAAAATGATCTGAGCCTTTGATTAGGAGTTAATCTAGGCTATTGGTTGTCCAACAAAAAGATATAAGAAGAGGCTTGAGGGTCATTTGGAAAACACACTGAAAGATCAAGAGATTGAATTTCTGAAGTGAGAAGTTCTCAGGAGGAAGTTTCGATTGAGGAGATTTCTTGTAGTTGAGGGGCAGGGATAGCATCCAAAAAGAGAGATTTTCTTAGCTGGAGAATCATTAGCAGAGAGAGGCAGAGAGTGATCCAGTAGCCCGGACGCAGAGGTTGACACAGGGCCACGAAGGGCTACGTAGAGGCAACACAGAGGGAGAGAGAGAGTCCGAGATTTTGCTAGGGAGAGTCAGTTTCAGAAGCTGAGAGCCAAGAGGTTGAGAGCAGAGACTTCGGGTAGCAAATCGATCAACAGATTGGGTGATGCAGTGCGTACAGAGGTTGATGCAAGGATTGCATGAGGATTGCGCAAAGGCAACGTAGGGCCTGCCAGAGGCATTCATTCAGTATCCGGATCAGCCGGGATTTTCTCAGTGATTGTGTGAGGTAATCTCACAAATCTTTCTAACAAAAACTTTTGTCCAAAAATAACGATGTCTATTGTGTTGTATTTTCTTTCTTGCTCAGTCTCTTGTTTCCACAAAATATTTAATTAAGTGAAGGTTGCAGTGTATGAATTATGATACTTGTTGTAGGAAACTGCAAGTAATTCTCTTAAAGGAATTTAACAAATAGGAGTAATATCATCAGTTGTTGCAGTAGGGGTTCCTGTTGTGGAATTTTCACACCTCGGCTAGTGATGATGGCTTCCACATCCTAACGATGGCCCTGATGTGAGGATTTAATCCATACATGAAGCGCTCAGCTTGACGTTGATTTGTATCTAGATAATGAATATATTTCACAAGCTCCATAAAACTTATCTCATATTCCTCCATTGTTTTGTTACCTTGGACTAGCATATGAAAGGCCCCGACTTGCTGCTCTTGATAGTAAGGTGGTAAGTATTTAGCGCGGAATATTTCCTCGAACAACTCCCAGGGGACATTATCCGTTGTGAGGTGTAATTGTTTTTCCAGATTTCCCCACCAAACCAAGGCACTTTCCCTTAATTGAAAGATGGCAATCTTTGTCTTGGAGGTAGAAGAGTATTCTCTTAACACAAAACATCTGTTCATTCCTTCTAGCCATGCTTCAACACATTCTCCCGCTCGTCCTCCTGAAAATTTTGGGAGTTTGATCTTTTGCAGCTCCCTAGAAATATCTTCTTTCGGTTGTCTATAATCAGAACCTTTGGGCTCTGCTAGATTTCTTTCTTCAAGTTGAGGTTGCTCCTCTTTGTTATTAGGTATTGGTAGTCCTTTAATGTTTCCAAGATGGCTTCCAATGAGCGCATTATAACGGTTAACTCAGGTGTTGAAGCGGTTGGCGTTGATGATGGTCTCGGTGGTGGCGATGGTGATAACGATGGTGGTGGCGTTAGCGATGGTGATGCTACCCGATCGTATCATCATCATTGATATGTCCTTACCATCATAGCTTTTCCTGGATACATAATAAAATTACGAAAATTTGAGGTATACTTTTATATTTAATATATATAATTTTGCAAATTCAAGCTCACAAACGGGTATAGTTTTTCTGCTATTATTACCTATAGACAGGTCTTACTGGTACCGAGGTCAAGGAGGGTGGTATCGCTATCTCTTTGTCCTAATGCATAGTTATCTATTCTGATGTGTAATAATACTTATTAAAATGCATGGGTCTTCATAGATAATAGTGTCACTTCGTAATACCTACCTAGCATTTCCTAGTCCAAAATGCGTCATTTTTTACTTTTTTTAAATATTTGTTGTACTACCTATTGTCTTTTATGTCACTGTTCATCATGCTTTCATTAACTTGCCTCTATATTAACACTTATATTTTCTTACACATTCTTTCTCCTACTTATGGTTACTTTATTTACTTTTATCTCTATTTTATTATACTATCATTTCTTTTACTCTCATATACATCAATGTATGTCATTTTACTATCTACTTATTATATAACCCCCTAAAATCTATATTTTATTAGCAAACTACTTTTAACATTCCATGCTATACTCCAAACATCCACCTTTGTATTCTATCTTTTTATACCTCCTACGCGTTACTATACTACTTGTCCTTGTATGATATTAAAACACAGTCTTTTACATTTAATTTTACTTGTGTTATTACCACTTTCTATATTATTGCTTTTATTATGCCATTGAATATACTTATTTGATAATTACTTTGCCATCAATAGCCATGTGGCCATAATAATATAGTATTATTATTGTATGTTAATTTTTATATAATGTTCCAACATAGGTCTCTGTTGATCAGTGGTTGTCATTGATGTTAACCCAAGCAGCACCAGGGGATACCCCAATCTTGCAAGGGCATTTTGACTTGACAACTCATATTATTTTGCGTTTAAATATCTTCTCGATGGATTCTACTCGTCGAGATGTTTCCGTTGATATATGGTACGCCTCCCAGTTCTTCACCGTTTGAAAGTTATCTGCGTTTGAAATCAGAAACCCCCATTAGTGGGCTAAAACCCCAAGGGTTGAAACATCACCTTATTCCCCAACGGTTGTCAATATATGACAGGGATTCTCACCATAATCTCACCTCATATAAGTTGAATAACTTGAAAATCCAAAGATAGTGAACCAATCATTGACTTAATACACTCATGTGTCACCTACAACCACACCAAAAAGGGTTAGTGTACAAATTCCTTAGAGCTTAAACAAACAATTTATCAATAACTATTAAATTAAATTAATTTTATTATAAAAACAAAAAAATAGAAAATTAAAATGTGTCCCTCTCCAAAACACTATAACACATTCTAAACACAATCAACATGTAATTCGTTTGCTTAAGGCTTAAGGTGATATATCTTTTAGTTAAATAAATAGAAAAAAATTACCTCCAACGTTCATAATAGAAGCCCTTCTTAGCTATAAAATACCATCATATACCTTCTATTAAATAATGTAGCGAAGTGTATTATCTTGTGAAATTGCTCTGAAATCTTTCGGCTACCCTAGAAGAGCTATAACGAAGGCATCATTAGGAGGGTTACGGTCTGTCTTGGGTGATTCGTTGACTGTAATTTTGAGCAAAAATACATCAGTCAAGTCAACGCATGAAGTGTTGAGGGTTAAGGATTGTTCATTGGGTGATTCGTTGGTCTCTTAATATACAGGACTGTAATTTTATCCCAGCCAAGTCAACGCAGGACTTTGTTTGATGACAAGGACTCTATACCAGCAGCAAGGGATTCGGTCATAAATTTTCTTTCACAAGATTCTACCTACAGGTAATCCTAAAGCTACCATTATCTTGAAGTCTGGTTCGTTAAGGACTAAATCATTTTGTAGTTGTCTTCAGATCAAAACAATGTCTAAGGGCCACATTAAGTCTAGTAGTGTTGTGTTGTGTTTGGGCTAGTATTTAGGACTGTGTCAAGTTTTGTCTGTGTCTAAGGCTAGATTGGGTCTAAGTTTAGTTTTGAGTCCAAGTTTTGACCAGCGTTGAGTATATGGTTGTATCAAGTTTGAGTTCATGTATAGTTGGAAAGTATAATCAAGCAAAGATAAAGGTATGTATAATTCAAATTCCCTTCCTGTGTGTTAATAATGTACTTTAATAACTGTTGACTGCACTGTACCATGTATTAGGCTAGTTTTCAGTCTTGCATAACTGCCTTGTCATAACTGTAACTAGAGTTGTGTCCAGCTAGGGTAAGTTTTGTCCTATGTATGTCTAAGTCAATATTCATCTCTTGTATAGTCTTGTATAAAATATGGTTTTGTATAAAGGTTGGGTATGTTTAAGTAGAGTCTAGGCTTGTGTTCAAAGTTTGTCAGTTGCTGCAACAAGTCAACTACAATCACAAACAACAAGCACATTTCAGGTACACATTGTATTCATTTGATTTTTATTTATTTATTATTATGTGCTTACATGTGTGTTTGCAGGCAGAGGTAAGTTAAAGGGTTGTTGTGTTTATTTGTTTTTCTTTGGGATTGTGTTTCGTTGGGCAATTTGCATGCAGGTAGAAGAAGACTCAAGGACAGCATCAAGCGAGCATTCAAGAGCTGAAGTATCAAATCAAAGGAAGCATTGCAGCGGGACATCCTTTGAAGACATGACAGTCATCCGTATATTGTGAAGAAGTGTCAAGGCCAAGAATCATCATTGTAAAGTTGTAAAAGAGTCATTTGTAGAAGTGTCATCATTGGAAGACTCATTATTGTAAAAGAGTCAATCTTGTTGGGAGGTATAGGAGTCTTTGTTGGGATGATGTCATGGTTGGGTTGTAGGTCATAATGTTCGGTCAAAACCATTGTAAATCATATTGTATCGTGGATCGTTGTGTCTGGTATGGGAATCCACACTCTTGTCTCATTTCAGTCATTATAGGGTGGCAGGGAGGTGCTAGGCAGGGGCATGAAGTCGCCTACAAGTTGGAGCCTGTGAACACTTTAGGGTGGTAAGTCGGTCTAGGGTGTTAGGGCATCCATTCTGTTGATTACTAAAGAAACCAGGGCGTTGGGGTGTCCTTCCAGTGGGAGCTGGAGAAGAATGCTTTTCTAGAATTCTAGGAAGTTGTTGCTTTCATTTCAATTGGGGCTGAAGATTAAAGAATTTATTAGAAAAGCGTTTGGTGGTTTTTGACCCGGAGGGGGTTTTCCACCTAAAATTCTTGTGCCTACTGTGTTCTATTGTTTACTATTTTTACTGCATAAACATTAATAATAATTGAAGATTAACTAATGCTCTAAAAGATTTAAAAAGTGCTAATTGCTAAGGAACTTTGATTCACCCCCCAGTATTTCCAACAATTGGTATCAGAGCTTGGTTCCTTCAATAGCAGTCTAACAAATGGAAGGAGATCATGGAGCATACTAAGAATAGAGTTCCTTTGTTCAATGGAAATAACTATGCACCTTGGAGTGGAAGAATGCAGGTTCATTTGCTGGCGCAAGGAT
Source organism: Pinus tabuliformis (assembly GCA_031772625.1). Taxonomy (NCBI): domain Eukaryota; kingdom Viridiplantae; phylum Streptophyta; class Pinopsida; order Pinales; family Pinaceae; genus Pinus; species Pinus tabuliformis. The sequence continues at coordinate 780,764,279 of CM062820.1, read as the reverse complement.
ACAAAGTATGGGAAATCATTGACAAAGGCTTTAAACTGACCCAAGATGAACAAGGTAAGAAAAATATGGTATATGACGCAAAGGCTAAAGATCTGTTATCAGTGGGCTTATCGAATATGTTTATCTTAAGGTGTTGAGTTGCAAAACTGCTAAAGAGGTATAGGGCAAGCTTGAAAATATATATGCAAGTGACTCAAAGGTGAAAGAAGCAAAGCTTCAAATTTTTAGGGAAAAATATGAGCAACACAAAATGAGAGAAGATGAAGTTATTGCTGCATACTTTCAGTGTGTCGATGAAACAACAAATACATTGGAAGGTTTGGGAGAACCTGTTGAAACGAAAAGTGTTGTTCGAAAGATCCTCAAAACCTTGCCAGCAAAGATTTAACCCTAAGGTATCTGTCTTGGAAGATAGATTGAATCTCACCAATCTCAGCATAGATGAATTGCATGGAATTCTTACGGCATATGAAATGAGGATTGAAGAAGAGGATGGCACATCTCAGAAACGACATTTTCCGCATCCAAGAAGAATAGTAAGGACAAGCAGACTCCGAAAGCAAAAACTTTCAATTGTAAGGATGAGGAAAAGGAAGAAGATGAAGAAGAATTCTCAGATAAAGAGTTTGCTACTTCATGCAGAAAATTAGAACATGTACGGGAAAATTCAAAGGTAAAATTCCATTAATATGTTTTGATTGTGGTTAGGTTGGGCATTTTGTAGCCAAATGTCCCACAAAAATGAGGTTGTTATGAAAGGAAAGAAAAGTCCTAGGAAGTTCAACAAGCAAGCCAAGAAGAAATGGTTTAAGAAAAGTTTCTTCTCCAAAGAAGATAACTCCTCATTCGAAGAAGACAGTGATAACGAAGAAGAATTCAACAGAAGAGTATTGTTTATGGCCAAGCACAATAAGCAAGAAGCACCTGACAAAGAAGGAGACGAAGAAGAAGAAATGGTTGAGGTTGAATTTCAAAACGAAGTGATTAGGGTTATCAAAGAGCTCAAGGCCGAGAAGAGGCGCATAAACATTCTTGAAGACGAATTAAAGACAGAAAGGGAACAGGTCCTAAATCTTAAAATGAAGGTTGAAGAATACAATCGAATTGAAGAATCGCTCAGGAAAGAATTAAAGGGAAGCAACATGGAAAGAGAAGCATTGGAAGTTGAAATCGTTTCTTTATGAAAGGAAGTAAAAAATGGAAAACCTCTTCAAAACTACGCCAACAACTCAAAGACTTTGGACGAACTCATCAACAACCAGCGATCATGGTCTTGGTTACAAAGAAAAATTCGAAAAGGAGTCAAGTCCTTCTATGACAACTAAAGAAGATGGATATGCAAAATCTACCAAGCAAGTAGATCTCCCAGCTAGATCAAGAGATCAAGACTCGTAGGAAGAACCTTGGAAGACAATTCCTCGAAGAAGATTTCCTCCCAGGTATCAACCTATCTTTTATGGTCATTGTTATTCATGTGAAAAGTTTGGACATAGAGCTGCAGAATGTCGCATGTATGTTTGGAATGAATATAATTCTAGGAGATCTCTCAAAAATGGATATTCCAGAACTCAGCAAAATATCAACAGATTTGATCATTTGAGAGATGATGTTGAATGTTACAAATGTAACAATTTTGGACACTTGGCCAAAGATTGCAGACTTGGAAGTTCTTCAAAGGAATTCTCGCAAAATCAGAATGAACAAGTATGGAAAAGGAAGACTGAAAGGTGTGCTCTCACTCTCAAGGCTCAAAGAAACAAAAACGTATGGTATGTTGACAGTGGTTTCTCAACGCATATGACTGGAGATAGAAATAAGTTCATATCCTTGAAAGAAAAGAAGGATGGAACAGTGTCTTTTGGAAATGACGGGTCTTCAAATGTCATAGGAGCATGTATGGTCACTCTTGGAAGAAAGGATGCATTAGCGAAGGATGTGTTGTTGGTTGAAAATATGAATCACAATCTACTCAGTGTTGGACAGATGTGCGATCAAGGACACACGATGTTATTCAACTCGAAAAAATGTGAAATGAGGAAAGACAAGTTTGGTAAAATTGTGGCTACATCAAGTAGAGCTCCAAACGATATATATATTTTGGATGAGACACCTAAAGGGTGTTTCTTGGAAAAAGAAGACGAGAGTTGGTTATGGCAAGAACGAAGGGAACATATAAATTTTGACAATTTGGTCAAGATCAACAAAAAGGAAGTAGTTAGAGAAATGCCAAAAATCTCAAAACCTACCAATACGATATGTGAATCTTGTCAGCACGGCAAACAGACAAAAGTTGAGTTCAAGACAAAGGAACATTTTGCATCACGTCCATTGGAATTAATACATATTGATCTATGTGGTCCTATGAGAACAAAAGGTTTAGACGGTGAATTATACTTTATGTTAATGATAGATGATTACACCAAAATGACAGTCGTCAGTTTCCTGAAGAAAAAGTCTGAGGCATTCGAATGTTTCAAAATCTACAAGGAATTGGTCGAAAATGAAACTGATTTGAAGATCAAATGTCTAAGATCAGATAATGGCGGAGAATTCACGTCCAAAGCATTTCAGCAATACTGTGATGAACATGGAATAAAAAGGCAATTCTCAAAATCTAGAACACCACAGCAAAATGGAGTAGTTGAAAGAAAAAACAAAACCGTACAGGAAATGGATAGAACCATGTTAAAAGACTCAAACTTAGACGATAAATTCTGGGTTCAAGCAATTGATACTGTCGTATTCATTATAAACAGAGGCCTGCTCAGGAACAATTGTAACATGACTCCGTACGAACTATGGAAAGGAAGACCAGCTAATGTCAAATACTTCAAAATATTTGGAAGTAAATGCTACATCAAAAGTGGAGACCAAAAACTGGGTAAGTTCAATTCCCGTGTTGACAAAGGTATTTTCGTTGGTTGTTCGCGCAAAAGAAAGGCTCATAGATGCTACAATATGAGGCAAAAACAAATAGTTGAAAGTATAAATGTTACTTTTGATGAAGACTATGTTCTAAAAGATAACAATGAGATTGTCTCTTCAAGCAAATCTGAGGGGCTTGAGGTAGAATTTGTGAAGGATGAAGAAGAAGCTCTAGAACAAGACCAATCAAATAAGGAAACACCAGTCAACCAAGAAGAAATAAGAAATGATTAGCAAGAGGTACAAGAAGTTTCTCCAAAAGGTTCAAAAGAAAGGTATCAAAAGAATCATGCGTCAAATCAGATCATCGGCAACATAAATGAAGGAATTGGAAGTAGAAGAAGTTGACAACTTCGTTCATCACAGCAAGCCCATCTTGCCCTTTTAGCGATTTTTGAGCCTAGCAATTTTGAGGAAGCTAGTCAAAATGAAAACTGGGTAGCAGCTATGAATGAAGAACTGGATCAAATTGAGAATAACGACACTTGGGAATTGGTTCCACGACCAAAGGATAAAAATGTTATTGGAACTAAATGGGCCTTCAGAAACAAATTGAATGAGGACGGACAGGTTACCAGGAATAAAGCAAGATTAGTCTGCAAAGGATATGCACAAGTTGAAGGAATTGATTTTGAAGAAACATTTTCTCCCGTTGCCAAAATGGAAGCTATCAAGATGTTTCTCGCTTATGCATGCTTGAGAAAAATCAAGGTCTACCAAATGGATGTTAAGTCAGCCTTTCTATATGGTAAATTGGAAGAAGAACTTTACATTGAACAACTAGAAGGTTTTCTGCTCATTGACAAAGAAAACTATGTTTGCAGATTAAAGAAGGCACTATATGGTCTCAAGCAAGCTCCTAGGGCTTGGTATGCTCGTCTTGATAGGTATCTACATCAACAAGCATTCAAGAAAGGAAGCGCTAATAGCAATCTCTATGTGAAAGTGAATCACGATAACCTAACGATTAGCGAGGTATATGTGGATGATATAATATTTGGAATCAATGATGACAGATTAAGTAAAGACTTTGCCACAAAAATGCAAAGTGAGTTTGAAATGTCTATGCTTGGCACGCTGACATACTTTTTGGGGCTTCAGAGTTCTCAGCAGGATAAAGGAATATTCATATGTCAAACCAAGTACATCAAGGAAATGCTTAAAAAATTCCAAATGGAAGATTGCAAGCCAGTTCTTACCCCCATGATAACAGGTTGCAAGTTAAGCTTATAAGATTCGTCAAAGAATGTGGACCAAAGGTTGTATAGATCCATGATTGGTAGTCTCCTATATGTGGCAGCCTCCCGCCCTGATGTGATGCAGGCAGTTGGACAAGTAGTAAGATTCCAAGCATCACCAAAATAATCTCATATTGTTTTTGTCAAAAGAATTCTTCAGTATCTTAAGGGCACAGCGGAATATGGTCCATGGTATCCCAAAGGAAATGATCTAGTTATCCAAGCTTATACATATGCAGATTGGGCAGGGAATGTTGATGATCGTAAGAGTACCAGTGGAGCAACATTCTATCTAGGTGGTTGTCTTGTTTCATGGTTAAGTAAAAAGCAGACTTCAATCTCGTTATCCACAGCAGAAGCAAAAGATATCGCGGCAACAACTTGTTGTACACAAGTTCTCTGGATGAAGCAAACATTGCAAGATCTTCAAGTCAAGTTTGCAGAGCCTATTCCCATCTTTTGCGATAACACAAGCGCCATGAGTATCTCGAAGAATCCTACGATGCATTCCAAAACGAAGCACATTCTGATTAAATATCATTTCGTTAGAGAGCAGATCGTCGAAAAGAATATCAAGCGAGATGCAGGGAGATATTGCAGCAGTGTAAAAGCCAGTAGAGGGAGCACTTGTTAGCAGCAGAGGGAGCTTCAACATCGGGAGTGTTTCTAGCCTGATAGGGACGTCAGTAGTTGGGTGGATCAGTTACTTACTTCTCAGTAACTGAGTTGCATTGCAATAGCACGATGCAATACGATGAGAGGGGATGCAGTGCAGTGCAAATGCAGTGCTGAGAGGATGGACCAGTGGCAGCACGGATGCAGAGGGAGCTACCGTACGGATGCAGCAGTGGCAGTGGCAAGGCCATGGGCAACAGTACAGGATGCAGCAGTGCAGAGGATGTTAGGTAGGGAGGCCTAGCATCAACACAAGGAACGGTGCTGGATAATCAAGGTGATACTCAGTGAGGAGTATTACTAGAGCACAATCCTCGCTAAGAGGGAGTGTTAATTTGTGGTAGCATCGGATGTGCTCTAGCCATGAAAATTGTTGGAGAGGCTAAATCACATGAGATATCCAAGACCCAGAAATGGTTTGGGCAGATTCTAACCGGTTTGGGAGAAATTAAAATAATTAATATTTTTAATGGAGTTCCTAAGTCTAAACTTGGGAAAAATAAAATATTAATGGGTATAAATATAAAACTGGGTTAGAAGGTTCCAAAAGTCATGGATCAAGCCAAATCTAATCTTAGCCGTTGATTAGAGATTTAATCTCAGCCGTTGATGGACCAACGAGAAAAGTATAGGAGGAGGCTTGAGGGTCAGTTAGAGAAAACACAAGAGTGATCAGTCATTCGATTTTCTAGAGCAGGGTTTGCTAAGAGAAATCGAATTAGTGATCAGCAATGAGGGGCAGTGAATACATAGCAAAGAGGAAGAGTTAGTACCAGAGAGACAATGCAGAACCTGTAGAGGTTGACACAAAGGCAGCTAGGTGCTACACAGAGGCAGTTGGGTGCTACACAAAGGCAGCTGGGAGCAGTGTAGAGCCGAGAGAGGCTAGCATATGTGACGCAGAGGGTCTGAGGGCTGATGCAGAAGCTTCAGTAGTTGCGTAGAGGCTAGCAGAGCTGATGCAGGGCCAAGAGGCAGCGCTGGGAGGACTTTCATGGGACAGACTGTGTGCTGGTGAGCCGGGTAGGGTGACATAGTCCCTATCAGAGTGACGCAGAGCAGTGGAAGCTGCAATTTTTGTTGTGGGATCGTTCATCCGGTGATTAATAAGCCGGAATATCTGTTTCCGAGGAGTGGTACTATTGCTGAGGGCATTCTTTGTTGGGTGAGACATTTTTGGCACCCTAGTTGTATTCTGAAAACTGTATAATAATAAAACCCTCTGAATATTTGATGATTAGTCAGTCGGAATATCTGTTTCCAATGAGAGGTACTACTACTGAGGGCATTCTCTGTTGGGTGAGACATTTTTGGCACCCTAGTTGTATTTTGAAAACTGCATAATAATAAAACCCTCTGAATAGCTGCACTGGTTTTCCCGCATTGGGTTTTTCCGGGGACATTGGTCCAAAAATAATGGTGTCACTTGTGTGCTTGTTTTCTTTCAGTTGATGATCCGTAGATGTTGATACTGTACTTGTGTTTATTTTCAGTATTTACATGGTAAATAACTTGTTAAGTAATTAAACAAGTAGGAAGAAATAAATCAGATAGCACAGAAAGAATTTCTAATTAGTTAAACTTAGAAATTCCAACATCATCAAGACCTTCATCAAGTGCTATCATGTATGACATCATTAAGTGTGGTCATTCATGTATAGTCCTTCAACATCAAGGGTAAGGTCATCATCTGCATTCTAGGCTTCTTCATCAAGAGTAAGAACATCATCACGATTTCTAGCGATTCTTCATCAAGAACAAGGATACATGAGGTTATGGTATCTTCATGGTTAGTTCAAGCATCTAGGAAAAGACATCTTCTTAGTGGCTTGACATCATAATGACATCATTAATAGCTTGACATATTCATTAATGGTATCCTTATCAAACAAGAGGGACTTGTCATCATGAGCAAGGACATCATCATAATATGCATCACAAGAATATTTGTCATCCCAAGAATGCCATATTGACATCAATGACAACCTTGATTAACAATTGAAGGACATAAGTCACATTCGATGAAATCAACATAATATCCTAACATGAAGTATGAGGTGGTTGACTACGATTGAAGAACTCTGATTGAAATCTCCTGGGATGGAAGATGTGAGGATGGAAGAGATCATGAAGGATGCAACCATGATGAAGGCAATCAACATCTAGAGGATCAGGAAGACTTAACCAGGAAATCTCCCAGAAAGATGTGAAGACTCTGATGGAAGTCTGAAAAAATGAAGACCCTTGAAAACAAATATCGTTGGGAGATGTGTCAACTTGTATGCAGATGTTGATACCTACAAGAAGATGTCACTGAAAAAAGACCATCATGAAAAGGTAATATGTGATTTGTTTATGGTGTCTGACCTTTTGGAAAAGTTTGGGTATGTGTGTAGGGCCATGGTAAGAAGAGTTGTGAAAGATGTCACAACTATTTACCTCGTGATCTAGAACAATCATCATTGAAGGAGAGGTGAAGATAGATGGCCCTATGAAGGAAGCCCCAGATGTAAAGCCATGGAGGATACCTCCCGAGAGGACATGATGGAGGAAAGTGATGGATGGTTGAAGCCTACATATGAAGAAATTGATGACATCAAAGTCTTGGATCATCAGTCAACTAGAATACCCTATACAGTACTGATGATAGAGTCCCTGGGTCAGAGGGAGCTTTGGGAGGTTCCTATGAGTAAAGGAACTCGAGCAAGTTTCTAAGTGAAGAGAAACTTGGAACTCTTCCCTAGTTAAGAGGGAGAGTTAGACACGGCATTCTTGTCTTCAGTTTGGAAGAAAGAATGGAGGATTGTGTAATCATCTGGCATCCGAGACTCTTTGAGCATGTGGTAGGGCATCCAAGACTAGGCAAGAGGACAAGTATTCTTGAGGGCTAGGAACCCAAGATGAGAATAGTCCTAGTAGGGCATACTCGAAGAACACCTGAGTGGGTATGACCCTAAGAGAGACAATGACGAGTGTGTCTATAAGTCATTGGTCTCGCCAACACCGTGCTCTGATCTATTTGAGAGATAGAGCGATTACTCAAGGCCTTGCGATATGGAAATAATGTTCGTTAAAATGATGCTAGAACAAATGAATAACTAATCCGACTCTTTGCTTATGAGAACTCTTGTATTGAGAATGTCCATGTACCACATATGTATGAATACCTACCTAGTTAAGAGGGAGTGTTGAAAATAGTGTAACTAGGTTCAGTCTTCATTATGTCAAATGATGTAACAATGTAATTTTTGTATTTTTATTATTATTATTTGAGCATGGGTTTCATGCTCAAATGTTTATTTTGAAGTTTAAAAGACAACCATGAGTTGTTACACTTGTAAAGTCAATAATTGTCAAAGAGTCCTTCCAGATCATCAAATGAAAACCACCGAAATGTACCCACCGAATTCATGCCCACCGAAATCAAAAGAAATGGTATCCGCTTGGAATGTCGGCCTAAGAGAAGGGATCACGTCGGCTTGGAGAAGGGGATACAAGCCTATAAATAGGCCACTATGATCTCACCTTGAAATATAACACAATCTCTCATTCTCGCATCTAGATCAAGGGAAGTCGAGACAAAGGAGGAGAGCCGCAGCAAGAGGAAGTTTGTTCCCTCACCCGAGATTGTCTTCACACATGCGGAGGTCTGGTTTCTGAGCTAGGGCATCATTGTGAAGGTGTATTGGTTGGGTTTCATGATAGATCTAGCCTTAATCTATAAGGCAGATCTAGTCTCTTGAAGATCAAAGTATAGGAAGGGCTAGAAGAGCCTCTCTTCCCCTCGCACGTGCCTCCGCAATCCAAAGGTGACTGTAATATTTTCGCTGCTCTTGGACAGTATACATTTTGGCATATATTGAAGTGAATCGAGCTCAATTCAAGGAGTTGTTTCATGATTGTTTAGTTGGCATGAAAAGCGAAGGTGGAAGGAGTCTAAATGAAGCTGATCTAGACATCATTTGGTGACTGTCTTCACGTTGGTGCAGCCATACCATACAGTGCAAAGTTGCAGAAAGAGATTCTATGCTTGGGTACATTTCGGAAGGTTTGTCATCTTGATGTTGAAGGCTTTCTAGTGTCTTTTGTAAAGGTCTTGGAATTCGTCAATACAGATTCTATAAGAAAGAGTTCAAGGGTTTTTCCTCTCAGATTTTGGAGAGGTTTTTGCCCTGGCTTGGTGCCAATATCTTGTGTACTTGTATATTTTGATCTTCTTGTTTTGGTAACTGTTTGAAGATAATAATAGAAAGAAGAAAAGTGTAAAGAAGTAATATCTCAAGAAACTATCATAATTAAGAGAAATTGAATAATCCAGATTGCCTTTAATTTCTCAACAAACTAAAGGTGATCACCTTAAACCTTTTTCATCCTACTCCCTTTCCTTTTCTAGGCCTCCTCTTAGGGCATCATCTATCTTGCAAAGGTTCCTCGATCAAGAAGGAATCCCCCTAGTGTTCAAAGGTCCCCTACACCACTTGAGTCTACTAATGTTGTTGATGAGCCTGTCCCTTTTTGCAGACCTTGTGAAAGTTTCCATGAAGAAAGTACACGTGCCTTTGCTAAAAGAAACCTAGAGGAACGCAGGAATCAACAAAACAATAATTTAAGTCAATATGATTCTAAATACATGATTTCTTCATCCTTCGCCATCAATAACGTTAGTGAAGAGAAGGACCCCATCACTCAACCATACAGTGAAAAGCCATCTCAAGAACAACTTTTAGAAATTTCTAGAAGTAAAGGTTACACCTATCAGTGGAAAGGTAAAGATCAGAGTTAGAATAAACAAGTTGCTTCTGAAAGGTATAGATATGGATTAAAGGTTGATTGGGCTACATGGATTAATTACACCAAAATGTGAGTCCCAGTTTTATAACCTTTGAAGATCCCATTGTAGAGAGCTTCATTCTTCAAAGTTTTAGGCATTTCTCAACAAGAAAGATTCGATACTCAGCCTAAGGATGAAGAAATTGAGTTAAAAGATTTAAATTGCTATATGACTAATGAGGACCATCAACCCTTCTTTCTGACATTGGATATTAATGACCGCCTACTTCAGAATTGCATGCTTGACTCCGGTGTTTCAACGAATGTTATGACTAAGAAGGTTATGGAACAATTGAACATAAGAATTTTTAGACCTTACCATAACATTTGCTCAATGGATTCTGGAAAAGTTGAAGTCCTTGGTGTGGTTAAAGATCTACAGGTCTCCTTGGCTAATTACCTATACCGGATCATCACCATGGATATAGCAGTAATTGATGCGCCAGATGTATGGGGAATGTTTCTTTCCAGAAAGTTTGCAGTTGATTTAGGTGGGTATATTCAGATGGATCTATCTTACGCCACTATTCCCGTAGCAATAGGTGGAATGTGTTGAAATTTTAAGTCTATTCGTTAGAAATTTAATCTGTATTCTTCTGGTTTATTTCTTCTACTTGTTAATTTCGAACAAGTTATTTAAAACATATAAATAACGAAATAAACACAATACAATCTCAACATCTACAGATCAACAGCTGAAAGAAAACAAACACACAAGTGACACCTTTATTTTTGGACAGCTCGTCCTCGGAAAAACCCAATGCGAGAAAATCGATGCAGCAATTCTGAGGATTTATTATTATGAAGTATATCCTTGAGTACAACTGGGTGCCAAACTGGCTCACCCAACAGAGAAAAAAAACCAGCAGCAATACCTCTCTATTCAGAAGCAGGTATTCAGAAAAACCTGCCCCACGAAACCCTCTCCAGCACCACTAAAGCACTGCGTCAGCCCTCTGAGGCACTACGCAACCTCTGGGACCCTCTGCATCACTCCTGCTGCCCTCTGCGTGGATGACGTGGGCCCTCTAGCCTCTGCGTCGTCTCTGTTGGGCTTTGCTTGGCCTGCTCTGGCTTCTGTGTCCGCCTCTTTGCCTCTGCGCTAGTCTCTCGGCACTATCTATGCCTCTTTGTCTAGCATTCACTACCCCTCACTATTGATCACTGATTAGACTTTGCTTAGCAATCCCGCTCTAGCAAATCGAATGACTGATCACTCTGGTGTGTTCTCCATCTGACCATCAAGCCTCTTCTTATACTTTCTCTGTTAGTCCTTCAACGGCCGAGATTAAATCTCTAATCAACGGCTAAGGTTAGATTTGGATTGATCCATGACTTTTGGAGCCTTCTAACCTAGTTTTATATTAATACCCATTCATATTTTTTTTCCTAAGTTTAGACTTAAAAACTCCATTAAAAGTATTAATTATTTTAATATTTCCCAAACCGGGTACAATCTGCCCAAACCATTTTTGGGTCTTAAAGATCTCATGTGCTTTAGCCTCTCCACCAATTTTCATGGCTAGAGCTCATTCAATGCTACCTCAAATCAACAAAATGGTCAGATTACCATTATATAGAGAAGTGGAAAGAAGATACTATGTGGAAATTCCAAAGAGATTGGAAAATGGTGAAGAAGTTGTCACAAGGTCATCTACCGCATTTTGAATCAAAATTTACCCAGTCGGTGTATCAATTTTTTTCATCACATATTCCATCCTACTTTTAGAGCAAAAAGAGACAGACAGTTCAATATGATAAATATGTTCAGCACAATGCCCAGATTCTTCATCAACCAAAAAGGGTAAAGTTTCGGCAGGGGACATCTGATAAGTAGCCTATGGATCCACCAGTCAGCAGGCAGATGCCCGAGATTGTGCCACATCGATGACATCTGATGCCATAGGGCATCATTTGTATAGTGTCTCTAACCCTGTTCTTTTTACTTCATGTCATTAGTTAGTTTTATTTCATGCATTTATGTTTTAAAGTTCGTTTCCATTTTGATTAGAGTAGAATTTTTCTATTCCAACTGATTTATTATATACTCATGATAATTTTGATTTTGAATGGATATCTATTTGATGGAATTTTTTTTACTTGATGCAGGATTCTGGGGTTCTCGCATTACTTCATGAAAGCAACGTGTCCCCATATGGATCCAGATGTTGCACTCATTTTTGTCAAAGTTCTGAGGAAGCAGATGTACCATTTTTTTCAAAGGATCGAGATCATCAGGACATTGGTTTATTGAGTCATTGTAAACCCATTTTGCAAATTTGTAATGTAAATGATGCTAGTAAGACCTTGTATGTATATAACAACCTAGGTAAGCCTATTATTTTGGTGAAAATTTCATCCTAGGAGGTTTTTCATCTCAATGATACATGTGTTTCTAAACGTGGATGGCCGACAAAGCTTTTCCCTCCACCTCACCCCAAAGCTAGCATGGAATTTGTTATCAAATTCTTAGGTGAATCCTAGTGTTTTAGTCGAGTCTTATGTAAAAGTGGTTTGGGAATAATTTAAGCTAATTAAGTGGTTTGGCTAATTATTTTATTACAAATCACTTGGTCTACTAGATCATGTTGTGTCGCATAATTGGGTGTGCAATTTGAGGATATATATAGAACGGGTGTTCCCCTTTGAGGGTTAAAATGTAATCATCTTATGTAAAAGATATTTTAGTGCATGGTCCCTCATACTTAGACACCATGGCTAAAATATTAGAGGGTGGAAAAAATATTCAATCCCCTCAAGTGTCAATTAATTAATTTTTCTAGCAAAAATTAAATTAATCTTAAGCCAGTAATTAATTAATTAGAGTCAAATTTAGAATCCTATAAAAATTAAATTCTCCAAGTGGAAAAATTTGTGGGTATCAAAGAAATTAATTTTTGGAGGTCCCCCACCAAGGGAATACTGGAAATTTCAAAAAAGGTTGAATGCATTGGTGGTCAAGTCAAAATTAATTTTTTGAGGAAATTACCTCAAAATAATTAATTTTGAGCTAAAAAATGGGTTAAATGAGAAATTCGAAAATTCTGGAAAAAATAAATATTTTCAATGTGGAGATTAAAAGATATTCAAATATTTTTTGACAATAGAGATTATTTTGATGGGAATCAAGCCAACTAGCCGTTATTTTTCCACTTGGAGGATTTGTCTATACATTGAGTCATTTGTGTCTCAAGCCATCTAGCTTTTAACTCATGTAACCCTGAAAAGCTGATGTAAATTACTATCCCACTGGGAAGTTGGAATAATCATAATAAACACTTTGGGGTGTGTTACCCACCATTTTGTGGGTGATAGCCCTAGGAAAAAAAAATTCTCCAAGACGGTCCTCAGTCGGCAGCCAGCAGCCCCTTGTAGTCACCAACTAGCTCGTTGTGCAGCTTCTCTGCCACCTGAGAAAGCCATGTGGTCCCTTACCCATCTGTCATGATCGTATGTTTAAAGGCAAGTCTCCCAAACCTAAAGGTATGCCTTGTCATTTGGTAATTGAGTATTGTAGTTTATTTATCATGGAGACTTTTGGGCATGAATTAATGGGGGATTCAACAGAGAAAGTGGGCTAGGTCTGTGCTCTTGTCCCCTAGACCTCTTTGGGATATTACCCTTGGACCCTAGTCCCATGGGATCTCTTTTATTGACCTTTGGGCTCTTGGGATGGTACTTCATGGGAAACCCCGATTTTGGTTGCGTGGTTCTCCTCCCTCATCCACATACATCACTCCCCCTCCGCTCATTATAACCCCATTAATCATTTCTCTCACCTGGGTCCACATTCCTCCATTGTGTCCACATAGGGTTAGCCTCCTCTTCCCCTTGCCCACACCTTGGGTCGAGCCTGAAATGATGCCCCACAGGTTGATGCGGCTAAAAATAAAAGCAAAAGCATAATTGGCCACATTCAACAGGAAAATGTACCGCAAAATGCAAAATATGGTCGGGACAAGCATATTAGCACGTGGGCAAAAGCCAATGCATGAGTTGTACCCCAATCTCATGGCCATCACCTTGGTTCCTATAGGCCCTCGATGAGCCTCCTTTATCATTCAAGAACCCGTGATTGTCCCAACTGTTGATTTGGGGTAGCATTGGATGTGCTCTAGCCAAAAAATTGGTGGAGAGGCTAAAGCACATGAGATCTCCAAGACCCACAAATGGTTTGGGCAGATTCTTCCCGGTTTAGGAAATATTAAAATAATTAATATTTTTAATGGAGTTCCTAAGTCTAAACTTAGGAAAAATAAAATATTAATGGGTATTAATATAAAACTGGGTTAGATGGTTCCAAAAGACATGGATCAAGCCAAATCTAATCTTAGTTGTTGATTAGAGATGTAGTCTCGGCTGTTGAAGGACGAACAAGAACAGTATAAGAGAAGGCTTGAGGGTCAGTTGGAGAATATATCATAGTGATCAGTCATTCGATTTACTAGAGCGGGGTTTTCTAAGTAAAGTCAAATCAGTGATCAGTAGCGAGGAGCAGTGAGTACTGGACAGAGAGGCAGGGATAGTGTCAAGAGACCAGCGCAGAGGCAGAGAAGCAGACGTAGAAGCCAGAGCAGGCCACGCAGAGCCCAGCAGAGACAGCGCAGAGCCAAAAGGGCCCGCGTCATCCACGCAGAGGGTAGTAGGAGTGACGCAGAAGGCCATAGAGGCGGCACAGTGCCTCAGAGGGATGACATAGAGGGGTTTGAGGTTGACACAGAGGCCAGGAGGGCTAACGTAGTGCTTCAGTTGTGTTGGAGAGGGTTTCGTGGGCAGATTTTTTGAATATTTGCTTCCGAATAGAGAGGTATTACTGCCGGTTATTTTTCTCTGTCGGGTGAGCCAGTTTGGCACCCAGTTGTACTCAAGGATATACTACATAATAATATAACCCTCAGAATTTTTGCATCGGTTTTCCCGCATTGGGTTTTTTCGGGGACGAGTTGTCAAAAAATAACGGTGTCACTTGTGTGTTTGCTATTTCTTTCAGTTGTTGATCTGTAGATGGTTGAGACTATATTGTGTTTATTTCGATGTTTATATGTTTAAATAACTTGTTCATAATTAACAAGTAGGAGAAATAAACTAGAAGAATACAGATAAAATTTCTAACGGATAGACTTAGAAATTTCAACATGGTATCAGAGGGTGGTTACAGATCACAAGAGAGCTGAAGGCATTAGCTGAAGCAGGGCAATTTGCAGCAAAGACAACTATCCCAAGTGACAGAAGTTGTTCCTAGCAGAAAGTGGCGGAGAAGGGTTGATGCAAAGGGACTGCATCATCATTTCGAGCTAGACAGAGGTCATCGCAGATGCTGAGGAGGGCAGAAGAAGTGGCTTGTATGACGAGTTCTGCATCATCAGAGGTATGGTATATAGACAGTGGAGCCTCTTGGCATATGACAAGAATCCGGGAATCTTTCTCAGATTATCGGGAGGAGAAGATGAACTTTTAGATCACCATGAGGAACAAGGCAAAGTGTACTCTAGTAGGGAGGGGTACCATAGTTTTTCAAATAGAATCAGGAGAGCGGTTACGTGCTACCAATGCGCTGCATGTACCAGGATTGGGGATGAACTTAATTTCCGTGTCGCAACTTCAAGGCAAAGGCTATGACGTCTTCTTCATCAAGGAGAAAGTATACATCAAACACCCACGCTGGAAAAAGAAAGTGCAGATCAGGATCAAAAGTATCAGGTTGTATAGCCTACAACTAGAATCACCAATGGCACTAATAGGCAGTCATGGAGACAAGGATTTGAACGAACTATGGCACAGAAGAATGGGGCATTTGCACCATCGGGCTCTGAGAATTCTCAGGAGTACTGTAATAAGAGTTTCGAATCTTAGTACGGAACGAGATGATGTATGCAGAGGATGTGCTCTAGGAAAGTATGCCAAAGAAGCATTTCCTAAAAGTAAAAACAGGACCAAGAGTGTACTAGGATTGATACACTCGAATATCTGCCGACCTATGTCCACTAAAGCTCTTAGTGGTGCTGAGTAATACCTTACCTTCATTGATGACCACTAAAGGAAAACTTGAATTTATTTTCTGAAAACCAAGGACAAGGTTTTCTGTCGATTCAAAGAGTTCAAGCCTCAAGGCTCTGGTGGAGAATCTGACTAGGAAGAAAATAAAAGTTTTGCGCTCAGATAATGGTGGAGAGTATGTCGATAAGGACTTCACTGATTTTTGCGCTAAGGAGGGCATCAAAAGAGAGTGGACAACTCCTTACAATCCGGAGCAGAATGGAGTAGCAGAAAGGAAGAACAGGACTATTGTAGAAGCAGCTAGGGCCATGATGTATGATCAGGATATGCCAAAATTCCTGTGGGCAGAAGCATGCAACACAACAGTCTATGTTCAGAATAGGACTCCTCATCGGGCATTGGGCAAGATTACTCTAGAGAAAGTTTTCACAGGGAAGACGCCTGAAGTTAGTCATTTCAGGATATTTGGGAGTTTAGCATATTGTCGTGTACCCGAGGAAAAGAGGAAAAAGCTGGATCAAACTGCGGAAAAAGGATATCTAGTGGGATATAGCGAGAACGCTAAGGCATACAAAATCTATCTTCCAGGGAGAAGGAAGGTAGTGGTTCGACGAGATGTGAAGTTCATGGAGGACAGGGCTTTCAGAAAATCTTGTGAAATGCCTTCTGAGGAGCAGTCAAAAGAGGAGCCATTGGTTAAACCTCTTCAACCAATGGAAGTAAAGAATTCTTCCTCGGGTCAGGAAGATTCACAGGATGAGGAGGAGCTAACAGAAGCACCTGCTGGCAGAGGAAGAACTAGCAAGGAACTTCGTCAGATTCTGCGAGATGCAGAGGACTTCATCGGTGTGCCAAGAAACAATAAGAGGGAGCGAAAACAACCAGATAGATATCAGGCATTAGTAGCTCAGGATGGGGAGCCTGCCAGTTTCCAAGAGGAAGCTCAACATCAGGTTCGGCTAAATGTGATGGCAGAGTACAACTCCATAATGGTGAACGATGTCTGGGAGGTAGTGCCAAGGCCTCAAGACAGATCAGTGGTAGGTTCGAGATGGATCTACAAGATCAAATATGCTGCAGACAGCAGTATTGAGAAATATAAAGCCAGGTTTGTGGCTAATGGGTATGCTCAGAAGGAAGGAATTGACTACGAAGAGACCTTTGCCCCGGTAGCCAGGTATACATCTATTAGAACCATGATATCTCTTGCAGTGCAAATGGGGTGGGAGTTTCATCAGATGGATGTCAAAACGGCATTTCTGAACGGGGTGATAGAAGAAGAGGTATACATTAAACAACCAGAGGGCTTTGAGACACATGAAAAGAAGTCTCATGTATGCAGGTTGAAGAAAGCCTTGTATGGGTTGCAATGAGCACCTAGAGCATGGTATGGTCGAATTGATGGCTACCCGCAGAAGATGGGGTTTGTGAAGAGTGACGCAGATCCAAATCTCTACTATCTGGTTGTAGAGAATGAGCTGCTAATATTAGTATTGTATGTGGATGATCTCTTTCTGACAGGATCATCCAGGCTCATCGAGGACTACAAGAAGAATCTAGCCACAAAATTCGATATGAAGGATTTGGTACGAATGCATTATTTCCTAGGGTTAGAACTTTGGCAGCAAAAGGGAGAGATCTTCCTTGGGCAAGGGAGATATGCTACAGAAATCCTGAAGAGATTCAGGATGGAGGACTGTAGACCCATGGCTACTCCAATGATCACCAATTGGAAGAAGATTGATGCATCCCACCTTATATAGGCAGCTCATAGGGTCCCTGATGTATCTGGTCAATCCCAGGCTAGACATTTGCTACGTTGTCAACACCATCAGTCAGTTCATGGTGGAGCCGAAGAGGGCGCACTGGACAACTGCCAAACATGTTCTCAGGTATTTACAGGGAACAATCGATTATGGAGTCTTGTACACCATGAGTAAGGATATCAGATTGAGTGGATTTACTGATGCAGATTGGGCAAGGAGTTCAGTGGATTGGAAAAGTACCTTTGGGTACTGTTTCAACATTGGATCAGGAATGACCTCCTGGTGCAGTAGGAAACAAAAGTCAGTGGCTCTGAGCTCATCTGAGGCAGAATATATAGCGGCGAGCACAGCTTCGTGTGAGGCCATATGGCTTACAAAACTGCTTGTGAAGCTATTCAGAAGAAAAATGGAGGCGACCAGGATCATGTGTGATAATCAGAGTTGCATCAAGCTCTCTGAGAATCAAGTGTTTCATGATCGATCAAAGCATATTGATATTCGATGTCACCTTGTCAGAGATTGTTTCCAACGAGGAGCTATACAGTTGAGCAACACTCCTACAGGAGAACAGGTGGCCAACATCCTCACCAAGGCCCTTGGAAGAACAAAGTTTGATTATTTCAAGGAAAAGATGGGGATGATAAAGAATCTATTTTAGTAGCAGAAATGGGGGTGATGTTGCAGTGCAGTAGCAGTCAACAGTAGCACGATGTAACATGGCGAGAAGAGATTGCAGTGCAAATGCGGTGTTGGGAAGAAGGACCAACAGCAGCACGGATGCAGAGGGAGTTGCGGTGCAGATGCATTGTTGGGAGAGAGGATCAGCAGCAACACGGATGCAGAGGGAACTGCAGTACAAAATGCAATAGTGCAGAGAATGTTGGGTAGGGAGGCCTAGCATCAACACAGGTACCGATGCCGTATAGTCAGAGTAATGTTCAGTATGGAGTATTACTAGAGCACAGTCCTCGCTAAGAGGGAGTGTTGATTTGTGGTAGCATCGGATGTGCTCTATCCATGAAACTTAGTGGAGAGGCTAAAGCACATGAGATCTCCAAGACCCAAAAATGGTTTGGGCAGATTCTAAACAATTCGGGATATATTAAATTAATTAATATTTTAATGGAGTTCCTAAGTCTAAACTTAGGAAAAATAAAATATTAAGGGTGTTAATATAAAACTGGGTTAGAAGGTTCCAAAAGTCATGGATCAAGCCAAATTTAATCTTAGTCATTGATTAGATATTTAATCTCGGCCGTTGAAGGACCAATAGGAAAAGTATAAGAAGAGGCCTGAGGGTCAGTTGGAGAACACACTGAGGGAGACCAATCAGTTCGCTTTCTGGAGCATGGTTAGTTGAGAAATTCGAACTAGTGGTCTGGAGAGCAGCAGGAAGCAACAAATATGGAACAAAGAGTCAAGAACAACACCAGAAGACCAGCGCAGAGGTTGGATAGGCAGCAGACTGCACAGTCACTGGAGGGCCTGCGTGGGTGACGTAGAGAGGCCCAGTGCTAACGTAAAGAGGCAAGGGTTGACACAGAGTGTCTGGGAGCTAGGCAGAGGTCAGCCAGGCTGATGCTGAGACTGGGAGAAGTGGTGGAGAATTTTCTCTCTATTGGGTAAGCCAGTTTGGCACCCTATTGTACTAAAGAATTGCAAAAAAAAAAAAAAAATCCTCCCTTGCTGCACTGGCTTTCCCACATTGGTTTTTTCCGGGGACTATTGTCCAAATTATTTGTGTCGATGTGTCAATTCTTGTGCATGTGTTTGTTTCTATATTATGGTGTGATATCTGCAGCAGAATTTATTTTAATGTTTATTGAAGGATTTTCATAAATAACTTATTGGAAAATAAGTAGGTAAAGTAAATTAGTTGTTGCAATGATAAAATTTTCACAGAGACTCGCAAGAGTCGATAAGAAGAGCAGAGAGATGGCCATGAATGCGCTGAGAGATCAGGACAGGCTGGACGGGGCATCCAACTTTGTGGTCTGGAAGGCCAAGATCCTGTCCATTCTAAACAGACATCGCATCAAGGCCTTCACCTTGAGAACAGTGGCTATCCCAGTTGACTCGACTGATAATGAGAAGTACGAGGAGGCAATGGCCAAGGCAAAATGTATCATCCTTGATGGGGTCAAGGATCATGTGGTCCAACATACTTCCGAGAAGGAGACGGCAAAGGAAATGTGGGATACCTTGAAGACGTTGTACCAGCATACTTCTGTGCAAAGGAATATGTTACTTGAGAATCAGCTATGGTCATATCAGATGCAGAAGGGGGCGCAGATAGATCACTTTCTCGGAGATTGAAGGAAATCCAAGAACAATTGACTTCCATAAGGGCCATGTTGGATCAGGAGTTGATGGTGAGGACCGCTCTAAACGCAATCTCTGAGGTTTGGGAGACATTCGTCCAAAGCATTCTGGGCAGGGCGAATCTTCCAGATTGTGAAGAATTATGGGCGGCTCTTCGCCAAGAAGAGATCAGACGACTGAGCAAGACAGGAAGTAGCAGCAAAGGAGTCTAAATCAAGAAGGAAGAGGAAGAGGATGCAGCTTTGGCATCTGCAGGGAAGCAGGAGATGAGGAAGAAAAAGGACCTCTCCAAGGTCATGCTTCAACTATGGGGAATAGGGTCATTATGCGAACTAGTGTCTGAGGAAAAAGAACAAGGGAGAGGCATCTGACTCCAAGGCAGCGCCAGCAAAGGCGGAAAAGGAGGTAGAGGAGGATGACGTTTATGCCATGAGCGCTCATTTACCTCTAGAGAAGAGGTGGGGAGACATCGAGCTGTAGTCAGGAAGACTATAAGCGATGAGGGGCAAGATTCCTGAGGTAGCCAACCTCTTGGATTATACCTTGCTACGGGAGCCCCAAAGAGAGAGTAGCAGGACTGGCAGATGTCGGTGGAGACGGATGCGGACGAAGCGACGGAGAGTGCTACAGTGCAGGAGTCCCCAAGCAACGCAAGGCTAGCAAGCTACAGCAGTGCGAGAGGTACTAAGAGGGTTGCAACAGTGCAGGATGGCACAAAGAGGTTTGCAGCGGTGCGAGAGGCAGGGAGTTGTTGCAGCAGCGCAAAGGCAGTAGAGCAAGCACATGTTAGCAGAAGAGAGAGCTTCAGCATGGGGAGTGTTTCTAGCCTGACAGGGATGTTAGTAGTTGGGTGGATCAGTTACTTACTTCTCAATGACTGAGTTGCAGTGCAGTAGTAGTTAGCAATGGCACGATGCAGCATGATGAGAGGGGGTTGCAGTGCAGATGCAGTGTTGGGAGAAAGGACCAACAGTAGCACGGATGTAGAGGGAGTTGTCGTACGAATGCGGCAATCGCAGTGACAAGGCCATGGGAAGCAGTGCAGAGGATGTTGGGCGGGGAGGCCTAGCATCAGCCTAGGTACCGGTGCCGTATAATCAGAGTGATGCTCAGTGTAGAGTATTACTAGAGCACAGTCTTCACTAAGAGGGAGTGTTGATTTTGGTTAGCATCAGATGTGCTCTAGCTATGAAAATTGGTGGAGAGGCTAAAGCACATGAGATCTCCAAGACCCAAAAATTGTTTGAGCAGATTCTTCCCGGTTTAGGAGATATTAAAATAATTAATATTTTTGATGGAGTTCCTAAGTCTAAACTTAGGAAAAATAAAATATTAATGGGTATTACTATAAAACTGGATTAGAAGGTTCCAAAAGACATGGATCAAGCCAAATCCAATCTTAGCCGTTGATTAGAGATGTAATCTCGATTGTTGAAGGACCAACAAGAAAAGTATAAGAGAAGGCATGAGGGTCAGTTAGAGAATATACCAGAGTGATCAGTCATCTGATTTACTAGAGCGGGGTTTGCTAAGTAAAGTCAAATCAGTGATCAGCAGCGAGGGGCAGCAAGGAAGACAGGCAGGAGGACAGACACTTGGATCGAGTACAATGAACAGTACCAGTATTTCCTCAGAAGGAGGGAATCCAAACAGTTCTCAGCAGATGGAACAACAGGATCAGGAGGAGGAGTTGATTGAGCAGAGAAGTACGGCAAACACTAAGGGACGCAGAGGAGTTTGTTGGAGCTCCTAGAACCGAGAAAAGGCAACATAGACAACCTAACAGATACCAGGCATTGGTAGCTCAAGTTGAAGAACCCTCTAGCTTTCAGGAAGTTGTTCAACACCAAGTTTGGGTGGATGCCATGGTAGAAGAGTACAACTCTATCATGACAAATGATGTCTGGGAAGTAGTACCTAGACCAGAGGATAGATTAGTTGTAGGATCAAGATGGATCTACAAGATCAAGTATGTTGCAGATGGCAGTATAGAGAAGTACAAGGCTAGGTTCATGGCAAGGGGTACGCTCAGAAAGAAGGAATAGACTATGAAGAGACCTTCGCCCCAGTTGCCCGTTACACCTCTATTAGATTCGTTATATCCCTAGCAGCTCAAATGGGATGGGAGATTCACCAGATGGATGTCAAGACAACATTCTTGAACGAGGTGATAGAAGAGGAGGTGTATATAGAACAACGTGAAGGCTTCGAAACTCATGAAAAGGGAACTCACGTTTGCAGATTAAAGAAAGCCCTGTATGGGCTCAAGCAGGCACCCAAAGCATGGTATGGTCGGATTAATAGTTACTTGCAGCAGTTGGGATTTGTCAAAAGTTTTGCTAATCCCAATCTCTACTATTTGATGGTAGAGAATGAGCCACTTATTCTGGTATTACATGTGGATGACTTGTTTTTAACAGGGTCATCCAGGCTCATATAGAATTGCAAGAAGAATCTTGAAGTTGAATTCGACATGAAGGACATGGGGTTGATGAATTATTTTCTAAGGTTGGAAGTTTGGCAGAAGAATGGGGAGATCTTCCTTAGGCAAGGAAAATATGCTACAAAGATTCTGAAGAGATTCAGAATGCAGGATTGTCAACCCATGGCTACTCCCATGATCACCAATTAGAAGAAAATAGATGCATTAGGAGACAAGGAAGTGGACCCCACCTTGTATAGATAGCTCATCGGGTCGCTCATGTATCTGGTCAACACTAGGCCATACATTTTCATTGTTGTCAACAGTCTTAGTCAATTCATGGTGGAACCAAAAAGGGTACATTCGCTGGCAGATAGACACATTCTTAGGTATGTGCATGGAACAGTTGGATATGGGTTGAAATACTACCGAGGGGAGGACATCAGATTGAATGGGTTCACAGATGTAGATTGAGCAAGTAGTTCAGTAGACCAAAAAAGTACCTTGGGGTACTGCTTCAGTGTTGGATCACGGATGATATCTTTGTGCAGCAGGAAGCAAAAGTCGGTAGCTCTGAGCTCAGCAGAAGCCGAATAAGCCAGCACAGCTACGTGCGAAGCTATATGGCTTAGAAAATTGCTTGTGAGCTTGTACAGAAAAAGGACGGAAGCAATCAGGGTTTACTGTAATAATCAGAGTTGTATCAAACTCTCTGAGAATCCGGTACTTCATGATTGGTCGAAACACATTGATATCAGATGTCACTTTATCAGAGACTGTGTTTAGCGTGGGGCAGTACAACTACAATATGTCCCCACAGGAGGTCAGGTAGCAGACATACTCACAAATGCTCTAGGAAGAGCTAAGTTCATTCAGTTCAAAGAGAAGATGGGTATGGTAGAGAATCCTCTTCAATAGTAGAAACACGTGATTTCTCAGTTACAATCGCAGAGGGAGTTGCAGCACGGATGCAGTGTTGACAAGTGGCAAGGTCAGTAGTAGTACAGATGCAACCTTTGCGAAGTAGTTGGTGGGCAAGATATCAGAAATCAGAGAGTGCAGAGGGAGATGTTACAGAACAAGGTGATGCTTCAGGAGGTTGCATTACTAGAACACATTCCTCGCTAAGAGGGAGTGTTGATTTCTAGTAGCATTGGATGTGCTCTAAGTCTCAAATTTTGCAGGGAGGCTTAGACACATGCATTCTCCAATACCCAGAAATCGTTTTGGGAAATTCCACCCGGAGACAGTTTTATTAAAATAATTAATTATTTTTAATGGGACCCTAAGTCTAAACTTAGGAAATTAAAATAATTAATGGGTATTAATCTAAACTGTGGGTGAAACTTCTAGAAGAAGGCAGAGATCAAGTCAATATGATCCTAGCCATTGATTAGGATCTAATCTGGGTCGTTGATTGATCAACGAGAGGATTATAAGAGGAGGCTTGATGGGCACTTTGAAAACACACCAGAGGTAGATACTCAGTTGCCCATGTGAGGTCGATTTTCTCATTGGTCGAAGTTTGGCAAGAGAAAATCGAACTAGAGGGAGAGTTGCAGGTGGAAAAGAGAGTGAGGGTAATCAACATCAGTCAGGAGTGCAAGGGAAGAAGACACAGAGCAGAGGGAAGACAGGGCAGAAGCTGTGACGCAGGCAGAGACAGTGCAGGGGCAATTTGACATTGGGTTTCAGTGAGATGCGGAGGGAAGAGGAGCACTTCTCCTATATTAGAAACTGGTTCGGAAACTTCTATAAATTTTCTCACAGAGAATCATATTCTATTCTGTTGGTTGTAACTTGTACATGATATTTTTGCTGAAGAATAATAAAGAAACCCTCATCTGTTGCACCACTTTTCCCACATTATGTTTTTCCGGGGACATTATCCAAAATAACTGTCATTGTGATTGTATTTGTGCCAGTATTTTTCTTTGCATTTACTTTCTGCAGTGTTTTAATTGTGATGGCTGCAGTAGAATTTATTTCGATATTTTTCGTAAGAACACTGTGAATAACTTATTTCTGAGTTAATAAGTTGAAGAAAGTAATCACTGTAGCTCGATTTCTATTTAGAAATTTTCAAAATACCATCATCCGAGCCCTAGTAGATGGTCTACAGGCATCTTTGATCTATTTGGAGACCCATGAGGACAATTGTGTGACCCCCACACCCATTGGGAGCACCACAGGTTTATTATTTAGAGAACAAGGGGCCAACCCCATGTCCACTACTTTTGGGAGTCCTATTTTCTTATTGTGTCACCTACGGACTTCATCAAGCCTCTTAGAGGGCCTAACGTCATGTACTATTGATCATTCGACCTCTTGAGAGGCTTATTCTTTTGTTTATGAGCTAGTTTGGTGGCTTGTCACCAATTGTTAGTTATTTTGCACATTATTTTATTTTAGGGGCTAATATAGGCCTAATTAGCTAAATAGAACTCATTAGAAGTGTATAAATACAAGTGATATGAATTCATTTTATCATCATCACTTGGATTGGACTTGTATCTCTCTTGAGATTTCACTATCCTTCTTGGAGGACAAATTTTGGAGCATGGAATGAATTTTGATGTTTGGATTATTTTCTCTTGTCTTGGAGCTGATGGTTGGATATACTCTTAATACATTTAAATGCAATTTAATGCTATTTTCTTTTCTATTTTTGTCACATACATTGTTGCTCGGATTTTGCTATACTAGGGCTAGTTTACTGCATCCATTCATGTAAAGTTGTGGAAATTCGGTTCTAGATAGTGATGCTTCATGTATAGGCCATGTCTTATGAATGAATGTTACTAGAGATGCTTATTCATTGAAATTCATCTTGATAAGCCACCAATTTTGCAAAACGAAGTATAAAGTTCTTGAAGTTGTTGCTGTTGTTGCCCTAATGCTATGCGAAGTTGTCTTGAGGCCTCCTTGACATAGAAAATTTAATGTCCATAATTACTCTTGACTCCAAATCTCCAGAAAGGATTAAGCATTGGTCCACCATAAGGTGATCACCTTAAACCTATTTTTTCTTCTCCCCTCTCTTTTTCTCTAGGTCTAGTCCTCTAAGTCTCCTAGTGTATCATTTATCTTGCAAACCACCCACTGAAAAAATTTGATCTCTTGGCATCCTCTACGTTGGGGTTTCTCCTATTTACCCTCTAATTTTGAAGCAATTCCGAATGTGGGATTGTGAGATACCTCAAGCCCTAGCCTCAATATCAATCTTGCCCTTGCTTTCCTTAGGCAAAAGACCTCATTGGGATCCTCACATTGTCTTGCACTAAAAATTCTTCCTTTGATCCCTTTCTCCCCACAGAATAGGTCAAGCATATCCTTGGTTGGTAAACCCTATTCCCTTGACCTAACCCCGGGTCCACTTGATCCCATGTGGTCCCATACACTAGTAAGGATAATCCTTCAAGGATCAGTTGGAATCCAAGCTTTCACAAGAATTTTAAGGCCTAGGGACCTCCATTATAAGATACATACCCTAAACCTAAACCTTCAAATTCACTTTAAGCCCTTCCTTGAGAGCCTACAACCTTGCCTTCCAAAGCAAGCAAGCCGCATATTTGAGCCTCTCTTGTGAATAGGCTTCCAGTATCACCTCTCACCCTATCATTGGACCATTCATTTCATGATCCTTACAATAACGGGTCTATTCCCATCAGTGAAAGTCCATAAAGAGCAGGGAGCCTTAGCCGAGGTGACAGTGGGCTACTGCTCCATTATTGCCCTGAACCTAGTGGTAGTCATTCAAGGATCCCCTCTTAGGACCCCTGCTAGTTTGAAAGGTAATAGGGTGCAGTTAATGGTGTCTTTGATCTGATGATTTGTGGTATGTGGTGGATACGGGCATTCCTATATTGTGCTTTATAAATATTTTTATCATTATTTCATTGTAGGTGATAGGAACATTCTATTGGTAAGTTGCGGGCTTATCTTATGTGATCTGATTCACTAGGTGTTCTAACAATTTGTTCTTCAGAAATACACAGTGTTTACAGGTTCCCCAACCCTTGGACTCCAAGTTCACGAACTTTGGATAGAGGCTGACTATGTTTGGAATCTAATTATTTTTATGGTGTTCCAACTTCGCTAAGGCTGTGATTTATACTTATCTTTCGAAATACATTTAGCCACTACTAAAGATTTATAAAATTTTAAAAAATTTCCAAGCATTTTACATGTATACTTTGTAAATATAATTTGTATAATACACTTGTAAATTATTTTATTTTTCTAATCTTGGTTTTGCAGCAGGGGTTTTTAGGGTTTGACTTATTTTTGAACTTTTTGTATATATTGGGGTTTTGGGTATTTTTATTTTCATTTGTGCAGGTGAGATGAAGTGGAAAGAGCTGGATTAGAGCTAGATCTAGGCCCTTGAGGGTAAGATCTAGCCTCTCCAAATTTCTGCAGGGCCAACATCAAGGAATTTTGCAGTGAAATTGAACAATATTGCAGAGCTGAAGCAAAATAAGAATTTTGAGCAAGGGTTTTAGCATTTTCAGGCCTCCCAGGCTCCGCTTCATCACTTTCAACCTCCTTGAGCCTTGTCGTAAGCCCCTAGGGGTTGCGGCCTCCTCCCTTGGCCTTGCATTGAGGGTTTAAGGCCTTTCTTGGCCTTTCCATCGGCCTAGAAAGCCTCGGCCCCCCTCCTTGACCCTAGAAGCTTTTCCTAAGGGGCTTGTCGTGGGCTTTCAAGCCCTTTGTTACCATTGGCCACCTTCGTCCTCCTCTCGAGCTCCCTTCCAAGCCTTTGCTCTCCCTTTTCGCCTCCTCATTCCCCGTTTTCATCCCTTCCTTATCCTTTTCCCTTAGTCGCTAGGCCTTTGGGGCCTTCCTTTCCCCAACGCTAGCCCTATTAGGCTTAGCGTTGCCCTCTCTTGGCCCTAATTTGCCCTTTTTTCCATATCTGTGGGTAAATTTGATTTTGGGACTAAATACTTGGTGTGTTTTGCAGAGAAAATTGGCTCAAAATTTGTGTTTTCAAGTGGCATAATCATTGGAGAAATTTTTTACATTTTGGGCAAGTGATCTTCAAGGCCTTGAGCCTAGGGTTTGCTCTCTAAACCCTCACCTTGTCACTATTTTGTTTCAGCTGTCATATTCATTTAATAACAGTGAATTAAAAGCCCTAAAATCATATCTAAATACTTTAAACACCCTAATAATTTCATGGTGAAAATTTGCTAGTGTTTTGGCTATTTGGGCATTGAATATATAGCTTAGATCTAGTCATTTGTTTCCTGGAATATCTCTGCATAATCACTAGATCAGATCTGATATAAATCTAAAAAGAGTACTTTAAGAGGCATGAAATTGATTGATGTAATATCTAACATATTTCCATAACATCTAAGTGTCTTGGACATCAATTTTTGGGCATAGATTTCAAATTTTTAGTGGCTGATATCTCTGCATAAAAAGTGTAATCAGATCTGATATTTTCTGAATAATACATCTTAAGAAGGCTAAAAGTTCATAAATTTCCATTGGCAAAATTGTTTTATCAATTAGCAAGGCATTAGGCAACTTACTGGTCATATTCGGTTTTATATGTTTGTTAATCCCTTGATTCGAAGAGACATACTTGTCGTTGTCCTATACTTCATCATAAGTAGCTCTTTCATGATTGAATTGGCTCATGGTGGTTTATGTTGTTGAGTTCTAACAATTGTTTGTTTTATGTTAGATTTAAAAAAATTGTTAACTTGGCACTAAAATCACTCAAACATCTAAGCTTTAATTCAACTACTCTCATTAATGGTTTAAGTTATTTGAGCATTAAGATCTGTTGGAATTTCTAAGTTTAACTCGTTAGAAATTCTTCCTGCACTATCTAGGTTATTTCTTCCTACTTGTTTAATTACTTAACAAGTTATTTACCATGTAAATACTGAAAATAAACACAAGCACAGTATCAACATTGTTAAGTTTAGGTATGTTCTATGCTTAGAGCAATGTATTTCAGTTTTCACAGTGAGCTCAATATCTTTTCGAGATTAGCAACCACATTAGCATTAAAATAAACTGCAGATAGAACATAAACATAAATCGCAGAAGACAAACCAAGACAAGAGGACACAAGATGTGGCACTAGCTAGGGGCAAACCCCAATGTGGGGAAACCCTTGATCAATTCTTCTTATATGTTCTTCAATAGTTCAACAGAGAGAGAGAGAGAGAGAGATAGTATATATACATCAGAAATCAACACTTTGACTTCACAAGGTAAGAACATAGATCTTCTCTAAGAAGATGTCTTGTGAGGTAACTGATATGGACTCGTGTGATTCCATCACCCTATCATAGTGTTGCACCATGCTGCACCATCATACCATGTCCATCATCACAGAGTTGCACCATGCTGCGTCACTGCTGAGCTGCACCTCATCATGTTGTACCCATCTTGCTGCACACATCATGTTGTTGCACCATATCACCATGTTGGACCTCCTTGTGCTGCATCTTCAAACTGTACCTTACTGTGCCCATCATGCTGCATCCCCTTGTGCTGCATCTTGATACACTTATCTTGATTATGTTGCACCTTGATACACGTGTGTTGCACACCCTGATACACTTCAGCTGCACCTTGATACACTTATGCTGCACACCCTAATACACTACTCATAACAACTCTTGCTGTGGTGCTATGGCCTGCGGCCTAGCACATAGCAACAAACTTATCCCAGATAGTGTTGCAACAAAATTTAGTCTATAGATGTCAACTCTTGAACATGCTGTAATGCTGCAATTCAGGGACTAGTTAGGGCACTGACCACAGTCCCTAACAACCCATCTAAGCTGGCTCAGAATTGCTCTTAATGACTGCGATTGTCCTCCAATGAGATGCTGCCCTCCATGCTGCATCATTACAATCCTCCTTGATATAGTAGACCTCCCAAATAGTCCCACTAATGAACTGTTGTAACCTTCTCTTTTCCTGTGGCTAGGGCAGTCATGAGACTGCATATAAGGAACCATTCAGATCCCTTCTCACAACAATCTAAGGGCACATGAAACCCTCCACAAAATGCAGCCTAGAACAACGTTAAGGTGACTGCATTTAGGCCTGCGTTCAGCCATGTATAGACTGCGTCTAGGGCATGTTTAACCCTTCCTTAGATATGCAGCTAAGGCTCCTTTAAGGCTTCCTCATGTCTGCGGATTAGGGCTGCCTTGCTGCGTGTAGAAGTTCCCCTAAACAGTGGGTAGATCTCCCTTCTTTGCTATGGATTAGGGCCTCCACTTGGCTGCGTATGGGGCTCCTTCTTTGCTGCGTATTAGGGCCTCCTATAGACAATTGTTAGGGCTCCTTTTGACTGCGTATTAGTGTCTCCTTTAGACAGTTGTTAGGGCTCCTTTTGGCTGCGTATTAGGGCCTCCTTTAGATAGTTGTTAGGGCTCCTTTTGGCTGCATATTAGGGCCTCCTTTAGACAACTGTTAGGGCTCCTTTTGGCTACATATTAGAGCCTCCTTTAGACAGTTGTTAGCGCTTCTTTTGGCTGCGTATTTGAGCTCCCTTTGACTGCGGCTAGGGCTGCGTTCTTCAACTGCGTCTAGGGCAAATAGAACCCTTTCTTCACTGTGTTTAGGGCTTCTCCCTCTTGACCTCTCTAGCCACTAAACCCAAATGAGTGCAGAGAGATCTTAGGAGAAGTGAGTGTGTAAATGACTTGAAGACCACTTCCTTTTATAGTAAAACGTGGAGCACAAGAGGAGGTAGATTAGTTGTTGGCCGACCTTGATGAATTGTCCCATAACACAAATAAAATCATATCTCCATGAATACTTATCGGAATCGGATGATCTTTAGATCAATCCTACACCTCTCGATGAGAGGTGTCCAAGAAAATTAGCAGTTGTCATTAATAAGATGACCCACATGGAGTTTGGCCCTAGTTGCCAATTTTAACTCTCCCTCTCAACTAGGGATAACTCCATCCGCTGATCCATATGTCCGACTATACTATCTCTGCCATCAGTGCCCTGCACTACTCTGCTCTGCTCTATTGAGCCATGAAGAAGAAGAATTGATTGAGAATGTCTCATACCATTCTCTGCTGACCCGAAGTCAGATTCATTGATCCCAAATCAATGTCACAAAAGAGTGTCTCATACCACTCATACTGATCCTACCACTCATACTGATCCCAGATCAGTTTCATTGATCCCAAATCAATGGAGGTCATTCTAGCATAGGGAGTACGGTTATACAACGATGCGTCCATCAATAGTACTACTATGGTCCCTAACCCCATTTCCCTGCTCATTGATCAGATGACAAGTACTTCCCATGAGATCCAGATTGTATGGGTAGGATGCCTCGACAGGAGAACTAATCATCCTGTCTCACAGGAGAACTAATCATCTTGTCCCAAAGTCGCCACGGGGGAACTAATCATCCCGACCCACAAGATAACTAATCATCATGTTTCACAGTTGCCACGGGAGAACTAATCATCCCGGCCCACAGGAGAACTAATCATCCTATTCCATAGTCGCCACGAGGTATCACAGGGAAAGGTTGAACCTCTAACCCTGTACATAGCGCACCACCAAGGGAGGGTGAGTCGCCCTGTGGTCGTATGCTGCTCCAATAAGTACCCCAAGGCCCCCAAAGCTCCTGTTGACCACTGCATGTCAACTTCCCATAGCAGTACACCCCCTTTTCTTCGCAAAAGGGATAGTGCTCCATTGATGTGTCCGTGCCATTCGACAGTCATCGTCGTCTTGATCATATTATGTTGTAAACCTAGTCTGCATGTGTAAATTGTAAATAATCTTAGCAGAGCTGAGTCATGTATGTAAATTCCCTAGGTGGACCTAATTTTCTAGTGATAATCTACATTCTGGAAGGTTTTTTGTCTCACCGATCTATGATCAGCAGAGTTTTCCTTCAGCCTAACCCCAAAGTCGGAATGAATTTTGTCATTAGAATCTTAGAGGAATCCTAGTGTCTTAATCTGCTAGATTATAGTTGTGTCAGAGAACTGGGTGGTCTATGAGGGTCTATGTCAAATGGGTTTTCCCCCTTGAGATGTAAAATTGTAAAAGTCATGATGTAAAGTGTCTTGAGGGTTAGAAAATGTTTTAATCCCCTCATAAGTTATAAGTCCTAAGTCCTAGGTTCTAGGTGATTTTTCCAAAGGCTAAGTTCGAGGATCCATTTAAAAAAAAAAAAATTGACAAAATAAAAAGACAATAAATAATGAAAAATAAAAGATATAAATAATAAAAAAAAAATTAAAAAAAAAATATATATATATATATATAAATATATAATAATAATAATAATAATAATAATAATAAAATTTTAAAAAATAATAAAATAATAATAAGTTAAATTTTTTGAGTAAATAAATGCAGAATTTCAATTTTTTAATATATTAAAAATTCGATGGATGAGATTAAAAGATATCTTGATCCTCATCGATGGTCGAGATCATTTTGACATGGATCACTCGAACTAGCCATTGGGAATTTTTCCTTTACGTAGGGTGCTAAGGGTCATTTGAGATGATTCGATCTGTGAGTCTTGTGCTGAAGAAAGCTCTCTTGTAAACTTTTTCTAGTGCTAATAAAGAAAGACTTTGGGGTTGAAATCTTGCTGGTGTTACTCTCCTAAAGTGCTGTGAGTTGTTTTATTTTCTGCATATTTTTATTTTCAGCCATTAGTAATAGCTTGATGTAGAGTATTATTGAACATAGGTATCTTGTTCACTTACTAGGGTTTGAATGGTAATATGATTTATGAAATAATGGAAGGTATCTCTATTGCATCTGGAATCTAGTATTGTTTTTCCCCTCTTTATTGATGGTTGAAGTGAGTTGTGCAGGAAACCCTTATTGAGAAGATTAGTGGGCGTTTGGGGAAGTTCTCGGCTGAACCAACCAATTCCCGCAAGCATTCTCTTGCAGAGCCCAGCCAGTTTCGATCATGAGTTTATCATTTAAAGTTGTTTTATGAATGCATGAGAGATTTCTGAAGTATCTCATAGTAAATCTGATATTCTGATAATATTATTGTGATTATTGACAAATCTGGCTGCTTAAGAGTCGGAAAGTTGTAAATGTTGTAATTATTTGGTTGATTTAGGGTTTCAGTTTTGTTTCTTGCACATATTATTCTTGGGTTTTCTTTTCTTTTGCAGGTTGTAGGTACAGGGTTTGAGAAATATTTCAGGGCTTCATTCAGACAACCTTGAACAGCTGATTCAAAATTTTAATAAGATTCCTAGAAAATATTTAGAGGTTCTGGTGGAAGTTCTGCAAATTGATTGCCTGTTTTCTTCTGAGCAGGAAGATTTCAATTTTGTTTCGAAATTTTCTTTTGATCTGGGTTCGAATTTTAAAATCTAGAAAATTTATGGGTTACTTCCTATTGCTCCAAACCCCTTCCAAGCAGTTATCAAATCCCGCAATCCTCTTCACGCCCTCCATTCTGCTGCCTGCAAACCCATATCCCTTACGCAGCCCATCATCTCCTACACAGCCTCTGTCCACCATCAAGCTGCACGTATTGTCTCTCTGCAAGCAAAATTATCAAAAAATTTCCAGCTCCACGCTGCGTCCTTCATTCATCCCCATTCACACTGCGTTTTCTTCATTCAAAACCCTGCAATCCTTTCTTTCCTCATGTTTTTTCACTCTTTGCTCTTCCCCACAGCTCCTCCTCTTAAACCTGCAAGCAAATAAAAAAAAAAGCATGGCTTCCTGTGTTGAAATGCCCCATGCTGCCACCAATTGACCTATAGCAGCGACCTCTGTACAACGTATCTCCTCCACGCGGAAACTTGCAAAAGAAACCCTCAACGTCTGATCCTTTACTCATCTTCACACAGTCCAAAATTACATCTGCAATTAAATCCAGCATCAAAACTCTAGAACCTGCGTCCTCAGCCCGCGGCTCAGCCTTGTCCTTCATCTCCAAGCATATTCTCCTTGATCGATTCCTGTCCGATCGCTGCTCTCTATCACCGTCAACATATTCCTACAAACGCAAAATAAAAATCAAGCATTCGATGCTATACGGTTCCTTTTTGGGTAGTACGTTTTAGGTTTAGAATAGTAGCATAGTCATAGTTTAGATTTTAAATTTTTTATTTTTATATATGTATGATCAGGTGAGCGTTTTTGTTTTTTTATTTTTCTTAGATTTAGTTAGTGCTAAGTTTTATCTTTAATTTAGCGCATAGTTTAGCTTAGGGTTTTAATTTTGAATTAGATTTTCTTTAAAGTTTATTTTTATTTCATAAAAAAATAAAAAGTTTAAAAA
Source organism: Pinus tabuliformis (assembly GCA_031772625.1). Lineage (NCBI taxonomy): Eukaryota > Viridiplantae > Streptophyta > Pinopsida > Pinales > Pinaceae > Pinus > Pinus tabuliformis. The sequence goes on along the minus strand of CM062820.1, from coordinate 780,730,817 downwards.
GAGTCCTTTTTTAAATAGATTTTAATTTTGATTATTTTATAGTTTTAGATTTAATAGATCCTTACTTTAGATTTAGATTTAGGATTTCAATTATTTTGTTTAGTTTTTCATTTAAAAAAAAAAAATTCATAAAAGGGTTGTAGCTTTAAGGTTTAGTTAATTCTTTTATTTAAGTTTTAAAAAATAAATAATTAAAATTAAAAAATTAAAAATAAAATTCTTATAGTTTAGATTTTTCTTTAGATTTAAGTTTTATTTATTTAGATTTCTGTTGGCTTAGTCTTGTTTTGTTTAAAAAATATAAAAATATATTTTGGGATATTTTGCCAGATTCAGTCTTGGCTCAAGGCTTCGTCGTATTTGCGATATATCTCTCCTACTGAGGCTAAAATTTTGATGTGGGAATAATATCTATCATTTCTTTATATGGTTAAACATGCTTGAATGATCATTTTGAAGATTAGCTATATGAATGTGGTATCTGGTTAGCATTTGAAATTACGTGGTTGTTTAAAGCATTTATCTTTCGAAATTTTAATTGCTGGAGTATCATTAAGCCATTGAGCATTTATTACATTTGGTAAAAGTTAATCTTTGATTGAGTTATTTGGTGGTAAACGGTTGTTAGTGAGTTCATATTTCTGTAGCATTTGACAAATAATCGTTTAATCATTTATTTCATAAGGCACTGGTCTATTAAATTAATAAAATCAATTAAGTGCTTGTTTCCCCTTGTGTCTCCCAACCCAACTGGTCCCCAGTTGGTCATCCATTATCCCATAGGGTCTACCCCCGTTAGCCGCGGTAGACAGGCTTAAATGGAGAGATCGGGGATCAGGGCGACAACCCCCAGTCTGAGCGTTGTCATGACAATCTGTGCGACAACATTTTTTGGTGCCATTGCTGGGGACAGAGTTTTTTCTGTCCTTGGTCCCTTTTATTTCAAGCTTTTTCGTGTTTCACTTCCTGTTCGGGTGGCGACTCCACTTCATATATTATCTACAAGAGTGTATACTAGAAGACATCCAAGCAATCTGTGCAATCCTGCTCCTAATCCTGAAAGGGCCCTCAGGGTACGATTACAATAACTCTCTTCTTGTACACTTCTTGTTAACCTCGGACAAGAAGCCCTCTCTGATATCCATTTACTTTTTACTAGTCAAGTTGAGCACGACATCATGGACATATTCGCCCCGTGTAACTTTGCTAATATTCAGGGTTATCCCAATGATATTCCAAAACATGGAATGGATAAATTGCCTATCTTTGAGGGAGATAACGCAATCAGTGCTAATTCACATCTGAAAGCTTTTAGTTCATGGCTGGGGAAGTACGCAAGGGCCGCTGATTTTAATCATGAAGATGTTAAAATGACCCTTTTTGTTCTGACCTTGGAGGGTGATGCTTTAGATTGGTTTACGGAAAAGCCTCAAAATTCATTTGATTCCTTACAATCAATTGTTAATGCCTTTAAGGAAAAGTATGGAGATAAGAGAGAAGGAAGACACCTTGTGAAAGCTATCAGCATAATCAAAAAGAGAGAGAATGAAACTGTTGAAGAATTTAATAAAAGGTTTAATGATATTATTAAAGAATTACTTCAAGACTATAAACCTACCGACAAATCTCTTCGAGATTTTTACATTGATGCCTTTAGTCCTGAGCCATCTTATGAATTAAAGCGTGCTAGACTTAATGATTACAGGGATTGCCAAGCCTTAGCTATCGAGCTTGAAAAGGACAAGGTAGCATCTGGGAAGTCTGAGATCCCAGGTTTTGATAGGGCTGCTACAAAACTAAAAGAACCTAAAGGAAAAGCAGTTCAAGAGCCTGAAAGTGAACTTGTTCTCAAATTTCTCCAAAAGATTGAAACCATGGAAATTAATCATAACAAGGAGATAGCCACTTTGCAGAATAGGTTGATCCAAATGGAAGGAGCACAAACGCAAAACTTCCAACGTCGAAATAATAATAAAATAACAATTGGCAAAAGAAGGGTCAGCCTAGTGAGCAGAGACCTCCTAATCCGATAACTAATTTGGTTGATAATGCTCCTCCTTATTGTCGGGTTTGTGATGCTCTTCATGAAGAGGCCACTTGCCCTATCGTTAGAAGAATCTTGGATAATGGAATGTTTGGGACAGGTGATCAAATAAATATAGTAGGTAACAAGTTTCCTTTGTCTACGGATGATTGGATAGAGGTCAAGGAAAATAGTCGTGATGTTATAAATCCTTCATCAGCTTTTATTATAAATAACCTTGAAAATGAAGATGACATTTTGACTAGGTTATATGGTGAAAAACCCTCTCCAGAGAAAATCATGGAAATTGCTAGAGATAAAGGTTTAACCTATCAGAGAAGGGATAAAGATCAGAGCGGGAATCAAATTCCCCCTCAAACTTTTAACCCTGGTTTAAACTCTGGATTAGATATCGATTTGGGAAGTTGGTTCAACAATGCAAAAATCTGGGTTCCTATCTCCAAGATTGCTAAAATCCCTTCCCAAAGAGATAAGTTACTAAAAGCTATTCAAGGTCCTCGAGTAAATATTTCTCAACAGAAGAATCGGGAAGTTCACTATCATGATGCTCCCATATATTTGCAAAGCTTAGATGCTGATAACAAAGATCACCAACCTTTCTTTATCACCTTGTTAGTTAATGGATATAAATTGAATAATTGCATGTTGGATTCTGGTGCGTCAGCTTATGTAATGACTAAAAGGGTCATGGAACAGCTTAACTTAAGAGTTTCTAGACCCTACTATAACATATGTGCCATGGATTTTGAGGTGCATGGTTTGATCAAAGATTTGCAAGTTCATCTATCAGTTTACCCAGACATCATGATTGTTATGGATATTGTTGTGGTGGATGTGCCTGATACCTGGGGTATGCTTTTACCCAGAAAGTGGGCCTCTGATCTAGGAGGGAGTATTCAAATGAATTGGTCATATGCTATGATTCCTTCTCCTAGGGGTGATGGTTTTGTAAGACTAAATAGAGAGCCCGAAAGAAAATTTCATGTCGAAGATCCTAAGAGACCTCACAACGAGATAATCAAAGAGCAATCTGACATTGGGAACTATGCCATCATGTCTAATTTCATAATTCCTCCCGATGATAAGATTAAGGATCTCAATGATAGAGTTTGGTACATGTACTTCGATGGTGCATCGTCTAGGCATGGTAAAGGTGCTGGAATAGTGCTTAAATCTCCCCTTGATCACATTTTCAAGTTTGCCTATCGATTAGAATTTGAAGCAACCAACAATGTCATTGAATATGAGGCTGTATTGTTGGGTCTTGAATTGGTAAAATCTTTGAAGATTAAGTTGCTTAGCATTAAGGGGGATTCTGATTTAATTATCATGCAACTTAAAAATAAATTCACATGTAAAAATCAAAGATTAAGAAATTATCAAAATGTTGTGTGGGATACTATGGAGCAGTTTGATGCCCTTGACCTCAAAGCTATCCCAAGAGAGCAAAATAGTTTGGCAGATGAACGTGTCGTAGCTGCAACTTTCCAGTTATCTAATGAGCTAATTAAGGATAAGATCAAAATGGAAGTAATATTTAGACCATCTGTTCCAGATAACCTAGAGCATTGGCAAGTCGTTAATGATGAAAAGCAAGTCATTCATTTTCTTAATAGTTTGGATGAGTTTGAGGATTTCCGGATAGATTCTGAGGATGATGGATCTTTAAATCATGAGCATATCATAAATCCTACTCCTAGGAATGTGGTTGCCTTAGAGCAACATTTTGATCGTCATGATGCCACGAAGTTGAGAGAAGAAAATAAGATGGACCCAGGCAAATATCTCGAGATAAACATTGGTACTTCTGAAAACCCAAAGATTGTTAAAATTGGTAGAGGTACTAGTGTGGATGAAAGAAAAAAGTTAACTAATTTACTTCGCGAATATCGAGATGTTTTAGCTTTTTCTTATGATGAATTAAAGGGATATAGGGAAGATGTCATGGAACATACTATCCCCTTAAAAGATGAAAATGCTAAAGCCTTTCGCCAGAAACTTCGGCAAATTAATCCTAAATTAGCCCCTTTGGTTCAGAAAGAGCTTGCGAAAATGCCAGCAGGAATTATCGCTCAAACAAGGCATTTGACATGGTGTTCAAATCTAGTGATTGTTAGGAAAAAGAATGGTACGATAAGGCTTTGTGTCGATTTTCGAAACCTTAATCTAGCATGCAAGAAATATAATTACCCTTTGCCAAACATGGAGACTTTGTTGCAAAGAGTAACCGGTTCTGGAATGATGTCGTTGATGGTTTTTCTGGGTACAATCAGGTATGGGTTAAAAAGGAAGATCGTCATAAAACCACATTCACCACACCATGGGGTACCTTTGAATACATAAGAATGCCGTTTGGATTAACCAACGCTGGGGCTACATTCCAAAAGGCTATGGATTATGCCTTCAAGGGTTTAATCGGGAAATTTATTGAGATTTACCAAGATGATCTTACTGTATTTTCTAAAGATGGTATCAGTCATGTAAATCATCTTAGGTAGGTTTTCCATAGATGTAGAGAATACGGGATTTCTTTGAATCCAGCTAAGTTTGTTTTTGGAGTGACCGAAGGGAAATTGCTTGACCATATCATTTCTAAGGATGGAATCAAGATTGATCCTGAAAGAATTGAAGCAATCCAAAAGATTCCTCTTCCTCATAATCTTAAATCCCTTCAGTCTTTCCTTGGAAAGACAAATTTTCTTAGAAGGTTTATTCCAAATTACGCAGAAATAGCTAAGCCTATTCAAAGTCTTCTAAAGAAAGATGCAAAATTTGTTTGGCAAGAAGACGGCAAAAAGGCTTTTCAAGAAATCAAATGCGCTATTGCAAGAGCTCCTGTCTTAGTTAGTCCCGATTATTCCAAGGATTTCATGATTTTTTCTTTCGCTTTTGAAGATACCATTGTTGGTGTCATGTTACAAAAGAATAAAGATGGTCACGAGCAGCCTATTTCTTTCATGAGTAGAGCGCTTCAAAATTCTGAATTGAAGTACAATACCATGGAAAAGCAAGCTTATGCCCTGGTCAAGTCTCTTAAGCACTTCAAAACTTATGTGGGTTATTCTAAAATCATTGCTTTCGTCCCACATTCTGTTGTTAAAGATATATTAACTCAAACCGATTGCTTAGGGACTCGCGTTAGGTGGGTTACTAAAATACAAGAATATGATTTAGAGATCAGACCCACCAAGCTAGTCAAAGGCCAAGGTTTAGCTCAAATGTTGACTGAAGGTAATGAAAAGACTCTTGGTTTATTTTGTCTTAGTGATCTATCTTCGCCTGAGTTGCAAAGATTAAGAGAGCATGAGCGGTACAAGGACATAGTTTATTACTTGATGAATCTTGCATGCCCTAACCATTTAGTTGCTCATAAGGGAAGGGCTCTTAGACTAAAAGCCACTAAGTATTGCCTTATGAAGGATGGCCTTGGATGGAGAAACCCTGAGGGCATAGTGCTTAGGTGTGTTGATGACATTGAGTCCAAGAAGTTAATCTATGAGTTTCATTCAAGATTTTGTGGTGGTCATTATGCTGCTAGAATTACCGCCCACAAAATCCTGACAGCTGGTTATTATTGGCCTTCAATTTTTTTTGATGTGCATAAGTTTGTTAGAACTTGTCAAGCCTGTCAACTATTCACTGGGAATTAGAAGCTTGTTGCCCTGCCCCTACAACCTGTCATTGTAGAGGCACCTTTTCAGCATTGGGGTCTGGACTTCATAGGGAAGTTCCATGAAAATTCTAGCAATGGCTACTCATGGATTTTGACTGCTACGGATTATTTCACTAAATGGGTTGAAGCCATTCCTGCTAAGAATGCCACTGAAAAGGTTATTATGGATTTCATTGAGAATAACATCATTACTAGATTTGGTGTCCCTGCTAAGATCACTACTGACAATGCCAAAGCTTTTAGTTCCTCAGAGTTTTCATCTTTTTGTTTCAAGTATGGCATTGTCTTATCTCATTCGTCAAATTACTATCCTCAGGGTAATGGTTTGGCCGAATCAAGTAACAAGAATCTTACAACCATTATCAAGAAGATAGTAGGAGATAATAAGAGGTCATGGGATAGCAAAATCAAGTATGCTTTGTGGGCAGATAGAATCACTAAGAAGAAAGCTACTGGTAAATCTCCCTTTGAATTAGTTTATGGCTTGGATGTAACCTTACCTGTGCACCTAAAATTGCCATCTTATCAGCTCCTTCAGAATTTTTCTACTAATAAAGATGTTGTTCAGAATAGAATAGATCAAATTGTGGAGTTAGATGAAGCTCGTAGGATAGCTTGTGATGCTATATGTAAAATTCAATCTAACATTAAGAAAAGCTTTGATAAATTCTCTTGATCTAGATCTTTGCAACTGGGAGATATGATACTCCTTTGGGATCGCAAGAATGAGAAACCAGGAAAACATAAGAAGTTCAACAGTTTGTGGTTGGGACCGTACATCATTCGAGATATAGCTGGACCAAACTCATTCCACTTGAGCAGATTGGATGGTGAACCACTTGATCTACCTACGAATGGCCAAATGCTCAAGTTGTTCTTCAAAGATGATATTTGATGCCATAGGGCATCCTTTGTATTATATTTATAACCCTACTCCTTGTTATTTCAACATTTTCTTTCTGTTTTAGGATTAGATTCACTTTCCTTGTTAATAAATTAAGAGCTTCTATCTTTCATGTGCTTAAATGCTATATGATGATTTTTGAATGGATGCTACTTATTTCTGTTGTGTGTTGCGTGGATGCAGATTCTGGATTCTCACATTCCTGTAGTGCAGCAACGTGTCCCCAAGTAGAGCCAGATGTTGACCACTGCGTGTCAACTTCCCATAGCAGTACACCCCCTTTTCTTCGCAAAAGGGATAGTGCTCGATTGATGTGTCCGTGCCATTCGACAGTCATTGTCGTCTTGATCATATTATGTTGTAAACCCAGTCTGCATGTGTAAATTGTAAATAATCTTAGCAGATTTGAGTCATGTATGTAAATTCCCTAGGTGGACCTAATTTTCTAGTGATAATCTACATTCTGGAAGGTTTTTTGTCTCACCAATCTATGATCGGCAGAGTTTTCCTTCAGCCTAACCCCAAAGCCGAAATGAATTTTGTCATTAGAATCTTAGAGGAATCCTAGTATGTTAATCTGCTAGATTATAGTTGTGTCGCAGAACTGGGTGGTCTATGAGGGTCTATGTCAAATGGGTTTTCCCCCTTGAGATGTAAAATTGTAAAAGTCATGATGTAAAGTGTCTTGAGGGTTAGAAAATGTTTTAATCCCCTCATAAGTCCTAAGTCCTAGGTCCTAGGTGATTTTTCCAAAGGCTAAGTTCGAGGATCCATTAAAAAAAAAAAAAAAATTGAAAAAATAAAAAGACAATAAATAATGAAAAATAAAAGATATAAATAATAAAAAATTAAATTAAAAAAAATAATAAAATAAAATAAAATAATAATAATAATAATAATAAAAATTTTAAAAATAATAATAAGTTAAATTTTTTGAGTAAATAAATGCAGAATTTCAATTTTTTAATATATTAAAAATTCGACGGATGAGATTAAAAGATATCTTGATCCTCATCGACGATCGAGATCATTTTGACATGGATCACTCGAACTAGCCGTAGGGAATTTTTCCTTTAAATAGGGTGCTAGGGGTCATTTGAGATGATTCGATCTGTGAGTCTTGTGCTGAAGAAAGCTCTCTTATAAACTTTTTCGGGTGCTAATAAAGAAAGACTTTGGGGTTGAAATCTTGCTGGTGTTACTATCCTAAAATGCTGTGAGCTGATTTATTTTCTGCATATTTTTATTTTCAACCATTAGTAATAGCTTGATGTAGAGTATTGTTGAACACAGGTATCTTGTTCACTTACTAGGGTTTGAATGGTAATAATATTTTTAAAATAATGGCAGGTATCTCCATTGCATCTGGAATCTAGTATTGTTTTTTCCCTCTTTATTGATGGTTGAAGTGAGCTGTGCAGGAAACCCTTATTGAGAAGATTAGTGGGCGTTTGGGGAAGTTCTCGGCTGAACCAGCCGATTCCCGCAAGTATTCTCTTACAGAGCCCAGCCAGTTTCAATCCTGGGTTTATCATTTAAGTTTGTTTTATGAATGCATGAGAGATTTCTGAAGTATCTCATAGTAAATCTGATATTCTGATAATATTATTGTGATTATTGACAAATTTGGCTGCTTAAGGGTCGAAAAGTTGTAAATGTTGTAATTATTTGGCTGATTTAGGGTTTCAGTGTTGTTTCTTACACATATTCGTTTTGGGTTTTCTTTTCTTTTGCAGGTTGTAGGTACAGGGTTTGAGAAATATTCCAGGGCTTCATTCAGACAATCTTGAACAGCTGATTCAAAATTTTATTAAGATTCCTGGAAAATATTTAGAGGTTCTGGTGGAAGTTCTGCAGATTGATTGCCTGGTTTCTTTTGAGCAGGAAGATTTCGATTTTGTTTCGAAATTTTCTTTTGATCTGGGTTCAAATTTTAAAATCTAGAAAATTTTTGGGTTACTTCCTGTTGCTCCAAACCCCTTCCAAGCAGTTATCAAATCCCGCAGTCCTCTTCACGCCCTCCATTTTGCTGCCTGCAAATCCATATCCCTTAAGCAGCCCATCATCTCCTACACAGCCTCTATCCACCATCAAGCTGCATGTATTGTCTCTCTGCAAGCAAAATTATCAAAAAATTTCCAGCTCCACGCTGCGTCCTTCATTCATCCCCATTCACGCTGCATTTTCTTCATTCAAAACCCTGCAATCCTTTCTTTCCTCACACGTTTTTTTCACTCTTTTCTCTTCCCCATAGCTCCTTCTCCTCTTAAACCTGCAAGCAAATAAAAAATAAAAAAAATATAAATAAAACGTGGCTTCCTGTGTTGAAATGCCCCACGCTGCCACCAATCGACCTGTAGCAGTGACCTCTGTACAGCGTATCTCCTCCACGCAGAAACCTGCAAAAGAAACCCTAAATGTTTGATCCTGTACTCATCTCCACGCAGTCCAAAATCACATCTACAATTAAATCTGACATCAAAACTCTAGAACCTGCGTCCTCAGCCCGCGGCTCGGCCTTGTCCTTCATCTCCAAGCATATTCTCCTTGATCAATTCCTGTCCGATCACTACTCTCTCTCGCCGTCAACATATTTCTGCAAATGCAAAATAAAAATCAAGCATTCGATGCTATACGGTTCCTTTTTGGGTAGTACGTTTTAGGTTTAGAATATTAGCATAGTCATAGTTTAGATTTTAAATTTTTTATTCTTATATATGTATGATCAGGTGAGCGTTTCTGTTTTTTTATTTTTCTTAGATTTAGTTAGTGCTAAGTTTTATCTTTAATTTAGCGCATAGTTTAGCTTAGGGTTTTAATTTTGAATTAGATTTTCTTTAAAGTTTATTTTTATTTCATAAGAAAAAATAAAATGTTTAAAAAGAGTCCTTTTTTAAATAGATTTTAATTTTGATTATTTTCCAGTTTTAGATTTAATAGATCCTTACTTTAGATTTAGATTTAGGATTTCAGTTACTTTGTTTAGTTTTTCATTTAAAAAAAAAAAAAATCATAAAAGGGTTGTAGCTTTAAGGTTTTAGTTAATTCTTTTATTTAAGTTTAAAAAAAAAAAAATATATATATATATATATATATATATATATATATATATTCTTATAGTTTAGATTTTTCTTTAGATTTAAATTTTATTTATTTAGATTTCTGTTGGCTTAGTCCTGTTTTGTTTAAAAAAAATATAAAAAAAAATATATATATATATATATATATTTTGGGATATTTTGCCAGATTCAGTCTTGGCTCAAGGCTTCATCGTATTTGCGATATATCTTTCCTGCTGAGGCTAAAGTTTTGATGTGGGAATAATGTTTATCATTTTTAACATGCTTGAATGATCATTTTGAAGATTAGCTATATGAATGTGATATCTGGTTAGCATTTGAAATTACGTGGTTGTTTAAAGCATTTATCTTTCGAAATTTTAATTGTTGGAGTATCATTAAGCGATTAAGCATTTATTACATTTGGTAAAAGTTAATCTTTGATTGAGTTATTTGATGGTAAACGGTTGTTAGTGAGTTCATATTTCTGCAGCATTTGACAAATAATCGTTTAATCATTTATTTCATAAGGCACTGGTCTATTAAATTAATAAAATCAATTAAGTGCTTGTTTCCCCTCATGTCTCCCAACCCAACTGGTCCCCAATTGGTCATCCATTATCCCATAGGGTCTACCCCCCTTAGCCGCGATAGACAGGCTTAAACGAAGAGATCGGGGATCAGGGTGATAGCCCCCGGTCTAAGCGTTGTCGTGACAATCTGTGCGACAACAGCTCCCAGAGCTCAATGCATGCAACATGCAGGACCCTTTTATGAAGGTCTCTCAACGACTCCAAGTCGTTCAAGAAAATCACAAGTTTGACCTTTCCCCGAGTCTTTGACAAAGTGTCTGCGACCTGTACATCAGACTCAATGCGATGGAGTCTCCTCGCTCATTGACTTACCATATCCCAGATAAGGAAGTATCTGATGTCTATCTGCTAGAGCAATCAGGGAACACGGGATTCCTCAATAATCGAATCCCCCCTAGTTGTCACAAATAATCACAGTGGTATTCACAATGTGTACAAATAGTTCACTGAAGAGCTTCCAAAACCAGGTAGCTTCACACGAGATCATACTCGTAGCTATGTATTCGGTCTCAGCAGTGCTTATAGCAACTAACTTCTGCTTCCTGCTCATCCATGATATCGAAGCAGAATCCAGAGAGAACCAACACTGAGAAGTGCTCTAGCGATCCTCCACATTGCCTGCCCAGTCAACATTCGAATAATCATGCAGCTTCATAATTCCGACAGTGTATCTTAATCCATGAGAGATTGTGCCCTGAAGATATCTCAGAAGATTCTTGGCACCAATCCAGTGAGGCTCAACCAAATATGAGCTTACCATGCTAACTGCAAAACATATATCTGGATGGATGTTCACCAAGAACATCAATGCAAATGAGTTTATGAAACTCAGAGCATTTCCAAAACCTGTGGACCCGCTACATGAGGGGAATGGTCCCATTGTAACATTTTCCTTCGGCACATCTCAAACATGTACCTTCATGCTCTTCTTGAATTCAAGTATCCGAGTCACCATCTGACTCACATCGGTTAGGGCCTCATAAAGTAGATTTCAGGTGTTATAGAGGTGATATGTCATGATCCCCAATCGACCATCCTGCAACTTGACACAAATTGCCAACCCTGAACCCATGAGTAAAAACATCTTTGAAAATTTCATTTTCAAACACGTACCTTTCCATCGATGAATGCCACCTTGTAACCTTTGACTTCCATTGCCAAAATGGACACCAGGTTCTTCTTGTGATCAGGTACATAAAAGAGATTCTAAAAATGAATCGAGTTACCCTCATTCAATTGAGGTCCCTACATCCTTTCCGAGATAGCTGGCATTGGCTCCAAGTATAATCCCACGATTGTTTCCATCTCTACCAAATTAGAGAGAGCACCTTTCTATCTGATGAAGTGCCTTGAAACATTATAATCGATAAGCCGGATTCCTAAAGAATCTGAAGGAGAGGGCCCATACAAGATAGCGCTTCTTTATCTTATCAGAAACAACATTTGATTCTTCATACGTCGAGCTCCTTGCTTTCTCTGAAGAGTCAGTCGTTTCCTTGATGACCTGCATTACCTGTCATTCCTCTGACCATTGAAGATGTCCCTGGAATGATTGTTATCATCACCAAGTGATGTGTCCCTGCCATTCGGACACTCCTTTGCATAATGGCTAAACTAGTTATTTGTCTTTACTTCCACCCTGAGATCCGGTCTTCCCAATGAAGTGATCTTTAGGTAGGCCATGTTCCGCTGCGCCATTCTGATAAATATTCTTTGCTTCGACTTCACCCTTGGTGAATTTGAAGAGGGATGAGGAATCCACTGATTCTTTTGTTCTTTCCCAACTGTCTTCGGTGATTGCTCTTTCACTCTTGCTTGGGCTTTGTCTTCACCTCACATCTGATACCATGTTAAGTTTAGGTATGTTTTATGCTTAGAGAAATTTATTTCAATTTTCACAGTTAGCTCAATATCTTTTCCAGATTAGCAATCACATCAGCATTAAAATAAACTGCAGATAGAACATAAACATAAATCGCAGAAGACAAGCCACAACAAGAGGACACAAGATGTGTCACTAGCTAGGGACAAACCACAATGTGGGGAAACCCTTGATCAATTCTTCTTATATGTTCTTCAATACAACAAAGAGAGAGAGAGATAGTACATATACATCAGAAGTCAATACTTTGACTTGACAAGATAAGAACATAGATCTTCTCTAAGAAGATGTCTCGTGAGGTAACTGATATGGACTCATGTGATTCCATCACCCTATCATAGTGTTGCACCATCATACCATGTCCATCATCACAAAGTTGCAACATGCTACATCACTATTGAGTTGTACCTCATCATGTTGTACCCATCTTGCTGCTCTTCATAATCATGCCGCACACATCATGTTGTTGCACCATATCACCATGCTGCACCTCCTTGTGTTGCATCTTCAAATTGTACCTTACTGTGCCCATCATGCTGCATCCCCTTATGCTGCACCTTGATACACTTATCTTGATTATGCTGCACCTTAATACACCATGTTGCACCTTGATACACTTGTGCTGCACAACCTGATACACTTAAGCTGCACCTTGATACACTTATGCTACACCTTGATACACTTGTGCTACACACCCTGATACACTGCCCATAACAACTCTTGTTGTGGTGCTATGGCCTGCGGCCTAGCACATAGCAACAAACTTATCCCAGATAGTGTTGCAACAACATTTAGTCTATAGATGTCAACTCTTGAACATGTTGTAATGCTGCAATTCAGGGACTAGTTAGGGCACTGACCACAGTCCCTAATAGCCCATCTAAGCTGGCTCAGAATTGCTCTTAATGACTGTGGTTTTCCTTCAATGAGATGCTGCCCTCCACGCTGCATCATTACAGTCCTCCCTGATATAGTAGACCTCCCAAATAGTCCCACTAATGAACTGTTGTAACCTCCTCTTTTCCTGTGGCTAGGGCAGTCATGAGACTGCATATAAGGAACCATTCAGATCCCTTCTCACAGCAGTCTAAGGGCATATGAAAACCTCAACAAAATGCGGCCTAGAACAGTGTTAAGGTGACTGCGTTTAGGCATGCGTTCAACCATGTATAGACTGCGTCTAGGGCATGTTTAACCCTTCTTTAGATATGCAGCTAAGGCTCCTTTAAGGCTTCCTCGTGTCTGTGAATTAGGGTTGCCTTGCTGCATGTAGAAGTTCCCTTAAACAGTGGGTAGATCTCCCTTCTTGGCTGCGGATTAGGGCCTCCACTTGGCTACGTATAGGGCTCCTTAGATCTGCAGATTAGGGCCTCCACTTGGCTGCATATAGGGCTCCTTCTTTGCTGCGTATTAGGGCCTCCTTTAGACAACTATTAGGGCTCCTTTTCGTTGCATATTAGGGCCTTCTTTAGACAACTATTAGGGGTCCTTTTGGCTACGTATTAGGGCCTCCTTTAGATAGCTGTTAGGGCTCCTTTTGGCTGCGTATTTGAGCTTCCTTTGATTGCGGCTAGAGCTGTGTTCTTCAACTGCATCTAGGGCACATAGAACACTTTCTTCACTGTGTCTAGGGCTTCTCCCTCTTGACCTCTCTAGCCACTAAACCCAAACGAGTAGAGAGAGATCTTAGAAGAAGTGAGTGTGTAAATGACTTGAAGACCTCCTCCTTTTATAGTAAAACGTGGAGCACAAGAGAGGGAAGATTAGTTGTTGGCCGACCTTGACAAATTTCCCATAACACAAATAAAATCATATCTCCATGAACACTTATCGGAATCGGATCATCTTTAGATCAATCCTACACCTCTCGATGAGAGGAATCCAAGAAAAATATCAGTTGTCATTAATAACATGACCCACATGGAGTTTGGCCCTAGTTGCCAATTTTAACAAACATCTATAGATCATCAACTTAAAGAAAACAAGCACACAAGTGACACCATTATTTTTGGAACAATGTCCCCGGAAAAACCCAATGCGGGAAAACCGGTGCAGCTATTCAGAGGCTTTTATTATTATGCAGTTTTCATAATACAACCAGGGTGCCAAAAATGGCTCACCCAATAGAGAATGACCTCGACATTAGTACCTCTCCTCGGAGACAGATATTCTAGCTGAATAATTACCAAATGAGCGATCCCACAGCAACAATTATAGCTCCCACTGCTCTGTGTCACTCTGATAGGGACTGCATCACCCTACCCGGCTCACCAGCACCCAGTCTGTCCTACGAAATCCTTCCAACGCTACCTCTTGGCCCTGCATCAGCTCTGCTAGTCTCTGTGTCAACTTCTGGAGCTTCTGCGTCAACCCCTAGACCCTCTGCGTCTCACATGCTGGCCTCTCCTGGCTCTGCGCAGCTCCTGGCTGCCTCTGCGTAGCTCCTGGCTACCTCTGCGTAGCACCTAGATGCCTCTACGTCAACCTCTCCAGGCTCTGCACCATCTCTCTGGTACCAACTCTGCCTCTCAGCTATGTATTCACTACCCCTCGCTGTTGATAATTGATTCTATCTCTCTTAGCAAACCCTGCTCTAGAGAATAGAATGACTGATCACTCTGGTGTATTCTCCAACTAACCCTCAAGCCTCCTCTTATACTTTTCTCGTTGGTCCATTAACGATCGAGATTAAATCTCTAATCAACAGCTAAGATTAGATTTGGCTTGATCCATGACTTTTGGAACATTCTAACCCAGTTTTCTATTAATTCCCATTAATATTTTGTTTTTCCTAAGTTTAGACTTAGTAACTCCATTAAAAATATTAGTTATTTTAATATCTCCCAAACCGGTTAGAATCTAGCCAAACCATTTATGGGTCTTGGAGATCTCATGTGCTTTAGCCTCTCCACCAATTTTCATGGCTAGAGCACATCTGGTGCTACCCCAAATCAACACTCCCTCTTAGCGAGGATTGTGCTCTAGTAATACTCCACACTCAACATCACTCTGATTATCCAGTGTTGATCCCTGTGCTGATGCTAGTCTTCCTTGCCCAACATCCTCTGCACTGTTGCATCCTGTACTGCTATGCATGGCCTTGCCACTGCCACTGCTGCATCTATACGGCAGCTCCCTCTGCATTCGTGCTGTTGTTGATCCATCCTCCCAGCACCGCATCTGCACTGCATCCCCTCTCATCATGTTGCATCAT
Organism: Pinus tabuliformis; assembly: GCA_031772625.1. Lineage (NCBI taxonomy): Eukaryota > Viridiplantae > Streptophyta > Pinopsida > Pinales > Pinaceae > Pinus > Pinus tabuliformis. The sequence continues at coordinate 780,715,448 of CM062820.1, read as the reverse complement.
GTTGCCCGTAGCACTGCCACTGCTAAATGTTGCACTTCAACTCAGTTACTGAGAAGTAAGTAACTGATCCACCCAACTTTGACATCTCTGTCAGGCTAGAGACACTCCCGATGTTGAAGATCCCTCTGCCCTTAACAAGTGCTCCCTCTACTGACCTCTGCATTGCTCCAACAACTCCCTGCATCTCGCACTGTTGTAACCTACTAGCCTCGCGTTGTCCAGGGACTCTTGCACTGTAGCACTCTCTGTCGCTTCATCCACATCTGTCTCTACCGACATTCGCCAGTCCTGCTACTCCTCTTTGGGGCCCCCGTAGCAAAGGTATAATCCAAGAGGTTGCGTGCCTCAAGGATCCTGCCCCTCATCGTCTGTAGTCTGTCTGACTACAACTCGATGTCTCCCCACTTCTTCTCAAGTGGCACATGAGCACTCATGGCACAATCGTCATCCTCCTCGACTTCTTTCTTTGCTCTCGTTGGCGCTGCCTTGGTCTCAGAAGCCTCTCCCTTACTCTTCTTCCTAGGACACTGGTTCGCAAAATGACCTAGTTCCCCACAATGGAAGCATTTGACCTTGGAGAGGTCATTCTTCTTTCTCTTCTCCTACTTTCCCGCAGATGCTAGAGCCGCAACCTCTTCTTCCTTCTTCTTGATTCTGAGTCGTTTTCCGTTGCTCACCGCCTTGGTCACCCATCTGATCTCTTCTTGACGAAGAGCCGCTTATTGACCCTGCCGCCTACACCTACCTAAAAGTCAGTGAGAAAATCCTTCAACCCCACAAGGTGTGGTTGGTGGCAGGGGACTCAGAGAAGGGGTTGTCACACTAATACCCATTCTCTCCATTTGAGCTATCTCCTAGGTTAGCTAAGAGGGGTGGTCCCTAATGAAAAGTTAATTTAAAAGATGTGAGTTTCTAGGAAAGTGTTATAGTGAAAATGGATTACTTCTAAGGATTTATGAGCAAATATGAAGTCAACAACTTGAAATAACAATGCCAACCATTAATATGAATAAAAACCATAAAACCGATGCCATATAAGGAATTTTCTCAACAATTTAAAGATATATTTGCTCAAAGTAAAATGCAATGCTCTCAAAAGAGAAAGAAAAGTAACCCTGAAATGTAAATAAGAATTGTTAGCACAAGATATGTAAGATACAAAATTCTTTTGAGATAATCAACTTTATAAATCAAAACATGTGAAACACATCTTGCCAAAACCCAAAAATTAGTAATTAACTTGGAAATGTAAAAGAAAGGAAGTGCTAAACCAGGACATCAATATGCAATTAGACTTGAAGCATGAAAAGAAAACACTTGATATTGATCAAAAAAAATATTTAATTTAAATTTATGTGATCTTTGTAGGCTAGAGGAAAGGAAACTCCCTCTTTCAAAATCGTTTGATGAGATCCTTGAGGCAAACCGATTGGGTCCTATTCTTGATCTTGGGAGTTAGTTCGTCTATTGGAGAGCTACCCCACACCCAAGTAAATCCAGAAGACAGTTGTACCATCATATATCATCAGTCAACATCTTTGGCGCCATTGTCGAGGACAAGCTTTCTTGTACCTGGGAAATTGACTAACCTTTTGGTTTTAGCATTTTTGAACTTTAGATTTAGATTCTTGCTTAAGTGGCGACTCCACTCAATCCAAATTTTGCAATAGTCTCTACTAGGAGAAATTCAAGTGGTCTAGTTAGGCCCTCTCCTGATCCTGAAAGGGTTTTTAGAGAGAGGTTGAATAGACTTTCTCATAGTAGAGCTCTTGCTAGTCTTGGGCAAAAGGCTATTTCTGATATTCATTTTCTTTTTCAAGAACAAGTAGTACCTAGCATCAAGAATGATCTTTTTTCTCCTTGTGACTTCACTAACATAAATGACTATCCTCACAATATCCCTAACAAGGCTATTGAAAAGTTGCCTTCCTTTCAAGGTAACAATGCCATTAGTGCTACATCACATGTGAAAAACTTTAATGTTTGTATCTTTAAATGGTGTAACACTGCTAAATATGAGGATGTGAAGATGCGACTTTTTGTTTTATCTTTAGAAGAGGATGCTCTGGATTGGCACACTGAGCAACCTACTAACTCATGTAACTCTTTACAAGTCATTCTAACTGCATTTTTAGATAAGTTTGGAGAGAAGAAGGAAAATAGGCATTTGATCAATGCCATTAGCAACATGAAGAAAAATGAGAATGAAACCATGAAGGAATTTAACAAGAGATTCAATGAATTAGTAAAAAGCATGTCTGCTACTGTTAAACCTCCTAATGAATTTATTTCATGCTCATATCTAGATGCTTTTGGGGTTGACACTACCTATGAGTTGAGAAGGAAGGAGCCTACGAATCTAAGTGTAGCTCAATCTGAAGCCTTGAAGATAGAAATGGCTAGAAAGGAATCAGGAAAATCTGAAATTCACGGTTTCAATAGAGGGCCATCAAAATCAAATGATTCCAAAGGCAAGGCCAAGGAAGAGACTACACATGATCCTATTAAAGAATTAACTCAACTCATCAAGAACATGGAAGCAAATCACATTAAAGAAATGCAAGCCATGCAAAATAGGTTGGTGGCCATGGAGAGATCACAAGTGCAAAGATTCCAACTTAGGCCAAATGATAGATGGAAAAAGAATGAAGGCCCTCAACAGGAGCATAGGCCTCCAAATCCATTGGAATCCACCAACATGGTAGATCAGTTTCCCCCTTTTTGTAGGCCATGTAATGAGTTCCATGAAGAAGCCACATGCCCATATGTGAAGAGAATCATGGAAAGTGGCATGTTAGGAGATGAACATGTAGGGAAAACGGTCAAAACAATATGTTCTCCATGGAAGATCAGATATACACCATTGAGAGAAATCAAGAGATTGACCATAGGCCTAATAATCTTGGGGTTTACAATATGATTGCGAATTTTGATGAGGTCGCTAAGATTTTTGGGGAAAAACCTACATCCGGTTAGATTCTTGCTATGGAAAAACACAAAGGGATGACTTATCAGAGAAGGGATATCTAAGACCGGAATAATCACAGAAATTTTTCTCCTCCTACTTCAGAATTGAATTTTGACTTGGGAAATTGGTTGAAAAATGCAAAGGTTTCTATTCCAGTGACAGAAATTTTAAAGATACCATCTCAAAGGGCCAAGTTACTAAGTGCCATTGAAGTTAATCAAAGGGAAGAAAAGCTTAGTCACGAACCAGAAGATGAGGAAATTGTATTGAAAAGTATGAACTGTTATGTGGGTAATGAAGATCATCTACCATTTTATGTTTCTTTGATAGTGAATGACTGTCTTTTACACAACTGCATGCTTGATTCAGGGGCTTCATCAAATGTCATGACTAAGAATGTCATGGAGCAATTGAATTTAAGGGTATCCAGGCCCTATCACAACATATGTTCAATGGATTCTAAAAGAATTGAAGTGTGTGGGATAATTAAAGATTTGCAGGTTTTCCTAGCTACATACACAGATAGAATAATGATTATGGATATTGTTGTAATAGATGTTCCTGATTCATGGGGAATGCTCTTATCAAGAAAATGGGCATCAAATTTAGGTGGTAGCCTTCAAATGGACTTATCAGAGTTGCGGGGGAGCGCCCCCCCCCCCCAAACCCGCTCCCGAAGCATGCTCCGGGCAGGAGCGGGTCGGGAGCGCGCTCCCGAAATCGCTCCCGAACGGGAGCGATTTTCGGGAGCACGCTCCCGATAAAAAAATTTACACTCCTTGCCATTTTCGGGAGCGTTGTAGGGAGCGATTGCTCCATCGCTCCCAGAGCGAAATTTTAAGCCCAGGAGCGATCGGGGAGCGATCGCTCCCGAGCATTAAAAAATCGCTCTAGGAGCGTTTCGGGCGGCGCCGGGAGCGATCCGGCGGAAAAAAATTCCGCGGACCTGAAAAAAAATTAAATTTAAAAAAAAAATTGTTTTAAAAGCCCAATGGGCCTAAAAAAAATTCATTATCACTTCATTGAGTTGAGTTTCTTGGAGAGCAAGAGCAAAGGAGCAAGGAGAAGCGAGGAGCAAGCACCGAGGAGCGAGGAGCAAGCCTGCAAAGAGGTAAGTAACTTAGTAATTTAGTTAGTTTAATTTAGTTAGGTAGTAATTTAGTTTATTTAGTTTAAAAATCATGAATTTAAATTAAATTAATAAATTAAATTAATTAATCCCAATAAATTAAATTAATTTGTAGATTCAAAACCCTACAAACATCAAACACCATGGACCTGGCTATATTTCTTGGCATTTTCTTCTTCTTGGTCCCTTTTATGGTTATTATGGTGCTGGAGAGTAGAAAACGGAGGGGCCAAACTGAAGAGGGGGGGGAAGAAGCTGGAGAAAGTCGAATTGATGAAAACCCCGGTGAGGAGGAGCTAGAGGAGGGTGAACATGACCCTCAAAAAACTAAACAAGACCAAACCCCATTGTGGAAATATGTTAACAGGGCTTAAACAGGGAGAGGGGGTGGAACCACTAAATTTCATTGCCCCCATTGCGACAATGATTACACAGGTTCATACACCCATGCTAGAAGACACCTCTGCGGGAAAAGGCCATGGGATGGAGACAAACAAATAGGAATCAAAACTTGTCCAGCGGCGTCAGCAGCGGATAGAGCCAAATACATAAGGGAAGAGGAGGAAGCCCAATACAAATCAAAAAAATCAAGGGGTTTCTTTGAACAAAACTCACAATCACAAAGAACTCCTTCAGCATCCTCCCAAGGCAATGGATATGGAGGCACAGGGTCATCAGGTTTAAGGCGTAGAACCATATCAGATTTCCTTGATGAGGGGTGTAGGAATGATGTGGATTCAAAGGTTTACAGGTTTCTCTAAGCATGTGGGATACCATTCAATGTTCTTCGCTCACCTTATTGGCACGAAATGGTTTCTGCCATAAATGATGCCCCTAAAGGATACAAGAGCCTTGGGTATGACAAGGCAAGAACTGTTGGCCTTGATCATGAAAAAGCAAAAATATCACATTCTTTGAATAGAATGACAAGTTCTTGGACTGACCATGGGGTGTCCATTGTATCTGATGGATGGACAAATGTAAAAGGCAAGCCATTGATAAGTGTTCTTGCTGTGTCTGTTAGTGGTCCCAACTTTCTAACTGCACATGATTACTCAGACAAGTTCAGGACCGCCATCAACATTGCAGAAGCATTACTCGAAACAATTGACCGTATTGGGCCATACAATGTCATCCATGTCATCACTGATAGTGCTCCTAATTGTAAGGCAGCGGGAGCAATTATTGAGGATAAATACCCCAACATATTTTGGTCTGCATGTTTGGTTCACACATTGAACCTTCTGATGCATGATGTTGTCAAAAACAAAAATGCACAGTACGATGGATTGGTGATTTGTACAAGAAAGGCAAACAAATGATAAAATTTATTACAAATCATAGCAATACCCATGGCCTTTTCCGCAGTCACTCGAGATTGGAGTTGTTGAAGATTGCGAAGACCAGATTTGGTAGCTATTACCTCACCTTCAGGCGCATTTTGAAAGTAAGAGAGTCATTGGCTAGCATGGTATCAAGTCCACATTGGCAAGTATTAAAGGAAAGGGTTACAAATGCAGCTGACAGACGAGGTTTTGAACTGGTGGAGGAGGCCGCTCTTGATGGTCAGTTTTGGACAAGTGTGAGGCAAGTATTGGATTTCACCAAGCCCATTTATCACATGATTCGATTTGCAGATACAGACAAACCAGTGATTGGCAAGGTGTATGAGCAGATGGATACCATGTTAAGGGAAATAAAAGATATTGTTCATAACAGAGATCCCGACTTGTACAATCTGATTCACGATTGTGTGTGTGAACGGTGGAATAGACTTAATCTTCCACTACATTGCTTGGCGTATATCCTTACGCCAAAATACTACTCTACATCTTGGTTGGACCAACTTGCACCAGGGGATGGGGTTAGGACCAAACCCCATTTAGATGCAGAGGTAACTAGAGGATATTTGGAAGCATTAGAAAAGTTGGTACCTGACAGGGAGGAATGTGCAGTTGTGCACCTTGAAATAGGCAGATACTTCAGTGGCACTAGTTTGTATGGTAACTTCCATGCAATGGACGACAGAGATAGATTTGATACTCTCACATGGTGGGAAACATATGGCGGCCAGGGACTTTTGCCAAAATTGGCAAAAAAAGTTCTTTCACAGGTTGTAAATACTTCTTCTGCAGAGAGGTGTTGGAGCACCTTGTTAGCGCTTGAAATTTCACCTCAGGCTGAGAAAGGCAAACTCCAAGGCAACATCAAACCACTTAGCCTCGTAGCTAGCCCTACGGGGCAGGAGAGGGCTCTCTCCGGTATATCTCGGCAAAGATCTTCAAAGGGCGGAGATAACCAATATAGAACACTGATTTTAGGCTAGTAAACTGATAAAAGGTTTGATTTGAGATTTTTAGGATTTTGGTGGAAAATCAGGGAAAGGCAATTTTGGGTGCGGGGATTGGACACAGTTTTCGCAGGGGGCTCTTTGGGGCAAGATAGGAGACTGTATTGATGCCTTTGAAAGAGTTGGATGGATGAGAATGACTGGTGAGGAGCTAAGGAGAGCAAGCAATCACCTTGAATTCCCCTTAAACAGATGAAAACATTGATATTAAGCAAACTTAAAAGCAGAGCATGGCAATCATGAATTCTACTTTAACACTTCATTTGCCTAATTTGCAGAAGGAAAAGTAAGAAGGTGATTCACATAACAAACTTACAGGTACAAAGAGAAACACACCATCAATACATGTAACCACAGGAATCCCAAAAAGGACTGCAAAACCCAGGTCTTTCTTCCTTTGCCAAAATTGCAGAGATACAATGAATAATACAATAGAAGCTTTCTCCCTCAATAGTCCAACCATGAAATGACCAAGAAAGTACATAATATAGGCAATCTAACATCTTTCCTTGCCTCTAGGGGTCGAGCTCACTATCCTAGGAGTTGTTTCAACCAATTCCAAACTGAGCACTAAAATCTAGGCAGTCAAAACAACTTGCCTCTATAAGCTAGGAAACTAATTCATTCATTAAATTTTTGCCTATTTCATGAATGAATCTTCTAGAAGAGATAAATAAGTGTCAAAGTATCATAAAATTACATCATTTACATCAAGGAGGATCAAAATCCACTCCAAAAAGTCAAACCTGGTCAAAATTGCATTTTGCTGAGCTGTAGGTGCATTTCTATGAAAACAGCCTGATGCGTAGCGCCCTGAATCTCAACGCGTAGCGCGCCTTTGGGCCTGCTTTTGAGGCACTTCCCAGAGTCCAAATGAGGCAAAAGTGGGCTTGTTGGAAAGGTCTGGATGTCTACTTTCCAACCCAAGTGGAATTTCTGAATTTGGTGACCATTTGCCCCTCCAAAATTGCAATCTCCCAAGACTGCTTCCTTTGTGTCAAAAAAGTGGCAAAAAGTCATTTTTTGCTTGTTTTTTGACCTTCTGGAGGCTCAAAACTTGATGGAATCTCTTGGCAATTGCTGAGCAAGTGTATTTTTGCATGACAAATCCAAAAATGCTGAGTTTTCATGAAATGGAGTTGCCCATCTTCAGGGTAGCGCACGGCGCGCTATGCGTTGAGGGCAAAAACCTGTGTGGCACAAAAAATTCACAATTGACAAAATTTTCTCCAAATTTCTTAAAATTTGGGCTGGGAGTCCCAAATCAAGTACCATGCTCAGTCAAAGAGGCTTTGGCCAAAATTTGGAGTGGATCGGGCCTTTTTCTCCGTTTTAGTGCTTTGCTCAACCTCCTTGGATCTGGCGATTGTATTTTTGACATTTCTTTAAAACCATGACACCTGTGTAAAAAATGAAGGAGGTTTTTCTTCTTTGGCATGTTGTGGACAAAAACCTCTCTCAGTTTTCCAAAATTCATCTTTGATTGCTCTGAAACATCTTTTGAGTGAAACTTATCCCGATGTGTGAAACAAGGAATTTTGTCGAAATGAAGCGAAATGAAGGGGATAAAAGGCTTCTAAATTCTTGGGGAAATTTTTGGAAGTAGGGAGGGATGTTAGGAAGCAGGGGAAAGTGGAATCGCGGAGATCGAATAAGGGGTCCAAAAGGGCAAAACACAGGCCCAACCTAGAAAATTGCCATGTTGTAGCAAGAAACTAGGGTTTGTGCGAAAATGAGGAATTTGGCGGATCTAAGGGATGGGAAGCATTTAATAAGGTACTTTAAGGATAGAGGAAGGTGTATGAACATCAGGATACAAGTTTTGCCGATGATTTGACTGTCCAAGAGAAATTGCCTTCAAAACCCTAGGAGAGGGAAATGACCTTACCTAGGCGCAACTAAAGCATGAACAAGGTGTAAAATGACTCATTAGACACTGAGATGATAATGACAACCCTATGAATGATGATAGACTCAGCTGAATAGTGACATAGATTGGCATTTGGGCAACTTTGAAAAGAGTGAGAGCAAACCCTAGACCTAATGCCTAGTGACCAAATTTTGCTTGAAGACTCACTGAAATGACAAAATTTGACCTTGACACTTCAAAATCACTTTGTAAGAGCATATTTGATCACTGGAGGAAGGCTGGAAAGACTGACACTAACACACCTACAGCTACATACATAATGTGAAAAGAAATGGACTCAATGAAAACCGAGCAGAAAGCTTGGTTTATGTGCACTACAACTTGAGGTTGTTGAGTCATTACTGTGACCGGGCTTATGAGGATCCCACATATAAAATTTGGGACAATCACCCAGAGGATGACAATTTGGAGGATGGCATTGTACATCTTGAAGAACTGGAAGAGGAACTTGTAAGGGATGAAGATGAAGCAGTTGCAGCAGCCATGCCACCTCCACCTCCACCATCCAGTAGCAGTACTCGAGGTCCGAGTCTTGTTCCTTTGCTGCCGCCACCTCCATCTACACCCTCACATGGAGGTTCTAGTTCTGGTCGTCAGTCTGTGCGGGAGACTCCTAGAAGACCACCACGACCTACTCATACTCTTGGAGACTCTCGTGGCAAGGGCCACATGTAGATTTACAGTTTACTTGTCTTTTTTAGTTTCTATTAGACTTTAGTTTTCATAACTGTTGAGTTTTGAGTCTTTGACTCTTGACTCTTGACTCTTTCATATCATAATGATATTTTTTGTAAACAATATATCACTGTGACAATGAAAATTTGAAGTTTGAAGTTGGGCCTTGGCAATTATAACTCATTGGTAATGATTGTGAATTATGAATATGATGTTTTGTGAAAGACTAAAGTTGTTTCATTTCATTTCATTATTCATGTTTCATTTTATAAATTTATAACATTTCATATCATGTTAACAGTTAGAAGTTAGGACTTAGAAATATCTAAGATATTACTTCTTGTAATGGTTAAACTTAGTTACGTAGCTTACAAGTACAACTTTGGTGATCAATGATGATAAATGTTATTGAATTTTCAATTTTGAAAGCTTGAAGTTGAAACTTTAAGATTGAATTTGATGAATCATGATTCACGAGACTCAATATGTTGCAGTTGTAATATGTATTTTACTAACTTGTGGACATGGGTGATGACAATTATAATTTCTATATGATTGATGTGATATGGTCCAATGATCAATCTACGTTTTTTTATGTTTTTTATGTCTAATTCATCATTCTACATGTTTTTGTTGACATATATGTATCAAAAATTAAAAAATATAAAAAAATATATATATTTTTAAAAAATCGCTCCCGGATTTGCTCCCAAATTGGGAACTTCTGAAAATGGTTGCTCCCGCTCCCGTTTTCGCTCCCCCTCCTGCTCCCAAGCAACATTGGGACTTATCATATACCACCATCCCCATGCCTGATAATACCTTTGTCAAACTTGATCGAGAGTTAGAGAAAAGATGTGTTGAAGATCCAAGGAAACCCAACAATGAGATTATCTATAGATCATGTCAGACAGGAAGTGATGCAGTGTTGACAAATTTTCTTCCCCCCTTAATAGAACAGATTCAAAACAAAGAGATTAGGCATAGCTCCAAAAGCTGGGGTACTTCAAATCTTCCATCAGAGCAATTTCAAGACAAAATGGTAGGATTGGCAATAAATGCATCATCATCACCATCGCAACTAGCCAAGAAGAAAAGAAAAAAGCGAAAAAAGAAAATAGATATAAATAATGAACCACCAGTTTTGAGCAGGATCAAGCCTCAACGTATCAATAGTCAGAAAAGGAAGAGGGTTTTGTATATCTGATGGCCACAAACATGCTAATATTGGGGCAAGTCATAGTCCCAAGATAGTCAGAATTGGGCAAGGCACATCAAAGAAAGAACCTATGGACTTGCTTGTGAGTAAGCAGGTTCTCAAAATGGATTTCACCGAAAACATCTGATGTCATGGGACATCTTTTTGTAACATATTTCTAAATTAGCTTTATTTCATGAATAAATTGTCATTTATGCACTTAGAATAATTTTCCATTTCTTCATTTCTGTACTTGATTTCATTTGGTGATATATTGAATGGATACTGTTGATATATGTCTTTTGTCGATGGATGTAGATTCCCGGTTCTTGCACACTATCACTTCATATCTAGCATGCATCCCCATATGGATCCAAATGTTGACCACTCGAGTGGCACCTGATGATTATATGAAGACTCCACGCCCAAGGATGATCAGTTGTACCATCATATATCATCAGTCAACACTGCCCACAGTTCCTCCCAATCTGGAAGGCTTGACCTGCTCAAAATGCTCTGGACAAATACCTCCCAATCCTCTGAGACTGCGTTCAATGCAGTCCTCCCCATCAATTCCTGATCTGGCGTGGCCCCTATGGAAGTTAGTTGGTACGGATCTCCTTCAAGCGATCGAGGAAGACATCCATCTGCTCTCCCTTCTGCATCTGGTATGACTGTAGCTGATTTTCAAGTAACATCTTCCTCTGCACGAAAGTATGCTGGTACAATTTCTTCAGGGCATCCCACATCTCATTTGTTGTGTCCTTCTCGGCAATATGCAGCACCACATGATCCTTGACCCCATCAAGGATGATGCACTTCACCCTGGCCATTGCCTCCTCGTACTTCTCATTTTCAGCTGGGTCAACTAGGATCGCTATTGTTTTCAAGGCGAAGTCCTTGATGCGATATCTGTCTAGAATGGACAAGATCCTGGCCTTCCAGACCACAAAGTTCGATGCTCCGTCCAACCTATCCTGATCTCTCAGTCCATTCACGGCCATTATGCTGCTCTTCTTCCAACTCCTCCGAGTCTCTCTACTTCCCTCCTGGAAATCCTCTGTTCGACTCCTGCTGAGTCTCTCAACTTCCCGTCTGGAAGTCCTTGACTGACTCCCTCTGAATCTCGATTTCCCTTCTAGAAATCCCTCCTCATTGGTCTTGCCCTGTTAGGCATTGTTCTGACCACAATACCCCACCAACTTCGCTCCGCAAATTACCCACAGCCTCCTATACCCCAGCAACTGAAAAATTGAGCCACTTGGCTCTGCGCAATCCCGGCACTGGCAAATCAACTCCCCTAGCCAACTGCATCAAACCTCCTGGCCTCTCCGTGGCTCTGTGTGAGCCTGATCCTGCCTCCCTTAGCCTCTGCGCTGCCTTTCTCTGGCCCAAAATGATGACACAATCTCTCTTTGTCACTCCTTCCTTTGTCACCTTTTGCACGAATCAGCTATGTCACTCGGGATAGCTGAAAATACTATTGTTGCTCTGCTAGTTGATGCCTTCAGTTATCTTGTGATCTGCAACCACGATCTGATACCATGTTGGAATTTCTAAGTTTAACTTGTTAGAAATTCTTCCTGTACTATCTGGTTTATTTCTTCCTACTTGTTTAATTACTTAACAAGTTATTTACCATGTAAATACTGAAAATAGACACAAGTACAATATCAACATCTATAGATCATCAACTGAAAGAAAACAAGCACACAAGTGACAATGTTATTTTTGGACCAGTGTCCCCGGAAAAACCCAATGCGAGAAAATCGGTGCAGCTACTTAGAGGGTATTATTATTATGCAGTTTTCAGAATACAACTAGGGTGCCAGAAATGGCTCACCCAACAGAGAATGCCCTCGGCAGTAGTACCTCTCCTCGGACACAAATATTTTGGCTGACTAATCACCAGATGAATGATCCCACAGCAACAATTGCAGCTCCCACTGCTCTGCATCACTCTGATAGGGACCGCGTCACCCTATCCAACTCACCAGCACCCAATCTGTCCCACGAAATCCTTCCAGCGCTGCCTCTTGGCCCTGTATCATCTCTGCTAGCCTCTGCATCAGCTTCTGGAGCTTCTGCGTCAACCCCTAGACCCTTTGTGTCTCACACGCTAGCCTCTCCTGGCTTTGTGCAACTCTTGGCTGCCTCTACGTAACACCCAGCTGCCTCTGCGTCAACCTCTCTGAGCTCTGCGTTGTCTCTCTAATACCAACTCTGCCTCTCTGCTATGTATTCACTGCCCCTCGTTGTTGATCACTGATTCTATCTCTCTTAGCAAACCCTACTCTAGATAATAGAACGACTAATCACTCTAGTGTGTTCTCCAACTAACCCTCAAGCCTCCTCTTATACTTTTCTCGTTGGTCCATCAACAACCGAGATTAAATCTCTAATCAATAGCTAAGATTAGATTTGGCTTGATCCATGACTTTTGGAACATTCTAACCCAGTTTTATATTAATACCTATTAATATTTTATCAGCGCCTACAATGGATCTATTCTTCCTCTCCACAACCCCGTTCTGCTGGGGGTTGTAAGGAACAGTGAACTCCCTCCTAATGCCTGGCTCCGCACAATAGTCAACAAACTCTCCAAGGGTGTACTCTCCCCCATTGTCCGAACTCAGGGACTTGATCTTCCAACCTGTCTGTGTCTCCACAAGAGCTCTAAACTCCTGAAATCGCTTGAAGACCTCACTCTTGGTCTTCAAGAAATAAATCCAGGTCCTCCTAGAGTGATCATCAATGAATAAAACATAGTACTCATATCCACTCAAGGAAACATGAGACATCCGACCGCTCACATCGGAATAAATCAAATCAAGTATCCCAGTCACTTTGTTGTCACTGCTAGGAAAAGGGGATTTGGCAAACTTGCCCATCGCACATCCTCTGCAAGTATCAAAGTGATACAGTACTGAAATCTGGCACACCTGTAGTGATCTCCCGCAGGTCCTCAAGGCTCCATGATACATATGTCCCATCCTGCGGTGCCAAATCTCACACAGCTCAGAACTGCTAGCTCTGTTGTTGGTACTACTGCTCAATGCCAAAAGGGACTGGAATGCAAACTTGTACACCTTTGCATGGCGTACACCTATCACTCTAGCTGAATCAGCTGGAGTGCCCTTGGGATACATCAACACCTGTCCTCCCCTGAACAGTACCTCATATCCTCTGTCCTCCAAAGCTGAGACAGATATGAGGTTCTTCCTCATCCCTGGCACATAAAGAACATCTAACACTTTCAAGGGAGGTTTGGACTCCCTCTGAAATGTCAGTGTCCCCACATCGACTGCTCTAACAACTCTGTCATCACCGAGTACTACCTCTATATCAGTGCCACTCTCTGAAAGCTCTAAGAAGTACTCACGGACTCTTGTCATGTGACGTGAAGCCCCGCTGTCCACATACCAGATACCCGAAGATGCTCGCTAATCGAGCAAAAAGCATGCTCCCTCTGAACCTGTGTGGCAGGTGATCCTGCACTAGAGGACTCATACGCAATGAACCCAAACTCCCAGTCAAAACGAACTGCAAAGTCCTCAACCTCTGCTGAAGCTGCTACACTCCGGTTCTTCCCCTTCTTCTTCTTCTTCTCCGGACACACAACTGCATAGTGTCCCATCTTTTGACAATTCCAACACTTCACCTTGGAATAGTCCTTCTATGTGTTACCGTGTTTACCCTTACCTTTGCCTTTGCCCCCACCATTGCTTGTGGAAGCCTGCTTCTTCCATTTGCCTTTCTTGCCTCCTGCCGACAGTGCTACATCCTCATCCTGCTCAACTGGCTTGGCTGCCCCAAGATAACCTTTCCTGATCTCTGTCTGAATGCAATCATCCCAAAACCTCTCCCATGTGGGAAGGATCTCACGTGCACAAACCCCATCAGCAAAGTTCATCCATGAACGGGGGAGGCCATTCACTGCAATCCACACCAACTCAGTGGGTGGAATGTCCTCTCCAACTGCTGCCAACTCATCTCTCACATTAGTAATCTTTGTGAGATATCCAGCTGCACTGTCATTACCCATCTTAATAGTCTTCAGCTTCTCCTTTAGGACCATTTTCTGGTTCTCATTGGTACTCTGGTAGAGATTGGACAATGTTGTCCACATCTCATGGGCATTTCTCTTTCCTCTCACATGAGGAATGCAATGGTCTTTGACTCCGTCTAGAATCAGTCTCTTACCCTTGTTCTTTTTATTATACTCAACCAACTGAGTAGCATCAGTAGGCACAACAACAGAGTTCTGTGTGGTATGCACCATGATGTCCCAGACTTCTGCCTCGTCAAAGATACTCTGTATTCTCTCCTTCCAAACGCTGTAATTTGTATGCCCATCCAACCTATCCTCCACCCTCAATCCCAATGACATCCTGTTGTCCTAAAACTGAAAAATAGCACTGCTGTAGTAAAGATAAAACAGCTGTTTGTTAAAAATCAGCTTGCTGGAATTTTCTGAGTGAAAAATCAGCAGGCTGTAATTTTCCTCCTCGCTGTCCCAAACTACACTTCAGCACTCAAGCTCTGATACCATGTAAAAATTTCTCATTTCCCACCCCGGTTTTCAGTTTCACCTTATTTCTCCAAAATAGTTAAATGCCCTTTCCCATATCCATACATTCAACAACTGAAAAATAAATTTTGCTAAAAACACAAATTCTGAAAATTTTACAAAATGCTGGAAAATGCAGAAATAAAAAATCAACAGGTACAAACAGCGATTTAACACATTTAAACACAGTAATTTTTTGTCAAGGTGGCCCTGGAAAAACCCCCTACAACTCTTGGGGAAAACTAGTTCAAGAGCTCCTTCTTATTTCTGAGAAATGCTTTTACAGTGAGAAATATTCAGCAAAAAATCAGCAAGCAAATTTTACACCTTATCTCATTTTCCATGCCTCACAGCCAACTGGAAAAACTTGCAAACAACAAAATCTGAACAGCAATAAATGCTGTACGTCCACCTCGATTTCTGTGCGAATTTTCAGCCATAAATTATGTTGTACGGCCTGCCTAGAAAATCGTGCAAGCTACCAGAAATTCTACTATATGATTTCCTCGATTTTTGTGCCGAAAACTGTTGTACGGCCTCCTTGAAAATCTGCTATACTGCCTCCTTGAAAATCATGTCAGCGAACTCAAATTTCTGCTCCTTGATTTCTGTGAAAACTGTTGTACGACCTCCTTGAAAATCATGCCCAAAAATCTGTCTTTCACTGTATGCTAACTCAGTTGTACGGACTTGCTGAAATGCTGCCTTGGAATGTGTGCCAAGCTGCTGCCTCCTTCTCCTCCCTATCCAGAAATCTCCCTTGCTCTCTTGCTCTCTTTCTCCCAATCTGCTCATGAAAGAATGACTGACCTTTTCCTCCTTTTCCTCCTTAAATCTAACCCTAAGTGACTTTTGGGTGATCCCTAAATCCAATGGCTGAAATAGATTGAGATCTAGGGCTGAGATTAAATGCTCATTTAAATCTCACTTTCTATTTTTTAATTCACCCCACTTTAATAAAGACCCACTTAGTCATTTATTTCCAAAGTCACTTTTCTTTTCTAATTTTACATTGACTTTATTAAAGTCACTTTAAAATTAGACTTTAGTAACTTTATCACTTAAAATCACTTTTAAATTAGATTTGACTTTATAAAAAATTATAAAGTCACTTTAAGAGAAAAATTAAATTCTTTTGGACACTTTTCCCTAGGCCAAAGATCAAAGCCTTAGGGAACCACCTGTCCTCCGGTACCAAATTTCAACACTATCATGATAGTTATATTCCATAATAGAAAAACATAAACTTGAGAAGAAATAGGTGAGGAAAACTTATCTCAATAATAGTAGAGATCTTTTACTTCCTCCTTCTTGAATTTCTTCTTTTTAGCTTCTTCCTATTCTTTAGTGATATGGGCTTCTTCCCTTCTTTGTTTGTTGTTGTCCTTCTTGAGCTTAGGACAGTCTCTCTTGAAGTGCCCATATCCTTGACATCCATAGCATTGGATCTGAGACATATTGATCTTCTTCTTTTTCTGAGGACCAAACTTGCCAAATATCCCTTTGTTTCTTGACACGACAGCAAATGTTTGACCCTGCTCATTTGTATCACCTTTTGCCTTTAACTTCTTTTCATCACTCTTGCATAGTGACCGCAAATTATAGAATGGGATAGCTTTCTCCTCTTCATAGGCCTTTGATACAAGGTTTCCTTGTTCATCAATTAGAGCATTTAGAACAATGGTAATCATTTCTTTATCGGATATCATCTCTCCTAGATCTTGAAGTTGATTCCTTATTAGAGATGCTTTTGTGAGACATGTAGATATCCCTTCATCCTTTGATGCTTTCAATTTGCATAGATCAGATCTCAGTGATATGATTTTTCTTGTCATGCTTTCAGAGAATAATTCTGCTAGCCTATCATATATCCCTTTTGATGTCTCCAACTCTACTACATATGGGATGAGGGAATCCTTGATGGATTCTATAAGGATCCTTTGAGCCCTTAGATCCTTTTTCATATATTTAGATAGTGGTTTCCCTTCACATGGTTTGGAGACTTTGACATTTACGTAATCAATAACTTCATTTTCCTTGAGGACTAAATCTATCCTCCTTTTCCATGCAAGGAAGTTCGATGACCCAACCAACTTGTTGATCTCCTTGCAAAATGAAGTCATTTTACTAAATTTAATTTATAGGAATAAAGATACTTACTTGTCAAGTGAAGATGAACTCTTCAACTTGATCCCTTTGTTGATGATGATTGATGACTTCTTGATGATGACTTGATGCTTCTTGGATGATCTTCTTCAAGGATAAGGATTTCCTTTTGAGATGAAATCCTTTGCTTCAGAGAGAGGGATATTGCCTTGATGATGACAACGCCCTTGGTCTATCTACCCTTGGATGAGCCATGTTCTTCCTTTCTTGAGTGGAAATAGGGTCTCTGGAGTCTGAGGTCCTTTTCTTTGATGATATCTTGAGCGAGAATCCAAGAACTTCTTTTGGTGAAGACTTCTTCTTCGATCTAGGGTTTTGACACTTCTTTGTAGATCTTGACTTCAAGATGATCTTCTAGATTTGCTTTGATGTTTTCCTTGACATTTGGTCCTTGAATGCTTGAGTGTCCCTTGATGAGATGCCCTTTCTGTGATTTTGTCACCTTAGCTCTAATACCATCTTGAGAAATCTAGGGCATAGCAATTAGGTGATTTCTCTTCTAATGCTAATTGCTTGTGAATTATTTTTACAACTTTATATTAGAATCTTCTCTTTAGTTAGATTAGTATGGTATTCTTCTTCATCAAACAGCTACCAAAGAATAAACAATAAAGAGACAACAGAAACAAAATGTAGGCAATCAGCTGGGGCCAAAACCTCTCCAACTTGAGAGAAAAACCCAAATGAATTCTTCTTCTTATAGGGAGGTTCCATTTAGAATAGGCATCAAATTTAAAATTAACCAAGAGCCTTGCATTTCACCATGATCTTAGGATTTGCATAGCATATAAGTTAGTAAGTCATTTAAGCAACGGTTGTCCATCTGGTTACTTGGTCTTAATTTGTAATCAGCAAGATTTTTTACTCCATAACACACTGGTCTCATTTCTAATCTAATCAAATCCTCAAGTCTTGCTTAATTCAACCAAGTAGCTAGGACTACCCCCATAATCTCCTGTTTAGAGACAGCTAGAACGGAGTGGGGAGGATCAGAGTGATAGCCCCCGTACTGAGTCGTTGTCACGGTTCCTGTACAATTTGAGCGACAATGGTGCCCCTAAGTGGCTGTAGGGGCACAAATCATCCTCATGAGTCTCCAACTAAAACGAACAAGCATGTATCCCATCTGCAAGGGTTGGAAAATGATGTAATCCCTCCCTTTGTCTCCCATGGTGAGACAAAACCCCATTTGGGCCCTGGATCAACTACCAAGTGTGTGGTGCAAGAGTGCAGCTGGCTGGGGAAGGTGGTCCAAGTGCATTATCATCATCATCCCTTCTTGGGCATGTTACAAATATATGTGAGCATAAAAGAGTCAAAGAGACCCTCCAAGACCAAGCTCCAACATCTCCATCAAGTCGACCCTAAATGAAATAATAAAGATACTCCAAATGACATGTCGGCCCAGGAAACTGTCAAATCGGCTTGTTTACATTGGCAAACCACTATAAATAGGGCAGCTCGGCCTCATTTTAGGACAAGCAATTCGGTAAAGGTCTAAGAAGTGCGAGAAACTCAAGAAGGAAGCCTCATCATCAAGCAAAGAAGAAGGGAAGCTATACGAAACATTTCAGATCTGGTCTAGGGCTATTTCTTCTCATACATGCAAAGAAAGGAGGCAGCATATGTTGCAGAAGAAGCCGAGAAGATAGCTAGAGGAGCCAAGGCCAATAAGATCACTTGTGAAGTCGAATCAAAGGAGAAGTCATCAAGCCGAATCAAGGAGAAGTCACAAGAAAGTCTCCCCTCCAAGCGAAGTGGTAGCAAAGTGCAGAAGTTGATCACACGTGCTGCAACTAGGGTTTCAAAGGAGGCTGAGGGTTGCAAGTCTGATCCTAAAAGCTGAGATCTAAAGGATAACCAAGAAGGAAGGAGAAGAAAGCAGTTTGACTATTGAAGAAAAGGCTAAACTAAGAGGTCTTGAGACTTGGTCTTGGAGAGGTCAATAGGACAAGGGTCTTGTTCTTGGTATTCGTCAATTGGAATCTCTATAAGAAGAAGAATTCGTTTCGGTTCTCCTCTCAAGTGGGAGACGTTTTGGCCCTATCTGATCGCCTATATTCTGTGTCTCTTGTCTCTTTATTGTTTATGCATTGATAGTTGTTTGATGAAAAAGAACATCATAATAATCTAAGTAAAGAGAAGATCCTAATCTAAAGAAGTAAAAAGCATTCACAAGCAGTGATCATTATAGAGAAATCACTTAATCGTGATGCCCTAAATTTCTCAACACAACTTTGATGGTCTTCCTCTTTTATTTGCTAGGTACAACTGGCAGGTAACAAGTCCTAATTTCATAACCCGTAAAGAAGCCCAACCTTCAGACATTGATACTTACTAATATTTGCACAGTTAAACAACAGTACATATATTCACACACAAGAAAGGAAAAATCCAAGTACAGAGAATATTGTCACAATTGCACATACTGTACACTCTAGAGTCTATACCTCAAATTTATATAGGAGTATGTAATTGGAGAGTGATCATCTTTGACCAAGTCTACAAAAAGATGTACAAATATAATACAATGTTAGGTGAGTGATCTTCTTTGACCAAGCCACCCATGAAATATATTACAATACGGTGGTTAAGATGCAAAAATATAAATGAAAAATAATATACTTATTGAACTGAATCAGCTACGACCAAGTCTCACCAATTAGAGTCTGTGCTTCTAACATTGGAAAACAAATCTCATTTCAACAAAGGATAAAGTTTAAGAATCCTGGGAAAAACAACTGTAGAAAGACGATTTTCCTCTTTAAATCAATTTACATGATTGGGATTCAGTGTAACACAAAAAATTATTCCTCCAAATTTTTAAAAGCACTATTCATTGTCTTTCACATTATGGTTTTGCTAGTTATAATGATGAATATCTCTTTAAACAGTTTGAATCTTTGGAAAAATTTGTCCACACACTGCCCGAAATAAAAATTGGTGATTTAAGGAAAATACTTGTAGTTTTGACAAGAATAATTTACCACATTACCTTGACATGCATCGGAAAGCCATGCCTTTCTCTAGGATAAGGAATGGCATCATGTAGAAGATTAGCGGATTTCAGTCTCTCCCATGTACTCTATGAACATTCAAGAAATCACCAACAACAAAACATTATAACTTCTGCTTCATGTTTAATACTGTTAAATATGAGTTTGTAAAGAGTAATGACGAACTGCTGCAGCTACAACTTCAATTTAACATAGTTCCCTGACCTCTGCAAAACAGAGAAGACGACTGTATGCATGAATCCCTTCATTCCCATGCTGTACACGTTGAATTGTTGGAAATACTATTCCAATTGAAGGTTTTTCTGATTCATGCTGAGCATCCCAGCAACCCCACTGCATAACAGAAATCAATTTAAAACAAAATCTCGATTCCAATGTTGACAATGAAAATCAAGACAAGATACCTAAAGTATAATAGAACAACAGTTAACTAAAATAATCATGCCTTGAAACATACCTCCGGATCTGATTCATCAGATGCTGCTGATGGAATCGATCTTTTACCTGCAGCTGCTGAAAAGGCAGCTAGAAAATGTGCATCAAGAGATGTACCTATAGAGGATGAACCTTCGGAGTAACACACGACCATTAGGAATAAACATTCCTCATCAGAGTCCATCAACATTGCAGTCTTGAAAGAAGTGACAACTTAACTAAGATAAATGTAAGAGATCAATTTTAACTGTAAATAATATGTATTTGGTATATTTTCAAACACATACCATATAGGAAATCCGTTTCCAGGGAATCTGGCCACTTATACTGTGAAAGCAACTGAAATGAAACAGAAATGTCAGCAATTCAATTCAGAATATGTAGAAATTGGTACTAGTCAATACAACTTGCCCATTACTCCCAGGAGAAAACATATGAAGCAAAAATATTTTGTGGGCGACCTCATGAGAAATTCATGCTTTAGCAAAGGACATCAACGCAGTAGGCCTCAATTCTATGCATGCAACTTGAGACCAACAATGGATAGAGATGATATAATCAGTATGTAGGTCACTAGTTAATTAATTTAGAAGATGGGACAAAGAGATAGTCAAACTCCAAGTGCAAGAAAACTGTAATATTCCTAATTAGCCATGGCTAATTGGAATATTCGATTTTGCTCAATTTTGCCTTCTATAGTTATTTATAAATAAAAAGGTGAGGAAAAGGGGGACATAACTCACCTTTAGAATAAAGTCACTTCCTAGTAGCACAACGTTGTGACTTAAAGGGGAGCCAAGGGGGCCAAAGGACCACGTAGAGATGGGGCCCACGCAGGCACTTGGAGGGACTGCGCAGATGGAGAGAAACACGTGGCAAGAGAGGGACTACGTTGGAGAAGGTGGGCCTTGGGATTGAGAGAGGCCAACGCTATAAAGGAGAGGGGAGCCTCCTCATTGTGTCATACGATTATGTGCATTTGAGCTAGTCACTTTGACTTGGAGCACGCTGGCTGTTTAGCCTGTCTGCAGCATTGTTTAGTGCATTGATTGTCTCCATTCGAAGATCTCACCCTTAGCCTTGAGGGACTTCGAGTGCCTACTCAGGCAAGGTAGTTTCCAGCAGTCTTTTGCAGTAGGATTGATCTTTGGCATTGTGGAGGAGCTGAGCATTTGAGGACTGCGTGGTCTTGAGAGAGAGGGACGCAGTTCTTTTGGTGGGAGTTCCGGATTGTGGGTTTTGTGGAGGATTAGAGCTAGGAGATTGAGCAAGGGATCAGCTCTTGCATTTTGGAGTATTTTGGCAGAGTTTCGGGCTGAGTTTTGGTGGATTCTATTCAGTGGCAGCGCAGAGCCTTGAGGGATAGCGTAGATCCCCAAGCGGGTGATTTTCGGGGGTCGACTATTTCAGAAAATCTTTCTGGGTTTTTCTGGGTTTTTCTGGGTTTCTTGAGTAGACTCTGATTCCAGAGTTTAAGCATTTTCTGAGGAGGGGAACAGCCCCAAATCCTCATTATATTTCCAGCAGTAGCAGCAGCATGGCAGTTCTCCAGCAGCTTGGACGCAGTTCAGAGAGAGGCCATTCCTTTGCTATTCTGAGTGTATTTCTTCACTTGCCTTGTGCAATTCAAGGTGCCATCTTTCTAATCACCTCTTGTACTTATTCCATTACTCAGTATAATAAAATGGCTTAGCATTTCTCTCTGCATTTCTTGAGTATCTGCTTATATTTCATGTTCACATTATTATACGTTGTACCACTGTTATTTTTATCACTTTGAGTTTCCCGGTCACTATATCATTTGGACGTGTTTGGTTGGAGTTTGCTTGGGTTTGAGGGATATCCCGAAAACAGGATATTACAGTGGTATGAAAGCATAGATCTGGCTCAGCCTATGGAGCTAGCAATCTATGACACCGGAGGTTTGAGCACACCATTGAGCTTGAGCAGGGCATACAGGCAGTGATTACTACCCCCTATAGGCATCCCAAGGCCTATCGGGATGAGATTGAGCGAGCCATTCAAGAGTTGCTGGCTCTTGGGCACATTCGGCCGAGCATGAGTCCTTTTGCTTCTTCCGTGGTGTTGGTGAAGAAGAAGGACGGCACATTGAGGATGTGCATTGACTACAGGGCCCTAAACAAGAAGACACTGAAGAACGGGTACCCCATACCTAGGATCGATGAGTTGATGGATGAGTTGAGAGGAGCATGGTTCTTCTCAAAGATTGATTTGAGATCTGAGTACCATCAGATTCGCGTGAGGGAGAAAGACATTCCCAAGACCGCCTTCAAGTGTCACTATGAGCACTTTGAGTTTTTGGTGCCAATGCCCCAGCTACATTCCAGTCTTGCATGAATCACATCTTCCGCAGTCACTTAAGGAAGTTTGTGTTGGTGTTCTTTGACGATATCCTCATTTACAGTAGGACTTGGGAGGAGCATCTCCAGCACATTGAGACAGTATTGTGCATCTTGGAGGAGCAGCAGTTCTATGCCAAACTCTCCAAGTGTGAGTTTGGATTGACGGAGATGTTATACTTTGGACACATCATAGGGGTGGACGGAGTGAGCGTCCATGAGGAGAAGATCAGGGCCATCAAAGATTGGCCGGAGCCGAGAAACATGACAGAACTTCAAGGATTCATTGGCATTTGTACTTACTACCGGAAGTTCGTCAAGAGTTTCTCACAGCTTGCTGCACCCCTGACAGATCTGAGGAGGAAGGGGGCATTCAGTTGGTCTGATACAGCGCAGTGAGCCTTTGACAAGCTCAAGGAGGTTATGAGCAGCTGCCCAGTGCTTGCATTTCCGGATTTTACGCAGCCATTTGTTTTGGAGTGTGATGCGTCGGGAGAGGGGATCGGCGCAGTGTTGATGCAGGGAGGTCACCCTATAGCCTTTGAGATCCGGAAGCTCCTTCCGCACGAGAGGTTGTATTCTATATACGACAAGGAGATGTTGTCCATCATGCATGCATTGGCCAAGTACCGGTAGTATTTAGTGGGTAACAGGTTCAGGGTGAGGACTGATCACAACAGCCTCAGGTTCTTTTTGGAGCAGAAGCAGCTACAGGAGAGGCAGCAGAAGTGGATCAATAAGATCCAAGCGTATGACTTTGACATTGAGTATGTCAAGGGTAAGAACAATGTGGTAGCAAATGCCCTTTCACGTAGACCAGCCACGTTGTCTCTTATGAGCTTGGACGCAGACTGGAGGGCTCGACTCTTAGTAGAGTACTCCAAGGATAGATTTGCATGTGAGGTTCTGGATGGGCAAGTGGCGAATGACAGGTACAGAGTGGTCGATGAAATCATCTACTACAAGGACCGGATCTTCTTGACTGAGAGATCTCAGCTCAAGAAGAAGATACTTCAGGCATCACATGATTCACCATTGCCAGGCCATCAGGGGTTTACCAAAACCTACAGGTCCATTAGAGAGAGGTTCTCATGGAAGGGCCTCAAGGAGGACGTACTCCAACATGTCCGGGAGTGCGACGTTTGCCAGAGGAACAAGGGGGAGATGAGCCATCCCGCAGGATTATTGCAACCTATTCCCATTCCGGAGGGAAAATGGGAGTGTATTTCGATGGACTTCATCATAGGGTTGCCCATGGTACAGGGCAAGGATTGCATCTTTGTCGTCATTGATCAACTGACGAAGTACTCACACTTTTTCGCCCTATCCGCACACTACACAACAGCACAGGTGGCCAAGTTGTTCTTCAGAGAGATCTTCAAGTTACATGGTCTTCCCAAGACCATCACCAGTGACAGGGACAACCATTTCATGGGCGGATTTTGGCAGGAGCCTTTCCGGTTGGTGGGGACAGAGTTGACATCGAGTACCAGTTATCACCCATAGACGGATGGGCAGACAGAGATAGTTAACAAGTGGCTGGAGGGCTACTTGCGTAACTATGTCAGTGGGCAGCAGCGAGCATGGCTGAAGTGGCTGCATCTGGGGGAGTACTGCTACAACACTACACATCACATGTCCATTGGTATGTCACCATTCTATGCTTTGTATGGATATCATCCCTTATCTTTTGCTGACGTGATGTTTGGTGCTAGCAAGGCTCCAAGAGCCAAGATTTGGATCCAAGAGAGTCAGGATATTCTCCGAGCTCTCAAGGATAATATGGCTACAACACAGAACCAGCAAAAGCTGTATGCCGACAGGGGTCGGGTGGAGAGACAGTTTGAGGTAGGGGACTTGGTCTACCTATGGTTACAGCCATACCGACAGTCGTCACTGAAGCAGAAGGGGGCTGAGAAGCTCAAGCCCCACTTTTATGGGCCATACAGGGTGATACGCAGGATTGGACAGGTTGCGTATGAGTTGGAGCTGCCCCAAGGCAGCAAGATTCATAACATCTTTCATGTATCATGCCTGAAAAAGGCATTGGGGCAGCATGTGATAGTGACAGATGAACTACCACCCACGGATGATGAGGGGCATTTGGTGTTGCAACCAGAGGCTATTATTGATACTAGGGAGAGGCAGCCGTAGAGCAGAATGGTCAGGGAATTCTTGTTGAGGTGGAAGAATTTACCGGATGAGGATGCCACTTGGGAGAGTGAGAAAATTTTGCAGCATCCATCACTTCAGTTGCTTGAGGACAAGAAACATTTTGCCGGGGGAGACTGTAATATTCCTAATTAGCCATGGCTAATTAGAATATTTGATTTTGCTCAATTTTGCCTTCTATAGTTATTTATAAATAAAAAGGTGAGGAAAAGGGGGACATAACTCACCTTTAGAAAAAGTCACTTCCTAGTAGCACAACGTTGTGACTTAAAGGGGAGCCAAGGGGCCTAAAGGACCACGTAGATATGGGGCCCACGCAGACACTTGGAGGGACTGCGCAGATGGAAAGGAACACGTGGCAAGAGAGGGACTACGTTGGAGGAGGTCAGCCTTGGGATTGAAAGAGGCCAACGCTATAAAGGAGAGGGGAGCCTCCTCATTTTGTCATTCGATTATGTGCATTTGAGCTAGTCACTTCGACTTGGAGCATGCTAGTTGTTTAGCCTGTATGCAGCAGTGTTTAGTGCATTGAGTGTCTCCATTCGGAGATCTCACCCTTAGCCCCAGGGGACTTCGAGTGCCTACTCGGGCAAGGTAGTTTCCAGCAGTCTTTTGCAGTAGGATTGATCTTTGGCGTTGTGGAGGAGCTGAGCATTTGAGGACTATGCGGTCTTGAGGAAGAGGGACGCAATTCTTTTGGTGGGAGTTCTGGATTGGGGGTTTTGTGGAGGATTAGAGCTGGGAGATTAAGCAAGGGATCAACTCTTGCATATTGGAGGATTTTGGCAGATTTTCGGGCTGATTTTTGGTGGATTCTACTCAATGGCAGCACAGAGCCTTGAGGGACAGCGTAGATCCCCAAGGGGGTGATTTTCGGGGGTTGACTATTTCAGAAAATCTTTCTGGGTTTTTCTGGGTTTCTTGAGTAGAGTCTGATTCCAGAGTTTCAGCATTTTCTAAGGACAGGAACAGCCCCAAATCCTCATTTGATTTCCAGCAGTAGCAGCAGCACGGTAGTTCTCCAACAGCTTGGACGCAGTTCAGAGAGAGGCCATTCCTTTGCTATTCTGAGTGTATTTCTTCACTTGCCTTGTGCAAGTCGAGGTGCCATCTTTCTGATCACCTCCTATACTTATTCCATTACTCAATATAATAAAATGGCTTAGCATTTCTCTTTGCATTTCTTGAGTATCTGCTTATATTTCATGTTCACATTATTATATGTTGTACCACTGTTATTTTTATCACTTTGAGTTTCTCGGTCACTATATCATTTGGACGTGTTTGGTTGGAGTTTGCTTGGGTTTGAGGGATATCCCGGAAACGAGATATTACAAAAACAATCATAGTAATAGAATGGGAATCTCTCCCTAATTTACCAAGTAGATTCAATACACGATGAATGTGATAAATGGTTTCTTTGTGAATGTATTTCGAAAAGTAATTTTCATCCAAGGGAAAAAGTAAAAAAAAATGATGTCAATAATTTTCATAACATCAACCAACTTAGCTTCCTTTGCTTGATTTATAGTTATGGAGACAGAACAATTGTCCATGCATGAAGTAGTTTTTGAAAAAGGGTTTCTCAATTTCAAACCAAGCATTATATGGATGCAGTGCCATCTTTGATGGCATTATGAAGAATCCCATTAGTTAATGGCACAACATCAAATTGGATCTTCAAAAACTAGTCTTGCAGCAAGATAAAAGCATCTCCAAGAATAATCATCGCAATGAATGACATATAGGAAGACAGATGTTGACAAAGCTCCCCGAAAATGGAAATGACACTATTGCCCTTCAGGCAACTAGCTCAGAGACACATCGTATGGGTGTGAATTGTTGCTTCTTCGATGACATTCCTACTCATCAACCTGGACCAATTATTCTCCATCCATCAATTGCATTCTTGTGCTCAGTTTTCACACATTCAGTGGTATAGTAGTTCCAATTGTTGATTTTTCTACAAGAGCACAGTAAAATCCTATTTTCTACTAGATACTTATTACCTAATGATTCTTCACATGGTATTCTTATGCCACTGATATCATTGAGCAATTACATTTCAAAAAATATCAACAATAAATGCAGTGGAAACAGTAAATATTAGAGAAAAACATCCATGCACAATAGAGACAATATTTTTACCCTAGGAACCCTGATCAGGGTGCGAGCCGGAGTCATTGGGATTACCAACTGTTTTAACATGAGGTGCATGGTATGAGGGTGGCATTTCACCACCCCCCACATACACAATCTGTATGGAGAGATGGCCTCATGCATGCAGCACATTAATGTGATCAGAGAAGGTGGCAGAACTGGAGTAAAGCCGAGTTTTTATGGTAATTCCACAGCGAGGGTTAGAAAATTTTCTGTTTCAAGGAAGGATCTGGATACAGGTTTGTTCGTAGATCGTTGCGGGCTCGAGATGTTGCTCCTCGTGCTCCTCCACCGGGTTGCAATCGGCCTGCGCTCAGCTTCGGTCTCTTTCAGCGGGTATGTTTCTTGCCTAGGTTTCTATTGCCTCACCTCCTTGCTCGCCGAGTATCTCTGCTTTTTCTCTAGAGGTGTGGTCATATACCGATCTCTGATGTTCGATGGAATTACCACCATGGTTTTTGGAAGGAAAGTGTTGATTCATATGATGGTTTGTCTGCATTCTGCACTATTATCTCTGTATATTTTGGAATTTTTCTTTCTCACATGGGAATATATTAGGAGTATTTGATAAGGCAACTTTTTTATTTCTCATGTATGACTGCTTGTGGCAATTGTTATGACTGTTCACTGGATGTATTGGGCCATTTGTACCGGGTTTTCAAGGTGTTGATCCATAGTTGCTTGTCTCCTTACAATAACCCGAGTGGCCCTAAGAAGGCCTAGTTGAGTTTCACTAGGCTCTTGGGCTTGGTTCAAATCATTATCGCTGCCTATTGTAGGGTAGGCTGCCGGTATACTTATTGTGTTATGCCTTCATGCCTTGATAATTTGACAAGTTCTCTTGTTTGACAAAGGTTCTGGAACTTCAAGCTTGTCTAGTGTTAGGCAGCCAATGTTCAATCGCCCTAGTCTTCGGTCTATATCATCAAGGGTTCCAGTTTTACTAGCCACATGGCTCATTCCGCCTTGGTGAAAGGTCATCAGGCTGGAGGTAATCGCGGTCCTGGAAGGAAACCTAGGCTGACTTGTGAAGGTAGCCAAACCCACCCTTGTCCAGTGAAAAATAGAGGTCATAAAACAACCTCTCATCTCATCAGAGACGCTGCCCAAGCCTGCCATGAGTGTAATTCGCCTCAGGTCTGTCAGCTCATTTCAGATTAGGAAACTTAATTGAATCAACGATTGCAAACACAAATATTGATATGGATAATTGGCAGGATTTGGTGTTAGACCCTAGCCTTTCCAAAGGCAGATCCTCTTATTGATTTGGGGTAGCATCAGATGTGCTCTAGCCACGAAAATTGGTGGAGAGGCTAAAGCACATGAGATCTCCAATACCCACAAATGGTTTGGGTAGATTCTAAACAGTTTGGAAGATATTAAAATAATTAATATTTTTAATGGAGTCCCTAAGTCTAAACTTAGGGAAAATAAAATATTAATGTGTATTAATATAAAGCTGTGTTAGAAGGGTCCAAAAGTCATGGATCAAGCCAGAGTTAATCTTAGTCGTTGAGTAGGGACTTAATCTCAGCCGTTTATTTGTCAACGAGAAAAGTATATAAGGAGGCTTGAGGGTCACTTGGAGGACACACCAGAGTGATCAGTCATTCTATTCTCTAGAGCGAGGTTTGCTAAGAGAGATAGAATCAGTGATCAGCAACGAGGGGCAGTGAATACAAAAGCAGACAGGCAGAGAAAGTACCGGGAGAATCAGCGCAAAAGCCGGGAGAGGGATGCAGAGCCAGCTAGAGGCCACGCAGAGCCAGCTAGGGCCCACGCAAAGGCAGCTAGGAGCTGCACAGTGCCTCAGAGAGCCAGCGTGGGTGACGAAGAGACTTTAGAGGCTGACGCAGTGCCTCCAGAGGTTGACGCAGGGGTTATTGGGCCGACGCAGGGCCAGGAAGGGTTGACACAGTTCCTAGAGGCAGACGCTAGGGTTTTTGTGGGGCAGATTAGAGCTAGGAGCTGTCAGAGTGTTTATCCAAGGTTTCAGCCAGAATATCTACTTCCGATTAGAGAGGTACTACTGCCGAGATTATTCTCTGTTAAGTGAGCCGGTTTTGGCACCTAGATTGTATTCAGAAACTACATAATAATAAAACCCTCAGATAGTTGCACCAGTGTTCCCGCATTGGGTTTTTCCGGGGACATTGGTCCAAAAACAATGGTGTCACTTGTGTGCTTGTTTTGTTTCCTTCAATTAATGATCTATAATGCGTTGAGCATGTACTTGTATTTATTTTCAATATTTACATGGTAAATAACTTCTTAATTAATCAAAACAAGTAAGCAGAAATAAATCGGAAATTACATGAAGGATTTCTAACAATTAGACTTAGAAATTTCAACATGGTACTATAGCGTAGTTGCAGATCACAAGAGAACTGAGGGCATCAACCGAGCAGAGCAACAACAGCAGAAACAGTTGTCCCGAGTGACAAAAGTTATTCCTAGCAGAGAAGCAGCAAGGAAGGGGTGACGCAGTGCCTGCATCAACAAGTTTGAGCCGGGAAGAGGATCAGCGTAGTGGCAGAGGGGAGCAAACTCGACCTACGCACTGCTCAGTCATCTTTCTCAGTCAGGAAGGATTGACGCTCGTGGCCAAGATGTACGAAGTTTGCTGGTGTCGGGATTGCGCAGAGCCTAGAAGCTCTAACCTTCTGTTTTCTAGGGTTGAGGAGGTTGTGGGTTAAGTTGCAGAGTGAAGTTGGTGGGGTACTATAGTCAGAACAGTACCTAACAGGGCAAGACCAAGGAGGAGGGAGTTGCTGCCGAGAACTTCTAGCCAAGAAATTCGGATCAGTGGTGCAGCCACACTAAGGATTGGAGTGGGGGCATCTCGACATTGGCAGAGGGGTTTCCAGGAGGGAAATCGAGGCTCAGAGGGAGTCACATCGAGAACTTCCAGAAGGGAAGTAGAGGAGCAGCGAGATGGCAATGAATGGGGTAAGAGACTAGGACAGACTGGACGGAGCCTCAAACTTCGTAGTCTGGAAGGCCAGAATCTTATCCGTTCTAGACAAGAACCGTCTCAAGCAATTCGCCTTGAGGACAATAGCAGTCCCAGTTGACCTGGTTGATAACGATAAGTACGAGGATGCAATGGCGAGGGCCAAGAGCATCATCCTTGACGGGGTCAAGGACCATGTAGTACCACACATTGCTGAGAAGAATACGATAAATGAGATGTGGGAGGCCCTAAAGGAGTTGTATCATCATACTTCCATACAGAGGAAGATGCTATTAGAAAATCAGTTGCGGTCATACCAGATGCAGAAGGGAGAACAGATCGACCCCTTCCTCGGTCGATTGAAAGAGATCCAGGATCAACTGACTTCCATAGAAGCCATGCTGGATCAAGAATTGATGGTGAGAACAACCCTGAACGCAATCTCAGAAGATTGGGAGGTGTTTGTCCAGAGCATACTGGGCAAGGCAACCCTTCCAAATTGGGAGGAAATGTGGATGGCTCTTCACCAAGAAGAGATCAGAAGGCTAAGTAAGGCGGGAAGCAGCGGCAAGGGGATCAGAATCAAGAAGAAGGAAGAGGAAGATGCTGCCCTAGCATCTGAGGGAAAGCAAGAGAAACGGAACAAGAAGCACCTCTCCAAAGTCAAATGCTTCAACTATGGGGAACTGGGTCACTATGCGAGCTAGTGTTCGAGGAAGAAGAGCAAGGGAGAGGCTTCCGAGACCAAGGTTGCGCCAGCAAGGGCAAAGAAGGAATTGGAGACAAATGATGGTTGTGCCATGAGTGCTCACATGCCACTTGAGCGGAAGTGGGGAGACATCGAGCTGTAGTCAAACAGACTACAGGTGATGAGGGGCAGGATCCTCGAGGTACCTGTTAACTCTGCTACAGGTTGTTGATATTCAAGGAGAAGAAGTGAGCTCAGTCCTTGGTTTTGCTAAAAGGAGGCCTCTACTGATCATTCTCCCCTTCCTCGTTACCTCTTGCACTCTCCTTTCATCCCCATACCCTACACTCGTTCGTTAAAAAAACAAACTCATAAAACCCCATTTTCTTAAGCTCCGGGCGCTTAAACCTATGAACCCGTGCCCACACGACCACCTGCCTTCACAAACGCCGCTCTCTGCCACCCCCGACCCAAACGTTTCCCATCATATCAAACGAAAACCGTGCGATAAAATCTACACCATCCGATCACCTCCGCCACGATCAGACGAAGATCGCTTCCCTCGCGCCTGCAAAACAATCGCGCGATAATGCGCGATGAAAAGTGGTTTTCCCGCCCCTCTACTGCCACACGTCGCCCTCCGAGTGGTATCGCACGTCGCTGTACGATTACCGCCTAACCTCCAACGCCAGTGCGAGCAATACCACCCACCGTCGAAACCGCTCGTCCCTGCCTGTTAACCCCCGCGCCTCTCCTCCACCCAAAGACCATTGGATCTGTCCGCCCGCGATCCAACAGCCTGCGTTCATCCCGCTCCCGTATTTTCCGATACCCTCAGCGAAACAATCCCAGCGATCCGTTTTCTAGATCCTACCGCTGATCTTCCTCCGTCATCCAACCCGCCCGTTTACCATGCAGTGCGCGACCTCCAATCGTTCCGTGCACCTAAAGGACGTGTTAGTGTCAGTCTTTCCAGCCTTCCTACAATGATCAAATATGCTCTTACAAAGTGTTCTCAGAGTGTCAAGGTCAAATTTTGTCATTTCAGTGAGTCTTCAAGCAAAATTTGGTCACTAGGCATTAGGTCTAGGCTTTGCCCAAATGTCAGTCCATGTCATCATTCAGCTGAGCCTATCATCATTCAGAGGGTTGTCATTATCATGCCAGTGTCTAATGAGTCTTTTTACAACTTATTCATGCTTCAGTTGTGCCTAGGCAAGCTCATTTCCCTCTCCTAGGGTTTTGGAGGTAATTTCTCTTGGGCGGTCAAATCATTAGCAAAACTTGTTTCCTGATGTTCATACACCTTCCCCTATCCTTAATGTACCTTATCAAGCACTTCCCAACACTCAGATCCCCCAAAATCCTCATTTTTGCACAAACCCTAGTTTCTAGCTACAACCTGGCAATTTTCTAGGTTTGGCCTGTGTTTTGCCCTTTTGGACCCCTTTCCCTCACTCAATCACTGAGATTCCACTTTCCCCTGCTTCCTAACATCCCTCCCCACTACCACAAATTTCCCCAAGAATTTAGAAGCCCCCTATCCCCTTCATCTCGCTCCATTTCGACAAAATTCCTTGCTTCACACATCGGGACAAATCGCACTCAAATGATGTTCCAGAGCAATCAAAGATGAATTTTGGAAAACTGAGAGAGGTTTTGGCTCATAACATGCCAAAGAAGAAAAACCTCCTTCACTTTTTGCACAGGTGTCATTGTTTGAGAGAAATGTCAAGAATACCGTTGCCTCAGGAGAATCAAAGACACCTCTGAAGTGACCTTGGGAAAATCAAGTTTTCTCCTAGCTGGGCTGGCCAAATGATTTGCTTGATGGGTAAAATGATAACTAGACACAAAGAGCTTTCCAATGAGCTATCATGAGATCAATTTGGGGTTGAGGAAGGCATTCAAATGTTGACTGCAACAGTACTCTTCTTTCAGGCAGCCTCATTTGGCACTTTTTGACCAGTCTTGGGAGATTTGATTTTTGACAGGTCAAATCAACTCCAAATTGAAAAATTCCACTTGGGTTGGAAAGTAGACTCAAATACCTTTCCAACGAGCCATCCTGCGCCCGATTCCGACACCGGGAAGGTCTCCAAAAGCCTCCTGCAAGGTGCGCGACCCGTTGAGCCAGAGGTGCGCGACCCGTTGGGCAAGGTGCGCGACCCGTTGAGCTGTCTTGCTGCAAACTTCAAAAAATTGCCCAATCTTCCTCCAAATCATCAAATTTGTTCAAGATAGGCTCTTTACACATTGTTTTGGAGGTTGGTGATGGATGTAAGCCCTCATGCTATGATTTTAACCTCAAATCATGCAAATGAAAAGACTTATATGGCTGCTTGTTAATGTTTGTAAAATGCTAGGGTTTTGTGACTGTTTCAAGTGATTTTGTCCCATTTGGTCCCTTCCCTCTTTTCCCCTTTCATTCACAGTCATGCTTTCATCTCTGTCCCATATTATTTGTACATAAAATGTAGACTTTTTCCCCCATCCCTAAACTACAAACCCTACCCCTCTCACAAGCACACAAAACCCTAATTCCCTCTACCATACACATGCAAAAATAGAACAAAAAGAAAAGATGCATTTGCAAATAAAGAAAAGAGTCATGTGAAAATAAATGTTGCTGTATATCTAGAGTCATGTACATAACCCCTACATGCCCTTGGCATCCCCTTGTACATGAAAACCTTCCCTCTATGTTAAAACAATGTACATGTACTCCTTATCAAAAAATTTGCCTTATGATACACATGAACTCCTATAAGTAAACTTGGTGTATGGTGTCCCTATGTCCCTATTGATACATGTATGCCCCTTGCTCTCCTCCAAATTTGAAGCAATTCTGGCAGTGGAATCTCCAGATATCTTAAGCCATAGCTCTAGGATCAAGCTTTTCCGAGGCGTTCCCAAGGCTAGAACCTAGTAGGATCAATCTGACATCTTTGGGAGAAAATTCGTGTTTGATCCTTTCCCCTCACCTTGGCTAGGTTAAGAACACCATTGGTTGCCAGAATCCATCCCCTAACCTGGGTTGGGTCCACTTAGCCTTGTGTGGTCCCATTCTTCACCAAAGCCTATTTAGCAAGGACTAATCGAGAATCCAAGTTCTCAAAGGATTTAGGGATTGAGAACATTTTTTACAGGTCTCATACTTCTACCTCAACCCTCCAATCCTCTTCCCCTTTCCCTAGAAGATCAAGTTCCTTTCTTATAGAGCAAGCAAGCCCTATTCTTCAAACTCTTCTGGAAAGGGAATCATTTGGGTCACTTTGCCCCTTTATTGATCTATACTTTATAAGTGACTTCCCAACTACTGGGCCTCCTCCCATAGGTGAAAGTCCGTAAAGAGTAGGGAATCTTAGTTGTGGTGTCAGTAGGCTAAGTCTCCATAGTTGCCTTTGACCTAGCAGTTGTCCTCATAGGAACCCCTTTTAGGTCCTTTGCTAGTTTGTGCGGTAACATTTTGGCGTCGTTGTTGGGGTCACGAGACGTGTGTTTTGTTCCCCTTACGATACATCGACATATCATTATTAGTGACTCCACTGGAAGAACGAAGCCCTAGTTCTTCATTGAGCTTTACAGTGAATGCTTGTAGGGTGAAGCAAGCATCTATCAAGGCACTTTAATTGACCCTAGCGACTCCATTATAATCTTAATATGCAAAATCATAGAAGGAGATTTCTCTTGGTCCTATACTTGAAAAACTCAGTAACTAAAAGATTCAAGAGCTGCAAAAGAAAGTTGTGGAATATGTAGGAACATTTCAAAATATGTTGGAGAGCATGGATATGGAATTCATACTTGCATCTTATAGGTCGCAAGAAATACAACTCGGTGGACGCCTTATAGGCCGCAAGAAATACAACTCAACGGAGTAAGGTGTGCTTATGAAGAAGATCCTAGTCGTCTCCTTGACCTTGCTCACATAAATTGTGCTGTGAATATTTTGGATAACCTCATTAATATGAAAAGGAATACCTCCTCTAGGGATGACGAAGAGTTGGATCCCAAGAGCCTCCAAATCACGCAAGAACGAATGGATGAATATACTAGGTCATGCAGGGAGGTAGTAAGCGAATATAATTCTAATGAAGTTTTCTCATGCTTTATAATGAAGTCATCAAGCTTCATAACATGAAATGTGAATATAAGGAGAACCCTACTAATGCTCTCCTCTTGGAAGCATACTACCAAAAGCATGTAACAAATACCTTAGCCATTGTTCTTCAAGAGAAGAGAGAAGAAGAGAAGGCCGCTTGTCAACCAACCAAGATGAAGATGACCTTAAGGATTTCAGTGATGAGCAAGAGAATGAGTCCTCGTTGGGGCTGCAGGACAAACAAAATGATTTTGAGAGCACATCTGTTGAGGAGAATAAAGTTATGGAAAGTAAAGTTGAGACTAATTTACCTTTCTCGAGGATATCGCTCCTGATGAATCTCCTTTTGAAAACCTTGAGGGAGGTGATCTCGTGAGCTCCTTAGAAAGTGACATTAGATATTATTACCGCATTGAAAAGGAGAAGTGGGAAATTGTTGGGCCCTAATTTGATTGTGCTCCCATTTATGATACTGACAGGGAAGATGGGATTAAGATTGGTTTTTCCTTTATCTCGAACATTACTTGTGATGACATATCCATTGATGCCTTCAAGAAGGAGAATTATTATTTTCCCTAGAATGAAGAAGGACAGTTGGAAATGATTCATTCTCCCTTTAATGAAAAACCAATATTTGATGCTTGTAATGGGGAAAGCAATGATGCTCCTAACTACTGACCTCATGATGACACATTCAAGTCTCTTGAGCCTTCAGATTATGGGGAAGGAAAACCTGTTGTATGACACTTCACCCTCTCCTTTGCCTTTCCCTTTTGTACATCATCCTGGGTCTTCCTCAAGTGAGTCCCTCATCCCTTTTGGTATGACCTCGATTGACCATGCCCCTTTTCCCTTTTCTGAATATGGTGTCAAGGAGGAGCCCTTCATTGAATATACTTTATCCCCTTTGACCCATCCTCAGGATTATGATCACTCTGTGACCTCCCCTTCCCACTGTGACCATCACATTGAGAGACCTATTTGTTGCATTCCTTCTTTCTCACCTTTCGTTCCCATCTCATCACAACCATGTGACATCCTCAAAGCATGATATTACAAAAAGTGATTGTGATGAGTTCTCAGGAGTGATCATTCGTTCCTCTATTTTGAACCTAGAAGGAAAGCATTGGACCTATAAAATGACTAGTTTTCTTTCTCCTATGACCTCCCTCTACCACGAATGGAGATCACATTTTCCCACCTCCCACCTACTTCATCCGCCATGTGACTATGTCCACATTCGATTTGGGGGTTGCTAAGTGAGTAATCATACTGGCAGGTATATGTATATTGATGTGATGATATGTTGGTTGCACTAGCTTTATGATTATAATTAGTAGTAGCCTTACCATATGCATGTTAGGGTAGGATGCCTTGCATGTTCATTTTCTGATTAGAACTACCATCATATGATATTTTTCATGGTAGATTAGTTGCACTTAGATTAAAATATGCATATGTTTATATTTCTGTCAATTTTATGGCCTAACATATTAGCATGTGCGCTCCTGAGACGCCGTGAAAGCATGTTGCCCCATGTTTTGTCCATTTGTTGTATGTGCAGTTAGCAGTACTGCGGTAACAAAGACATTTTTGGAGGTCTCGTGACCTCCTATTCGAGTAGCTTTGCCCACTTCTTCGAGAGATCACGTCCCATTTGGAGCCAAATGTTACCCACCATTTTGTGGGTAACATCCCTAGGAGAAAATTTTTCTTCAAGATGGTCCTCAACCGGCAGCCAACAGCCCCTTGCAGCCATCAGCTAGTTCATTATGCCATTTCTCCGCCATCTGAGTCGGCCATGTCATCCCTCGCCCATCTGCCATGATCGTATGTTTGAAGATAGGCCTCCCAAAGCTAAAGGTATCCCTTTTTTAGAAATTGAGTCTTGTAGTTTGCTTATATGAACACTTGGTATGGATTAATGGGGGGATTCGGCAGAATTAATGGGCTAGGTCTATGCTTTTGTTCCCTATACCCCTTTTAGGACTTCACCTTGGATTCTAGTCTCGTGGGATCTCTTTTACTGACCACTTGGTTTCGGGGATGGTATTTCATGAGAAGCCCTGATTTTGGTTGCGTGGTCCCGCTCCCTTATCCGCTTATAATACCCCCTTTCCATTCATTATTACCCCATCCATCACTTCTCCCACCTGGGTCCACATGCCTCCATTGGGTCCAAATAGGGTCAGCTCACCCCTTCACCTTGTCCACACCTTGGGTCATGGCTTGGAATGAAG
This sequence comes from Pinus tabuliformis, assembly GCA_031772625.1. Taxonomy (NCBI): domain Eukaryota; kingdom Viridiplantae; phylum Streptophyta; class Pinopsida; order Pinales; family Pinaceae; genus Pinus; species Pinus tabuliformis. The sequence goes on along the minus strand of CM062820.1, from coordinate 780,678,332 downwards.
CCCGAAGGTTGATGCAGCTAAAAATAAAGTCAAAAGCATATATGGCCACATTCAACCGGAAAAGTACCGCAAAATGAAAAAGATGGCCGAGACAAAAGCATTTAGTACGTGAGCAAAAACCATTACATGAAGTTCTACCCCATCATCATGGTCATCACCCTGGTTCCAACAGGTTATATGAACCTTCCTCATCATATAGGAACACATGATTGTCCCAACCCTTGGTGGGCAATGAACCACCCCACCTTAAAGGGGGGAATTCACTGTTATATCTTATACATCATGCTCTAACCCCTTGAGCCTCGAGTAGTTAATCAAAAAAATTCATAAAAAGGCAAAAGGCATATAAAGAAGGGTGGAAAAATCAAGGTTGGGGCACCTTATGTACCATGATTGCTCCCTCCTATACCTTATAAACCCAAGCGTGGGCTTCCCTCTTCTTAGCTACCCCTATGCCTCAGCATGTGACCCAGGGCTGCCCCCTCTCATTCCCTACCTCATTCACCTATCTGCCACATCGCACCACCTTTTCACGAATGTACCTTGACTATATTATCCCCTTTAGAACCAGAAACCACATAATAAGGTACTTGGTTAACCCCATTGGGAGTTTAGTGTGAAAATTCTATCACTACAGCAACTGATTTACTTTTCCTACTTATTTCACCATAAGTTATTCATGAAATTACTTCAACAAACATTAAAATAAATATTGTTGCAAATATCACACCGTAATATAGGAACAAACATATGCACAAGAATCAACACATTGACACAATTATTTTGGACTAATATCCCCGGAAAAACCCAATGTGGGAAAACCGGTGCAGCAAGAAAGGATTTTATTATTTAGCAATTTTCTAGTATAACACGGTGACAAACTGGCTTACCCACAGATAGACAAATTTTCCAACACTTCTTCTAAACCCAGCGTAGGCCCTACTGACCTCTGCGTCAGCCTAAAACCCTTTGCGTCGGCCTACTAAGGCTCTACGCAGCTTCTCTGGCCTTCTGCGTCACTCCTGCAGCCTCTGCGTGGATGACGCAAGCCTTGTTGGCTCTGTGCAATCTCTACTGCCTCTGCGTGGCTTCCTCTAGCCCTGCGTCTCCCCCTTCTGCCTCTGCGCTGATCTCCCGTCTCTCTATTCCATACTTTCTACCTCCTGACTGCTCTCCAGACCACTGGTTCAATTTCTCAGCTAACCCTGCTCCAGAAATTGAACTGATTGGTCTCCCTCAGTGTATTCTCCAAGTGACCCTCAAGCCTCCTCTTATACTTTTCTCGTTGACAAATCAACGGCCGAGATTAAGTCCCTAATCAACGGCTAAGATTAGATCTGGCTTGATCCATGTCTTTTGGACCATTCTAACACAGTTTCATATTAATACACATTAATATTTTATTTTCCCTAAGTTTAGACTTAGGGACTCCATTAAAAATATTAATTATTTTAATATCTCCTGAACTATTTAGAATCTGCCCAAACCCTTTCTGGGTATTGGAGATCTCATGTGCCCCAACCTCTCCACCAAATTTCGTGGCTAGAGCACATTCGATGCTACCCCAAATCAACACTCCCTCTTAGCGAGGACTGTGCTCTAGTAATACTCCTCACTGAGTATCAACCTGTTCATCTAGCATCAGTCCCTGTGCTGATGTTAAGCCTCCCTGCCCAACATCCTCTGCACTGTTGCATCTTGTACTGCTGCCCATGACTCTGCTACTGCCACTGCTGCATATGTACGACAACTCCGTTTGCATTCGTGATGTTGCTGGTCCTTTCTCCCAACACTGCATCCGCACTACAATTGCATCTATGTTGTTGTTGTTCCTTTCTCCCAACACTACAACCCCCTCTTCATTCGTGCTGCTAACTCACTACTTCTGAAAGGGGTTCTCTACCATCCCCATCTTTTCCCTGAAGTAGTCAAATTTTGACTTTCCAAGGACCTTGGTGAGGATATTTGCCACTTGTTCTCCTACAGGAGTGTATCTCAATTGTACAGCTCCTCGTTGGACACAGTCTTTGACAAAGTGACACCGAATATCAATATGCTTCGACCTATCATGAAATACTAGATTCTCAGAGAGTTTGATGCAACTCTGATTATCACACATGATCCTGGTCGCCTCCATATTTCTTCTGAATAGGTTCACCAACAATTTTCTAAGCAATATGGCCTCACACAAAGTTGTGCTTGTTGCCATATATTCTACTTCAGATGAGCTTAGAGCCACGGACTTCTGTTTCCTACTGCACCAGGAGGTCATTCCTGATCCAATGTTGAAACAGTACCCAGAGGTACTTTTCCGATCCACTGAACTTCCTGCCCAATCTGCATTAGTAAATCCACTCAACCTGACAACCTTCTCCTTGGTGTATAAGAACCCATAATCAACTATTCCCTATAAATACTTGAGAACATGTTTGGCTGCTACCCAGTGTGTCCTCTTTGGTTCCACCATGAACTGACTGAGGGTGTTGACAGCGTAGCAAATATCTGGCCTGGTATTCACCAGATACATCAGGGACCCTATGAGATGTCGGTAGAGGGTGGGATCGACATCCTTGTCTTCTGATGCATCAATCTTCTTCTAGTTGGTGATCATTGGTGTAGCCATAGGTCTACAGTCTACCATCTCGAACCTTTTTAGGATCTCTGTAGCATACCTCCCTTGCCCAAGGAAGATTTCTCCTTTCTGCTACCAAACTTCCAACCCTAGGAAGTAGTGCATTCGTCCCAGATCCTTCATATCGAACTTTGTGGCTAGATTCTTCTTCCAGTCTTCAATGACTCTGGATGATCCTGTCAGAAAGAGTCATCCACATATAATACTAAGATAAGTGGCTTGTTCTCTACGACCAGATAGTAGAGATTTGGATCCGCGTCACTCTTGACAAACCCCATCTTCTACAAGTAGCCATCTATTCGACCATACCACGCTCTTGGTGCCTGCTTCAGCCCATACAAGGCTTTCTTCAGTCTACATACATGAGACTTTTCCTCATGAGTTTCAAAGCCCTCTGGTTGTTCAATGTATACCTCTTCTTCTATTACCTCGTTCAAAAATGTCGTCTTGACATCCATCTGATGGATCTCCCATCCCATCTGGGTTGCAAGAGATATCACGGTCCTAATAGATGTATACCTGGCTACCAGGGTGAAGGTTTCCTCATAGTCAATCCCTTCCTTTTGAGCATACCCCTTAGCCACAAACCCGGCCTTGTATTTCTCACACTGCCGTCTGCAGCATATTTGATCTTGTAGATCCATCTTGAACCTACCACAGATTTGTCTTGAGGCCTTGACACCACCTCCCAGACATCGCTCACCATTATGGAGTTATACTCCTCCACCATCGCATCTAGCCAAACCTAATGCTAAGCTACCTCCTTGAAACTGGCAGGCTCCCCATCCTGAGCTACTAACGCCTGATACATGTCTCGCTATTTTCGCTCCCTCTTACTGTTCCTTGGCTCACTGATGAAGTTCTCTGCATCATGCAGAATCTGACGAAGTTCTCTGCTAGTTCTTCCTCTACCAGCAGGTGCAACTGTTCGCTCCTCCTCCTCATCCTGAGAATCTTCCTGACTTGAGGAAGAATTCTTCACCTTCGTTGGTTGAAGAGGCATGACCAACGGATCCTCTTTCGACTACTCCTCAAAAGGTGTTTCGCGAGATCTTCTGAAAGCTCTGTCCTCCATGAACTTTACATCTCATCGTACTACTACCTTCCTGCTCCCTGGAAGATAGATTCTGTATGCCTTAGCGTTCTTGCTATATCCCACCAGATACCCCTTTTCTACAGTCTGATCCAACTTCTTCCACTTTTCTTCGAGTATGCAGCAATACGCTAAACTCCCAAATAACCTAAAATGACTGACTTCAGGCGTCTTCCCAGTGAAGACTTTCTCTAGAGTAATCTTGCCCAATGCCCGATGACGAGTCCTGTTCTGAACGTATACAGCTATGTTGCATGCTTCCTCCCATAGGAATTTTGGCATATCCTGATCATACAGCATGGCCTTAGCTGCTTCTACAATAGTCCTGTTTTTCCTTTCTGCCACCCCATTCTGCTCCGGATTGTAGGGAACTGTCCACTCCCTTCTGATGCACTCCTTAGCGCAATAATCAGTGAAGTCCTTATCGACATACTCTCCACCATTATCTGAGTGCAGGACTTTTATTTTCTTACCAGTCAGATTCTCCACTAGAGCCTTGAACTCCTTGAATCGACAGAAAACCTCATCCTTGGTTTTTAGAAAATAAATCTGAGTTTTGCTCGAGTGGTCATCAATGAAGGTAAGGATATACTCGGCACCACTGAGAGCTTTGACAGACATAGGTCCATAGATATCTGAGTGTATCAATCCTAGTACACTCTTGGTCCTGTGTTTGCTCCTAGGAAATGTCGCCTTGGCATACTTTCCTAGAGCGCATCCCCTGCATACATCATCTCGTTCCGTACTCAGATCCGGAACTCCTGTTACAGTGCTCCTAAGAATTCTCAAAGCTCCATGGTGCAAGTGACCCATCCTTCTGTGCCATAGTCCGTTCAAGTCCTTGTCCCCATGACTGCTTATTAGTGCCATTGGAGATTCTAGTTGTAATCTATACAAACGATTACTTTTGATTCCGATCTGCACTTTCTTTTTCTAGCTCAGGTGTTTGACGTATACCTTTTCCTTGATGAAGTAGACGTCATAGCCCTTGCCTTGTAGTTGTGACACGGAAAGTAAGTTCATCCCCAATCCTGGTACATGCAGCACATTTGTGGCACGGAACCGCTCTCCTGATTCTGTCTGAAAAACTATGGTACCCTTTCCTACTGGAGTACACTTTGCCTTGTTCCCCATGGTGATCTGAAAGTTCATCTTCTCTTCTCGATATTCTGAGAAACACTCCCTGATTCCTGTCATATGCCACGAGGCTCCACTGTATATATATACCATACTTCTGATGATGCAGCACTAGTCATGCACACCACTTCTTCTTCCAACCTGGAAGCCAACATAGAGAAATCGCAATCTCTTTCTCTTGTGCAATCTTCTGAAAATCTGCGTGAGTCCTGTGAGGTGGATGCTTTTGCATCTTGGTCTCTACCCATAACTGATTTTCCCTTTCTGTCTCTGATTACTCCCTCTGATACCATGTGAAAATTCTATCACTGCAGCAACTAATTTACTTTTCCTACTTATTTCACCATAAGTTATTCATGAAATTACTTCAACAAACATTAAAATAAATATTGCTGCAAATATCACACCGTAATATAGAAACAAACATATGCACAAGAATCAACACATTGACACAGTTATTTTGGACTAATGTCCCCGGAAAAACCCAATGTGGGAAATCCGGTGCAACAAGGGAGGATTTTATTATTCAACAACTTTCTAGTACAAGGTGCCAAACTAGCTTACCCACAGATAGACAAATTTTCCAGCACTTCTTCTGAACCCACCATAGGCCCTTCTGACCTCTATGTCAGCCTGAAACCTTTTGTGTCAGCCTGAAACCCTCTGTGTCAGCCTGCAGAGGCTCTGCGCAGCGTCTCTAGCCTTCTGCGTCACTCTTGCAGCCTCTACGTGGATGATGCAGGCCTTGCTAGCTCTGTGCAGTCTCTGCTGCCTCTGCATGGCTTCCTCTAGCCCTGTGTCTGCTTCTTCTGCCTCTGCGCTGATCTCCTTTCTCTCTGTTCCATACTTGCTACCTCCAGACTGCTCTCCAGACCACTAGTTCAATTTCTCAACTAACCCCACTCCAGAAATTGAACTGACTGGTCTCCCTCAGTGCATTCTCCAAGTGAACCTCAAGCCGCCTCTTATATTTTTCTCGTTGACAAATCAACGGCTGAGATTAAGTCCCTAATCAACGGCTAAGATTAGATATGGCTTGATCCATGTCTTTTGGACCATTCTAACACAGTTTCATATTAATACACATTAATATTTTATTTTCCCGAAGTTTAGACTTAGGGACTCCATTAAAAATTTTAATTATTTTAATATCTCGTGAACTGTTTAGAATCTACCCAAACCCTTTCCATCTATTGGAGATCTCATGTCCTCCAACCTCTCCACCAAATTTCGTGGCTAGAGCACATCCGATGCTACCCCAAATCAACATTTAGGAGACATTGGCACATCTCGAAGCCCATTATGGACGAGCAGGCCATTATGAAGTCCCCACCTGTGGTCCATGATTAGGCAATCTCATTTGCTCGATTTCACTAATGACTTGTCATACTTGAAGCCTAGGGGACACATTGGATCTTATGCAGGATTGCAGATGGTTTCCATTTGGGGTTTGGTCTCCCTATATGAGGTCCTAATCCTCCAGAGGGCTATATTGGCACATAAAAGGGTGAGCATTTAGAGCCATGGGCCTCCACAACAACAAATTGCACTTCATGGATCCCCAAAGCCATTCAGAGATTGTTCATGGTTCACTCATTGGACGAGGAGGACGCACCTGATCCATCATGCCCAGCTGGCCCTAGATCTACACCATACACTTGGCAGATGATCCAGAACTTCTATGATGATGTGGCATCTCCTACATTATCATCCTAGCCCTTCAGGGCAACCTAGAGACATCTTCGATTTGTTTGGAGACCCATGAGGACACTTGTGTGCCCCCACAGTCATTTGGAGCACCACAGGTTATTACAAGTGGCCAACCCCTTGTCCATTGCTTTTGAGGGTCCTATTCTTCATTGTGGCACATGTGGACCTCATCAAGCCTCCTAGAGGGCCCTACGACATGCATAGATTATTATTTGTCCTCTTGAGAGGCTTACCTTTCATTTGTGAGCTAGTTTGGTGGGCTTGTCACCAAAGTTAGGCCATTTTGCACGTTATTCTATTTTTAGGGGCTAATGTAGGCTCATTAGTTCAATCAAACTCCTAATTGGTTTATAAATAGGAGTTAGTTGGATTGATTTGTATCATCACTTGGACAGGGGATCTCTCGATCTTTAGAGAACTTCGCACTTTTTCTTTGGAGGATTATTTTGGATGATGAATGAATTTTGATGTATGGATTTGGACTATTTCTATCTTGGAGCTTCTTATTTGCAAATGTGATGCTGGTTGGATATACTCTCTAACATTGTAAGTGCAAATTTAACGTTATTTTTCTTGTTGCTACATACATTTGAATTTCCCTATAATTAGGGCTAATTGTTGCATGTATGAAATGTGGAATTATGTATCTATTTAGCTTATTCTTTGTATGGGCCATTGTTAGATGAATGAAATGTCCTAGAGATCGTGTTATCTTGAAAATCTTGCACCATTTGTATGAAGTATAAATGCTTGAAAGTCACTTTTCTTCTCTTTCCTCTAACATTGGACGAATTTGACTTTTGGAGCCTCCTTCAACCAGAAACTAAATGCTTCTTCATTATTATCCTTGACTCCATATCCCCAAGTGAATTAGGCAATGATCCCTCAAAAAGAGTGATCATTTTAACCCTCTTTTGAACTTTTTCTTTTTTTCGTAGGTCTAGCCCCATTAGGTCACCTACGGCATCAATTTCGCAGGAAACTAGCCACAAGAAAACTTTGATCTCCTTGATACAACTACGTTGGTGGGTCCCCTTGCTCTCCTCCAAATTTGTAGTAATTATGGCGTTAGAATCTCCAATGCCTCAAGCCCTAGCTCTAGGATCAAGTTTTGCCTAGGCGTTCCCAAGGCTAAAACCTAGTAGGATCAATCTGACATCTTTGGGAGAAAATTCTTGCTTGATCCTTTCCCCTCACCTTGGCCAGGTTAGGAACATCATTGGTTGCCAAAATCCATCCCCTAACCTGGATTGGGTCCACTTGGCCTCGTGTGGTCCCATTCTTCACCAAAGTCTATTTAGCAAGGACTACTCGAGAATCCAAGTTCTCAAAGGATTTAGGGATTAAGAAGATATTTTATAGGTCTCATACTTCTACCTCAACCCTCCAATCCTCCTCCCTTTTCCCTAGAAGATTAAGTCCCTTGCTTATAGAGTAAGCAAGCCCTATCCTTCAAACTCTTCTGGAAAGGGAATCATTTGGGTCACTCCGCCCCTTCATTGATCTATAATTTATATGTGACTTCCCAACTACTGTGCCTCCTCCCATCGATGAAAGTCCGTAAAGAGTAGGGAGTCTTATTTGTGGTGACAGTGGGCTAAGTCTCCATAGTTGCCCTTGACCTAGCAGTTGTCCTCATAGGAACCCCTTTTAGGTCCCCTGCTAGTTTTTGTGGTAACAGTACATATGTACATTACACACACACATGCCCACACACACATATTCAAAACTAAATATTTTATGTCTATTTTGGTCCAACAGTTTTGTGTTCTAGTTTTGTTTCGAGTTTTTGTTTGATTTTGATTTTTGGGGTTGAATGGTTCAAAGACTAATCTTATTCTAATAACATCGATCCTGTAGAGCTCTCTAAATAAGTGGCTCCTCTATGAGGCCTAAATCAAGGGCATCCACCAAAGTACCAAGAAATATCCAACTCCCAAGGGAAGAACACCAACCCTACAATCAACTGAGGTCAAGCATCCACTAAACAAACCATCTCAAGTTTCAACCATGGATATCCATCACTAACCATCTCTCATGTTACAATCCACCTTGGACCATCTAGGGGTTGAATATACATCATGCGCCCCAAATCTTATGAAGCACCCCAAACATGTTGCAAATCGGAGTAATGTCAGAATCTAACACCCCAAACTACATGCATATTGCACACCATGTACTATGCATATGTTATCCACCTATATGATATCTTCGTAGGTTAAAGAATTGAGTAACTTGTTTCTTGGAGGCTTAAGGGATCTCATCTTCAAATCTTAACTTGACATCATTTTCTTCATTGCATAGAGTCACTTCAACAATAATGTAAGCCTAAGCTTTGAGTTGAACCAAACATCCACATAGATACTCACAATGGAGGGCACAAGTTTTCTACCAACAACTCTTGTTATAATCATCATCAGAAGATCTGATAAAACCTACCAATAGAAATGGAGTTCCCTTGGGTTGAAGAAGAAATCCAATTTGAACAACCATGAGGAAACCATTGTACCAATGGGAGAAAGAGAAGGCAGAACTTACTAGAAATAAACAACAAACCAACCAAAAAGACATGCAAAGGAGACAAGAAAATAGGCATTAAAGTTCTAGGGATAATGGAGGAAGCCATCCTATTGGGAGACAACAAATATAAAATCTTTCACCATTCTTGAAAAAGAAAACTAAACAAACTCCAATAGATAACCTAAAGGGAAATTACTCAAATGAGAAGATAAACTATGGAAAGGAATGAAGAAAACAAATATCAAGACAAAAGAAGAACATTGCGAGTAAAGCAAACCAAGATCCCCCATATTTGACATCAATGCAAATCTTATGAAAATTTTGTACAATCCTCTACCACAAAAACCTCCTAGCGACTTAGTAAAATAGACTACTTTTAAAAATCACCATACCAAAAATAACTTTTTTCTTAAGAATATAGAAAGTTCAAGATCATGTTTTCCTTTTAAAAGTTAAAACAAATATATCAAGATTAATGGTTTTTTTCAAAAATTATTAATATCCTTTCATATGAAATAAAAAGCAAGTATCATTCTAGGGAACATATTAACAAGCAAAAGCTTGGGCCTCAAAAGCAATATAAAAAGCTCAAAAAAAGATCAAAAGTATAAAGAGAAATAGGACATATTTACAACACTAAGAGATACCACAAGATGATTTACCATACATGTAACAAACATAATTAATAGTTATGAGACATCATGTCTCTTCATATGGCACCTTTGCCTAGGTATTTATATTGAGGGGCCCTTGTTGTAGTGGATATCATTCATATATATATATATATATATATTATATTTATATATATTACAGTGGTATCAGAGTTGCATTATTGGTCCCTTCTCAGTAATACATTCGTTGCTAGTGCAATGACAATCTATGGTCCTCTAGTGCCCACAACACTAGTCATCATTTCCCTGTCCCATGCCACTCAACTATCTCTTGCTGCTGCATCTCACCATTGTTCGCGCCTTGCACTCTCCCAGTTTCGCTTTATCATTGTCCTCGTCGTCAACCTTATCAGCCCTTTTCGTCCTACCATCCGGCTAAATATTATTGACTCCATATTTGATGAGTGTCTGCATTGTCGCCCATTATCGCTTGTCCTGCTTTAGACCTTTCCTGTGTTGTCTCCCTTGTGTTTTACCCATCGACGTCTAATTATTCCCCGCTTTGAACCGTGTTGTCATAGTCAACTGATGCGTCAGGTTCAACCACCACCTCCCCCTGCTGACGTCAACAAATATCTTCTTGTGAACAAATAAAAACAAATCATAGTTAATTTGTAGTTTCTATAGTCAGTTGACATAAATATTTAATTTAAATTAATTTAGTTAATATATTTATTTATTAATATTTATACTTATATTTAGTTTTGGTATATGCATATATATAGATAACTTAGTTAAATAATTAGTTTATTAATAATAATTATATTATAAATCATAGCTATTGATTATTAATTTAATAATATATATAAAATAAAATAATAATATTAATTAATATAAAAAAAAGAAGATCGTTTCGTCAAGAAGAATAAAACCAAACCCAAAATGGTGAACAATGATGAGCTATAGGTCGACATAAATCGATACAAAGATGAAATCAATAGCGTACCACATCATCTTGGAAACGCCATAAGTAAGCAAGACAAGTTGGCAAAAGAACAAAATTGACTAATCGAGAAGATCGATCGATTCCTAGAAAACAAAAACAGTGAAAATTGTAGAATTTGAAGAGCAACGAAAAGTTGCATTAAGATTGAGGGATGATGAAAGGGAAGAAACTATTGCAAGACTTAATTGTGAAAATTCCAAACTGGAACCCTATTGCAGCAACTATATCATTTCTCCTAATAGTTAATTAATTAACAATTTATCTGCTACGACAAATATTGAAATAAATATAGTGCAACCTTCACAAATAAAATTCTATGGAAAAAATAATGCGCTGGAATCTAAGAAATGATAGCACACACACATAAAATTAACACAGTTATTTTTGGACAAAAGTCCTCAGAAAAACTGGTGCAGCAGCTGAGGGTTTTATTATTATGCAGTAGTGAAAAATTCAAAGTACAACTAGACGCTGAAATCTAGCAATCCTATAGAGAAAATGTTCAAAACACTGGGGGGGTGAATCAGTGTTTCTTTTCAATTGTTATTTTTACCAGTTATATCACTTATAATTAGAACACAAAATGAACAATAAGAATAAATACTTTTATTCAGTGTTGATAATATCGGTATCGGGAAAATATCGGCGAGGGTCCGGAAAATATCTTATCGGCAATATCGGCAAAAATATCGGCAAAATATCGGCAAATATCGGCAAGCATAAAAAATGCATAATATATTCATTTTTTTCAGATTTCTAAACATATAAAGCAATAACAACATGAACTAAACACATTGGCACATAAATATGAAGAAGGCATTGATATATATGATGTCAAATAGAAATGATACATCAAACTTCAAAGGCGATACCAAATCCTGCTGATTCCTGATAATTGTCTAATCAAGGACTCAAACAAAATAACATCACATATCCTGCTGATCCCTGATAGTGATAATTGTCCAATCAAGGACTCAAACAAAACAACATCACATATATAAAACTTTAAAAGTATTTCATCATCATGAGTTATAAACTTATATGTAGCAAAAGTTGCAAAACAAATAAAACTAGCAACTATCTATCTGAGACAATTGGCCTCTCCCTAGCAGCTTTCTTTCTGTCTTGTTCAGCAATTGCTTCACGAGCTTTTTGTATAACCTCTGCACTAGAAACCATACAAGGCATCACATCTGCATCATATGCAGAGAGTTTAGCCAGATGGTATTTCAATCGTGTAATCCCTCCTGACATCTTGGTCCCACACAAGTTGCATGATATATATGCCTGATTTGCCCCACCAACAGCCTCCCCATACTCCCAAAATGGGTCCAAGGCTTTTGGCATATTTGACATTTGTAGTGAACTAATTCAAACCTAGGGCACAAAAAATTGGCATTAAATGAGTATAACTATGCAGTGCCCAGCAAACACTCAAGAAACTATTTTAATTTTTAAAGCAACATCTTCATGTTCAGAATTTAAACAACAAAAGCAAGCATAAAAAATGCATAATATATTCATTTTTTTCAGATTTTTAAACATATAAAGCAATAACAACATGAAATAAACACATTGGCACATAAATATGAAGAAAACACTGATATATATGATGTCAAATAGAAATGATATATCAAAGGCGATACCAAATCGTGCTAATCCCTGATAATTGTCCATTCAAGGACTCAAATGTGGAGAACCAATACAAAATAACATCACATATAATAATAAAAGTATCTCATCATCATGAGTTACATGTAGCATAACAAATAAAACTATCAGCTATCTATCTACTGCCCTCTCCCCCTTTTACGGGAAAACATGATGGGCTGTTTGCCAGGCCTGCCCCTAGTAGTAGAAGGCCCTGACACTGCCTCTGCACCTAATGTCAAATAATGAGTGATAGGCATGGAGCTATGCTCTCCTATATCTATAGCAGATGGTGTTGATGCTGATGCTCCCGCAGTGTCCTCCTCCTCCTGCTCCTCCTGCTCCTCCTCTAAGTGCTGCTGCTCCTCTGACTCCGAGTCCTCCTCTTGCTGCCCCTGCTCTAATGGATCATCTGCCACTGGCTCTAACCATGAAGGTGACTCCTCCAATATGGGCTCCTGAGACTCCACCCTCCACAGAGACAATACATCAATATTGTCTAAGGAAATGGCATCTGGATCCACTGGTGATTCTATTTGCCTCACTCGAAGTCGGATGTTGTAATGCACATACACCAAATCGTTGAGGCGTGCGAACTCCAACCTGTAAGAGTGTCAAAAAAGTAATGAGTCTTGACTCTTGACTCTTGACACTTGAAGGTCATAAATTAAAAATTAAAAATTACAATAAGTGTAATTGCTCAACTGAAGGCTTGAGTTCAAAGTTATACCTGTTGCGCTTTTTGGCGTGTATTTTCTCAAATACACTCCAATTGCGCTCACACCTTGAAGAGCTACATGTTTGACTCAAGATTCGTATAGCCAATTTTTGCAAATTTGGTGCCCTTGCACCATAGCTTCGCCACCAAAGATCTACAACAAAATAATGAAATAAAAAATTCAAAAACTTAAAAGTTAAAAGTTAAAAGTTAAAACATAATTAAATTCAAATTTCTAATTTCTAATGAGTGATGACTTGTCACTTACGTGGCATGAAGAGGTCCCTTTCCTTAATGGCATCATCAACGCCAAATAGGCCAACACAATCCTGATAACACTGTACCTCGCGCTTGATTTTGCTACGAAGCTCAGAATCAGGTACCATCCTCTGAATACAGGAATGGAGCCCTTCCATCACCTCGCCATCAAAACCAAAGTTGCATTTGTATGCAAATGCAGGGTTGAGGAAGAGTGCTGCTGCATGAATGGGTCGATGAAGCATTCCTGTCCACCGACTATCAATCACATCCCATAACATCATCTGCCTATTAAGGCCAGCAGAACCCTTGTCTGCATAATAGGAACGAATGGCCTCCTTGGCCCTATCCATGCCCTCATACAAATAAGGCATTGCAGGCTTCTCTCCATCCACCAATCTAAGAACCTTTACTATAGGTTCGCTAACTGCACATGCTTCTTGTACTCCACGCCAAAATGTCTCAGAGTACACAATCATCAGACACAAACATTTGCTTCAACTCGAACTGACATCGAAGCAAAGGCTGAAGAGTAATAAAGGTTGTGGCAAAATGCGTGATGGCAGGACGCCGCAACTCCTTGTTTCTAGTGAACCTCCTCATAAGGCTAAGAACAAAAGCATGGTTATAAATAAACTTGGGGATGCTCCTAGCCATATCAACTGCCTCCTTGATGAAGGAGAGTTTCCCCATATCCTCAAGCAACAAATCAAGACAATGCGCTGCACATGGAGTCCAGAACAATGTGGGATGCCTCTCCATAAGCATTTTGCCGACAGACACATAATTCGCTGCATTGTCTGTTATGACTTGCACCACATTCTGCACACCAATCTCCCGAATGAACCCATCTAACAACTCACATATCGTTGCTGCATCTTTGATATGTTCTGATGCATCCAACGATTTAATAAACATGGTACCTTTAGGACAATGTACCAAGAAATTTAGAAGGGTCCTACCCTTCCTATCTGTCCAACCATCAGACATCACTGTGCATCCAGTGACTTCCCATGTCTTTTTCAACTCCGCCAATCTAGAGTTGATGTCCTGTTTTTCTGCTTGAAGAATTGGCCCCCGCAACTCCTCATATGTGGCACTTTTGTACCCTGGGCCCACAACAGCAATAGCATCACACATTGGTTGCCAAAATGGATTGGTTTTTGTGATGCTGAGAGGTAAGTCGCTCCAAAAAATACACCTCCCCATGACTCTATCTGCTTCTTGCTTCTCCTTTTTTTTAACAAGCGATTTTATGCCAGGTTGTGCTCCAGCTCCTGTTCGTGGAACAAAAAATGATGACCTCGCATTCACACTAGCAGTAGCGCTAGCATGTGATGGTGTGCCAGTTGTGGAGCCCCTCCCACTAGGGCCAGTAGGGCCACTACCCTCAACATCAAAATCAGGAGAAGATATCCCGAAAGATCTACCTGCACGTTCAGCTTTGTTTCTTTCCGCCTCTTCCTTCTTTCTGTCCTTTTCTTCAATTGCCTCAAGAGCTTTTCGTATAAGCTCCGGACTAGAAACTGTACAAATGCCAACATCATGTCCAGTGAGTCTAGCAAGATGGTATTTCAGTCGTGTAACCCCACCTGTCATCTTGGTCCCACACAATTTGCATGCAAGATATGCACGATTTGTCCCACCATCAGGGATCCCATACTCCCAAAATGGGTCCAAGTTTTTTGGCATATTTGTATTTTGTAGTGGGCTAACTCAAAAGGAAACCTACAGCACCAAAAAAAATCTGGAATTAGTAACTTAATAAGTAATACAAATTTACGAAATTCCATGGGTGCAGGTCTCAAATTTCAATATCAAATCCTCATTCTTCAAAGACAAATGGACTAAACTTTAACAAAGTTCTACAAGAAAAATCCAAAGGTCTTGAAAGAAAATTAAATTTTTAATAGCCTAGCTTTTAAAAGTGTAAGAGCAATAACAATCACAAGCAAGGATAAACATCATGCACCCTGCAGCAGAGTAATAAATGCTGTATATCCTAACCTATACAACATCTATTACTTTGATGTTGGTTACTTGTTGACCCTCAAAAGCAAAGGGATTAACTAAGGAGATAACACCTGGAAACATGATATGATAGTAAGGCTATTGACAAAGGACATAGACATCTGAATTTGATATTAGTACTAGTTTTGATTGACAAAGGAGATAAACACCTAGAAGCATCATATATTAGTACTTAGATTGAGGTTATAAGGAAGGTGATTGACAAAGGAGAGAGACACTTGGAGGTGATATTAGTACTAGTTTGAGGTCACAAGCAAGGGGATTGACAAAAGTCAAACACCTGGAAGCTATCCCTGGTATCAGATTGAGGGAAGATAAGGCAATTCTTAAGCACAAGCAATAAGCTCTATGCAGATTTTCTGCTCAGAACCTTCATTTGACAGGCTGGGCATATGGGACCATAAACATTTGCAAGGTTCTGGGAAGGTATTCTATATGTGGCTTATTGCTTGCCCCAAAAAACACCATGCAGTCGTGTAATGATATCTGTTTAGAAATAGGCAGAACCATGTAAAGGTTCCAAGCTCCATGCATAGTTGTGCCCATTACCGATGAGTGATTGCAAGACTGCATAAACGTCTTAATGTTCACTGGATGCTATCAGATTAGTCCAGGGACTTGTACCACTGCAAATCCAACTTCTGAACTTTGTTGTGCACATTTTTTATACATGATTACCCAAGTTAGGTTGTTGCAAAAAATCCATCTATAAGAAAAGCTCACCTTACTGGCATTAACAGAATCTCCATAAATTGCCATGGCTTGTGATAGGAATGAATAATTGTCTTTTTTCAAAGCACGCAATGCCTCCGTAGATTTAATACATGGATAATTTCATAGAGATATTTTATCATTGGTTTAAACACACCACCTATGGTTATAGCAGACCTGAACTGGCAACGCCGAATAATGGACCCGAAATGTAACACTGGCAACGCAGAGTCAGACAGATAATGGACGTGCGGGCAGCCAAATAATGGACGGGCAGACAGATAATGGACGTGCGGGTTGGTGTCGGATTCATACCTGTTCTTGGCAGCCAAACCCTCCTTCGCAGCGTCTCCAGCTCTCACGAAAACGAAATGACGTGAAACAAAAAACTAAAAACCCAATTTATACAGGCCGCCGGCGATATTTTCAATCGTCTCGCGATATTTTAGAAAATATCGCCGAAATATCGCAAATCTCGCGCGAAATTCAAAACAGACAAATATCGCGATTTTTTGGGGGCGATATTTCGGCTCGCCGAAAATATCGCGATATTTGCGAATATCGCCGATATTTCGGCGATATTATCAACACTGCTTTTATTAATCAAGAATAACGAGGACTTCAATCCTCTTCTTTACAATAAACCAAATACAATATAGTGTAGGGCTCCAACCCTAGATGAAGACACCAATCTCCAATCCACCAAGCTCCAACCTGTACTTTGCCAAGCACCAACTTGGACTTCACGAGGCTCCAACCTCTAGGGCTCCAACCCTATCTTCCCAAGGCACCAACCTTGTCTCTATGAGGCTCCAACCCTCTCACTGGTACAGGCTCCAACCTGGTCTTCTTGAGGACTCCTATCCTCTAGGGCTCCAACCCACTGCTTTAATTCTTCATGATATATTTAATAGTTCTTCACTGCTCCCAATATCCTCTGCAACCAGCCCTGACAAAGTCTTCAAGTTCGTCTTCAACAATGCCCTCAATCAATCCTTAAAGCACCTACCTCATCAATGATAACTTTGTCTTATCAAAAGATGTCACCACTGCTCTTCATGTCACCCAAAAAATTTCTCCAAGGTCACATCATGAGGGCCTTCAACAATGCATCATGGTCTAGTGGATGTCCTTCTTCAAGGATTATTTAATGACTGCTCTTCAAGTATCTTCAAGTGTACTTCAAAATTGCCTGCAACAAATGATGCTCTCACAATGTTGCTCCAAGCCTCAACAATGCTACAATAGGTCTTCAAATGGCTCTGAGATATGCTTTGGCAAATGCTTCAAATAGCCACTACAAATGCCCCTCCAGGTTACTTCAAGGTCTGGTTCAAAGTGTCTCCAAGATGTCTTTCAAATGAGCCCAAAAAGATCTTCAAGTCTGCTCTAGGATTGTCTTCAAAAGGCTGCAATAGGATTGCTCAAATAAGGTCTTCAACCATGTTCCAAATCACCTCAAGGAGGTCCTCAATTACACTTCATAAACTGCTCCAAAAGGGGGTCTCCACAAGCTGCCCAAAACTACTACAGATATGCTTCAAAAGGCTCCTTCAAAACAGCTTCAGTATACCTCCAAAACACCCTCAAGAACTTCCTTCAAAAGACACTTAACTCCTGATTCAAGTTTGCTCCAAAGAGGCTAGCAGAGAGTCATAAGCAGCTTCAAAAAGGGTCCAAACGTATACCAATCTACTGCTACAAGATAGTTAAAAAGAGAACTCCAAGTGTGCTTGTGTACTGCAACAAGTCTACTCAAAAACACTCAGAGAAAAATAGGATATTGGATCTCTGTCAATTAGGTACCTTGCTTAAATGGTTGCATTGGTACGATATACTTAGCCTTAATCTGAAATGAGTATGGTTGTTCTGAAATGGGGACCTAAAGGCTTCTTGTCAACTTACAAGAACCTCTCCCACTCCAAAGCTATATATATATATATATATATATATATATATATCCCAAGATCTATGCTTATGATTGATAATTTGCAAAAATAAGCACTTGAAATAGGTATATGCTTTTTGTTTGCCTTTAACTGCTTAATTGCCTTAAGTTCATTTGCTTTACTGATATTTACACACACATAACAGTAAACAATGCAGCGCATAAACAAACACATAAGACAGCAAGTTTAATTAGGAGTTCACCCAACTCTCGTGGGCTATGTCTCCATGAGCTCTTGTCAACTCGACTAGGCTCTTTGGGATTATGGTAATGCTTCTTTTACAAGTTCCACACTCAACTCCATAGGTTTACAACTGTACCTATGGGCTTAGAATACCATCTTACCCCTGGCTGTCCTTACTCTGCAGATAGATCTAGGCTTCTCTGGACTAGACTCCTTCAATTAGTGCTCTGAGCTATCTTGAGCTCTAGCTTGCACCAACTCCCTCAGAATTATGTTAACTGTCTCTAGAACTCCTTCTTCTGTCTTCAACACACCTCGGACATCAACAATAGCTTGATCATTTGATCTCCTTGCTGTTCTCTAGCTCTTAGCCCTTAAGCTTCTCTGGCTCTCCAACTCTTAAGCTTCTCTAGCTCTCCGGCTCTTAAGCTTCTCTGGCTCTGCAGCTTCTAAGCTTCTCTGTCCGTTCCTCTGTCTCTAATCATGAGGAATCATCTCTTTTGCAGCTCTGCGTCTCTTCGACTCCCTCTCTTTTGTTTTTATTTGATAACTTTAACCAAATTTAGTTATCATACTGACTTTTCTCTAAACTTAGCACATTCGCTAACTTTAGCCGTTTCCCCAGGCTGACCGTCAGGGGTAGCCATTTGGCTTTACGCAACTGCTGGGCGTGCATATGGGTGATATAACCCCAGTGGTTAGGGACATGCAACCAATAGGCTTTTGTAGTCAGGTTCATCCTGGATTGTCGATCTGTCCCGTAATCCAACAGTTCGCGCTAAACCTGATCATCAAACAGTCCGCTCAATCTCCACCGTTTGATCCATGATCTCCAATCCAACGGCTGACAGCCATTTCGGGTGGCCCACTTGCACGGAGATTACCCGCCCAAAAAAGAGGTTTTCTCTCTCCTGCGGCATGCTACGTGTCGGTTGGTGTATGGAATCAGGTGAAGCCCTTCCAATACCACTTACCGCCTGAAGCCCACCCGAAATACTGTTTACTGCCCTCCTTCCAGAACTCAAAAGGTTTAGTTTATTTTCCATAAACTCTTCGGATCCGCTTGCTTGTAGGTTTAGCTGTAAAATGCATTGATCTCCTTTTGATCCGACGGCTGACAATGCTCATCACAATCGGCCCATCGCAAGTCTTCACGCCTTTGGTTAAGTCCTCCCTTTGGCTTTTTGCGATGCGATAAAGCAGTAATCGCATATCGCAATGCCTTAAGGCCTATGGTTAAGTCCTTCCCTTTGGCACATTTGCGATGTGATATAATATTGCCCGATTTCCTTTTTGACCAATCAAACAGGGCCACGTGGCCCAATCCCGGCCTGCCATGTGTCAGCTGTGGATTGGCCGTGAGCCTATACCAAAAATCAACATTTTCAATATAGTTTGAAGATTAATGAAATTGCCTCCTTTTCTAAGGACATTGGACAATTTTCATTTTACAATAACTCCATCCGGAGTCCGTTTTGGTCCATTCAAATTGCAGTAGATTCAGAATGAAGAGATCTATGAAATGAGACTATTTCCAAGAGCATCCTTTGACTTTCATTTTTGATCATTAAAAGTCATCAAGGATCATTTTTTGATCAATGGTAGCAGCTCTTCCTTTTCCCTGTAACATGGAATGCCTTCGATACAGTAGTCTTATAGTCTCAAAAGTTAGAACCTTCGCTTGGACAGAGTTATAATAGCTTCAGAATTCTTGCATAAACAGAGATATAATTGCCTCAAACCTTTCACATGGACAAAGATATACCAGCTTTCTAATTTTTTCTTCTCCATATATAAGATTGTCTCAGGCTCTTCGCTAGCTTCCACAGTGATACATCCCAAATTCTGCTGATATAAATATAATTACAAAATCTCGTTCCTTCAGCCGAGCCTCCAAAAATAGGGCCGAAATATAATAGTTCTAGTATTGTTCTTAAGGTACAAGCCTCTACAAATATAGGTCCAAGATCCGAAATTGTCACTGTAGTGGAAAGCTATAGGTCTACAACAAAAAAATCTGAGCCTTCTATAAGTCTGGGCTAAGTCTGGTCTGCTACAATGTAGTCTCTCCACAGATCCGCAATACCATAGAGGTATTCCTCCTCAGCCTCCTTAAAAAGTTGCCCAAACAGTAAACTTCAATGTCCTCCTCGGCCTCTTATTTGCTCCTGTGATTCTTGTCCGAATTATGAGTATTTCACTGAAATTTTGATGATGGAATGTCAAGTCTAGACGTCATATATACACTAGTTTTGATCATAAATGAAAAGACGCGTCTCTTGGAGGTAAGGCCGACTTGCATGACTCGGCTCATGTCGCTTGCATTAAAAAATATTATTTTTCAACATAAAACTTCATTTTCTCTTCAATGGTAGGCGGTTTGGGGGCGTGTAATAGCTCGTTAGAAAGAGGAAAAAATCCTCTACACTCCTATGCCAATCCCATCCTTAAATAGGGTCATTTTACCACCAATAAAATTATTTTTGTGAGACTGTCATTATTATTTTATTTGTGGCAGCCATTAGGATTTTAGTTTTAGGCCTTCAATGTTTAGGGCTCCTTCCTTATAGAATTAGGCCATCAAGCTTATTAGGATTAGGGCTTCATTCATGTATGTGAAGGTCTTCTTCATAGGCTTAGGGTTCCATACACATAGGCTTCCATTCATGTATCTTAAGGGCATCATAAGTATTAGGACTTGCATCAATGTGTTAGGGCTAAGGCATCTTCTAGAGTATTATGGGCATTTAGATCATGCATCACCAATCTAGGGCATAAATGTACTTAGGGTTTTGTCATGTAGTTAGGGCAACATCATGAAAGGGCTTAAGGCATGTATCACAAGAATATTTTCCATCTCCAAAAATGCCATATTGACATCAATGACAACCTTGAACAACAGAAAATACTGGCAAAAATCTAGTGAGGAATTTCCTCACCCCAAAGGCAATCCCCAGCACAATTGCCTTCAGAAACTCTGCCCTCTGACCCTCTACATCAACCTTTGCACTGCTCTGCGCAACCTGCTTGACGTCAAGCCTCTGACTCATCTCTGATGAAGTTTTTCTGCCCTCTGTTGGCTGGAAGGATGCTTCTCCGGCACTTTGGGACTCCTTCCCGACCTTGGAACTGAAGACGTCTTTCCCTCTCAGCAAATCGAACTTGCCTCTAGAAGTTGTTGCACTGCCCCTGCGTCAACTTCTTTGTGGCTCTTCTGCCTCTTTACAAATGCACTCACCAGATCTGGAATACTTCCGCCAGCCTCACTGTCTTTTCCCCTCACTCACTGCTTCGATCTTTAGCTCTCTCCAGCAACTGACTGCTGCTACTCTAGAAATCGAACTGCTCAAGTGTCTCAAGTGATTTCTCCATCACCACATTGATCTCCTCTTATAATCCTCTGTTGGAGCACCAACGGCCAAGATTAAAACTTAATCAATAGCTAGAATCATCTCTAGATCGATCCGTGTGAATTTCTCGATGATTCTCGCCTGGACTTAATTAATACTGATTTATTAACCATATTCCCCAAGTTTAGATTTAGGAAATAATTAAATATTGGTTAATAATCTAATTAAGTCATTTCTAGGCGGAATTTCCAGAAATGACTTTGAGTTTTGGAAATCTCATGTATTCTAGCCTCTCCACCAAATTTCGTGGCTAGAACACATCCGATGCTACAAAAACTAACATTAACCACCATGATGAACAAATTAATTGCCTTATTGAAAGGATGGATACATTAATGATGCCACCCTTAAACTAACATGGGCCAATACTAAGTCCACCATCACAAAATAGAAGTGAACAAGGATAGGAAGAAACAGTGGAAATAGTCTTTTCGGGCAGCAAGTATCACACCAGAGTGCTAGATCGAAAAAATCAAAGGATTAAAAAAGAATTACCAAAGTATGATGGTAAGGACCACCAAGGAGCAGTCGTTTGCGTCAACAAAATGGAAGGAATTTTTTAATTGAACATTTTGTTCGGTGAAAGAGAAAAGATAGTGACAACTTCCAACAACTTGGAAGGGGAAATCTTATGATTGGTTCCTATGGTGGACCAGGAAATGTAATAACCTTTTCCAATAGAGAAATTCTTCTTGTTGAATAAGAGACACAGCTAGACCTATGGTCAAAACTGGTCTTTCACCCAATCAAATGCAACGACTCATTCTACCTGCCTGATCCAGAATTTCGGCCCTCTCTTATAATTAGCAGTTGCCCCAAAATTTCGTTGTTGCAATAGTTTCCCCAATTACCCAAAAATTTCGACCCCTTGCAACAGTTTCCCCAGAAAAATGACAACCACAGTGAAAGAGACTTGTCCACACATGCAAGTTGCCAAAGAGAGATTTCAACCTCCTACATCGTCCTTCTTTGTCCTTCGCTTGGTTACCAGAACTTGTCTTGTGTGTGTGTGAGATCGAATGCACAAGTGGAGGAGAAGTTGCGACCTTTATATAGTGATTTGTCTAGGTCTAATGGGTGTCTTTTGGAGCCATGTCCGACCTGACTTGGAGGGACGCTGATTTGTAACTTTTGAAGCCAAAAATTACATTTCAAAAATTCAAATTTTCATCTTTAAAAAGACTCAATGGCACTTTGACTCAACAAATTTTTCTTTGACTCAAGCATTTATAAATGTGTTTTACAATGATAAATACAATTACATAAGTGACCAAATGTACATTATGTGGATTGGCCATAGTTACAAATTCAATAAATGACACCACCTAAGATCGCTATAAGAAGGAATGAGTTCAAGCTTATTTGACCATCCATCCAAGTACAACATCTCAAGAAGATAATTAGCCAAGTGTGAGGGGCCTCAAGGAAGTTGCGGTAAATAGGAAGGTCTACTATTGCTCCGAGTTGTACTAAAGTTTGTGGGAGGTCTTCTCTGTTTATGCAGTCGAGTTGAAGGGGAGTCTCTCTATGATTGGGCAATCGAGTCTTGTTAGAGAAAAGACCTAAAATAGGCCTAGAATTCTCTCTATTCTGTAATAAGGAAAGAGGATCGAAAGTGTGATCACTGGAGGAGAGCCAAGGTACTTGGTTGTTGGGTAAGTAGGCCAAGAAGCCTATAATGATTGCAGACTAGAGGCCTAAGTAGCCTCTATGGAGAGTGTTGTCGCGCGGATTGACACGACAACGCTCAGACCGGGGGCTGTCACTCTGATCCCCGGTCTCTCCGTTTAAGCCTGTCTCCCAAGGCTAAGGGGGGTAGACCCTGCGAGATGATGAAGGCCAACTGCCAAAGAGTTGGGCTGGGAGACGAGATGCACTAAAATGATTTTATTAATTTGATGGACCAGTGCCTTAAAAGATTATTATTGCAATGATTACTTGTTAAATGATAAGAAAGATGAACCGTGAACAGCAATCATTTGTCATCAACTAAATCACAATGCTCTTAGAATGATATCCGGCAACTGAAAAATTTGAAAAGATGAATGTTTTAAAACACCACGAATCATAAACCATTAACCAGATATCAGGTTCGCATCTCGGAAAAAAAAATTAGATCTTCAGCAATAAAGATATAGCATGAAAACCACTGAAACTTGGCAAAATAAAATTTCCGCAATTTTTTTTTTTTTTTTTTTTTAAATAAAAAAATAAAAATCTAAAAAGTAAAAAAAAACTAAACTAAGCCTAAAAATTTTATAAATCTCCCTTTTTTATTTTTATTTTTTTTTGTATTTCCATATAATAAAAGTCTATAAAAAAAACAAAACAATTAAAATCTAAAATTTAAAATAAAATTTAACCAAAGTCTAACAACGATTTTTTGATTTTTCAATTTTATATATATTTTAAAATCCTAAAACTCTAAAACTAAACTAAGCGTATCTAAAATTAAACTCTAACTAGAAATTAAAATCTAAACGCTAAAGCTAACATCTAACAATACATTCTATGGTCATAACACACACACAGGCTTAAAAAAAAAATCGAAAAATTTATCCTTCGCACGCTAACAAAGATACGCTTTGACGCATGCAACCTACAGGTCCGTAAGCCAAATAAAATATCGTGATTCCTCAGATAGCTACAAGAAACGACTGCCAAAACAATGGAATGAGTTGGACGTGAGCAGAGAGGGGGCAATGGCCAGCGGGTGGTTTCGATGGCGGAGTTAAACACAGTCGGCCACACTTCATTTTTCATTTAATTTGCAGGCGAGACGAACAGCTTTGGAGCGGAAAAAGAATGCGACAGTACTGAGGGCTCGGCTTTTTTTTTTTTAAAGACTGGAAGGAGGAAAACAAGAGACCGAGGGCAAAAGAAAGAGCGGATTGAGATTTCCAACAGTTACCAATCCTCCTGCGCTTGCCCACGCCCTTATCGAAATGCCTGCGCAATTTTTTAATTTTTTATTTTTTATATTTTTGAAGACTGGTTTGCGTGCAGATGATTTATGGCAAAACGAATTAGGAGCATCGGGTTGTGAATCGTGGGACTGGGCAGCGGAAATATGGTGAATGACTTCGATGAAAACCCGTCAGTAAAAAAAAAGCGTGAAGGGTTGAGTATGTCACGAGAGAGGTTGAAATGATGGAAGCATGGAGCTGCGTGGGTACAGTGGCATGGAATGACTGCTTATTAAACAGAAATGAAAACTTATGCATACACTTACCTGATCTCGTTGAAACCAGAGAATAGCTGCTTTCGTAATAGCGTGAATATAACAGCTCGGTCAACACCCTTTGCTGGTGCCCATATGCATTCCAAAATAAAAAATTTAACTACACCGCCCTCAGAAATAATGCAGCTCTCCACAAAATTTATATCGGAAATTCCCGGCTCGAAATTTGCTTGATGACACCCCGAAAACTTCACAATCACATGCACCTGTAACCTGCAAAGGAAGGAAAGTTCCTATGAAAACTGCATAAAACAGAAATTTAAAACCCTAGACAGCTGATTATTTTACAGACTTAGGCCCCTCAACAGCCAGGTTTAGCCATAATAACAGAAATATTTTCGAAATATCAGAAATTTTGAACTTCACTGTGAACAGAAAGAAAATCTCTCAATGTAAAACAGAAAAGAAACTTTGAATGATTAACCCAGGGAACAATCAGCTGGGCTCTGCACAGAAAAGCCAGTGGGAGTCGGCTGGTTCAGCCCAGAACTTCCCCAAACGCCCACAAATATCCTTCACTAAAAAAGTTTCCCTGCACATCTCAAGCAACCATCAGCACAGAGAGAAGGAGTGCTGCTAGATCTCAGAAAATAATGGAGATACCTGCCATTATTTCAGAAACCCTAGCAGCCCTCAAACCCTAGCAGGTGAACAAGATACCTGTGCTCAAACTACTCTAAAAAAAACAAGCTATGATTAATGGCTGAAAACTGAAATATGCAGAAAATTAAAGATCTCACAGCAATTCCAGAGAGTAACACCAACACGATTTGGACCCCAAAGTCTTTTTATTAACCAGAAAATCAGATTACAAGAGAGCTTTTCAGTACAGACTCACAGATCAGACGATTTGGAATGACCCCCTAAGACCCTATATAAAGGAAATGATCCTAACGGCTAGTTCGAGTGATCCATGTAGAAATGATCTCGACCGTTGATGAGGATCAAGACATCTCTTGATCTCATCCGTCGATTTATTAACTTAAAATATTATTATTTTATTAGTTAGGGTTTTTGCTTCATTTTTTAATTTTTTACTATTTTTTATTATTTTATTATTTTTATTCATTTTTTTAATTTTTTAATTCATTTTAAAATGGATCACTGAACTAAGCCTTTCGGAAACATCACCTAGGACCTAGGACTTAGGACTCATGAGGGGATTTAAAACATTTCTCGACCCTCAGGACACATTACATCATGACTTTTACAAAGTTACATCTTAAGGGACAAACCCATTTAATATAGACCCTCACAAAACACCCAGTTCTGCGACACAACTATAATCTAGCAGATTTAACACACTAGGATTTTCCTAAAGTTCTAATGACAAAATCCATCCCGGCTTTGGGGTCAGGTTTGAAGGAAAACTCTGCCGATCCATGGATCGGTGAGACGAAAAACCTTCCGGGACATAGATTATCATAGAAAGTTAGGTCCACCTAGGCAGCTTTACATACATGACTCTGATCTGCTTAGATTATTTACAATTCATATATGCAGACTGGGTTTACAACTGAAATGATCAAGCTGCTGATGATGGCAGGATGGCACGGACATGCTGATCAGGTGTTGCTTCTTTCTGTCAAGAAAAACGGGGTGCACTGCATGGGTAGTTGACCAGTAGGGGTCAACAGAGAGCAAAGAGAAGAAGGGTTTGTTGAGCTGAGAAAAAGGAATACTGCATGTCGCAACTAAGGGAGCCACAAACTTGTGATGTGACAGAGATTTGAGTAAGGGTCGAAGTGTGTTTAGGTCTAAGATAGGGTCGCAAGGTGGTTGTTGTCTGTGGAGTATAGTTGCTAGTGGAGTAGGGTTGTGAAGAAGAGTATTGAACAGTAGTGATTTTGGGAGCCCTAAGTACAGTGAACCAAGTGGTGATCCATTGTTGCGTGGGTTGTACAGTATGTCCTAGATCAGTTGGTTGTGTGAGGGTTGGTTTGATGCCCTAGTTCAATCAAGTTAGTAATAAGAGGGCAAAAGTTGAAGGCCCTACGAGTAGTCTATCTTGGAGGATCAAGAGGGTTGTTAGAGGGCAGTTTGTGTGCACCTAAGATCAATCTTCTTGGACCAAAAGGAGAGATTGATAGAGGTAGATTGATCAGTTGGAGATGCAAGCGTTTTGAAGCTACAGAAGTACTTGAGAGCAAGAGAAGAGGTGGCAAAGGACTTGCCAGGTGTTCAAGGGACGTGGACTTGGAAGCACTACATCAGCAAGTAAGTTAAGTGTGTCATGTTCAAGAGTAGTTTGATAGTCATACGTTGTTGACTTCAAGACCTAGTTGTTCTTAAATCAGGGCTAATTTTGAGGGTCATGATCCCTAGTACAAGAGCCCTATGTTTGTTGTACTAAAGTTGTAATATAACAAGTTTTGGATTGAAAATTTATTCTTTGTACAACATTGATTCATTGTTGTACATTTTTTGTTGTGGAAAGTGCTTGGTGTTGTGGCATTTTAGTGTGTTTGTGATCGTGTTTTAGACACAGACTTGATTTTGAAGTGTCAAGGAAAAAAATCAACATGGTATCAGAACTGCATTGAAGGGACAACTAAATCAGAGTGTGCACAATGAAGCAGCTTAAGAGAGAGCTAATAAATTGCCTAGAACATGGAGCAGAAGGTTTAGCTAGAAACATGGAAATGTGGTCTTGACTGGCTAGGAGATAAGATATGTTGGGAATTTTGGTGGATTGGTGGAGAACCTGGTGAACAACAGTTTTTTGTGTGGCAAGATGTAGATCATGGACTTCCAATAACTTGTCAAAGATTTTTCGAACTGCTCAAGGGGTTCTTTGGCATGAACGAGTTAGCTTCATGTGAAGGACAAGTTAGTGTCTTCATTGGGTTGTGAAGTTGCACATCCAACATTGGACTCATGTGCATGTGAGTTATTTGATCTAGGAGGATGAGATCGCTTGCTAACATGAGTTGCGGTGGTCTAGAGTGATTAGACCCAGTGTTAGATTGCAGCTCAGACTAACCTTGGAAGGACACAAGTTTAGTAACAAAACTTTCTAGGAGGGGGGAAAACAAAGCGAGTCAGTGGAGATTGTGTAGACTCAGAGGGAGTCTAGCTTTAGAGGGAGACTTTGAAGGATTGTCAATTGCCTTATGGAAGTTCGAATCTTCAGTTTCTGAGAAGATCGAGGCAAGGACACTACCAAGGATAGTGTGGTTTATTCTACAAGCTATGTTGCAGTGGTGAACACCAAAGATTGGGTTGGTGCCGCCAATGATGACGAGATATATCCGAGCGGTGGAAGTACCTCCCTCGCTAAGATGGAGCGTCGATATATATAGTTTGGGAGATACTCCCACAACCCCTTGGGTACTGAGTTTGTGAGGTGGTGACCCATAGATATTTGGCTTTGTGGGCAATGTAGCCAAGTGGTGGGTTTTGTACCCAAAGTTGTGTATGCAAGACCAAATGCAGAAATTGATAATTTATTCATTGCAAGCATGAGGGGCACCCTTGAATGGCTAAGGGGCACCTAGACCTTCAATGATGTGGCAAAAGACAAATGAAAGCAATTTTATTTCTTGAGTTAGAAAGGTTTTTGTGGTTTGGTTCAAGTCAGCTTGACCCATGTGACATGACCCCTAGTGAAGAATGACACCACCTAAGATCACTATAAGAAGGAATGAGTTCAAGCTCATTACGTCAACATCTAAAGAACATAATTATCCAAGTGCGAGAAGCCTCAAGGAAGCTATGGTAAAGAGGAAGGCCTACTATTGGTGTGAGATTTACTAAAGCTTGTGGGAGGTCTTCTCTATTTATGCAATCGAGTTGATGGAGAATTTCTCTATGATTGGGCAGCAGAGTCTTGTTAGAGAAGAGGCCTAAAATAGGCCTAGAATTATCTTTGTTTTATAAGAAGGAAAAGGGGCCCAAAGTATGTGATTATAAGAGGAGAGCCAAGTTACTTGGTCACTGGGTAAGTAGGTCAAGAATCCTGTAACGGTTGCGGACTAGAGGACCAAGTAGCCTCTATGGACAGCGAAGAGAAGAAGAGTTTGTTTGGCCGAGAAAAAGGGTTGCTGCAAGTCGAGAAAAAGGGAGCCACAAACATGTGATGTGACTAAGGTCTGAGTAAGGGTCGAAGTGTGTTTGGATCTGAGATAAGGTTCCAAGTTGGTTGTTGTCTGTGAAGTATAGCTTTTGGAGGAATAGGATTGTCAATAAGAGTATTGAACATAAGTATTTTTGGCAGCCCTAAGTATAGTGAACCAAGTGGTGATTCATTGTTACATCGCCTATACAGTGAGCCCTAGCTCAGTGAATTGTGTGAGGGTTGGTTTGATGCCATAGTTCAATGAAGTCAGTGATAAGAGGGCAGAAATTGAAGACACTAAGAGCAAGCTATCTTGGAGGAGAAAGAGGGTTGCTAGAGGGCAGTTTGTGTAAGCCTAAGATCATTTTTCTTGGAGCAGCAGGAGTGATTGATAGACACAAATTGATTAGTTGGAGATGCAAGCATTCTGAAGTTGCAAAAGTACTTATGAGCAGTAGAAGAGGTGGCAAAGGACCCGCCAAGTGTTCAAGGCACGTGGATTGAAAGGGTTGTGGAAGTGCTACATCAGCAAGTAAGTCGGTGTGTCTTGTTCAAGGGTATTTTGATAGTCATACGTTGTTGACTTCAAGATGTTCTTGTATCAGGGCTAATTGTAAGCGCCATGATCCTTGGTACGGGAGCCCTATGTTTGTTGTATTAAAGTTGTAATATAGCAAGCTTTCAGTTGAAAAATTCTCCTGTGTACTACATTGACTCGTTTTTGTACGTTTTCCACTATGCAAAGTGTTTGGTGTTGTGGCATTTTACTGTGTTTATGCTTGTGTTTTAGACATAGACTTGATTCTAAAGTTTTGAGGAAAAAAATCAACATGGTATCAAAACTACTTTGAAGAGACAGATGTATCAAAGTATGCACAATGAAGCATCTTAAGGGGGAGTTAAGAAATTGCGTATAACATGTAGCAGAAGGTTCAACTAAGAACAGGAAATGTGGTCTTGACTGGCTAGGTGACAAGATAGGCTGGGAGTTCTAGTGGATTGGTGGAGAACCTAGTGAACAATAGTTTGTTGTGTGGCAAGATGCAAATCATGGACTTCCGATGACTTACCAAAGATTCTTGGGACTGCTCAAGGGGTGCTTTGGCAAGAGTGAGTTAGCTTCGTGTGAAGGACGAGATGATGGCAAGCTAGTGTCTCCATTGGGTTGTGAAGTTGCACATCTGACAATGGACTTATGTGCACGTGAGTTATTTCACCCAGGAGGAAGAGATCGGTTGTTGAGTTGAGTCGTGGTGGTATTGTGTGATTAGACCCAGTGTTTGACCTTAGCTAAGACTGACCTTGGAAGGACACAAGTTCGGTGGCAAAACTCTCCAAAAGGGAAAGCAGTGTGAGCCAGTGGAAGTTGAGTAGACTCAGAGGGAGTCTAGCTTCAGAGGGAGACTGCGAGGGATTGTCAGTTGCCCTATGGAAGTTTGAATCTTCAAGTTCTAAGGAGATCGAGGTAGGGACACTACCAAGGATAGTGTGGTACATTATATAGGCTATGTTGCAATGGAGAATGCCATATATTGGGTTAGTATCGCCGACGATGACAAGATACTTTTGAATGGTGTAAGTACCTCCCTTGCTAACAAGGAGTGTTGAAATGTGTAGCTTGGGAGATACTCCCACAACCCTTAGGGTACTGGATTTGTGAGGAGTTGACCCAAAAATATGTGGTTTTGTGGGAAATGTACCCAAGTGGTCGGTTTTGTACCCAAAGTTGTGGGCACAAGACCAAGTGGAGAAATTGATAATTTCTTCATTGCAAGCATGACGAGCACCCTTGAATGGATAAGGGGCACATAGGGCTTTAATGATGTGGAAAAAGACAAATGAAAGGAATTTTATTTCTTGAGTTTGGGTTTTTGTGGTTTGGTTCAACTTAGCTTGACCCATGTGACATGACCCTGGTGGAGAATGACACCACCTAAAATCACTATAAGAAGGAATGAGTCGAGCTCATTTGATCATCCATCAACGT
This sequence comes from Pinus tabuliformis, assembly GCA_031772625.1. Lineage (NCBI taxonomy): Eukaryota > Viridiplantae > Streptophyta > Pinopsida > Pinales > Pinaceae > Pinus > Pinus tabuliformis. The sequence goes on along the minus strand of CM062820.1, from coordinate 780,647,428 downwards.
GCAACATCTCAAGAAGATAGTTAGCCAAGTGCAAGGAGCCTCAAGGAAGTTGCGGTAAAGAGGAAGGTCGGCTATTAGTCTGAGTTTTACTAAAGCTTGTGGGAGGTATTTTTTGTTTATGCAATCGAGTTGAAGGAGCATCTCTCTGTGATTGGGAAATTCAATCTTTTTAGAGAAGAGGCCTAAAACAAGGCTCGCATTGTTTATGTTCTATAAGAAGGAAAGAGGGTTGAAATTATGTGATTATAGTAGGAGAGCCAAGGTACATGGTTGTTGGGTAAGTAGGTCGAGAAGCCTGTAATGATTGCAAACTAGAGGCCCGGGTATCCTCTGTGGACAGTGTTGTTGCACAGATTGTCACAACAACGCTTAGACCGGGGGCTATCACCCTAATCCCCGATTTCTCCGTTTAAGCCTGTCTCCCGCGGCTAAGGGGGGTAGACCCTATGGGACAATAGATGACCAACTGCGGACCAGTTGGGTTGGGAGACACGAGGGGAAATAAGCACTTAATTGATTTTATTAAGTTACTAGACCAGTGCCTTATAGAGTTAATGACTGAATGATTATCTATCAAATGTTGCGGAAAGATGAACTCATTAACAATCATTTACCATCAGATACTCAAACAAATATTCACTTTTACCAAATGCGAGATAATCAATAAATGCTCAATGGCTTAACAATCTTCCAGCAATGAAAACTCAATAACGATATTCCGGCAATTAAAATTCAAAAGATTAAATGCTTGAAATAACCACGTAATTTCAAATGCTAACCAGTTATCACTTTTAAATAGCTAACTTCAAAATGAACATTAAGTGCATTTAGCTATAGAAAAATATCACAAAAGACACCAAAATGATTTTTCACTTTTTAGCTAAGCTTTTTCAAAATTTATTTATTTATTTTTTATATGTTTCTAAACTAAAAAAAATCAAAATAGAACAAAATTAAAATTCTAAATTAAAATCTAACTTGAAACCATAAAGGAAATTTTTATGTTTTATGATTTCTTTTTTTGAAATTAAGATCAAAACAAAACAAAATTAAAAAGCCTAAAAGAAATCAATACTTAATCTCTATATGAAAATAAAAGTCAAATTCTTTTATTTTAAATATATATATATATATATATATATATATATTAATTCTAAATTTAGATTCTAAATTAACATCTAATTCAAAATCAAACCCTAAACTAAACTAAACTAAGAACCTAAAAAAAATTAAAACTTAAATCTAATCTAAATCTAAAAAAAAATGAAAAAAGCAACCACTCACCTAATCATACATATATAAAAATAAAAAATTAAAATCTAAACTAAAACTAACTCTAAAAGACCTTAACTCAGAAAATAAAACAAAACCATAAAAATCTTTTTGATTTTTTTAATTTTTATACTTTTATGGTTTTTTTTTATATTATTAAAATCTAAATTTGAACAAAATTAAAGAAATCTAAGTCTAAAGTTAAAACAAAAATTTAATAGATATAAAACTATAATGAACTAACGCATATTAAAAACTGAAACTAATGTTTTTTCTTTTTTTGTCCTTTTTACTAAAACGAAACTACAAAAAAAAAGACTACGCTGCCCCAACAAACAATCGAAATGTGCTCATGCGATAATCAGATTTTCATTAGTTGTTTTGGAGTGTTGGTAGGCACATGTGAGGAAGGAGACACTCGACGGCAGCGTAGAGAATTTGATTTTGAAGGTTGAAGGCTGCGGAAGATGCGTGGAACGAGGCAGCTGTGTGAAGGGACGAGGAAGCAATGAAGGAGATTGCGCAGGTTCTGGAGTTTCGATGGCGGAGGGACAAGGCAAGCTGCGTGAGTTTTGCAAGTGCCTAGAGAGATGTGCAATTGCGAAAGGGAGCAGAGGACATTTGTTGATCTGATGGGTTTGCATGCAGGCTTTGGAGGTTTGAAGCAGCGTGAAGCTGCAAGGACAACAGCGAGCAGGTGATGCGTATAAGGGATTTATTATTTCTTCTTTTTTTTTTTTGAAACTTAGCTGTGTGAAAGGAATACAAGCTCGCTGCGTGAAGGTGAGGAAATGGACACAGTTGCAGCTGGAGGTAACACGCAGAGAAGGAGCTGCGTTGAGAGACGTGACGGCGCAGATTTGCCTCAAAAGAAAAAAATCAAAATGCCCCTGTAACACAAAGAAACCCCAAGAAAAAGCAAGGAGCTGATCAAACCCTCGGAAATCTTCAGGAAACCCTGCAACCTGTAATGGAAAAATAGCTAAAGAATATATATATATATATATATAGATAAAACTAAAACCCTACAAACCAGCTACAATTATTTACAACCTTATGACTCTAAAACAGCCAGATTTGTCAGTAATTTTTAATAATATTTTCAGAATTCCAGATTTACTATAAGATACTTCAGAAACCTCTCATGCAACTCAAAAATAAACTCTAAATGATAAACCCAGAATCAAAATTGGCTGGGCTCTACAAGAGAGTGTTTGGCGGGAGTCGGCTGGTTTAGCCTAGAACTTCCCCAAACGCTCGTTAATTTTCTCAATCTGGATTTCCTACACAGCTCACTTCAGCTATCAATAAAGAGGGAAAAAATATTATTAAATTCCAAATCCAATGGAGATACCTGCCATTACTTTCAGAAATTCTATTACTATTAAAACCCTAGTGAGTGAACAAGATACCTATGTTCAACATCACTCTTCACCAAGCTATTACTAATGGCTGAAAATAAAACTATGCAGAAAATAAAACAGCTTACAGCACTTCAGGAGAGTAACACCAGCAAGATTTCAACCCCAAAGTCTTCCTTTATTGCACCAGAAAAAGTTTACAAGAGAGCTTCCTTCAGCACAAGACTCACAGATCGAATGATTTCAAATGACCCCTAGCACCCTATTTAAAGGAAAATTTCCCAACGGCTAGTTCGAGTGATCCATGTCAAAATGATCTCGGCCGTTGATGAGGATCAAGATATCGTTTAATCCCATCCATCGAAATTTTAATAAATTAAAAATTAAAATTTTGCATTTGTTTTCTCAAAATTTCAACTTATTTTATTATTTTGTTTTATTTTATTTTTTATTTTTTATTTTTAAAATTTTTTTTATTATTATTTTGTTTTTTTTGTATTATATTTCTTTTTTATTTTTTTTTCAATTTCTTTAATTTTTATTTTTTGGATCCTCGAACTTAGCCTTTGGAAAAATTACCTAGGACCTAAGACTTATGACTTATGAGGGGACTAAAACATTTTCTAACCCTCAAGACACTTTACATCATGACTTTTACAATTTTACATCTCAACGGGGAAAACCCATTTGACATAGACCACCCAGTTCTGCGACCAAATATAATCTAGCAGATCAACGCACTAGGATTCCCTTAAGATTTTAATGACAAAATTCATTCCAGCTTTGGGGTTAGGCTGAAGGAAAACTCTGCCAATCATGGATCGGTGAGACAAAAAACCTTCCGGAACGTAGATTATCACTAAAAATTAGGTCCACCTAGGCAATTTACATACATGATTCATATCTGCTAAGATTATTTACAATGTACACATGCATACTGGGTTTACAACATAACACAATCAGGTTGATGATGGAAGTCGAATGGCGACACCTCGATGAAGCGCTATCCCTTTTGCGAAAAAAAGAAAAGGTGTACTGCTATGGGTAGTTGACACGTAGTGGTCAACATCTGGCTCTACTTGAGGACACGTTGCTGCACTGTAGGAATGTGAGAATCTAGAATCTGCACCCATGCAACACACAACCAAAAATAAGTAGTGTCCATCCAAAAAACCATCATATAGCATTAAGCACATGAAAGATATAAGCTCTTCATTTATTAACTATCTAGTAACAAGGAAAGTAAATCTAATCCTAAAACATAAATAAAACACTGAAATGACCAGGAGTAAGGTTAGAAATACAATACAAAGGATGCCCCATGGCATCAGATATCATCTTTGAAGAACAACTTGAGCATTTGGCCATTTGCAGGTAGATCAAGTGGTTCGTCATCCAATCTGCTCAAGTAGAATGAGTTTGGTCCAGCTATATCTCGAATGATATACGGTCCCAGCCACAAACTGTCGAACTTCTTATGTTTTCCTGGTTTTTCATTCTTGCGATCCCAAAGAAGTACCATATCTCCCACCTGCAAAGATCTAGATCGAGAGAATTTATCAAAGCTTTTCTTAATATTAGATTGATTTTTACATATAGCATCAAACGCTGTCCTACGAGCCTCATCTAACTCCACAATCTGATCTATTCTATTATGAACAACATCTTTATTAGTTGAAAAATGTTGAAGGAGCTGATAAGTTGGCAATTTCAAGTGCACAGGTAAGGTTACATCCAATCCATAAACTAATTCAAAGGGAGATTTACCAGTAGCTTTCTTCTTAGTAATTTTATCTGCCCATAAAGCATACTTGATTTTGCTATCCCATGATCTCTTATTATCCCCTACTGTCTTCTTGATAATGGTTATGAGATTCTTGTTACTTGACTCAGCCAAACCATTACCCTGAGGATAGTAATTTGATGAATGAGATAAGATAATGCCATATTTGAAACAGAAAGATGAAAACTCTGAAGAACTAAAAGCCTTGGCATTATCAGTAGTGATCTTAGCAGGGACACCAAATCTAGTAATGATATTATTTTCAATGAAATCCATAATAACCTTTTCAATGGCATTCTTAGCAGGAATGGCTTCAACCCATTTAGTGAAATAATCTGTAGCGGTCAAAATCCATGAGTAACCATTGCTAGAATTTTCATGGAACTTCCCGATGAAGTCCAGACCCCAATGCTGAAAAGGTGCCTCTACAATGACAAGTTGTAGGGGCAGGGCAGCAAGCTTCTGTTTCCCAGTGAATAGTTGATAGGCTTGACAAGTTCTAACAAACTTATGCACATTAGAAAAAATTGAAGGCCAATAATAACTAGCTCTCAGAATTTTGTGGGCGGTAGTTCTAGCAGCATAATGACCACCACAAAATCCTGAATGCAACTCAGAGATTAATTTCTTGAATTACTTCAACTCAATTTCATCAACACACCTAAGTACTATGCCCTCAGGATTTCTCCATCCAAGGCCATCCTTCATAAGGCAATACTTAGTGGCTTTTAGTCTAAGAGCCCTTCTCTTATGAGCAGCTAAATGGTTAGGACATGTAAGGTTCATCAAGCAATAAACGATGTCCTTGTACCACTCATGTTCTCCTAATCTTTGCAACTCCGATGAAGATAGATCGCTAAGACAAAATAAACCAAGGGTCTTTTCGTTACATTCAGTCAACATTTGAGCCAAACCTTGGCCTTTGACTAGCTTGGTGGGTCTGATCTCTAAATCATATTCTTGTATTTTAGTAACCCACCTAGCGCGAGTCCCTAAGCAATCAATTTGAGTTAATATATCTTTAACAACAGAATGTGGGACGAAAGCAATGATTTTAGAATAACCCACATAAGTTTTGAAGTGCTTAAGAGACTTGACCAGGGCATAAGCTTGCTTTTCCATGGTATTGTACTTCAATTCGGAATTTTGAAGCGCTCTACTCATGAAAGCAATAGGCTATTCGTGACCATCTTTATTTTTTTGTCACAGGACACTGGCAATGGTATCTTCGGAAGCGAAAGAAAAAAACATGAAATCCTTGGAATAATCGGGACTAACTAAGATAGGAGCTCTTGCAATAGCGCATTTGATTTCTTGAAAAGCTTTTTTGCCGTCTTCTTGCCAAACAAATTTTGCATCTTTCTTCAGAAGACTTTGAATAGGCTTAGCTATTTCTGCGTAATTTGGAATAAACCTTCTAAGAAAATTTGTCTTTCCAAGGAAAGATTGAAGGGATTTAAGATTATGAGGAAGAGGAATCTTTTGGATTGCATCAATTCTTTCAGGATCAATCTTGATTCCATCCTTAGAAATGATATGGCCAAGTAATTTCCCTTCGGTTACTCCAAAAACAGACTTAGCTGGATTCAAAGAAATCCCATATTCTCTACATCTAATGAAAACCTGCCTAAGATGATTTATATGACTAATACCATCTTTAGAAAATACAGTAAGATCATCTTGGTAAATATCAATAAACTTCCTGATTAACCCCTTGAAGGCGTAATCCATAGCCCTTTGAAATGTAGCCCCAGCGTTGGTTAATCCAAACGGCATTCTAATGTATTCAAAAGTACCCCATGGTGTGGTGAATGTGGTTTTATGACGATCTTCCTTTTTAACCCATACCTGATTGTACCCAGAAAAGCCATCTAGCAACGACATCATTCCAGAACCGGTTACTCTTTGCAATAAAGTCTCCATGTTTGGCAAAGGGTAATTATCTTTCTTGCATGCTAGATTAAGATTTTGAAAATCAACACAAAGCCTTATCATACCGTTCTTTTTCCTAACAATCACCAGATTTGAACACCATGTCGAATGCCTTGTTTGAGTGATAATTCCAGCCGCAAGCATTTTCGCAAGCTCTTTCTGAACCAAAGGGGCTAACTTAGGATTAATCTGCCTAAGCTTCTGGCGAAAGGGTTTAGCATTTTCATCTTTTAAGGGGATAGTATGTTCCATGACATCTTCCCTATAGCCCTTTAATTCATCATAAGAAAAAGCTAAAACATCTCGATATTCGCAAAGTAAATTAGTTAACTTTTTTCTTTCCTCCACACTAGTACCTTTACCAATTTTAACAATCTTCAGGTTCTCAAAAGTACCAATGTTTATCTCGAGATATTCGCCTAGGTCCATTTTATTTTCTTCTCTCAATTTCGTGGCATCGTGACAATCAAAGTGTTGCTCTAAGGCAACCACATTCCTAGGAGTAGGATTTATGATATGCTCATGATTTAAAGATCCATCCTCCTCAGAATCTATCCGGAAATCTTCAAACTCATCCAAACTATTAAGAAAATGAATGACTTGTTTTTCATCATTAAAGACTTGCCAATGCTCTGAGTTATCTGGAACAGATGGTCTAAATATTACTTCCATTTTGATCTTATCCTTAATTAGCTCATCAGATAACTGGAAGGTAGTAGCAGCTACGGCAAGTTCATCTGCCAAACTATTTTGCTCTCTTGGGATAGCTTCGAGGTCAAGGGCATCAAAATGTTCCATAGTATCCCACACAGCATTTCGATAATTCCTTAATCTTTGATTTTTACATGTGAATTTATTTTTAAGCTGCATGATAATTAAATCAGAATCTCCCTTAATGCTAAGCAACTTAATTTTCAAAGACTTTGCCAATTCAAGACCCAACAATAAGGCCTCATATTCAGCGACATTGTTGGTAGCTTCAAATTCTAATCGATACACAAACTTGAAAATGTGATCAGGGGGAGATTTAAGCACTATTCCAGCACCCTTACCATGCCTAGACGATGCACCATCAAAGTACATGTACCAAACTCTATCATTGAGATCCTTAATCTTATCATCAGGAGGAATTATGAAATTAGACATGATAGCGTAATTCCCAATGTCAGATTGCTCTTTGATTATCTCGTTGTGAGGTCTCTTAGGATCTTCAACATGGAATTTTCTTTCAGGCTCTCTATTAAGTCTTACAAAACCATCACCTCTAGGAGAAGGAATCATAGCATATGACCAATTCATTTGAATACTTCCTCCTAGATCAGAGGCCCACTTTCTGGATAAAAGCATACCCCAGGCATCAGGCACATCAACAACAACTATATCCATAACAATCATGATGTCTAGGTAAACTAATAGATGAACCTATAGATCTTTGATCAAACCATGCAGTTCAATTTTCTTAGAATCCATGGCGCATATGTTATAGTAGGGTCTAGAAACTCTTAAGTTAAGTTGTTCCATGACCCTCTTAGTCATGACACAGGCTGATGCACCAGAATCCAACATGCAATTATTCAATTTATATCCATTAACTGACAAGGTGATAAAGAAAGGCTGGTGATCTTTGTTATCTGCATCTAAGCTTTGCAAATATATGGGAGCATCGTGATAGTCAACTTCCAGAGTCTTTTGTTGAGAAGTATTTACTTGAGGACCTTGAATAGCTTTTAGTAACTTATCTCTTTGGGAAGGGATTTTAGCAATCTTGGAGACAGGAACCCAGATTTTTGCATTGTTAAACTAACTTCCCAAATCGACATCTAATCCAGAGTTTAAACTAGGGTTAAAAGTTCGAGGGGGAATTTGATTCCCGCTCTGATCTTTATCCCTTCTCTGATAGGTCAAACCTTTATCTCTAACAATTTCCATGATTTGCTCCGGAGAGGGTTTTTCACCATATAACCTAGCCAAAATGTCATCTTCATTTTCAAGGTTATTTATACTAAAAGCTATTGAAGGATTCATAACGTCACCACTATTCTCCTTGACCTCTATCCAATCATCCATAGACAAAGGAAACTTGCTACCTACTACATTTATTTGATCACCTGCCCCAAACATTCCATTATCTAAAATTCTTCTAACGATGGGACAAGTGGCCTCTTCATGAAGAGCATCACAAACCCGACAGTAAGGAGGAGCATTATCAACCAAATTAGTAAGCGGATTAGGAGGTCTCTGCTCACTAGATTGACCCTTCTTTTGCCAATTGTTATTTCTGTTATTATTATTTCGAGGTTGGAAATTTTGCGTTTGTGCTCTTTCCATTTGGACCAACCTATTCTGCAAAGTAGCTATCTCCTTATTATGATTAATTTCCATGCTTTCGATCTTTTGGAGCAATTTCTGAACAAGCTCGCTTTCAGGCTCTTGAACTGCTTTTCCTTTAGGTTCTTTTAGTTTCGTAGCAGCCCTATCGAAACCTGGGATCTCAGACTTCCCAGATGTTGCCTTGTCCTTTTCAAGCTCTATAGCTAAGGCCTGGCAATCTCTATAATCATTAAGTCTAGCACGCCTTAATTCATAAGATGGCTCAGGACTAAAGGCATCAATGTAAAAATCTCGAAGAGATTTGTCGATAGGTTTATAGTCTTGAGGTAATTCTCTAACAATACCATTAAACCTTTTGTTAAATTCTTCAACAGTTTCATTCTCTCTCTTTTTTATTATACTAATAGCTTTCACGAGGTGTCTTCCTTCTCTCTTATCTCCATACTTTTCTTTAAAGGCATCGATGATCGATTGTAAGGAATTAAATGAATTCCGAAGCTTTTCTGCAAACCAACCATAGGCATCGGCCCCTAAGGTTATAATAAAAGGAGTCATTCTAAAATCCTCATGATCAAAATCAGCAGACCTTGCGTACTTAGCCATCCATATACTAAAATCTCTCAAATGCGAATTAGCACTAATCACATTATCTCCCTGAAAGTTAGGCAACTTATCTATCCCAAGTGATGGAAGATCATTGGGATACCCTGGAATGTTAGAAAAATTGCAAGGGGCATATATATCCATGATGTTGTGCCCAACTTGACTAGTAAAAAGCAAATGGATATCAGAGAGGGCTTCTTGTCCGAGGTTAACAAGAAGTGTACGAGAAGAGAGTTTGTGTAATCGTACCCTGAGAGCCCTTTCAGGATCAGGAGCAGGATTGCACAGACTGCTTGGATGTCTTCTAGTATACACTCTTGTAGATAATATATGAAGTGGAGTCACCACCCAGACAGGAAGTGAAACACGGAAAAGCTCGAAATGAAAGGACCAAGGACAGGAAAAACTCTACCCCCGGAAACGGCGCCAAAAAATGTTGTCGCACAGATTGTCACGACAACACTCAGACCGGGGGCTGTCACCCTGATCCCCGATCTCTCTGTTTAAGCCTGTCTTTGGCGGCTAAGGGGGGTAGACCCTATGGGACAATAGATGACCAACTGTGGACCAGTTGCGTTGGGAGACACGAAGGGAAATAAGCACTTAATTGATTTTATTAAGTTAATAGATCAGTGCCTTATAGAGTTAATGACTGAATGATTATCTATCAAATTTTGCGGAAAGATGAACTCATTAACAATCATTTACCATTAGATAACTCAAACAAAGATTAACTTTTACCAAATGTGAGATAATCAATAAATGCTCAATGGCTTAACAATATTCCAGCAATTAAAACACAATAACTATATCCCGGCAATTAAAATTCAAAAGATTAAATGCTTGAAATAACCACGTAATTTCAAATGCTAACCAGTTATCACTTTTACATAGCTAACTTCAAAATGAACATTAAGTGCATTTAGCTATAGAAAAATATCACAAAAGACACCAAAATGATTTTTCACTTTTTAGCTAAGCTTTTTCAAAATTTATTTATTTAATTTTTTTTTATATGTTTCTAAACTAAAAAAAAAAATCAAAATAGAACATTATTAAAATTCTAAATTAAAATCTAACTTGAAACCATAAAGGAAATTTTTATGTTTTATGATTTTTTTTTTGAAATTAAGTTCAAAACAAAACAAAATTAAAAAGCCTAAAAGAAATCAATACTTAATCTCTATATGAAAATGAAAGTCAATTTTTTTTTTTTTTTTAATTCTAAATTTAGATTCTAAATTAACATCTAATTCAAAATCAAACCCTAAACTAAACTAAACTAAGAACCTAAAAAAAAAAATTAAAACTTAAATCTAATTTAAATCTAAAAAAAATGAAAAAAAGCAACCACTCACCTAATCATACATATATAAAAATAAAAAATTAAAATCTAAACTAAAACTAACTCTTAAAGACCTTAACTCAGAAAATAAAACAAAACCATAAAAATCTTTTTGATTTTTTTAATTTTTATACTTTTATGATTTTTTTTTGTTTATACTATTAAAATCTAAATTTGAACAAAATTAAAGAAATCTAAGTCTAAAGTTAAAACAAAAATTTAATAGATATAAAACTACAATGAACTAACGCATATTAAAAACTGAAACTAGTTTCTTTTTCTTTTTTTATCCTTTTTACTAAAACGAAACTAAAAAAAAAAGAATACGCTGCCCCAACACACAATCAAAATGTGGTCATGCGATAATCAGATTTTCATTCGTTGTTTTGGAGCATTGGTAGGCACGCGTGAGGAAGGAGACACTCGACGGCAGCGTAGAGAATTTGATTTTGCAGGTTGAAGGCTGCGGAAGATGCGTGGAACGAGGCAACTGCATGAAGGGACGAGGAAGTGATGAAGGAGATTACGCAGGTTCTGGAGTTTCGATGGTGGAGGGACGAGGCAAGCTGCGTGAGTTTTGCAGGTACCTGGAGAGATGTGCAGTTGCAAAAGGGAGCAGAGGACGTTTGCTGATCTGATGGGTTTGCACACAGACTTTGGAGGTTTGAAGCAGCGTGAAGCTGCAAGGACAACAGCGTATAAAGGATTTATTATTTCTTCTTCTTTCTTTTTGAAAACTTAGCTGTGTGAAAGGAATACAAGCTTGCTGCGTGAAGGTGAAGAAATGGACGCAGTTGCAGCTGGAGGTAACACACAGAGAAGGAGTTGCTTTGAGAGACGTGACTGCGCAGATTTGCCTCAAAAGAAAAAAATCAAAATGCCCCTGTAACACAAAGAAACCCTGAGAAAAAGCAAGGAGCTTATCAAACCCTCGGAAATCTTCAGGAAACCCTGCAACTTGTAATGGAAAAACAGCTAGAGAATATATATATATATAAAAACTAAAACCCTACAAACCAGCTACAATTATTTACAGCTTTGTGACTCTAAAACAGCCAGATTTGTCAGTAATTTTTAATAATATTTTCAGAATTCCAGATTTACTATAAGATACTTTAGAAATCTCTCATGCAACTCAAAAATAAACTCTAAATGATAAACCCAGAATCAAAGCTGGCTAGGCTCTACAAGAGAGTGCTTGGCCGGAGTCGGCTGGTTCAGCCTAGAACTTCCCCAAACACCCGTTAATTTTCTCAATCTAAATTTCCTGCACAGATCACTTCAGCTATCAATAAAGAGGGAAAAAACAGTACTAAATTCCAAATCCAATGGAGATACCTACCATTACTTTCAGAAATTCTATTACCATTAAAACCCTAGTGAGTGAACAAGATACCTATGTTCAACATCATTCTTCACCAAGCTATTACTAATGGCTGAAAATAAAACTATGCAGAAAATAAAACAGCTTACAGCACTTCAGGAGAGTAATGCCAGCAAGATTTCAACCCCGAAGTCTTCATTTATTGCACCAGAAAAAGTTTACAAGAGAGCTTCCTTCAGCACAAGACTCACAGATAGAATGTTCTCAAATGACCCCTAGCACCCTATTTAAAGGAAAAATTCCCAACGGCTAGTTCGAGTAATCCATGTCAAAATGATCTTGACCGTCGATAAGGATCAAGATATCTTTTAATCTCATCCGTCGAAATCTTAATAAATTAAAAATTAAAATTTTGCATTTGTTTTCTCAAAATTTTGACTTATTTTATTATTTTGTTTTATTTTTTTCTTTTAATTTTTTTTTATTTATTTTGTTTATTTTGTTTATTTATTTATTTTATTTATTTATTTATTATTATTATTATTATTATATCTATATCTATATATATATATATATATATATTTATTTATTTATTTATTTTTATTTTTTTATCTATTTTTTTTTTATTTTTTCAATTTCTTTAATTTTTTAATTTTTATTTTTTGGATCCTCGAACTTAGCCTTTGGAAAAATTACCTAGGACCTAGGACTTAGGACTTATGAGGGGACTAAAACATTTTCTAACCCTCAAGACACTTTACATCATGACTTTTACAATTTTACATCTCAAGGGGGAGAACCCATTTGACATAGACCCTCATAGACCACCCAGTTCTGCGACCAAATATAATCTAGCAGATCAACGCACTAGGATTCCCCTATGATTTTAATGACAAAATTCATTCCGGCTTTGGGGTTAGGTTGAAGGAAAACTCTGTCGATCATGGACCGGTGAGACAAAAAACCTTCTGAAACGTAGATTATCACTAAAAAATTAGGTCCACCTAGGCAATTTACATACATGACTCATATCTGTTAAGATTATTTACAATGTACACATGCAGACTGGGTTTACAACATAACACGATCAGGTTGATGATGGAAGTCGAATGGCACAGACACCTCGATGAAGCGCTATCCCTTTTGCAAAAAAAAAAGGGGGGTGTACTGTTATGGGTAGTTGACACGTAGTTGTCAACAGACAGCAAAAGAAAAGAAGGGTCTGTTGGGCCAAGAAAATGGGTTGCTACAACTCAAGAATAAGGGAGCCACGGACTTGTGATGTGATCGAGGTCTGAGTAAGGACCTAATGTGTTTAGGTCTGAGATAGGGTTGCAAGGTGGTGGCTATTGTTTGTGGAGAATAGTTGTTGGTAGAGTAGGGTTGTCAATAAGAGTATTGAACACCAGTGTTTTTGGGAGCCCTAAGTACAGTGAACCAAGTGGTGATTTGTTGTTGCATTGGCTTTATAGTAAGCCCTAGATTAGTGGACTCTGTGAGGCTTGGTTTGATGCCCTAGTTCAGTGAAGTTAGCGATATGAGGGCAGAAGTTGAAGACCCTAAGAGCAGGCTATCTTAGAGGAGCAAGAGGGTTGCTAGAGGGCAGTTTATGTGAGCCTAAGATCAGTGTTCTTGGGGTAGCAGGAGTGATTGATAGAAGTTGATTGATAAGTTGGTGATGCAAGCATTCTGATGTTGAGCAACAGAAGAGGTGGCAAAGGACCTACCAAGCGTTCAAGGTATGTAGACTAAAAGCACTACATCGACAACAATGTCAAGTGTGTCTTGTTCAAGGGTAGTTTGATAGTCATATATTGTTGCCTCCAAGCGCTAGTTCTTATTGTATCAGGGCTAATTGTAAGGGCCATGAACCTTGGTACAGAAGCCCTATGTTTGCAGTATTAAATTTGTAATATAACAAGTTTTGGTTTAAAAATTTCTTGTGTACTACATTGATTCACTATTGTGCATTTTCCATTGTGCAAAGAGCTTGGTGTTGTGGCATTTTAGTGTGTTTGTAACTGTGTTTTAGAAATAGACCTAATTCTAAAGCATAAAAGAAAAAATCAACATAAGTACAGCAAGTGGTCCCAATGGTTGCATTTAGGTGAATGGTGGTATAGTTGTAGCTCCCACACATTTGCTAAAATGACTCCCTTCTAGACCCTATGGGGGTATGAACCACCAAGGTGGAAGGAATTTGCACTAACTGACATTAAGGTCCAAGCAATAAAGATTCAAATTAATGAAGAGAAAAAGATCATCTGAATATTAAAAGAAAATCTAGCAACAACTCAAAAAAGAATGAAACAACAAGCATACCAACATAGATTAGAAAGAAAGTTTGAAGAAGGAAATTGGGTATTTGTAAGACTCCAATCTTAGATATTGTTATCCCTTAAATAACAAGGAAAAAGCAAATTGGCTCCAAAATTCTATGGGCCATTTAAAATCAACAAGAAAATTAGCTAAGTAGCCTATGGATTGGAATTACTAGAGAATTGTCGCATTTGTTGAATTTTCCATAGCATATGAGAATCTAGGTTTGGGTCTTAGAATCTCTGACACAACCAGCTCAAGTGCCACAACATCACTACTTTTCACAGCAGAAAAACACACATCAATGAATCATCTAGCGCACATGAAAAAATTTAGCTTTTCAAACCGTTCTTTGTTATATTAACAAATTATAAGACAACAGTCTAGGGCTCCCTTACCAGGGATCAGTGTTTTAAGATTCGGCTAGCTCCGAACCGATTCGGCGAAGTTGGTTCGAGTCAAGGCCTCACCAGGTCGACTCGGCCAATGAACCGATTCGGTCGGCCGAGTTATCACCGAGCCAGCTCGGCCGAGTCTGAGCCTAGTAGGACGAGTTGGATGACAGCGGCCCATGAACTAAAAGACAACGATTTTTTTTTATTTTTTTGCTTTTGGGGGACTCCAAAGTTTTCACTATGATACTTAATGGTTTTTTGTCCCTAAATAAGTTTATCTCGTTTGATCTTGAGAGGTTTGTTTAGGTGTTATCACATATGTAGTAGAGATTCCTTAAGGGATAGCTTCATTCTTCCTCAAAACCTTCCAATAGGTTCTTTGCCCCTTTCTTAAAGCAAACCTAACTATGTGGCCCCAACCTTAGCCCTCCAAAGATGAGCATCGAGCCTTGAGTTGATTCCACGTGATGCTACACCCCTTGATGAGCCTCCAAATGCTAAAACACTAAACTTAAAAGCTTGGACGTTGGACTATTTGATGATATGCCAAATGGACTGAAGATGCCCCCTCGCTGGCCTTGACCCTGTTTTGGTGGATGGTGCCTTCTTCCAAAGCACAGATGAGAATGGTTATCATTGAGATGACTTAGGAGGGCTAGCACATCCCTCTTTGATGCCAATGCTTACCCTTAGGGGTGCTATGTCACTCACATGCTTGAAAAGGGTGACATAGGGTCTCTCCTAGATGACATCATGGTGGAGCATGCACCTTTTGAAGATGTACACATGCACTTTGGGACTTTCTTGGAGTGAGGAACACTCTTGGACCCTTGTATCAGTTCCTTGATGACTTACAATCTATTTTGGAGGATAACGCCATTTCTAGCCTCCTTGGTTATGTATTTTTGTTTTGATCTCTATATCATCATCATGTATGTATTGGACAGTGCACTAGGTGCCATTTTGATATAATGGATATATTCATGAGCCTACTTTGATCATATGTTGTCTTCTATCTATATTTTAATGCTGTGTGTTTCGAAACATGAATGCAAATCTTTAAAATTATGTTTTTTTATAAGAAAAATAAATATTTAATGTATTTTTTACAACGACCGAGTCATTGAAATCGAGCCGACCGAGTCGATGCCAAGTCGGAATCGGAGTCAGAGTCGACCCTCGGCCGAGTCGGAGTCGGAGTCGAAGAATTTAAAACATTGCCAGGGATCATGGCCTGCATATAGTCACACTGATACAAGAATACAACTAGGGCAAGTCAAGGGTGTGAAAATTCGATTACTCGAATCACCACTGCAGCAACTGATTTATTTTACCTACTTATTCTTCAATAAGTTATTTACGAAATCCCTTCAGTAAATATTAAAATAAATTCTACTGCAGATATCACACCATTATACAGAAAGAAATACATGCACAAGAATCAAACACATCAACACAGTAATTTTTGGACAATTGTCCCTGGAAAAACCCAATGCAGGAAAACCGGTGCAGCAGAGGAGGATTTTATTAATCAACTTTTCTTGAGTACAACTAGGGTGCCAAACTGGCTCACCCAACAGAGATAAATTCTTCGACGCCTCCCCTAGGCTCAGCGTCAGTCCAACTAGCCTCTGCGCAGCTCCCAGACCCTCTACGTCAGCACTCTGCCTCTCTGCGTCAAGACTTGGCCTCTCTGCATCACCCACGCAAGCCCTCCAGTGACTGCGCAGTCCTGCTACCTCTGCGTCTTCCCAGTGCACCCTCTTCGGTTCCACCATGAACTGACTGAGGGTATTGACAGCATAACAAATGTCTGGCCTGGTATTGACCAGATACATCAGCGACCCTACAAGCTGCCTGTATAAGCTAGGATCAATATCCTTGTCTTCTGATGCATCAATTTTCTTCCAGTTGGTGATCATTGGAGTAGCCATAGGCCTACAGTCCTGCATCCTAAATCTCTTCAGAATTTCTATAGCATATCTCCCTTGTCCAAGGAAGATCTCCCCCTTCTGTTGCCAAACTTCCAACCCCAGGAAATAGTCCATCTATCCCAAATCCTTCATGTCGAAGTGCGTGGTTAGATTCTTCTTGCAGTGCTCAATGAGCCTGGATGATCCTCTCAGGAAGATATCATCCACATATAATACTAGGATTAGAGGCTCATTCTCTACAACCAGATAGTAGATATTTGGATCTGCGTCACTCTTGACGAACCCCATCTTCTGCCAGTAGCCATCAATTCGACCATACCACGCTCTAGGTCTTTATTTGAGCCCATACAAGGCTTTCTTTAATCTGCATACATGGGACTTCTTCTCATGTGTCTCAAAGCCTTTTGGTTGTTCAATGTATACTTCCTCTTCTATTACCCCGTTCAAGAATGTCGTTTTGAAATCCATCTAATGAATCTCCCATCCCATCTAAGCTGCAAGAAATATCATAGTTCTAATAGATGTATACCTCGCTACTGGGGTGAAGGTCTCTTCGTAGTTAATTACTTCCTTCTAAGTAGACCCCTTAGCCACAAACCTGGCTTTGTATTTTTCCACACTGTTGTCTACAGTGTATTTAATCTTGTAGATCCATCTCGAACCTACCACCGATCTGTCCTGAGGCCTAGGCACTACTTCCCAGACATCGTTCACCATTATAGAGTTGTATTCCTCTACCATCAAATCCATCCAAACTTGATGTTGAGTGGTTTCCTAAAAACTGGAAGGCTCCCCATCCTGAGCTACTAAGGCCTAATATCTATCTGGTTGTTTTCGCTCCCTTTTATTGTTTCTTCGTGCACCAATAAAATCTTCTGCATCCTCCAGAATATGTCGAAGTTCCCGACTCGTTCTTCCTCTGGTAGCAGGTGCATCGGTTATCTCCTCCTCTTCCTATGATTCTTCCTGTTCTGAGGGAGAATTCTTGGCTTCCGCTGGTTGAAGTGGTTTGACCAACGGCTCATCTTTTTACTGCTCTTCGGAAGGCATTTCTTGAGATTTTCTGAAGGCCCTATCTTCCATGAACTTCACATCTCGTCGAACTACTATCTTCTTGCTCCCTGGAAGATAGATTCTATATGCCTTAGCATTCTCGCTATATCGCACTAGATATCCTATCTTTGCAATTTGATCTAACTTCTTCCTTTTCTCCTCAAGTATATGGTAATATGCTAAACTCCCAAATATCCTGAAATGGTTGACTTCATGTGTCTTCCCGGTGAAGACTTTCTCTAGAGTAATCTTGCCCAATGCCCTATGAGGAGTTCTATTCTGTACATAGATTGTCATGTTGCAAGCTTCTGCCCACAAGAATTTTGGCATATCCTGATCATACATCATGGCCCTAGTTGCTTCCACGAGAGTCCTGTTCTTCCTCTCTGCTACTACATTCTGCTCCAGATTTTAAGGAGTTGTCCACTCTCTTCTGATGCCCTCACTAGCACAAAAATCAGTGAAGTCCTTATCGACATATTCTCCACCATTGTCTGAGCGCAAAACTTTTATTTTCTTCCCTGTCAGATTCTCCACCAGAGCCTTGAACTCTTTGAATCGACAAAAAACATCATCCTTGGTTTTCAGAAAATAAATCCAAGTTTTCCTTGAGTGGTCACCACTAAGAGCTTTAGTGGATATTGATCTGCAAATATCTGAGTGTATCAATCCTAGTACACTCTTCACCCTGTTTTTACTTCTAGGAAATGTTGCTTTGGCATACTTGCCCAGAGCACAACCTCTACATACATCACGTCGTTCTGCACTAAGATCTAGAACTCCTGCTACAGTTTTCCTGAGAATTCTCAGAATCCTTGTCTCCATTACTGCCTATCAGTGCCATTGGTGATTCTACTTGTAACCTGTACAACCTGTTACTTCTGATTTCAATCTGCACTTTTTGTTTCCAACTCGGGTGTTTGATGTATACTTTCTCCTTAATGAATAAAACGTCATAGCCCTTGCCTTGAAGTTGTGATACGAAAAGTAATTTCCTCCCCAGTCTTGGCACATGCAGCACATTGATATCACGGAACCGCTCTCTCGTTTCTGTTTGAAAAATTATGGTACCCTTCCCTATTGGAGTACACTTTGCCTTATTCCCCATGGTGATCTGAAAATTCATCCTTTCCTCCTGATAATCTGAGAAACATTCCTGGATTCCTGTCATATGCCAGGAGGCTCCACTGTCTATATACCACACCTCTAATGATGTAGAGCTTGCCACACAAGAAAATTCTTCCAATCTAGAAGCCAGCATAGAGAAATCGAAATTATTATCTCTTGTGCAAGTCTCTGAAAATTTGCACGAGTCTCCAGACGTAGATGCCTCTGCATCATGATCTCGACCCATAATTGATTTTACCTTCCTGTCTCTGAAACCTCCCTCTGATACCATGTGAAAAATTTGATTACCTAAATCACCACTGTAGCAACTGATTCATTTTACCTACTTATTCTTCAATAAGTTATTTACCAAATCCCTTCAGTAAATATTAAAATATATTCTATTGCAGATATCACACCATTATACCGAAATAAATACATGCACAAGAATCAAACACATCAACACAGTAATTTTTGGACAATTGTCCCCGAAAAACCCAATGTGGGAAAATCGGTGCAGCAGAGGAGGATTTTATTAATCAGTTTTTCTTGACTACAACTAGGGTGCCAAACTGGCTCACCAATAGAGATAAATTCTTTGGCGCCTCCCCTAGGCCCATCGTCAATCCAGCGAGCCTCTACGTAGCTCCCAGACCCTCTACGTCAGCACTCTGCCTCTCTACGTCAGCAATTGGCCTCTCTGCGTCACCCACGCAAGCCCTCCAGTGACTGCGCAATCCTGCTGCCTCTGCGTCTTCCTGAGTGGCTCTATGTCTGCCTCTCTGATCGCTGCCTAGTCCTCTGGCACTGTCCCTACCTCTCTGTTATGTACTCGCTACCTATTGCTGCAATCCAGTCTCCTAGTTCAAGTTTCTCAACAAGCCCTACTCCATCGAACTGACTGGTCTCCCTTAGTTTTTCTCCAACTGACCCTCAAGTCTTCTCTTATACTTTTCCTGTTGATGAATCAACGGCCGAGATTAAGTCCCTAATCAATGGCTAAGATTAAAATAGAATTGATCTTCGTCTCTTAGAAGTTTCTCATCCTTATCTTTATTAATACCCATTAATATTTTTATTTTCCTAAGTTTAGACTTAGGAACCCATTAAAAATATTAATTATTTTAATAACTCTTCATCCGGAAGGAATTTTCCAAAATGAATTTTGGGTCTTGGAAATCTCATGTGCTTTAGCCTCTCCACCAATTTTCATGGCTAGAGCACATCCGATGCTCCACCAAATCAACAAAGGGCACAGAGGTTGCCAACTCTCACTATAGAAGTCCATCTGCACATAGTGAACTAGGGCTATCGATCTGGATCTCTTAGCTGCAGTCCCTAAGCTCAATAATTGTGCCACTCCTAGCAGGATTATAACATTTATATGTCCAACACTTAGGGCACAATGGTCAACCATCTAATAGTCCTCTATCTTGTACTTAGGTGGCCATACCTGTCCCAAATCTGCACTCCTTCCTGCACAGCATTCTGCAGTGCTTCCATCTTTCAGATATGCCCATCTTCAATCAATGCTTGACTGATCTAGGACCCACAAACCTACCCTCTTCTCTACAACTTAATCCTCATATTGCATCTAGGACTTCAGATCTGCCCTCATCTAGGGCTTCAGATCTGCCCTCATCTAAGGCTTCTTCTTATTGTTGTTCCATCATGAAATAGACCTCCAATAACAGTGTCTTCTGGCACCTTTCTGAAGAATACAACCATGGATTTACATCCCCCTTGTTAGGGCACATGTACATCTTGCAACCAGCCCTAACACGGCCTCAATCTATCCACTTTTCTTGCACATATCTCACTTTCTTGACTCTATTGCTACAACATATCACTTGATTACATGTAGCCCTCTCTCATGTTCCTTATGGCCCTCCTTGGCACATTAACACAGAGGTTTTGGCCCTCCTCAAGAAGATTGTAACCAGCATCACAAATATCAAAGATATGTGCCAGAAATCTTCCACCATACTACCCTAAAATAGGGTTTATAAACTCTGTTCTGATCACCATCATGAGGCATACAAATCTGTCTTCTTGGATCCCTTATCACGGCTCCAAGAATCACTAGACTTGGGCTCAATCTTGACTGAAGGTTCTGCCTTATGCATAGGTCTCAGCGGCCTCCCATGCTAGGGTTATATCAGTCACTTTTGAGTATGTCATCACCTCTTTCACTGCCTTATATCCCTTGCACAGTACCCTCAGGAAATGTGGTCATCATGAGGCATACAAATCTGCCTTCTTGGATCCCTTATCACGGCTCCAAGAATCACTAGACTTGGGCTCAATCTTGACTGAAGGTTCTGCCTTATGCATAGGTCTCAGCGGCCTCCCATGATAGGGTTATATCAGTCACTTTTGAGTATGTCATCACCTCTTTCATTGCCTTATATCCCTTGCAAAGTACCCTCGGGAAATGTGGTCTTAAGCTATATGTTGAGCCTCTCGGCCCTCTCAAATAGGCCTCATGGCTCCAACAAACTACATATATTGGGTTATAGCGCTCCTTTCCTGATCCGAACAAATGTGGCTAGATCTCTGAGGTGAAACTCAAATATTGAGCTTAGAAAACTCCACGAGCAGGTTAACAATCTTGGCCAATCAACACTTAAGATAAAGAACCAAAGCTTGTCTTCATCTTTTAGCTGATTCGACACTCTTGATCTTGTCTCCTATGGTGATCACGGCGTCCTTAACAGCCCTACTCATCCCTCAAACTAGAGCACCCTCAGGACTACATCTATAGCCTCCTTGATCAAGTGAGCTCCCCCTCACTTGATTTATTAACCTTGATCCTAAGGTCTTCCTAAATAGATCTCCCTAAGCCTCTTTGGAACCCTCTAAATCTTAGGGGTTTTGATCCTCTTAGACTTAGGAATTTAATTTTTCTTTTTAATTTTCTTTTTCAGAAAACTAAGCCCCTTCTTGGGTCTAAAACCCCTTCTCTTGGGTTCTTTGCCCACAAAACCTTTTGTGATGAAACTCACACAAACCCACCTCCTAGGGTTTTGTGGAATACCTCCCGAGCTACACACTTCAACACTCCCTCTTAGCGAGGGAGGTACTTCCACTGCTTGGAAGTCTCCAACGACACTAGCCCATCTGGCATCCATCACTGTAACATACCTTGTAGAATGGATCATTGTCTTTGTAGTGTACTTGCCTCATTAGAACTTGAAGATCTTGAAGTTCCATAGGGCTACTCCCTCTAAATCTACACGATCTCCACTAGCTCACACACTTCCACTGTGAACACTCTAATCCACTGGCCCTTCAAAGCAGCTCTGATACCATGTTGAAGTTTACATGGCATATGAGAATCTAGGTTTCGGTCTTAGAATCTCTGACACAACCAACTCAAGTGCCACAACAACACTACTTTTCACAATGAAAACACACACATCAGTGAATCATCTAGCACACGTGACAATTTTTAACTTTTGAAACACTTATTTGTTATATTAACAAACTATAATTAAAAAGTCTAGGGCTCTCGTACCAGGGATCATGGTCCTCATTCAATCACGTTGATACAAGAATACAACTAGGGATTGGTGTCAACAACTATGACCACCAAATTTACCCTGCACAAGAGAACCTTGACATACTTGTTGATGTGGAGCCCCACAGCCCTTTCAGTCCACATGTCCTGAACACATTTGTTGGTCCTTTGGCTCCTAATTTGCAGCATCCAAATCTGCCTCTATCATTGATGACAGCTCCTTTTGTCCACTGAACATGGCTCCAATAAGTCTGCTCTCTAGCTGATCATTAGTCCATCAATGAGTCAACATAGAGGGACTTTTGTTAGTTGTTCACAACTCTATTTGTGAATAGCTCTTGGCTTTCCCACTTCTGCCTTCCTTTGTTGCGGTGTGAAGACAAGTATAGGGCACAGAGGCTGCCCACTCTTACTATAGAATTCCATCTCTACATAGTGAACTGGGGCTATCAATCTGCCAATCTTGGTTGCAATCCCTAAGCTCAATAATTTTTCCATTCCTAGCAGGCTTATACTCCTTTATAAGTCCTGCACTTAGGGCATAATGGTCAACCATCTAACAGTCCTCCATCCTGTACTTAGGTTGCCATACCTCTGTCCCAAATCTGGACTCCTTCCTGCACTACATTCTCCACTGCTTTCGTCTTTCAGATCTACCCATCTTCAGTCAATGCTTCGTTGATCTAGGGCCCACAGAACTGCCCTCTTCTCTGCAACTTGATCCTCATATTGCATAGCTCTGGGACATCAGATCTGACCTCATTTAGGGCTTCAGATCTTCCCTCATCTAGGGCTTCTTCTTACTGTTGTTCCATCATGAAACAAACCACCAATAACATTGTCTTCTAGCACCTTTCTGAAGAATACAACTATGGATTTTCGGCCCCTTTCTTAGGGCACCTGTATATCCTGCAACCAGCCCTAACATGGCCTCAACCTATCCACTTTTCTTACACATATCTCACTTTCTTGACATTGTTGCTACAGCATATCACTTTATTACATGTAGCCCTCTCTCCTGTTCGTTACGGCCCTCTTTGGCACATTAACACAGGGGTTTTGGCCCTCCTCAAGAAGATTGTAACCAGCATCACAAATCTCAGAGATATGTGCCAGAAATTTGTCACCATACTTCCCTAAGCTAGGGCTTATAAACTCTGTTCTGATCACCATCATGAGGCATACCAATCTGCTTTCTTGGATCCCTTATCACGGCTCTAAGAATCACTAGATCTGGGCTCAATCTTGACTAAATGTCTTGCCTTATACATAGGTCTCAGCGGCCTCCCATGCTAGGGTTATATCAATCACTTTTGTTCATGTCGTCACCTCTTTCACTGCCTTATATCCCTTGTAAAGTACCCTCAGGAAACGCGACCTTACTCAAGCTATATGCTAAGCCTCTCGGGCCTCCCAAATAGGCCTCACGACTCCAACAAACTACATATATCAGGGTTATGGCCCTCCTTTCTTGAGCTAAACAAATGTGACCAAATCTCTGATGTGAAACTCAAATCCTGAGCTCAGAAAACTCCACGAGCAGGCCAACAATCTTGGCCAATCAACACTTAAGATAAAGAACCAGAGCATGTCTTCCTCTTCTAACTGATTTAGCACCCTTAGAGATCTGCAACACTCTTGAACTTGTCTCCTATGGTGATCACGGTTTCCTTAACAGCCCTACTCATCCCTCAAACTAGGGCACCCTTAGGACTGCATCTTTAGCCTCCTTGATCAGGCAAGCTCCCTCTCACTTGATTGATTAGCCTTGATCCTAAGGCCTTATTAAATAGATATTCCTAAGCCTCTTTGGAGCCCTCTAGATCTTAGGAGTTTTGATCCTCGTAGACTTGGGAATTTAATTTTTTTTCTTTTTTCTGTTTTAGAATTTGAAACCCCTTCTCTCGAGTTCTTTGCCCACAAACCCATTTCTGACCAAACTCACACAAACCCACCTCCTAGGGTTTTGTGGAATACCTCTCGAGCTACACACTTCAACAGCATCCACAATGTTTTCCATGTGTGATGCCTCAAGATGATGATGAGACAAGTCCAACTTGTTCAAACAAAAATTCCAGAGTTTGACGACAAAGGAATAATTATTCTAGAACCAAAAGGTATCCTAGCCACCAAGGAAAAAGTGTTATGCTCCATAACCATCAAAGTATACCTTATCAAATGGAAAAACCTTAGGGGAGAAGATTCATCATGGGAGACATAAAGTTTTGACCAAAAATACCCTTCATTACCCTTTCTTTGAGGACAAAGCAACTTTTAAGGGGGTGGAAATGTAACAAACATAATTAATAACTAATTAATGGTTGAGACATCATGCCTCTTCATATGGCACCCCCACGCGGGTATTTATATCAGGGCAGCCCTCGTTGTAATGGACATAATTTATTCATTGATGATATATATATATATATATATATATATATATATATTGTGTATACTCATTACAATAAGAAAACCACAAAATCAACAAGGCAACAACTTTTAAGGATACAGCTTTGGAACATCACTCTTATAAAGGAAATATATATTAGAGTTTAGATATCTTTCTTAAAAAGATAATCTGATTCCACCTGGATATATATATATATATATATATATCGAGAGAGAGAGAGAGAGAGAGAGAGAGAGATAGTCATTCTACTAAATTAATTCATATGAATAGTTTTTAGGCATATTATGTTGTATAGTTAAATGCAATTTTGTATGACCTCTTTAACTTTGATTGTAAAGTCCTCACATCTTGGGCCATTGCCTTGCTATTGTTATATTATTGTTGTCACTATCGACTAGCTCATTCTTTATAATTGTATAATTGGTCTTTGTAATAACCCTTGTATAATTTTCAAGAATTCTCTAGGGTTATCGTTAAAGCATGACAACTTTTAACTACACGGGATTCAGAAATAAATAAAAATACCAATAAAATGTGTATAAACCAGCAAGAGGATATTCCCAGTGTGAAAATTTCTAAATAGAAATCCAACTGCAGTAACTGATATTATTTATTCTACTTATTAATTCAGAAATAAGTTATTCACAGTTTTTCTACAGCAAATATCGAAATAAATTCTATTGCAGCCTTCACAATTAAAATACTATGGAAAGTAAATGCAAGGAAAAATACTAACACAAGTATAATCATAATAACACGGTTATTTTTGGATTATTGTTCCCAGAAAAACCCAATGTAGGAAAACCAGTGCAACAGATGAGGGTTTCTTTATTGATCTTCAACAAAAATCTCATGTATAAGATACAACCAACAGAATAAAAGAGGAATTTTTGTGAGAAATTTTACAAATAATATTCTCACGCTTCTCAGCGAGATTTTGACTCTGGAGAGGACCTGTTGCCCCCTCTACATCTCACTGCATCAACTTCTACATAGGCACTGCGCAGACCCAGCATCACAGCCTCTACGTTGTCCCTCTTTTGTTTCACAGCCTCTACGTTGTCCCTCTTCTACATCACAACCTCTATGCTGTCACTCCTCTGCTTTGCTTCTTCGCTCTGCTCCTGCACTCCCGAATAATGTTGATAACCTCTCTCCTTCTCACCTGCAACTCTCTCTCTGATTCAATTTCCTCTTGCCGAACTTCGACCAATGAGAAAATTGATCTTACTTGGGTAACTAAGTATCTGCCTGGTGTATTTTCCGAATGCCCATCGAAGTCCTTCTTATAATCCTCCAGTCGAGTTATCAACAGCCCACATTAGATTCTAATCAGTGGTTCATATCATATTGACTTTATCCTCATCTTCTTCTAGAAGTTTCACCCTCAGTTTAATTAATACCCTTTAATTATTTTAATTTCCTAAGTTTAGACTTAGGCACCCATTAAAAATAATTAGTTATTTTAATAAAACTGTCTCTAGGTAGAATTTCCCAAAACGATTTCTGGGTATTGTGGAATACATGTGTCCTAGCCTCCCTACAAATTTTGAGGCTCGGAGCACATCCAATGCTACCATAAATCAACACCCCCTCTTAGGGAGGAATGTGCTCTAACAATGCAACCTGTTGAAGCATCACTCTGATTCTGTGACATCTCCCTCTGTGTTGTTGATGTCTGACACCATTGTCCATTAACTATTTCACAAATGCTGCATTTGTACTATTCGCCCTGCCACTGCCAACACTACATTTTTACTGCAACTCCCTCTCATATATTACCATTGCAACTGAGAAACCACCTGTTTCTGCTACTGAAATGAATTCTCTACCATAACCATTTGTTCCCTGAACTGGATGAACTTAGCTCTTCCTAGAGCTTTTGTGAGTACGTCTGCTACTTGATTTCCTGTGGAGACATACTGCAATTGTACTGCCCGAGGCTGAACACGGTCTTTGATAAAGTGACATATGATATCAATGTGTTTCGACCGATCATGAAATATTGGATTCTCAAAGAGTTTAATACAACTCTGATTATCGTAGAAAATATCGGTCGCTTCCATCCTCTTCCTGAACAAACTCACAATTAGTTTTCTAAGCCATATAGCTTCGTACGTAGCTATGATGGTTGCCATATATTATGCTTCTGCTGAGCTCAGAGCTACCAACTTGTGTTTCCTGTTGCACCAAGAGATCATTCCTGATCCAACACTTAAGCAATATCCGGAGGTACTTTTCCAGTCTACTGAATTACCTACCCAATCTGCATCTATGAATCCATTTAATCAATCTGACGTCATCTCCTCGGGTGTATTTCAACCCATATCTCACTGTTCCACGCACACATCTAAGAATGTACCTAGTTGCTGCCCAATGCACCCTTTTCGGTTCCACCATGAACTGACTAAGGGTGTTGATAGTGAAGCAAATGTTTGGCCTAGTGTTGACCAGATACATGAGTGACCCAATGAGTTGTCTGTACAAGGTGGGGTCCACCTCCTTGTCTCCTGATGCATCTATCTTCTTCCAGTTGGTGATCATGGGCGTAGCCATGGGTCCGCAATCCTACATTCTAAATCTTTTCAAAATCTTTGTAGCATATATGCCTTGCCCAAGGAAGATCTCGTCATTCTTCTGCCAAACTTCCAACCCTAGAAAATAATGCATCAACCCCATATCCTTCATGTCAAATTCTGCTTCAAGATTCTTCTTGCAGTCCTTTATGAGCCTACATGACCCTGTTAGAAACAAGTCATCCACATATAATACCAAAATAAGTGGCTCATTCTCCACCATTAGATAGTAGAGATCAGCATCACTCTTGATGAATCCCAATAGCTGCAAGTAACTATCAATCCGACCATACCATTCTATGGGTGCCTGATTGAGCCCATACAGGGCTTTCTTTAACTTGCAAACATGAGTTCTCTTTTCATGAGTTTCGAAGCCTTCGGGTTGTTCTATATACACCTCTTCTTCTATCACCCCATTCAAGAATGTTGTCTTGACATCCATCTGGTGAATCTCCCACGCATTTGAGCTGCTAGGGATATAATAGATTTGATAGAGGTATATTTGGCTACTAGGGCAAAGGTCTCCTCATAGTCTATTCCTTCCTTTTGTGCGTACCCCTTTACCATGAACCTAGCCTTGTACTTCTCTATACTGCCATCTGCAACATATGTGATCTTGTAGATCCACCTTGATCCTACAACTGATCTATCCTCTGGTCTAGGTACTACTCACCAGACATCATTCGTCATGATAGAACTATACTCTTCTACCATGGCATCCACCCAAACTTGGTGTTGTACGGCTTCCTAAAAGCTGGAGGGTTCTTCAACCTGTTCTACCAAGGCTTGGTACCTATCAGGTTGTCTACGCTGCCTCTTCTCGGTTCTAGGAGCTCCGACAAATTCCTTCGCATCCCTCAACGTCTGTCATACTTCCCTATGGTTCTACCACTAGTGGTGGGAGGCTTAATCAAATCCCCCTCCTGTTCCTGTTGTTCCATTTGCTGAGAAATGTCTGAATTTCCTACTTCTGAGGAAATACTGGTGCTGGTCAATGTGCTCAATATAGGTATCTATCCTCCTACTTGTCCTCCTTGCTGCCCCTGTTGTTGTTGGACTAAAGGAACATCTACTGTCTGACCTTCTACTGGGATCTCTTGAGATTTCCTGAAAGCTCTATCCTCCATGAACTTTGCATCCCATCTTACTACAATATTCTTGCTGCTAGGAATGTAGATTATGCATGCCTTTGAGGTCTTGCTATATCCTACGAGGTACCCCTTTTCTGCAGTCTGATCCAGTTTACTATGCTTCTCATCTGGAATGTGACAATATGCCACGCTTCCGAATATCCTAAGATGACTCACCTCTAGCTTCTTGCTTGTGAAGCAACCTTCAGGCGTTTTCTTCCCCAATGCTCAGTGAGGAGTTCTATTCTAGATATACACCACTGTGTTGCAATCCTTCGCCCATAAGAATCTAGGCAAGTCCTAGTCATACAACATAGCCTTTGCCACCCCAACAATAGTTCTATTCTTTTGCTTTACTACTCCATTCTACTATGGATTATATGGAGTTGTCCATTCTCTTTTGATGCCCTCCCTTCCGCAAAAACTATGAACTCTTTGTCTGTATACTCTCCACCATTATCTGAACACAATACCTTTATCTTTTTCCCTGTCATGTTCTCTACGAGAGCCTTAAACTCTGTGAAATGATCAAAGACCTCATCCTTGGTCATTAAGAAATAGATCCAGGTTTTCCTAGAGTGATAATCAATAAAGGTGACGAAGTATTCGCCACCACTAGGAGCTCTTGTGAACATTGGGCCACAAATATCTTAGTGTATCAATCCCAATACGCCTTCCGCTCTGTTGTTACTTCTGGAAAAAGTTGCTTTAGTGTACTGCCCTAGTACGCATCCTTTGCATACATCATCATGCTCAGTACTAAGGATTGGAACTCATGTAATAGTCTCTCTGAGCATCCTCAGTGCTCCATGGTATAAGTGTCCCATTTGTCTGTGCCATAGTTCCTTCAATTCCTTTTCACCATTATGATTGTTGCCTATCAGTGCCATTGGAGACTCGAGCTGCAATATATACAATACGTTGCTTCGAGCTCCAATTTGTCTCTTATTCTTCCAGCTTGGATGTTTGACATATACTTTCCTTCCAATGAAGTATACATTATATCCCTTGTCCTGTAATTGGGACACTGAAATCAGATTCATTCCTAACCTGGGCACATGCTGAACATTAGTGGCTTGGATATTGGTTCCTGCTTCCATCTGAAAAGATATGGTGCTTCTCCCTACTGGAGTACACTTCATTTTGTTGCCCATAGTAATCTGGAAGTCCACTTCCTCTTCTTGATAGCTCGAGAAATATTCTCGTACTCTAGTCATATGGGTTGAAGCCCCTCTACCAATATACCAAACATCTGCCGACGCTGAACTTGACAAGCATGCGAATTCTTCTTCCAATCTAGATAATTCAAAGACATCTTGATTTTCCATCCTTCTTTGTGCTACTTTTCTTATCAATTTCTGACGCTTTTCTGCCCCAACAACTGCTGCACAAAAATTGTGTCTTCACTTAAAGACTGCTTTGCGCTGAAGCTTCTACGTTGCTCCCTCTACAATGGCAACCTTCGATCTGGAAATCTTCCTCTGTTAACTCTCTCAAAGAGAGATTTTCCTATGAGAATTTTTCCCTCCTAGACTGGACTGCACATTTCCTATGGGGATTCGATTTATGCCTGTGTTGTAATTTCGAACTGCCTCCTCTTCAACGCTGGCTCTTTCGGTCTGCACTCCTGCTTAACTCAGCTCTGATACCATGTGAAAATTTCTAAATAGAAATCCAACTGTAGTGACTGATATTATTTCTTCTACTTATTAATTCAAAAATAAGTTATTAGGAGTGTTTCTACAGCAAATATCGAAATAAATTCTACTGCAGCCTTCACAATTAAAATACCACGAAAGTAAATGCAAGGAAAAATACTAGCACAAGTATAATCACAATGACAGTAATTTTTGGACAATTGTCCCCGGAAAAACCCAATGTGGGAAAACTGGTGCAGTGGATGAGGGTTTCTTTATTGTTATTCAGCAAAAATCTCATGTACAAGATAAAACCAGCAAAATAGAAGACGAATTTTTGTGAGAAATTTTACGGACAATATTCTCACGTTTCTCAACAAGATTCCGACTCTGGAGAGGACCTATTGCCCCCTCTGCGTCTCACTGCATCAACTTGTGCGTAGGGACTGTGCAGACCCAGCATCACAGCCTCTGAGTTGCTCCTTTTCTGCTCTTCTTCTTCGTTTTTCTCCTGCACTCCCGACTAATGTTGATACCCTATCCCCTTCTCACATGCAACTCTCCCTCTGATTCGATTTCCTCTTACCGAACTTTGACCAATGAGAAAATTGATCTTACTTGGGTAACTGAGTATCTACCTGGTGTATTTTCCGAATGCCCATCGAAATACTTATAATCCTCCAGTTGGGTAATCAATGTCCCGGATTAGAGTCTAATCAATGGCTCAGATCATATCGACTTGATCCTCGTCTTCTTCTAGAAATTCCACCTTCAGTTTAATTAATACCCTTTAATTATTTTAATTTCCTAAGTTTAGACTTAGACACCCATTAAAAATAATTAATTATTTTAATAAAATTGTGTCCAGGTGGAATTTCCCAAAACAATTTCTGAGTATTGTGGAATACACGTGTCCTAGCCTCCCTACAAATTTTGAAGCTCAGCGCACATCCGATGCTACCATAAATCAACACCCATAATCAAAATTGCATCAACTTTAATGCTAGACATATTCAATGTTGATTTGGGGTAGCATCAGATGTGCTCTAGCCACGAAAATTGGTGGAGAGGCTAAAGCACATGAGATCTCCAATACCCAGAAATGGTTTGGGTAGATTCTAAACAGTTTGGGAGATATTAAAATAATTAATATTTTTAATGGAGTCCCTAAGTCTAAACTTAGGGAAAATAAAATATTAATGTAAATTAATATAAAACTGTGTTAGAAGGGTCCAAAAGTCATGGATCAAGCCATAGTTAATCTTAGTCATTGATTAGGGACTTAATCTCGGTCATTGAATTGTCAACGAGAAAATTATAAGAGGCAGCTTGAAGGTCACTTGGAGAACACACCGACTTGATCAAGAATTCAATTTTTTGGGGCAGGGCTTGCTGAGGAAATCAAAGGAGTGATCAGAGTTGCAGCTGAGGAGCAGTGAATACAGAAGCAGAGAGGCAGAGAGGGTACCAGGAGCATCAGCACAGAAGACGGGAGAGAGGGACGCAAAGCTAGCTAGAGGCCACACAGAGCTAGTCAGGGCCCATGTAGAGGCAGCTAGGAGCTGCGTAGTGGCAGAGAGAGCCAGCGTGGGTGACACATAGGCTCTAGAGGTTGAGGCAGTGCCTCCAGAGGCTGACGCAGGGCGAGTTCCGGTGACGCTGGGCTGACGTTGCGCCAGAAAGGCTGATGCAGTCCCTAGAGGCAGACGCTGGAAATTTCATGGGGCAAATTGGAGCTGAGAGCTGTGGGATTATTCATCCGGGGTTTTTAGCCGGAATATCTGTCTCGGACTGAGAGGTACTACTGCCGAGATCATTCTCCGTTGGGTGAGCTGGTTTGGCACCTAGATTGTATTCTGAAACTACTTAATAATAAAACCCTCAGATAGCTGCACCGGTTTTCCCGCATTGGGTTTTTCAGGGGACATTAGTCCAGAAAACAACGGTGTCACTTGTGTGCTTGTTTTTCCTTCAATTGATGATATGTAATGTGTTGAGCATGTACTTGTATTTATTTTCAGTATTTACATGGTAAATAACTTGTTAATTAAACAGGACAAGTAGGTAGAAATAAATCAGAAAGTACATGAAGGATTTCTAACAGATAGAATTAGAAATTCTAACATGGTATCCCAGGGTGGTTGCAAGTCACAGGAGAACTGAGGGCATCATCAGAGTAGAGCAGCAGCAGCAGAAACAGCTGTCCCGAGTGACAGAAACTGTTCCGAGCGGAAAGCAGCAAGGAAGGGGTGGCGCAGTGCCTACGTCATCAGTTCAAGCCAAGAGGAGGATCAACGCAGTGGCACAGAGGAGCAGACCTGACCTACGCAGTGCCCAGTCATCTTTCTCGGTCAGGAATGATTGACGCCAGTGGCCAGGAGGTGCGGATTTTGCTGGTGCCAGGATTGTGTAGAGTCTAGAGGCTCTAACCTTCAGTTTGCCAGGGTATAGGAGGTTGTGGAGTGAAGTTGGTGGGGTATTGTGGTCAAAACAGTACCTAACAGGGCAAGACCAAGGAGGAGGGAGTTGTTGCCGAGAATTTCTAGCCAAGCAATCGGATCAATGGTGCAGTTGCACTAACGATCGAAATGGGGGCATCTCGACATTGGCAGAGGGGTTTCCAGGAGGGAAATAGAGGCTCGAAGCGAGTCACACTGAGAACTTCCAAAAGGGAAGTAGAGGAGTCGCGAAATGGCAGTGAACAGGGTAAGAGACCAGGACAGACTAGACGGAGCCTCAAACTTCGTAGTCTGGAAGACCAGAATCTTGTCCGTTCTAGACAGAAATCGTCTCAAGCACTTCGCCTTGAAGACGATAGCAATCCAAATTGACCCTGTTGAGAATGATAAGTACGAGGAGACAATGGCAAGGGCCAAGAGCATCATCCTTGATGGGTCAAGGACCATGTAGTACCACATATTGCCGAAAAGGAAATGGCAAATGCGATGTGGGAGGCCCTGACAAAATTGTATCAGCATACTTTCGTGCAGAGAAAGATGCTCCTAGAAAATCAGTTGCAGTCATACCAGAAGCAGAAGGGAGAACAGATCGACAACTTCCTCGGTCGATTGAAGGAGATCCGGGATCAGCTGACTTCCATAGGGGCCATGCCGGATCAAGAATTGATGGTGAGGACAACCCTGAACGCAGTCTCAGAAGATTGGGAGGTGTTTGTCCAGAGCATACTGGGCAGGTCGACCCTTCCAGATTGGGAGGAACTGTGGGCGGCTCTTCGCCAAGAAGAGATCAGAAGGTTGACCAAATGGGGAAGCAGCGGCAAGGGGGTAAGAATCAAGAAGGAAGAGGAGGATGTTGCCCTAGCATCTGAGGGAAAGCAGAAGAAACGGAAGAAGAAGGACCTCTCCAAGGTCAAATGCTTCCACTGTGGGGAAC
Source organism: Pinus tabuliformis (assembly GCA_031772625.1). NCBI lineage: Eukaryota > Viridiplantae > Streptophyta > Pinopsida > Pinales > Pinaceae > Pinus > Pinus tabuliformis. Next base: position 780,614,003 of record CM062820.1, on the reverse strand, counting down.
TGGGTCACTATGCGACCCAGTGTCCGAGGAAGAAGAGCAAGGGAGAGGCTTTTGAGACCAAGGCTGCACCAGCAAGGGCAGAGAAGGAAGTGGAGACAGATGATGATTGTGCCATGAGTGCTCACATGCCACTTGAGAGGAAGTGGGGAGACATCGAGATGTAGTTAGATGGACTACAGGCGATAAGGGGCAGGATCCTCAAGGTATCCAGCCTCTTGGATTATACCTTGCTACAAGAGCCCAGAAGAGGAGTAGCAGTATTGGTGGATGTCAGTAGAGATGGATGCGGATGGAGCGACAGAGGAAGCTATAGTGCAGGATTTCCAAGACAGCGTGAGGCAACAACATGAAATGCATGGAGTTGTTGCAGCAGCACAGAGGTCAAAGAAGGGGCACTTGTCAACGACAGAGGGAGTTTCAGCATCGAGGGCGTCTCTAGCCTGACAGAGATGTTAGAGTTGGGAGATCAGTTACTTACTTCTCAGTAACTGAGCTGCAAAGCAGCAGTTAGCAATGGCAGTGCTATGGGCAGCACGATGAAGCATGATGAGAGGGGTTGTCGTACGAATGCCGCAGTGGGAGTGGCAGTGGCAAGGCCATGGGTAGCAATACATGATGCAGCAATGATGTTGGGCAAGAGGCCTAGCATCAGCACCAGGACCAATGCCGGATGATCACGGTGATGCTCAGTGAGGAGTATTACTAGAGCACTATCCTCGCTAAGAGGGAGTGTTGATTTGGGGTAGCATCGGATGTGCCCTAGCCACAAAAATTGGTGGAGAGGCTAAAGCACATGAGATCTCCAATACCTAGAAATGGTTTGGGCAGATTCTAAACAGTTTGGGAGATATTAAAATAATTAATATTTTTAATGGAATCCCTAAGTCTAAGCTTAGGGAAAATAAAATATTAATGTGAATTAATATAAAATTGTGTTAGAAGGGTCCAAAAGTAATGGATCAAGCCAGAGTTAATCTTAGTGATTGATTAGGGACTTAATCTCGGTCATTGAATTGTCAACGAGAAAAGTATAAGAGGAGGCTTGAGGGTCACTTGGAGAACACACCAACTTGATCAAGAATTCGATTTTTTGTGGCAAGGCTTGTTGAGGAAATTGAAGGAGTGATCAGAGTTGCAACTGAGGGGCAGTGAATACAGAAGCACAGGGGCAGAAAGGGTACCGGGAGCATCAGCTCAAAAGCCAAGAGAGAGGGACGCAGAGCCAGCAAGAGGCCATGCAAAGCCAGTCAGGGCCCACGCAGAGGCAACCAAGAGCTGCGCAGTGCCAGAGAGAGCCAGTGTGGGTGATGCAGAGGCTCTAGAGGCTGACGCAGTGCCTCCAGAGGCTGACGCAGGGCGAGTTGGGGTGACGTTGGGTTGACGCTAGGCCAAAGAGGGTGACGCAGTCCCTAGAGGCAGACATTGGAAATTTCGTGGGGCAGATTGGCGCTGAGAGCTATGGGATTATTCATCCGGGGTTTTTAGCTGGAATATCTGTCTCCGACTGAGAGGTACTACTACCGAGATCATTCTCTGTTGGGTGAGCCGATTTGGCACCCAGATTGTATTCTGGAACTGCTTAGTAATAAATTATAAAACCCTCAGGTCGCTGCACCAGTTTTCCCGCACTGGGTTTTTCCGGGGACATTAGTCCAAAAACAACGACATCACTTGTGTCCTTGTTTTTCCTTCAGTTGATGATCTATAATGTGTTGAGCATGTACTTTTATTTATTTTCAATATTTACATGGTAAATAACTTGTTAATTAAATAGACAAGTAGGAGGAAATGAATCAGAAAGTACATGAAGGATTTCTAACAGATAGAATTAGAAATTCCAACATTTAGATGGGATTTTACAAAATTATTTTTGAAGAGGAGACTAATAATATGCTTGGAATATTGTTGGTTGAATATGACACCCGTATTAGCTATAGCTACAGAAGTTGACTCAACCCCCTTATTCTATCTTAATACCATCAAATCGCTTGGTTGTGGCAACACCAATTGCACATCCTCTTAAAAATCACCTCGACCACCTGACTCTTGACTGCGAAGTTGTTAAAATTGGCAACTAGGGCCAAATTCCACCTTAGGATAGATCATATGATGGAGATGATTATTGCATTGGATCCCTCTTTTCGAGAGGTTCAATTTTGATATAAAGATCATCTCATTCTGACGAGTAGAAGTGGAATTTTGAATTTATTCTCTCTCATGCACAAATTGTGTAATATCCCTTTTTAGGGATATCCCTCAAACACAAGCAAACTCCAACCAGAGATGGACTGGGAGGGCATTTACCAGATATGTCGCCTCTAAAAAGAGGACGAGATCTGGAGGCTACCTGACCCTTTCCAGACTTTGTCTAAGAGTATAGGAGAAAAACACACAAGTGGTATAGTAGCCAGGAAGCTCAAAGAGATAAAAATAACAATAGTGCAACATACAATAATGTATACATGGAATGTAAGCAGATACTCTAGAAATGCAGACAGATGCTAAGCCATTTTATTATACTGAGTAATGGACAGAGTACAAGAGGTGACTAGAAAGATAGCACCTCAACTTGCACAAGGCAAGTGAAGAAATACACTCAGAATGGTAAGGAAATGGCCTCTCTCTGAACTGCGTCCAAGCTGCTGGAGAACTGTTGTGCTGCTGCTACTGCTAGAATCAAGTGAGGATTTGGGGTTGTTCTCCTCCTCAGAAAATGCTGAAACTCTGGAATCAGCCTCTGCTCAATAAACCCAGAAAAGCCCAGAAAGATTTTCTAAAATAGCTGACCCTCGAAAATCACCCCCTTGAAGATCTACGCTATCCCTCAAGGCTCTACGCTGCCACTGAAGAGAATCCTCCAAAACTCTGCCCAAGACTCTGCCAAAGTCCTCCAATATGCAAGGGTTGATCCCTTGCTCAATCTCCAAGCTCAAATCCTCCACATAAACCCAATCCGGAGCTCCTACCAAAAGAGACTGTGTCCTCCTCTCTCAAGACTGCGCAGTCATCAAAATGCTCAGTTCCTCCCCAACTCCAAAGATTGATCCTCCTGCAAAAGACTGATGAAACTACCTTGCCCGTGCAGGCACTCGAAGTACCCCGGGGTTAAGGGTGAGATCACTGAACGGAGACACTCGATGCACTAAACAGTGCTTCAGATAGGCTAAACAACCAGCGTGCTCTAAGTCGAAGTGACTAGCTCAAATGCAACATAATCGAAGACCAAAATGAGGAGGCTCCTCTCTCCTTTATAGCGTTGGCCTCTCTCAAAACCCTAAGGACCACCTCCTCCAACGTAGCCTCTCTCTTGCCACGTGCTCCTCTCCATCTGCGCAGTCCCTCCAAGTGTCTACGTGGTCCTTTTGGCCCCCTTGGCTCCCCCTTTTAAGTTACAACGTTGTGCTACTAGGGAGTGACTTTATTCAAAAAATGAGTTATGTCCCCCTTTCCTCACCTTTTTATTTGTAAATAACTATAGAAGGCAAAATTGAGCAAAATCGAATATTCCAATTAGCCATGGCTAATTAGGAATATTACAGTCTCCCCCGGCAAAATGTTGCTTGTCCTCAAGCAACTGAAGTGATGGATGCTGCAAAATTTTCTCACTCTCCCAAGTGGCATCCTCATCCGGTAAATTCTTCCACCTCACCAAGAATTCTTGGACCATCCTACTCCACAGTTGCCTCTCCTTGGTATCAATAATAGCCTCTGGCTGCAACACCAAATGCCCCTCATCATTCGTGGGTGGTAGCTCATCTGTCACTGTCACCTGCTGCCCCAATGCCTTCTTCAAGCATGATACATGAAAAGCGTTATGAATCTTGCTGCCTTCGGGCAGCTCCAAGTCATACGCAACCTGTCCAATCTTGCGTATCACCTTGTATGGCCCATAAAAGCGGGGCTTGAGCTTCTCAGCCCCCTTCTGCTTCAGTGAGAACTGTCGGTATGGTTGTAATCATAGGTAGACCAAGTCCCCTACCTCAAACTGTCTCTCCACCCGACCCCTGTCAGCATACAGCTTCTGTTGGTTCTGCATTGTAGCCATATTATCCCTGAGAGCTCGGAGAATATCCTAACTCTCTTAGATCCAAATCTTGGCTATCGTAGCTTTGCTAGCACCAAACATCGCGTCAGCAAAAGATAAAGGATGATATCCATACAAGGCATAGAATGGTGACATACCAATGGACATGTGATGTGTAGTGTTGTAGCAGTACTCCCCCAAATGCAGCCACTTCAACCATGCTCGCTATCGCCCACTGACATAGTTACGCAAGTAGCCCTCCAGCCACTTGTTAACTATCTCTGTCTACTCGTCCGTCTGTGGGTGATAACTGGTACTCGGTGTCAACTCCATCCCCACCAACCAGAAAAGCTCCTACCAAAACCCGCCCATGAAACGGTTGTCCCTGTCACTGCTGATGGTCTTAGGAAGACCATGTAGCCTGAAGACCTCTCTCAAGAACAGCTCAAACACCTGCGCTGCTGTGTAGTGTGCGGATATGGCGAAAAAACGTGCGTACTTTGTCAGTCGATCAACGACGACAAAGATACAATCCTTGCCCTGTACCATGGGCAACCCTGTGATGAAGTCCATCGAAATACACTCCCATTTCCCCTTCGGAATGGGAAGAGGCTGCAATAATCCTGCGGGATGGCTCATCTCCCCCTTGTTCCTCTGGCAAATATCACACTCCCGGATATGCTAGAGTACGTCCTCCTTGAGGCCCTTCCATGAGAACCTCTCTCTATTGGCCCTGTAGGCTTTGGTAAACCCCTGATGGCCGACCAATGGTGAATCATGTGATGCCTGAAGTATCTTCCTCTTGAGCTGAGATCTCTCAGTCAAGAAGATCCGGTCCCTGTAGTAGATGATCTCATCGACCACCCTGTACCTGTCACCAGCCACCTGCCAATCCAGAACCTCACATGCAAATCTGTCCTTGGAGTACTCTACTAAGAGTCGAGCCCTCCAGTCTGTGTCCAAGGTCATAAAGGAAACGTAGCTGGTCTACACAAAAGGGCATCTGCTACCACGTTGTTCTTACCCTTGACATACTCAATGTGAAAGTCATACGATTGGATCTTACTGATCCACTTCTATTGCCTCTCCTGTAGCTGTTTCTACTCCAAAAAGAACCTGAGGCTGTTGTGATCAGTCCTCGCCCTGAACCTATTACCCACTAAATATTGCCAGAACTTGGCCAATGCATGCATAATGGCCAGCATCTCCTTGTCGTATATAGAATACAACCTCTCGTGCGGAAGGAGCTTCCGGCTCTCAAAGGCTATAGGGTGACCTCCCTGCATCAACACTGAGCCGATCCCCTCTCCTGACGCATCACACTCCAAAACAAATGGTTGCAAAAAATCTAGCAATGCAAGCACTGGGCAGCTGCCTATAACCTCCTTGAGCCTGTCAAAGGCTCGCTGCGCTGTATCTGACCAACTGAATGCCCCCTTCCTCCTCAGATCTGTCAAGGATGCAACAAGCTGTGAGAAACTCTTGACGAAATTCTGGTAGTAAGTACAAATGCCAATGAATCCCCGAAGTTCTGTCACGCTCCTCGGCTCCGGCCAATCTCTGATGGCCCTGATCTTCTCCTTGTGGAATCTCACTCCGTCCACCCCTATGATGTGTCCCAAGTACAACATCTCCGTCAACCCAAACTCACACTTGGAGAGCTTGGCATAGAACTGTTGCTCCTCCAAGATGTGCAACACTATCTCAATGTGCTCGAGATGCTCCTCCCAAGTCCTACTGTAAATGAGGATATCATCAAAGAACACCAACAAAAACTTCCTTAAGTGACTGCGGAAGATGTGATTCATGCAGGACTGGAATGTAGCTGGGATGTTGGTTACCCGAAGGGCATCGCCAAAAACTCAAAGTGTCCATAGTGACACCTGAAGGCGGTCTTGGGAATGTCCTGCTCCCTCACGCGAATCTGATGGTACCCAGATCTCAAATCAATCTTTGAGAAGAACTGTGCTCCTCTCAACTCATCCATCAACTCATCGATCCTGGGTATGGGGTACTTGTTCTTCAGTGTCTTCTTGTTCAGGGCCCTGTAGTCAATGCACATCCTCAATGTGCCATCCTTCTTCTTCACCAACACCACGGAAAAAGCAAAAGGACTCGTGTTGGGCCGAATGTGCCCAAGAGCCAACAACTCCTGAATGGCCCGCTCAATCTCATCCCGATAGGCCTTGGGATGCCTATAGGGGGTAGTAATCACTGCCTGTATGCCCTGCTCAAGCTCAATGGTGTGCTCAAACCCCCAGTCCGGTGGTTGTCCCGGCGGAATCTCCCCAAACACTGTGGCATACTGGTCAAGGATGGACTGTATCTTTGGGTGCATCGTCTGCCCTGTAGTCCCTGCCTCTGATGCACACAGCTCCACTACCCACTCTACGTCTCCCTTTCAGAAGACTGCCTCCATCCGATGAGCCGAAACAGTCTGAGGCGGATATGTGTGCTATCCCTGTATCTTCTCATGCCTCCCTATCTTCTCATCATCCCACTCCATCTCTAGGGCCTTCCAATCTGTCATGAGTCATGACAGCCAGTATCATGTTGGTGTCTGGAATGTTGACCACGAAAAAGTGGTCAGTCAGTGTGTAGGTGCCCATCGTCAGTGATAACTCTGGGACATAACAAGCACACACCATGGTTTGATCTCCTGGGACCAAAACTGAAAATCCATCAAAGCTCTCTGTCTATATACCTCTCCGCTCAACCATCTGTACATCGATGAAGTTGTGGGTTGCCCCACTGTCAACCAAAACCGATACTCATTGGCCACGTACTGTCCCCCGTACGCGCAGCGTCAAATACTTGGGAACTCCTCGCAATGCTGCAAGGGCCCCTCCGGTAGGTGCAAAAGTTGCACCCCCTGTTGCTGCTGGTGGAGGTGGAAAAGGATCCTGTGCGGCATGACTATCTCCTGCCTCCACATCATCCTCCTCATCCTCTTTCCCGCTGCTCTCGAAGAAGACCTCAATAAAGTGTGCTTTGCCAGCAGCACCTCTATGTCCCGGCACCCACGAGTCCTGACAGGTAAAGCACAATCGCTTCTTCTTCAGCGCCCTCCTGGCATCATCATCAATCCGTGCTCGTCATGGATTCTCCTTTGGAGGCGGAATCCTCACATCCTTCCCCTTAGGCTGGAAAGCCTGTCTCTGGAGGTAAGGTGTCTGGGTCCTAGGTAAGGCATCCTGTAAGTCCCAGGTCCTGCTAATAGCATCCTGGAGTGTGGCTGGTCTAGTGGATCTGACTAGACCCCGAAGTGGCTCTGCTAACCCCTCAACGAACATGTAGATTCTCCGTGCCGCAAATAGATCTGGCACCATCACTGAAACCCTCAAGAAGTCTGCAATGTAGGTCTCTGGGCTCCCGGTTTGTTTGAGCCTCATCAACTCAACAAAGTGCTATTCCGGATCCCTCCAATCAAACCTCTCTATCAATCTCCTGGTGAACTCGGCATATGTCGTCACTGTGGAGTGTCCGAGTGTAACCATCCCATGGAACCACCAATCCTGGGCCTTACCATCCAAATGTAATGTTGCCACCTTGATGGCCTTTGTCTCCGACATCTAGTTAAGCTGGAAATAGATGTCCAGTTTCTCCACTCAAGACTTTGTCGAATTGTTTGATGAACCATCAAACGTAGGCAAGTGGAATCTACTAGCTGTGTGGTGGGTGTCTCCATCATGATACTGCCGGTATCCTCTGTGATGGTCGTGGGGTCTACTATCCCGCTGGAGCTGAACAAAGTCTCTGAATGAGAGAGCATCCCTGAAATCCTGCCCATAGGCTTGGTACTCTGCAAAATAATCGCCCATATGACCGGGCTCTACCTCCTGCTAGGCTCCAGCCCCTGTGTCTGCTCCTAGGAAAGTGGGCATGGTAGGGCGTGTAGGGGCATGTGAGGCCATCTACTAAGTAGTATCACACTGAGTGGCACCCTGCTCTAGGAAATGGTGGGATGTACCCGATCCCTCACCAACCTAGAAAACCCGTGGGTTCTCAGGCTGTCTAGCCTCCACCGCCGTGAATCTCTGCCCCATCACCTCGATCTGTCTCGACAGATCCTGCACTGATTTGAGGAGCATGTCCGCAAATCTCTTCCCGTCATCTGCCATCAGATCCTCCAGCTCTGCATCCACCACAGGCTCCTCCGGTTCTATGTTCACCATAGTCCTCCTGTTCTGTGTCCACCACCCGAACACAGTCTCCCCCTCCGTAGGTGTTCTCCAACCTACGCTCAATATCTTTGTATTTCCTACCTTTGTAACAGATGTAGGGCTTCTCCCTCGGTGTCATAGACTGCTAGCTCCACAGGCTGAGCCAGATCTATGCTCTGATACTACTGTAATAACCCTTTTTAGGGATATCCCTCAAACACAAGCAAACTCCAACCAGAGACGGACTGGGAGGGTGTTTACCAGATATGTCGCCTCTGAAAAGAGGACGAGATCTGGAGGCTACCTGGCCCTTTCCAGACTCTGTCTAAGAGTATAGGAGAAAAACACACAAGTGGTATACTAGCCGGGAAGCTCAAAGAGATAAAAATAACAATAGTGCAACATACAATAATGTATACATGGAATGTAAGCAAATACTCTAGAAATGCAGATAGAAATGCTAAGCCATTTTATTATACTGAGTAATGGATAGAGTAGAAGAGGTGATTAGAAAGATAGCACCTTGACTTGCACAAGGCAAGTGAAGAAATACACTCAGAATGGTAAGGAAATGCCCTCTCTCTGAACTGCGTCCAAGCTGCCGGAGAACTGTTGTGCTGCTACTACTGTTGGAATCAAGTGACGTTGGTGCTGCTCCCCTCCTCAAAAAACGTTGAAACTATGGAATTAGCCTCTGCTCAATAAACCCAGAAAAGCCCAGAAATCTTTTCTAAAATAGTTGACCCCCGAAAATCACCCTCTTTGAGGATCTACGCTATCCCTCAAGGCTCTGCGCTACCACTAAAGAGAATCCTCCAAAACTCTGCCCAAGACTCTGCCAAAATCCTCCAGTATGCAAGGGTTGATCCCTTGCTCAATCTCCAAGCTCAAATCCTCCACATAAACCCAATCCGAAGCTCCTACCAAAAGAGACTGCATCCTCCTCTCTCAAGACTGTGCAGTCATCAAAATGCTTAGTTCCTCCCCAACTCCAAAGATCGATCCTCCTGCAAAAGACTGATGAAACTACCTTGCCCGAGCAGGCACTCGAAGTCCCCCGGGGCTAAGGGTGAGATCTCCGAACAGAGACACCTGATGCACTAAACAGTGTTGCAGACAGGCTAAACAGCCAACGTGCTCTAAGTCGAAGTGACTAGCTCAAATGCAACATAATCGAATACCAAAATGAGGAGGCTCCTCTCTCCTTTATAGCGTTGGCCTCTCTCAAAACCCTAAGGCCCACCTCCTCCAACGTAACCTCTCTCTTGCCACGTGCTCCTCTCCATCTGTGTTGTCCCTCCAAGTGTCTACGTGGGCCCCCTTCTCTACGTGGTCCTTTTGGCCCCCTTGGCTCCCCCATTTAAGTTACAACGTTGTGCTACTAGGGAGTGACTTTATTCAAAAAGTGAGTTATGTCCCCCTTTCCTCACCTTTTTATTTGTAAATAACTATAGAAGGAAAAATTGAGCAAAATCGAATATTCCAATTAGCCATGGCTAATTAGGAATATTACGAATTGTCAAGGTCGGCCTCAGTCAAATGTAGGCTCAAGAAGCCCAATGGATGTATCTCCTCACCCTCAATGAATTGTATAAATAGGAGTGACCTCTCTCCTCATTTGGACATCACTCATCACAACATACATCTCTCTCTCCTCTCTTGATTGGTTCGTACAACTTGGGCAATCTCTCTCTCTTCTTCACATGTGTGGCAGGAGGCCAAAAATTTTAGGACAAGGACAAGCCGAATTTCATAGAAACAGACCAACGTTGACTAGGGCTCATTTGAACAAGTTTTACTTCGGTTTTCAGGGAAAATTTTCATTTTTCCTAGGCCGAGTTGTTGGGCATAGATACCGAGGTGTTTTGGGCAAGTTGACTTCAGCATTTACTTCAGATTTGGGCGCAAAAATTACAACAATGTTTCTCTCTCCTTTGACTGCTTTTGACTTAACTGTTTTGGGTTGACTTTGACCCTCTTTGAAGGCCGAATTGGACTATTGTTGACAAAGCTGCTTGGAGGACGTTTTGGTGTTGATTTGGCCAATGTTGACTTTCTGGTTAGGGCTGCAGTTGACTGTTGATTTTGACAGGGTTGTTTTGACCATGTATTGGGCAAGTGAATTTGATCTATGTACTCTCTCTCTCTGTTGAACTACTGAATAATAATAAGAAGATTTGATCAAAGGGTTTTCCCCACATTGGGGTTTTTCCCTGGCATTTGCCAAATCTTGTGTCCTCTTGTCTTGGCTTGTCTTTTGCACATGTTTTATGTTCTATCTACATTTATTGTCAATGTGAATAAGTTAATGTGATTGCTACTAGTTATAATTGGAAATTGTTATTGGGCTGCTAAAGGAACATTGAAGTAAATTGCGCTAAAGCATAGAACTATTATCTAAAATTAACAAAAGTTGACTCAATTAACAATCTCAATTCCTAACCTCACATGTCAGGACCTCCACTAGATCGTTCTAAAATGCACAGTGAGAATTTATGTCTGCCTCTTTGTTAGTTTTTGTAGCATCGGATGTGTTCTAGCCTTGAAAATTTGTGGAGAGGCTAGAATACATGAGATCTCCAAAACCCAGAAATCATTTTTGGAAATTCCACCTAGAAATGACTTAATTAGATTATTAACCAATTTTTAAATATTTCCTAAGTCTAAACTTAGGGAATATGGTTAATTAATCATAATTAATTAAGTCAAGGCAAATCGACTTCAAGATGATCCTAGCCATCGATTAAGATTTAATCTTGGTCATTGGAGTCCAAACAAAGGATTATAAGAAGTCGATGGGCACTTGGAGAAAACACTTGAGTAGTTCGATTTCATGAGCAGATCAATTTCCGGAGTAGCAACAGTAAGTTGCGGGAGAGAGAGCTAGTGAGATCGAAGCAATGAGAGAGGGGCAAAGACAGTGAAGTCAGAGGAAGGTTTCCAAATCCGGTGAGTGCATTTGCAGAGAGGCAAGAGAGCCACAGAGAGGCCGACGTAGGGGCAGCGCAGTAGCCTCTAGAGGCAAAGTCGATTTGCTGGGAGAGATTGATGTTTTTAGTTCCAGAGGCTGGGAAGGAATCCCATATGGTTAGCAAAAGGCAAAAGGATTCATCAGAGTACAGTCCAAGACTAGACGTCCATCCAGCGGCGCAGAGCCTGACACAGGCCGAAATTCTGAAGACAAGCTGTGCTGGGAGATTGCCTGTGGGGCTAGGAATTCCTCTCCAGGTTTTCGCCAGTATTTCTCTGTAGGATTGCCAATATCGGCACCCAGTTGTAAGATTATTTCACTATTGCATAATTATAAAACACTTATTCGTTGCACCAGTTTTCCCAAGTTTGGCTTTTCCGGGGACTTTTGTCCAAAAATAATTGTGTTATTTTATGTGTGTGTGCTAGCATTTCTTCCAACATTTATTCTTCCGCGGTTTTATTTGTGTAGGTTGCAGTGTGATTTATTCAGTATTTTTTGTAGCAAACAGTAAATAAATTGTTAAATTAAATTAATAATTAGGAGAATAATTTTCAATTGCTGCAATAGGATTCCAATTTGGAATTTTCACACCCTATCACTCCCCTAGCAATGCAACTCAATGATCCATTGTGATTCTAGGCAACTCAATCCCTTATTTGACCTCTGGATTTCAAAAATTGGTAATCTCATAAGACTTGTGCACCAGCAAATTCAGTCAAGTATCAAGAGCATATAATTATCCACATGGCCTTTGACTTGGAATGCACACACCCTTAGCAGACCCTCAACGAATCAAATCTCAGGATTAGGCAGATCGGTTTATATCCCACGTATTATTTGGCTTGCCAAGTAATGGGAAATATCATCCAAACACTGCAACTTAGCAAGTCTACTAAAAATCAAGAGCAGCGAGCTCAAGATCAATCTAATAAATCGGTCCTTGAGTATTTTGTCCAGCGACTATTGATCTTTGGAGTGATCTATTCTACCTCAGATCCTATTCCATAGTTATGTTTTAAAATTAAACGATTCACCAAACATTAAATGGCATTTGGCCTTGAGGAAGCCCACGAGCTTCGGTCTTACAAATTCCCTAGCTTGGCCTCAACAATAGGATAATTTTGGCCCGTATAAAAGGCTAAGATTGGTCTTCAAGGTGTTACAATCTTAGCCCGTGATCAAAGGGATTCAATCACTACAAAAATAATAAACTTGTTCTGACTCGGCCTTTGCTCCTACAGTTAAAGTTGATTGTTGGACGATGGTGATACTGTTTTCCTGAGACCCTTGTTTCAACTTGTGAATGGTTCCCTCCCACAGTCGATTTGCTTGGAAAATTGGTACTCAGTCGAGGAATGATGATCTCAAACTCAGCCCTTAAAAAGAACCGATTGGTGCCCTATTACCCACCACCAGTGGGTGACCCCCATGGGGGAAATTTTTCTCCTAGTTTTGTCTTCAACCGACAGCCAACAACCCCTTGCAGTCACTAGATAGCTTGATGTGTCACCATTCTCCACCACCTGAGCCAGCGATAATGTGCCCTCGCCCATCTGTAATGATCATGTGTTTGAAGGTGGTCCTTCCAACCCCGAAGGTATGGCTTTTCATTATGTCATTGGGTATTTTTGCTTACTTATCATGGACAGATTTTGACATGGATTAGTGGGGGGATTCGGAGGAAAGAATAGGCTTCATTTGTACTCGTCCCCATGTCCAACTTGGTGGTTAGTATTGTATCCTAGTCCTGTGGGATCTCCTCTATTGGCTACTAGCTTTAGGAGTGGCACTACGTGGGAAATCCAAATTTTTGTTGTGTGGTCCCACTTCCCGACATCACATATATCACTCCCCTCCACCCATTATAACCCCTTTCCACGTATTTCCCATTTGGGTCCACATTTGTCCATTGGATCCACAAGGAGTTGGCCTCCCCCTCCTCTTGTCCACAATTTGGGTCAAGCCTAGAACGATGCCCCGGAAGTGGATGCAGCTAAAAAGAAAGTTAAAAGCATAATTTGGAGGAAATCCATGGCAAAATATGATGCATGGGACATTGTGCCAAGACTGGAGGGGCAGTCAATTTCAAGTGGCTCTTTAGGAAGTACCTTCCTCACTAAGAAGGAGCAAGGTTGCTTGGGAGCGAGAGCGGAAGGAGGGAGCCGGAGCGGGAAGCGACATTTTCAAAAGCTCCAAAGTTGGAAGCGAATTTTATATAATATATATTTTGATGCATATATGTCAACAAAAGCATGTAGAATGATGAATTAGTTATAAAAAGCATAAAAACATGGATTAAACCATATAACATCAATCATCTAGTAGTTACAATCTTCATCAACCACAGGTCCACAAGTTACAAGTTTTCATTTATATAGTATGTAAGGGTTCACATAACCAAAATAACATCCAGTGCAATCCATCTTTGAACCGAGAATACATCAACAAACAGGCTCTAGATAGCCTCTAGCATCCAAAAAATCATGCTACAACAAATACCTACATATCATGAAAATCATTGCCTATCTTGGGATCTTGGTCATTAATACCACCCTCTAAGCATTAACATAAGATAGAAAAAATGTAGCATGTCAAGTCAAGATTTTATTTAACTGATGGGTACATTTTTAGTAGGGTCATGATAGTGGAGTTCAACAACCAATGTCACAAACATCAAGGTACATAGAGGGATTGGTGTTCTTGATTAAATACAAGTTCCATGTCCTAGTACATGACAAATCCAATGGAAACATTGCAATCCCCCAATCCTGAAATCCTGAAAAACTAATAAGTCTGCTGGATTTTGAGTGAGGTCTAAAATTGTACTTTCTCCATATGAAATCCAACTAGGTTGGAACCATTCTCAAACATCCCGAGTCATTTCATGGTAATGTTAAAAATTAAGTAAAAGTGACATTCTCTTTTAGCTATAAAAGAGAATGCCACTTTTACATTAAGAATTTAACATTACCATGAATTGCATAGCAATACTAGGGCCATAGGCTTGATCATTAAGCTGCCCCACTCAAACAGTCTTGTTTCTTTGAAAAAAATTGAGTTTGGAACATGTTTGCAAAAAACAATTTATGAAAAAACTAGGGAGCGAAATTTTTTTAGGGGGTGGGACTGCCCTGCAACCTTGAGAGGGAGTGTTGATGTTTGCATTTCGAGCAAGTAATTCCTCACAAGCCTAAATATCTAGACATTTGGAGTCGCCTAATTGATCCTTAACCTTAGCAATTACTTTAATTATTAAAGGTAATTGACTTTTACAAGATAAAGGAAGTTAATCTAATGAAATGCAAAGATTCTTTGCATTAGTGAATTAGATGAATCTCAATCGTTGATCTCAAGTGATGTTGAGATCTAAGCTCAATCATCAATCACAATGGGGATTAGGGTTGTGGATTAGATCAATAGCTCAAACTTATAAAAAGAAATCTAGGTTAAGGGAGAAACTACGTCTTGAGCACAAGACACAATGAGAATGAGATCTCCGTGATAGGGTGGAGAAGGACTTCCATTCAAGTGTGTAGGGTTCAACGAAGAGTGCAAGGGATGGCAAGGAAGGATCAAGATCAGCCAACATATCAAGGTACAAATCAACAGTTTGAACTTTGAACAGCTAGATCAAATTCCAGGTTTATTGTTGTTTATATTTTCCTCAGTGGGCCATTATCCCGAGAAGGGAGCCCTTGTAAGTTCTAAAGTTATTTGAATGAAGAATTGATTAGGAAGAAATCTTGTGTGCATGCGATTGAGGTTGGTATATTGTTTTTGCTTCCACTATTATAATATGTTAAGATCCCAGTCGTGTCTTTTATTTAGTATTAGTGCAAGAAATCTGCAAGGTAGTAATTGGCCAGGTTGTTAGGGTCAAGTAAAATTAACAGGAACAAGACTATCTTGGTAGGAGCAATAAAAGTGGAAGAAGCTGACAAATGGAAGAACATGTTTAAGAGAAATTATAGAATTCATAATTAATTGGAACAAACAGCAGACAGAAGATGCAGCTTGGTAGCATAAGTTCCTCATACAAAAACATCCATAGCTAATCAAGCATTGAGGGCAACACTTGTTTGAAGGAGAGGGCCATTACATTGCTATTATTGTATTATTGTTGTCAGTATTGTTTGGCTCACTATTTGTAATTGTACCTTGTCTCCTATATATGCCAAGGAGATCTAGATTCCAGGATAATCAAGATTTATTTGAGGCATAATCTGTAAAGTAGAAATGTTATTCATTCACTTGTTATCATTGTCAAAGTGTGGCTTTTCTTATTCTTTCTATTCTTATTCTATATTGTCTATACAATTGTGGTAATATTTGGATCACAACATTGATGTCTTTTAACCTTTTTTCCAACTCGAAAAACCTTCCCACATGTTCCTCAGGCTTCAGATCATACTCCTATTCCACTCACATTATGAGGTTTGAACCCTAGCTTCAACGTTGAAGCTACAACTGAATGAACAATCTTCCCATGAAAATGTATTTTGACATATTCCTACAGCATTTACATCACATGCATACCTCTTGAAGGCGCCAAAGTCCGGAAGGACGCTGCAAAGACCTAAGAAGACTGCATAAGGAAACACAATGTGTATAGGACATTGGTGCTACCGAAAGATGGGCAAAATTTTGTCCCTGGATTCAATATGAAACCAAACGCTTCAGAAAAATAGTAATAAAAATGTATTTTCATTATGAAGAGAGAACATTTATGTTTCTGCATAATGAGCAGTTCATGATACAATCTGGCACTAAGCAAAGCACAATAACAATAACAAGAAGTATAACATAACAAACCTGAAAGACATGTAGTATGAGCTGGACTTTATTATTGCTTCCTCCTGAAGCAGTTGCAAGTGCCTCCTGAGGGAAGATACAGGCAGAAAAGGAGAAAATCCCAGCATCCCATAAGGTTGCAATCCATTCTGCAACATCCTTTTGAAGAAAACCAAGTTGCACATAACCAGTATCTAAGAATTTTGTGGGACTATAATTAGTCAAAAGATCTGCATGGTATTAAGCATAACCTTACAATCATGATTCTCACCAGGCTTTAATCTAATCTTGAAACTGTATAGAACTTATCAAATTTCAGGGCAGAAGTTTACAAAGTGATAAACTCATTAAGGTAATACTAGACTAATATTAATTAAGTACAAAGGAAACCTACCCATGATTTGTGAAAATATCTACTCTTCCTGACAGTAAAAAGAAGAAAAAAACCTAACTCCAGAGTGTTTTGCATTAAATAAAGAAAAACCTTGTTCTGGGAATAAATCTTCACAGGAGCTGTTTATGTCATAGACAATGACACTCACAGCATTTGGATCAGCAGAAATGTTACGTGCCCGTTTCAGCAACACTGGTATTAAGCCTTCCATATCTCCCCTCGAACCACCGAGTATCCTTGCAAGAGCCCTCAATCTTGCACCCTTTGGGTCAGCTGCAGAACAAAATCGATGGCTTAATCCCACAACAGAAGTTGGTACAATGCCAAGATACTGTGCACTGGAAGATCTCCAATTTGAGGACTTGGATGAATTGGACTTGGATATACCCTGCATTGCAGAGACATGTAAATTTATATATCTCTTGAAGAATGTAAGCTTCCACTGATCTTAGACAAATACAAAATACATTAAAGAATGTAAGCTTCCACTGGTCTTAGACAAATACAAAACACATTTAAGGTTGCACTGCATTTGAAGTTTTATCCTTGGTCCTCACACCATCACTCATCAATAGAGGTTTAAGCAAATAATTAAGGAATTTTATCGTATAAGTATATATAATACAAGCTTTTGAGAAAAGAACGTCAGCTGGTTCAAGTGATGAACATAACTCGAGATTTGAGAAGTGAAAGAAGGTTCAACAAGAAAAGTAAAAATGCTACAGGAGAAGAATGATTCAAGGTTTGAATAATGATACAAATAAGAACAAAATTTATGTTTTAATATTAAAGTATATTTTTGAAAGATAATTCGAATTGTTTGTTCAAGAAACAGAAATTAAGATTCTTTATGACTGACATAGAATTGTTTTTTAAACCACGTGAAGTGAGCAAAGTTCGTTCTTCAAGTTAAATACTCCAGAAGACTTGGAATATGTAGATCTCCATTAGGATACAAGAATATATATTAAAATGTATGAATGAGAATGATGATACAAATGAGAGTGAGGGGCCTGCTTATATACTAGGCAGTGCCTCTTCATGGAAAGTCATGTCCCATTTAAACATGTCTCTTTAGTATTAATTACTAATTAACTAATCATTATTACAATTATCCTCATTATTTATATTTATATCATTTATATATATTTATTTGTAACATTGCCTTCCTCCTCAAAAAAGCTTTGTCCTCAAAGCTTGTTGATGAAAGGGCTTGATCTCTTTTTCTGCTATGAACGTCTTCTCGTCTCAGGACAGTCATCTTTGTTGATACAAGTTGATATGTTCCTTGGAGTGACATATAAATTTGTCGCACAGAGAAGGGATTGGACCATCCCAGATCAATCTTTGTGGAACCTTGCGGTGATCAGAAACTTGTGATGAATTGTTATCACTAGACTGAGTTGTGCGCACTTCAGTATTCTTCGGAACATAAGTTTGTTGTTTATGTTCTGAGTGACACAGATTCATAGATTGATTGAGATGTTTGTTCTTGTGATTTGGATGTAGATAAAGACTTCTTTTAGTTTCCCTTATCATGTGTGTTGTGAGATTCTGATTTACTTCAGGTTCCGATGTCGTCGAGCTGGTTACAGAACCTTCACTTGGGATGTTCATCGTCTGAACTGCAACATCTAAGTTTGTATTTTCTTCAGCTTGCTTGTCTTCTTCTTGAGTTGTGACATTCACTGGATCAGTATCTGTTACTTTCTCTTCCACTTGGACTTCTACATTCGATGCTTCCTTCTCGATAAACTGTTGCACCTTATTTTCCAATGACTTCTTGTCCTTCTTAAGCTTCTTAATTTGTGTCAATAATTTTTCACTATGGTCTTTAAGCCGAGAAACTTCTTCATTTTTTTCAGCAATGATCTTGTCGACTTCACTTTGCATATTTTGTAGAACTTTTTTACCTTCTTGAAAAATTATTTTTGAAATATCTTGTGTCTTCTGGTGTTATTGAATTTGGCTTTAATGTAACACCTTGGAGTGTTATTTTCTTCTCCCTGTAGGAAAATGTTAAAAACTTTTTTTCGTATTTATAATAAAGGACCCTAGAGTTTCCATCCAAGGTCAGCCCAAAACAATGTTACTATCGTCAAAAAATAAGGTTTTCACAGTGAATTGTGAGGTAAAAGTATAATCCCCAATATTTAGTTGTAGATTGTTTGTCATATTGTTTGTCACTTGCGTCAACAAAATTTGTTTTGATTATATTCGATTCAGGAATTACTAGTTGGTTAGCACATTTAGTACTAACATAATTACTATCTTCAGTAGGACTGATAGAGATTATAATATCTCTTCCTGCGAGTGATCCTTTGATTTTAAATAGTGTACTAACACATTTACTAAAAGTTCTAGGAAATCTTTCACTACTCTTGGTTTCCATTTTTTTATTTTTTCTTGTTTTCTTCTCTTTTGTTTTTTCAAAATGAGCTTAGGGCTTTAAGGGTAACCCTTTTTCAGTGCTATAATATATCACTTTTTCACTTTAACTTCTTTTTTCACTCTTTTATATATATAATAATTTGATAAAAATATTCAAAAATTCTTAAAACCTTGGCACCTTTGTGTCTTGACCTTTTTAATATCACCCTTTATCTACTTGAATATCTTATATTTTCTTTGTATTTATTTTTAGATTATATATAACTCATGTTTGTCTCTTAACCCTATAATTATATGAAATTATGTTTTGCTTTGATAAAAAATCGTTTGTACGTATTTGATAAAAAGTCACACTAGTACGTATATGAGTCACAACTTTTGACTTCACTAGGCGACTACCAAAAACTGTACGAATTGGAATGAAACAAAAAATCTGGACCGATGTACAGAGAAGGAAAATGAATTGCAGTTTTTTATTTAATTTAATTTGGGCTATTTGGGATTTGTATGGACAGCATTGGCAACTGTGGCCTGCAACTACGATGACGACCCAAAGTGGCGTTTGTAAATGGTTGCAAAAAATCGCTAAAGTTGTGGTCAACTCACTTCTCTAGTTTGCAAGTATTAATACCACAATCACAATGGTCAACGCCCTTCGCTTGATGGAAACGAGTTTATATAGATCTAGAAATGTGTGCGAGTTTAGTTGTCCTTGCACGAGTTCAAGCTGCACAACAATAAAGCTTGATTCCTTCACGATTTCGCAGTTGCTCCTTAATCCTTTTATGGTTATTTTTTTCTTTTCTTTTTTTAAACAACGAAGGTGTAGTCGTGCGGCAGTGGGAAGGTGGAGAAGAGGTGGTTGGCGAATGATGGAGGCGGCAAAGGTCTCAGTCGAGGAGTGGCAATAGGATATAGCGGTTGCGTCAGCAGATTCTGTTGCGGTTGGTCGATGGCTCGTCGATGGTGGCCTTGGTATGTCGGCGTCAAACGGAAGCTCTTGTAGGTGCTATTGTTATTTTTTTATATATAATTTTTATATACATTTTTTTTTTGTCATGTAGTTTTCCTTTCTATATATGTATTTTTTTAATCATTTTTTATATTTTCTTTTAATTTGATTTTTTTGAATTTTTGAATTTTTTTAATTAATTAATTCTTTTTTTTTTAATGAATATATATATATATATATATATATATATATATATATCCACTTTTTTCTTTTCTTTTTTTATCTCTTTTCTTCTTTTTTCCTTTTTATTGGCCAAAGGTGTAATAGCGAAATGGAGACCCTCCAAAAGCTTGTAGCGAAACACTCCAACTGCAACAAGGTTGACGAATTTGATGGCCAAGGGACTGGATTGGAGAGCTTGGCTCTGTGCAGCAGTGGAGCAGTCAGAGGATTGAACTGCACTGATATCAAATGAAGTGAACAAATCTCGTTCTTCAAGTTAAATACTCCAGAAGACTTGGAATATGTAGATCTCCATTTAGGATACAAGAATATATATTAAAAGGTATGAATGAGAATGATGATACAAATGAGAGTGAGGGGTCTGCTTATATACTAGGCAGTGCCTCTTCATGGAAGGTCATGTCCCATTTAGATATGCCTCTTCAGTATTAATTACTAATTAACTATGTTGTAGGAAACGTAGGGCAAGGGGGCGTTTCCGTACAGAAACGGGTACGAAACGCTGAAAAGTGTATGGTGCGGCCCTGAAACGCGTTTCAGGCTGTACTGCCACGTTTCACGAAACTGAAACGTGGCCAGTACGGCCTGAAATGCGTTTCAAGACCGTACAACTCACGTTTCAGCTTTTTACTTGTGTTTTCTTTTTTTTTTCTTTTTTTTTTAAATTAATTTGTTTTCTAATTTATTTTCAGGTTATCCTAGTGACTTCTAGTTGCTCATGATGCCTGTCTAAAGTTATAAAAGTGAACTTTTGCCCTAGTGTTGATATGCAGTTCATGGTAATGTTAAATTCTTAACATTACCATGAAATGACTCAGGATGTCTGAGAGTGGTTTCGCCCTCATTAGATTTCATATGGAGAAAGTAGAATTTTAGATCTCACTCAAAATCTAGCAGACTTATCTGTTTTTCAGGATTTCAAGATTGGAGGGATTGCAATGTTTCCATTGGATTTTATCATGTACTAGGGTATGGAACTTGTATTTAATCAAGAGAACCAAGCCCTCTATGCAGGGGAGACTCCCAATAATGAAGAGCATGTTGGGTACTAGGGTATGAAACTTGTATTTAATCAAGAGCACTAACGTCGTTCGACTATGTAGGAGGAGACTCCCAATCAAGCACGAGACAAGAAATTAGAAATTTCTCGTGGCTGATTTTGGATATTTCTATTTTGATTATGTGAACATTCATGAGTAAATGTGATGTAAATTTAGAGACTTATAGTTTATGCATTGACAATTGACAATTTTATCATAATGTAATAAATTAGAATGTATCATATATGCTTTATGATTGCACATATTTCTTAAATGTCCTAATATATATCTATATATATATATATATATATATATATATATTCGTGTTTCCCCGTTTCCAAAATTTGGGGAGGTCGCGTTTCGTATCGGTTCCCGTTTCGGAAACTCGTACCCGTTTCCCCGTTTCGTGCAACCTTGCTAATTAACTAATCGTTATTACAATTATCCTCATTATTTATATTTATATCATTTATATATATTTATTCGTAACACCACGAAATTTTTTTACACTAGTATTAAGCCTTTAAGGGTATTAATGAAGTTAAAGGTTCTTATGAATATTATTTTATAGTCTTCTATGAAAAAGGATGTGGTGCTAATGTTGGAAAAAGGGTAGTAGTAGAGTGTTAAAAAAATTGAATAAATAATGAAGCAAAAATGAAAAGGTCTAGCTTAAGGGAAAAACCACACGAGAAAAATGATAACAAACTTAAGAGAAAAGAGGTAACTTAATATTTAACGTAGGAATTACACATGTTAATGTTATTGTGATTCATTTTATTCTAAAGAAGATATATAACAGCTTTCCAAGATCAGCTAAGCCTAAACCCATCCTTTATATTAAGGTTTCTAGGTCACTTTTCAATCTCTAAGATCTCGCTATCTAGTTTTGGCCAAAACCTTGACTTTGTCAAAATTAATGGTTTGCTTGGTTTTGTAAGAGTTTTCTACCAAAGCTGATTTATATATTATTGTGTGTCTAATTTCTACTATATATACTATATATTCCCCGAGTCTCACCTACATAGAACGACCTAATTCAAATCATGACTTTATTAGATAACAAGAACACTTAAATTTTAATAAATTCCAAAGTCCATGAAGTACGACCATCAAATATAAAACTCTCCCATAATGGTCGTATTACATAGAATTTCTTGACCAATCAAGGTCTTTGTAGGCCCCTCCTAAGGGATATCTTCACTTTGTTAATTTTTTTGGAGTAGATTGTTCTTTGCTGAAGATAATTGCAATTTTATACTTTTCAACATTTTCATATAACATTCATCCCATAATATCATTTCATCCTTAGCAATTATGTAGAGAGAACAATAACATCAATAATGCAACGAAACAATAAAGGAACAGTAAAAGAAAAGCATGCACAATAGAGACACCAGAATTTAGGTCAGAGACCAGGGCAAAACCCCACAAGGGGGAAAAGCCAACCACATTCTTCTTCTACTATATATTTCATCAAATGTTCAGCTGAGATACAATGTACAATAAGTATGAGATGCATCAATCACATCGGGCCTCCTAGGGCCTGTTGTCGCCCAAATTATACAGGTAAGATGCGACAACACTCAAGACGGTGGTTGTCACTCTGATCCCCGCTTTCTGTTCTAGCTATCTCCCTACAGCAGGCTACACTAGCTACATGGCGTTGGTCAGCCAATTAGTAGATATCAAGCCTTCCAGTTATGACAAGGCTACACGGGAGCAGGTGTGGCGGGATGAAATGGTTGAGGAATATTCCTCAATCATGCAGAATGATGTGTAGAGGGTTTTACTCAGACTGACAGATAGGACGGTGGTTGGATCTTGTTGGATCTATAAGATCAAGCACAATGTAGATGGTAGCATCGAGAAATTCAAAGCTAGGTTCATGGCCAAGGGGTTCTCTCAGAATGAGGGAATAGATTATGAGGAGACATTTGCTCCTATGGCCAGGTGCTCACCACTCTGTGTCAACTACCCTATAGAAGTACACATTGTTTTCAAAGCATTCTATAATGTTCGAGCAGTGAAACATCCAAAGATCATCATCATCATCTTTCAACAATTTTGTCAAATTTGTAATTCCAAATTTCGCAGCCCTGTCTGGCCATTGTAAAAATGATTCTAGTATGTTTATGAAGCCTTCTAAGAACATCTAGGTAAGCCTTTGTTTGTTAGCAAAGAGTTTCACTCTAGGGAGTATTTTACCCTCCGCCAATTATTCGCATTTTCTAACCCAAATAATTGGCTAAGCTTTTCTCCCACACATACCCCAAATCTAGAGCGGGGTTTGATTATAAGGTATTAGGTGTAGTCCTAATGTTATTGCGTCTATGTAAATTCTCATACTAGATCATGTCTTGAGTCTTACAAATTTTGGCGAAGTCTAGGTGTCTAATTTTAATTATTAAAATTTCCCACGGGTCGAGATCTTAATAATTATTTTGATGTAAAATGTAAAATGTAATGTCGATAGAAGTTGATGGGGGTAGAATACTCATAATTAGAACTTCTACACCTCAACTTTCTATTTAAACACTTTTTGAAGGTTGAAATCATGTCTATCCCCTCAAATTATTTTTATTTTTGACAAAATGGCAAAAAAATAGCCAGAAAATGGTCAAAAAATTAAAATGAGAGAAAATAAAAATTCTCTCCAAGTGGAAAAACGAATTTTTGGAGAAAGTGGACATTCCCGAGGAAGATTAAATTTGAAAGACTCATTTCCAAGGTAGGAAAATCCCACCAAAAAATCCTTGGACCAGAAAAAATAATTTATCAAGGAAAATCGATTCTCTGTGTCTAGGTGGTTAAATTGAATGAGGAAATTTCGAGGAAAGAAATTGGAAAATATTTTTGAGGCCCTCTATCAAAGGAAAAAATTATTTTTTTAAGAAAAATCAAACCTTTGGACCTTGGTGGTTAAGTCGAAGAGCATTTTTCAAGGAAAAAAGGTTGGAAAAAATATTATTTGGACCGGGCTCAAAGCCTTTTTCAACAAATTAGAATTTATTCTTCCAAATTAAGGCACAAGATTAAATTTTGGTATGAATCAAGCATCAACTAAGAACCTATAGTGGGACTTCTGAAGGCTCATCATAAGATCACATTGGAGTTTCTTGCCTTTTGCTCTACCAAGATCATCTATTTAAAAAAATTATCTCATCTATTTCCAAGTACCTTTATTGAATATTTGCTATTTAGAGAGATATTGTCATTGTAAATTTGTAAATAAATTTGTAAATAGTTTCTCTAACCCTTGTATATATATATAATTTTTTTTCTTTTGTATATAATATATATAGCCACCTGGGGTTTTGAGTTTCGTTTTTCTTGTGGATCTAAGGAAGATGGCCAGGGTTTCTGTTTGGACTCTTTTTGCAGGTACATTTATCTCAAGACCAAAGAGAAATCAAAGTTGTGAAGGCTCCAGCCCTCACCTAGCCTAGACGGTTAGGGTTTAGGGTTGTCATTGCATTTTTTTGAGGGCCTTTTTCCAATCTCGCAAGGCCGCAAGTGTTTTAAGGCCTCTTTAGGCCTCTCAGTGGTCAGATCTGCAATAGCAGAGGCCTCGTTCATCAACAAAATACTTTTAAAGAAGGCTGCAAGTTTCTGAATCCCTAATCTCACTGCTAGTTGAAATTCTAGCAAGGGTTTTACATTCAAAAAAAATTACAGCTAATTTTCTAAATTATTTCACTACTGTCTCAACTGGAATCTGACTTGATTTGACTTTTGCAGGGTTATAGATCAGTTTTTTTGGGGCTCAGATCTCATTACAGGGCTTATTGGGCTGGCCACCAGCATATTATGGGCATTCTAGCCCTGGCAGCAGGCTTGCTTTGGCCGATTAGCCCTAGCCGTAGACCTATATGGGTCTTATACTTGTCGCATGTGATTTATGAACTAAACCCTGGTGTTTTGCAGGCCTATCTCCATTGTTTGCAAGGTTTATAATCACTTGTGTAAGGCTTGAAGTTAGCATTCTCTGATCTGATCCTTGGAGATTCATTCTAGGCCTTATCTAGCCCAGCTGCAAACCTTCTTGGGGGTTTGTTCATACCTTATTTGCTTCAGGACTAACAGTTGATTGATTGCAGGTATATTTCTCATTCGTTTGGAGGGTTTATCGTTGGCTTTTTGTGGCTAGGGCATTGCACTTTGGGTTCTCACATTGGCATATCATCTGTTGAGAATAAGTTGCAGGCCTAGGAGACCTTCTTCCTCCTAGTCGTGATCCTCTAAGAGGTCGAATCCACCTCTGATCTGAAGCATATTAACTAGAGGCTGATCACAACATAATCTAATAATTCAAGGCTTGCAAATAAATGAAATTCATCACACATAATCCATAAAAAAAATCAACAATGTGTCTAACCCTTTTCTCTTCCTGGGTCATCGGTTCTGTGTGACTAATCTGCATCGACTGTGGACTTTTTTGAAGTCTGGCGCATGTTCTTTATCACTGAAGTATACTTCTTATCTTCGTGTGCCTTTATCTCTGCATTTGGCAGCTTGAGGGTTGTTGGTAATAGAATTGTTTACCATCTCTGTCATCTTCCCAGGGTATTGGGACTCGGGAGGAGCCTCTTCTTCCATCTTCTTTTAGTCTAGACACTAACTCTTTGTTTCACCCTTGTTAGATTAGGACCTCATTGTTGTAGTTAGATCTAGTCTCTAGTTTGCATCTTTCATTTATCGTTGTAAGCAATCTCATCTGTCATTGGTTATTTGTGTGTGTATCATTTAAGTTTCAATTGTCTCTAATTGTTATTTCATAAAGTGAAAATCATCCTAAAAAACACTATAACTAAGGCATTTGAAATTGTTGTTAATTGTTTCAATGAGTAATCCTGAAGTGTTTCATTTGCTCAATATTGAAATCTTAGTCTTGTGTTCTAAGTGATATTCATATGCATGGTTATAAGTAATTTACATCTCCTACATTGAGGCATATTGCCATTATTATATCTCTTTGAAACTATCTAATATCATCATCATTTGCACTATCATTCGAGATTAGTGTTGCATCCTTAAAACTTACCTCCAAGCATAAGCTTGGTTGATAGAGAGATAGGACTACCTTTTTCATACCAGTTTGAGAAGCTTGACCCTTACTCAACGGTTAAAATAGGTGACCTTGCAGTTCTCTTGTGGGAAATCCATTGTAGGAACGGAGGCATCTAGGTCGTTAGAACTCCTGGGGACGTATCGTTAATGAGGCCTTAGCCTCCTTCCCCAAGACTTCTTTCTACAACCTTGTTTAAGACTTGCTTCAAAACAATTGAGGAGAATGATTTCACCTAGATTAAGCATATAACTAAAATCTACCAAGATCCTGCATCTCACATTAGATAGGTCATGTGTTAAAATTGGCAACTAGGGCCAAACTCCATGTGGGTCACCTTATTTATGGCAGCTGATATTTTTCTTGGATTCCTCTCTCCGAGAGGTGTAGGATTGATCTAACGATCATCCAATTCCGACATGTATTCATGAAGATATGAATTTATTTGTATTCTTGACAATTTTGTCAAGGTCTGCCAACAAGCCAAACAGTGTTTTACACCGCCAGCTTATCTTCAACGTGGTATATAAAAGGAGGAGACCTTGTGGCATAAACTCACTCATCTCATCCTTCATTCTTCTCTCTCCTAGCTTAATTGGGTGTGCGTAGGAGGAGCCGGTCTCTCACACGTGGAAAGAAGGAGGACGCAGATCTAGTTAGGGCAGCATTGACTTGGGTTGACCGAGGTGCAGGTGGGCAGATTGGACAACGTTGACCAGCGTGGAGACTTCTTTGACTGCGGATTGGGTTGGGCAGCCTCTCCTAGGCAGGCCGCATTTCTGGGCAGCTTCCTTGACCTGTTTTGACCAACACTTTGACCAGCGTTGACTGTCAAAGGTTGACCGCAGATCTGTCCTAGTGTTGACTGCAATTTGACTGAAGATTTCAGACTGTTTTGGGCTGCCTATTCTTGCTGTTGGAGGCCGAGTTGACTGAGGTTGACTAGAGGTCAAATCTGACCTGTTTGACCAGCCTTGACTTTGCTGGTTAGGGTTTTGTTGCTGCTGTCATAAAATTACAGATTTGTATAATTGTACTATCTCTCTCTCTGCTGAATTATTGAAGAATATAAGAAGAATTGATCAAGGGTTTCCCCGCATTGGGGTTTGTCCCTGGCTGGTGCCACATCTTGTGTCCTCTTGTCTTGGCTTGTCTTCTATTGTTATTTTTATGTTCTATCCACATTTCACTATCATGTTGGTGTGATTGCCATTCTGGAAATTGATATTGGGCTAATAAGAAAATTTGAAGTAAATTGCTCTTAAGCATAGAACATACCATAAATTAACATGGTATCAAAGCTAAGGTGAAGACAAAGCCCAAGCAAGATTGAAAGAGAAATCACCAAAGACAGTTGGAAAGGACAAACGGCTTCATGGGTTCCTCATCCCACTTCCCAGCCGAAGACAAGCTCCGTGAGAAGTTTGACTCTCATAGATGGAAAATGTCTATTGATCTAACATTAGAAGAACAAGACGTGTTGGACTATGTGAGGGGTAAAATCCCGGAGCCTCCATCAAATGCACCAGCTGCTACAAAGAAAAAATACACTAAGGGTGAAGTCAAAGCCAAGAAGATTATCCAAGATTCAATTGACAAGCGTCTGGTGCCCTACATTTCCGAGTTGAACGCCTCCAAGGAGATCTACGACAGATTGGTAAGCTTGTTTAAGGTTAGTGATGCAAATCAAGTTTTGTTCCTCAACAATAAGTTGAAGGATATTAAGAAGGGCAAGGACGAGGATATTCAATCCTACTTCTTAAGGATCACTGAGATCAAGAATGATCTTCTATCAATTGGAGAAGTCATTCCTAACAAGGAACTAACTATCACTACCCTTGGAGGGCTCCCATCTGAATGGTATATATTTAGAACCACTCTTCTCGATAATGATCGAAATCCAAGGCTTAAAGAATTGATGTCAAGATGCATTCAAGAAGAGACAAAGATGGTGGAGCAAGAAATGCCTTCAAACAAAGGCAACTCCATTGCTTTCTCCTCCCATGCCAAAAGGAGAAATAATTCTCGGTCTAAAGGTCATTTCAAAGGAAAGCCCGGATCGAAGGGTGGAAGGAAGGGAAGATGCTTTGTTTGCAATAAATTTGGCCACTATGCAAGGGAGTGTCCAAATAGAAAGGACACATCACATGATGATGATCAAAATCACTCCAAGGGCAACTTCAACAACAACAATCAAAGGAATGGCAAAGGAAAGAGGAATGTGGGAAATCAAGGAAGTAGTCAACCCTCCAAGAAAGCAAGGAACTCCAAGTATGAATCAAATGTTGTTAACAATAAGCAAGATGAGTATTATCTTATATCAGCCCTCTCCACTACCTCTCCTCCGGACTCGTTGGGAAATTGGCTTATTGATAGTGGTGCCTCAAGGCACTTCACTGGTTACAAGGAAGCTCTCTCTAATCTGATAGAGAAGGAGACAAACTTGGAGATTATTCTTGGAGACAATTCCACCTATCCCGTAAAGGGTGTAGGGAATGTTACTCTTCAATTAAATCAGGGTAACACGATCCATTTGCAAGAAGTTTTATATGTACCTGATCTCAAGAAGAACTTGGTGTCCATTTCGGCAATGGAAGACAAAGGCTACAAGGTGGCATTCATCGATGGAAAGGTACGTGTTTGGAAAAAGAATTTTAAAGATGCTTTTACTCTTGGGTTCCAAGTTGATTCTTTATATCAAGTTGGAGGAAGTCCATTGGGGGTCATGTCTTGTAACACATCTCTTTAATCTAAACTATGGCACCGGAGGGCTCTACCTGATGTGAGACAGATGGTGACAGGGATGCCTGAGTTCAAAGTAGAGCATGAAGGTGTATGTCTGGAATGTGTTGAAGGAAAGCTTAAAAGGGGACCATTCCCCTCAAGTAATAGCAAGACCTCCGATATTTTGCAGTTGGTTCACTCCGACATATCTGGTATGATGCCCGTAAACTCTTTGGGAGGATATCTATATTATCTCACTTTTACAGATGATTATTCTCGCAAGACTTGGATCTACTTCTTGAAAAAGAAGGATGAAGTGTTCACCTGGTTCCATCACTTCAAAGCCTTGATCGAAAATCAAACCGAGAAGAGAATCAAGATATTAAGGATTGATAATGGGACTAAGTGTGAATTGTTCCATGACTTTTGCAAAGAAGCTGGCATTAAGAGGGAGACCACAACACCATACACTCCTGAGCAGAATGGTGTGGCTGAAAGGAAGAATCATACGATTGTGGAAGTTGTTCGTGCCATGCTCCATGATCAAAGGCTTCCAAAGTTTCTATGGGCCGAAGCTGCGAATACCATTGTATATGTTCAAAACTGATGCCCTCATCAAGCATTGGATTCCAAGACTCCCGAAGAAATGTTCACTGGTAAGAAACCCGATGTCTCTCATTTTAGAATTTTTGGAAGTCCCGTATACTTTCATGTGCCGAAAGAGAAGAGAAGCAAATTGGGTGCATCTGGAAAGAAAGGAATCTTTGTGGGCTATAGCGAAAATTCTAAGGGCTATAGAATTTATGTGGTTGGTCAAAGGGAAGTTGAGATAAGTCATGATGTTACCTTTGACGAAGATATGGCTCTGTTGACCACTACCGGTCAACCGCCCATAGCAGTACACCCCCTTTTCTTCGCAAAAAGGGTAGCGCTCGATCGACATGTCCGTGCCATTCTGCAGTCATCAGCAGCTTGATCAATTTATTTGTAAACCCAGTCTGCATGTATAAAATTGTAAATAATCTTAGCAGATGTGAGTCATGTCTGTAAATTGCCTAGGTGGACCTAATTTTCTAAGTGATAATCTACGTTCCGGAAGGTTTTTCATCTCACCGATCCATGATCGGCAGAGTTTTCCTTCAGCATAACCCCAAAGCCGGAATGGATTTTGTCATTAGAATTTTAGGAGAATCCTAGTGTGTTAATATGCTAGATTATAGTTGTGTCGCAGAACTGGGTGGTTTATGAGGGTCTATGTCAAATGGGTCTTCCCCCTTGAGATGTAAATTTGTAAAAGTCATGATCTAATGTGTCTTGAGGGTTAGAAAATGTTTTAATCCCCTCATAAGTCCTAAGTCCTAGGTCCTAGGTGATTTTTCCAAAGGTTAAGTTCGAGGATCCATTTAAAAATAAATTAAAAATTAAAAAATTAAAAAAAATATATAATAAAATAAATAAATAAAAATAAAAATAATAAAATAAAGCAAAAACCCTAAAAATAATAAAATAATAATATTTTTCAGTAAATAAATTCAAATTTTCATTTTTAATGAATTAACAAAATCGACAGATGAGATTTAGGAAAGGTCTTGATCCTCATCGACAGTCGAGATCATTTCGACATGGATCACTCGAACTAGCCGTTGGGATCATTTCCTTTAAATAAGGTCCTAGGGGGTCATTTGAAGACATTAGATCTGTGAGTCTTGTGCTGAAGAAGCTCTCTTGTAGTTCATTTTTTGTGCAATAAAGAAGACTTTGGGGTTAAAAATCTTGCTGGTGTTACTCTTCTGAAAATGCTGTAAGATTGTTCTATTTTTTCTGCATAATTTTATTTTCAGCCATTAATGATAGCTTAATGAAGATTGATTTAGGCACATGTATCTTGTCTAATCTTTGAGGTTTGAATGATAGTTTAGATTCTGAAATATATTGGCAGGTATCTCCATTTGATCGGGGTTTCACTATTGTTTTCTCCTTCTATGTTGATGGTTGATTTTAAGCTGTGCAGGAAATCCTTTTTTCAAATTACCGAGCGTTAGGGGAAGTTCTCGGCTGAACCAGCCAACTCCCGGGTTGTGTTTTCTAAAAGAGCCCAGCCAGTTCTTGATCCCGGGCTTATCATTCGAAATATATTTTTTATGAATGCATGCAGGGTTTTCTGAAGCGTTTTATATTAAAATTAAATTCTGATAATATTACTGTGATTATTGATAAATTTGGCTGTTCTAGAGCTGTGAATTTTTGTGATTTTAGGTTAGTTTTGAAGGGTTTTACCTTAAAGCTTTGCATATATCTGTCAGGTTTTTGTTTTCTATTTTCAGATATCAGGCATTTTCAGATCCGCAGTCACGAAGCATTTTCCATCCAAGATTTCATCCCTGTCCTCAGTCAGTTTTTTTTATACCAGCGTATTTTTCCCTCCTTACACTGGCCATTTCTCCTCACGCAGCCATATTCGGATTTGCAGTTTCCCTTTACCTCATCTGCAACTTCCTAAGCTACCCACGTCCCCCTTCTGCCTGCATCTGTCTGCTCCTTATTCGCTTCACGCATTTTTTATTCGCAACCGGATTAGTTATCGGTGTTCTCCCGCCGTCATCTGCAAAGGCCATAAGATCACGATTCTTTTATTTTACTAGCCATTTGATACAACTTGGAAGAACTGTGCAATCGTTTTGATCTCAGAACACATAGTACAAGACGAGATAGAAGACGAAATTGGAATTTAGGGCGTGTGGTGGCTGGATTATCGGCGTACAGATCGATCCCTTCAAGCAATTACTCCTCAGCGATTCTCTGCGTTCTGAAAGCCATCACGTGGTCCCGTTAGAGGCTGTAACACATACGCTGAGTTATCCTGGGCGATCTTTTCATGCATCGGTGCGTTGTCTGGACAAAGAAAAACGTGTTTACTCCATCCAGCGTGAAAAGCTTTCAAGTGAACCAGCGGTGGGCATTTTGCGTGGAAGCTTCGGGTTGACCAGGTAATATCTGAAATCGTAAGTTGTCCGCCATTTTCACTATCGGGCCAGGTAATTCCTTTGCAATGTCTGCGTATCGTTTTATCTTCTCAGCGTGAATGAAGCTTGAATATCCATCTAGGGTCACGATTTTTTCCTTTGTTAGCTCAGATATTAGTGTCTGCGTTTCGATTAGTTTTATTTTTATTGCTTTAAATTTAATGTCATACGTTACATGTTAGGTTTTAGTTTCGCATAGTCTCGTTATTTTTGTTTAGACTTAAGCTTTAATTTCTTTTAGGTTTCACTTTCATTTTTTAGTGTAGACTTAGATTTAATTTTGTTTATTTTTATTTTTCAATCTTTATAAAAATACCAAAATCAATTTTTGTTTCAAATTTGGTTTTATTCCAACAAAAAAAATATATGAAAATATAAAAATTTAAAAAAAAAAAAAATTGCAATTTCAATCTTGGCTCGGGAATTTTCTAGTTTTCATCTTTTATGTTGAGGCTGAAAATTTTAACGTGGGAATTAGTGTTTAATATGATTAAATTTTCAACTGAGGATTAACTGCATGAATGTGGTCTCTGCTTAGTATTTTAGGTGATTGTTCAAAGCACTTTCGAAATTTTAAATTGCTGGAGTATCATTAAGCCGTTAAGCATTTTCCCGCATTTGATAAAAGTTAATTTTCGCTCAGGCTTTGATGATTGATGATTGCTCTTAATGAGTTCATATTTCTGCAGCATCTGATAATTAATCGTTTAAACATTAACTCCACAAGGCACTGGTCTATTAATTCAGTAAAATCTATTTAGTGTTGGTTTCCTTTCGTGTCTCCCAAACCAACTGGTCGACAGTTGGTCTTCGTTATTTCATAGGGTCTACCCCCCTTAGCCGCGGGAGACAGGCTTAAACGAAGAGATCGGGGATCAGAGTGACAGCCCCCGATCTGAGCGTTGTCGTGTCAATCTGTGCGACAACAGGCTCTTAGCAAAGTTAACAATCTTCCTATTCCAAGGAAGGATAAAGAAGCTGACACCAAGAAACCAGAGGAAAAAGAAGATGAAATGATGCCGGATGTTGAAGAACCTATGGATCCTATTGATCCTCCTCCTCAAGAGCCCTCCTCCTCTAGGAAGAGACCCTCATGGCTTAGGGAGACTCTTGAAGATGCCGAGAGACATATTGCACCCAGAAGGACTTTCCGTGAAAGCAAGAAGCCGATCAAGTATCAAGTATGGAAGGATGCTATGAATGAAGAATATGAGTCCATCATGAAGAATGATGTCTAGGATGTGGTCCCCAGACCCTAGGACAAATCAATTGTCACCTCGAAATGGCTTTACAAAAACAAGCATGGAGCTAATGGGAATGCTGAAAAGTACAAGGCTCGCTTTGTTGCTCGAGGCTTCTCTCAAAAGGAAGGTGTGGATTATGATGAGATATTTGCACCTGTTGCCCGATACACCACCATCCGCTCAATCATAACCCTTGCTGTTTCGCAAGGATGGAACCTGTTGTCGCACAGATTGTCACGACAACGCTCAGACCGGGGGCTGTCACCCTGATCCCCGATCTCTCCGTTTAAGCCTGTCTCCCGCGGCTAAGGGGGGTAGACCCTATAGGAAAATGGATGACCAACTGTGAATCAGTTGGGTTGGGAGACACGAAGGACAACCAGCACTAAAATGATTTTATTAAGTTAATAGACCAGTGCCTTATGGAGTTAATGATTAAACGATTGCTTATCGAAAGCTGCAGGAATATGAACTTTATAATTCCATGATTAACAATCATTTATAAGCAAAAAACCCAAGCGATGTAAGATTTTCCACAAATGCACAACGCCTTAACGATGATCCAGCAATTAAACTTCAAGAAAAATTAAATGCTTTAAAAGATCATAAAATTTAAATGCTGGCCGCCACCACTTTCACATAGCCAACTTATAAATAAACATTAAATGCACTTAGCTATAGAAAAATATCACAAAAAGACAACAAAATGATTTTTCAATTTTTTTGTTAAGCTTTTTCAAAATTTTTAATTTTTTTTTTTTTTATATATATATTTTTTTATAAAACAAGACTAAAATCCTAAAGTCTAAAAAATAATAAAAAAAGAAATATTTTTTCTTCTTTTAAATAAAACTAAACTGAAATAAAAATCTAAATTAAAAAAATAAACCAAAACTGCTTTTTTTTATATTTTTTATGTTTTTTTATTTTATGAATTTTTTTTTTTTTTTTTTAAAGTAAAAACAAAACAAAGCTAGACTTAAAAGAAAATGAAACTCAAATTTATTCTGAACTAAACCAAACAAATGAAAATTTTAAAAATAAAATTATTTACTTTTTTTTATTTTTATTTTTTTAAACTATAGAGAAAGTAAAATTAAATTTGAATCTAGAACTAAAATAAAAATTTATTAAATCTAGAACTAGAAAATAATCTAGAATAAAATCTATTTAAAAGAGGATTTTTTTCTTTTTAATACAAAGATAAATAATTAAACTAAAATCTAACTGAACTTTAAAAATGTTAAAGCAATGAAAAATTAAAATACTTGAATTAAAATTAAACCTAACAAAAAAAAAAAAAAAGGGAAACTCTTCTTCGTTTTTTAAAATTAAATTAAATTTAAACAAAACTAAATCTAATTCTAAAAATTAAAACAAAATCTAATACATAAAAAACTAACGCATTTTTATAAAAGAAAAACTTTACAATAAAAATCTAATTTAACAGAAACGTAAATATGAACAATTTAAAATTATGGAAAATAAACGCAACCACAAAAAACATAAAAAAAAATTGAAATCTAAACTAAACTATGCTACCCTAGAACGCATTAACCCAAAAGAATCGTAAAACATCTATCAACAAAAAAATCGAACGCTTGATTTATTTGCACAGGTTTGACGTGAGCAGCACACTGTGGATTTGGATTTTCGCTGTACGGAGCTCGACGGCCAGTCAATGGACAGCGTGGAGATTGGTTGAGCGGAGGAAATGGTAATGGTTTGATGCACAGCGCAGATTGTTAGAGGGGCAGCGGAGAAGGGAATCACGTGGAAGAGGACGGCAGCAAAGGAAAGCACGCAGTTTATGGAGCTGGCTGCAATGATGTCTGCACAGTTTTGAGGTAGCGTAGAGCTGCCAGAGGAGCTTGCAGGTTGGACAGCGTGAGGGATTTTGAGGGACGTGGGCAGCGTTTATGCAGAGATGATATGGCTGTGGAGAACAGAGCTGCGTGAGAGAGATAAAAGCCAGCGAGTGGGCAGCTGCAAGAAAAATTTGTGGATGATAACGTGCAAGAAGAAACCTGTGCGGGAAATTGATGGGGAGCTTATTGCAGGCCCAGGGCAGCACATAAAAAAAATTCGAACAAACTTCCTGCGAATAATGAAACCCTGGACAGCAGAAAATGGATCGGAAAACCCTCTTAAGATTCACCAGGGCTCTTAAAATTTTGAATCAGTTGTTTCAGATTTGTCTGAATGAAACCCTGAGATATTTCTCAAAACCTGTACCTGCAACCTGCAATGGGAAAACAAAAACCCAGAAAATATATGCAAGGACTAAAAATAAAACCCTACAAACCAGCTACAAATTTACAGTATTTACAAACTGAAAGCTATTAAGAAGCCAGATTTATCAATAATCACAGTAATATTATCAGAATTTAATTTTAATGTAAAACGCTTCAGAAACCCCTACATGCATTCATAAAAAATATTTCGAATGATAAGCCCGGGATTAAGAACTGGTTGGGCTCTTTCAGAAAACACAACCCGGGAGTTGGCTGGTTCAGCCGAGAACTTCCCCTAACGCCCAATAATTTGAAAAAAGGATTTCCTGCACAGCTTAAAATCAACCATTAACATAGAAGGAGAAAACAATAGTGAAACCCCGATCAAATAGAGATACCTGCCACTATATTTCAGAATCTAAACTATTATTCAAACCCCAAAGATCAGGCAAGATACCTGTGCCTAGATCAATCTTCATTAAGCTATCATCAATGGCTGAAAATAAAATTATGCAAAAAAAAAATAGAACAATCTTACAGCATTTTCGAAAGAGTAACACCAGCAAGATTTTTAACCCCAAAGTCTTCATTTATTGCACCAAAATAAAAAATGACTACAAGAGAGCTTTCTTTAGCAGCAGACTCTAAGATCTAATCTGATCTCAAATGACCCCTAGCAACCTATTTAAAGCAAAAATTCCCAACAGCTAGTTCGAGTGATCCATGTCAAAAATGATCTTGACCGTCGACGAGGATCAAGACATCTCATCCGTCGAATTTTTTAATGCATTAAAAATTGAAATTCTGCATTTATTTACTCAAAAATATTATTATTTTATTATTTTTAGGTTTTTACTTTATTTTATTATTTATTTATTTTTTATTTTTTATTTATTTTTTAATTTATTTTATAAATTTTATTATTTTTTATTTTTTGAAATTTTTATTTTTCAGTTATTATTATTATTATTATTTTTAATTTTTTTTATTTTTTAATTTTTAATTTATTTTTAAATGGATCCTTGAACTTAGCCTTTGGAAAAATCACCTAGGACCTAGGACTTAGGACTTATGAGGGGATTAACATTTTCTAACCCTCAAGACACTTTACATCATGACTTTTACAACTTTACATCTCAAGGGGAGAACCCATTTGACATAGACCCTCATAAACCACCCAGTTCTGCGACACAACTATAATCTAGCAGATTAACACACTAGGATTCTCCTAAGATTCTAATGACAAAATCCATTCCGGCTTTGGGGTTAGGCTGAAGGAAAACTCTGCCGATCATAGATCGGTGAGACAAAAAACCTTCCGGAACGTAGATTATCACTAGAAAATTAGGTCCACCTAGGCAATTTACATACATGACTCAACTCTGCTAAGATTATTTACAATTCAATATGCAGACTGGGTTTACAACATAAATTGATCAAGTCGACGATGACTATCAAATGGCACGGACATGTCGATCAAGCGCTATCCCTTTTTGCGAAGAAAAGGGGGTGTACTGCTGGGAAGTTGACACGTAGTGGTCAACATCTGGCTCCACTTGGGGACACGTTGCTGCACTGTAGGAATGTGAGAATCCAGAATCTGCACCCATGCAACACACAACAAAACATAAGTAGCATCCATCCAAAAATCATCATATAACATTAAGCACAGGAAAGATATAAGCTCTTCATTTATTAACTAATCTAGAAAAGCAAATCTAATCCTAAAACAGAAATGAAAATGCTGAAATGACAAGGAGTAGGGTTAGAAATACAATACAAAGGATGCCCCATGGCATCAGATGTGTTCAATATAGTGTATACTGAGCATTTGCCTGCTTTCAGGCAAATCTGTCGGCTGCTTGTCGGATGTGCCATGTCCAATTCTGCATATGGTAGGACTTTTTCCTATCCGAAAATCAAGCTGCTCGCGGCCGTCTGATGCATCAAATCTTCTTTTCGTTTTCTTTCTCTTGTGTCTTTTCTTTGTGGCAGGCTGTATTAATGACGACGTGGAACTTTCTATTTCATAGCTCTTAGATGAAGTATGTAAGATATGTGTGACATGTCTTTCCTCATCTTGCATCTGATCTTTATCGTTTTTAATTTTATCTGGATCACCTTCAATTAACCACCTTTCAATCGAACCAATGACCTCCTCATAGTAAGATGGAGCTTGTTGCAGCGGATGAGAAGGCTCTTGATCTATTGATTTTTCCTGGTTTCCTTCATCTTCCGACTGCTGTTGAAATTTCTGAAACTGTATTTTAATGGCGTCTATCTGACTAGAGTGTTCAACCTTTATAGCACTGATTTCCCTGGCATGGTCTTCTTCCATGGTCATCAAGCAATGCTGCATAGAGTTTATCTCTTTCTTATGATTTGCTTGCATGGTCGTAATATTTTCCTCTAAGCTTGACATCTTGCTTTGCATAAAACTAATTTCTGTGTCATGATTAATCTTCATGGCTTCAATTTCCTTACTATGTTGATTTTGCATGATCTCCATCTCCCTATTACGCTTTTCCAGGTGGGTGCATAAAATTCTTACATCATTGGCACAATTAGTTTGATTGATCTCCATATTTTTTACCAGCAGCATTAGATCTTGTATAATTTGCTTATGATCTTCCTTTTCATTGTTAATACTGTTTTTACAATTTGTTTCTACTTTTCCACTACAAGTGGATGGCAAATTCTGATATGAAGCATTGTCTTGAAATCTTTCTTCGACAGCTGAACCTTTTATAAGATTACTTTCATTCTGTTGCACGATTTTAGGGGCACAAGGCGAGCTATCTGGATCACCATATCTATCTTTAAAAGCATCGACAATGTCTTGCAAAGAAATGAAGGAATCTTCAGGACAACTATTAAACCAGTTCAAAGCATCACCCTTTAAAGAATGGACAAATAGACGCATCTTGAGATCTTCATGATTATATTGAGGAAGTCTACAATATATGATCATTACACAAGTAAACCTGTTTAAATGCTGTCTAACAGCGACCGAATCACCACCTGAGAACAAAAATAATTTAGAAATGGCCTCTTTCGGAAAATCATGGAGATTATCAGTAAAATGACATGGTTTAAATGAATAATCCATGATGAATAATAAGGGATCAAATGGACGATAGAAAGAGATTTCTGCTCAAGAAAATTAAGAGATGAAAGAAGTGGAGTCGCCACTTGAACAATGAATCTAATTCTAAGATCCAGAAAGCAACCAACAAGTAGATATGAGGGAGGCTTCTTGTCTGGGAAAAATAAGAAAATGGAGTCGCCACCCAAACAAGAAACAAATCAAAGAGAAGTTGCTGATATGACGAAAGATAAGGTGATGAAAGAGATCCAAATGATGCCAAAAAATGTTGAATCTGCCAGCTCAAACGCGACATGAGAAAGAATGATGAGAAATGAGAATATGAATGTCATTGAAACGCCAGGGACAGAAAACTCTGTCCCCGGCAACGGCGCCAAAAAATGTTGTCGCACAGATTGTCACGACAACGCTCAGACCAGGGGTTGTCACCCTGATCCCCGATCTCTCCGTTTAAGCCTGTCTCCCGCGGCTAAGGGGGGTAGACCCTATAGGAAAATGGATGACCAACTGTGAATCAGTTGGGTTGGGAGACACGAAGGACAACCAGCACTAAAATGATTTTATTAAGTTAATAGACCAATGCCTTATGGAGTTAATGATTAAACGATTGCTTATCGAAAGCTGCAGGAATATGAACTTTATAATTCCATGATTAACAATCATTTATAAGCAAAAAACCCAAGCGATCTAAGATTTTCCACAAATTCACAACGCCTTAACGATGATCCAGCAATTAAACTTCAAGAAAAATTAAATGCTTTAAAAGATCATAAAATTTAAATGCTGGCCGCCACCACTTTCACATAGCCAACTTATAAATAAACATTAAATGCAAGTAGCTATAGAAAAATATCACAAAAAGACAACAAAATGATTTTTCAATTTTTTGGTTAAGCTTTTTCAAAAAATTTAAAATTTTTTTTTATATATATATTTTTTTATAAAATAAGACTAAAATCCTAAAGTCTAAAAAATAATAAAAAAAGAAATATTTTTTTTCTTTTTTAAATAAAACTAAACTGAAATATAAATCTAAATTAGAAAAATAACCCAAAACTGCTTTTTTATATTTTTTATGTTTTTTTATTTTATGAATTTTTTATTTTTTTTATTTTTTAAAGTAAAAACAAAACAAAGCTGATCTATCTATGTCTTTATGATGAACAAGATTTTGAAATTTCTATGTGATTTAATAGGAAGAGACTTGGAAAGTTGGGATTGGGAAGGTTTTCGATTATACGGGAGGAGGAGCGATGGCGATGGTTAGGGTTTCGAACAGAGTTCTGGTTGCTGCCGCATCGGCTCCCAAGCCTGCCTCAAGGGCCGAAGGCGATCCAGGGGTTGGGGAAACGGTGATCGCTGCTGGAAGGTCGTCTCTACTGAAAGCATCTTCAGAGAAATGGCCGGTCTCACGCAGACGAATGTCTCAAATGCACCCAGATCAGCGTGGCTACGCATCTGTGGGGGTTTCTGTCACAAGATTTCACGCGATTCTGGATAGGGAAAGAAGTACAAGTCTTCAACGAGATGGGGCGAAGGCATTAACGGAAGCTCCCATTTCTGCGTGGATATACGAGTGGGGATTTCTCTTGCGAAAGATTGAGGCCTCAATCTGCGCCCCTGAACAAAGAAGCCTGCCTGACGTATGGCGTTTAGAGGCTAGGCATTGTCCAACCCAGATCGCACGGAGAATCGGCAGGGGGGGACTGCATGATGCAAATCCGCTCCCTCCTACAACACACGGGCCCAAACATTGTAGTTTTGACTTAGATCTATACGATCTAGCCTATATCCGAGCACAGATTGATCCCAGGCAGCAGATCGAAGGCGCCATTCATAGATCGAGCAGAGT
Source organism: Pinus tabuliformis (assembly GCA_031772625.1). Lineage (NCBI taxonomy): Eukaryota > Viridiplantae > Streptophyta > Pinopsida > Pinales > Pinaceae > Pinus > Pinus tabuliformis. Next base: position 780,573,780 of record CM062820.1, on the reverse strand, counting down.
CCCCGCAGATCTTGACATGCAAAAGGAAAAACGAACAAAATCAGGGCCAGATCTGGAAGCTTGCTTACAGCCAGAGCAGGTAACAAATACTTGTTTTCAGATTCTGATAAAACCCCCACAGGGGAAAACTCGGTTAGTATGGGTCCATGCAGGAAGCACCTCCTTGCAACTGAAACAACAAATATGTGCAGAAATGGGATACCCAGTCCAGATCCAACATCTGATCAGTGGTAGGCGGTCTCTCCAGGACTGTAGATCGATGGAAAGCTATGAGATTGGTCCAGGATGAATCATTACTTTAAACTTCAGATTGAGAGGAGGGGCTCCGCCTCAGGGACAGCAAAGCGGAGACAAGGGGAAAAAAACTGCACCCCAGCACCAACCCAAGGGAGGTTTATCCTACAAAAACATTTTACAGGGCAGCAGAGACCCAGGGTCCTCTCCAGATCAAGGCGGTCACATACCCAGGCCATACATAGTAGATCAGGCAGAGCAAACCCCAGCCTTAAATTTAGATTCTACAGGGCTTGATGATTTTGTAAAGTCCTATGAAACGCAAGCTCTCATTTGCCGTTTCAACAGCTTTTGGCCTAAACCCATGGATCTATTCCATTGGATCTTCACCAGCTGGACCATGGAATGTGATATTCATCTATGCTCAAAGGGGTTTTTTATAGTAAGATTTACATCAAAGGAAGTCAGAGATACAGTCATTAGTGCAGGGCCATGGTTTTGGGGAACATCGGGGCTGTTTATGACCCCATGGTTTCCAGATTTTGATCCAAACAAAATGACTGTAACCAAAATGCCGGTCTGGGTTAGACTATACAATCTTCCTCTGCATTTCTGGAATGAACGAGTCTTGGAAGGCATTGGGAACAGCATAGGGAAATATATCAAAACAGATCTGGAAAGGATTGATGAAAGGATCTACACTTTCGCACGTATTTGTGTGGAAGTAGATTTAAGTAAAGGGTTGCCGGACAATATAAGGCTGATCTACAAACAACAAAACTGGTTGCAAGTCCTAGATTATGAAAACACCGCTTTCAGGTGTAGGCTCTGTAGGCAGACAGGACACTTACAAAGCTCATGTCCAGAAGCCAAGAGTAAAAAGAAGCAGAAAGGGAAGCAGAGGAAAGGATGGCAATTCTCACCCCCAGATTCAGAGGACGAAGAATCAGAAGCAGAGGAGGAAGAGATCCCTGCAGAGAAGACCGAGGCAGCTCAAGAAATGGAGGAACAGAAAGGAACCACATCCGACAACAAGGCAGAGAGGACAAGCGTGGATCCCAGCATGGGAGGCACCAAACGACATCACCACTCAGATACTTCAGATTCAGACAAAGAAACTGGCCCACAGAATGCAGAAACACAGATAGTCATTGCTTCGATCGAGCCCACTCAAGGAGAGTGGTGTAAGGTCAAAAAGAAAAAGGGGAGAAAAACTTGAAGCGTGAGTCTAACTCACTGCCGGAAATTCAGTTTTTTGCCTCTTACTTCCTCCCTTCTCTCTTCTTTTTTCTTATTCTTTTTGCACGTTAGTCTTCTAATGTTGTGTGGGGTGCGAAAGCACTCGAGCCCTTGCGGCAGCTCACAGAATGCTTCATTGCATCTGCTAGTGTAACTTTTCATTATCTTTTTAATAAAAAGTTACCGTTTTTTTCCTTGGAAAAAAAAAAAAAACAAAACAAAGCTAGACTTAAAAGAAAATGAAACTCAAATTTGTTCTGAACTAAACTAAACAAATGAAAATTTAAAAAAAAAATATTTATTTTTTTTATTTATTTCTTTTATTTTTATTTTTTAAACTATAGAGAAAGTAAAATTAAATTTGAATCTAGAACTAAAATAAAAATTTATTAAATCTAGAACTAGAAAATAATCTAGAATAAAATCTATTTAAAAGAGGATTTTTTTTTTTTTAATACAAAGATAAATAATTAAACTAAAATCTAACAGAACCTAAAAATGTTAAAGCAATGAAAAATTAAAATACTTGAATTAAAATTAAACCTAACAAAAAAAAAAAAAGGGAAACTCTTCTTCTTCTTTTTTTAAATTAAATTAAATTTAAACAAAACTAAATCTAATTCTAAAAATTAAAACAAAATCTAATACATAAAAAACTAACGGATTTTTATAAAAGAAAAACTTTACAATAAAAATCTAATTTAACAGAAACGTAAATATGAACAATTTAAATCTATGGAAAATAAACGCAGCCACTAAAAACATAAAAAAAAAAAAATTAAAATCTAAACTAAACTATGCTACCCTAGAACGCATTAACCCAAAAGAATCGTAAAACATCTAACAACAAAAAAAATCGAACGCTTGATTTATTTTCACAGGTTTGATGTGAGCAGCACACTGTGGATTTGGATTTTCGCTGTACGGAGCTCGACGGCCAGTCAATGGACAGCGTGGAGATTGGTTGAGCGGAGGAAGAGTAATGGTTTGATGCACAACGCAGATTGTTAGAGGGGCAGCGGAGAAGGGAATCACATGGAAGAGGACGGCAGCAAAGGAAAGCACGCAGTTTATGGAGCTGGCTGCAATGATGTTTGCAAGGTAGCGTAGAGCTGCCAGAGAGCTGCCAGAGGAGCTTGCGGGTTGGACAGCGTGAGAGATTTTGAGGGACATGGGCAGCGTTTATGCAGAGATGATATCGTTGTGGAGAACAGAGCTGCGTGAGAGATAAAAGCCAGCGAGTGGGCAGCTGCAAGAAAAATTTGTGGATGATAACGTGCAAGAAGAAACCTGTGCGGGAAATTGATGGGGAGCTTATTGCAGGCCCAGGGCAGCACATAAAAAAATTTCGAACAAACTTCCTGCGAATAATGAAACCCTGGACAGCAGAAAATGGATCGGAAAACCCTCTTAAGATTCACCAGGGCTCTTAAAATTTTGAATCAGCTGTTTCAGATTTGTCTGAATGAAACCCTGAGATATTTCTCAAAACCTGTACCTGCAACCTGCAATGGGAAAACAAAAACCCAGAAAATATATGTAAGGACTAAAAATAAAACCCTACAAACCAGCTACAAATTTACAGTATTTACAAACTGAAAGCTCTTAAGAAGCCAGATTTATCAATAATCACAATAATATTATCAGAATTTAATTTTAATGTAAAACGCTTCAGAAAGCCCTACATGCATTCATAAAAAATATTTCGAATGATAAGCCCGGGATTAAGAATTGGCTGGGCTCTTTCCAGAAACACAACCCGGGAGTTGGCTGGTTCAGCCGAGAACTTCCCCTAACGCCCAGTAATCTGAAAAAAGGATTTCCTGCACAGCTTAAAATCAACCATTAACATAGAAGGAGAAAACAATAGTGAAACCCCGATCAAATGGAGATACTTGCCACTATATTTCAGAATCTAAACTATTATTCAAACCCCAAAGATCAAGCAAGATACCTGTGCCTAGATCAATCTTCATTAAGCTATCATCAATGGCTGAAAATAAAATTATGCAGAAAAAAAATAGAACAATCTTACAGCATTTTCGGAAGAGTAACACCAGCAAGATTTTTAACCCCAAAGTCTTCCTTTATTGCACCAAAATAAAAAAATGACTACAAAAGAGCTTTCTTTAGCAGCAGACTCTAAGATCTAATCTGATCTCAAATGACCCCTAGCACCCTATTTAAAGCAAAAATTCCCAACAGCTAGTTCGAGTGATCCATGTCAAAATGATCTTGACCGTCGATGAGGATCAAGACATCTCTTAATCTCATCCGTCGAATTTTTTAATGCATTAAAAATTGAAATTCTGCATTTATTTACTCAAAAATATTATTATTTTACTGTTTTTAGGTTTTTACTTTATTTTATTATTTATTTTTTTATTTTTATTTATTTATTTTTTAATTTATTTTATAACTTTTATTATTTTTTATTTTTTGAAATTTTTATTTTTCAGTTATTATTATTATTATTATTATTAATTTTTTTATTTTTTATTTTTTTTAATTTATTTTTAAATGGATCCTCGAACTTAGCCTTTGGAAAAATCACCTAGGACCTAGGACTTAGGACTTATGAGGGGATTAACATTTTCTAACCCTCAAGAAACTTTACATCGTGACTTTTACAACTTTACATCTCAAGGAGGAGAACCCATTTGACATAGACCCTCATAAACCACCCATTTCTGCGACACAACTATAATCTAGCAGATTAACACACTAGGATTATCCTAAGATTCTAATGACAAAATCCATTCCAGCTTTGGGGTTAGGCTGAAGGAAAACTCTGCCGATCATAGATCGGTGAGACAAAAAACCTTCCGGAACGTAGATTATCACTAGAAAATTAGGTCCACCTAGGCAATTTACATACATGACTCAACTCTACTAAGATTATTTACAATTCAATATGCAGACTGGGTTTAGAACATAAATTGATCAAGTCGACGATGACTGTCAAATGGCACAGACATGTCGATCAAGCGCTATCCCTTTTTGCAAAGAAAAGGGGGTGTACTGCTGGGAAGTTGACACGTTGTGGTCAACAGAACCTATATCAGATGGATGTCAAGACCATGTTCTTGCATGGTTCGATTAAAGAGGAAGTCTATGTGGAACAACCCGAGGGATTTGAGATTCATGATCGGGAATCTCATGTATGCAGGTTGAAGAAAGCTCTCTATGGCCTGAAACAGGCGACCCAAGCTTGGTATGAGAGGATCGATAGCTATTTGATGAAGTTGGGATCACTAGGAGCGAAGTCGATCCGAACCTTTACTTTAAGGTTGAGGATGATAAACCTCTCATGCTGCTGTTGTATGTTGATGACCTCTTTCTAACTGGTGCATACCCTCTCATTCACAAATGTAAGAGGGAGTTGGCTTCCGAATTTGACATAAGGACCTAGGACTGATGCACTATTTCCTAGGGTTGGAGGTCTAGAAAAAGCCAGGAGAAATTTTCCTATCTCAAGGAAAATATGTGGTGAAGATATTGGAGAGATTTGGGGTGATGGAATGCAAGCCCGTGACTAACCCAATGGAGCTTAACTTCAAGAAGTTATGCGGTAGTGTTGCTGGACCTGTGTTGGGAAATGCTTTTGAGTATCGCCAACTCATAGAAGCATTGATGTTCTTGGTGAACTCCCATCTGGATAGATGTTTTACAGTCAACACGTTGAGCCAATATATGGTTGGGCCTCATCACTAACATTGGATTGGTGCCAAGAATCTTCTAAGATATCTTCGAGGCACAATCACTCATGGACTGAGATACACTGTCGGAGATGTGAAGCTGCATGGTTATTCCAATGTTGATTGAGCAGGCAATGTGGTGGATCGCAAGAGCACTTCTGGGTGTCGTTTCTCTTTGGGTTCTGCTTCGATATCCTGCATGAGCAGGAAGCAGAAGTCGGTGGCATTAAGCACTGCTGAGGCTGAATACATTGCTGCAAGTATGGCCTCTTGTGAAGTTGTCTGGTTGCAGAAGCTTTTTAGTGAATTGTTTGGACATACGTTGGATACTACCGTGATCCTCTACGACAACCAGAGTGGGATTCGTTTATCAGAGAATCTTGTATTTCATGATCGCTCCAAGCACATCGATATCAGGTACCACTTTATCCGAGATATGGTACAACGAGGAGCAATAAAGCTCCATCATATTGGAACTGATGAGCAGGTCGCCAACATTCTGACGAAGCCCCTGGGAAAGGTCAAATTCTTGACTTTCCGAGAACGACTAGGAGTCGTGGAGAGACCCTCTTATGAGGGTCCTGTATGATATGTACATTGAGCTCTGGGAGCTCTGAGGGGCTTGGGGTACTTCTTGGAGTGATGAGCAACCATAGGGTGAGTGGTTTAGCCTTCCCCTAGTGGTTTACTCAGTACTGTGTACAGGGTGAGTGGTTCAGCCTTCCCCTTTGATACTCCATGGCGACATGTAGGCAGAAAGAGTGGTTCATCCTTCTCCTGCTAAGACATCCTACCCATGCAGTCTGGGACTCATGGGAAGTACCTCTCATCTGGCCAATGAGTAGGGAAACGAGGATAGGGACCATAGTAGTATTGATGGACGCGTCGTGTAACTACTGTACTCCCTATGCTAGGATGATATTGATCTGGGATCACCTGGAACTGACTTTGGGTCAGTAAGAGTGTTATGAGACACTCTCTATTATCTGGGAATGACTTCGAGTCAATAGAGAATGGTATGATACATTCTCGATCACTTCTTCTTCTTCATAGTTCAGCAGAGCAGAGCTGAGTAGAGCAGTGCAGAGTAGTGCATTGATGGCAGAGATAGTACTGACAGACAGATGGATTAGCAAATGGAGTTCTCCCTAGTTGAGAGGGAGTGATAAAATTGGCAACTAGGGCCAAACTCCATGTGGGTCACCTTATTTACGGCAACTGATATTTTTCTTGGATTCCTCTCTCCGAGAGGTGTAGGATTGATCGAACGATCATCCGATTCCGACATGTATTCATGATGATATGAATTTATTTGTATTCTTGACAATTTTATCAAGGTCGGCGAGCAAGTAAAACAGTGTTTCACACCCCCAGCTTATCCTCAACGTGGCATATAAAAGGAGGAGACCTTGTGGCATAAACTCACTCATCTCATCCTTCATTCTTCTCTCTCCTAGCTTGATTAGGTATGCGTAGGAGGAGCAGGTCTCTCACACGTGGGAACAAGGACGCAGATCTGATTAGGGCTGCATTGACTTGGGTTGACCGAGGTGCAGGTGGGCAGATTGGACAGCGTTGACCAGCGTGGAGGCTTCTTTTACAGCGGATTGGGTTGGGCAGCCTCTCCTAGGTAGGCCGCATTTCTAGGCAGCTTGCTTGCCCTATTTTGACCAGCGTTGACTGTCAAAGGTTGACCGCAGATCTGTCCCAACATTGACTGCAGTTTGACTGAAGATTTCAGACTGTTTTGGGCTGCCTATTCTTGTTGTTGGAGGCCGAGTTGACTGAGGTTGACTAGAGGTCAAATCTGACCTGTTTGACCAGCCTTGACTTTGTTGGTTAGGGTTTTGTTGCTGCTGTCATAAAATTACAGATTTGTATAATTGTACTATCTCTCTCTCTGCTGAATTATTGAAGAATATAAGAAGAATTGATTAAGGGTTTCCCCACATTGGGGTTTGTCCCTAGCTGGTGCCACATCTTGTGTCCTCTTGTCTTGGCTTGTCTTCTACTGTTCTATTTATGTTATTTCTGCATTTTACTATCATGTTGATGTGATTGCTATTCTGGAAATTGATATTGGGCTAATAAGAAAATTTGAAGTAAATTGCTCTTAAGCATAGAACATACCATAAATTAACATCATGCATTCATCATCATTAGACATTATAATTGGAATTGTCAGCTCAATCTATAATTGCAAGTTTTACATTATTGTTCTTGTCTCTTCAAGCTTATTGTATCTTGAATATCATCTTTTCCTTGCAATTGTCCTTCAAAGTTTATTGCTTATATTTTCAATTATCTTGATTCGGTGCTAACATCTTCTTGCAACATTGCTTATCTTGTAGCTTGAAATATCATTTACTATTGTGCAAGAATTTTAAATCTATCTAAGCATTGTTATCAAGGCACTAGCCTCTCATTGTTTAATCTTAAGTGTCATATCAGCTAAATCTCTATTTCTTACATTGCTCATTAACTTAACTTGTCATTTAATCTTAATTCAAGTTACCAAGAGAATTGATCGCCTTGCCTTAGATCTCCTAGAACTTGTTGTTCCAACAAGTTTCCCCTTTTCCATCCATATTTAGGGACTACCCCCCTTAGTTTGTCTAAGAGAGAGCTTAAACGGAGTGAGTAGGGATAAGAGTGACAGCAGAGAGACACGTGTGCTTTATATGGGCTCAAGCATCCTCCCAAAGTATGGTATGAGAGCATTGAAAAATACTTGCAGGGCATGTGCTTTATGAAGAGTGAGGTGAACGCTAACCTTTTCTACTTGGGGGTTGGGGGTGATGTACTCATTCTTATCCTATATGTGGACAACTTGTTCTTGACAGGTTCACTAGGGCTCATCGAGGAGTGCAAGAGGGATCTTACAGTTGAGTTCGGGATGAAGGATTTCTGGCTTATGCACTATTTTTTAGGCATGGAGGTATGTCAGACAGATGGTGAGAATTTCCTTTGTCAAGGTAAATACATCATCAAGATCCTAAAGAGATTTGGGATGGAGGATTACAGAGCCATGTTTGCTCCCATGATCACCGATTGGAGGAAGATAGATGCATCCAAGGATAAGGATGTGGACCCTGTTGACCACGCTTCATCAACAATCTAAGAAGTAGAGTACCAGGAAGTGGACATAATTTTTCAAAGATCAAAATCATCAGTCAACTCTAATATTATCATTGTAAACACAATTTTTGCAAAGTTTATTGTAAATGATGCTAGTATGACCATTAAGCCATGTAATAACACCTAGGTAAGCCTATGATTTTTGTCAAAGGGTTTCATCCTAGGAAGTTTTTTTAACTTCCCTGAATTATGTGTGTTTGTAAACATGGATAATTGGCAGAGTTTTCTTCCAGTTATAACCCAAAGCTAAGGTGGAATTAGTTGACAAGGTCTTTGGTGAGTCCTAGTGTTCATTAAATTTGTGTAAAAACGTGTTTAGGAAAAAATTTAGTGCACAGTTACTCATAGTTAGACACCATGACTAAATTATTTTATTATAAACGCACTTGGTTTCATAGTAGATCATATTGTGTCGCAGAATTGGGTAACGTCTTGAGGGTCTATGTCTAAATCTGTTTTCCCTTCTAAGGGTTGATGTTGTAATAATTTGACGTAAAAAATATTTTAGTGCATGGTTACTTATAGTTGGACACCATGGCTAAAAAATTTGAGGGTGGAAAAATAATTAATCCCCTAAGAGTTACTTAATTAATTTTTCTGGCAAAATTAAATAAAAATCCTAAGTCGTCGAGTACCAATAGCACAATCGGTTGAGAAAGGGTTTTGTTAGCAAGGCGGCGTGTGTTCAAAGTTCAAACCTCACCGGGTTGCTAGGCATGCGATCTGGGAGGAGACATCTGACATACAAAAAAAACAAAAAATCATAAGCCAGAAAATTAATTAATTCGAGTCAAAAATTAATTTGAGAGTAATTAAATTCTCTCCAAGTGGAAAATAATAAAAAAAGGGTCAAAAAAGAATTAATTTTTGGTGGTCCTCCACCAAGGAAAAAATGGAATTTTTAAGAAAATTTGACCGCCTAGACCTTGGTGGTTAAGTCAAAGTCAAATTTTTGAGGATATTAGTCCACAATATTTATTTTTGGATTAATAAAAAGGGTTTTCAAGAAAAATTCTAATTTTTCCTCAAAAATAAAAAATCGATGGTTGAAATTAAAAAAATATAAAGTCATTTTCAATAGATGAGATTATTTTGATGAGAATCAAGCCAACTAGCTGTTATTTCCATTTGGATGGGTTTATTTCTCTCTCATTTTCTATATAAAGAAGCTATTGAGCTTCTCATCTCATCCTTGGATGAAGTAATCTTCAATTGATGTACTGAGCTTCGCTCTGATGGAATTATATTTCACATAATAGAAAGACTTTGGGGTTTCAGTTCATGGTGTTCTTTTTTCTATTGATTTGTAGTATGTGTTAGTATTTTATTCTTCCATGCTCTACATTGTGCTAAAATTTAGAATTGTTATTTCATTTGCTAGTGATAAGAACATTCTATTGGTATATTTATCTTCCCTTAGGTGATTTGATTCACTTCATGATCTAAAAATTATTTTCAAGATTAAATAGAGATCTATAGGTACACTAGCCCTTGGACTCCAAGTTCACAGACTGTGGGGAAGGATCGACCTTGTTTGAGCTCTAGGCTTTCATTTTGACGAATGATTTTGCAGGAGGGTTTTGGCCAGTGATTTTTTTGAAATTATTCATCCATATTATCTACTCTAAAATCTCAAAATTTTATTTCTCTAATTTTGTGCTATAAAGATTTAATCGGCTAATAAGAGCAAATATTTAAATTTTGTAAATATTGTGAATATTTGTAAATAAATCTAACCCTTGTTTTATTTTTGTAGCATTTGGGGTTTGGGGTTTTATTTTTATTTTGTATATTTTGGGGTTTTGGGAATTTTTCTCTTCATTTGTACAGGGGAATTCTCAAGTTCTCAAAGGAAATTCGAATTTGGTTGGAGGAACTAGCCCTAGGGCTAGGGTCTTAGCGGTTTCTCACCTCTGAGAGGAGTCATCCAACCTATTGTGTAATTTGTTCGAAAGAAAAAGGCTGAACTAAGCTCTAGAGGCCTAGATTTAGCCTCCCAAGGCCCTAGAACCTCAATGCACAACCAAGGGGATAGGGTCGCAGGCCCTACAAGGCAAAATTTTGAGGTTTTTATGGTAAATTTTTGTGTTTTCCTATCTCTCTTTGTTTTTGCAGGGGTCCGAAAAAAGTTTGAGACCTGTTACTGCTCAAACTAGCAGAGGTCCTAGGAAGGGACCCTATATTGTAACTACTAGGTAAAGTGGAAACAATGGAGCAATAGCCCATTGTCACCTTAGCTAAAGCTCCTTGCTCTTTATGGACTTTCACCAAAATGAGGAGTCTTGATATGAGAAGTATCACTAGGAAAGATAGACCAAAAGCCTATTCACAAGAGGCTAAATAATGGGCTTGCTTGTTATGGAAGCAAGATGGAGGGTTCTCTTAGAAGGGCTAAAAGAATGCCTAGACCTAGGGTTTCAGGAGTGTTACTTGAAAAGAAGCGCCCATAATCAAGGAAACCTAGAAGGCTAGGGTTTCTAAGTGATCTTTGTGAAATTGAAGTTATAAGGCAGTGGGACCACAAAGAAGCCCAAGTGGGCCCTAACAAGGTCAAGGGTTTGGATTAGAGTAACAAATTGATAATCTTGACCAAGTTAGGGAGGAGAATAGGATCAAAGGAATTGAATTTCTCTTGGAATTTGAATACAATGATCCTAATGAAGCCACCAACCAAAGGGAACCTAGGGATGAGAACGGTCTTCAAGCTAGGGCTTGAAATATCTTGAGATTCCACTGTGGGATCGACCTCAAATTTGGAGAGCATCTCAAGAAGACCCCAGCGCAGTAGTTGACCAATTTTCAAGGATTTTCAATGGCTAGAAATGATTTTAGATGATGCCCTAGGAGGCCTACTAGGTTAGGGCTTAGAAAGAAAGAAGGAGGGTGAGAAGAATATTCTTTTGTGATCACCTTAGGACTAAACCAATGCCTAGCCAATTGGGAGAATGGAGTCAAATGAGATCAATGCTTAGATAGGCTTACTTCCAACCAAGGAGTTCCCCAGCAATTTCGTATGGCCTTAGCAATAGCAACAACTAGGTTACAAAGCAAATGTATACTTCTCTACGTTGCAAAATGATGACTTATCAAGGCAAATCATGAACAACCATGTACCCCTAGGACAATAATTCACCATACTTCACAATAATCACATGAAAAAACCCTCACAAAGACAAATTAGCAACTTCACATAAGCCAAAGAGCAGTTACACCAACTTCATGAACAAAAATATTTCATAGATTATTTCATGAGACAAATTTACAAGATAAACATGAAAAAGTACACACAAGTATAGCGAAATTATCCCAATCATCAAGGTGCAAGAAAATCGAAGCTCCGAGACAAGAAATTAAGCTCTTACAAACATCGAAACGCATTAAATCTCTAATTCGTCCATCAAAAGGCCTAGCAAAATTCCCAGAAGAAATAATAATCCAAATCCAAGTGATGATGAGATTCAAATGAGCTCTAATCAATTTATATCCTCACTAAGGGGTTCGATTTGCCTAATTAGGCCTAATTAAGCCCCAAATGATAAAATAATATACAATAATGACATGACTTGGTGATAAGCCCACCAAGATAGCTCCATAATACAAAGATAAGCCTCTCAAGAGAGCAAAATAGTAGATACATTGAGTCGTTGGACCATTAAAGAGGCCTAGTGGAGTCCAAAATGTGCCAAGGTGATAGAATAGGCTCCAAACATAGTGACCAAGGGGTTGGCCCCTTGATACCTAAGCAAATCAAATGTGGTGTCCCCAAGTGGGTGTCAGAGCACAATGATATCCTCATGGGTCTCCAAGTGGATCGATAATGCCTATATACCATCTATAAGGGCTAGAATGATGACATAAGCCCTCCCTCTATCTCCCATGGTGAGACACATCCTCATCTGGGCCCTGGAACATCTGCCAAGTGTGTGGTGCAAGTGTAAAGTCAGCTGGGTATGGTGATCCAAGTGCGTCATCCTCATCCAAAAACATGGAACACAAGCAATCAATGAATGGTGTTGAGGGATCCATGAAGTGGCAATCTACTCTTTGCTATGGTAGAGGCCCATGGCTTTCTACGCTCACCCTACAAATTCCAATATAGTCCTCTAGAGGGCTTGGGCTCCGTATAGGGAAACCAAACCCCAAATGGAGACCCACCTGCAATCCTGTATAAGATCCAATGCGTCCCCTCGCCTTCCAACACAACAAATTATTAGAGTAATTGAGTAAAAGAGCTTGCAACTCATGGAATCAAAAGGACACTTCATAGTGGCATGCCCTTCCATAGTGGGCTTTAGCGTGTACAGGTGTCTCCAGCGCAATAAGGGGGTTAACCAAGGACCCTTTCTACCTCTAAAAGGGGTGACATGTCCATGGTACATCCATCAAGTGGTAGGTGGCATGTGGTAGGTGGCATGTGATATAATGATGGAATGGAGTGGGGCATCGACGGTGTTGAAGAATCTAGGGCATCTAGGTTAGGATGAGATTCTTCTGACAATGATAACTATTTGTGAGGTAATTTTTACTTTTTCTTATTATCATAATCTTCTCTTATTATTAGAGTGTGTTCTCTTACTACATCAAACAGTTACCAAAAACAAAAGAGACAAGAACACAAGATGTTGGCTCTCAGCCAGGCAAAACCTCTCTCCTAGAAAGGAAAACCCTTCTGCAAATTTCTCTTATTGAAGCTTCAATTGACGAATGCCAAACCCTAGACCCTTGACCAGAAGATCCTCCAAGCACAAGACACAGTGTCTCTTTTGTACCTTCCATTATGTTCTTCAATCAAAGGCTCCTTCTGCGCTGCACCTTGATCTCTTCCTTCGCACTTCTTCCGACAACTGATGGCACTTTCCTTCCCTCATTTTTCGGCAACTGCAGAAGCCCTAGGTCTCCTAAGTCCTTAGAGACCTCTTCTTTGGTGCCTTCCTTTCCTTCGCTTGGCAATCTTTCTTCTTCTTGATATTTGGACTAGATAATGAGCCTCTTCTTTTGGTGTATCTTTGAGTTTAGAGGTTGATCCTCTTAACCCTAGTGCAGATCTGATTTCTTCGCACGTGTGGCTGATCTAGGGCTTGAGATAGCCTTTTTTACTTGCTCCCTTCCTTCTCTAGATGTGGGACCTCCTTCGCTTGAGATGGAGGCTTATTTGGAGTCACTTCTTAGCCCAATCGAACTCTATTATGTTGCTGCCCTTGTGGATCTGATGTGACTACAGAACTGCCCTCCTTTCTTCGCACGTGTGACAAAATTAGGCCCTAAAATAGTCCTCCCAAACTCGGTTTCTCTTTCCTCTTCTTTGTTGCCCTAGAATCACCTCAATGCTCCTTTTTCGCACCTCTTTTTTGTCCTTCCTTCTTTGTTGATTTCAGAGATGAGTAGTGATGCTTTTGTGAGGTCGAACTGCCCTATATATAGGACACAGTCCCTCCTATTGGGCTGACTTGAGCTAGTGAGGCCGACTTGACTTCAAGTGCACCAAAATTCATTCTTTGAGCCGAATTGAAGAGGAGACTTGTCTTTGTGCTTTGGAGGATCACTTTTGACACATATCTTTGACATAATTACATAGGTTACATAGTGTAACATGCCTACATGGGTCTTCAACAATTATATTGACTCTTTGACTTTCCTAGAAGCACTTAAACATGTGTGTAACCTATCAAATGGGCAAGAAGCCCATTCTTAAGAATGACAAAAATAATAATTCTTTTCTTTTACAAGTACAAAGATCAAAATTACGTTTATGAAGACCGAATCTAGTTACACTTTCTTCGACAAGGGGAAGGCTCCAAGCCACATGCCACAGTACAACGGTAACTATAATAGGGAAGCCCACACTTGCGTATATGGATGTAGGAGGGAGCAATCATGGTACATGAGTTACCACGACCTTTGTTTTTCCACCATTTTTCATATGCCTTTTGCCTTTGATCGATTTTTCTTCATAATTGCTCAGGACTCTAGGGGATGAGAGCATGATGTGTAGGATATAGCAATGAATACCCCCTTAAGGTGGGGTAGTTCATCGCCCACCAGAGGTTGGGACAATCATAGGTTCCTTAATGATGTAAGGGGTCAATATGAGGGGAGCCCTAAGAACCAAGGTGATGGCCATAATGATAGGGGTAGAGCTCGTGTTTAGCTTTTGCCCACGTGCTAAATTTGTATGTCACGACCATATTTTGCATTTTATGGTACATTTCCTATTGAGAGTGGCCAAATCATGCTTTTTCTTTATTTTTTAGCTGAATCAACCTCTGAGGCATCATTCCAAGCCCGACCCAAGATATGGACAAAGGGAAGGGGAAGCTAACTTCTTGTGGACCCAAAGGACAACTGTGGACGCAAATGGGAAATGAGGTGAATGGGATTGTAATGAGCGGAAGCGGGTAATATCAGTGTTGTTAAAATCGCGATATTATCGTATAATCGCGATATTTTCAACAAAAAGATAAAATCGCGCCTAGTAATCGGAAAAAATAAATAAATAAATAAATAAAATAAAATAAAAATATAATAATAATAATAATAAATTAATTAATTAAATTTGCCCGATTTTTTGGGAAAAGATATATATATATATATATATATATATATATATATATATTGAGGAGGAGGAGGTGACCCAAGCTACCCCTGTCACAAGTAGAGGACGTGGTCTACCTCCTGTAGCTCCTAGTTCTTCAGCTTCTAGAGCACAGCGGACTCCATAGTCTACTGCGGCCTGCCAACTCCACCGACATCTACATCTAGAGGGGCAAAGGAAATTAGTAGTATTAGACTTTAGTTATTTGGTTCATTTCATTGTATATGACATTATGACTCATGATATGAGATACATTATTATATTTTTTGTTGATATTTTGAGGTTGAGTTGGGATTCAGGAGTTAAGACTTACTATTCAGGACATGATTCACTATTATGTGTGATTTTAGCACTAGAAATTATATTAAACATCCTATATATTAGTTCTCTTATCATATTTATGTGTCAATGTATTTATTTTATGTTGTAGATGGTTTAGATATTAAAAAAATTGAAAAAAAATGAATATTTTGTACCAAACGATTTTTTCCCAATCATTACCTATTTTTTCCCGATTATTATGATTTTTTCCGATTTTTTCCTCTCGCCGATATTATCCTGATAACGATTAGTGCAACATTGGGCAATATATATGGTGTCGAGAAGCGGGACCATGCAACCAAAATCGAGGTTTCCCATGTAGTGCCATCCCTAAAGCTTAATAACCAGCCAATAAACAAGATATCATGGGACTAGGATACAAGGTAAACCATCAAATTGGGCAAACGAGACAAGAGTACAAACCTAGCCCACTCTTTCCGCTGAATCCCCCACTAATCCATGTCCAAAAGTGTCCATGATAAGTAAACAAAAATATCCAACAACACAATGAAAAGCCATACCTTCGGGGTTGGAAGGCCCACCTTCAAACATACGATCATAACAGATGGGTGAGGGACCACATCGTTGGCTCAGGTGGTGGAGAAAATGGCACATCGAGTTATCTAGTGACTACAAGGGGCTACTAGTTGTCAGCTAGGGACCAGATAGGAGAAAATTTTCTCCTATGGATATCACCCACAAAGTTGTGGGTAACAAGGCCTCCAAGGCCTAGCCGAGAGCTCTCTTCCCCTTGCGCAACCCTATTTTCCTCATTTTGGAAAGTCGAAGGCCATAAGGCCTCTTCTCCCCTCTCGGCATCCCTAATTGGGCCTCCTCCTAGACATCGTAGGCCTTTTAGGCCTTGATCCCTTGGTCGAGCCCTTTTTCTCCCCTACCATGAGCCCCAAAGGGACTTCTCTCCCTTGTGGCAGCCTCTAGGAGGCTTATTTTTTAGTGTTGCGGGCCTTTTAGGCCTTGATTCCTTGATCCGCAGGCCTGTTAGGCCTTGAACCCTAGGTCGAGGCCTTATCTAGGCCTCCTATCCTCATCGTTGCCCCTTTCTAGCCCTAGTCTATCCCTCCTCTCCCCTTGACCATAAACATTGGTTTTTGGCACTAACACTTTGTCTGCAGATGTCTCAAGAGATTTTGGAGTTACCATTGGTGGTTGAAGGTTGACATACTCATTTTTCATGTCCCCATTTTTATTCTTCTTTGTAGTACAGCCAGGGTCGATTTCCAAGACAGGGGATGGCCAAGTCAGTGGAGCAAGTTTATGTCATCAGGGGTCCCAATGGAGTTTTGAGGAGTTTTTATGGGATTTGATAGCATTCGCTTGGCATATTCCATTATCAGCACAGTTTGCCTTTCATTTCGTTGCATTCCGACAACTTTCAAAAATCAACATTATTATTGGGCATAACTTAATTAATTATGCTTGATGTGGCATTTCGGGGAGATTAATTCATGGAACACATCAGTGTAATAGCTCATTGGAACTGGAACGAGGAGATCTACATGATGGGACTTTTGGATGGGGGTTTCAGTGACCTTAGGAGACATGGTGGCCAATTTACCCTTTTCCCGCATTAAAAAGAATATTTTAATTAAAATAAAAGGGAGGAAAGTGCTCCATGATTAAAATAATAATAAAATAGAAGATTCTAGAGGGGTCCATCCGATCTATAAAAGAGGAGGAGAGGCCATTGGAGGACATCTTGGTTTGATATTATTTCTTGTATGTGAGGTTAAGAACGTGGTTCTTTACTCCCTTGGGAGCCCCAATATGAAAACCCTCAGGTGATTTAGAGAGATTGGGCGAGCACCCATCTTCCCTTGGTGAATCCATTCAGGGTTCACAAGTTGCAGTGTATTGGTTTTTCCATTTCTTTTGGAGGTCGATAGCGGCATTATTGTAGATTTGTCTGAGGCCATTGATCTCAGCTATATGGGTTGTATTTGCATGTAAACCCCAGTTCTTCTAATATAATAAAGCTGAGGATTTCCTATTCATTGTGTTATGAGATTGCAGTGCTTTATTTGCTTATTTTTACATGGCAATCTTCTGTTAAATGTATGATAAATTTTATGTGAAGAGCTTGTTCCAAAATTTTCTCATTTGGTACATTGCAGTGGTATCAGAGCCTTGTTCTTGGCTCAGCCTGCGGGTTTTCAGCCACAACTATTATGGCTTGAGCGTTTTGAGATTAGTCGCAATGATTTTGCAAAGTGCCAAAATTGTTGAACCCAATCTATTGCGGGCACATGAAAGAGGGTTTTTCTGAAGAAAAAAAACCCTGGTCGGAAGGGTAAATTTCTGAACACAAATTGTCTCCTGAAAACTAATTGCTCAACAAATTTTTATTTTGTGGCACACGAACAAATGGATGATGAATAATAGTTGTTTGACAAATTATTATAGAATGGGTCACGTCTGATTTGGATGAATTCCGGAGAGAGCGAAGCCATGGTTTAATCTTCACCGTTGGGGACCGATTATGTTTTATTGGTCATGGGCATTCAAAATAATTTGGTGAAGGTCATATTCGTGAAGTCATCAAGCGTTCCTATTGATTGGGACGAAAGTAAAGTGTTGGAGCCGTAGTTGTAGTGGGGAATAACGCCAAGCCATGGGTGCCACATAAGCACATGTATTGAAGTCGTCTGGGACTGAGAGCGATTTATGGTTGGGCACCAAATCAAAGAATAAAAAAAACCCCAGTTTGTCGTTTTGTGTAGATCGAACGCCTCAAGTTCATTCCGCTAGCTAGGAGCTCGATTCCTAATTTAAGCCGAATCGAATTTCAAGACATGTGCGCATCAATCCAAGCTTGTCGAATTAATTCAAAGTGAATTGGATGCTAGTCATCTGCACTGTGAATATTAGATCGATCTCAGTGGAGCGATTTGGAGCTCAGAAGTTGACAGAGGACGCGCAGCCATCAAAGGTCGTGTTGGTGACTCCTACAGAATGTGAATTGTACGTGTCATCACTTCGCAGAGATTACTCATGCGAAATTATTGACGATGAATTCCAAATCGAACATGCTACCAGGACGTGACAATGTTTGGAGTTGATCTATCGCAGGGGATCTGAGCATAGTCTGCTGGTGCGAGTTAGATCGTGGATGCCGGAGATGGATCATGTGAAAATTTCTAAACTGAAATTCTATCACTGCAACAACTGATTTATTTCATCTACTTATTATTCTCAATAAGTTATTTACGAAATTCCTTCAGCAAATATTAAAATAAATTCTACTGCAGTTATCACACAATTACCCAGAGAAAAAAAAATACATGCACAAGAATCAATCACATCGACACAATTATTTTTGGACAATTGTCCCCAGAAAAACCCAATGCGGGAAAACCAGTGCAGTAGATGAGGGCTTTATTAATCTTCAGCAACAATTGCTTTTACAAGGAATGATTTTACAGAGAAACTGAAAGAAAACACCTGAGACTTTTCCTTTAAGACCATCTGACACTTTGGAGACCCTGCTCCCACTTTTGTGTCACCCCTGTGTCACTCTGATTGACCCAGCGTGGCTTTGAATGGCTCTGCGTCCCTCTGCGTCAGCCTGTGTAGGCTTTGTGTCTCTCCTATGGACTGCGTCTCTCTTTCTACGTTGTCTTCCGCTACCCCTGCGTCATCTCCTCCTCAACCACTTCCGACTGCTGAAGCCCTCCTCTTCCTCCACCCTGCAACTCCCTATGAAATCAATCTCCTATTCCTTGAGAATCGAATTTCCTTGAGATACTGAGTATCTGTCGGTATGTCTCCAAATGACCCTCAAGTCTTCTCTTATAGTTTTCATGTTGATGAATCAACGGCCAAGACTAAGTCCCTAATCAATGGCTAAGATTAAAACAAACTTGATCCTCATCTCTTAGAAGCTTCTCATCCTTATCTTTATTAATACCCATTAATATTTTTATTTTCCTAAGTTTAGACCTAGGAACCCATTAAAAATATTAATTATTTTAATAACTCCTTATCCGGATGGAATTTCTCAAAACGATTTCTGGGTCTTGGAGATATCATGTGCCTTAGCCTCTCCTCCAAATTTCAAGCTAGAGGACATCCGATGCTACCAAAAATCAACACTCCCTCTTAGCGAGGAATGTGCTCTAATAATGTTTCACTATAGAAACATCACACTGATCTTCTGCATCGATACCTATGCTGATGCTTGGCTTTCTGCCTCGCATCCCCTGCACCGCTGCTTCCTGTATTGCTGCACATGACACTGCCACTGCCATTGTTGCTCCTGTACTGCAGCTCCCTCTCAACCTGCTGCCCATAGCACTGCCATTACTAACTGTTGCACTGCAACTTCTGATACGTATCCATTATTGAAATGGATTCTTTACCATCCCCATCTTCTCCCTGAAATGAACAAACTTTGTTCTTCCTAAAGCCTTGGTGAGGATGTCTACCACTTGTTCTTCTATAGGAGTGTATTTCAACTGTACTGCACCTCGTTGGACATAGTCTCTGACAAAGTGACACCCGATATCAACGTGCTTCGACCAAGCATGAAATACTGGATTCTCGGAGTGCTTGATGCAACTCTGATTATCACACATGATCCTAGTCGCTTCCATCCTTCTCCTGAATAGATTCACAAGCAATTTCCTAAGCCATATGGCTTCGCACTAAGTTGTGCTAGCTGCCATATATTATGCTTCAATTGAGCTCAGAGCCACGGATTTTTGTTTCCTATTGCACCAAGAGGTCATTCCTGATCTAATGTTGAAACAGTACCCAATTGTACTTTTCCAATCTACTGAACTTTCAGCCCAATCTGCGTCAGTGAACCCACTCAGCCTGATGTCATTGCCTCTAGTGTACAATAGTCCATGCTCGACTATTCCTTGTATATACCTAAGAACATGTTTGGCTGCTGCCCAGTGTGCCCTCTTAGGTTCTACCATGAACTGACTGAGGGTGTTGATAACGTAACAAATGTTTGGCCTAGTATTGACCAGATACATCAGGGACCCTATAAGCTTCCTGTACAAGGTGGGATTAACATCTTTATCTTCTGATGCATCAATCTTCTTCCAGCTGGTGATCATTGGAGTAGCCATAGGTCTACATTCCTGCATCCTGAATCTCTTCAAGATTTCTATAGAATATCTCCCTTGTCCTAGGAAGATCTCACCTTTCTACTACCAAACTTCCAACCCCAGAAAATAATGCATCTGTCCCAAATCCTTCATGTCGAATTTTGTGGCTAGGTTCTTCTTGCAGTCTTTGATGAGCCTGGATGATCCTGTCAGGAAGAGATCATCCACATATAACACTAGGATTAGAGCCTCATTCTCTACAACCAGATAGTAGAGATTAGTGTCTGCGTCACTCTTAACGAACCCCATCTTCTGCAAGTAGCCATCAATTCGACCATAGCAAGCCCTAGGTCTGTTTTAGCCCATACAAGGCTTTCTTTAATCTGCATACATGAGATTTCTTCTCATGTGTCTCAAAACCTTGTGGTTGTTCGATGTATACTTCCTCTTCTATTACCCCGTTTAAGAATGTCATCTTGACATCCATCTAATGAATCTCCCACCCCATCTGCGCTGCAAGAGATATCATGGTTCTAATAGAAGTATACCTAGCTACTGGGGCAAAGGTTTCTTCGTAGCCTATCCCTTCTTTCTAAGCATACCCCTTAGCCACGAACCTGGCTTTGTATTTCTCCACAATGTCGTCTGCAACATATTTGAGCTTGTAGGTCCATCTTGAACCTACCACTGATATGTCCTGAGGCCTAGGATCCACTTCCCAGACATCATTGACCATTATAGAGTTGTATTCCTCCACCATAGCATCTACCCATACTTGATGTTGAACAGCCTCCTGAAAACTAGAAGGTTCCCCAACCTGAGCTACTAAGGCCTAGTATATGTCTGGCTATCTTCGCTCCCTTTTACTATTCCTGGATGCACCAATGAAGTCCTCT
This sequence comes from Pinus tabuliformis, assembly GCA_031772625.1. Lineage (NCBI taxonomy): Eukaryota > Viridiplantae > Streptophyta > Pinopsida > Pinales > Pinaceae > Pinus > Pinus tabuliformis. Next base: position 780,552,587 of record CM062820.1, on the reverse strand, counting down.
ACATCTCGTAGAATCTGTCGAAGTTCCCGGCTCGTTCTTCCACTGGTAGTAGGTACATTTATTAACTCCTCTTCTTCCTAAGATTCCTCCTATTCTGAAGCCTTGTCTTCAGGAGGATTTCTGGTACCAGTTTTCGTTGGTTGAAGTGGTCTGACCAACGGCTCGTCTTTCGACTACTCCTCGAAAGGCATTTCTCGGGATTTTCTGAAAGCTCTATCCTCCATGAACTTTACATCCCGACGAACTACTACCTTCCTACTTCCTGGAAGATAGACTCTATATGCCTTAGCATTCTCGCTATATCCCACAAGATATCATTTCTCAGCAGTTTGATCTAATTTCTTTCTCGTCTCTTCGGATATACGGTAATATGCTAAACTCCCAAATATCCTGAAATGACTGACTTCAGGTGTCTTCCTAGTGAAGACCTTCTCCAGAGTGATTTTGCCCAATGCCCTATGAGGAGTCCTGTTCTGGACATAAACTGTCGTGTTGCATGCTTCTGCCCATAGGAATTTAGGCATATCCTAATCATACAACATCGCCCTAGTTTCTTCCACAATAGTTATGTTTTCCTTTCTGCTACTCCATTCTGCTCTAGATTGTAGGGAGCTGTCCACTCTCTTCTGATGCCTTCCTTAGAACAAAAATCGGTGAAGTCCTTGTCAACATACTCTCCACCATTGTCTGAGTGCAGCACTTTTATCTTCTTTCCTGTCAGAATCTCCACTAGAGCCTTGAACTCTTTGAATCGACTGAAAACCTCATCCTTGGTTTTCAGAAAATAGATCCAAGTCTTCCTGGAATGGTCAATGATGAAGGTGACGAAGTATTCGGCACCACTAAGAGCTTTTGTGGACATCGGGTCCGCAGATGTCTGAGTGTATCAATCATAGCACACTCTTTGCACTATTGTTACTTCTGGAAAACGCAGCTTTGGCATACTTGCCCAGAGCACACCCTCTGCATACATCATCCCATTCAGTACTTAGTTCTGGAACTCTTGATACTATTTTCCTGAGAATTCTCAGAGCCCCATGGTGTAAGTGTCCCATCCTCCTGTGTCGTAGCCCATTCAAGTCTTTGTCTCCATTACTGCCTATCAATGCCATTGGTGATTCTAGCTGTAACCTGTACAACCTGTTACTTCTGATTCCAACCTGAGCTTTCTTTTTCCAACTTGGGTGTTTGACATATACTTTCTCCTTAATGAAGAAAACGTCATAGTGTTTGTTTTGAAGTTGAGATACGGAAAGTAAGTCCATCCCCAATCCCAGCACATGCAGCACATTGGTTGCTCGAAGTCGCTCTCCTGCTTCGATTTGAAAAGCTATGGTACCTATTCCTAATGGAGTACACTTTGCCTTATTCCCTATGGTGAGCTGAAAATTCATTCTTTCTTCCTGATAATCTGAAAAACATTCTCGGACTCCTGTCATATGCCAGGAAGCTCCACTGTCTATATACCAAACCTTTGAGGAGGCAAAGCTTGCAAGGCAAGTGGCTTCTATTTCCAATCTGGAAGCTAACATCAAATATTTGTCCCTTGTGCATTCTTCTGGAAATCTAGACGAGTCCCCTTTGAGTGGATGCCTCTACATCATGCTCTTGACCCATGATCGATTTTCCTTTCCTGTTGTCGGATCTCTGCTCTAATACCATGTGAAAATTTCTAAACTGAAATTCTATCACTACAGCAACTGTTTTATTTCACCTACTTACTATTCTCAATAAGTTATTTACGAAATTCCTTCAGCAAATATTAAAATAAATTATACTGCAGTTATCACACAATTACCCTAGAAAAAAATACATGCACAAGAATCAATCACATCAACACAGTTATTTTTGGACAATTGTCCCCAGAAAAACCCAATACAGGAAAACCGGTGCAGCAGATGAGGGCTTTATTAATCTTCAATAGCAATTGCTTTTACAAGGAATGATTTTACAGAGAAACTGAAAGAAAACACCTGAGACTTTTCCTCTAAGACCATCTAACACTTTGGAGACCCTGCTCCCACTTTTGCGTCACCCCTGCGTCACTCTAATTGACCCAGCGTGGCTCTGAGTGGCTCTGCATCCCTCTGCGTCAGCTTGCATAGGCTCTACGTCTCTCCTTTGGACTATGTCTCTCTTTCTGCATTGTCTTCCACTGCCCCTGCGTCACTTCCTCCTCGATCACTTCCTGTCGCTGAAGCCCTCCTCTTCCTCCACCCTGCAACTCCCTCTGAAATAGATCTCCTCTTCTGTGAGAATCGAATTTCCTTGAGATACTGAGTATCTTCCGGTATGTCTCCAAATGACCCTCAAGTCTTCTCTTATACTTTTCCTATTGATAAATCAACGGTCGAGATTAAGTCCCTAATCAACAGTTAAGATTAAAACAGACTTGATCCTCATCTCTTAGAAGCTTCTCATCCTTATCTTTATTAATACCCATTAATATTTTTATTTTCCTAAGTTTAGACTTAGGAACCCATTAAAAATATTAATTATTTTAAAAACTCATTATCCAGATGGAATTTTTCAAAACGATTTCTGGATCTTGGAGATCTCATGTGCCTTAGCCTCTCCTCCAAATTTCAAGGGTAGAACACATTCGATGCTACCAAAAATCAACAGATCACGCACGGTTGAATTTATCTATGTGTGAATCTTGTTGCAACGGCCGCTAAGAACAAGAACGTGGCTCGTCCATCGTGGGGTTTTCCTGTAGCAAAGACGTTGTGGATTGAGGAGTCGTGGTGTTGATTAGAAATGTAAAGGAGCCATTACAGTAGGCGTTTGACGTGTATGCTTGCGATTACAGTCCAGATGGAGCAGTCGAAGACAAATCTGCAATTCGTGTCACTGCAGTTAAGCGAGGATTCCATTCTCAAGGGACACAATTTTTCAAAAGCTGTGGAGCAGAAATTGAATTGTCTTTTCTTCATGCAGGCCATGTCGCTTGACAGCCGAAACCAATTAAATCGTGGACAACATATCAATCCATTGTCTGAAATAGTATCGTGGTAGGAACACAAACATAAGACGCCAAGCTCGTGTTACGTAGTAGGCTGGTGCGATGGCTATCTAGACGTCGTGTGAATAGTTGTGGGGCCAAGGTGGATAGTTGGAGCCAGGCACACCAACAGGAAGATCACGCCACAGGAACTTGGAGTCCTGTAAGTATTATCATTTCCTTCAATAACTTGAACGCCAGTCTTGCAGCGCTTCTCATTTAAATTTCTTAACGCAGCAAAAATACCATGCATGATTCATTATTATTTAGTGAGAAATACTTAACATCATAAAGGATTATCTCTGAATTTTATATAGCCGGGGAAGATGCCAGACAATTTTGAGGGAGGACACATATTGATAACCACTATTCTCTTGCTATAAATAAACCCTGTATGTCGTAAAAGAACCTGGTATTGTCATGGTCATTTGGACATATGTCATGAAGACATGATGTTATGGGCCTTGTATTGAGTCATAAAAGCTGAGAGATCTATATATTGTTGTCGGTACCCTGTCACCAGCTTTATAAAAGGTTGAGAGTGTGACATATCCTGTTAATTTGTTGTATATTCTCATGTATTGATGTCAAACCATATAAGAAGTCTTGTGAGGTCAAGGTATTTGACCAAGAAGGTACGTCTCTGGTATGGTTGAGAGAGACCATAGTTGTTATTTCCCTAGCCTTGTATTGTCATGTTTATTGTAGTTGAATTACCATTATTTCCATATTTGTTGTTGAACAATGGAGTACTTGAAGAACCTCTTAAATCAACACAACAATACATCAATGGACTGCAATATAGATCAGAAAACAAAATTGGTGAAAAAACCTTTCTCAAAAGAGGTCTATGTCATTCTTCAAAGAAAGCAGCCAAAAGATGTGCAAAATGGGCAGGAAATAGGACACAAGATTTATGCACTTTGGATAGATTTAAAATGCATGAGGGTCACATGGAAAGTCCTCTTCAAACTTGATGAACTTGATGCCCTCCTTTTCAAAGTGAGCCAGTTAGAAGGGAAGAGACTAATTAGGGCTCTAAAATCAGCGATGCTTGCTCTTATACAATACAAGTTCTTGGAGGAACCTTGTGAAGGGGTTAAATTTCCAGTTGCATCTTGTCTCAGTCACATCATGAAACTAACAGCCCCTAGAGCTCCTTACAATGACGATGTTATGAAGAGAGTTTTCAAGCTGATAGTGGATACCTTTCAGGACTTGGACAACACTGTATGTCCTACGTTGGGAAGAAGCTTCAGATGTTAGGAGTTATAGCCATGACTAGGACTTATGAAATCATGTTTGATCTTGAGTGCAATGGTTTGATCCTACAAATGTTCCAATGCTTCTTCAGCATTAGGAAACATCATTCTGACACAGTCATAGCGCACATGCAGTCCATCTTATCATCATGTATGACAGGTCATGATGCCATCTGTCGGGAGTTGCAGTCTTGATTGTTGTCTGTTTGGAGGAGAGAGGAGTTGGTCTCACCTGTTGCTTATGGTCTAGCTGAGAGGTTGGTTGAGCAAAACATTGGGTTGTTCAGGAGACAGTTGACCAGGGAGGAGCAACTTAGGATTGGGGGCTCATGCAGCAAGAATGAGATGAGAAGGAAGGGACTTTGCTTCATCTGCAAAGGACCTTGGGGACCTGACCACTCATGCTTGAGTGACACTGAGGAGATGACAGCAGTAGAGCGGGGAGATATTCTTTATGTCTGTCAGGATGAGCACGAGCAGTCATATGGAATTGATAACAGTACCCCAGATATGCATCCATGTGTGGTAGAGGAGTACAAGGAGCAGTTGATTGTTCCCATGTGGGAAAGAGATCAGGGAGCAGATGAGCAGTTGATGATTCAGCATAGAGAGCACATAGAGGAGCATGAGTCATGGTGATTCATTGACATCAGACTCATATGATGAGCAGACCGTGGGTCCTAGGAGAGACATTCATGATAGTGTGTCACTAGTGATGAGTCAGCATGAGCAGCATATGATGAAGCGTGAGTCAGTTGAGGAGGACGAGGGGTACAGTATGCATGATAAGCCTTTTTGGGAGAGCTAGTTGGAGGTTTATATTGAACCTGTGATGATGGATGATGAGCAGCCACCCTTGGGGTCAGTTGTTGATGAGGAGCGGACAGATGTACAGACAGCTGGCAAGGTGACAATGTTCGATGACACGTGTCCTCAGGAAATGCTGAAGTATGACAAGACAGTTTGGCAGGATATTGGTGGATTGGAAGAGCATGGAGTTTCCTATCAGGCGAGGCCCGAGGGAGATGGCAATACATCCATCTTTGGGTCTACCCATTGATGAGGTGCAAACAGGTGTAGTGGTAGCTAGCCAAGCTGCAACATTTTCAGGCAGCAACCCTCTCCAAGAGTACATAGATAGGGCTTGCAACTCAGTTTGGCTACTTACAGGGAGAGAGGCAGGACTTTCTCGATGGATATTGCTGACCAACTAGATACGGCAGCATGAGTTGAGCATGGACCAGCATCAGCATAGTAGACTTGTTCCTTACACAGGAGTCCATGACTTAGATTGGCGGGAGATCATGAGTTGGTATCCTATTGATGGAGTATCATTCTTAGTCAGGAGCAGTGTACTGCAGGAGCCCTTAGAGGTGGGGGATATTACATGCTCTAGTCGGCAGCAGAATGTGGGTTGGCCACTCATCAGTATCTCAGCGCAACATCAGTATGGTGAGACTGACCTTGGGGTATGCCAAGGATTGGATTGGAGAGAGGTGATGAGCTGGTACACAGTTGGTAGGGCAACATTCACAGTCAGAGCTACAGCACAGCAGGAGCCATGTAGCATTAACGCTCCTTCTTAGTGGCATTGGGATCCAGGTGGATCTACTGGCAACAGGTTGAGTCAAAGATGGACATGGGATCCAGGTATTGGAGGATCCAGTCATGTTTCGATAGCTTGGAGACATGACGTGGACCAGTGGTTCGTATGGGATCCAGGCATTGGGTCTCAATGGCGTTGGGCCACCAGATTGGTCCACAGATTCGGATTACTTGAGAGCAAGCAATCTTGGGGCGGGAAGACGGTCATGTCCCCATTTTTATTTTTCTTCATAGTACAGCCACGGTGGATTTCCAGGAGAGGAGATGGCCAAGTCAGTGGAGTAGGTTTATGTCATCAGGGGTCCCAATGGAGTTTTGAGGAGTTTTTATGTGATTTGATGGCATTCACTTGGCATATTCCATCATTAGCACAGTTTGCCTTCTGTTCCGTTGCATTCCGACAACTTTCAAAAATCAACATTATTATTGGGCATAACTTAATTAATTATGTTTGAGGTGGCATTCTGGGGAGATTAATTGATGGAACACCTCAGTGTAATAGCTCGTTGGAACCAGAACGAGAAGATCTACATGATGGGACTTTTGGATGGGGGTTTCAATGACCTGAGGAAACATGGTGGCCAATTTACCCAATTCCCACATTAAAAAAAAATATTTTAATTAAAATAAAAGAGGGAAAAGTGCTCCATGATTAAAATAATAATAAAATAGAAGATTCTAGAGGGGTCCATCCGATCTATAAAAGAGGAGGAACAGGCCATTGGAGGACATCTTGGTTTGATATTGTTTCTTGTATGTGAGGTTGAGAACGTGGTTCTCTACTCCCTTGGTAGCTCCAGGACGAAAACCCTCGGGTGATTTAGAGACATTGAGCGAGCGCCCATCTCTTCCCTTGGTGAATCCATTCAGGGTTCATAGGTTGCAGTGTATTGGTTTTTCTGTTTGTTTTGGAGGTTGATAGCGGCATTATTGTAGATCTGTTTGAGGCCATTGATCTCAGCTATATGGGTTGTATTTGCATGTAAACCCCAATTCTTCTAATATAATAAGGCTGAGGATTTCATGTTCATTGTGTTATGAGATTGCAGTGTTTATTTGCTTATTTTTACATGGAAAACTTATGTTAAATGTATGATAAATTTTATGTGAAGAGCTTTCCAAAATTTTCTCATTTGGTACATTGCATCATCGGAGGATCCCTAGAAGTCAAGTTGGTCACCAACAAAGGCCATAAGGCCTAGTGGTTTGCCCCTCAACCTTTATTTTCTCATCATTGTTTCATTACAGCCTCAAGATACATTTTTACAATGGCATAAAAGGCATTGCAGTGGCACCTAAACTTATTGGGCATTCACTATTAGCATCCCTTGCATCTTTGATAATAGTCTTGTTGCTGGCAAAGTAATTTGATTGGGTTGCTTCTCTTACTGTTGTGATCATTGGTCTCTTGCATTGCATTACTAGCTCTTGCATCCATCTATTGCACTCTTGCATTAATAAGTATTTCACTTTTACCAATCTTATCTAATTGACAAAGGATGTGTGTACTCATTAAGTAAATACTCTCAATAAGAAGATAGATGCTCTAAAAGATACTTGGTATACTTGGACTGAATTGACATTCCTTACATAAGATAGGCTTGCTATTCTCACAAGTTTGCTCTTGCTCTTTTAATGCCATCTTTGAGCACATTATCATTCTCTAAGTTGCCTAATAGTTCCAATTTACAAGCATTCCTACATATCATTGATTATCAAATTAGTGAATGTTTTTCTCTCTTCCTTTCATTGATATTGAAAAGCATTAGCGCATTCTGTTGTCTAAAGGATTGCTAACATTTTTGTGATATTGTTTTTAAAGGAATATTGTTGCCTGGCATTGCTATTAACCAAAGGAATTGGATATTTGCTTGTCATTTGAAAGTTAAATTGCTTTCCATTGTTATTGTCATAATTAGCATTATAAATATTTCTTGTGAGTTTACTTTTTGTAATAAGTGCACTAACATATTGTTTTGCAAGTGAGCATCATATCTAAGAATCATAATCTTGCAACATTGAAGTTGACTCACTCTTAAAGCACTTGATTGATCACCATACTAATACTGTGATAGGAGTAATCTTGAAGTCATCTTAATCATCTCAAGATTTGCTAATTGTGTCGATATCTTGTTGAAGGATTGGCATTGTCTAATTGGCACATTAACATTGTTAAGAGAAACATCGGACTTGTGCACTTTATGTTTATTGTCATTTGATAAGCAATTGTCCATTGTGAGATTTCTAATCTTGAATTGCCTTACACTCTACTTGTCATTAGATAATCTAATTTGTAATCAAAGAGTTCATTGAGCACTGCTTTTGGTGAAGATTGTCCTTGTAATTGTTAGGTACTTTCTTTTATTGCTCTAAATCAAATATTACTTAAGTACTTAAAACAATCTCACCTAAATCTAATCACTCATTTTGCACTTGCATTCTAGCAGTAGTAGTGCATTAATTAATTTATCTCCACGCATAACCCTGGTTGAAAGACGATAAGACCACCTTTCACACCCAGCTTGCAAAGTTTAGACCTTCACTTGTGGTTAACACGGTGACCTTGCAATCGTCAGAGCCACAGTCTCTATAGCATTGGAGGCATTCAGGGGGTTAGAACTCCAGGGGAGGTATCATTAATATAGCCATTGCTATCTTCCCCTGGGTTTCTCTCCACAACATACACTTGAGACTAACTTTAAAGCAGTTGAGAGAAAGGACTGACTTAGATAGGCATCTAATTTAAAATCAACCGAGTTTGCATTTCACTTAGTTCTAGGTATCGCATCTCATATAGGATGGTGTGCATCCTAAGCAGCAACTATTCATCTAGTAGCTTGGAATTTAATCTACATTGTGCAAGTACATTGGCTCCATAAAGCACTGGCCTCTTAATAATCTAATTAAATCATGCTAATAATTAAACTTGCCAATCATCATTAACCAAGTTGCTAGGCCATTCAGTTGTGTCTCCTGAACTTGTCGGTTCCTGACAAGTCTTTCATCCTCACATTTCATAGTGACTACGCCCCGTAGCCTGCTGTAGGGAGATAGTTAGAACAGAGAGGGCAGGGATCAGAGTAACAGCCCCTATCCTGAGTCGTTGTCATATTTACCTGTACAATTTGGACGACAACATTTTTTGGCATTGTTGTAGGGGATAAGTTTATCTTGTTATCGGCGCTTTGACAACATCTTTTCTTCATTTCATTCTTCACCTGTCAAGCAGCACATTTTTTGGCGCTTCGACATCTCTCGTATTTTATCCTTTGATCTGGCAATGCCACATTATTTTATGGTTTCTATCTGCACCTTTAGCACCTGGAAGTTTGGGTTAGTTTCTTGTTTGGGTGGCAACTCCACTTATTCATCCATTTACAAGAGATTATACTGGAAGAAATCATGGTAGCTTGGTTAACCCCGCTCCTTATCTTGAAAAGTCTTTAAGAGCTCAGTTAAACAAATTACATCCTAGTAAGAATTTAAACTTTCTCGGACAAGAAGCCCTCCCTGATATCCACTTGTTTTTCTTTGACCCCATCAAGCAAGACATCATGGAACTATTTGCACCTTGCAACTTTGCCAATGTGTAGGGATATCCTCATGATCTTCCGAATTCTAGTTTGAATAAGATATCTATGTTTCAAGGAAACAATGCAATCAATGTTGAAGCCCATATCAGAAAATTCTCAAACTTCCTCGTGAAACATGCTCACGACGCTGCATATAATCATGAAGATGTCAAGATAAGTCTCTTTGTTCTTTCTCTAGAAGATGACGCAATGCAATGGTTCTTGGATAAGCCTAATAATTCTTTCAATTCCCTACAAGCCATCATCAATGCATTCAAAGATAAATATGGGGATAAAAGAGAAGGAAGGTATTTACTTAAAGTTATCAACAGTACTAAGAAGAACAAAAATCAAATGGTGGAAGAATTCAATAAAAGATCCAATGGTATTGTCAGAGGAATGCATCAAGACTGTAAGCCAACAGCAACTGATAAATCATTGTTAGAGCAATATCTTGATGCATTTGTTGTTGATACTTCTTATGAGTTGAGATGATCCAAGCCAAATAATTTAGTTGTTGCTCAAACGTTAGCTGAGGAACTGGAAAAGGATAAGAAAGCGTCTGAAAATTTAAAATTTCTGATTTTGAAAGAGGTTTGGTTAAATCTAAGGGAAAGGAATTTAAAGAAGTAGAGCATGACCCAGTTAAAGAATTAACTCAACTAATTATGGAAATGAAGATTGAGCATGCTAGAGAAATTATTGTCATGCAAGCTAGGCTAATTCAAATGGAAAGAAATCAAGCTCAGAATATGCAGCCTAGAAATAATAATAACAGGGGTAATAATAATGCATGGCCAAAAAGGAATCCTCCAAATGAGCAAAGGTTGCCAAATCGGTTGGAATACACCAATGTTGTTGATCAACCTGTACCATTTCGCAGACCATGTGAAAGTTTTCACAAAGAAAACTCTTATGCCTTTGCCAGAAGAATCTTCTATGAAGGAACAAGTGAACAAGTAAATAATATTAATCAGAATTCTTCAAAGGATAATTGTTGTAAGGAAACAATCTCTTTGTCTTTGACCATCAATAATTCAGTGATGAAATGGATCCTCTTAAACAGATATATGATGATAAGCCATCTCAAGAGAAGATTTTAGAGATTGCTCAATGTAAAGGGTACATTTATCAAAAGAAAGGTAAAGATCAGAAACAGAACAGGAAACAAATTGCATCTAAGACTTATCAATCAGGGCGAAAGATTGATTGGATCTAATGGATAAACAGTGCTAAAATCTTTGTCCCAGTCTTGGAGCTCCTAAATATTCCATCTCAGAGAGTTGCATTTTTGAAGGCCTTGGGCATATCTCAGCAAGATAAGACAGATACGCACCATAAAGATGAAGAAATCAAGTTAAGGCATCTAAATTGCTACATGACAACTGATGATAATCAGCCTTTCTTCTTGACCTTTGAAGTTAATTATCGCTTGCTTTACAATTGTATGTTGGATTCAGGGTCCTCAACTAATGTCATAACTAAAAAGGTCATGGACCAATTAAATCTAAGAATCTCAAGGCCTTGGCATAATATTTGTTCCATGGATTCGAAAAAGATTGAAGTCCTGGGTGTAATCAAGGATTTGGAAGTAGCTTTGGCTAATTACCCATATAGAATAATCACCATGGATATTGTTGTTATAGATGTGTCGAATGCGTGGGGGATGCTTTTATCAAGAAAGTTTGCAGCTAACTTGGAGGATGTATTTAGTTAGATTTGTCATGTCCTCGGTGTAATCAAGGATTTGCAAGTAGCTTTGGCTAATTACCCATATAGAATAATCACCATGGATATTGTTGTTATAGATGTGTCGAATGTGTGGGGGATGCTTTTATCAAGAAAGTTTGCAGCTAACCATGGAGGATGTATTTAGTTAGATTTGTCATATGCTACTATCCTTGTGGCAATAGGTGGTATGGTCCTGTTGTATAGGGAAGTAGAACGAAGGTATCATGTTGAAAATCCAAAAAGGCCAAACGATGATGAGGTTGAAACACAGGGACATCCTTCAGAATACAATGCAGTAGTAACAGAGTTCTTCCAGCCTACCTAAGATTCTTTTTCATCTCATCTCACGAACAAGAAAAGAAAAAGGATCAAATATGATAAAGATATGTGATGCAAAGATCAGGTCCTTCATCAACCAAAGAGGATCATAATTCAACTAGGAACGTCTGATAGGCAGCCTATGGATTCACTTATGAGCAAACAAGTTCTCCGGATTGAGCCACAGGGATGACATATGATGCCATAGGGCATCCTTTGTATTGTATCACTAACCCTACCCTCTTAGATAAGATTTCACCTTTGTCATTAGTTAGTTTTTCTTTTGATGCATCTAAGTTTTATGTCTTTATATTTCATATGTTAGAATAGGATTTCTATTCCAACAAATGTTCTACATATTTGATGATGTACACATGATGGTTTTGATCTAGAGCAGATATCTATTTGATCTTCCTTCGTTTTCTTGGATATAGGATTCTAGATTATCACATTCCTTCCAGCGAAGCAACGTGTCCCCATCTAGAGCCAAGTGGTCAACAATCCAAGAAGCAGAGTATCAAGAAGTGGACAACAATTTTCAAAGATCAGAGTCATCAGTTGGCGTTTATATTATCATTGTAAACCCAATTTCTACAAAGCTTATTGTAAATGATGCTAGTATGACCATTAAGCCATGTAATAACAAGCAGATAAGCCTATGATTTTTGTCAAATGGTTTTATCCTAGGAATTTTTTTAACCTCCCAGAATTATGTGTGTTTGTACACACGGATAATCGACAGAGTTTTTCTTCCATTTATAACCCCAAAGCTATGTTGGAATTCATTGACAAGGTCTTAGGTGAGTCCTACTGTTTATCGAGTATATGTAAAAGTGTGTTTAGGAATAATTTTAATGCACATTTACTCCTAGTTAAACACCATGGCTAAATTATTTTATTATAAATGCACTTGGGTTCATACTAGATCATATTGTGTCGCAGAATTGGGTAATGTCTTGAGGGTCTATGTCTAAATGTGTTTTCCCCTTCAAAGGGTTGAAGTTGTAATAATTTTATGTAAAAAATATTTTAGTGCATGGTTACTCATAAATAGACACCATGGCTAAAATATTTGAGAGTCCCCTCTAGAGTCAATTAATTAATTCTTCTAGCCAAATTAAATAAAAATCTTAAGACAAAAAATTGATTAATTTTCAGTTAAAAAATAATTTGAGAATAATCAAATTCTCTCCAAGTGGAAAATAATCAAAAAATTTGTGGGTCAAAAAATAATTCATTTTTGGAGGTCCTCTGCCAAGGGAAAAATGAATTTTTTTGAGAAAATTTGACCCCCTAGACCTTGGTGGTTAAGTCAAAGTCAAATTTTTTAGGATATTAGTCCAAAATATTTATTTTTGGATTAATAAAAAATGGTTTTTAAGATAAATTAGATTTTTTCCTCAAAAAAAAAAAAAAAAAAAAAATCGACGGTGAAGATTAAAAAAGGATCAAGTTAGTTTCAACGGATGAAATTATTTTGACGAGGATCAAATCAACTAGTCGTTATTTCCACTTGGAGGAGTTTATTTCTCTCTCATTTTCTATATAAGGAAGCTATTGAGCTTCTCATCTCATCTTTGGATGAAGTAATCTTCAATTGATGTACTGAGCTTTGCTTTGCTGGAATTATTTTTCGCATAATAAAAAGATTTTGGCGTTTCAGTTCATGGTGTTCTTCTGTTTGATGATCTATGGTATGTGTTATCACCCAGAAATATCCTCTTGGTTGTGAAAGAGGAAGTCCTAAGGTAACATTTTCAAACCAGGCTTGTAGACTGAAGGCTAGCCTCTTCAATCCAAAGAGGGATCTCTCTGACAACCTAATCACTAAGCTTAGCAACTAGTTGTATCTTCAAACAATGGCTAGATCTTCAGTAGGGTTTTTAGATTTTGAGTGTGGTGGATGGGATGAAACCTAAGTCACCTAACACAGGGATTCGGGACATGTAGGATTCGAGATTCGTGGTGTCGGATTCGGACACGCTGACCCCCCGGAACAGGACACGTTATATATTATTTTATTAAAAAAAATATTATATATATATATATATATATATTTAAAATATATATATATATAGATATTTAAAATATATATATATATATTAAAAATTAGATATTATCATATTTCTTACACAAATTTTAATTAATGATACAAATTTATTGATTTCAAACATAGATCTTCATCTATAGCTATTAGCATGCATAGTACATACAAAATTCAAATAAATGTCAGTGATACTGGTCACATAAATGATAAATCTATTAAAAATTTAAATCATGATTCATAATTCATAACTGAAAGACAACTTACAACTACAAGATAGTAAGATAAACACACTGACAATTGTAGTTTTCTCATTAAGTCATCAAATCAAAATGTGTTACATAGGTAGTGTTGGTGCAATGCCAATGGCAAATAGAAATAGAAAATATAAAACAACTACAGGTATACAAGCCTCAAGGCATCAATCAGCATCAGAATCAGCATCATTGTCCCCATCATCATGGTCCCCACCACTCTCCTCTACATCCTCCTCCTCCCCTGTATCCATAGTCGCCTCTGCATCTGCTGGTATGGAGGTTGACCCCTCTAAGTCATCAAATCTAACAAGCTCTAGCACTGGATCATTGAGATCCATGTTGGCCAATGCCAACTCAACAGTGGTGTCCAGACCCATATCATCAAGAACAGTGTTACTTGGGAGCGGGAGCGAAAGCGGGGAGCGGGAGCGAAAACGGGAGCAAGAGCGACATATTCAAAAGCTCTTGGTTTGGTGCTCTTGATTAAATACGAGTTCCATACCCTAATACATGACAAAATTCAATGGAAACATTGCAATCCCCCAATCCTAAAATCCTGAAAAACTAATAAGTCTGCTGGATTTTGAATGAAATCTAAAATTCTACTTTCTCCATATGAAATCCAATGAGGTCGGAACCACTCTCAAACATCCTGAGTCATTTCATGGTAATGTTAAAAATTTAAGTAAAAGGATGAAAATGAAGATTAAGGAGAATGTCACTTTTACTTTAAGAATTTAACATTACCATGAATAGCATATCAATACTAGGGCCTAGACTTGATCATGAAGCTGCCAAAATGCTCTACTCCTTGCTGCAACAGCACAAATCACTTGCCAAATGAAAATATTAATGAGCAAACACGCCCTTTTCTTTCCCGCACTGAGCTTAGCGAGTCCTGGAAACAGGACACGTGTCCCAAAATCGCGACACGCTTTTGAAAATCGTGACACGACCTCGGATTCGACGTGTCGGAAACGGACACGACGTGTCATATGATTTGGACACGAATCCAGACCGAATCGTGTCGGATTCGCTGGATTCGGGATTCGTAGGGGGTTTAGGACGAATCCGGTGACTTAGGATGAAACAAGTAATCTATTGGGCAATGGATTCAATCAATCTAGTTCCAGATGTAGACACCAAGATCTTAACTATATGAATCAAGAGGGGCAGAAGCAAGGTAGATGGCAGACTATACACATGTCAAACATCATTTGAATGGTAGTAGAAAAAGAAAACAATCCACTATAGCAGGGCATGAAACATGAATCCTGCAAGCTTTAGGAGAAATAATGCAAATGCTTAAACCATATGAACCAGAGCATTAACTAATGAATTTTGTCACATAATCTCATTTAAACATCAGAAGATAGAAGCTAAATGATATCACATAAAAAGGAAACTATCATAGTAGAAGAACTGACTGAGCATGCCATCACAAGAATCTATGTATCATGAACATAATCTCCTAGTCCTCTTGGTACTTAAAAAATTAACAAATTGATCACACACAGCAAAAAAGACTATTTTTGTTTCCAAAATCCAACCTTTTTTCCTCCTTTTTGATGTATTATATAGGAAAAATACATAAAAGTTAAGATCCATAAAGTCTGGTAGCATAACTGTAAAATATTTACAATATCTGAGAGTTTAATTTACAAAACATAATTAAAATCCTATCCTTCTAGCTATTCGGATCTCTATTTGTCATTTAAACATTGGTCAAAGCATCTAAAAATTGTTGTATGCATCCTCTGCTATTCTTCTGGGAAAAGGACGAGTCATAGTTGAAGTGTAGGACTGAAACTGTTCACACCCTTGTAGGCTTTGTATCTAGAATTGTAATCTGTATACCTCCTTTGTAGAAAAACTGATACATGAACCTTTGAAATTTGTTGAAACTATGCAACTATACTGTGTAACTGTTTACACTCTTTAAGGCCCTTCTTTCTTGTGTTGACTCGTATTTTCTGCTCTCTTTTAGCTACAAAACCTTTATGACATATTACCATAACATATCGAAAATAAACTAACTATCAAAAAGATAAAATGGAGCATGCCAAAACACTAAGGTAAAATTAGGGTTTTTTCAACAAAATTAGGGTTTCATATATTGCTTTGTCAATGAGGTAACTTGATCATTCTTCCATAACTTTTGCAGCCTGAGCAAGGAGGTTTAATTTGTCTTGGCTTCTTGTCATCCTTCTATTACCCTTTTGTATAGTTCTTCTAGCTTTTAGAGCTCCTTTCCCTTTCCTACCTGCATACTTTGTTTTCCCCTGTCTTGTAGCCTCTTTCTTGCCCTTTGAAAACTTCACATTCTCCTCTTCATCAATTATCATTGGTTCCTTTAGCTTAGGATTAAGCTTTGCTTTAAAACTCAGTCTTAATTTATTTGTAGGATGAGTATGGGGTTTCCTATAGTAAACCCTAGGCTCTGTTTATGTGTCTTCATCTCCTATTTCCATACTCTACTTGCCTTTCTCACTTTTTTATGCTTTATGCTTTACCTCCTCTTTTTCTAACATTTGTGTCTGTTGTCTTCTTGTTCTCTTTTCATAGACCTTAATCTTTGGTTTTGTTGACCACTGGAGTGGCACCTGATGATTATATGAAGACTCCATGCCCAAGGATGATCCAGAGGACACCTGTACCATCAGACATCATCAGTGAACAAAGTTTTTTAACTCTACTTATATCTTCCCATCATCTTTCTTGTACCTAGATTCCACACCTTGCGGGGAATTGTAATAAGTGATACTAGTAATGATGAGTTTTGAGCCTGTAACAGGCCTAGGATGTTGGGACTCGATCAGCGAACGAGTACACCTTGGAGTTTTTTTTTGTCTGGTTAATTATTTCTTCTTTTTCAGAGGCGGATAATTTTATGGGTTTTTTCACTCACTTTTTACCCCAAATCCAAGGCAACGGTTTGAAGGTTGAGCCCCTAACCCATCTTAGTGTCTAGAGTCGATGTATATTACCATACTAGATTACACAAAAAATTTCGTGGAATTTGGTTAGGTCTAGGTAGCCATTTTCTAATCTTTTAGATTTTCCGCACTGCGGAAATTGCTAATAAAATTGTACTTGTAATGTAATAAGTGATGTCTAGAGAATTTGTATGGGGTATGAGTAATGAAATTTGCACCTCTCACCCTCAAATTTCTACTATGACACACTTTGATGGGTTAAAAATGTGTTTTGAACCCTCAAAACCCATTTTTCCTAAGTTTAGTGGGAAATTTGGTGATTAATTAAGTCATAAATTAAATAAATGGAGAAAAATAAATATCCACACATGCTAAATGTTGTGGAAATGAGGTGGAAAATTATGGGGGAGTTAAAGTTAAGTCCCAAGGTGAAGTGGATTCCTAAAATCAAGGAAAGGACATGTGCTCAAATAAAAACGAATTTCTGGCATTAAAGGAGAAAATTGCTTACTTGGAAATTCGAATTTGTGAAGTTAATGCACATTTGGGAGGATTTGGGAGAATATTTTGTAGAGATTTTTGTGGGAAATTGTCCCCACATGGGTTACCACCCATATACACTTGTCATTCTATCATAAAATTCGAATTTGGCACATAAGGGAAGAAGAGAATGATGTCCACTTGCCAAAATTCGATTTTTACACTTGGCATTGGAACTCCATTCAACAAATTCGAATCTCTTTGGGTTTGTCACCTCATGCCACTTGTTTAATCACTTCTACATTAGGATTGGCTCCACTGCCATTTGTCATTGTTATTCTTCATTGGGATTTGCTCCCAACTCTCTATATAATAGAGCCATAGGCTCTCATATTGTATCATGTAATAAGCTATTGGGCTTGAGGAAACTCTGCCATTTTGTATTTCCATACTTTCTTAATACAATCAAGACTTTGGGGCTATCTGGATGGTGTTCTCGTGGCGTTATAAGATGATGTCCTTTCATACAACTGCTATTGTGTTTAATTTCTTTCGCATGTTGAATTAATATTAGTTTATGCTTTCCATCTTGCTTGGATTGATGTGTGCAAGCTATCTTGCACATATCATTTATTTAAAGTAGTCTTCTAGGGATAAGTTTGCCAATTTGTTTTAGGACGAATGCTTGGTTTATCTTATTCATTATATTGCTCTAATACGTATTCAAGTGTGTAGGAATGATCTTTCGTATTGTGTGCAGGAATCCATTTGGAAGTGGGAGAAATCTCAATTAGATCAACTCACTCCTAGAGTCACAGTGATCCAAGACTCAGTCATTTTTTCGCTCCAAGTTTTCCATCCAACGAAGAGCAAAAGGGAGTTTTCTTAGTCTATAGCTACTTGGTCATCCATTTAAATTCAAAAATACTTCTTTGATTCTAATTCTTTCAAAGTTATATCTCCTATTCAAGAGTCATTTCTAAAGCTAGGCAAGTATGGGGTTCACTCCCATTACTTGAGCTAGTACTTTGTAAATTAAATTCTAAGTTTAGTTTTGGTTTCTTTTTCCTAATTTCACACTGACAATTGGTATTTTTTTGTGTTTTGCAGCCCATAGGCTTGTGCATTCAGCAACAAGGAGCTTGAGGAGAAGCTTTGGAAAACTACTCACTCGTATGTATGCAGGACCCCCTCACACTATCCAAAGATTGATTTCTAAGGAGACCATAAGCACTTAGGAGAGAGTTGCAAACTCATCGAGGCCGTAGGCCTTTTGAGCCTTGTGAATCTCTTTTGGAGAGTTTTTTCCATCTTCAAGTTTGTTGTTGCTATATTTTTTGGAGAGAGAGTCTAGCTTTGTTAGAGTCCCATCTTTGCAAAGATCTCTCTCGTATTGTGGGTTTCCCTCTTAAAGGCATTTTTACCCGCTTTAAGCACTAATAAAAGATAATAAAAAAATTGTTAGAGGGAGCTTGGGATTTTTCCCATGGCATCCCCCTTCCTCATTTAGAGGAGAGATTCTTGTGGGTGGCCTAATCTTGCTTTTAGTTTTTCTTAGCTTTCTATCTTTTAATTTCATATTATGCATGCTAAAAATCAACACATTTCACTCCACATGCAAAATTTTACTAATCTTGTATTTAAATTCCCGCATGCATACGCTCTCAAGTTTTGCAAACTATCTCTTTGAAGCATTCGCATGAAGCATTAGTTTATTTGGGGAATTAACACAATTTGCACTTCATTTAGGCATTTTAGTATAGGAAGGCCCCAAGACTCATTAAAACTTACCTCCAACTTAAGTTGGTTGAATAGACTTTTAGGGAACCTCTACCTCTATTGACTCCTCATTGTGAGATCCAAACATTTGGGCGAGGATGAGATCTGAGGACTAGAGTTCAATTGTAACTTTGCCTTAACACTAATTAATAAAATAAACCAAGAACTCATTCCATCATATTTGCTTTGTTTGTAAAGTTCTTAAATTTCTTGCTATCTTGATGGTTTAAAGTCTCACGTGCAAATCTTATTTCAAGAGACACTTTGGATGCAAGTATTGTAATTCCTTTTAATTTTGCAACAAGTTTATTTTTTCTTGTACTTGGAAATTGACTCATCTTTGGGTTTAATTATTGCCATAAATGGTTGATTTCACTTTCAAGTACTATTATTTTGGGTTGCAAACTTAATTGCATGTTGTCATCTTGGTCTAACATTTGAGTTATTTTTCTATCCTTTTGAGAAAGATAGTTTCCATGCTTTGATTTGTAGACTTATTCATCTTGAAAGCATTTATAATATCTTGTGCTAACAATTTATTGTTTCACTTTTCAGGATTATTTTGGCTTTCCATTTGAAAGCATTTCACTTCATTCTAAGCAAATACAATTTCATTTCTTAAAGAGCAATACTTTGAAGGCACTAGTTGTTTATGTATTTCATGCTTATCTTATGTATTTATGGTTATTGCTCATATCAGTTTTGCTTATAAATCTTAAAGAAATAATCTATTTAACTCTAACAATTCTCCTAGAAACTCACATCTTTTAACTTAACTTTTCATTAGGGACCACCCCCCTTAGCTAACCTAAGAGATAGCTCAAACGGAGAGAGTCGGGATTAGTGTGACAGCCCCTTCTCTGAGTTCCCTGCCACCAACCACACCTTGTGGGGTTGAAGGCTTTTCTCACTAACTTGTAGGTAGGTGTAGGTGGCAGGGTCAACAGGTTCCTCTACAGGGTTTTGCTCAACAGGCACATGACTAGATTCAACTTTTGTTTCAATGGCTAAGGTTTCAACAAGAGTTTTAGCCTTACCCTTTCTTGGTCTTCAGGGTGCAGGGTTTCTCCATGTCCTCTGCCTCAGGGTTTGTATTTCCTTGTCTAACTCATGTATATATAGTATCTTAATCAGACCATAGTAACATATATCATGAGGTAATAGCTCTACCCTGGTTATGACCTTAGTAGCCATTTCAAACAAACTTTGAAACAAGAAATAAGGCAAATTCATCTTCCCAAATCCAGCTAAATGGCATAAAGGTAGATTTTGGAATACTTACCTTCACATGTGAAGAATAGTTGCACAATCCTTAGGGGAGTAACCATTCGGGTTTCAGCATCTTCTGAGGGATTTTGACGCTCCAATTAGGGTTTTGATATTCTTCCTTCAAGAAGAAATTGAGGTTCATATTCTGCATCATTTGTTTCTTGAACCACTTCTCACCCTCGATAGGAAAACTCATGGCTTTTGCTATTGAATCTTCAGTAACTGCAAACTCCATGCCTCTTATTTGAGCTTTGTTTCCATCGAAGGAGTGAATAAAGTCATAACACCAGTTGAAATTGTAACCATCAAACCGTTGGAAAATAGGCTCCCATCCTACGTCTCTGAACAGACGTGAAACATCATCACACACTTTGAACCATAATCCTTTTGGTTCAAACCTTCTTACATGACATGATTTTCCCGTCGCTTGATTGATAAAAATATCAAACTTTCCCACACGTTGTAAAAATTGTTAACCAATTCACCGTTTGTTGCCAGCCAGTCACCTGGGTTTGATGAGAATAATTGATTTGCACAAAATTAGGGTTTTAACACTTTTCCTCTCCAAACCTCCTTTCACCTTTTGAAACCGCCTCAAACCATCACATTAAGTCATATCATATATTTAATTATATCATAGAGCTTTGAAGTATTGAAAATGACCCAAATGAGAGCTACAAAACTTTTATTTTTTCAAAATTCTGCAGACACTACGAAAATATTTCGTAGCGCCAGCTCCTTTTTTGGCATCCAATAGGTTATAAGATTTCGGTAAAAAAATTAGCATGACAAAAACAACTTTCTTAACCTGTTCCTTAATCCTTATGCCACCTTTTCCCACCAAAATTTAACCTAATTCTATACTTAAGCCCACTTCGCTTGTAAAACTCTTAACTGTTTTTATTCAAAACAATATGACCCCTTCTTGAAAGTACAAACTTGGTGCTAACAGTATGTGCTAGTATTTTATTCTTTCACGCTCAACATTGTGCTAAAATTTTTAATTGTTATTTCATTTGTTGGTGATAAGAACATTCTATTGGTACAGTTATCTTGCCTTAGGCGATCTGATTCACTTCATGATCTAACAATTAGTTTCAAGATTAAATAGAGATCTACATGTACACTAGCCCTTGGACTCCAAGTTACAGACTGTGGAGAAGGATCGACCTTGTTTCAGCTCTAGGCTTTCATTTTGAAGAATGATTTTGCAGGAGGGTTTTCGCCAGTGATTTTTTCAAAATTATTCATCCATATTATCTACTCTAAAATCTCAAAATTGTATCTCTAATTTTCCACTATAAAGATTTAATCGGCTAATAAGACCAAATATTTAAATTTTATAAATATCATGAATATTTGTAAATAAATCTAACCCTTGTTTTATTTTTGTAGCATTTGGGGTTTGAGGTTTCATTTTTTATTTTTTATATATTGGGGTTTTGGGAATTTTTCTCTTCATTTGTACAGGAGAATTCTCAAGTTCTCAAAGGAAATTTGAATTTGGTTGGAGGAACGTAATATTCCTAATTAGCCATGGCTAATTGGAATATTCGATTTTCCTCAATTTTGCCTTCTATAGCTATTTATAAATAAAAAGGTGAAGAGAGGGGGGCATACTCACTTCATGAATAAAGACACTCCCTAGTAGCACAACATTGTAACTTAAAAGGGGAGCCAAAGAACCACGTAGAGGAGGGGCCCACGTAGACACTTGGAGTGACTGCGCAGATGGTGAGAAACACGTGGCAAGAGGAAAGCTACGTTGGAGGAGGTGAGCCTTGGGATTGAGAGAGGCCAACGCTATAAAGGAGAGAGGAGCCTCCTCATTTTGGCATTCGATTATGAGCATTTGAGCTAGTCACTTCGACTTAGAGCACGCTCGCTGTTTAGCTAGTCTGCAGCACTGTTTAGTGCATTGAGTGTCTCCGTTCGGAGATCTCACCCTTAGCCCCGGGGGACTTTGAGTGCTTGCTTAGGCAAGGTATTTCCATCAGTATTTTTGCAGTAGTTTCATTAGCATTTTGGCAAGAGGATTGAACATCTTAGATGACTGCGCAGTCTTGAGAGGGATGACGAAGTTCTTTTTGGCAGTAGTTCTGGATTGAGGTTTTGCAGGGGGATTTGTGCTGGGAGGTTGAGCAGGGGATCAACCCTTGCATATTAGAGGATTTTGGCTGAGTTTCAGCCAAAGTT
Source organism: Pinus tabuliformis (assembly GCA_031772625.1). NCBI lineage: Eukaryota > Viridiplantae > Streptophyta > Pinopsida > Pinales > Pinaceae > Pinus > Pinus tabuliformis. Next base: position 780,530,134 of record CM062820.1, on the reverse strand, counting down.
GTGGTGGGTTTATTTCAGTAGCAACACAGAGCCTTGAGGGATTGCGTGGGTCCCCAAGGGGGCGATTTTCAGGGGTCGGCCATTTCAAAAAAGCTTTCTGGGTTTTTCTAGGTTTTCTAAGTAGAATCTGTAATATTCCTAATTAGCTATGGCTAATTGGAATATTCGATTTTGTTCAATTTTTGCCTTCTATAGTTATTTGTAAATAAAAAGTGAAGAAGGAGGACATAACTCACTTTAGAATAAAAAGTCACTTCCTAGGTAGCACAACGTTGTGACTTAAAGGGGAGCCAAGGGGGCCAAAGGGGGACGCAGAAATGGAGCCCACGCAGACACATGGAGAGACTGTGCGGGAGGGAAGAACACGTGGCAAGAGGAGAAGCACGCAGGAAGAGGTGAGCCTAGGGATTGTGAGAGGCAAAGGCTATAAAATAGAGAGGAGCCCCCTCATTTTGGATCATTCAGTTATGTGCATTTTGAGCTAGTCGTTTCGACTTCTGAGCACGCTGGTTGTTTAGCTAGTCTGCAGCACTGTTTAGTGCATTGAGTGTCTTCGTTCGGGGATCTCACCCTTAGCCTCGGGGGACTTCGAGTGCTTGCTCAGGCAAGGCATTTCCTTTGGTGTTTCAGCAGTAGTTTTCATCAGTATTCCAGCAGCAGTTTTAGCAGCGTTTTGGAGGACTGCGCAACATTGGGAAAGGGACGCAATTCTGTTTAGTTGTGGCGTTGGATTGGGGGTATTGCGGGTGGGTTTTTATTGGGAGATTGAGCAAGGGTCCAGCTCTGTCTCATTGGAGGATTTTTGCAGCGTTTTAGGCAGTGTTTCAGGCAGAGTTTAGAGGGGTTTTTCTTCAGGGGCAGCGCAGGGCAATGGAGAGACTGTGCAGAACCCCAAGAGGGTGTTTTTCGGGGGTCGGCCATTCCAGGAAAGCTTTCTGGTTTTTTCTGGGTTTCTTGAGTAGAGCCCGAATCCAGACTTTCAGCTTTTTCCGAGGAGGGGAGCAGCCCCAAATCATCTTTTGTTTCCTAGTAGCAACAGTAACAGAGCAGCAACATCCACGCAGAGAGGCAATTCTTGTCATTCTGAGAGTATTTCTTCACTTGCCTTGTGCAAGTCGAGGTGCCATCTGTCTAATCACCTCTTGTACTCATTATATTGCTCAGTATAATAAAATGGCCTAGCATTTCTCGCTGCATTTCTTGTGTATCTTCTTATATTTCTGGTTTACACTATTATATGTTGTTCCACTGTTATTTTATCACTTCTGGGTTATTATATCATTTGCATATATTTGGTTGGAGTTTTTGCTGGGGTTTGAGGAATATTTTGGGTTAGGAATATTACAATGGTATCAAAGCATAGATCTGGCTCAGCCTGTGGAGTTAGCAATCTATGACACCAGGGGAAAAGCCCTACATTTGTTACAGAGGTAGGAGGTACAGAGACACTGGACGTAGGTTGGAGAATACCTATGGGGAGGGAGACTGTGTTCCTGTGGTGGACGCAGAACAGGTGGAGCCTGTGGTAGACGCAGAACAAAGAGAGCCAATAGTGGACGCAAAACAGATGGCCGACGAGGACGGGAAGAGATTTGCGAATATGCTCCTCAAATCAGTACAGGATCTGTCGAGGCAGATTGAGGTGATGGGGCAGAGATTCACAGCAGTAGAGGCCAGACAGCATGAGAGCCCACGAGTTTTTCAGATTGGTGAGGGATCAGGTGCATCCCATCACTTGCCAGAGCAGCGTGATACTGCGCAGCAGGTGGCCTCACATGCCCCTACATGCTCTACCATGCCCACTTTCTTAGGAGCAGACACGGGGCCGTAGCCCAACAGGAGGCAGAGCCCAGACATATGGGCGATTATTTTGCAGAGTACCAGGCCTATGGGCAGGAGTTCAGGGAAGCCCTCTCATTCAGAGATTTTGTTCAGCTCCAGCGGGATAGCAGACCCCGCGACCATCACAGAGGGTACCGGCATTACCATGATGGCAACACCCACCGTGCAGCGAGTAGATTCCACTTGCCTACGTTTGATGGCTCATCAAACAGTTCGGCAAAGTCTTGGGTGGAGAAGCTGGACATTTATTCCCAGCTTAACCAGATGTCGAGGCAGAGGCCATCAAGGTGGCAACTTTGCATTTGGATGGCGAGGCCCAGGATTGGTGGTTTCATGGAATGGTTACACTGGGGCACTCCACACTGATGACATATGCCGAGTTTACCAGGAGACTGATGGTGCAATTTGATCGGAGGGATCCAGAGCAGCATTTTGTGGAGCTGACGAGGCTCAAATAGACAGGGAGCCCAGAGACCTACATTGCAGATTTCTTAAGGGTCTCTGTGATGGTGCCAGACCTATCCACGGCATGGAGGGCCTATATGTATGTTGAGGGGTTAGCAGAGCAACTTCGGGGTTTAGTCCGATCCACTAAACTGGCCACACTCCAGAACGCTATCAGCAGGACCCGGGATTTACAGGATGTCTTACCCAGGACCCGCACACCTTACCCCCAGAGACAGACTTTTCAGTCCAAGGCGAAGGATATGAGGATTCCTCCTCCAAAGGGGAATCGAGGACGAGTACAGCTTGATGACGATGCCAGGAGGGAGCTGAAGAAGAAGCGGTTGTGCTTCACATGTCAGGAGCCGTGAGCACCGGGACATAGATGTGTTGCTGGCAAAGCACATTTTATAGAGGTCTTCTCCGAGAGCAGTGGAGAAGAGGATGACGAGGATGATGTGGAGGCAGGAGATACCCATGCCATACAGGGACCTTTGCCACCTCCACCACCAGCAGCAGGTGGTGCATCTTTTGCACCTACCGGAGGGGCCCTTGCAACATTGCGAGGAGTTCCCAAGTATCTGACGCTACGCGTACAGGGGACAGTACGTGGCCAGCAAGTATCAGTTTTGGTGGACAGTGGGGCGACCCACAACTTCATCGATGCCCAGATGGTTGAGCAGAGAGGTATTCAGACAGAGAGCTTCGATGGGTTTTCAGTATTGGTTCCAAGAGATCAGACCATGACATGTGCTCGCTATGTTCCAGAGCTTTCAGTGACGATGGGCACCTACACATTGACTGACCACTTTTTCGTGGTCCATATTCCGGACACCAACATGATATTGGGTGTTCAGTGGCTTATTACTCTAGGGAAGGTCACGATGGATTGGAAGACCCTAGAGATGGAGTGGGATGATGAGAAGACACGGAGGCATGAGAAGATACGGGGACAGCACACATATCCGCCTCAGACTGTGTCAGCTCATAGGATGGAGGCAGTCTTCCGGAAGGGAGACATAGAGTGGGCAGTGGAGCTGCATGCATCAGAGGCAGGGACTATAGGACAGACGGTACATCTAGAGATACAGTCCATCCTTGATCAGTATGCCATAGTGTTTGGGGAGATTCCACCAGGACAACCACCGGATCGGGGTTTGAGCACACCATCGAGCTTGAGCAGGGCATACAGGCCGTGATCACCACCCCCTATAGGCACCCCAAGGCCTATCGGGATGAGATTGAGTGGGCTATCCAGGAGTTGCTGGCTCTTGGGCATATCCGACCGAGCACGAGTCCTTTTGCTTCTTCTGTGGTGTTGGTGAAGAAGAAGGACAGTACATTGAGGATGTGCATTGACTGCAGGGCCCTAAACAAGAAGACCCTGAAAAACAGGGACCTCATACCCAGGATCGATGAGTTGATGGATGAGTTGAGAGGGGCACGTTTCTTCTCAAAGATTGATTTGAGATCTGGGTACCATCAGATTCGCGTGAGGGAGCAGGACATTCCCAAGACCGCCTTCAGGTGTCACTATGGGCACTTTGAGTTCTTGGTGATGCCTTTTGGGCTAACCAACGCCCCAGCTACATTTCAGTCCTGTATGAATCACATCTTCCGTAGTCACTTGAGGAAGTTTGTGTTGGTATTCTTTGATGACATTCTCATTTACAGCAGGACTTGGGAGGAGCATCTCCAGCACATAGCGACGATATTGCGTATCTTACAGGAGCAGCGGTTCTATGCCAAACTCTCCAAGTGTGAGTTTGGGTTGACGGAGATGTTGTATCTGGGACACATCATAGGGGTGGACGGAGTGAGGGTCCACGAGGAGAAGATCAGGGCCATCAGAGAATGGCCAGAGCCGAGAAATGTGACGGAACTTCGAGGATTCATTGGTATTTGTACTTACAACGGAAATTCGTCAAAGGTTTCTCACAGATTGCTGCACCCCTGACAGATTTGACGAGGAAGGGGGCTTTTAGTTGGTCAGATACAGCGCAGTGAGCCTTTGACAGGCTCAAGGAGTGTATGAGCAGCTGCCCAGTGCTTGCATTTCCAGATTTTACGCAGCCTTTTGTTTTGGAGTGTGATGCGTTGGGAGAGGGGATCGGCGCAGTATTGATGCATGAAGGTCACCCTATAGCCTTTGAGAGCTGGAAGCTCCTTCCGCATGAGAGTTTGTATTCCATATATGACAAGGAGATGTTGGCCATCATGCATGCATTGGCTAAGTACTAGCAATATTTGGTGGGTAACAGGTTCAGGGTGAGGACTGATCACAACAACCTCAAGTTCTTTTTGGAGCAGAAGCAGCTACAGGAGAGGCAGCAGAAGTGGATTAGCAAGATCCAAGCATATGACTTTGACATTGAGTATGTCAAGGGTAAGAACAATGTGGTAGCAGATGCCCTTTCACGTAGACCAGCCACGTTGTCTCTTATGAGCTTGGATACAGACTAGAGGGCTCGACTTTTAGTAGAGTACTCCAAGGGCAGGTTTGCATGTGAGGTTCTAGATGGGCAAGTGGCAGATGACAGGTACAGGGTGGTCGATGAGATCATCTATTATAGGGACCGGATCTTCTTGACTGAGGGGTCTCAGCTCAACAAGAAGATACTCCAGGCATCTCATGATTCCCCATTGGAAGGACATCAGGGGTTTACCAAAACCTACAGGACCATTAGGGAGAGGTTCTCATGGAAGGGCCTCAAGGAGGACGTACTCCAGCACATCCGGGAGTGCGATGTTTGCCAGAGAAACAAGGGAGAGATGAGCCATCCTGCGGGATTATTGCAGCCTCTTCCCATTCCGGAGGGGAAATGGGAGAGTATTTCGATGGACTTCATCACAGGGTTGCCCATGGTACAAGGCAAGGATTGTATCTTTGTCGTCGTTGATCGACTAACAAAGTACGCACATTTTTTTGCCATATCCACACACTATATAGTAGCACAGGTGGCCGAGTTGTTCTTCAGAGAGATCTTCAGGCTACATGGTCTTCCTAAGACCATCGTCAGTGATAGGGACAGTCGTTTCATGGGCTGTTTTTGGCAGGAGCTTTTCCGGTTGGTGGGGACGGAGTTGACACCGAGTACAAGTTATCACCCACAGACGGATGGACAGACAAAGATAGTTAACAAGTGGCTAGAGGGCTACTTGCGTAACTATGTCAGTGGGCAGCAGCAAGCATGGTTGAGGTGGTTGGATCTAAGGGAGTGTTGCTACAATACTTCACATCACATGTCCATTGGTATGTCACCATTATATGCCTTATATGGGTATCCTCCTTTATCTTTTGTCGACGTGATGTTTGGTGATAGCAGCACTCCTAGAGCCAAGATTTGGATCCAAGAGAGTCAGGATATCCTTCGAGCTCTCAAGGATAACATGGCTACAGCACAGAACCAGCAGAAGTTGTATGCCGACAGGGGTTGGGTGGAGAGGCAGTTCGAGGTAGGGGACATGGCTACCTACGATTACACCCATACAGACAGTCATCACTGAAGCAAAAGGGGGCTGAAAAGCTCAAGCCCCACTTTTATGGGCCATACAGGGTGATACAAAGGATTGGACAGGTTGCATATGAGTTGGAGTTGCCCCAAGGCAACAAGATTCATAACATTTTCCATGTATCATGCCTAAAAAAGGCATCGGAGCAGCAAGTGCCAGTGACAGATGAGCTACCACCCATGGATGACAAGGGGCATTTGGTATGCAGTCGGAGGCTATCATTGATACCATGGAGAGGCAGCTGCGGAGCAGGACGGTCCAAGAATTCTTGGTGAGGTGGAAGAATTTGTCAGATGAGGATGCCACTTGGGAGAGTGAGAAGATCTTGCAGCGTCCATCACTTCAGTTGCTTGAGGACAAGCAACATTTTGCCGGGGGAGACTGTAATATTCCTAATTAGCTATGGCTAATTGAAATATTCGATTTTGTTCAATTTTTGCCTTCTATAGTTATTTGTAAATAAAAAGTGAGGAAGGAGGACATAACTCACTTTAGAATAAAAAGTCACTTCCTAGGTAGCACAACGTTGTGACTTAAAGGGGAGCCAAGGGGCCAAAGGGGGATGCAGAAATGGAGCCCACACAGACACATGGAGAGACTGCGCAGGAGGGAAGAACACGTGGCAAGAGGAGAAGCACGCAGGAGGAGGTGAGCCTAGGGATTGTGAGAGGCAGAGGCTATAAAATAGAGAGGAGCCCCCTCATTTTGGATCATTCAGTTATGTGCATTTTGAGCTAGTCATTTCGACTTCTGAGCATGCTCGTTGTTTAGCTAATCTGTAGCACTGTTTAGTGCAATGAATGTCTCCGTTCGGGGATCTCACCCTTAGCCCCGAGGGACTTCGAGTGCCTGCTCGGGCAAGGTATTTCCTTTGGTGTTTCAGCAATAGTTTTCATCAGTATTCCAGCAACAGTTTTAGCAGTGTTTTGGAGGACTGCGCAGCACTGGGAGAGGGACGCAGTTTTGTTTGGTTGTGGTGCTGGATTGGGGGTATTGCAGGTGGGTTTTTACTGGGAGATTGAGCAGGGGTCCAGCTCTGTCTCATTGGAGGATTTTGGCAGCGTTTCAGGCAATGTTTCAGGCAATGAAACAGGAATCGCCGATTCCGGCGATTAATCGCGACTATGAATCGGCTCGGCGGCAAAAAGTCCCGATTTGAAACTCGACGTGTCAACTCGCGTTGACCGAGTTTAACTCGTGGTCAACGCGAGTTTGACTCGCGATTCCTGCGATTTACGCAACTCTGCGATTTTTTAGCGAGTCCCGCCAATTTCACATAGGGTTTTCGGTTCCGGTTTGCATTTATAACTGATAACATGCGTCGTATTGTTTAACGGTGATACTGGTGCGTGTTTCATTGGTTGATAGCGCAGAGGCAGAGTGTAACGGTGATACTGGTGCGTGTTTCATTGGTTGATAGTGCAGAGGCAGAGCCGCAGAGTGATACTGATAGCAGTGAGCAGTGAGCACAGTCCCGAGTCTGCAGTCTTCACTGTTCAGTCGACAGACTCGACACCGCAGCACCACAGAGCAGCATTCGAACTTCGACGCCGCAGAGCCTGCGTCACGCGTGAGCCTTCAGCGGCCAGCCTTGACGTAACAAAGAGGTAGCTCGGGTTTTCTCAAATCATATTCGACGTAAATTACAAAGATTAATGTGTTTTCGGCGTTTGAGTCACGACTCACCATCATATTGCTGTTCAATCCATTAAAATTCTACCTTAACACTGTCAAGTTCGCCAACATGTGCTGTGCAAGCTCGAGTACATGTATTCGGATTCCTTTCACACTGATTGTGTTCTCATTTGTTCCTAAAGATAGGAAATCTCTGTAGCGGCTAGCCACAGTTGTGTCACCATCTTCATGCCAACCCACCTGCAGGCTGCAACCTTCATTACCCTGCATCCTTTTGACTTACCAAACAGACAAGTAACTGTTGCTAAGGTGTGTGCATGAGTTTGGCTATGGGTTGAACTGTTGAAGTGTGCGTTAGATGTCAAGACTCAAAACAAGTAATCAACCTTTTAGAACTTACCTCTACACATGCATTAGGAGTCAGGACTCACCTCCAGCTAAGTGTGTCCCCATTCTTGCATGATATATATCGAAGTCTTATGATGGCATGCACCTACTATGTGTTGTCCTAGAATGCATCCTCATGCAGTCTCAAGATATAGCAGTTACCCTCTCTTGATGCATGCACCTTCAAACTGCTGTAAAAGAGGAAAGTGTGCTGCTATGTTGCAGTGATTAGTGTGCCTTCTTTAGCTAATCAAAACAGTTCATATCCTCTTCATGAATGTGCCCTGTGTATAAGCAACTTTTCGTTGCTTGTTTCAATGGTCTCCCTAGTTCCTGCAAGACAACATGTTAATGGGCCTCCCTAACACCAGATCCATACACTGCTGATTCAACAGAGACCATATTTCTACCAGCAAAACCTAAATACTGTACAAGCCTACAAGGCTTCTTTCATGACTATCTTGGTTCACACCAGAGGAGTGAAATGTATGAGAATTTGATCCATATACAGATCTGAGATGACCCAATGCTCTACCCATACTACCCAGTCAGAGTTACAGATATGAGTGTTTCACTGTTTTGTCCACATGTCAAAGTTAGAGGTATGGGTGATCACTGATTAGTGATTACTGATTAGTCTAATTTCTTCCAAAACTGTATGTGCCTTATGATAGAGAGATGGCTGCCCAAAGGTAACAACACTTGGATATGCTGTAATTTTCTTTGGACGTTACCTGATGGCAGGAACTGGCAGCATAAATCCCTGTGTTTTCTTTTGGGGGCAGACCAAATTGATGGCATTGGTCCAGCAGAAAGGAAAAAGAGGGGTTCTGTCTTCATTTAATTTTTTAAATTTCTAGCATATTGTAAATTTTTGGATAATTTTTAAATTTGATTTTTTGTTGTCTTTCACAGGAGCCACAAATAAAATAGAAGCCAGACTCCAAATCTTAACAGAAGCCACAAATTAAACACAAGTTCAAAGCAACAACAATGTCGAGAGAGAAGGCCTTTGCTTGGGCTTATTGTGACAGGATTCCCGGAGACCCCGGGCTCCTTTGTAAATTTTGCAAAACAAAATGTAGTGGAGGCATTTATAGATTCAAGTTCCACCTTGCACAAATACCTGGCCATGATATAGGTATTTGCGGCAAGGTTGACGACAATGTCAAACACCAAGCAGCCTTGGCCCTTGAGATGTTAGAGCAGCATAATGCCAAGAAAGCAAAGCAAAATGCTGAAATAGGAACTGTTGGAGTTGAACTTGATACTTTTTCTGCCACTAGCCCCATGTCACCTCAATCTGTTGAATCCTCAATGCCATTCCCAAGTTTTCCACACATGCCTCCAAGGCCAAGTCAAACTCAAAGCCATGCGAGTCCTTCAACTCCTTCCTTCAACACTGGAGGTGGAAACATAAACACCTTTTTTGCTCCCCGCACAAAACCCAGTTCCCAACCTACCTTGGATGGCACTGGTTGGAAAATAAATATCCATAGTCAGGCAAGGAAGGCCATTGCTAACTTTTGGTACTATTCTGACATACCTTTCCACTGTGCCAGAAGTCCTTATTGGCAAGCTATGATTTATGCAATTGCTGCTGCAGGTCCAGGGTTCAAAGCCCCTACATCAGAGAGCCTTAGGACAGATATGTTGTTAGAGAGTGTTGAAGATGTCATGCTTGTGCTAGCTGAGTTTCGTTCATCATGGGTAGAAACAGGGTGCACCATCATGAGTGATGGATGGACAGATCAGAGGAATAGAACTTTAATAAATTTCCTTGTATCTTGTCCCGCAGGCACAATGTTTCTCAAGTCAGTGGATGCTTCAGATAAGGTTAAGACTGCCCAACTTATCTGTGAAATGATGGAGGAAGTCGTTCAAGAAGTGGGAGAAGAACATGTTGTACAAATTGTCACCGATAATGCAGCGAATTATATGGCTGCTGGTAGACTTTTTGAGATGAGGCACCCCACTATTTTTTGGACCTCTTGTGTTGCCCATTGCATAGATTTAATGCTTGAGGACATTGGTAAGCTTCATTGGATACATGAGGTTGTGGAGAAGGCAAAATCCATAACCAAATACCTATACAACCACACTATTGTCCTAAACACTATGAGAATATACACTGAAGGTAAAGAAATTGTTCGACCTGCAGTGACTAGATTTGCAACAAATTTCATATCTTTGCAATCTGTGGTTGAGCAAAAGATAAATCTGAAGAGGATGTTCTTGGGACCTGAGTGGATGGGATCTAAACATTCCAAGACCCCTGAAGGCATCGAAATTGCTGCACTTGTGTTTAATGATGGCTTCTGGAAAGATGCTGAAGAGATTATTGTTGTGACGGAGTCCCTTGTTAGAGTTCTCAGGTACTTTTAGTCTTTTAACTTTTTCATTTTTTAAATTTCATTTCAAGCTTCTTTTTATTTACAATGCTTCATATTTCTTTAAATTTGAATGCTTGACTTTCAGGATGGTTGATGGTGACAAACCCGCTATGGGTTACATTTATGAGGCGATGGATCTCGCAAAGGAGGCCATCAAAAGAAGATATGGGGATGATGAGACAAAGTATATGCCTCTTTGGGACATTATAGATGCACGTTGGGATAGGCAATTGCATTCCCCCTTACATGCTGCTGAGTACTTCTTAAACCCACAATATTTTTATGATAAGAGCAAATTTAATGAGGATGGGGAGGTTGGCAGAGGACTTATGACATGCTTGGAAAGGTGCTTCCCTGATCCAGAACAACAAAGTCGTGTCTTTTCCCAACTACAAGATTATAGGGCACCATCTAAATTGTTTGCCTATACCAGTGCTATAAGACAAAGGTCAAAGATGTTGCCAGGTACCCAGCTTGAAGGCTTCATCAATTCATTAAATTTGTTTAAACTTTATTTTGTATGTTAAATGTTTTATTAAATTTCTTTTCTTTTTAAGTTTTTACTATTTACTAATTTGGTACTTCTAGTCTTCTACTCACAAACCCTTACCACTTGCTAGGTCTTTGGTGGCAAAACTTTCGTAGTGATACGCCAGATTTGAAGAGATTTGCCATTCGAATCTTAAACCAAGCATGCAGTGCTTCAGGTTGTGAACGCAACTGGAGCATGTTTGAGAAAATACATTCTAAGAAGCGCAACCGATTGACACAAAAGCGCTTGAATGACCTTGTATTTGTCCATTACAATCTACGACTTCGCAACAAACAAATACAAGGTGAGATTCGAGAGCTTGAATTTGAAGGTTTCATAATAACAATGTAAACTTTGAAACGGGAACTATAAACTCAAAACGGGAACTCTGGCCAAAAAACCCCAAAAAAACATCAAAAACAGTGCTAAAAACGAAAAGTGTGTATACTGGAACGATGTTTTTTTTTTTAGGTGTCAATTTTGAACGTGTTTTAAAAATGGCAGTGACTACGAAATTTACTACGAAATTTTCGTGCAAAATATAGCTTCAAAACGAAAGTGTTGATACTGGAATAATGATTTTTTTTTTTAGGGTCAATTTTCAAACTTTTTAAAAAATGCTAATAAAACCAATTTTTTATGTCTCAAACAAAGTTAAATTTTAAGGAAAAAACACATTAATGTTTCTGGTAGAATATCATTTTTCTTTCCTAAGTATAAATTTAACATGTTTTCAACCACAACATGCTAGATACAAAAGAAATTGCAAATTTTTCAACTATAAAACTAAAAAAACATGGCATTATGAACAAATTATATCACTGACACTGCGCCCACCCCCCCCCAACTGTACCCTTCCCCAGCCCCCATCCACCCCTACCCCTGTGCCCTACCCCTACCCCCCCCCCCCAAACTCCTTACACCCTACCCGCGCCCTACCGTTACCCCCCCCCCCCCCCCCCGCCCACACCCTACCCCCCACCTTACCCTCCCCCCTCCCAACCCCCTACCCTTAACCCCCCCCCCCCTACCCCCCCCCGCAGCCCTCCCACCCTCGTCCACCCCCTACCCCCCCTAGTCAAAGTGAAAATTGGCACTTCAAAGATCACATCCAATGTTCTTTCCAACCACCTTCAAGACTGCTCCAAACAATCCTACTTCTATTATCTCTTATTACTAAAGCATGGTTACAAGTGTTTTACTTGTTTTATGTGTATTTTAGTGCCTTTGGCCTCCTAAGTTATGGCCTGTATCTCTAACTACTTTTGATTCTCTATCATAAGTTGCTAGCAATTTCTTTATAATAAAGAATAGTGAACAAATCTGATCAAAGTGAATCTACTATTACTAAAACATGGTTACAAGTGTTTTATTTGTTTTGTGTGTATTTTAGTGCCTTTGGCCTCCTAAGTTATGGCTTGTATCTCTAACTACTTTTGATTCTTTATCATACATTGCTAGCAATTTCTTTATAATAAAGAATAGTGAACAAATCTGGTCAAAGTGAATCTACTTGTATTTCACAAATAGATGTACTTTTTTTTTATGAATGAATAAAACTTTGGTTTAAAAGAATTATATATATATATATATATATATATATATAATAAACATAATTAGTATTCAAAAAACAATCAAAATTTAATGTAAAAAACATAAAAATTTAATTAATACAGAAATTGTAAATTTTATATATATATATATATATGATTGAATGACTAAAACTCAAAATTTAATGATAAAAAATATAATCTTATTTTAAAATATACTTTAATTAACATGAAAATTGTAAAATTTAAATAATTGGAACAAGACTCTTTAAATTTACACCTTATTAGCAAAATTAACAAAATTGTTAATTTACCGTAAAAATAAAACTAAAATTCTGTAGTTACAATTATATATATATATATATATATATATATATATATGATTGAATGACTAAAACTCAAAATTTAATGATAAAAAATATAATCTTATTTTAAAATATACTTTAATTAACATGAAAATTGTAAAATTTAAATAATTGGAACAAGACTCTTTAAATTTACACCTTATTAGCAAAATTAACAAAATTGTTAATTTACCATAAAAATAAAACTAAAATTCTGTTCAAAAGCAAGCTAGTTTCTCATGTTTTTCCAAACAAAAGACATCCACATTATATAATATAAAACTATTTCACTTTAAAAATTTAAAATTGCCAACTATATGTAATATCGTTAAAAAATTGAAGTAATTTTTTAGAAATATATTATTAAACATTTTATAATTTAATATTAAAAATTTTCAATATTTATAAACTTTTAAGATAATTTAAGTTTTTTCTTCAAAATTCTCACAAAATATGCTCCTGGGTCGATTCCCGGAATCGACGTCGATTCCGGGAATCGACCCAGGAGCATATTTTGTGAGAATTTTGAAGAAAAAACTTAAATTATCTTAAAAGTTTATAAATATTGAAAATTTTTAATATTAAATTATAAAATGTTTAATAATATATTTCTAAAAAATTACTTCAATTTTTTAACGATATTACATATAGTTGGCAATTTTAAATTTTTAAAGTGAAATAGTTTTATATTATATAATGTGGATGTCTTTTCTTTGGAAAAACATGAGAAACTAGCTTGCTTTTGAACAGAATTTCGATTCCGGGAATCGACCCAGGAGCATATTTTGTGAGAATTTTGAAGAAAAAACTTAAATTATCTTAAAAGTTTATAAATATTGAAAATTTTTAATATTAAATTATAAAATGTTTAATAATATATTTCTAAAAAATTACTTCAATTTTTTAACGATATTACATATAGTTGGAAATTTTAAATTTTTAAAGTGAAATAGTTTTATATTATATAATGTGGATGTCTTTTCTTCGGAAAAACATGAGAAACTAGCTTGCTTTTGAACAGAATTTTAGTTTTATTTTTACGGTAAATTAACAATTTTGTTAATTTTGCTAATAAAGGTGTAAATTTAAAGAGTCTTGTTCCAATTATTTAAATTTTACAATTTTCATGTTAATTAAAGTATATTTTAAAATAAGATTATATTTTTTATCATTAAATTTTGAGTTTTAGTCATTCAATCATATATATATATATATAATTTACAATTTCTGTATTAATTAAATTTTTATGTTTTTTACATTAAATTTTGATTGTTTTTTGAATACTAATTATATATATATATATATATAATTCTTTTAAACCAAAGTTTTATTCATTCATAAAAAAAAGTACATCTATTTGTGAAATACAAGTAGATTCACTTTGACCAGATTTGTTCACTATTCTTTATTATAAAGAAATTGCTAGCAATGTATGATAAAGAATCAAAAGTAGTTAGAGATACAAGCCATAACTTAGGAGGCCAAAGGCACTAAAATACACACAAAACAAATAAAACACTTGTAACCATGTTTTAGTAATAGTAGATTCACTTTGATCAGATTTGTTCACTATTCTTTATTATAAAGAAATTGCTAGCAACTTATGATAGAGAATCAAAAGTAGTTAGAGATACAGGCCATAACTTAGGAGGCCAAAGGCACTAAAATACACATAAAACAAGTAAAACACTTGTAACCATGCTTTAGTAATAAGAGATAATAGAAGTAGGATTGTTTGGAGCAGTCTTGAAGGTGGTTGGAAAGAACATTGGATGTGATCTTTGAAGTGCCAATTTTCACTTTGACTAGGGGGGGTAGGGGTGTGCGGGGGTGACCGGGGGGGGTAGGCGGTAGGGGATGGGGGGGTGTAGGCGGTAGGGGTAAGGGGGGTGCGCGGGTAGGGGCTAAGGTGGGGGGGGGTAGGGGGTAAGGTGGGGAGGGGGGGTAGGGGTAGGGGGGTAAGGGTAGGGCGCGGGTAGGGTGTAAGGGGGGGGCGGGTGGCGGGGAGGTGCGGGGTAGGGCACGGGGGTAGGGGTGGGTGAGGGCTGGTGAAGGGTACAGTTGGGCGGGGGTTGCGGGGGTGGGCGCAGTGGCGAGGGGCAGCCGCGGGGAGGGGTTGGGGGGTTTGGGGGGAGGGGGGGCGGGGGTAGGGGGATTGGGGTGCGGGAGTGTGGGGGACGGTAGGGGGTAGGGTGAGGGAAGGGGAGGGGGGGAAGCTTAGGAAGCTTCGTTCAAACAGAAAATTCCGCTAAAAACAAACATCTAGCGTGGCATGCAAAGGATGGACCACGAATAAATACAGAGTTGGCGAGCGAAACAAAGAGAAAACACAGATTTGATGGATGCAGGGAGTACAATAACTTGGTAATCATATCGAGGGATTTGTCATCATCATCATTTTCGGAGATTGGATCAGGCGTGTTACTTTAATTATTAATGTGTAGTGAATCCAGACAAGAGATCTCTCGTGAGAGGAATAAGTTAATGGGGCCGGGGCTTCAATGTAGTCGTCAGGGGGTTGTGGGGGGCGCATGGGTAGGGGCTCGCCCATACTTGCCTAATTGTGCACTTAGTCTCATTATCCCTCACCTGACCTCCTGCTCGCCCATCGACCCGCCTGCCCGTTAGAGGTGGCTGGGCAATTCTGATTATACAAATAAAAAATTTATGGTATATTTTTGTTGTTAATTTAAGTTAATATGTTTTTTTATTTACTAATTTATGTGGTTTTTTTTAGGAAATTGGCATCAAGGAAAATTTCTTTGAATCTTTCTGGACCAAAGAGTCTTAAAGGTGTATCTTCAAAAAACATTGGTGAACGAACTCCACCTGAGCTCATGCCTACAAATATTTCAAGTGCTTTAAGTGATAAGAAGCTAATCTCAGATTGGAAAAGTTCAAAAGAGGTGAAATTTCCATCAAGGGTCTGGTATGTGAAAGAAAGAGAGAGCACAACTGTGATTTTCGCATTGATTTTTAAGTTAATTATTATTTTTTGAAAAAAAAAGTTGTTATTATTATTTTTTTGACATGAAATTCATAAAAAAAACTATTATTTGACCATTTTTAGTTAATATTTTTGTATAAAAATTGTGATTTTGACATGTTAATTCTAGCAAAAAATTATCAAAACGTTTAGGTTTTTTGTTATATTTATGTTAAAAATGGTTATTTTTATGTCCATTGTTAAAAAATGTCGTTTTTTAGAAACAATTATTTCATGTGGATTGAAAAATTAATTAAGGATGTATAAATATGTAGATTATCTAAAATTCAAACTATCGACTTTCTAATTTAAAAACGCAAAACAATAAATACCCCCCTAAAAAAAAAAAAAAATAAGATAGAGAACAAGAAAATATGAATAAAATGACGACTTCAAAAACTATCAAATTTCGAAAATATTTTTTTACATTTCACACACTAGAAAATTAAAAGTCAAAAAATAGGTCTTTTAAAAAAAGGGTGTGATGCAGAATACTCACTTTTTAAAATCAGCATGAAAATCAATACCATTCTAAAACTTGATTTCATTCTTGAACATGAAAAAAATTAAAGTTCCAAAAACCATGTTCTAAAAAAAACATGTGTATTCTGCATCACCACTTTTGAAAATCGGGTCATTTTTTTGCTATCTCTACGAAACGGGTAACAGTATCAGTTCCCGTTTCAAAGTTTACATTGTTTAATCTAGTTCGTACTTTAAAAGTTTAAAGTTCAAACTTCAAAGTGAAATTTTAATTCACATTTCAATGTCTCATGATAATGACGAGTATTGATCATTCACCAATCGACCTTGAAGAGTTAGATTTGCAAGCTACAAATGCGGCAGAATGGGTTCAATTAGATGAGCCTCCTCTTTTCAGCCTTCATGACTTGGAGAACTTTGAGAGTCAAGCAAGCGAAGGAGTGGGAGGAATCGCTTCTAGTTCTCACTCTTAAGAGTCTTAGACTCTTAGTTGCTGATTTTTTTCTGATTAGTATGCAGTTTTTAACTTTTTTGTAAACTTTTAGAAGCATATGCTTCTAAGGACTCAAGACTCAGTGCTTTGGATCATGTGTGGACTCATAACATATATGAGATACTTATTTCTTCATGATATTTTGGACATCTATTGATATTATGCATTGTTTGGACATACCTTTACCCAATATTAATGAAAAATGATTTTTTTAATTCAATATGTGTGTATATTTTTATTTAATGAATTTGCCGATTTTTTCCCGATGCGATTAAAACTCTTCGCTCTTTTGCCTCGCCGATTTATTGCCGATTCCGAGTCTGGTAACATTGGTTTCAGGCAGAGTTTAGAGGGGTTTTTCTTCAGGGGCAGCGCAGGGCATTGGAGAGACTGCGCAGAACCCCAAGAGGGTGTTTTTCGGGGGTCGGCCATTCCAGGAAAGCTTTCTGGGTTTTTCTGGGTTCCTTGAGTAGAGCCCGAATCCAGACTTTCAGCTTTTTCCGAGGAGGGGAGCAGCCCCAAATCATCTTTTGTTTCCTAGTAGCAACAGTAGCAGAGCAGCAACATCCACGCAGAGAGGCCATTCTTGTCATTCTGAGAGTATTTCTTCACTTGCCTTGTGCAAGTCGAGGTGCCATCTGTCTAATCACCTCTTGTACTCATTATATTTCTCAGTATAATAAAATGGGTTAGCATTTCTCGCTGCATTTCTTGTGTATCTGCTTATATTTTTAGTTTACATTATTATATGTTGTTCCACTATTATTTTATCACTTCTGGGTTATTATATCATTTGCATATATTTGGTTGGAGTTTTTGCTGGGGTTTGAGAAATATTCTGGGTTAGGAATATTACAGAATCCGATTCCAGAGTTTCAGCATTTTCTGAGGAGGGGAACAACCCCAAATCCTCATTTGATTTCTAGCAGCACGGAAGTTCTCCAGCAGCTTGGACGCAGTTCAGAGAGAGGCCATTCCTTTGCTATTCTGAGTGTATTTCTTCACTTGCTTTGTGCAAGTCAAGGTGCAATCTTTCTTATCACCTCCTGTGCTCATTCTATTACTCAGTATAATAAAATTGCTCAGCATTTCTCTCTGCATTTCCTGAGTATCTGCTTATATCTCATGGTTATATTGTTATATGTTCCACCATTGTTATTTTTATCATTTTGAGCTTCCCGGTTATTATATCATTTATACGTATTTGGTTGGAGTTTACTGGGGTTTGGGAAATATCTCGGAAACGGGATATTACAGTGGTATCAGAGCATAGATATAGCTCAGCCTGTGGAGCTAGCAATCTATGACACCTGGGGAAAACCCCCTACATCTGTTACAAAGGTAGGAGATACAGAGACCCTGGGAGTAGGTTGGAGAACACCTACGGAAAGGGAGACTGTGTTCCGGTGGTGGACGTAGAACAAGAGGAGCCTGTGGTGGACGCAGGACAGGAGGAGCCTGTGGTGGACACAGAGCAAGAGAATCCGATGGCAAATAAGGACGGGAAGAGATTTGCGGACATGCTCCTCAAATCAGTATAGGATCTGTCGAGGCAGATTGAGGTGATGTGGCAGAGTTTCACGGCAGTAGAGGCTAGACAACATCAGAGCCCATGGGTTTTCCAGGTTGGTGAGGGATCGGGTGCATCCCACCATTTGCCAGAGCAACGTGATACTACTCAGCAAGTGGCCTCACATGCCCCTACACACTCTACCATGCCCATTTTCGTAGGAGCAGACACGGGGGTCGGAGCACAGCAGGAGGCAGAGCTCGGTCATTTGGGCGATTATTTTGCAGAATACCAGGGCCTAAGGGCAGGAGTTCAGGGAGGCTCTCTCATTCAGAGACTTTGTTCAGCTCCAGCGGGATAGTAGACCCCACGACCATCACAGAGGGTACCATCATTATCATGATGGTGACACCCACCGTGCAGCTAGTAGATTCCACTTGCCTTCGTTTGATGGTTCATCAAACAGTTCGGCAAAGTCTTGGGTGGAGAAGCTGTACATTTACTTCCAGCTTAACCAGATGTCAGAGACGGAGGCCATCAAGGTGGCGACGTTACATTTGGATGGTGAGGCCCAGGATTGGTGGTTCCATGGGATGGTCACACTCAAACACTCCACAGTGATGACATATGCCGAGTTCACCAGGAGATTGATGGAGAGGTTTGACCAGAGGGATCCGGAACAGCACTTTGTGGAGCTGACGAGGCTCAAACAAACTGGGAGCCCAAAGACCCACATTTCAAATTTCTTGAGGGTTTCAGTGATGGTGCCAGATCTATCCGCGGCACAGAGGATCTACATGTATGTTGAAGGGTTAGCAGAGCCACTTCGGGGTCTAGTCAGATCCGCTAGACCAACCACCCTTCAGGGTGCTATTAGCAGGACCTGGGACTTACAGGATGTCTTACCTAGGACCCAGACACCTTACCCCCAACGACAGGCTTTTCAACCTAAGGGGAAGGATGTGAGGATTCCGCCTCCGAAGGGGAATCCAGGACGAGTACAGATTGATGATGATGCCAGGAGGGAGTTGAAGAAGAAGCGGTTGTGCTTCACCTGTCAGGAGCCGTGGGTATCGGGGCATAGATGTGCTGCTGGCAAAGCACATTTTATTGAGGTCTTCTCCGAGAGCAGCGGGAAAGAAGATGAGGAGGATGATGTGGAGGCAGGAGGTAGTCATGCCGCGTAGGATCGTTTGCCACCTCCACCACCACCAGCGGGTGGTGCAGCTTTTGCACCTACCGGAGGGGCCCTTGCAGCATTGCGAGGAGTTCCCAAGTATTTGACGCTGCGCGTACGGGGGACAGTACATGGCCAGCGGGTATCAGTTTTGGTTGACAATGGGGCAACCCACAACTTCATCGATGCACAGATGGTTGAGCAGAGAGGTATACAGACAGAGAGCTTCGATGACTTTTCAGTTTTGGTCCCAGGAGTTCAGACCATGGTGTGTGCTCGTTATGTTCCAAAGTTATCAATGACGATGGGCACCTACACACTCACTGACCACTTTTTCATGGTCGATATTCCAGACACCAACATGATATTGGGTGTTCAGTGGCTTATCACTCTAGGGAAGGTCACGACAGATTGGAAGACCCTAGAGATGGAGTGGGATGATGAGAAGACAGGGAGGCATAAGAAGATACGAGGACAGCACACATATCTGCCTCAAACTGTTTCGGCTCATCGGATGGAGGCCGTCTTCCGAAAGGGAGACGTAGAGTGCGGAGTGGAGCTGCGTGCATTAGAGGCAGGGACTACAGGGCAGACAGTGCACCCAAAGATACAGTCCATCCTTGACTGGCATGCCATAGTATTTGGGAAGATTCCGCCAGGACAGCCACCGGACCAGGGGTTTGAGCACACCATTGAGCTTGAGCAAGGCATACAGGTAGTGATTACTACCCCCTATAAGCATCCCAAGGCCTATCGAGATGAGATTGAGCGGGCCATTCAGGAGTTGTCGGCTCTTGGGCACATTTGGCCGAGCACGAGTCCTTTTGCTTCTTCCGTGGTGTTGGTGAAGAAGAAGGACGGCACATTGAGGATGTGCATTGACTACAGGGCCCTGAACAAGAAGACCCTGAAGAACAGGTACCCCATACACAGGATCGATGAGTTGATGGATGAGTTGAAAGGAGCCCGGTTCTTCTCAAAGATTGATTTGAGATCTGGGTACCATCAGATTCGCGTGAGGGAACAGGACATTCCCTAGACCACTTTCAGGTGTCACTATGGGCACTTTGAGTTTTTGGTGATGTCCTTCGGGCTAACCAACGCCCCAGCTACATTCCAGTCTTGCATGAATCATATCTTCCACAGTCACTTGAGGAAGTTTGTGTCAGTATTCTTTGATGATATACTCATTTACAACAGGACTTAGGAGGAGCATCTCCAGCACATTGAGAAAGTGTTGTGTATCTTGGAGGAGCAGCAGTTCTATGCCAAGCTCTCCAAGTGTGAGTTTGGATTGATGGAGATGTTGTACTTGGGACACACCATAGGGGCGGACGGAGTGAGAGTCCACGAGGAGAAGATTAGGGCCATCAGAGATTGGCCGGAGCCGAGGAACGTGACAGAACTTCGAGGATTCATTGGTATTTGTACTTACTACCGGAAGTTCGTCAAGAGTTTCTCACAGCTTGCTGCACCCCTGACGGATTTGACAAGGGGGCATTCAGTTGGTCGGATACAACGCAGCGAGCCTTTGACAGGCTCAAGGAGGTGATGAGCAGCTGCCCAGTGCTTGTATTGCCAGATTTTTCGCAGCCATTTGTTTTGGAGTGTGATGCGTAGGGAGAGAGGATCGGCGCAGTATTAATGCAAGGAGGTCACCCTATAGCCTTTGAGAGACAAAGCTCCTTCCGCATGAGAGGTTGTATTCTATATACGACAAGGAGATGCTAGCCATCATGCATGCATTGGCCAAGTTCGTGAGGGAACAGGACATTCCCTAGACCACTTTCAGGTGTCACTATGGGCACTTTGAGTTTTTGGTGATGTCCTTCGGGCTAACCAACGCCCCAGCTACATTCCAGTCTTGCATGAATCATATCTTCCACAGTCACTTGAGGAAGTTTGTGTCAGTATTCTTTGATGATATACTCATTTACAACAGGACTTAGGAGGAGCATCTCCAGCACATTGAGAAAGTGTTGTGTATCTTGGAGGAGCAGCAGTTCTATGCCAAGCTCTCCAAGTGTGAGTTTGGATTGATGGAGATGTTGTACTTGGGACACACCATAGGGGCGGACGGAGTGAGAGTCCACGAGGAGAAGATTAGGGCCATCAGAGATTGGCCGGAGCCGAGGAACGTGACAGAACTTCGAGGATTCATTGGTATTTGTACTTACTACCGGAAGTTCGTCAAGAGTTTCTCACAGCTTGCTGCACCCCTGACGGATTTGACAAGGGGGCATTCAGTTGGTCGGATACAACACAGCGAGCCTTTGACAGGCTCAAGGAGGTGATGAGCAGCTGCCCAGTGCTTGTATTGCCAGATTTTTCGCAGCCATTTGTTTTGGAGTGTGATGCGTAGGGAGAGAGGATCGGCGCAGTATTAATGCAAGGAGGTCACCCTATAGCCTTTGAGAGACAAAGCTCCTTCCGCATGAGAGGTTGTATTCTATATACGACAAGGAGATGCTAGCCATCATGCATGCATTGGCCAAGTTCCAACAGTATCTAGTGGGTAACAGGTTCAAGGTGAGGACTGATCACAACAGCCTCAAGTTCTTTTTGGAGCAGAAGCAGCTACAGGAGAGGCAGCAGAAGTGGATCAGTAAGATCCAAGCATATGACTTTAACATTGAGTATGTCAAGGGTAAGAACAACGTGGTAGCGGATGCCCTTTCACATAGACCAGCCACGTTATCTCTTATGAGCTTGGACGCAGACTGGAGGGCTCAACTCTTAGTAGAGTACTCCAAGGACAAATTTGCATGTGAGGTTCTGGATGGGCGGGTGGCGGATGACAGGTACAGGGTGGTCGATGAGATCATCTACTACAGGGACCGGATCTTCTTGACTGAGAGATCTCAGCTCAGGAAGAAGATACTTCAGGCATCACATGATTCACCATTGGCAGGCCATCAGGGGTTTACCAAAACCTACAGGGCCATTAGAGAGAGGTTCTCATGGAAGGGCCTCAAGGAGGACGTACTCCAGCATGTCCGGGAATGCGACCTTTGCTAGAGGAACAAGGGGGAGATGAACCATCCCGCAGGATTATTGCAGCCTCTTCCCATTCCGGAGGGGAAATGGGAGAGTATTTCGATGGACTTCATCACAGGGTTGCCCATGGTGCAGGGCAAGGATATTATCTTTGTTGTCATTGATCAACTAACAAAGTACGTGTTAGCGCTCGAATTTGGCCTCAGGCTGAGGAAGGCAAAATCCAAGGCAACATCAAACCACTTAGCCTCGTAGCTAGCCCTACGAGGACAGGAGAGGGCTCTCTCCGGGTCTATCTCGGAAAAAGGTCTTCAAAGGGCTGAGATGACCAATAAAGAACACTGATTTTAGGCTAGTAAACTGATAGGGAAAGTTTGATTTCAAATTTTTAGGGTTTTGTTGTAAAATTGAGCACGGCAATTTTGGGTGCGGGGATGAGACACAGTTTTTGCAGAGGTCTTTTTGGGGCAAGGTAGGAGATTGTCTTGATGCCTTTGAAGGAAGTGAATGGATAGGTATGACTGGTGAGGAGCTAAGGAGAGCAAGAAACCATCAGGAGTTCTCCTTAAACAGATGAAAACATAAATATCAAGCAAACTTAAAGGCAGAGCATAGAAACCATGAATTCTACCTTAACACTTCATTTACTTAATTTGCAGAAGAGAAGAGTAGGAAAATGATACACATAACAAACTTACAAGTACATGAGAGAAACACACCATCAACACAAATAACCACAGGAATCCCAAATAGTGCTGCAAAACCCTGGTCTTTCCTTTGCCAAAATTGCAGAGATACAAAGAGTAATACAGTCTAAGCTTATCCCTCAAGAGTCCAACCATGAAAATGACTAAGAAAGTACATAATATAGGCAAGCTAACACATTTCCTTGCCTCTAGGGGTCGAGCTCATCATCCTAGGAGCTGTTTCAACCAATTCTAAACTGAGCACTACAATCTAGGCAATCAAAACAACTTGCCTCTATAAGTTAGGAAACCAATTCATTCATTAATTTTTTGCTATTTTATGAATGAATCTTCTAGAATAGGTAAAAAAGTGTCATGTCATCATGAAAATACATTAGTTACATCAAAGAGGGTGAAAAATCTCATGAAAAGTCAAAACTAGTCAAAAGCTGCGTTGCCCTGAGCTGTAGATGAAAAATTGGCAAATTTCCCTGATGCGTAGCGCGCCATTTCTCAACGCGTAGCACGCCTTTGAGCCCACTTTTGGGGCACTTCCCGGCATCCAAATGAGGCTCAAGTAGGCTTGTTGGAAAGGTCTGGATGTCTACTCTCCAGCCCAAGTGGAATTTCTCAATTTGGTGCCCATTTTCCCCTCCAAAAATGCAATCTCCCAAGACTGCTTCATGTGTGTCCAAAAAGTGGCAGAAGGTCATTTTTTGCTTGTTTTTTGACCTTTTGGGGGCCCAAACCTCAATGAAATGTCTTGGCAGTGGCTGAGCAAGTGTAATTTGTCATGACAAATCCAAAAATGCAGAGTTTTTGTGAAATGGACCTCCCCATCTTCAGGGTAGCGCGCGGCGCGCTACGCGTTGAGGGCAAAAACCTGTTTTTAGCAAAAAAAATTCAAAATTGACCAAAATTGCTCCAAATTTTCTGAATTTTGAGCTGGGGGTGTATCATTGAGCACCATGCTCCTTCAAGGAGGCTTTAGCCAAAATCTGAAGTGGATCGGCCTTTTCCTCCGTTTTAGTGCCTTGGCCAATCGTCCTTTGAGTACCTTCATTTTCGCTTTGCACACATGCATGCAAGCCCAATAATGATTCTTCATGTGGCGGAGCATATCTTTGTCCCTATTTGCCTTGGCTAGCAACTTCTCTAAATGAGTGTTCACCCGAATGAGCATAGACCCTTGCTCAATAGGTGTCAAATCACCGGGTCTCTTGCGAGCCAAGTTCCGGTCTTCTCGGATCCTCCGCAACTCATCAAGAGTGCGTTCATCCTCTAACTGTTTGTTGCGCTGCTCTAAATAGTTGATTGTCCAATTTGCCATTTCCAACTTCTGTTGCAACAAGTGATTTTGCCTTTTGTTGCTGAATGATCTCCTTTAGCTCCGAGCTAGGAGAACTGATGTCAAAGTCAATAACGTCTATGTCCGGATCACCTGATGTCCCTCATCAATCATGGGCTGCTTGCCTCTCTCTTGTACCTGTGCTGCTGTCGAAAGCGAGGCCCCTTCCACCTGATGTGGAGATAACACTCGATGTGCTGGCGAAGAAGGCGAGACCCCTTCCACTTGGTGTGGAGATAATACTCGCCGTGCAGATGCAAATAAGGCCCTGTGGCCTCTCTAATATGTAACACATGCTGGAGTGTTGACATGGACCAACATTTGGACAACTTTAGAAGGAGTGAAAGCAAACCCTAGACCGAATGCCTAGTGACCAAATTTTGCTTGAAGACTCTTTGAAATGACAAAATTTGACCTTGACACTCTGAGACCACTTTGTAAGAGCATATTTGATCACTGGAGGAAGGCTGGAAAGACTGACACTAACAGTACGCACATTTTTTCGCCATATCCGCACACTACACAGCAGCACAGGTGGCCGAGCTGTTCTTTAGAGAGGTCTTCAGGCTACATGGCCTTCCTAAGACCATCATCAGAGACAGGGACAGTCATTTCATGGGCGGTTTCGGCAGGAGCTTTTCCGGTTGGTGGGGACGGAGTTGACACCGAGTACCAGTTATCACCCACAGACGAACGGGCAGACAAAGATAGTTAACAAGTGGCTGGAGGGCTACTTGCGTAACTATGTCAGTGGGCAGCAGAGGGCATGGCTGAAGTGGCTGCATCTGGGGGAGTATTGCTACAACACTACACATCACATGTCCATCGGTATGTCACCATTCTATGCATTGTATGGATATAATCCTTTATCTTTTGCTGACGTGATGTTTGGTGCTAGCAAGGCTCCGAGAGCCAAGATTTGGATTCAAGAGAGTCAGGATATTCTCCGAGCTCTCAAGGATAATATGGCTATAGCGCAAAAGCTGTATGCTGACAGGGGTCGAGTGGAGAGACAGTTTGAGGTAGGGGACCTGGTCTACCTACGATTACAGCCATACCGACAGTCGTCACTGAAGCAGAAGGGAGCTGAGAAGCTCAAGCCCCGCTTTTATGGGCCATATAGGGTGATACACAGGATTGGACAGGTTGCATATGAGTTGGAGTTGCCCCAAGGCAGCAAGATTCATAACATTTTTCATGTATCATGCCTGAAGAAGGCATTGGGGCAGGCATGTGACAGTGACAAATGAACTACCACCCACGGATGAGGAGGGGCATTTGGTGTTGCAGCCAGAGGCTATTATTGATAACAGGGAGAGGCGGCTACGGAGCAGGACAGTCCGGGAATTCTTGGTGAGGTGGAAGAATTTACCGAATGAGGATGCCACTTGGGAGAGTGAGAAGATCTTGCAGCATCCATCACTTCAATTGCTTGAGGACAAGCAACATTTTGCCGGGGGAGACTGTAATATTCCTAAATAGCCATGGCTAATTGGAATATTCGATTTTTCTCAATTTTGCTTTCTATAGATATTTATAAATAAAAAGGTGAGGAGGAGGGGACATACTCACTTCATCAATAAAGACACTCCCTAGTAGCACAACGTTGTAACTTAAAAGGTGAGCCAAGGTGGGCCAAAGAACCACGTAGAGGAGAGGCCCACGTAGACACTTGGAGTGACTGCGCAAATGGTGAGAAACACGTGGCAAGAGGAAAGCTGCATTAGAGGAGGTGCGCCTTGGGATTGAGAGAGGCCAACGCTATAAAGGAGAGAGGAGCCTCCTCATTTTGGCATTCGATTATGAGCATTTGAGCTAGTCACTTCGACTTAGATCACGCTGGCTGTTTAGCTAGTCTGCAGCACTGTTTAGTGCATTGAGTGTCTCCGTTCGGAGATCTCACCCTTAGCCTCGGGGGACTTTGAGTGCCTGCTCGGGCAAAGTATTTCCATCAGTATTTTTGCAGTAGTTTCATCAGCATTTTTGCAAGAGGATTGAGCATCTTAGATGATTGCGTAGTCTTGAGAGGGATGATGCAGTTCTTTCTGGCAAGAGTTCTGGATTGAGGTTTTGCAGGGGGATTTGCGCTGGGAGGTTGAGCAGGGGATCAGCCTTTGCATATTGGAGGATTTTGGCTGAGTTTTAGGAAGAGTTGTGGTGGGTTTATTTCAGTAGCAGGGCAAAGCCTTGAGGGATTGCGTGGGTCCCCAAAGGGTCGATTTTCGGAAGTCGGCCATTTCAGAAAAGCTTTCTGGGTTTTTCTGGGTTTTCTGAGTAGAATCCGATTCCAGAGTTTCAGCATTTTCTGAGGAGGGGAACAGCCCAAAATCCTCATTTGATTTCCAACAGCAGCAGCAGCACGATAGTTCTCCAGCAGCTTGGATGCAGTTCAGAGAGAGGCCATTCCTTTGCTATTCTGAGTGTATTTCTTTACTTTCCTTGTGCAAATCGAGGTGCCATATTTCTTATCACCTCCTGTACTCATTCTATTACTCAATATAATAAAATGGCTTAGCATTTCTCTCTGCATTTCCTGAGTATCTGCTTATATCTCATGGTTATATTGTTATATGTTGCACCATTGTTATTTTTATCATTTTGAGCTTCCCGGTTATTATATCATTTATACGTATTTGGTTGGAGTTTACTGGGGTTTGGGAAATATCTCAGAAACGGGATATTACAGGGAACTAGCCTTAGGGCTAGGGTTTTCAAAGTTTCTCACCTCCAAGAGGAGTCCTCCAGCCTATTTGTCCAATTTGTTCAAAAGAGAAAGGTCGATCTAAGCCCTCGAGGCCTAAATCTAGCCTCCCAAGGCCGTAGAACTTCAACGCACAACCAAGGAGAGGGGGTCGCAGGCCCTGCAAGGTAAATTTTGAGGTTTTTATGGTAAATTTTTGTGTTTTCCTAACTCTATTTTTGTAGGGGACTGAAAATTTTTTGAGGCCTCCAATACCTAGCCGAGGGCTCTCTTCTCCTTGCGACAGCCTTATTCTCCTCATTTTGGAAAGCTGCAGGCCATAAGGCCTCTTCTCCCCTCTCAGCAGCCCTAATTGAGCCTCCCCTTAGCCACCACAGGCCTTTTAGGCATGATCACTTGGTCAAGCCCTTTTTCTCCCCTACTGTGAACCCTAAAGGGGCTTCTCTCCATTACAGCAGCCTCTAGGAGGCTTATTTTTTAGTGTCGCAGACCTTTTAGGCCTTGAACCCTAGGCAAAGGCCTTATCCAGGCCTCCTATCCTCATCATTGCCCCATTCTAGTGCTAGTCTATCCCTCCTTGTCTCCTCTTGATCATAAGCATTGGTTTTTTGCACTAACACCTTGTTTCGCAGGTGTTTCAAGTGATTTTGGAGTTAACATTGGTGGTTGTAGGTTGACATACTCATTGGAGGATCCTCAGCAGCGAAGTTATTAACCAACAAAGGCCATAAGGCCTGGTGGTTTGCCTCCTCAACCTTTTCGTTCTCGTCATTGTTTCATTACAGCCTCAAGATACATTTTTACAATGGCATAAAAGGCATAGCAGTGGCATTAATCTTATTGAGCATTCAACCTTAGCATCCCTTGCATCTTTCGTAATGGTCTTGTTGTTGGAAAAGTAATTTGATTGGGTAGTTTCTCTTACTATTGTGATCATTAGTCTCTTGCATTGCATTACTAGCTCATGCATCCATCTATTGCACTCTTGCATTAATAAGTTATTCATTGTTACCAATCTTATCTAATTGACAAAGTATGTGTGTACTCATTAAGTAAATACTCTCAATAAGAAGATAGATGCTCTAAAAGATACTTGGTATACTTGGACTGAATTGGCATTCCTTACATAAGATTGGCTTGCTACTCTCACAAGTTTTCTCTTGCTCTTTTAATGTCATCTTTGAGCACATCATCATTCTCTAAGTTGCCTAGTAAGTTCTAATTTACAAGCATTCTTGTGTATCATTGGTTATCATATTAGTGAATGTTTTGCTCTCTTCCTTTCATTGGTATTGAAAAGCATTAGTGCACTGTGTTGTCTAAAGGATTGCCAGCATTTTTGTGATAATGTTTTTAAAGGAATATTGTTTGCTGCCACTGCTATTAACCAAAGGAATTGGATATTTGCTTGTTATTTGAAGGTTAAATTCATTTCCATTGTTATTGTCATAGTTAGCATTATAAATATTTCTTGTGAGTTTGCATTTTGTAACGAGCATTAACATGTTGTTTTGCAAGTGAGCATCACATCTAAGAATCATAGCCTTGCAGCATTGAAGTTAACTCACTCTTAGATCACTTCATTGATCACCATATTGATATTGTGATATGAGTAATCTTGAAGTCATCTAAATCATCTCAAGAATTGCTAGTTGTGTTGATATCTTGTTGAAGGATTGGCATTGTCTAATTGGCACATTAAACAAAGTATGTGTGTACTCATTAAGTAAATACTCTCAATAAGAAGAAAGATGCTCTAAAAGATACTTGGTATACTTGGACTGAATTGGCATTCTTTACATAAGATTGGCTTGCTACTCTCACAAGTTTTCTCTTGCTCTTTTAATGTCATCTTTGAGCACATCATCATTCTCTAAGTTGCCTAGTAAGTTCTAATTTACAAGCATTCTTGCGTATCATTGGTTATCAAATTAGTGAATGTTTTGCTCTCTTCCTTTCATTGATATTGAAAAGCATTAGTGCACTGTGTTGTCTAAAGGATTGCTAGAATTTTTGTGATATTGTTTTTAAAGGAATATTGTTTCTTGCCACTGCTATTAACCAAAGGAATTGGATATTTGCTTGTCATTTGAAGGTTAAATTCATTTCCATTGTTATTGTCATAGTTAGCATTATAAATATTTCTTGTGAGTTTGCATTTTGTAACGAGCATTAACACATTGTTTTGCAAGTGAGCATCACATCTAAGAATCATAGCCTTGCAAGCATTGAAGTTAACTCACTCTTAAATCACTTCATTGATCACCATATTGATATTGTGATATGAGAATCTTGAAGTCATCTAAATCATCTCAAGAATTGCTAGTTGTGTTGATATCTTGTTGAAGGATTGGCATTGTCTAATTGGAACATTAACATTGTTAAGAGAAACATCGAACTTGTGCACTTTATGTTTATTGTCATTTGATAAGCAATTGTCCATTGTGAGATTTCTAATCTTGAATTGCCTTACACTCTACTTGTCATTAGATAATCTAATTCATAATCAAAGAGTTCATTGAGCACTGCTTTTGGTGAAGATTGTCCTTGTCATTGTTAAGTACTTTCCTTTATTGCTCTAAATCAAATATTATTTAAGTACTTAAAACGATCTCGCCTAAAGCTAATCACTCATTTTGCACTTGCATTCTAGCAGTAGTAGTACATTAATTAATTTACCTCCAGGCATAAGCCTGGTTGAAAGACAATAGAATCACCTTTCACACCCAGCTTCTAAAGTTTAGACCCTCACTTGTGGTTAACACTGTGACCTTGCAGTCGTCAGAACCATTGTCTCTATAGCACTAGAGGCATTCGGGTGGTTAGAACTCTAGGGGAGGTATCGTTAATATAGTCATTGCTATCTTCCCCTGGGTTTCTCTCCACAACCTACACTTGAGACTAACTTCAAAACAGTTGAGAGAAAGGACTCACTTAGATAGGCATCTAATCTAAAATTAACCAAGAGTTTGCATTTCACTTAGTTCTAGGTGTCGCATCTCATATAGGATAGTGTGCATCCTAAGCAACAATTGTTCATCCGATAACTTGGAACTTAATCTATATTGTGCAAGTACATTGACTCCATGAAGCACTGGTCTCTCAATAATCTAATTAAATCATGCTAATAATTAAACTTGTCAATCATCATTAACCAAGTTGTTAGGCCATTCAGTTGTGTCTCCTGAACTTGTTGGTTCGCGACAAGTATTTCATCCTCACATTTCATAGGGCCTAACCCCCATAGCCTACTGCAGGGAGACAGCTAGAATGTAGAGGGCAGGGATCAAAGTGACAGCCCCTGCCTTGAGTCGTTGTCGCATTTAACTGTACAATTTGGGCGACAATAGACCCCACCTTGTACAGGCAGTTGATAGGCTCTCTTGTCTATATAGTCAACACCAAGCCAGACATATCCTATGCAGTAAATTCTCTCAGTCAATTCATGGTGGAGCCAAAGAGAGTACGTTGGACGATGGCAAAACATGTGTTGAGGTATTTGCGTGGCACAGTCGAGTATGGAATCAGATACACTCAAGGTGATAGTGTCAAGTTGGTTGGCTATACTAATGCAAACTGTAACGACCCAGCTAAATTGACCCATTATATAAAGTTTAAACTTTATAATAAAACAAATGTGATGAAATTTAAACAATAAATATGTTAAGTTTATAAATACAATTTAAAATTTAAACATATATAAGTTAAAATTTTTATAAAATATATAATTAAACTTTATAATATATATATATTAAATTTACAAAATATATAAGTGAACTTTATAATATAAATTCTATAAAGTATATAATGGAACTTTATAATATATATATATGTTTAAATGTTATAAGATATATAACTAAACTTATAAATACACATATGCTGATAGCGTAAAACTCAACCATATGCTATAGCATACCTGAAAATCATTTCAGGAACCATTAAAAGGGGGGCGCGTCCAAACCAACTGAAAATTTATTGCAGAGCGCACCTTGCCAGGAAAAATATCCGAGAGTTAAATTGCATGGAGGGCGTGTCGAGTCGGAGGAAGGCGGTGGCTGCAAGTAGGAGGGCAGCCACCGCCAGGCCCGTAGATAAAAACCGGGAGCCTGGATCGAGAAGGGGAGAAAAACCAGAGAGGGGCAGAGAGAACCAGAGCAGAAATTCACCAGGAGAAAACCAGGAGAAGATAATTATCCATTGGAAGAGCTTTAAGCCGTCTGAGGTTCTGGGCACGGAGGAACAGAGAGCTTCTGTTGAGCAGCTTTCTGGATTGAGCAGCTAGGTTTGCTCAGTCTGGTTGGGCGGTATTGGTCTCCCAGAAATTGGATCAAAATAGCCACGGCATCACCAGCAGCAGAATCACCAGTTCAGTAGCAGAATCAGCAGCAGTTAAGGTAAGTACAAATTAATTCTTCAGGCTTTCTGTATTTCAGATTTTAGTTATTGTGTTTTGTCACTACAGATGGTATCAGAGCCAGTTTTTAACTCTGCGGTACCTTATTGGCCCTACACCTGTAAACACACTCTTAAGGTTTATGATTCTGTTCTGTTTTAGAAAGAAAACATTTCCGTAGAAACAAATTCCAGGCCAGGTGCTCCAGTTACAGGGCATATAATTGTCTATTTGAAAAGTTCCCAGAGATATGAATTCAATCCACTTACGAATGGGAAGCAAATTTTAAGAATTTTGTCCAAGAACTTTGATTAATAGAGATGTCGCCATTATTGAGCGGTTAAAATAGACCACTGTCAATAATGTGAATCCGTGCATATGATGCCCGTCCTGTAAAGTCCCTTGTGGAGTGCTAAGCAATTTCTATGTCGGTTTCTTCATAAAAATCTGCGACGAAAACCGTTCCCATGAACGGAATAAAATCGTCCGTGATAAACTTTGATCCCCATCTCTGCAAAGAGATCCACGGCAGACGCCTCTTCGCTGTTGCAAAGAACGCCATCCATGTCAAATAGAACAGCACTGACCTTCTCGGCCCCAGCCACCGACTTTGGACGACGCTTAACGGATGGCTCCGAACTGGCTATAACTCCCTCTCTATCTTTAGCAGCGCCGCAGTAGAACTTGGAGTATTTGTTCTTCATTCTTGCCCATCCTGATAAATGAGAAACCCTTAATGGGATGATCAGAGCCAGCGCTCTGTAGTCACCTCTCGATTCGCCAAAGGTGAAGTCGATCGATGGCGGTGATTCCATCCGTAGGCAGGAATTTAAAAGTAATATTTAAAACAGTTGCATATATTATGACCATAGGATGATCCAGCCCGACGCAAATATATGGCGGGGATTCCATCCGTATGTAGGGATTATTTAATCAGTTGCATATATATTATGACCTTAGGATATGGTAGATAGCGCAAAACGGAAAGAAGCTTTAGAAATAAAATGAATAATTTATTTTCAACTTGGTAACATCGTGCATGGAGAATCCACTGGAAAATGATGTACACCGTAGTCCACAGCACAAAATATGCACCTCGGAACCAAGTGAAGTTCATATTGTTGAGCGCAGTGTCAATAAGAAGGGAAAAAGCATTCACTGAATGCATCCCTTCATAGAAATAATAGTTGCAAGCTACAACAATAAAAGATGAACCTGCAAACATGTCAAAGCTTAACCTTCCAGCTGATTCATTTCTAACAAGTGATGAGAAGGCATTCCATTCATGCAAGCTTTCAAGAGTCAAAATAGTCTTTGCAATTTCTGTTTTCTTTTCTTTCTTAAATATTGAAAGTAAACAATGATTATTAAATAATGTAATAAAAATACTTTAGATTTTACTGTAAATACTGATTTTATTTTGCATAGGTCCTTTTAAGGATGTTAAAATCCGTGGGGAACCATTGCATAGACCAGAAGTTAGAACGTAATAGAACAGTACAGTGAACACCAGAATTTAATATTTTGTGTTACGTTACCCAATAGGTGCTCCGCCTTCCTATATAAATTGCATATTAAAGTTCTCTCAACGGAGTCACATTCTTGGGAGTTCGCCAGTCAAGTAAGGAGTAAAATTCAGGAGATAAAGAGTGAAACAGAGGCAGATGACAGAAAATTGTCGGGGTTCAGGTTCCTTGCTCACAATCTGATTAGAAGCAAATTATCAGGCTTCAGGTTTCCTGTGTCCTTTGCCAGAGTGATGTTTGGATAAATGGAAATACAGAGAATCACTTGTAGACAAATTTAAGTTACTAATGAAATCATTTAGTTTCACCTTCTGTTAAAAGTATTTGACAGATCTTGAGTGTTACAGTTCGCCATGTAGAGTGAGCGTTTCTTTTGTTGTCACATGTCGAAAATACTCAGACTGCTATGGAGAAAAGAAGGCCCAAAATAGTGACAAGGAGGTGCCCTACAGATGCTGATTATTGACCAAAAAGTTAATTGTTTAAAATAGTGATAAAAGCAGACCCAGATTTGGCTCTAGACAGTGCTCTTCTTGCTGGGAACAATTCTTGAACAGAGCACCTAAACTTAGGGAGATAGCAACGGTATGTTTTTTAAGAGAGAGTTCAAATAGAACTTACTCAAGTGAGAAATATTGTGACTACTGAATCCATATCCATTTAATGAATTTGAGCCAAGTCAATTATTTTAAAGAGATTCAGTGAATCAAGATCATCAAGAGTTTAAGAAAGAAGTGGGGCATAATTTCCTAGAACTGAATGTTGACATTGAAAATATTAAAACAAAATTTACAAATCTTAAGACAGCAAGTCGTGAACAAGAGAAAGAAGGGTTAACTTTTTTTTTTCTTTTTTCTTTTTTTTTTCTTGCACCAAACTTGTCAAGTCGGCCCCAGTGGAAGAGACACCCATTCGACCATCCAGAAGTCTATATATAAGGCATTCGACCTCCTCCTTCAAGCTCAATTTGATCTCTCTCATGTAATAGTCAGATTGAGGTATGACAGGTATGTTACCAATGATCATTATAAACGAGACATCTAACATTTTCATTTTGTGAATGTTATTAGGTAAATAAACTTTTGTCTTACCTTAGGAGCTAATAACCATACACTTCTGCATTATTCATATTAGGATAGAATACCCTGCATTAGGACAAGGAGGTCGCGAGACCACCCTCCTTGACCTCGGTACCAGTAAGATCCGCCTAGCGGGTAAAAATAGCAAAACTATACCCGTTTATAAATGTGAAGTTGCAAAAGAAAATTGTGTGTTAAAATTCGGTTATCCACCTCTTTTTCTTATAGAAATTTTATTATGTGTTCAGGGACCATTACCATGGTAAGGACGTATGAGCGACGACGACGTGACCAGGCAACATCATCACCATTAATGCCGCCACCGTCGCCATCATCATCCCCATCACCTTCGTCACCACCAAGACCACCGTCAACATCAAACGCTCCAACGCCAGAGTTGACTGTGATAATGAACTCTTTGGAAGCCTTATTGGAGACATTAAAAGAATCAACTAAGGCTAAAAACAAAGAGGAATTTCAGCATGTAGCCACCAGTTCAGCAGAACCAAATAATTTGGAGCCCAGAAGATCGAGAGAAGACATCTCTAGAGAGCTTCAGAAAATTAGACTCCCAGAATTTTCGGGAGGTCGAGCTGGTGAACGCGCTGAGGCATGGTTGGAAGGGATGAACCGGTGCTTTAGGTTAAGAGAATATTCGCCTTCAGCAAAAACAAAAATTGTCGTGTTTCAACTAAAGGAAAGTGCCTTGATTTGGTGGGGAAATCTGGAAAAGCAGCTGCACCTTACATCGGATAATGTTCCTTGGGAACTATTTGAGGAAAGGTTCCGCGCGAAGTATTTACCTCCATACTTTCAACAACAGCAAGCCAGAGCCTTTCATACACTAATTCAGGGAAGTAAAACGGTGGAAGAGTACGAAATAAGGTTTATGGAGCTGGTAAAATACATTCACTACTTAGACTCTGATGAACGTCAAGCTGAACGCTTCATATTTGGGTTAAATCCTCGCATCAGAGCCTTGGTAAGTATGTGGAAACCATCATCTGTAGCCGAGGCAGTCAAATGTGGCCGTTATGCAGAAGAGCACCTTGGAATCAAAGAGGATATGGGGCCAGCAGGGCCCTTACAATCAGGATTTCCAGGGAAGGCTCCCCGGAACTTTTTCAGAGGAGGTAGCTCGAGGCCACCTTACGGTAACAGGTTTACCCCAAGTGTGGGGACAAGAGTTCCCATGGCAGTAAACACTATAGCCGCGGAATCGTCCAACACCAGACCATGGGCATCGCGAGGGACTACCGGTAGAGGAAGGAGTGCGAGAGGAATCAACATGGGAGGACGCGGCTCGTTCTCTAGAAATTCACACCTTGATTCAAGAGGATCAGCGCAGCTCAATTGTTGGGGATGTGGGGGGCCGCATTTCCAGCGTAACTACCCAGAAGCTTGATCGAATATATTGCAAAGGACTGGGAAGGAGCCGATATCAGCCAATCGAAGTAATCATAGAATTCATGCAGTAGTCAACCACGACCAAGTAGCCCATCAATCCACTGTAGTGGAATCTTCAGGTATTATCAATGGCGTAAAACTCAAAATCTTATTTGATACTGGTGCCACAGATAGTTTCATTTCGTCATATGCATTAAACAAATGTGGGTTGGCAGCTCGTACACAAAATGATTTCCACCAAGTGGAAATGGCCTCAGGAGAACTCCAAACTGTGGGCTTGAGTGTGGATCAATGCAAAATTGACCTAGGGGTCTGTTCGACTAAACTAAAAGTTTATGTCACAGCCTTAGGAACGTATGATTTATCATAGGTATGGATTGGCTAGAAGCTCACCAAGCTTGGGTGGATTGTTATGGAAAAAGGATTCTGGGCATAAACGACGAGGGAGAAGTAATCCAAATTCAAGGAATCAAGAGGGAAGTTTCTTTACGCTACATTTCGGCGATGCAGGTGAAGCGTTGTTTAAGAAAAGGTTATCAGGCTTATGCAATTCACAAAGTAAGCCAAGAAAAAGGGCCATCCTTAGAACAATATCCGGTGTTAGCCGAGTTCCCGGATGTATTTCCAAAGGAACTACCTGGATTACCCCCGGTAAGAGAATTGGATCTCACTATTGAATTAAAGCCAGGTACCCAACCAATCTCTAAAACGCCTTATAGAATAACAGCTCCAGAACTTCAGGAATTGCAAATCCAGTTGAAGGAACTACTCGATATAGGGCATATTCGGCCCAGTACCTCACCTTGGGGCGCTCCCGTAATTTTTGTGAAGAAGAAAGATGGATCCTTAAGATTATGCATAGACTATCGAGACTTGAATCGAGCTACAATAAAGAATCAATACCCTACGCCGCGAATCGATGATCTTTTCGATCAAATGAAAGGAGCTGCTGTCTTTTCAAAAATTGACCTTCGATCAGGGTATCATCAGCTAAGGATTTCTGAAAATGATATCTCTAAGACTGCATTCCGGACACGTTTTGGGCATTATGAATTTACTGTGGTACATTCATCTTACAAAAGACAGCTGGTATTTAAAGGTGAGAGCAAGTCTTGAGGGTATTAAGGCAAAAGAATCTAAATTTGAGGGTTATGAATTAGAAAACGATGGGATCTTACGATTCCATGGAAGGATGTACATTCCTGATGATAAAGATCTTCGAGATACCATCCTTGGGGAAGCCCACAAAGCAGTATATTGTGCTCATCCTGGAGTAGGGAAAACGTATGCGGATACCAAGAAACTCTTCTTTTGGGCAGGCATGAAGCGTGATATCACTCAATTTGTTGCAAAATGTTTGGAATGTCAGTAGGTAAAAGCAGATCATTGTCACCCGGCGGGCCTCTTACAACCCCACGACATTCCTATGTCTAAATGGGAGACCATTTCTATGGATTTTATCACTGGACTACCTCTTACTTCTCAAAGACACAATGCCATTCTGGTAGTGGTGGATAAATTAACAAAAAGCGCCCATTTCATTCCGGTAAGAGATACTTATGATGTTGTTGACGTAGCTCGAGTATTCATAAATGAAATTATCAGATTTCATGGAGTACCTAAGAAGATTATATCCGATAGAGATTCGCGATTCACTTCCAGATTCTGGACTTCATGCAGACAGCCTTAGGTACTCAGCTAAATTTAAGCACTGCTTACCATCCTGAGACTGATGGGCAAACTGTAAGAGTAAATCAAGTACTTGAAAACATGTTGCGAATGTATGTAATGGATCAGCAATCACACTGGGAAAAGTGTTTACCCTTAGTCGAATTCGCATACAACAACAGTTACCACAGTTCGATTGGGATGCCTCCATTTGAAGCTTTATATGGCAGACCTTGCAGAACACCGTTAAGTTGGGACAGGTTAGAAGATCGAGTGATAATAGGACCAGAATTAATCCATGAAATGGAAGCGCAGGTCAGATAGATTAGACAACGATTAAAGGAGGCACAGGATAGACAAAAGAGTTATGTTGATGCTCACCAATCTGATAGGAAGTATGAAGTAGGGGACCAGGTCTTCGTCCGCATCAAACCAAATAAAAGTACTATTCGATTCGGAAAAGGGACAAAGTTGTCACCCCGATTTATAGGACCGTTTAAAGTCGTGGAAAGAGTTGGACCTGTTGCCTATCGTCTTGCCCTGCCACCTCACCTGCATAGAATTCATAATGTAAGCTGATCTATCTCATAACATCCAGTGGAAAGAATTGCAGGTATCGGACGAGGGAGTCATAACGGTCGAACCATTACGTATACTGGAACGTAGAGTTCGACAGCTGAGGAACCGTCTGGTGGACCAAGTTAAGGTCCAATGGGACAAGTATAGTCCTGGATCAGCAACTTGGGAAAATACAGAGGACATATGTCAGAGATACCCTAATTTATGTCCATTTTGAAGAACTTTACACTATGTTTAGTATATATTTACTTCACTACAGTCAGAGACTCAAAAACATTTTGAATGATTATGGATAAACATGAAACTTTATGGCATAATATATGTTTAAATTTCGGCTGGTACATGGATACCAAAATGATATATGTGGTTCGTTTTACTAAATTATAGTTGTCAAATAAGGTTAAAGGCCGTTAAATGATTTTACTTCTGATAGAAATTGAAACAATATAAATCTATTTTATTTATGCATGTCAAAAATGAGCAACTGGAATGGAAGACAGGAAGTGAATACATCCTAAATAAAAGTCAAAATACATGCATAGAATATGACAAAATATGTTATGCTGTAGTATCTTATGTAAATAATACGTAAGTTATTTTGAATATGCTGATGCACATTTTACAAATGCATGGGTAAGTGTATGATTGCAGATAAACTATGATTGCAGATAAATGATCCAATCTCCAATTTCCGGGATGACCACGTGATGACAGAACCTCAGATCAGTTAAAGCTCAAAGTGATTCTATGATAAGGTATCAGCCCAAATTTTACTGGGAGGGGTGGAGGTGTTACCCACCGTTTATCCTTCGAACCCTGGAGTCATGGGAGGACTGTGTGAGTCACGCTCCCCTAGACATGTGATGATGACTGTCGGATGCCTACTGAGAATCAGGTCGGTATAACCGACGCTGTCACCTTGGAGTTATGAATGGTTAGATCAGTGAAACTGACGCCACGACATACTCCAGTAGAGGACAGATAGGATGGGAGCGGAAGAGATTAGGAAGGTTAGGATGATTTTGAATAGCTTGGGGACCTGGATAGAAAAGGTCATGTCCATTAAAACCTTGAACCTAAAACTCTAAACTTCGGGACGAAGTTCTCAGAAGGAGGGGTGTATGTAACGACCCAGCTAAATTGACCCATTATATAAAGTTTAAACTTTATAATAAAACAAATGTGATGAAATTTAAACAATAAATATGTTAAGTTTATAAATACAATTTAAAATTTAAACATATATAAGTTAAAATTTTTATAAAATATATAATTAAACTTTATAATATATATATATATTAAATTTACAAAATATATAAGTGAACTTTATAATATAAATTCTATAAAGTATATAATGGAACTTTATAATATATATATATATATATATATATATATATATATATATATGTTTAAATGTTATAAGATATATAACTAAACTTATAAATACACATATGCTAATAGCGTAAAACTCAACCATATGCTATAGCATACCTAAAAATCATTACAGGAACCATTAAAAGGGGGCGCGTCCAAACCAACTGAAAATTTATTGCAGAGCGCACCTTGCCAGGAAAAATATCCGAGAGTTAAATTGCATGGAGGGCGTGTCGAGTCGGAGGAAGGCGGTGGCTGCAGGTAGGAGGGCGGCCACCGCCAGGCCCGTAGATAAAAACCGGGAGCCTGGATCGAGAAGGGGAGAAAAACCAGAGAGGGGCAGAGAGAACCAGAGCAGAAATTCACCAGGAGAAAATCAGGAGAAGATAATTATCCATTGGAAGAGCTTTAAGCCGTTTGAGGTTCTGGGCACGGAGGGACAGAGAGCTTCTGTTGAGCAGCTTTCTGGATTGAGCAGCTAGGTTTTCTCATTCTGGTTGGGTGGTATTGGTCTCCCGGAAATTGGATCAAAATAGCCACGGCATCACCAGCAGCAGAATCACCAGTTCAGTAGCAAAATCAGCAGCAGTTAAGGTAAGTACAAATTAATTCTTCAGGCTTTCTGTATTTCAGATTTTAGTTATTGTGTTTTGTCACTACACAAACTGAGCAGGGAACATAGTGGATCGGAAAAGCACTTCAGCATGCTAATTCAGCATGGTATCATGAGATGTTTCTTGGTACAGCAAAAAGCAAAAGACCATGGCACTAAGTTCTGCAGAGGCATAGTACATAGTAGCGAGCATTGTAATAAACATTCACTCACACTAACTAAAATCTGAAATACAGAAGCCTGAAACATTAAATTGGTACTTACCTTAACTGCTGCTGATCCTGCTACTGCTGGTGAATCTGCTGCTGGTGATGCCGTGGCTATTTTGATCCACTCTCCGGGAGACCAATACCACCCAACCAAACTGAGCAAACCTAGCTGCTCAATCCAGAAAGCTGCTGAACAGAAGCTCTCTGTCCCTCCGTGCCCAGAACCTCAGACGGCTTAAAGCTCTTCCAATAGATAATTCTCTTCTCCTGGTTTCCTCCTGGTGAATTTATGCTTCTCGTTCTCTGCTGCTCCTCTCTGGTTTTTTTTTCCCCCACTCTCGATCCAGGCTCCTGGTTTTATCTACGGGCCTGGCGGTGGCCGCCCTCCTGCCTGCAGCCACCGCCTTCCTGCGACTTGACATGCCCCCCATGCATATTAACTCTCAGATATTTCCAGGCAAGGTGCGCTCTGCAATCAATTTCCAGTTGGTTTGGACGCGCCCCCTTTTAATGGTTCCTGTAATGAGTTTTAGGTAGGCTATCGCATAAGTATTTTCATAAGTCCATCATATAAATTTACATATAATTTATAAAGTTCCATTTATATACTTTATAAAATTTATATTATAAAGTCTATTTATATACTTTATAAAATTTATATTACAAAGTTCCATATATATACTTTATAAAATTTATATTATAAAGTTCCATATATATACTTTATAAAATTTATATTATAAAATTCATATATATACTTTATAAAATTTATATTATAAAGTTCCATATATACACTTTATAAAATTTATATTATAAAATTCATATATATACTTTATAAAATTTATATGGGGGGAGATGGAACAGTGAAACTAGAGGAGGAATTCAGTGTGAGAGATTTGCTATTAGAAGAGCTTGAATCCGTCTGAGGTTCTGGGCACGGGGGACAGTGGGCTTCTGTGAGAAGCTTGCTGGATTGAGCAGCCAGCCTCTGCTCAATCAGGCTGGGTGGAATTGGTCTCCCTGGTAATTGGAGCTCAACATCAGCAGTATCGACAACTTCACGGGATCAGCTAGCAGTTCAGGTAAGTGCAAATTATATTTTCATGCTTCCTGTTTTCCAGTTTATGGGTATTACAAGCATGGCTACAAGCAAGGCCATATGGCTTCGAAAGCTGCTAGTAGCCTTGTTTGGTTAGAGGATAGAGATGACGATGATACACTACGACAATCAAAGGTGCACCAGGTTGTCAGAGAATCTGGTGCTTCACGATAGGTCTAAGCATATTGACATCAAATATCACTTCATCAGGGATTGTGTGTAGCGCAAGATTGTCCAGCAACAATATATACATATAGATGAGCAAGTAGTAGATATTCTGACGAAGGCTTTAGGGAAGGCGAGATTCATCTTCTTCAAAGACAAGTTGGGTGTTATGCAGAACACCTTCCTCGCTAAGAGGGAGTGTTAGTTTATGTAGCTCGAACAGGTGTTCTAGTCTCAAATAATAAATTGTGTCTATGAGGTTAAGGAACATATTTTCTCCAATACCCAGAAAATGTTTCACGAGGAAAGACCTTGATTAGATTTAATTAAGTAGTTAATTAATTTTCCTAAGTCTAACTTAGGGAAATAGCTTAATTAATCAGTATTAATTGGGGTAAATCAATTTTCCTCTAGAGACTTCCGGAAAAGTCACTTGATGGGGTCAAGATGATCTTAGCCATCGATTGAGATTAGATCATGGTCGTTGATTCATCAACGAAAGATTATAAGAGGAAATCGATGGGCATTTGGAGAACATATCAAGACACAGAGTTGCAGTGATAGCAAGGGCGCAAAGGCGGCACAAGGCCATCAACAGAGAGAGATCAGCAGTGGTTGAAAACGAGATTACCAGAGAGATTCTTCACAGCAAATTCCAAGAGTTAGAGATCGATTTTTCTACAGAGAGGTCGATTTTCCAGTGGTGTGAGTTGCTTCGAGCAAGGGAGCAAATTACCCTCGCAAGAAATGTGAATTACTCAGAAAGG
Organism: Pinus tabuliformis; assembly: GCA_031772625.1. NCBI lineage: Eukaryota > Viridiplantae > Streptophyta > Pinopsida > Pinales > Pinaceae > Pinus > Pinus tabuliformis. Next base: position 780,488,237 of record CM062820.1, on the reverse strand, counting down.
GAGAAATTCTGAGGCAAGGAGAAACTACAGGAGAGATTGATTTGCACAAGAGATCAATTTGCCAGCTAAAGTCAACTTTTCCAATGTAGGCCGAGTTGGTTTTCCCAGCTAGTGCAAGTTGCCAAGAGGGTTGAGTTTATCTCCCAGGCCGCACATGTGAGCTAGATCGAGCTCCATAGGGAGGCCAAATTTGATATAAAGGGATGAATTGCTAGCAGGAGGTCAAGGTGACTTGCAAAAGTGATCAGAATAATTTTCGATAGGTTTGCTAATTTACGGCAAACTATTTTTTAATTTTCTCTGTCACAAATTTACTATAAGATTAATAAAATAACTCATTTGCAGAACTAGTTTTCCCCACTAGGGTTTTTCCAAGGACATTTTTTCAAAAATATTGGTGCCAATTATTTGTGTATGTGTGCATAATTTTTTCGATTGTTGTGGTTAATTATTTTTATGTGAAGTTGCAGTAGCATTTTATTCAATATTTGCCACAAGTATTTTGCAGAAGACAAATAATCTAAATAGATAAGAGAATAATAACCAGTAACTACAACAGAATTAAAAATTTCACAGGTTCTAATATAATGGACTGATTGGATCCCGAATACAGGGCACACAATGGGATGTTTCAACCAATACATGCAGACTGTGAACCTTTACTGACAAATGAAGTTTTCACTGAAACAAACTATCTTGGATCGGCATGAGAACTACATGGATATCTTGCACTCTCTTGAACACCTGCACAAGCAACTGAGGGATCTGGATCGGAGAATGGAGAGGGATTCAACAATACCTAGGTATTCCTCCAGCGGCAGGAGGTACTTCAGAGTACCCAAAAGCACCCATCTAGGTTATACTGTTGGATTTTGACCCTTTGTTAAAATTGGCAACTAGGGCCAAACTCCATGTGGGTCATCTTATTTATGACCGCTGATATTTTTCTTGGATCCCTCTCATCGAGAGGTGTAGGATTGATCTAAAAAGCATTCGATTCCGATAAGTATTAATGGAGTTATGAATTTATTTGTGTTATAAGACAATTCGTCAAGGTCGGCTAGCAAACAAATAACCCACACATGTGCTCCACGTTTTAGTACAAAAAGAGGTGACTTGATAGTCATTTCTACACATACTTCACTCTTGATTTCTCTCCACTTCTTCTAGGTTTTAGTGGAAGAGAAGTCAAGGAGAAGGATGCCCTAGCCGCAGTCCTAAAGTGGATTATCTAGCCGCAGTCTAGGGGAGAAGACCCCTGATTATATACGCTGCTCAACCTGCCCTCTACGCTGCCTAAAGGAGAGACATAGCATGGTGAAGAAGACCTATTCACGCTGCCCAAATACGCAGATCTATCCTGCCCTAGCCGCAGTAAGGAAGACTGAACAGCGTGGGTTTTTGGTGGCTGTTTTAGGGTCATATGTGAAGGCCGAGTTGTTGTTAGGAGGGCCGAGATATCTTCCTATAGGGCCAAGGCAGAGGATGTGTGGGCCGTAAGCTACAACAAAGATACATGGGACAGCATGGGCTGTTTTGGGGTCATGTTATCTCATCTTCAGCATGGAGGCAGAGGGTTTACACTAGCACAGGCCGCATTTCATGAGGGCAATTCTGGGCTAGATTTGAGGATGGTTAGGGACGGTTGTGTGCCCTAACCAGTCCCAGAATTACAGCAGTAATGAAGTGACAATCAGCAGCATTTGTATGGTGTGTTGGCAGCAAGGAAGATAGGACAGCAAGGTCACATGGAGCAGCTGTGATGGGACAGCAGCAATACAATTGGGACAGCACTATGACATGGTGCAGCAATAGCCAATTGGGACAGCAGTTTGGTAAGTAAGGTACAACAAGCACATGGTGACAAGCATGGTACTGCAAGCACATTGGACAAGGTGCAGTAAGCACATGGTGGAAATTATGATGCTGCAAGTACATGGGACAGCAGTATGGTAACATGGTACAACATGCCACATGGGACAACAATGTGGCAACATGGTGCAGCAATGGCACATGGGACAGCAATGGTACATGATGTAGTACAGTGAGGTACAGTATGAGGCAACACTTGTGAGTGCAGCAAGATGATAAGGTACAACAAGATGTTGCAGTACAGGAAGGTGCAGCATAAGGTGCAACAGTATGGTAATGAGGTCCAACATAGTGATGATGGGTGCAACATGGTGCAGCACAGTGAGGTGGAGCATGATGACGAGGTACAGCACAATGCATGGTGATGGAGTCACCTGGGAGAATCAGTTGAAGCAGCATGTCTTCAACTGAGTTCAACTACCTCATGTATCATCTACTTAGAGATGATCTATGCTCTTACTTAGATAAGTCAAAGTGTTGACTTCTGTTGTATATGTACTATCTCTCTCTCTCTGTTGAACTATTGAAGAACATATAAGAAGAATTGATCAAGGGTTTCCCCACATTGGGGTTTGTCCCTGGCTAGCGCCACATCTTGCTTGTCTTCTGCGATCTATGTTTATGTTCTATCTACAATTTACTTCAATGCTGATGTGATTGCTAATCTGGAAAAGGTATTGAGCTAAGTGTGAAAATTGAAATAAATTGCTCTAAGCATAGAACATACCTAAAATTAACACCCTTCGACTTAGGTGTGAAATGTTATTGGTTATGGACTTTTTCTTTTCGTTTGCAGATGGTTATGTACAAGGCCACTTAGGCCAGTTTATCAGTCCTAGTCTTTTTAACTTTGGTTATGTCAGGACTCGGAACTTAGTTATCCCTCTCTCCTTACGGAGAGTGTATTTTTGGATATGCTTAGGTCTCCCCATTGAGAGACTGACCTGACTGTCAACATCTCACTTGGTAATTTTCAGTTTCCAGAGGTAATACAATTCACCCTACAAAAAAAAACATTGAATCGGACTTCAAGCTTACAGAAAGAACCCAATACAGTATGTTGGCAAAGCTAAAAGATTCTTCTTTTTTAATAAAGAAATTCAAGTCATTCATATAATTGTTTAATATGTAAAATGTTGCTTACAGTTTGGAAATTCGTGGGAAGATGAGGATGAGGATGAGGACATCCGTGCATGCCTGGAACAGAAGCAACCAAATATCCAGCAGCCTTTCTGAAATCATAGTGAGCCAATTCTGCAATCCAATGTGCTTCTGCAGGAACACCAACAATAAGGGTAGCAAGAAAACCAGCTAACTGAGCAGCAAAATCTCCAATTACAGTATTCTTTGACCCTAGAATTGCTGGAGAAAAGAGGGATAAGTAATCTTGAGTGCTTCTACGAGGAAAATCTTGCCACCAGACAGTATTTGTCACATGAAACCACTGCACCACAGATAGGTTTGAACGATTAACCAACAACAAGTAGCCTGATTGGTCAGTGACAATTACTATATAATCAAATCATTACACTACCATAAGTTCGTGAAGACAAACAACAGTATTAGAAGACAAGACTCCATAATAAGTCTAGAATTTGTCTAAACTGACTAACTGAGAAAGGCTTAAAAGCAAGAGATGGTGAGGGTAAATTACCTATACAAAAATAGAGATAATAGATTGTAAAGTAAGCATGCAGACAGGCAAGGGTTTGCTGTTGATGGGATTCCTGTTTTATATATAGTAAGTAGGTATATAAATATTACAAATATGAAATATGAATTCATCAACTTCAATTTTTCATATATTGAATACTTATATTCGATAAGAACTAAATACATTAGATTACTAATAGATATGTCAAAGATAATCAATCATCTATCGCATCCTTGTATTAATACAGCACAAGTAAAGGTCTGCACATAACAATTTATAATTTTACTTTGTAAACTCTGCCCATAGTTCATCCCATTAACTATGGATTCAACATTAGCTATAAAAGTTAAAACACAGATTAGCCTTAGGAAGGGACCATTTTTAGCCACAAAATGTGATCACTGTTATGAATAAATATATAGGAAATAATGTAAATGATAATTATTAATAATGATTAGTTAATTAGTAATTAGGCTGAAGAGTCATGTCTAAATGAGACATGATTCTCCATGAAGAGGCACCTGCATAGTATATAAGCAGACCTCTCGTTCTCATTTATATCATTCTTATTCACACATTTAATATATAATATTTGTATCCTCATGGATATCTTTATATTCCAAGTCTTCTACAGTAATTAATCTGAAGAAGGAACTTTCCTCACTTCATTTGGTATCAGAGCCACATCTGATCCCAGCTTTTGGCTATCAACTTCGTCAACATTGTTGCCGTCAATCAAGCATTCGCTACGAAGGAGGTTCTCCATTCTGCGAGTCGCTACTAGGCCTTTGGCCACATTAAAAAAAAAAAAAACAATATTTATACTCGGAGAATAAAAAGTCAAAAAAAAGGGAGTTTAAAATATATATATATATATAAAAAAAATGGGAAAAATTAAAATAAAATAGAAAATTAAAAAACCATATAAAAAAAAAATTAATATCTATATATATATATATATATATAATTATAAAGAAAAAGGCAAAAACAAAATATTAAGTGTTTATATAATTAAACTAAAAGCAACACCCAAACCTTCGGCCGTCGTACACAACCGTAACCATTGTGTGACCAACATTTTGCCACTACCTCCAACAAACCCTGGTTGATTCGACCGGCTCAAAAAACAAATATAAAAATAAGAACTCGAACCATTGGCTTATTATTTCTACTGCAGCTAGCCATCCATCTTTCTTTGTTACCGCAGCTGATCTTCTCTCCCGCCGCACAACCAACCTTCTCCCCACGCAACTCCCTCAGTGACCATCGCCACCATTAGAACCGCCCACAATCCTTAATGTGAATCTTTTGCGGAATTTCAATCAACTAGATGTTAAGATATCTCTGCAACTATTGTACAAAAGGTTTAGTAAATACGAACATTAAATTACGACGGAGTCAAGCTAACAAAAGGTCGCATCCTTCCAAAGTATAGAGATCGTTTGGGTTTAATACAGATTATTCCAGTTAATATAGATAATTGAAACTACAAATTCTATTCAAAAATCCATCGCCATTGCTATCAGTGGAACCACCTCCACAACCACTGTACCAAATAAAGTCCACTGCCCACCCTAGCCGCATTCATCCCAGCCGACCGAGCCTCCATCAAAAACACCGACTGTGTTGCCGCTTCTATGCATCCACGACAGTTGTGTCCATTCGCGGAACCGTCGATTCAGTTGTTGACCTTATTACTGCAAATACTCTCTGCTACGAATATAGTGTCAATCAAATTATACAATTAACCCGTAGGAAGGCCTTCGACAACCTTTGCAGAAATCAAACTAAAGTAAAGGATATTTTTGAGAAGTCATCTCGAGCAAGATCCTTACAGATTGGGGATATGGTACTATTATGGGATCGCAGAAATGAAACGCCAAGTAATCACGGGAAATTCAACAGTTTGTGGCTTGGACCTTATATTATCAAATGGGTTGTTAGATGAAATTCATTCCACTTAGAGACTTTGGATGGTGAGCCTCTAGACCTACCGACGAATGGACAAATGCTCAAGTTGTACTTCAGGGATGATATATGAGGCCATAGGGCATCCTTTGTCTTGTATCTCTAACCCTACTCTCTTAGATAGGTTTCGTTTCGATTATTGGATAGAATTACATTTGTCATTAGATAATCTTTATTTCAGCATTTATGTTTTATGTTCTTAAATTTCATTGTTAGAAGAGGATTTCTATTCCAGCAGATGATTTCATATTTGATGATGTATATATGATGATTTTGATTTAAAGCGGGTATATACCTGATGTTACTTAGTTTTCTTGGATACAGGATTCTAGATTCCCACATTCCTTCAACGAAGCAACATGTCCCCAAGTAGAGCCAGATGTTGACCATGTACATGTCAACAGTTTGAGAAGCAAAGTACAAAGCAGTGGACAAATTCTTTCAAGATCATTGTCATCATTTAGCATCAGTTTTGTCATTGTAATCCCAAATTCTACAAAGTATAGTAAATGATTCTAGCATGACTATTAAGCCAAGTAAATACACCTAGGTAAGCCTATGATTCTTCTCAAAGGGTTTCATCCTATGGAGTTTTTTAAACTCCCCGAATTATGTGTGTTTGTAAACACGGATAATCAGCAGAGTTTTTCTCCCAGATATACCCCAAAGCCAGGGTGGAATTTTTTTACGTGGTTTTGGGTGAGTCCTAGTGTTTTTCGAGTATATGTATTTTTCATACTAAATAATGTGTATCTAGGAATCATTTAGTGCATGGCTACTCATATTTAGACACCATGGCTAAATTGTTTTATTATAGACACACTTAGAAGATGGAAAAATATTTATTCCGCTCTTAAGTCTTTCAATTAATTTTTCTCGCAAAAATAAAAGGAAAATAATTAGCCAAAAAATTAATTATGCTTTAGTCAAAATTATTAATTTGAGAGATTAAATTCTGTCCAAGTGGAAAATCATCAAAAATTCATGGGTCAAAAACGATTTTTAAAGGGAAATTAACCCTTTGTGTTGGATGGTGTTGTCCTTGATGTCCACCCATGGAGTTGACTGGGTTTGACTTTGACCAAAAACACCAGTCATTGATGCCAAATGGTTAATGAACACTTCCTAGTAATTGTTAGATTACATCAAGTTGGCAGCGCCACTGTTGGATGGTTGAAAACCCAAGTCCTAGGGTTTGGGTTCCCTGGATTGTGTACACTGACTTTGTCGAGGGTTTTTGAAGGGTCAAACCATTGAGTTTGGGTTGGAAATCTAGGTCATTAGAATCTCCTCGAATATATGTTTCTATTGATATGTGGTATGCGACATAAATCCTCCCGGTTTGAGAGAAAATTAAGTTTGAAGTTGGAGAACCCAATTTCTAGGCTAAAAACCTAAGGGATAGTGACATGACACCTTTGTTGAAGAAAGTGTAACTAGGTTTGGTCTTCATAAATGTAATTTTGATCTTTGTACTTGTAAAAGAAAAGAATTATTATGTTACTCAAGAATGGGTTTCTTGCCCATTTGATAGGTCAAGCACATGTTTAAGAGCTTCTAGGAAAGTCAAAGAGACAATGTAATTGTTGAAGACCCATGTGGGCATGTTACACTATGTAAATCTATGTATTAGAATCAAAGAAATATGTCAAAGGAGATCCTCCAAAGCAAAGACAAGTCACCTCTTCAAGTCGGCTCAAAGGAATGAATTTTTGGTGCACTTAAGGACATGTCAGCCTCACTAGCTCAAGTCAACCCAAATAGGAAGGACAGACTCCTATATATAGGGCAATTCGACCTCACCAATAGACCATCAAGCTACCACTGAAGTCAGCGAAGAAGAGAAGAAAGAAATCCGAATTTTTGGGACTATTTTAGGGCTTTTTTTGACACACCTGCAAAGGATAAAGGGATCATTCTGTTGCCATATCAGATCTGCAATTGCAGTCATAAGAAGTAGCTCGGTTGGGTTAGAAGAGATCAGCAATCCAAGACTCCTCATCAAGCGAAGAAGGGGACACCTAAAGCAAAGTAAAGAGGCAAGTAAAAAGGTCTATTTCAAGCCCTAGATCAGCCACATATGCGAATAAATCATATCTGCAGCAGGGTTAAGAGGACCAACCTCTAACTCAGAGATACACTAGAAGAAGAGGCTCATTATCTAGTCCAAGTGTCAAGGAGAAGAAATATTTCCAAGCAAAGGAAAGGAAGGCACCAAAGAAGAGGTCTCTAAGGAGACCTAGGGTTTCTGCAGTTGCCGGAAAAGGAGCGAAGGAAAGTGCCATCAGTTGCTGGAAGAAGTGCGAAGAAAGAGATCAAGGTGCAGTACAAAAGGAGGCATTGATTGAAGGACAAAAAGAAAGCTGCAAAAGAGAGACTGTGTCTTGTGCTTGGATGATCAATCGGTCAAGGGTCTAGGGTTTCGCATTTGTCAATTGAAGCTTCAATAAGAGAAATTTACAAGGGTTTTCCTCTCTAGGAGAGAGAGGCTTTGCCCTAGCTGATGTTGAAGTTTCTAATTTTACTTAGTTTAGAAACCCTTCATGCATTTTTTCTAATTTATTCCTACCTACTTGTTATTTACTTTAACACTAAGTTGCACGAAACGGGGAAACGGGGAAGCGAAACAAAACGCGGAAGTGAAACGAAACGCGACCTCCCCAAATTTTGGAAACGGGGAAACGCAAATATATATATATATATATATATATATATATATTAAAAACATTTAAAAATTATTAATATACATATGTGCAATCATAAAGCATTAATGATACATTTACTTAAACATTTTAACATTAAGATTAAATTTACATCACAATGATCACATTTACTCATGAGTCATCACATAATGAAAATAAAAATATAGGAACTGGAAAATCCAAAATCAGCCTTTATTTATATTAGTATATGAGGCTGCAAGTACAATAAAGACTATAAGGCTGCAAGAACTATAGAGACAAGTCACAAAAGACTAATCCTCATCATAACAATCCTCATCAAAAATAGAAGCAGCAGAATGCTCAACAGTGGATGGTGGTGCTGAAGAAGATGATGCACCAATTCCACTTCCAGAATCCTCCTCAATATTCAGGGCAGCAAGAGAGAGATCCAAATCACTGCTCACTGCTCAAAACACCAGCTACTGAAACAACTGCCAATCTCCAAGAGAAACTCCTTGTTGAATAGTGTGATGAGAGAATGAGAGGCACTGCTCTTTTATAACTTTAGAAATGGTTTCTAGAACAACTTAGAAACCCTAAAAAAATTTACAAACTAATTAGAAAAAAAAAAAATTTAAAAAACAAGTGATTTTTTGGAGGAAACGGGGCCCGTACGGCCTGGAAACGCGTTTCCGGCCGTACGGGCACGTTTCCATTTCGGGAAACGTGCCCGTACGGCCGGAAACGCGTTTCCAGGCCGTACGGTACGCGGAAACGCGTTTCCGTTTCGTTTCCGTACGGAAACGGACCCTCCCCCTGCGTTTCCTGCAACTTAGCTTTAACAAGTTATTTACAAAGTAAATACTGAAAATAAACACCAGTGCATGCTCAACATATTACAGATCAGCAACTAAAAGAAACAAGAACAAACATGCCACATGACACCATTATTTTTGGACCAATGTCCCCGGAAAAACCCAATAAGGGAAAACCGGTGCAGCTATTTGAGGGTTTTCTTATTAAGCAATATCAGAGTACAATCTAGGTGCTGAAACTGGCCTACCCAATAGAGAATTTTCTTAGCAGCTATACCTCACAGTTTGAGAGAAATCTCCTGGCTGAAACCCCGAAAAATCCTTCTTGCAGCTCCTCAGCACAAAACTGCTCTGCAACCCCAGCGTCTGCCAAAACTGGACTGCGTCAGCCCCTCTCTGTCTCACGCTAGTCCTATGTCAGCCTTTCTAGGCTTGTGTCAGCCCCAGGAGGCCCTGCATCAGCTCTGGGAGCCTCTGCCTCAGTTGCGCTGGCCCCTCTGGTGCTCTGCGCAGCACTTGGCTGCCTCTGCATGAGCCCTTGCTGGCTCTGCGTCACCCTCCTTGGTTGTTGCGCTGCTCTCCTGACACAATCTCTGCCTTCTTTGTTTCTCTGTACTCAATGCCCCTCAGCTGCTCTCCCGATCACTGATTCTATCTCTCTTAGCAAACCTCGCTCTAGAGAATAGAATGACTGATCATCTGGTGTACTTCTCCAAGTGACCCTCAAGCCTCCTCTTATACTTTTCCTATTGACATCTCAACGGCCGAGATTAAGTCCCTAATCAACGGCTAAGATCAAATCTAGCTTGATCCATGTCTTTTGGACCACTCTAACACAGATTCATATTAATACACATTAATATTTTATTTTCCCTAAGTTTAGACATAGGGACTCCATTAAAAATATTAATTATTTTAGTATCTCCTGATCTGTTTAAAATCTGCCCAAACCCTTTCTGGGTATTGGAGATCTCATGTGCCCCAACCTCTCCACCAATTTTCGCAGCTATAGCACATTCGATGCTACCCGAAATCAACACTCCCTCTTAGCGAGGATTGTGCTCTAGCAATACTCCTCACTAAGTATTACTCTGATCATCCGGCGTCGGTACTTGTGTTGATGCTAGGCCTTCCTGGCCAACATCCTCTGAACTGCTGCCTCCTGTACTGCTCCCCATGGTTTTGCCACTGCCACTACTGCATTTGTACGACAACTCCCTCTGCATCCGTGCTGCTGCTGGTCCTTTCTTCCAGCACTGCATCTGCACTGCACCTCCTCTCATCATGTTGCATCGTGCTACCCACTGCTGCACTGCAACTCAGTTACTGAGAAGTAAGTAACTGATCTCCCAACTTTGACCTCTTTGTTGGGCTAGAGACCCTCCTGATGCTGAAGCTCCCTCTGCCGCTGACAAGTGCTCCCTCTCTGACCTCTGCGCTGTTGCAACAACTCCCTGCATCTCGCACCGTTGCACACCTCTCTGTGCCATCCTACACTGGTGCAACACTCCCGTGCCTCTCGCACTGTTGCAGTGTGCTAGCCTCGCATTGTCTCGAGACTCCTGCACTGTAGCTCTCTCTGTCACTCCATCCGCATCCATCTCTACCAACTCAGCCAATCCTGCTACTCCTCTTCAGGGCTCCCGTAGGAAGGGATAATCCAAGAGGCTGGGTACCTCGAGGATCCTGCCCCTCATCGCCTGTAGTCCGCCTGACTACAGCTCGATGTCCCCCCACTTTCGCTCAAGTGGCGTGTGTGCACTCATGGCACAATCATCGTCTGTCAAAACTTCCTTCTCTACCCGTGCTGGCACTACCTTAGTCTCGGAAGGCTCTCCCTTACTCTTCTTCCTTGGGCACTAGGTCACATAATGACCCATCTCCCCATAGTGGAAGCACTTGATCTTGGAGAGATCCTTCTTCTTCCACTTCTCTTGCTTTCCCTCAGATGCTAGGGCCACATCCTCCTCCTCCTGCTGAACTTTGATCCCTTTGCTGCTGCTACTTGTCTTTGACTGTCGTCTGATCTCTTCCTGGCGAAGAGCTTCCCACATCTCGTCCCAAGGTAGGAGAGTTCCTCTGCCCAGGATACTCTGGACAAACACTTCCCAATCTTCTAAGATAGCATTCAGGGTTGTCCTCACCATAAGCTCTTGATCCGGTGTCACTCCTATAGCAGTCAACTGGTCTCGAATCTCATTCAGTCCTCCGAGGAAGGTGTCAATCGATTGACCCTTCTTCATCTGATACGACCTCATCTGGTTCTCGAGCAGCATTTTTCTCTGCACAGAAGTATGCTGGTAAAGGTTCTTGAGAGCCTCCCACATCTCAACTATCGTTTCCTTCTCGGCTATATGTGGTAGCACATGATCCTTGACCCCGTCAAGGAAAATGCACTTGACCCTCGCCATCGCCTCTTCATACTTGTCCTTATCATTAGGGTCGACTGGGATAGCTATAACCTTCAAGGCGAAGTTCTTGACACGATTCCTGTCAAGCATTGATAAGATTCTAGCCTTCCAGACTGTGGAGTTCGATGCTCCGTCCAGTCTATCCTGGTCGTCCCGTGTAGTGCCATGACGCTCCTCTACTTCCCTCCTGGAAGTTCTCTATTTGACTCCTCTGAGCCTCTACTTCCCATCTGGAAGTTCTCTTCTGGACTCCCTCTAAGTCCTGATTTCCCTCCTGGAAATCCTTCTGCCGCTTGTCGAGATGCCCCCTACTCTGATCGTCTTGTGCAACTGCACTGCTGATCCAGGTTCCTCGGCTAGAAACCCTCGGTAACAACTCCTCTGGCCCTGCTCTGTCAGGTACTGTTCTGACTACAGTACCTCACCAGCTCCACTCTACAATATTTCTGCAGCCTTCTAGACTCCAGCAACTGCCTCTCTGTGAACTGCGTCAACTCCTCTCTGCCTCACGCTGGCTCTGCATCACCCCAAATGGGTCTACGTCAGCCCTGGGATGCCCTGCATCAGCCCTCTAGCCCTCTGCGACAGCAATGCTGACCTCTCTGAGGCTCTGCGCAGCTCCCGGCTTCTTCTGCATGGCTCTGGCTGGCTCTGTGTCACAATTCTTGGCCTCTGCGCTGCTAGAAGCAGCTTATGTCTCCTTGGGACAGTTGTTTTCTGCTGCTATTGCTCCGCTCGGCTGATGTCTCTTAGTCCTCCTGTGATCTGCAATCACGCTCTGATACCATGTTGAAGTTTCTAAGTTTACTTAGTTTAGAAACCCTTCATGCACTTTTTCTGATTTATTCCTACCTACTTGTTATTTTCTTTAACAAGTTATTTACACAGTAGATACTGAAAATAAACACCAATGCATGCTCAACATATTACAGATCGGAAACTAAAAGAAACAAGAACAAACATGCCACATGACACCATTATTTTTGGACCAATATCCCCGGAAAAACCCAATGCGAGAAAACTAGTGCAGCTATATGAGGGTTTTCTTATTAAGAAATATCAGAGTATAATCTGGGTACCGAAACTGGCCTACCCAACAAAGCATTTCCTTAGCAGCTATACCTCACATTTTGAGAGAAATCTACTGGCTGAAACCCTGGAAAATCCTTCAGGCATCTCCTCAGCACAAAACTACTCTGCAACCCCAACGTCTACCCAAACTGGACTACGTCAGCCCCTCTCTGTCTCATGTTGGCCTTGCGTCAGCCTTTCTAGGCCTGCGTCAACCCCAAGAGGCCCTGTGTCAGTTCTGGGAGCCTCTACGTCAGCTGCGTTGGCCCCTCTGGTGCTTTGTGCAACACTTGGCTGCCTCTGCATGGTCCTGCGTGAGCCCTTGCTGGCTTTGCGTCACCCTCCTTGGCTACTGCACTAATCTCCCGCCACAATCTCTGCCTTCTCTGTTTCTTTGTACTCAATTCCCCTCAGTTGCTCTCCCGATCACTAATTCTATCTCTCTTAGCAAACCCCGCTCTAGAGAATAGAATGACTGATCATCTGGTGTACTTCTCCAAGTGACCCTCAAGCCTCCTCTTATACTTTTCCTGCTGACATCTCAACGGCCGAGATTAAGTCCCTAATTAACAGCTAAGATTAGATCTGGCTTGGTCCATGTCTTTTGGACCACTCTAACACAGATTCATATTAATACACATTAATATTTTATTTTCCCTAAGTTTAGACTTAGGGACTCCATTAAAAATATTAATTATTTTAATATCTTCTGATCTGTTTAGAATCTGCCCAAACCCTTTCTAGGTATTGGAGATCTCATGTGCCCCAACCTCTCCACCAATTTTCGTGGCTAGAGCACATCTGATGCTACCCCAAATCAATAGCTGAGAGCCAACATCTTGTGTTCTTGTCTCCTTTTTTTGGTAACTGTTTGATGAAGAAAGAAAACACACACTAATAATAATAAGAGAAGATTATGCTAATAAGAAAAGTAAAATGTACTTCACAAATAGTTATCATCATCAGAAGAATCTCATCATACCTAGATGCCCTAGACTCTTCAACATGGTATTAGAGGTAAGGTGACACATCAAGGAAGGCCATCTCAAGAACACACAAAGGTTGAAGCATGAAATCTACAAGCAAGGGTTCCAGATCCATCAAAGACAAGGAGGATTACCATCTCCTCTCCTAGATCCATCAAGAACGACTACCATCCTAAGAACAAAGAAAGAAGAAAGCCTTCCATCTGAAGGAATCTACAAGAAGGTACCTCCAAGAAGAGTCTCCATCAAAGATCCTTCATCTTCAAAGAAAGGCACCCAAAATATAGGTTCATCATTGAAGACCTCTAGATCTACACATTGAGAAGTTTTCATCAACAAGCAAATCTATCACAAGGCACCTTGAAGGAAGCATCATGAAGAACTCCAAAATCTAAGAAGTCGAATCATCAAATCTTCAAGGAAGCAACAAGATCGCTTCACAACAACTCTCTCAAGTAAGTATTTTTATGTCCTCTTCTGAACATATCAAAATGTCTTTTTGCAAGGAAAGCAACAAATTGGTTGGGACTGCTAATTTCCTTGCATGGAAAAAGAGGACTGATCTACTTCTCAAAGAAAATGAACTTATGGACTACATCAAAGGGAGTGTCACTGTTCCTGCTAAGGAACAAACTCAATCCCCAGCAAAGTACAATAAGGATGAAAAAAGGGCTCAAAGGATTCTGATAGAATCCATCAACGACCCTCTCATTCCTTATGTTTCCAAACTTGAAACATCTAAAGAAATCTATGATAAGCTGGTGGAGCTATTCTCAATTAGTACAACTAGAGAAGTGATATCGTTGTGTAATGAACTATATAAAATGAAGATCTCCAAGGAAGAAGGAATAGCTCCCTACTTCATGAAGGTCTCTAAGATGAGAGACCAACTGCAAGAACTAGGAGAAGTTATGTGAGATAGAGAAATGACAATTGTGGTGCTCAATGCATTATCTGAGGAATGGGGCAACTTCACATCAAGTATATATGCCAAGAAGGAAGCTACCTCGTTGAATGAACTTTGGTGTCTATGCAAAATTGAGGAGACTAGACTCAAAACCAAAGATGATGTGGGATCAAAGGAGCAAGTATTTGCTGCTATGGCCAAGAGAAAAGGAAAATTTAGCAAGTTTGGTCCATAGAGAAAGGGTAAAAGAGATATGCCCAAAGTTCAATGCTTTGGTTGCCAAGAGTATGGACATTATAAGAGGGATTGTCCTAACTTCAAGAAAAACAACAATAAGATAAAACGTGAAGAATCCCACATTACCCAAGAAGTCAAAGAAGAAGAGAAGGCAGAAGAAAGAGGACCCTCCAGATCTCTACTATGACTAAAATCAACTTCTTCACATAAGTCTTCTTTAAAGTTTTGGGTATCATAGGAACATGTAGTAGTAGGATAGAATGCATGATGTATGAGAATGGCACCTTCAGGAATATACGAGCATTATGTAGAGATAGCTCAAATAAAGATATTCATATAGGAAGGATGTAAGCATTGAATGACCTCATCAATGCATAAAGGAATGATCATGACCACGAAGAATCATCTTAGAAAGCTACTATCATCAACAAGAAGGAGCATTTTCAGAATACAGGATCCTCCGGTGGAATCTTCAATAGAGGGTTCATGACTTTTAGGAAAAGCAGATGTCTTGATAGGAATTCCACTTATGGGGGATTCAAGAAAAGGATGATATGTAGGCAAGGAAAGATGTGGCAAAGCAAAGGAGATTGAGGTAATCTCAATCTAGGAAGTTGTCAAAGGAAGTTGAGATGATCAAGGAAAGAACTAAGATGAGGTATGTATGCATCTATGTTTTCAGTTAGAATCATGTCATCATTTGTAAGCATGGGGAATTGCCCTAGAAGCATGATCAAGAATAATATGAGATCTCTTTCATTAAGATATGGGTGAAATCATGGTTCACACACTGAAAAAGATCAACATGAGAAATGATTGCCGGGAGAACCTATAAAGAAGCATGTGGGAAAAGAGATCAGGAATAAAAGAACACCATGGACACTAGGAACCAACATCCGACAGATTTGTTAAAGACATCTCCTGAAAGAAGGAAAGAGTACTTTGACAAAGGAAGAAAAATATCAAAGGACCCTTGACACCTGGAGAGGCCTTGGAAATATAAATATGCAAAATGTTGATGATTCAAGCCAACAAGATGGCATGATGGAAAGCCATCTCGTAAGGTACTATTTGATTCAATGTTATGCTTTGATTTATTGAATAATATTTGGATAGGTTCATGCAGGGCTACTGGAACAAGGGTTGTAAGTACAAGTACAACTAGCATTCATGTGGTGAAGAGAAATTCCTTAAAGAAACATGACGAACAAGAAGTAGCCATATGACGAAGGTTCCAGACATGTAGCAAGAAGGCCAATTTCCATGAAGAAAGGAATGACATGACAAACTATGAAGGAAAGTGATCGATAGTTGATGCCCTACAAGGAAGAATCTCAACTGAATTTCATGATATCGAGGAAAGAAAGTGATCAAGCAGCTGAAGGACCCATAAGAAGAAGTTGTTGATGAATAAGGAGAGTCCCTAGTTGAAGAGGGAGCTCTGACAAGTCCCTAATTAAGAGGGACCTTGGGCAAGTTCCTGGTCAGAAGGAACTTGGGTACATTCCTTTACAGGGATGAGCATATCTTCCCTAGCTTAGAGGGAGAGATAGACACAACATTCTTGTCTTCATTGGGGAAGAAAGAATGGAGAATTGGGTAATCATTTGGCATTCGATGCTCTTTGAGGATGTGTAGGGCATCCAAGATAAGAGTAGGCAAGAAGACTGATATTCTTTAAGGGCTGGGAACCCAAGACAAAGATAGTCCTAGAAGGTCATACTCAGTGAACACCCGGGTGGGTATGTACCTTGGGAGACAATGATGAAGGTGTCCATAGTCATTGGTCTTGCCAACATTGTGCTCTGATCTAATGAGAGATAGAGTTGTCAATCAAGGCCTTGTTGTGGAAACAATGTTGGTTACTATGATGCTAGAACAGATGGATTGCCAAACTTGTTTCTCTTATGTGAATTCTTTAGATTGAAAATGCCCAAACACCTTGTAATGATTTATGAATACCTCCCTAGTTAAGAGGGAGTGTTGAAGAAAGTGTAACTAGGTTCGGTCTTCATAAATGTAATTTTGATCTTTGTACTTGTAAAAGAAAAGAATTATTATTTTTTGTCATTATCAAGAATGGGTAACTTGCCCATTTGATAGGTCAAGCACATATTTAAGTGCTTCTAGGAAAGTCAAAGAGTCAATGTAATTGTTGAAGACCCATGTGGGCATGTTACACTATGTAAATCTATGTATTAGAGTCAAAGAAATATGTCAAAAGAGATCCTCCAAAGCAAAGACAAGTCTCCTCTTCAAGTCAGCTCAAAGAAATGAATTTTTTGGTGCACTTAAGGACATGTCTGCCTCACTAGCTCAAGTCGGCCCAAATAGGAGGTACAGACTCCTATATATAGGGCAGTTCGACCTCACCAATAGACCATCAAGCTATCTCTGAAGTCAGCGAAGAAGAGGGTCAAGAAGGAGGTGCGAAGAAGAGAAAAAGGTTGCTTCTAGGCCAGCGAAGAAGAGAAGAAAGAAATCCGAATTTTTGGGACTGTTTTAGGGCTCTTTTTTATCACACGTGTGAAGGAGAAAGGGATCATTCTGCTGCCATATCAGATCTGCAATTGCAGTCATAAGAAGTAGCTCAGTTGGGCTAGAAGAGATCAGCAATCCAAGTCTCCTCATCAAGCGAAGAAGGGGACACCTAAAGTGAAGTAAAGAGGCAAGTAAAAAGGTCTATTTTAAGCCCTAGATCAGCCACACGTGCAAAGAAATCAGATCTGCAGTAGGGTTAAGAGGATCAGCCTCTAACTCAGAGATACACTAGAAGAAGAGGCTCATTATCTAGTCCAAGTCTCAAGGAGAAGAAGGATTTCCAAGCAAAGGATAAGAAGGCACCCAAGAAGAGGTCTTTAAGGAGACCTAGGATTTCTGCAGTTGCCGGAAAAGAAGCGAAGGAAAGTGCCATCAGTTGCTGGAAGAAGTGCAAAGAAAAAGATCAAGGTGCAGTACAGAAGGAGGTATTGATTGAAGGATAAAAAGGAAGTTGCAAAAGAGAGATTGTGTCTTGTGCTTGGATGATCTACCGGTCAAGAGTCTAGGGTTTGACATTTGTCAATTGAAGCTTCAATAAGAGAAATTTACAGAAGGGTTTTCATCTCTAAGAGAGGGAGTTTTTGCCCTGGCTGAGAGCCAACATCTTGTGTTCTTGCCTCCTTCTGTTTTGGTAACTGTTTGATGAAGAAAGAAAACACACACTAATAATAATAAGAGAAGATTGTGCCAATAAGAAGAGTAAAAAGTACTTCACAAATAGTTATCATCATTAGAAGAATCTCATCATACCTAGATGCCCTAGACTCTTCAACAACCTTATCATTTATTCTTCGACAGTTGTCAATATATGACAATGATTCTTACCGCAATCTCATTGTGTATAAGTTGAATAACTTCAAGAACCAAAGGCAATAAAACAATCATTGACTTCACAACCTAGGTAGAACTATATGCACTAAGTCAATCATTGATTTCAAATTTCTAGTGGAATTAAAAATATTTCTAGACAAACATTAAACGGTTAGTTAGGGTTAATCATCTTATGGAAAGGCAACATAATTATGAGAGGGGTTATCCATCTCTAAAAATCTATATTCCTTCATTAAAAAGGGTAAGAGATCTTCCCTTAGAAATAAGGGTAAGTTTTGTATTAAGCTAAATAACATTAATAAAACTAAAGAAAATATTTTTAAACTTCTAAACATCTCCAACGTTCACCTAATAAGAAGCCCTTACTTATCCCTCCAAAATCCTATAAAAAGAGACCTTAAAGCCTCCTAAAACACATTAATTTTTCAACGATATAACATTTCTTTCTCTCTGAAATTTTCGTCCACAATAAACGATTCATGTGGCAATTTAAGGTTCGATTCTCTGTGGCTAGGGCAGCAACTTCACTCCACCTTTATCTAATCTGCTCGGCCTTCAAGGTAAGTTCACTTTTGTTTATCATTGGTATTGGATAAGGCATTACAGCCCTCCGTCCTCCCATTAAATTTTTGTTGCAGACTTTCTTCCCTGTGGTTAGGGCACACTTTCAAGAACTAGCAAAGTGTAAGATTCAGTTGATTTGCTGGACAGACTTTGTTTTTATTGCTTCAGAAAAAAATTGTGGCTTGCTCTGGATGACGGGTTGGAAAGGCAACTTGTAGGAAGAAGACCAAATGTCTGTTTGTGTGAAACCCTCATCCCTCAACGAGGGCTAGGCTGCAGGCTTATTGTGACAATGGTTTGATTTTGAACTAGCGAAGGCCAGTTAGGTTAAGGCATGTCCTTCTTGCATTACAAAACTCTGCCTTCAAGGGCTTCAACCAAAGCAGTTTAATTATTTCAGGTACTGTCCTATTCCTGCGGCTAGGGCAACCTCTAAGATGCAAGGGTTCTGATCAGCATAGTTAACAAATTATGTGACTATATTCTCCTTTGTGATAGTGACTTGTGATGTGATTGCAATGGTTACCTTGACTTATAAACTTGATGCCTTATAGCGACACCTACAATCACATAACAAAGCAGAGTTGGACTTAATGATCTAGAATATGCGTATCCAGCAGTTAGACAACAGTGAAGAAGCATAACCTTGAGTGAAAGACATCCTGTGTATATGACAGGACATTAACATATAGTGACTATACGTTATGAACACATTGATATTACTGTAACATCTTAATTTGACTTGACATGATAGTGATGAATGAAACTGATTATGGCAGTGACATAATGTAATATTCCTAATTAGCCATGGCTAATTGGAATATTCGATTTTGCTCAGTTTTTGCCTTCTATAGTTATTTATAAATAAAAAGGTGAGGAAAAGGGGGACATAACTCACCTTTAGAATAAAGTCACTTCCTAGTAGCACAACGTTGTGACTTAAAGGGGAGCCAAGTGGGCCAAAAGACCACACAGAGATGAGGCCCACGCAAACACTTGGAGGGACTGCGCAGATGGAAAGGATCACGTGGCAAGAAAGGGACTGCGTTGGAGGTGGTGGGCCTTGGGATTGAGAGAGGCCAACGCTATAAAGGACAGGGAAGGCTCGTCATTTTGTCATTCAAGTATGTGCATTTGAGCTAGTCACTTCGACTTAGAGCACGCTGGCTATTTAGCTGGTCTGCAGCACTGTTTAGTGCATCGAGTGTCTCCGTTCAGAGATCTCACCCTTAGCCCCGGGGGACTTTGAGTGCCTGCTCGGGCAAGGTAGTTTTCAACAGTCTTTTGCAGGAGGACTGATCTTTGGAGGGAGGAGGAACTGACCATTTTGGATAACTGCGCAGTCTTGAGAGAGGGACGCAGTTCTTTTGGTGGGAGTTCTGGATTGAGGGTTTTGCGGAGGATTTGAGCTGGGAGATTGAGCAGGGGATCAGCCCTTGCATATTGGAGGATTTTGGTAGAGTTTCAGGTGGAGTTTTGGAGGATTATATTCAGTGGCAGCGCAGAGCCTTGAGGGACAGCATAGATCCCCAAGGGGGTGATTTTCGGGGGTCTGCTATTTCAGAAAAGCTTTCTGGGTTTTCTGGGTTTCTTGAGTAGAATCTGGTTCTAGAATTTCAGCATTTTCTGAGGAGGGGAACAGCCCCAAATCCTCATTTGATTTCCAGCAGTAGCAGCAGCACAGCAGTTCTCCAGCAGCGTGGACGCAGTTCAGAGAGAGGCCATTCCTTTGCTATTCTGAGTGTATTTATTCACTTGCCTTGTGCAAGTCGAGGTTATACCTGTCTGATCACCTCTTGTACTCTTTCCATTACTCAGTATAATAAAATGGCTTAGCATTTCTCTCTGCATTTCTTGAGTATCTGCTTATATTTCATGTTCACATTATTATATGTTGTACCACTGTTATTTTTATCACTTTGAGTTTCCGGTCACTATATCATTTAGACGTGTTTGGTTGGAGTTTGCTTGGGTTTGAGGGATACTCCGGAAACGGGATATTACAATGGTATCAGAGCATAGATCTGGCTCAGCCTGTGGAGCTAGCAATCTATGACACCGGGGGAAAAGCTCTACATCTGTTACAGAGGTAGGAGATACAGAGACACTAGGCGTAGGTTGGAGAACACCTACGGAGAGGGAGACTGTGTTCGGGTGGTGGACACAGAACAGGAGGAGCCTGTGGTGGACGCAGAGCAGGAGGAGCCGATGGCAGATGATGACGGGAAGAAATTTGCGGACATGCTCCCCAAATCAGTGCAGGATCTGTCGAGGCAAATCGAGATGATGGGGCAGAGATTCATGGCAGTGGAGGCTAGACAGCGTGAGAGCCCACGAGTTTTCCAGGTTGTAGAGGGATCGGGTGCATCTCACCATTTGCCAGAGCAGGGTGCCATTTAGTGTGATACTACTCAGCAGGTGGCCTCACATGCCCTTATATGCTCTACCATGCCCACTTTCCTAGGAGCAGATACGGAGGTCGGAGAGCAGATACGGGGGCCGGAGCACAGCAAGAGGCAGAGCCCGGACATATGGGCGATTATTTTGCGGAGTACCAGGCCTATGGGCAAGAGTTCAGGGATGCTCTCTCATTCAGAGACTTTGTTCAGCTCCAGCGGGATAGTAGACCCCGCGACCATCACAAAGGATACCGACATTATCATGATGGAGACACCCACCGCACAACTAGTAGATTTCACTTACCTACGTTTGATGGCTCATCAAACAGTTCGGCAAAGTCTTGGGTGGAGAAGCTGGACATGTATTTCTAGCTTAACCAGATGTCAGAGACAAAGGCCATCAAGGTGGCTACATTACATTTGGATGGTGAGGCCCAGGACTGGTGGTTCCATGGGTTGGTTACACTTAGACACTCCACAATGACGACATATGCCAAGTTCACCAGGAGACTGATAGAGAGGTTTGACCGAAGGGATCCGGAACAGCATTTTGTTGAGCTGACGAGGCTCAAACAGACCGGAAACCCAGAGACCTACATTGCAGACTTCTTGAGGGTTTCAGTGATGGTGCCCGATCTATCCACGGCACGGAGGATCTAGATGTATGTTGAGGGGTTAGGAGAGCCACTTCGGGGTCTAGTAAGGTCCACTAGACCAACCACACTCCAGGATGCTATTAGCAGGACCCGGGACTTACAGGATGCCTTACCCAGGACCCGGACACCTTACCCCCAGAGACAGGCTTTCCAGCCTAAGGGGAAGGATGTGAGGATTCCGCCTCCAAAGGGGAATCCAGGACGAGCACAGATTGATGATGATGCCAGGAGGGAGTTGAAGAAGAAGCGGTTGTGCTTTACCTGTCAGGAGCCGTGGGCACCGGGACATAGATGTGCTGCTGGCAAGGCACATTTTATTGAGGTCTTCTCCGAGAGCAGCGGGGAAGAGGATGAGGAGGATGATGTGGAGGCAGGAGGTAGTCATGTCGCGCAGGATCGCTTGCCACCTCCACCACCAGCAGCAGGTGGTGCAGCTTTTGCACCTACCGGAGGGGCCCTTGCAACATTGCGAGGAGTCCCCAAGTATTTGACGTTGCGCGTACGGGGGACAGTACATGGCCAGCGGGTATCAGTTTTGGTTGACAGTGGGGCAACCCACAACTTCATCGATGCACAGATGGTTGAGCGGAGAGGTATACAGACAGAGAGCTTCGATGGCTTTTCAGTTTTGGTCCCAGGAGATCAGACCATGGTGTGTGCTCATTATGTTCCAGAGTTATCAGTGACGATGGGCACCTACACACTGACTGACCACTTTTTCGTGGTCGATATTCCGGACACCAACATGATATTGGGTGTTTAGTGGCTTATCACTCTAGGGAAGGTCACGACAGATTGGAAGACCCTAGAGATGGAGTGGGATGATGAGAAGACAGGGAAGCATGAGAAGATACGGGGACAACACACATATCCGCCTCAGACTATTTCAGCTCATCGGATGGAGGCAGTCTTCCAGAAGGGAGACGTAGAGTGGGCAGTGGAGCTGTGTGCATCAGAGGCAGGGATTATAGGGCATGCAGTGCACCCAGAGATACAGTCCATCCTTGACAGGTATGCCACAGTATTTGGGGAGATTCCGCCAGGACAGCCACCGCACTGGGGGTTTGAGCACACCATTAAGCTTGTGCAGGGCATACAAGCAATGATTACCACCCCCTATAGGCATCCCAAGGCCTATAGGGATGAGATTGAGCTGGCCATTTAGGAGTTGTTGGCTCTTGGGCACATTCGGCTGAGCACGAGTCCTTTTGCTTCTTCTGTGGTGTTGGTGAAGAAGAAGGACGTCACATTGAGGATGTGCATTGACTACAGGGCCCTGAACAAGAAGACCCTGAAGAACAGGTACCCATACCCAGGATTGATGAGTTGATGGATGAGTTGAGAGGAGCCCGGTTCTTCACAAAGATTGATTTGAGATCTGGATACCATCAGATTCGCGTGAGGGAACAGGACATTCCCAAGACCGCCTTCAGGTGTCACTATGGGCACTTTGAGTTTTTGGTGATGCCTTTTGGGCTAACCAACGCCCCAGCTACATTCCAGTCTTGGATGAATCACATCTTCCGCAGTCACTTGAGGAAGTTTGTGTTGGTATTCTTTGATGATATACCCATTTACAGCAGGACTTGGGAGGAGCATCTCCAGCAGATTGAGACAGTGTTGCGCATCTTGGAGGAGCAGCAGTTCTATGCCAAGCTCTCCAAGTGTGAGTTTGGATTGACGGAGATGTTGTACTTGGGACACATCATAAGGGTGGACGGAGTGAGAGTCTACGAGGAGAAGATTAGGGCCATCAGAGATTGGTCGGAGTCAAGGAATGTGACGAAACTTCGGGGATTCATTGGTATTTGTACTTACTACTGGAATTTCGTCAAGAGTTTCTCACAACTTGTTGCACCCCTGACAGATTTGACGAGGAAAGGGGCATTCAGTTGGTCGGATACAGCGCAGCGAGCCTTTGACAGGCTCAAGGAGGTGATGAGCAGCTGCCCAGTCATTGTATTGCCAGATTTTTCGCAGCCATTTGTTTTGGACTGTGATGCGTCGGGAGAGGCGATCGGCGCAGTATTGATGCAAGGAGGTCACCCTATAGCCTTTGAGATCCGGAAGCTCCTTCCGCACAAGAGGTTGTATTCTATATACGACGAGATGCTGGCCATCATGCATGCATTGGCTAAGTTCCGGCAGTATTTAGTGGATAACAGGTTCAAGGTGAGGACTGATCACAACAGCCTCAGGTTCTTTTTGGAGTAGAAGCAGCTACAGGAGAGGCAGCAGAAGTGGATCAGTAAGATCCAAGCATATGACTTTGACATTGAGTATGTCAAGGGTAAGAACAACGTGGTAGCAGATGCCCTTTCACGTAGACCAGCCACGTTGTCTCTTATGATCTTGGACACACACTAGAGGGCTTGACTCTTAGTAGAGTACTCCAAGTACAGATTTGCATGTGAGGTTCTGGATGGGCAGGTGGTGGATGACAAGTACAGGGTGATCGATGAGATCATTTACTATAGGGATCGGATCTTCTTCATTGAGGGATCTCAGCTCAAGAAGAAGATACGCCAGGCATCACATGATTCACCTTTGGCCGGCCATCAGGGGTTTACCAAGACCTACAGGGCCATTAGAGAGAGGTTCTCATGGAAGGGCCACAAGGAGGACGTACTCCAGCATATCTGGGAGTGCGAAGTTTGCCAGAGGAACAAGGGGGAGATGAGCCATCCCGCAGGATTATTGCAACCTCTTCCCATTCCAGAGGGGAAATGGGAGTGTATTTCGATGGACTTCATCGCAGGGTTGCCCATGGTACAGGGCAAGGATTGCATCTTTGTCGTCGTTGATAGACTGACGAAGTACTCACACTTTTTCACCGTATCCGCACAGTACACAGCAGCACAGGTGGCCGAGCTGTTCTTCAGAGAGATCTTCAGGTTACATGGTCTTCCCAAGACCATCACCAGTGAAAGGGACAGTCGTTTCATGGGTGGATTTTGGCAGGAGCTTTTCCAGTTGGTGGGGATGGAGTTGACATCGAATACCAGTTATCACCCACAGACAGACGGGCAGACAAAAATAGTTAACAAGTGGCTGGAGGGCTACTTGCGTAACTATGTCAGTGGGCAACAGCGAGCATGGCTGAAGTGGCTGCATCTGGGGGAGTACTGCTACAACACTACACATCACATGTCCATTGGTATGTCACCCTTCTATGCTTTGTATGGATATCATCCCTTATCTTTTGTTGACGTGATGTTTGGTGCTAGCAAGGCTCCGAGAGTCAAGATTTGATCCAAGAGAGTCAGGATATTCTCCGAGCTCTCAAGGATAATATGGCTACTGCACAGAACTAGCAGACGCTGTATACCGACAGGGGTCGGGTGGAGAGACAGTTTGAGGTAGGGGACTTGGTCTACCTACGGTTACAGCCATACCGACAGTCGTCACTGAAGCAGAAGGGGGCTAAAAAGCTCAAGCCCCGCTTTTATGGCCCATACAAGGTGATACGCAGGATTGGACAGGTTAAGTATGAGTTGGAGCTGCCCCAAGGCAGCAAGATTCATAACGTCTTTCATGTATCATGCCTGAAGAAGGCATTGGGACAGCATGTGACAGTGACAGATGAGCTACCGCCCACGGATGATGAGGGGCATTTGGTGTTGCAGCCAGAGGCTATTATTGATACCAGGGAGAGGCAGCTACGGAGCAGGACGGTCCGGGAATTCTTGGTGAGGTGGAAGAATTTACCAGATGAGGATGCCACTTGGGAGAGTGAGAAGATTTTGCAGCAACCGTCACTTCAGTTGCTTGAGGACAAGCAACATTTTGCCGGGGGAGACTGTAATATTCCTAATTAGCCATGGCTAATTGGAATATTCGATTTTGCTCAATTTTGCCTTCTATAGTTATTTATAAATAAAAAGGTGAGGAAAAGGGGGACATAACTCACCTTTGGAATAAAGTCACTTCTTAGTAGCACAATGTTGTGACTTAAAGGGGAGCCAAGGGGGCCAAAGGACCATGCAGAGATGAGGCCCACGCAGATACTTGAAGGGACTGCGCAGATGGAAAGGAACACGTGGCAAGAAAGGGACTGCGTTGGAGGAGGTGGGCCTTGGGATTGAGAGAGGCCAACGCTATAAAGGAGAGGGAAGCCTCGTCATTTTGTCATTCGATTATGTGCATTTGAGCTAGTCACTTCAACTTAGAGCACGCTGGCTGTTTAGCTGGTCTGCAGCACTGTTTAGTGCATCGAGTGTCTCCGTTTTGAGATCTCACCCTTAGCCCCAGGGGACTTCGAGTGCCTGCTCGGGCAAGGTAGTTTTCAGCAGTCTTTTGCAAGAGGATTGATCTTTGGAGGGAGGAGGAACTGAGCATTTTGGATAATTGCGCAGTCTTGAGAGAGGGACGCAGTTCTTTTGGTGGGAGTTCCAGATTGAGGGTTTTGCGGAGGATTTGAGCTGGGAGATTGAGCAGGGGATCAGCCCTTGCATATTGGAGGATTTTGGTAGAGTTTTAGGTGGAGTTTTGGAGGATTCTATTCAGTGGCAGCACAGAGCCTTGAGGGACAGCGTAGATCCCCAAGGGGGTGATTTTCGGGGGTCGGCTATTTCAGAAAAGCTTTCTAGGTCTTTCTGGGTTTCTTGAGTAGAGTCTGATTCCAGAGTTTCAGCATTTTCTGAGGGGAACAGCCCCAAATCCTCATTTGATTTCCAGCAGTAGCAGCAGCACGACAATTCTCCGACAGCTTGGATGCAGTTCAGAGAGAGGCCATTCCTTTGCTATTCTGAGTGTATTTCTTCACTTGCCTTGTGCAAGTCGAAGTGCTACCTATTTGATCACCTCTTGTACTCTTTCCATTACTCAGTATAATAAAATGGCTTAGCATTTCTCTCTACATTTCTTGAGTATCTGCTTATATTTCATGTTCACATTATTATATGTTGTACCATTGTTATTTTTATCACTTTGAGTTTCCCGGTCACTATATCATTTAGACGTGTTTGGTTGGAGTTTGCTTGGGTTCGAGGGATATTCCGGAAACGGGATATTACACATAACGTTGACTGTGATAATGTTGAAGCAACAACATTCATATACTATATGTCTTTTGTAATAGCTATGCTTGTTGACAAAACTGAGAAGGGTGAATTGAGTTAATACCTAGACATAACTAATGGACCTAACATACAAATGCTTAACATTTGACCTGATACCTTAACTATGTTAAGTTTGACTCATAAACTGATAAATGCTTGACAGTGAGTTGACAATTGTTAGTTGTAACAAAAATTGACTTGACATTGTGACTTTGTAAGACAATGCAACAGTGAAGTAAAGTAACTCCTCGAGTGTAGATATGCACATGTGACAGCAGCTCTTGTGTACGACATTATCATGACAATATCTATGTGTGACAATGCATTGACATGATCCATTGACCTAACTTGACTTGACAAGTTGTGAATAGTATAACTTAAGATAACAGTGATTTATGTATGTGTTACAGTTAGACTTGAGTTGACATTGGTACATGAACATGGCCTTATGTCAGTAAGCATTGATGTAACAACTAGAGTATACAAAGACTTGAATGCAATAGCTAAGCATATGATGAACTTGACTGGTAACATGACAGTTGACAAATGTCTTGACTTTGACTTGACTTGACTTGACAATATATGATAGCAATACATTACTTAGTTACTATTAGATATGACATTGACAGTGAGTTGACACCTTGACTTTGACTTGACCTATAGATTGAGGTACATAGATATATGACAATGATGACCTACGGATTTACCTTGTAGTAATGACCTAGGGATTTGTGTACAATGACACAATTGTAACCTTGCAGGGTAGCAGATAAAGAAGCAAATAGAAGAAGCAACTTGTCTCATAGGCTATCTTTAGCCTCGTGGATGTTAAAATAATTTCTTTCTTTCTTCTTTCATTCAGTTGTACAACATATTGATGTAAAGATGGACAGCAGGATTTGATCAGCTGAGCAACAATGTTTACACGTATGTTGGTAGCTCTCCGAGGGCAAAGCTTGAGAGCATTGGTTGCAGGTCATAGGGATGACCTGAGGCACCTTGGTTTGTGCCATCATTTGATAGCAGTGCCAGATGGTTGCAACATTGTGAGCGGTATGGAACAGTGACGCAGCGTGAAGTATGATTTTCTGCGTATGAGCCTTGATACTTATTCATTCGTGACATGCAATGGTAGCCATCATTGTGAGCTCTTGATGTTGAGTAGTGATCAAATGTGCAGTGATTTATGTGTGCAGTGACAGTATCAGTTTGAGCAACAACAGTGATGTACAATTCTCAATGATGTGCAGTGATCAGTGATGAGCAGTGTTCAGTGATATTCAGTGGGTTGACTTGGCAGTGGTCAATTGAGTAGTTTTGTGCAGCAGGACTTGAAGGGATATACATATCTTTCAGAGCATTATTATTTTCATTACAAACTTCTTATATTGATTCAAAGCACAGGGGGATCCAGTCTAAAAAATGTGAAATGTGGTTCGCCGACTCTTCATGGTGGCAAGGTGGTGCAAGGCAAGTGATTGGAGTCACCTTCAGGTTGTGTCCTAAGAACACTTTAGGGTGGCAGGGTGGTGCTAGGGCAAGTTGTAGCCTACACAGTGTTGAAGAATCTAGGGAAATCAGAATTAAAGTGATTCTTCTTGACATGATAACAATTTGTGAAGTTCTTTTGCAATTTTTCTTAGCTTGATCTTCTTATTATTATTAGTGTGTGTGATTACTTCATCAAACTGCTATCAAAAACAAAGAGACAAGAACACAAGATATTTGGCTTTCTGCCAAGGCCAAAACCTCTCCCTCTTGGAGAGGAAAACCCACACAAAATTCTTCTTATAGAGATTCCAATTGACGAATACCAAGACCATGACCCTTGACCTATTCTGCCACTCCAAGACCAAGACATCAATCCCTTTCTTTGTCATTGTTGAGATCATCATCATCACTGCTTCTATACTTACGTCATCACAATACCGATGCACCTTCACTGAGATCATCCTTGCAGCTCCTTCACTGAGATCATCATTGATGTACCTTCATTGAGGTCATCATTGTTGCAGCGCTGATACCTTCACAACAGTACCACCGAGATCATTTACTATTGCATCTTTCCTGCACCGAGATCATTGCTATACCATCGAGACATATGAGAGTTATATCGAGATCAAAATCATGATCCTATAACTACCATGATTACATCTATGCCAGGATCAAGACTGTGTATGAGAACATATCACAGAGATCCTTCCTTATCACGAATATATCAAGACTGTGACAATATTTAATATGTTTATACAGTGATCACCAAGTATATGACTATGTCTAGAATGAATGTCGAGATAGTGTGTTGTTGTGAGATCACTGAGATTCATGAATGTCGAGGCTGCTAGGAGACAGGTCCGAATCCCTTTCCACTGTGATATCCATCGAGACTTTACTTTTCACAATTATGTCGACACTGTACCCCTGTGGTACCATCCGAAAGAGCAGAGATCTCAAGGATTACGAAGTCTTGAGACCATCTTTATGCCGAGGCTATCTTACTGTTCCATGCCTCTCCATCCATAGTCTTGAATAGCTGCCTTCCTGAAATGCGGATCTATGCTCCTATACCCATCCGAGATCTCCTTCCTGTGCCTCATACCCAACTGAAATTTCAGAGAAGAATGTGAGTTCTATGCTTAAGATTTGTGTATACCCTAGCCACGTATTTATAGTGGTTGCTCCTTGCAAATAAGCCGACTTGTCAAGTGAAACGTTGTGTCTCCTCATTCTGAGACAACATGACATTTAATATATATATATTGAGGCCAACATGATGATCTACTTGTTGTTTTGCTTGCAGACTTCATTGTGCTAGCTTTTGGAGGATTGATCTTGGTCTTGGAGGGATGCTCTAGGCTTGAATATATTTTACATAGGCTCATGAGGAGCTCCTTCATACATGACTTGACTCTTTGACATATTAATAAATCCTAAAGACATCAAGAAGAAGTCTTTGACCTAATGACACTTCTTGCTCATGAAACCCATGCAACAAGGCATACAAAATAATTTTTTTTTATTTTTTTATTACATCATTCACAAAGATCAAATCATTATGAAGATTGAACCTACTTACACTTTCTTCAACACTCCCTCTTCACTAGGGAGGTATTCATAATGGTACTTGGTCATTCTCAATCTGAAGAATTTTTCATAAAAAGAATTGGATTTGCAATCCATCTGTTATAGCATCATTTCAACCAACATTGTTTTCATATAGCAAGGCCTTAACTAACAGCTCTATCTCTCACTTAGATCAGAGCACACATTGTTGGTGAGACCAATGACTAATAGACACGCATCATCATTGTCTCGCTTAAGGTCATACCCACTCGGGTGTTCTCCGAGTATGCCCTACTAGGACTATTCTCATCTTGGGTTCCCAGACCTCAAGAATATCGGTCCTCTTGCCCACTCTTGTCTTGGATGCCCTACCACATCCTCAAAGAGTGTCGGATGCCAGATGATTACACAATCCTCCATTCTTTCTTCGAAACTGAAGACAAGAATGTTGTGTCTAACTCTCCCTCTTAACCAAGGATGAGTTCCAACTTCCAAGTTTCTCTTTACTCAGAAACTTACTCATTTTCCTTTACTCATAGGAACCTTCGAGAGCTCCCTCTTAAACAGGGACTCTAGCATCAGTAATTTATAGGGTCTTCTAGTTGACTTATGATTGAAGACCTCAATGTCATCAATTTCTTCATATGTAGGGTTTAGCCATCCATCACTTTCCTCCATCATGTCATTCCTTCTTTCCTGAAAAGTATCCTCCTTGGGTTTACATCTGGGGCTTCTTCCATAGGGCCATCTATCTTCACTTTTCCTTCAATGGTGAGTGCTCTAGATCACAACGTACATAATTGTGACATCCTTCACAACTCTCCTTACCTTGGCCCTGCACACGTACCGACTTTCTCCAAGAGGTCAGAAACCAAAAACAAATCACATATTACCTTTTTGGTGATGGCCTTTTCTAGTGACATCTTCTTGTAGGTATCAACACCCTGCATACATGTTGACACATCTCCCAAAGATATATGTTGTCAAGGGTCTTCATCTTTTCAGACTTCCATCAGAGTCTTCATATCTTTCCGGGAGATTTCCTAGTCAAATCTTCCTGATCCTTTGGATGTTGATTGCCTTCATCATGGTTGCATATTTCACGATCTCTTCCATCCTCACACCTTCCATTCCCAGGAG
This sequence comes from Pinus tabuliformis, assembly GCA_031772625.1. Taxonomy (NCBI): domain Eukaryota; kingdom Viridiplantae; phylum Streptophyta; class Pinopsida; order Pinales; family Pinaceae; genus Pinus; species Pinus tabuliformis. The sequence continues at coordinate 780,457,399 of CM062820.1, read as the reverse complement.
CTTTCAATCAGAGTTTCTTAATTGTAGTCAGCCACCTCATACTTCATATGAGGACATATTATGTTGATTTCATCTAGTGTGACTTAAGCCTTCCTGCATCCTTTCAGAGGAGGAGATCCTTTTTCTCTTGATCATGCTTGATCCATGTTACCTGCAACCATATGACATGATATTACAATATTAAACACAAGCATACATACCTCATTTTACCTTTAGGTCATCTAGGCTCCTTCCAGCAGCTTCCTTGATTGAAAAGATCTTCAATCCCTTGATATGCTTCATTTCTCATGTCATCAGACCTTCATCTCATGAATTCCACAAGTTGGATTTCCTTATGAAACATTTGTTGCCTTCCCAAATTAGTGAATCCTCCGTTGAGGTTTCTATCAGAGAATCTTGAGGATCTTGAATGTCTCCATCTTGCAAACGTTTTCCCTTTTGACTTCTTGTCCTTTCCTTTGATATCCAATGAGATTCCCAAGAGCTATTGTTAAGTTATGGTATGTTCTATGCTTATAACAGTTTACTTCTTTTTCTTATTATATTCCACCGATTAGCAATCACATGTACATAAAGTAAAGTGCAGATAGAACATTAAACGATCGACAGAAAACAAGCCAAGACAAGAGACACAAGATGCGGCGGCTAGCCAGGGACAAACCCCACAATGTGTGGGGAAACCCTTTGATCAAATCTACTTTTATCTTCAATAATTCAGTAGAGAGAAATAGTACAATAAATCTGATTCATATCAGCAGTAGCAAACCCTATCTCAGTAGCATCAACATTAGCGGCTTCATTATCAAACTAGGGCAGACCATATCCCACAAACCGACAGTCGGATTGACTTCATTCCACCACCAAAAGTTTCAGCTTCCAGAGGAGGTTCAGATGAACCTACAACGCAGTTCAGATGAGATCTTCTAGGCCACGCAAGTCAATCTTTACTTCTGCAGTTGCAGCTTCAGTTTCAGCAGTTTCCGGCTTCAAACTAGGGCAGTCAATATCTTGCAAACCGTTCGTCGGATTGACTTCATTCCACCACCAAAAGTTGCGGCTTTCAAAGGAGGTTCAGATGAACCTACAGCGCAGTTCCAAAGAGGAGATCTTCTAGGCCACGCAAGTCAATCTTTACTTCTGCAATTGCAGCTTCAAATTCAACAGCTTCCGGCTTCACATGTGTGAGAGAGAGAGACCCATTTCAGCGCAGTAGAGAAGAGACTCATATCTGCGTAGTAGAGAGAGAGAGATGTGATGAGATGAGTGAGACCAAATGAGGAAAAGTCCTCTTATATTTATACACAACGTTGGTGGGTGAATAGATGCGACTGTTGGGCTTCTGAGCCTACATGAGTTGTAGGTCGGCTTGATAATAATTCCATAATCAAAATAAATTCATATCTCCATGAATACTTATCGGAATTGGATGATCTTTATATCAATCCTACACCTCTCGACGAGAGGAATCTAATAAAAATATTATTAGCCATGAATAAGATGACCCACATGAAGTTTTGCCCTGGTTGCCAATTTTAACACTCCCTCTCAACCATGGAGAACTTCATCTGCAATCTGTCTATCGGTCGTTACTAGTCATCCATCAAATGCACTGCCTTGTACAGCCTGACCCTTGCCCTGCTGTGCTCTATTTCGCCTGTTCTGCTTTGTCTTGTTCCGCCCTGCACTGATCTGTACTGTTTTGTTCTGTTCTGCTCTGCTCTTGCATTGTTCTGTTCTACTCTGCTTTTGTCCGAATTATGAAGAAGAAGAAATGTTCGAGGATGTATCATACTGACTCAAAGTCAGTCTTAGAGTATGTACACTGGTCCCAGACCAGTCTCAACCAACCCAAAGTTAGCATCATAGTGACTACAACTCCAATGGTCCCAGACCAATTTACATCCTCCACTGACTCAAAGTCAGTCTCAGAGTATGTACCACTGATCCCAGACCAGTCTCAACCGACCTGAAGTCAGCGTCATAGTATGGTACAACTCCTACCACTGGTCCCAGACCAGTATCATTGATCCCAGATCAATGGAGGTCATCCTAGCGTAGGGAGTACGGTAGTTACAACGATGCGTCCATCGGTACTACTATGGTCCCTAACTTCATTTCCCTGCTCATTGATCAAATAAGAGGTACTTCCCATGAGTCCCAGACTGCATGGGTAGGATGCCTCGACAAGAGAACTAATCAATCCTGTTCTCACAGGAGAACACATCAATCCTGCTACAATTGCCATGGAAAACACATCAATCCAGGCCTCACAGGAGAACACACCAATCCTGCTACAATTGCCATGGAGAACACATCAATCCAGGCTACCATGGAGAACACATCAATCCAGGCCTCACAGGAGAACTAATCATCCTGCTACACAGGAGAGCGAATCATCCTGTTCCACAAGAGAGCGAATCATCTTGTCCCACAAGAGAGCGAATCATCTTGTTCCAGAGTGCACCACCAAGGGAGGGTGAGTCACCCTGTGGTCATATGTTGCTCCAGTAAGAACCGCAAGCCCTCAGAGCTCCCAGAGCTCAATGTATGCAACATGCAGGACCCTTGTACAAGGGTTTCTTGCCGACTCCAAGTCGTTTGGGAAAATCACAGATTAGATCTTTCCTCGGGGCTTTGACAAGGTGTATCAACCTGTACATCATCTTAATGTGATGGAGCCTCCTTGCTCATCGACTTACCATATCCCAGATGATGTCTATCTGCTGGAGCAATTGACGAATACGGGATTCCTCAATAATCGAATCCCACCTCTGGTTGTTACAGAGAATCACAGTGGTATCCAATGTAAATCCAAACAGCTCACTAAAGAGCTTTCATAACCAAACTGCCTCACACGAGGTTATGCTAGCAACAATATATCCTGCTTCGGCGGTGCTCAAAGCCACCGACTTCTGCTTCCTGCTTATCCAGGATATCGAAGCAGATCCCAAGGTGAAACAGCACCCGGAAGTACTCTTACGGTCCACCACACTACCTGCCCAATCAACATCAGTATATCCAAGTAGTCTCACATCTCCGGCAATGTATCTTAATCCTGAAGACATCTCAGAAGATTCCTGGCATCAATCCAGTGAGGCTCAACCAAATATGAGCTCACAATGCTAACTGCAAAAAATATGTTCGGACGGAGGTTCACCAAGAACATCAATGCGAATGAGTTTATGAAACTCAGAGGCATTTCCCAAGTCTGGTCCGACATCACTACCATATAACTTCTAAAAGTTAAGATCCTCGAGGTAGTCACAGGCTTGCAGTCCATCATACCAAATCTTTCCAATATCTTTACCACATATTTCCCCTGAGATAGGAAAATTTCTCCTGGCTTTTGCCACACTTCAAGTCCTAGGAAGTAGTGCATCAGTCCTAGGTCTTTCATTTCAAATTCAGAGGCCAGCTCCCTCTTACATTTGTGAATGAGAGGGTCTGCGCCTGTTAGAAAGAGGTCATCCACATACAACACCAGTATGAGAGGCTTGTCATCTTCAACCTTAAAGTAAAGGTTAGGATCGGCTTCACTCCTAGTGAATCCCAGCTTCATCAAGTAGCTATCGATCCTCTCATACCATGCTCGGGGAGCTTGATTCAGCCCATAGAGAGCTTTCTTCAACCTGCATACATGAGATTTTCGATCATAAATCTCAAATCCTTCGGGTTGCTCCATGTAGACCTCTTCTTTGATTGAGCCATGCAAGAACGTAGTCTTGACATCCACCTGATGTAGGTTCCATCCTTGTGAAGCGACAAGGGCTATGATCGAGCGGATGGTCGTATATCTGGCAATAGGTGCAAATATCATAGTCTATACCTTCCTTCTGGGATAAACCACGAGCAACAAAATGAACCTTATACTTTTCCATACTTCCATTTGCTGCATGCTTTATCTTGTAAAGCCATTTTGAAGTAACACTTGTCTTGTCTAGGGTCTGGGAACTACTTCCCAGACATCATTCTCCATAATAGACTCATATTATACGGTCATAGCATCCTTCCATACTTGATGCTTGACGGCATCTGAGAATGATGAAGGCTCATTTTGTATGATCGTGCTCATGATGGTCAGGTATCCTTGATACCTATTAAGTTTCTTACTTTCAGGGTGCAGCATGTCCTTTAGCATCATCAAGTATCCCCTAAGCCATGAAGGCCTCTTCCTAGAAGAGGAAGGCTCATGTGGATGAGGATCAATTGTATCCATGGGCTCTTCTACATCAGGCATTGATTCATCATCCTTTCTTTCGATTTCCTGGTGTCGGCTGCTTGAGAGCTACTCAAAGTCAGCAGATTGTCCACCTTGTTGAGAGCCATATCTTTGTCAAAGGTGACATCATGATTAATCACGATTTCCCTTTGACCGGTGGTGAACATTTCTTCAGGAGTTTAGGAACCCAATGATTGATGAGGGCATCGATTTTGTACATATACGGCGGTGATTGTAGTTTCAGCCCATAGAAACTTTGGAAGTCTTTGATCATGTAGCATGGCCCAGACAGCTTCCATCATCGTGCGGTTCTTCCTTCCCACCACACCATTCTGCTCAGGAGTATGAGGTGTAGTAGTCTCCCTCTTAATGCCAACCTCAGGTATGCCTGAGTGAACCAATTGTAATATATCAGAGGTCTTGCTTTGGCTTGAGGGGAATGGTCCCCTTTTGAGCTTTCCTTCAGCACATCCTGGACATACACCTTCATTCTCTATTCAGAATTCGGGCATCCCTATCACCATTTGTCTTACACCGAGTATAGCTTTATAATGAAGGGGGAAAACCTCTAATGCCAAAGTTCGGACTGAAGAGATGTGTCATAAGACATGACACCTAGCAGACTTCCATCGACCTGATATAATGAATCAACACTAAACCCAAGAGTAAAGGCATCTTTAACATTATTTTTCCATATACATACCTTGCCATCGCTGAAGGTTACCTTGTAGCCTTTGTCTTTCGTTCCCGAGATGGACACTAGGTTCTTTTTGAGGTCAGGTGCATTTAATACATCCTGGAATTTCTGGCCTTCTTGAATGGTTGTCCTCTTCCTCGATCCCCAGCTCTCCTCTTACCTTTGCTGTTGAATTTGTCATTCCTTTGATTTGCCATCAGAGGGATTTTGATCATTGTCCCGGTGTGAGTCCTTTCTATCAGGGCACTCCCTTGCATAGTGACCTGCTTTATCGTAGATGTAACATCGTCCTTTTCTTCCACCCTTAGGTCTAACCTTTCCTTTTGATTGAGAAGAAGAGGCCGCAGGAGGACCTTTAGGCATGGGCATTTCTTGCACTTCTTCCCTTGTTTCTTCTTGAATGCATCTGGCCATTAATTCCTCAAAACCAGGAATTACATTATAGTTCAGAAGAGTAGTCCTGAACACATACCATTCAGATGGTAATCCTTCAAGAGTTGTGAGTGCCATTTCTCTGTCAATAATAGTTTCCCCAATAGATAGGAGATCATTCTTGATCTCGGTGATTCTTAAGAAGTATGCTTGCGTACTTTCATCTTTACCCTTCTTGATTTCCCTCAGCTTATTTCTAAGAAACAAAACTTTATTTGCATCATTAACTTTAAATAAACTCACCAGTCTATCGTAGATTTCCTTGGAGGTGTCCAGTTCAGAGATGTAGGCCACCAAGTGCTTGTCGATAGAGTCCCGGATGATCTTCTATTGTTTTGACTTCTCCATTTTTTCATTTGTTCCAGGCAGTAGCGGATGCATTTGATGGAGGCTCAACAATATTGCCTCTCACATGATCCAACACTCCTTGATTCTCAAGGGTTAGATCGATAGACATCTTCCATCCGTGATAGTCAGCTTTCTCACGGAGCTTGTCTTCATCAGGAAAGAGTGTTGAGGACCCCATAGTTCTTTTAGGATAGCCTTGCCAATCTTCTCTTCAATGATTGCTCTTGCTCTTGCTCGGGCTTTGTCTTCACCTCAGCTCTGATACCATGTTAAGTTATGGTATGTTCTATGCTTATAACAGTTTACTTCTTTTTCTTATTATATTCCACCGATTAGCAATCACATGTACATAAAGTAAAGTGCAGATAGAACATTAAACGATCGACAGAAAACAAGCCAAGACAAGAGACACAAGATGTGGCGGCTAGCGAGGGACAAACCCCACAATGTGTGGGGAAACCCTTTGATCAAATCTTCTTTTATCTTCAATAATTCAGCAGAGAGAAATAGTACAATAAATCTGATTCATATCAGCAGTAGCAAACCCTAGATCAATAGCATCAGCATTAGCGGCTTCATTATCAAACTAGGGCAGACCATATCTCACAAACCGACAGTCGGATTGACTTCATTCCACCACCAAAAGTTTCGGCTTCCAGAGGAGGTTCAGATGAACCTACAACGCAGTTCAGATGAGGAGATCTTCTAGGCCACGCAAGTCAATCTTTACTTCTGCAGTTGCAGCTTCAGTTTCAGCAGTTTCCGGCTTCAAACTAGGGCAGTCAATATCTTACAAACAGTTCGTCGGATTGACTTCATTCCACCACCAAAAGTTGCGGCTTTCAAAGGAGGTTCAGATGAACCTACAGCGCAGTTCCAAAGAGGAGATCTTCTAGGCCACGCAAGTCAATCTTTACTTCTGCAATTGCAGCGTCAAATTCAACAGCTTCCGGCTTCACATGTGTGAGAGAGAGAGACCCATTTCAGCGCAGTAGAGAAGAGACTCATATCTGCGCAGTAGAGAGAGAGAGATGTGATGAGATGAGTGAGACCAAATGAGGAAAAGTCCTCTTATATTTATACACAACGTTGGTGGGTGAATAGATGCGACTGTTGGGCTTCTGAGCCTACATGAGTTGTAGGTCAGCTTGATAATAATTCCATAATCAAAATAAATTCATATCTCCATGAATACTTATCGGAATTGGATGATCTTTATTATTTATATCAATCCTACACCTCTCGACGAGAGGAATCTAATAAAAATATTATCAACCATGAATAAAATGACCCACATGAAGTTTTGCCCTGGTTGCCAATTTTAACAGCTATGTCCTTCATGTTCGACTGCCATGGATTTTGTCCTTCATGATTCCCATGGTGATATTACGAGCTCTTGTTTCCATAATGCCACGATGCATCTTATCATCATGATCATATGTAATATTCCTAATTAGCCATGGCTAATTGGAATATTCGATTTTGCCCAATTTTTGCCTTCTATAGTTATTTATAAATAAAAAAAGTGAGGACGGGGGACATAACTTACTTTAAGAATAAAAAGTCACTTCCTAGTAGCACAACGTTGTAACTTAAGGAGGAGCCAAGGGGGCCAAAGGGGGACGCAGAAATGGGGCCCATGCAGACACATGGAGCGACTGCGCAGGAGGGAAGAACACATGGCAAGAGGGGATTCACGCAGGAGGACGTGAGCCTAGGGATTGTGAGAGGCAGAGGCTATTAAATAGAGAGGAGCCCCCTCATTTTGGTTCATTCAGTTATGTGCATTTTGAGCTAGTCGTTTCGACTTCTGAGCACGCTAGCTGTTTAGCTAGTCTGCAGCACTATTTAGTGCATTGAGTGTCTTCGTTCGGAGATCTCACCCTTAGCCCCGAGGGACTTCAAGTGCTTGCTCGGGCAAGGTATTTCCTTTGGTGTTTCAGCAGTAGTTTTGTCAACATTCCAGCAGCAGTTTTAGCATCGTTTTGGAGTACTACGCAACACTGGGAGAGGGACACAGTTCTGTTTGGTTGTTGTGCTGGATTTGGGTCTTGAAGGTGAGTTTTTACTGGGAGATTGAGCAGGGGTCCAACTCTTGTCTCATTGGAGGATTTTGGCAAGGTTTTAGGTAGTGTTTTAGGCAGAGTTTAGAGGGGTTTTCTTCAATGGCAATGCATGGCATCGAGGAACTGCGCAGAACCCCAAGGGGGTGTTTTTCGGGGGTCGGCCATTCCAGGAAAGCTTTCTGGGTTTTTCTGGGTTTCTTGAGTAGAGCCCGAATCCAGACTTTCAACTTTTTCCGAGGGGAGCAGCCCCAAATCATCACTTGTTTCCTAGCAGCAGCAGCATCCACGCAGAGAGGCCATTCTTGTCATTCTGAGAGTATTTCTTCACTTGCCTTGTGCAAGTCGAGGTGCCATCTGTCTGTTCACCTCTTGTACTCAGTTTATTGCTCAGTATAATAAAATGGCTTAGCATTTTCTCGCTGCATTTCTTGTGTATCTGCTTATATTTCCTGTTTACATTATTATATGTTGTTTCACTGTTATTTTATCACTTCTAGGTTTATATCATTTGCACATTTGGTTGGAATTTTTGCTGGGGTTTGAGGAATATTCCGGGTTAGGGATATTACAGTGGTATCAAAGCATAGATCTGGCTCAACCTGTGGAGCTAGCAATCTATGACACCAGGGGAAAAACCCTACATTTGTTACAGAGGTAGGAGGTACAGAGACACTGGACGTAGGTTGGAGAATACCTACGGGGAGGGAGACTGTGTTCCTGTGGTGGACGCAAAACAGGTGGAGCCTGTGGTAGACGCAGAACAGAGAGAGCCAGTAGTGGACGCAGAACAGATGGCTGACGAGGACGGGAAGAGATTTGTGGATATGCTCCTCAAATCAGTGCAGGATCTGTCAAGGCAGATTGAGGTGATGGGGCAGAGATTCACAACAGTAGAGGCCAGACAGCGTGAGAGCCCACGAGTTTTTCAGATTGGTGAGGGATCAGGTGCATCCCATCACTTGCCAGAGCAGCGTGATATTGCACAGCAAGTGGCCTCACATGCCCCTACACGCTCTACCATGCCCACTTTCTTAGGAGCAGACACGGGGGCCGTAGCCCAACAAGAGGCAGAGCCCGGACATATGGGCGATTATTTTGCAGAGTACCAGGCCTCTGGGTAGGAGTTCAGGGAAGCCCTCTCATTCATAGATTTTGTTCAGCTCCAGTGGGATAGCAGACCCCGCGACCATCACAGAGGGTACCGGCATAACCATGATGGCGACAACCACCGTGCAGCGAGTAGATTCCACTTGCCTACGTTTGATGGCTCATCAAACAGTTCGGCAAAGTCTTGGGTGGAGAAGCTGGACATTTATTTCCAGCTTAACAAGATGTCGGAGGCAGAGGCCATCAAGGTGGCAACATTACATTTGGATGGCGAGGCCCAGGATTGGTGGTTTCATGGGATGGTTACATTGGGGCACTCCACAGTGACGACATATGTCGAGTTTACCAGGAGACTGATGGAGCGATTTGATCAGAGGGATCCAGAGCAGCATTTTGTTGAGCTGACGAGGCTCAAATAGATGGGGAGCCCAGAGACCTACATTGCAGATTTCTTGAGGGTCTTCGTGATGGTGTCAGACCTATCCACGACACGGAGGGTCTATATGTATGTTGAGGGGTTAGCAGAGCCACTTCGGGGTTTAGTCCGATCCACTAAACCGGCCACACTCCAGGACGCTATCAACGGGACCCGGGACTTACAGGATGTCTTACCCAGGACCTGAACACCTTACCCCCAGAGACAGACTTTTCAGTCCAAGGGGAAGGATGTGAGGATTCCTCCTCCAAAGGGGAATCCAGGACGAGTACAACTTGATGACGATGCCAGGAGGGAGCTGAAGAAGAAGCGGTTGTGCTTCATATGTCAGGAGTCGTGGGCACAGAGACATAGATGTGTTGCTGGCAAAGCACATTTTATTGAGGTCTTCTCCGAGAGCAGTGGAGAAGAGGATGACGAGGATGATGTGGAGGCAGGAGATAGCCATGCCATACAGGGACCTTTGCCACCTCCACCGCCAGCAGCAGGTGGTGCATCTTTTGCACCTACCGGAGGGGCCCTTGCAGCATTGGAAGGAGTTCCCAAGTATCTAACGCTACACGTACGGGGGACAGTATGTGGCCAGCGAGTATCAGTGTTAGTGGACAGTGGGGCGACCCACAACTTCATTGATGCCCAGATGATTGAGCGAAGAGGTATACAGACAGAGAGCTTCGATGGGTTTTCAATCTTGGTCCCAGGAGATCAGACCATGACGTGTGCTCGTTATGTTCCAGAACTTTTAGTGACGATGGGCACCTACACGTTGACTGAACGCTTTTTCGTGGTCGATATTCCAGACACCAACATGATACTGGGTGTTCAGTGGCTTATTACTCTAGGGAAGGTCACGACGGATTGGAATACCCTAGAGATGGAGTGGGATGATGAGAAGACAGGGAGGCATGAGAAGATACGAGGACAGCACACAGATCCGCCTCAGACTGTGTCGACTCATCGGATGGAGGCAGTCTTCCGGAAGGGAGACATGGAGTGGGCAGTCGAGTTGCGTGCATCAGAGGCAGGGACTACAGGGCAGACGGTACATCCAGAGATCTAGTCCATCCTTGATCGGTATGCCATAGTGTTTGGAGAGATTCCACCAGGACAGCCACCAGATCGGGGGTTTGAGCACACTATCGAGCTTGAGCAGGGCATCCAGGCAGTGATCACCACCCCCTATAGGCACCCCAAGGCCTACCGGGATGAGATTAGGCGGGCTATCCAGGAGTTGCTGGCTCTTGGGCATATCCGACCGAGCACGAGTCCTTTTGCTTCTTCTGTGGTGTTGGTGAAGAAGAAGGATGGTACATTGAGGATGTGCATTGACTACAGGGCCCTGAACAAGAAGACCCTGAAGAACAGGTACCCCATACCCAGGATCGATGAGTTGATGGACGAGTTGAGAGGGGCACGTTTCTTCTCAAAGATTGATTTGAGATCTGGGTACCATCAGATTCGCGTGAGGGAGCAGGACATTCCCAAGACCGCCTTCAGGTGTCACTATGGGCACTTTGAGTTCTTGGTGATGCCTTTTGGGCTAACCAACGCCCCAACTACATTTCAGTCCTGTATGAATCACATCTTCCATAGTCACTTGAGGAAGTTTGTGTTGGTATTCTTTGATGACATTTTCATTTACAGCAGGACTTGGGAGGAGCATCTCCAGCACATTGAGAGGGTATTTCGTATCTTACAGGAGCAATAGTTCTATGCCAAACTCTCCAAGTGCGAGTTTGGGTTGACAGAGATGTTGTATCTGGGACACATCATACGGGTGGACGGAGTGAGGGTCCACGAGGAGAAGATCAAGGCCATCAGAGAATGGCCGAAGCCGAGAAATGTGATGGAACTTCGAGGATTCATTGGTATTTGTACTTACTACCGGAAGTTCGTCAAAGGTTTCTCACAGCTTGCTGCACCCCTGACAGATTTGACAAGGAAGGGGGCTTTCAGTTGGTCAGATACAGCACAGCGAGCCTTTGACAGGCTCAAGGAGGTTATGAGCAGCTGCCCAGTGCTTGTGTTGCCAGACTTTACGCAGCCTTTCGTTTTGGAGTGTGATGCGTCGAGAGAGGGGATCAGCGCAGTGTTGATGCAGGGAGGTCACCCTATAGCCTTTGAGAGCCGGAAGCTCCTTCCGCATGAGAGGTTGTATTCTATATACGACAAGGAGATGTTGGCCATCATGCATGCATTGGCTAAGTACCGACAGTATCTAGTGGGTAACAGGTTTAGGGTGAGGACTGATCACAACAGCATCAAGTTCTTTTTGGAGCAGAAGCAGCTACAGGAGAGGCAGCAGAAGTGGATCAGCAAGAACCAAGCATATGACTTTGACATTGAGTATGTCAAGGGTAAGAACAACGTGATAGCAGATGCCCTTTCACCTAGACCAGCCACGTTGTCTCTTATGAGCTTGGATACAGACTGGAGGGCTCGACTCTTAGTAGAGTACTCCAAGGATAGGTTTGCATGTGAGGTTCTGGATGGGCAGGTGGCAAATGACAGGTATAGGGTGGTCGATGAGATCATCTATTACAGGGACCGGATCTTCTTGACTGAGGGGTCTCAGCTCAAGAAGAAGATACTCTAGGCATCACATGATTCACCGTTGGCAAGACATCGGGGGTTTACCAAAACCTACAGGGCCATTAGGGAGAGGTTCTCGTAGAAGGGCCTCAAGGAGGACGTACTCCAGCACATCTGGGAGTGCGATGTTTGCCAGAGGAACAAGGGAGAGATGAGCCATCCCGCGGGATTATTGCAGCCTCTTCCCATTCCGGAGGGGAAATGGGAGAGTATTTCGATGGACTTCATCACAGGGTTGCCAATGATACAGGGCAAGGATTGCATCTTTGTCGTCGTTGACCGACTGACAAAGTATGCACACTTTTTTGCCATATCCGCACACTATACAGCAACACAAGTGGTCGAGCTGTTCTTTAGAGAGATTTTCAGGCTACATGGTCTTCCTAAGACCATCGTTAGTGATAGGGACAGCCGTTTCATGGGCAGGTTTTGGCAAGAGCTTTTCCGGTTGGTGGGCATGGAGTTGACACCGAGTACCAGTTATCACCCACAGACGGATGGGCAAACAGAGATAGATAACAAGTGGCTAGAGAGCTACTTGCGTAACTATGTCAGTGGGCAGCAGCGAGCATGGTTGAGGTGGCTGCATCTAGGGGAGTACTGCTACAATACTTCACATCACATGTCCATTGGTATGTCACCATACTATGCTTTATATTGGTATCATCCTTTATCTTTTGCTGACGTGATGTTTGGTAATAGCAAGGCTACCAGAGCCAATATATGGATCCAAGAGAGTCAGGATATTCTCCGAGCTCTCAAGGATAACATGGCTATAGCACAGAACCAACAGAAGCTGTATGCCGACAAGGGTCGGGTGGAGAGACAGTTCGAGGTAGGGGACATGGTCTACCTATGGTTACAGCCATACCGACAGTCGTCACTAAAACAAAAGGGGGTTGAGAAGCTTAAGCCTCACTTTTATGGGCCGTACAGGGTGATACGCAGGATTGGACAGGTTGCATATGAGTTGGAGCTGCCCCAATGCAGCGAGATTCATAACGTTTTCCATGTATCATGCCTGAAAAAGGCATTGGGGCAGTAGGTGACAGCGAAAGATGAGCTACCACCCATGGATGATGAGGGGCATTTGGTATTGCAGCCGGAGGCTATCATTGATACTAGGGAGAGGCAGCTGCGGAGTAGGACGATCCGGGAATTCTTGGTGAGGTGGAAGAATTTGTCGGATGAGGATGCCACTTGGGAGAGTGAGAAGATCTTGTAGCATCCATCACTTCAGTTGCTTGAGGACAAGCAACATTTTGCCAGGGGAGACTGTAATATTCCTAACTAGCCATGGCTAATTGGAATATTCGATTTTGCCCAATTTTTGCCTTCTATAGTTATTTATAAATAAGAAATTGAGGACGGGGGACATAACTCACTTTAAGAATAAAAAGTCACTTCCTAGTAGCACAACGTTGTGACTTAAGGAGGAGCCAGGGGGGACGTAGAAATGGGGCCCACGCAGACACATGGAGGGACTGCGCAGGAGGGAAGAAATCATGGCAAGAGGGGATTCACGCAGGAGGACATGAGCCTAGGGATTGTGAGAGGCAGAGGCTACAAAATAGAGAGGAGCCCCCTCATTTTGAATCATTCAGTTATGTGCATTTTGAGCTAGTCGTTTCGACTTCTGAGCACACTGGCTGTTTAGCTAGTCTGTAGCACTGTTTAGTGCATTGAGTGTCTCCGTTCGGAGATCTCACCCTTAGCCCCGAGGGACTTCGAGTGCCTGCTCGGGCAAGGTATTTCCTTTGGTGTTTCAGCAGTAGTTTCATCAGCATTCCAGCAGCAGTTTTAGCAGCGTTTTGGAGGACTGCGCAGCACTGGGAGAGGGACGCAGTTCTGTTTGGTTGTTGTGCTGGATTGGGGTCTTGCAGGTGGGTTTTTACTGGGAGATTGAGCAGGGGTCCAGCTCTTGTCTCATTGGAGGATTTTGGCAGGGTTTCAGGCAGTGTTTCAGGCAGAGTTTAGAGGGGTTTTCTTCAGTGGCAGCGCAGGGCATCAAGGAACTGCGCAGAACCCCAAGGGGGTGTTTTTCGAGGGTCGGCCATTCCAGGAAAGCTTTTTGGGTTTTTCTAGGTTTCTTGAGTAGAGCCCGAATCCAAAGTTTCAGCTTTTTCCGAGGAGGGGAGCAGCCCCAAATCATCACTTATTTCCTAGCAACAGCAACAGCACAGCAGCGGCATCCACACAGAGAGGCCATTCTTGTCATTCTGAGAGTATTTCTTCACTTGCCTTGTGCAAGTCATGGTGCCATCTGTCTGTTCACCTCTTGTACTCAGTTTATTGCTCAATATAATAAAATGGCTTAGCATTTTCTCGCTGCATTTCTTGTGTATCTACTTATATTTCCGGTTTACATTATTATATGTTGTTTTACTGCTATTTTATCACTTCTGGGTTATTATATCATTTGCACATATTTGGTTGGGATTTTTGCTGGGGTTTGAGGAATATTCCGAGTTAGGGATATTACATCATATCTGCAGAAGATTTGGAGCTTGTGATAAGACCCTTTTGTGAGGGACACCATCTCACTTATAGTAGAGGTCTGCTACTCCCTCTTTCCTTGGCCTTTTTCTTTAGCTTCCTCCATCCGGCGATATGAGTTCCTTTCCATAGCATTGAATCTTAGCTATACTATTTTGTCTTGAAAACTTCCATTGCCTTTCTGCACATGTTTAAGTCTTTTTAACCTTCAACACTTTTGTCCATAACTTGTCCTTCTTCCATCTTGCATAGATACCACAAGTTGTTGCATGAGGAAACTTCCATGTCCCAAGGACACTTGCCATCTTGCTTATTAAGAACGTAGATGATTATCTTCTTATCATCTTTCTCAGATCTCCCAATTGAGATCTCATGAAGATATTTCTTTATTCTTTGATACCTTCTTTACTGCATTTCAGAGAGTATATCTTCTAGCATTTCATGTATCCCTTTTATGTCTCCTTTCTTGCTACATAGGAAAGAGAGAACCTTAAGAGTTCTTATGAATTCAAAGGAGACCTTGATATGTTCACTGACTTCTCTTCTCCATAAGGATTATGACAATCCTTCTTATTCCATGCAAGAACCTTTGATGACCCATCCAACCTATAGATCTTCTTGCAATCATGAAGTCATAGAACCAAACTTGATTATAGAATGAAAAGATACTTACTTGATTGTGAAGATGAAATCTTCACCTTGATCATGTTGGTAGTAGTTGGGGCAGATGTATTGATGCTTCCTCCGAATGAGATCCTTGATAGGAAGATTGCCTTCTTTGCCTTCAAGCTATCTTGATTTATATATCCAACAAACTGTTGATATAATTGGGCTACATAAGGAACCTTGTAGTATGCAGCATCAAATTGAGGTTGCTTGCCATGATATATAGAGACCCATCAGTTAGTATAGCTTCTATATCGAGTATTGTCTATTCAAACTCCTATATATGCCCTCAAATATGTATCATTAAGTTCTGAGAATCCGAGATTTCAGGACTGTGTTCTTTATAGAAAAGGATTCAATCTGAGATAGTGACTATCACTGGTATGTTGTAGATCGAAACTGTGGGAGTCACCAAAGTTGTTGCCATGTATCCTGAGATCTGAACGCTTCATCTTTTGACTGTTGTTCTCCAAAACCCTTGTTGTTGTAGACTGTTGTTGTAGGCTGCTTCTTTGATCTGGGTCTTGATTTTTGAATGCAGATCTTGATTCCTATAGCTTGCCTTGATGCTTTGTTTGAAACTTGATCCTTGAAATTTTCAGAGGTAGCACAGTGCCCAGACAGGCAGGCCGAATTGTTGGGGCAGAAATTCAATTTTCAATTGCAGGGTTGCAGAAAGGTAGAGTGGCCCAAGTTAGTGATTCCAGAAGTCAGAGGGAGTAGCTGCAACTTAGATTTTCGTTGAGAAAATTCCTTGGTTAGACGCAAAGGGTTTTGCAGCAATTTGCAGTAGCAGAATCAGCATCGAGAGGAAGAGGAAAGCACACATAGCAGAGGGAAAATTTCTCTCAGGGAACTTCGAGTCTCCGAAGTTTGATTTTTCCAGACAGATTGGCAATAGCAGCTAGCATATATGCACATTCCAGAAGGGAGTGCGAGTAGCAGAGCAACGACCAAGCAGAGGGAAAGAGGGAGTTTTCGACTTGATTATAGATGACCACAAAGGGGCTTAGAGATCAGGATAGGTTGAATGGAGCTTCCAACTATGTCATATGGAAGGCTAGGATGTCCTTACTTCTAGATGAATATGGCTTGAAAGCCTATATAGAGAATGTGGTGGCAATTCCCCAAGATGCAGATCAGCTGAAGGAATACAAGAAGGAGATGGCGTGGACGAAGAAGATGATTTTGGATGGAGTCCGAGATCACAGTCTCGCATATTTCTAGCAAGAATACTGCTAGGGAAATGTGGGTAGTTCTCTCCACGCTACACTAGGGTACTTCTGAGCAGTGGAAAATGTTCCTAGAAGAAGAGTTGAGATGCATTAGGGTGCAGAAGAGGGAAGGCATAGGTCTCTTTCTCACCATGATTCAAGAGGTCCAAGACCAGCTTGCAGTTGTTGGGGCAACACCTCAACCTTCAGAGTTAGTATGGTTGGCACTAAACAGTATCTCGGAGGATTGGCAAGTCTTTGTCCAAAGCATATTGGGCAGGGACACGCTACCAGGATGGTACAGAATGTGGGATAGCTTGCAGCAGCAGGAGTTGAGGCGAGCTCTCCTAAAGAGCTCCATCAGTGGAGAGACCCTCTTATGAGGGTCCCGTTTGAGTTGGATATTGAGCTTCGGGAGCTTTGAGGGGCTTGGGGTAATTCTTGGAGCGATGAGCGACCATAGGGTGAGTGGTTCACCTTCCCCTAGAGGTGCACTGTGTATAGAGTGAGTAGTTCACCTTCCCCTGTGATACCCCATGATGGTTGAGATATGCATATGATGAGTGGTTCACCTTCTCCTATGGCATATGAGGAGGATGAGTGGTTCACCTTCTCCTGCCGATACATCCTACCCATGCAGTCTGCGACTCATGGGAAGTACCTCTCATCTGGCCAATGAGTTGGGAAATGAGGATAAGGACCATAGTACTACTGATGGACGCATCGTGTACTACCATACTCCCTATGCTAAGATGTTCGATATTGATCTGGGGTTAATGGACACTAGCTTCGCGTCAGTGGAGAGTGGTATGATACACTCTCGATCATTTCTTCTTCATAATTTCTTCATAGTTCAACAGAGCAGGGATGACAAGGATGGTACAGATTGTCAAATGGTTTGGCTGGTGGAGTTCTCCTTAGTTGAGAGGGAGTGTTAAATTTGGCAACTAGGGCCAAACTCCACCTTGGACAGCTCATATGATGGAGATGATATTTTTGTTGGATTCCTCTTTCCGAGAGGTGTAGGATTGATCTTAACATCATCTCATTCTAACATGTATAAATGGAATTATAAATTTATTTCTTCCATGGAAAAATTGTCAAGGTCAACCAAGAATCTAATGTAGGCTCAAAAGCCCAAAAGTCATGTCTCTTCACCATCAATGTTGCATATAAATAGAAGAAGCATCTACCTCATTTAGACATTCATCATCTCACACATCTCACTCTCTCCTCATCTGATTGGGTCGTACAAACTTCAGGCAACCTTCTTCTCCTCCACACATGCAAAAGTTTGACTAGGGTTTTATGATTTCTGCGTTGACCAAGCTGCAGCAAGATTGACCTTGTTTGACTGTGATTTTTTTGGGAATATTTCTGTTTGGGCAGGCCACATTCTTTGGCACAAAAACTAAGATTTTTTGTGTTGTTTGACTAGCGTTGACCGCAACAAGTTTGATCGTAGGTTTCACTGTGCGTTGACCAAGTTTGATCGATTTCTTCAAGACTGTTTTGGGCTGATTTGGACTGTTGTTGGAAGTTGAATTGACTGGGTTTGACTGAGTTGATTTGGAGGTGTAATTTTGTTGATTTGACCAGCGTTGACTTTCTGGTTAGGGCATCCTGTTGACTATTGTTTGACTGGACAAATTTCACTGTGTTTGGGCAAGTGAATTTTGTATATTGTAGTCTCTCTCCCTGCTGAACTTTTGAAGAATAATAAAAAGACTTGATCAAAGGGTTTCCCAACATGGGGGTTTTTCCCTGGCATCCGCCAAATATTGTATCCTCTTGTCTTGGCTTGTCTTCTGCTTTTTATTTATGTTCTATCTGCAAATACTATCATGTTAATGTGATTGCTAATCTAGAAATTGATATTGGGCTAATAAGAAAAATTGAAGTAAATTGCTCTTAAGCATAGAACATACCATTGTTATCTAAAAATTAACAAAAATGGACATCAAATCACAGTTATCTTTTGTGATGGCCTTTCATTATGACATCTTGCTTGCCTGCAACATCTTGCACATTCATAAACACATCTCCAAGACTTCATATGTCAAGGGTCTCTTTTTCTTTACGGACCTTATCACAACCTTTTTCTCTATGGAGATGTCATAATCAATTCTTCTAGTCATCGAATATTGACTTCCTTTTTTCTTACATGACCGTAGTTGCATCTTTCACAATCTCTTCTTTTTTTCTTGAATCTTCACATATTACTTCCCAGGAACTCATAGTTCCTTCATCTTTGTCAACTACCTCATATTCCATATGAGGACATATTATGTTGATTTCAACTTATCAATATGTGAACCATGCCTTCATGCATCTTTTCAAAGGAAAATATCCTTTTTCTTTGATCATGCTCATGAGGTAGAGCATTTACCCATACTTGTCTGCAACTATATGATGACATGACTTAATCTATCAAATATATACATACCTCTTTTCACCTTTTAGTCATCTAGACTTCCTTCAACAGCTTCCTTTCCTTGATTGGGAGTACTTCAATCGTCTTGACCTGTTGCACTTCCTTTGTCATCATACCATCATCCTTCTAAAAAATGTATCCCACACATGGTGGAATAATCAACAAGATACTTTCTTCTTCCAAGCAGAGGTGAACCTTCTAATGAAGATTCCAATGGAGGATCTAGATTATCCGCATCCAGCAAATGCTCCTTTCATTACGATGATGTATGATGAATTCTTTCTATCATGCTAGATGACTTTCTTTCAACCATATGTACTATATATGCTTTGAATGAGGTTACTAAGAGCTACTTCCTTTATATGATGACTGCTACATCCTTGTATACTTCTACTTCAACTATTCTTTAAAACTTCTCTAGTGATGGCATGAGCTCTTGCTTCAACGGTATGCTTCTAGTATGATGCCATCTTCTACTAAGATGCATCTCGTCATAATGCTTCTCATCCTGACTACCATGGTGGAGGTCTTTCCACCTCCTTCTCTTTGTTATGCATTGGAGAAATCCTAATAGTGAAGATCTATCCATTTGGATTTCTTCTCATCAGATTCTTCCACTTCTTCGGTGATACAAGCTTCATTTCTTTCTTTCCTCTTGTTGTCCTTGAATTTCATACAATCTCTCTTGTAATGCCCATATTCCTGACAGCCATAGCAATGGATCTTCGACATATCTTTCTTCTTCTTTTTTTAAGGACCAAATTTTCCAAACTTTCCTTTCCTCCTAGCCATGGTAGCAAATGCTTGAACTTTATCGTTTGATCCAACATCGCTTTTTGCCTTCAACCTAGTTTCTTCAATCTTACACAATGACTAAAGTTCACTAAATGGGGAAGCTTCTTTCTCTCCATCATTCATCAAGTAGTGCATTGAGCACAATTGTGGTCATCTCTTTATCGGACATTATTTCTCCCAACTCTTGTAGTTGGTCTCACATTTCTGATACCCTCATGAAGTATGAGGTTATTCATTCTTCCCTTGATATCTTCATCTTGTATAGCTTGGCTCTTAAAGATATGACTTCTCCATTGGTGCTTACAGAGAATAATTCTAATAACTTCTCGTAGATTTCTTTTGATGTCTCCAACTTTGCAACAAAAGGTATGAGGGGGGCCTTAATGGATTCTATAAGGATCCTTTGAGTCCTTATTTCTCCTTTCATATACTTGGCTAGAGCTTGAGCTTCTTCTTTTGGAGGTTTAGTGATTGAGCCCTTAACATGTCCAATGACTTCATTTTCTATGAGGATCATATTAGTTTTTGTAGCAACAGATGTGTTCTAGCCTTGAAATGTTGTGGAGAGACTAGAATGCATGAGATCTCCATAACATAGAATTTGTTTATGAAAATTCCACCTAGAAATGACTTAATAAGATTATTAGTCAGCTTTTGAATATTTCCTAAGTCTAAACTTAAAAAATATGACTAATTAATCATAATTAATTTGTCAGACCAGGAGGTAACTCCTCAAATAAATTCATGTTATTCATTCAGGCTGGTCATTATTATATACACGAGGGAGAGACTGTTCATTTCATCTCCCGGTGACTCTTCATATTTTCTATTATTTATTTACATAAATTTCAGTTATTCACCCAATTCTGATGATTAGGTGTCAACATTCCCCCCCTTAATCTGAAGGGATTTTGGTGAGTCCAAGCATCGTTCTAAATATTTCAAGCTTTTCTCTTCCAAGCGCTTTGGTGAAGATGTCTGCAATTTGCTCATTAGTGGAACAATGGCGGAGATGGATTGTTTTGGCCTCAACATGATGTCGAATCAGATGATATTTAGTATTGATGTGCTTTGTTCGATCATGGAACCTTGGGTTCTTGGCCAACTTTATTGCCGAGGTATTGTCAACCATGAGTGGAGTCGATTGTATTTGTTTTACCTGCAAATCTTCAAGAATTTTCCTGAGCCACACAATTTCGTTTGTTGCCTCAGCTGCTGCCACATATTTTGCCTCTGTTGTGGAATCTGCTGGAACTTATTGTTTGCGTGATCTCCAGGAGACAGCTCTTGATCCAAGACTCATAGCATAACCTGAAGTAAATACCCCAATTTCTTTGTCTCCATCGAAGTCTGAATCAGAGTATCCAATCAAGCTGAAGTCACCCACCTGTGTATACTTGATTCCAAAGTCTTGAGTTCCCTTCAAGTACCTTAAAACTCTTTTTGCAGCAAACCAATGTCCCTCACAAGGCTTTTGCATAAACCTAGAGAGGATTCCAACAGCAAACGAAATGTCTAGTCTGGTAGTAGTTAGGTAGTTGAGACTTCCTACAAGCTGTCCATACTTTGTTGCATCCTCAAATTCTTTTCCTTCAATGGATGTGTTTTGTTCCATTGGAGTAGTAAGGGGATTGCATTCTGTCATGCCAAACCTGTTCAACGGATCTTCAATGTACTTCTTTTGAGATAGGAATATGGACTTCGAATGTTGAGTTACTTCAATACCAAGATAGTAATGAACATAGCCCAAATCAATCATTTCAAAACCTTTCCTCAATTCCTTCTTTATGGATGCAATGTAGCTTTCATTGTTCCCTATCATCAAAAGATCATCTACATATACCACAAGATATAAAATTGTTTAGCCAACCTTCTTGACAAACAAAGTTGCATCATCAAGATCATAATGTTTGAAATTGAGTTTCAGAAGATGCTCAGTTAGTTTTTCATACCAGGCTCGGGGTGCTTGTTTGAGGCCATACAAGGATTTTACAAGTTTGCATACTTTATGTTCATGTCTTTTCATAGCAAATCCTTCAAGCTGGGACATAAAAACATTCTCTTTTAGATCTCCATTCAAGAAAGCAGTTTTTACATCCATTTGATGAACTTTCCAGCCGTTCTGAGCTGCTAGGGCAAAGAGTGTACAGTTGGTAGCCCATTTTGCTGTGGGGGAAAAAGTCTCCTCATAATCGACCCCTTCCTTCTGTGCAAAACCTTTTGCCACAAGCCTGGCTTTGTGCTTGTCAAGTGAGCCATCAGCTTTATACTTGTTCTTGTAGACCTACTTGCAGCCAATTGATTTGGTTCCTAATGGAGGATCAACCAGCTTCCAAGTGCCATTCTTTATGAGGGCATCATACTCCTTTTGCAACTTCTTTCCTTTCATCATGACAAGCAGCTTCTTTGAAGGAAGTTGGTTCAAAATCTGTAGACAAATTCAATTCACAATCATAAGAAACATCCATATCAACAAGTGAATCAGAGTCATCTACATCACCTCCATTTTGCCGGTTTGAATTTCTAGTTCCTGTCTTTCCAACATCATCAGGATGAACACTTTCAAGTGTCTTTGTTAGCTACTTTGGGGGACCTTTCTCAGATGGTCCAGGCTGCTCCGTTGATTGAGTTGGGACTGAATCAAGATTGAGTCTCCCAATTCTATCAATCACATCACTTAAAGTATCATCCGTTGTTGGAGTTTCTTGCGGGGGAGAGAGTGCTTCAGAAGAAGATTCCACAGGTTGATCTAGTGTAGGAATCCCCCCCTTCAAGATGTGGAATCTAATTATCAAATTCTTCAAATGATTTTGCATTTGCGAATCTATCCAAGCGATCAAGTTGCCGCTCAACAACATTGTCAGCTTTGGATGTTTCAAGAAAGATTACATCTCTAGATACAACAAATTTTTATTGACTTCATCATAGAGACGGTATGCTTTGGAGGTGTTTGAATACCCCTAGAAGATACACTTACGACTTCTTGCACCAAGTTTGTTTCTATGTACCTTTGGTATCAAGGCATAACAGGTGGAACCAAAGACCCTGAGATGCTTTACCGAAGGAATGTGCCCATACCACATTTCATAGGGAGTCTTGTTTCTGATAGCATTAGATGGACATATATTCTTTATATATACAGCACATAGAACTGCATCAGCCCAAAACATCAATTTTACATTTTTTAAAAACATCATGGAGCGCACCATATTTAAGATTGTCCTATTCATTCTTTCAGCTACATCGTTCTGTTGGGGATTATAAGGCACAGTTGTTTGATGTTTGATCTCATGTTGGCGAAGATAGTTTTCAAATTCATTTGAAGTGTATTCTTTTCCATTATCAGTGCGAATAGAGCCAATAAGAGATTGTGCATCATTTTCAATCCATGTATGAAAATTCTTGAATGTTTGAAAAGCATCAAATTTGTTCTTCAATAAATATACCCAGCACATTCTGGTGTAGTCATCAATAAATGTCATCATATATTTATTTCCATTTGCAGAAGGAACAGGCATTGGACCACATAAATCTGAATGAATCAGTTCAAATTTTCTATGTGCTCTTGAATGTGAATCATGAAAAGACTGTTTGCTATGCTTTCCTAGAATGAAAGCATCACATTACTTAAGTTTCCTAGGAATTGTAGGCAAACCAGTAACACCATTTTTCTTCAACAAGCGAAGGCTGTCATATTTCAAATGTCCAAATCTAGCATGCCATAATAAACTTGATGGAAGTGTACCTTCTTCATAATGAGAATTGTATGAGAAATGTTGTGCACGAGCAGAGTTACCCTGCAGCTTGAGAAGCCTTTCTTCTTCTATCCCCCTCATGACAAGTGAGTGGTCAGATGCTTTTCTCACCTCAAGCTTGCCATCAAACATATGAATGGAGTGACCTTGTTGGTGGATGTGGACCAAGGACAACAAGTTTCTCTTCAGCTGTGGGAGATATAGAACATGATGCAGAAGGAAGTTTGGAAGTCCAGGCAATTTAAGCCTGATTGTGCCAAGCCCTGATGGCTTGAGTTTTGATTGGTCTGCAAAGTACACTGCTCCATCAACATTGTCAGTAAATTCTTCAAAAAAATCTTTTCTATGAGTCATATGGAAAGTTGCTTCTGGATCAAGCAACCAATCATTTTTCCAAGAAGCAAGTGAAGCATTAAATAAATCTTCATTTACTCCAATATTACATTGTGCCACAATATAATGAGCGGATTCAGGTCTGTGTCATTAGTTTTACCTTTGGGTTGGTTTCTTTGTTGCTCAATTTTGTCCCAAGGTAACTTGCATGTGGAGGCATCATGTGATCCATTTCTTTTGTAGCGTATGCAGTGCAAGTCTGCCTTTTCTCCTTGAGAGTCTCTACCCCCCCCCTGCCTCTGAAATATCTTCCTCTTCCTCTTCGACCACCTCTTCCTCTAGAAGAATCTTGGGCAAGATTCTTTTCTTTATGAGCAAGGACACAGCCTCTTCAGAAGATTAAGGGGCTGCTTTCTTTCCAAAAGCTTTTTCTCTTTTAGCAGATTTTTTCACAAGAGAGTCAAAGGTAATATCTTTGATATTTCCATTTGCTTGCAATGACTCAAGATAATTAGAGTAAGTAGGATAAAGTGCCTTGAGAAAAGCGATCAAAGGAATATCCAATTCAACCTTAGTGGTTTTGATATCATGCATTATAGATTTTACTTCGGATGCAAGAGCAAGAGGATCATTATTTTGTAATTCAAGAGTGAAGAGTTTAATCATGAGTTGAACAACTTCAAGTGCAGAGTGAGTCATAGAGTTATTTCAGCTTTTGTAAGGCTTTGAAAGCATTTGAAAATGGCGAAATATGTCGACTCACCTCTTCACTTACAGATGATGTAATTAACGCATAGGCTTTGTTGTTCTTATTTTCCCAAATGGCGAACTCCTTGTCTGAGGTAGGCTGTTCTGGCTCTTTGTCTCCATCTTCAACACACACTCCTTTCCACAACTCGTTGAAAATGGGGGGTGTGTTTTATCTTCCAGGACCACTCAGGATAGTTCTCCTTCCCAGTGAGAACTACTGCCACAGTGAGGTTGACGCAAAGCAGCGCAATAGCCTCTAGAGGCAATTTCTAATCTGTTGGGGAAAGTTGAGTTTCAATGCCAGAAGCTAGGAAGAGGTTCCGAAGGGCAGGAGAGACATTTTCCCAGACAGTAGCAAACCAGACGGCTTGAGGAGAAGTTGTTCCGAGTTTAGTGCAGAAGTGATTGTGCTAGGGCAATGCAATGACTACGCAGAGCCGGTTTTGACGGCTCAATTTGAGCTGAGGTCAGAGCCTGGATTTGCCTATGGAGTGAGTAAATTCCTCACTAGATTTTTCTTGCCAATTTTTCTCTATAGGATTGTCAGTTTCGGCATCCAGTTGTACTCAGATTATTTCAATGTTGCATAATAATAAAATCCTCAGTTGCTACACCGGTTTTCCCAAGTTGGGTTTTTCCGGGGTCATTGGTCCAAAAATAACTGTCATTTTATGTGTGTGTGTGTGTGTTGATACTTCTTCCAGCGTTTATTTCTTCCGCAGCTTATTTGTGTATGTTGCAGTGTGATTGATTCAATATTTATCGTAGCAAACAATAAATAAATTGTTAAGAATTAATTTAACAATTAGGAGAATTATTTCCAGTTGCTGCAATAGGATTCGGGTTCCCGAATTTTCACATGGTATCAGAGCGTAGATGATCAGTCGGAGAGCTCAATAGAGAAGGAAGGAGTTTCGTTGTTCATTGAGGGGCAACAAATCGAAACCCCGGGGGCAACGCAGTCACCTTGGCCAAGAGGTCGAATTTCTTGAGGAGAATCAATTTTTGTGAGAGGGGGCAAAAAATTCGATCTCTCTGGATCGAGGGATTCTAGAGGCAGAGGAAGCAGCCAGTATTTTTCGCAAAACAAATCTCTAGCTGTACATAGTAGGTTTGAAGCAGCAGAACCAGCATCGGGTGGAAGAAGAGCACGCACTGAGGGAAAATTTTCCTCAAGGAACTTCTAGAATCAAAAAGTTCAATTTCCCTTGCAAATCAGAAGTTGTTGTGTGCAGACTTTCTCACTCCAGAAGGGAGTACGAATAGCTGAGCAGAAGGGAAGAGGAGATTTTTTACATTGTTTGAGATGTCCACAACTCGACTTCGAGATCAGGACAGATTGGATGGTGCTTCCAACTATGTATCTGGAAGGCAAGGATGTCCTTCCTTCTGGATGAATATGGCCTGAAGCCTTTCATAGATGCAGTGGTAGCTATCCCCACTGATGAGTACAGAAAGGAGATGGCACGAGCGAAGAGGTTGATCCTTGATGGTGTTCAGGATCACATTGTATCAGACACAGCAGCCAAGGGAACAACCAAAGAGATGTGGCATACACTTTCTACATTGTAACAAGGCGCTTTCGAGCAGCGGAAGATGTACTTAGAGGAGAAGTTGAGATGCACCAGGATGCAGAAAGGGGAACGCATAGACCCCCCCTTCCTCACCAGGATTCAGTCCGGAATCAGTTGTTAGTTGTTGGGGCAGCGCCTCAACCCACAGAGCTAGTACGATTGGCACTAAACAATGTCTCAGAGGAGTGGCAAGTATTTTTCCAAAGTATCTTGGGCAGAGACACCTTGCCAAGGTGGGACAAGATGTGGGCCAATTTGCAGCAAGAGGAGTTGAGACAAGACCTAGTGAAGAGCTCCATCAGTGGCAGCAGCAGCGGATCGAAGCAGGTGAAGGAGGAGGATAATGTGGCCCTCGCATCGAAGGGTCCTAGTCAGGGACAGGGGGAGCAGTGAAAGAAGAAGAAGGACCTGTCAAAGGTCAAGTGCTTCAGATGTGGTGAGCTTGATCACTACAGTACCTAGTGTCCTCTCAGAAAGAAGGACAAGGAGAAGAAGCAGGACCAGTACTCAGCATCAGCAGAGATCGATAAGATTACCTTTGGGTTGGAGGAAGACTTTGCCATGTTTGTTGACATACCCCTAGGAGTGAAATGGGGTGACTTGGCTTTGTAGCCTCAGAGTGCTACAAATGGGCAGGATTCTTGAGGAGGTACACTTCTTGAATCAATACCTTTCTACTAGGACCCACAATATTTTCTAGCAGGATGTATCAGTGGCAGTAGATGCAGCCAGATGCCAGAGTGACAAATATAGAGTCTAATTGTAGTTACATGTTGGGCAGCGCAGTGCAGAGTTGGCAGCAATGCAGAGTGGCACAGTACAAAGTCAACAGCAGCGCAGATGCCTCAGTGACAGCGTAGATACTAGCAACAATCAGGGACTCGAGTGACAGATGCATTATAATGATCACAGTTGATTCATTATTTAAGATGCTTTTCAGTTGCAACAACAACAAATGGAGAGGGAGTTGCAGTGTTGGCAGTAGTTCAACAGAGTCAACAGCAGCAAAGATGCAACACATATCAGAGTTGCACAATAGTTGGTGGGCAGTAGCAGCCAGACATCAGCAACGTAATAGGAGATGATGCAAAGACAAGTGTTGCTACAGGGAGCAGCAACGCTAGAACATATTCCTCAC
The DNA here is from genome assembly GCA_031772625.1 of Pinus tabuliformis. Classification (NCBI taxonomy): domain Eukaryota; kingdom Viridiplantae; phylum Streptophyta; class Pinopsida; order Pinales; family Pinaceae; genus Pinus; species Pinus tabuliformis. Next base: position 780,430,347 of record CM062820.1, on the reverse strand, counting down.
TAAGACGGAGTGTTATTTTTTGTAGCATCGGATGTGTTCTAGCCTTGAAACTTTGTGGAGGGGCTAGAATGCATGAGATCTCCAAAACCCAGAAATAGTTTCTGGAAATTCCACCTAGAAATGACTTAATTAGATTATTAGTCAGTTTTTAAATATTTCCTAAGTCTAAACTTAGGAAATATGACTATTTAATCAGAATTAATTAAGTTATGGTGTGAATATTCTAGAAACTCACACAGATCCGACTTCAAGTTAATCCTAGCCATCGATTAAGATCCAATCTTGGCAGTTGAAGTCTCAACAGAGGATTATAAGAAGAAGTCGATGGGACTTGGAGAAATCACTTGAAACTTGAGCAGTTCAATTTCTTGAGCAAATTGATTTCTTGAGTAGCAGCATTCAATTGTTGGAGAGAGAGCCAGAGAAATCGAAGCAGTGAGCGAGGGGTAGGGACAGTAAGCCACAGTGGGGCTAACGCAGAGCAACGCAATAGCCTCTGTAGGCAATTTTGAATCTGCTGGGGAAAGTTGAGTTTCAGTTCCAAAAGCTAGGCAGAGGTTCCGGAGGGCAGGAGAGACATTTTCCCGGACAGAAGCAGACTAGACGGCTTGAGGAGAAGTTGTTCTGAGCTAAGTGCAGAAGTGACTGCGCTAGGGTGACGCAGTGACTGGGCAAAGCCAGTTTAGACGGCTCAATTTGAGCAAAGTTCAAAGCCCGGATTTGCCTGTGGAGTGAGGAAATTCCTCACTAGATTTTTCTTGCCAGATTTTCTATCTAGGATTCCCAGTTTCGGCATCCAGTTGTACTCAGATTATTTCATTATTGCATAATAATAAAACCCTTAGATGCTACACTGGTTTTCCCAAGTCGGGTTTTTCCGGGGACATTAGTCCAAAAATAACTGTCATTTTATGTGTGTGTGCTAGTACTTCTTCCAGTGTTTATTTCTTCTGCAATTCATTTGTGTAGGTTGCAATGCGAATGATTCAATATTTGTTGTAGCAAACAGTAAATAAATTATTAAGAATTAATTTAACAATTAGGAAAATTATTTCCATGTGCCGCAATAGGATTTGGGTTCCCGAATTTTCACAAATCAAATTTGTCCTCTTCTTCCATGCAAGAAAGTTTGATGACCCAACCAATTTGTTGCTTTCCTTGCAAAATGAACTCATTTCGATAGATTTAGACATAGATAAAAAGATACTTACTTGTGAAGATACTCCTTGATGACAATATCTTCAATTTGATGCCTTCTTGATGATGATGATCATGATAGAAGATGTCTTCTTGATGAAGATGTCTTCCTTAAAAAGTGATCCTTAGCTTAAAGAGAGGGAGATCACCTTGAACCCTTGATGTTGATGACAACGCCTCTTCTTGCTTCCTTGGATGATAGTGTAGAATGAGGTGGCTTTCCCAAGGTGCTTCAAATGTAGGGTCTTTCTTTGATTGAGTGGATGTTGGGTTCTTGAGGTCTTCTTTCCTTCGCGATGAAGATTGTAAGCTTCCCAAGGATACTTCAACTATGAGATTATTTCTTTGAATGTGTTAGGGTTTTTGAGGTCTTCTTTGATGCTTTTAATTACTTTCTTCAAGATGATGAGAGGGTTAGTCCTTCTTGACGATTCATGCTCTTGATGTTTCCTAGATGATCTTCTTGTGCTTCGGCCCTTGAGTATCCTTCTGTAAGTTTCCTTTACTTGATGTAGTCACCTTATCTCTAATACCATGTTGAGAAATCTAGGGGCAACAACATTAGGTGATTTCTCTTACTTTGATAACTGCTTGTGATGTACTTTTACTTAACTTGATTAGCTTCTTCCTTTTCTTAATTATATTTAATGTTCTTTGTAGCAAACAACTACCAAACCATAAAGAACAGTAACACAAGAGGACACAAGATATAGGCGATCAGCCAAGACCAAAACCTCTCCACCTGAGAGGAAAACCCACAAGAATTCTTCTTCTTATAGAATCTTCAATTGATGAATTCCAAGACTTATGACCCTTGACCAAGACCCTCCAATACCAAGTCCTTCGGCGAGCTTTCCTTGTCAACAACTACAATTTCGACCTCCAGCAAATTCCTCTGCAACTTCAACTTGTCTAGCAGATTCTTCTGCACCTTCAACCTGTCAAGCAAATCCTTCTGCAACTTCAATATGTCCAGTAGATTCTTTTGCAACTTCGACATGCCCAATAAAATCTTCTACAGAAATCCTAGCCTTTACATGTATGGAAAACAATGATAGATTCTTCCTCCTTTCCTCTTCGCTTGAGTTGATTCTCTCTCCTAGGCAACTCAGCTTGCAAAGTGCCCTTGATGATGCCCTAACTTGACTTTTGCAACTCGTCCTCTTCTGTTGCAATATGTGCCCTAATACTTTCGCATGTGTGGAGAGAAGTAGCCCAAAACAAATTACAAATCTTGTCCCTTTCTTCAATCTGTGTCCTTCTTTTCTTCGTACTTTTCTCTCTCTTGTGATTGAACTTGTGTGAGTGAAGTGAGTCTCCAAAGTGAGGTCGAAGTCTCTCTTATACATTGGCCTTCTGCTAGGTCGAATTGCACCCTTTATGCTGACTTGTCCACTTGAATAGGCCGACTTGATCTTTGCAACATGACGAGGTCTTCGAGGGTCTTTTGACTCAAATAAATTTTTCTATACAATAACTAACATGCCCAAATGGGTCTTTCATACATGACAATGACTCTCGACTTGTAGACTCAATGCCAAGCCCTAGAAGCTTTCAACGGGAGCTTGACCTAGAAATGAATTTCCCTTGAGCATGAAACGCATGTCTCAAGAATAACAATAATAAATTTATTTTTCTCTTTTCATTAAACACATAAAATCATGATTACATGTCATTATGAAGACTAAACCTAGTTACATATTTCAACATCATTGAGCAGTTTGTCCTAAGTACGTGTGATTCCGTTGAAGAATTGTAATGTTGTTGCATCTTTCTACTCATGCCTACATATAGTTATGAATATGTACTACTGTTGATCATTTTCTGAAAGAAAACCTAGGCAGAATAGAAAACCCTAGGACCAAAAATTGCCCTAGGGTATTACACTGAATGTGTTTTTGAGCTGTTTTTTGGAGCTGTTTTTGATGTTGTTTGGAGCTGCTATTGTTGTCAACATTTGGAAGGCATCTTTGATTATTTTCCTTCAACTCTTATGCAGCCTATTGGTGGCAACAGTTTGGTAGCCAATGCCCTGATTTGCAAAGATTTGCAATTTGGATATTGAGCCAAACATGCAATGCTTCGAGGTGTGAATGGAACTAGAGCATTTTTGAGCATATACATAACAAGAAGAGGAACCATTTGGATCAACAACGGTTGAATGACATGGTTTATGTTCAGTACAACCTCAAGTTGAGGCGAAACCAATTGTTGAACAAGACATCTGAATCAAGCAACATAGTTTTGGATGACATTGATCTATCATCAGAGTGGGTTGTGGAGAGCCAGGAACCAGCATTTGACAATGAATACCTTTCTTTGATGGACTTGGAACCATCTCCAACTTCAGGGCTAGGGGAATTAAGTAGGAATCCCACCATAGAGTCTCAATCTACTGATTCTGAAGATGAAGATGAGGAGGATGAGGATGATGATTCTGATTTGTACTAGTAGTATTGTAGTTTAGTACTATGCTTATTTTTGGACTCTACAGGTCATTTAGAGCTTATTCCTTGATGTATTTTGGTTTAGGGATGTATTGCACTAAGTGCTATCTTGGTTATATACACTCTTACTTGCTATAAATGATAACTTTTGCACATTTGTGCATAAATGGTTTGGATTTATATGGATGCACATGAATATATATGTTTTTCTTTAAAATTTGAATATTTATGTATTTTATGGTCCCATTTTTTTTATCAGTTCTCGCTTTGGGGGATCTACCAGTTCAATGACCAATCTGGTTCTAATAAAATTGGTGTCACTCCTTTAATAATTTTGTCATTCTGAAACTAGGCCAGCTGAAAGACACCTTGAAGGATAAGTGTACACTGTACAGATGTCAGAAACCATATCAGAATCCTGCTGACTTCATGGAAAGCATTAAAAATGGTCCATGAGCTGTCACTAAATCAGGAGGTTACAGGCAAACAGGAAGAGGGATCCTGAAGCTGTAGTTGGTATCATCTGGGGAAGCATAAAATCTGATATTTTAATGGTTATTAACTTATTGTAGTGACCATTAACAATGACAAATCCTTTTTTTTGGAAAACTCAGTTTGGCAGTAGAGATTTTAGCTAGCAGTCCACCAAGAAGATATAAATAGAAGCTGTCATCTTAGTACTATATGTAAATCTTAAGGCTTCTTTCAGAATAAAATCTCTTTTCTACCAATAAAAAGAACAGCCTAGCTAGTACCTGATTAGGGACCAAATTTGCTGAAGTAATAATGACACGCATGATGTCTCTGCGATGTAAAAGAAGAATCTTAGGATGATGACAACCAACACCTTGTCTTTTACCTTTAGCAAACGCAACTGTATCAGGAAAGGGTGGGTAACTGAAAAAGCAAAGAATCAGAAAAGATTTCAGAGCCTGATGCCCAAAATTTACAGAGGGTATAAACTTCATACAGTAACCATTTGTACCCAAAATAACATTTAGTAATTTATTTTAACTTACACAACTGTCAGGTTAGGCCAATCAGCATATGGTCTGGACCAGCGTTGGTCATCACACCTGCTCCAGCAGCGTTCAGAGTTGTGGCATGCAACAGTTACAGGCAGATATTTTGGTACTTCATATGAAGACAAAAACCTGGAAAGTTTCCAGCACTGAGATACTGAGCAAAATAAACTGAAATGGGGCCATAGGAAAACTCTGGCTACTGACAAGCACAAAATCATGCTGTTTTCATCTAGGAAGAAAACATACTTTCTTTATCCAAACAAAAAATCATGTTTCACAGAAAAATAAAGGATAAATTAGATATATGGTTGTAAAAACTTCATAATTTTGAAGTTAAAGAGACTTTGCAGGGTGATAAACTTTCTGGTGGCTGTAGCTTTCCTGCCATAGATGACATAGACATAGTTATCCTCAATATTATCTCAATTACACGTCTATCTCTTTCTTCTGCCTATCCCTAATCACCTCTCACATTAAGGCAAAACACTTCACCTGCATGCAGTTGTAACTATTTCTAATTCCTAAGACCCCCCATTGCATTAAAGTCCCTAAAGCACACAATCCATCTAGATAGAGGTCCTTGAAGGTCTACTGCTTCTTCATTGACTTTTGGAAGGCCTAAACACCATTCCTCGGCATTTACCCATTGAGCAGTTTTCTTCCCTTGGAGAACTTGACCTTCTTGTCTCTTCCACGATGCAACTTTGTGAGACAGCGCTGGGCTGTTTCTTCACATCTCATGGACTTTCCAGGACTAATGTTGATGTCAAAAAACGGTGTCCTCTATCCATCACCCTCTTTGGCCTTTACAATATGATGCAGGAGTATTTCTTCAAGGTCATCAAGACCTAGAAAGTCTTACCGCATTTCCTAAAGGGAATGGATTCCCTTAATCTAATTTAATTTAACATAACTAGGTTAGGATTTTGATTTTTCAGAAGTAATAAGCACTGATTAGAGAAATGCGGGATTATTTCCTCATCAACATGCAATGCACTATTTGAGGTGATTTGTTAAGGGATTTAGAAGTTTTAAGCTTAGACTAGATATTTTCCATGTATGGATAATTAGATCCACCTTTAGCGGATCTCAGCAAACCATTCTATTGTATATAACCAAGTCTGTAATGACTAGAATAAGATAGGAGAATATAGAAGAGAGAACAAGAGAGCTGAGAGAGGTCCAAGAAAGTGAAGAAAAGGGCCAAGCAATTGTGTAATCAGGCCAGTTTGTACAAACTTGAGTATTTGATCTGTAATGTTTGTGTCTATGAGATCTTCATAATGATAAATCTGAATGTGTATTAGTTTGTAATGAGAGGAGACAGAGCGTGAAATAATACGTTATTGTGTATCCATGGCTGTACAGGTCCGAGTGTACAAAAGTTGAGATCTGGTTAAGTTCCAGATAGTCTAGAATTGAGTCAAATAGCTTAAGAACAGGTTGGAGGTGTTACAGTGCCAATCTACAAGAAAGTTGACGATCCATTGTTGGATTGATCCGGGAGTTATCGCAAAGATAGGAGACTTTGTGCTTGATGCTTTAACTAGTTGAAGTTCCAAACATGGTTCCCATATCAGAACAGAAGTAGAGAGCTAACGAGTTTGGACATCTGGGCCTAAACAAGCAATGTAGTGTTAAATCAAGATCGGATTTGTACTAACACCGCAGCTGTCAATTGACGTAGACATACAAGGTTCTGTTGTGAGAAGTCTGTCATTGTAATATTCCTAGGGAAACTTTACAGTAAATAACAAAGCGAACATAGACATAAAAACCATGAAAATCAAACACATGAATCAGTCCATGAAATTGCACCAAAAACTGCTTTGCTGAGCCATTTTACTATAATATGAAGAGGGTACAATGAGGTGCTAGAAAAAGTGCATTTGGGCTTGCTCAATGCAAGCTAGCTAAGCCAAAATGAACAATAAGAAGTCCCTCCCAAATCTGATGCGGCTCTCTCCTTGCTCTGCACTAAAACTGCCAAGAAAGATGTTGTTGGTTGTGAGGAACTGCTGCTAAGGCCTACTCTGGTGCTCGGAAAATTCCAGGAAATTAACCCCGGGCTCTCCACCAAAAACCCACGAAGGAATTGGCCAAAGGTTGACCTTGGAATTTCGCCAAAATTTCCCTTAGCTCCTTTTGTTGTTGGCTGAGTTGTGTCCCCTGTTTGACCCCTCAAATCTGCACAGAAAATTTGGAAATTTTAGATATAAAATCCTTGTCAAAAACCCGGAAAAACCTAGAAAGGGTTTCCCTTGGTTCCAACCTTCGAAATTTGACCCTTCACAGCGTGGCCCTCCACCAAATTCGAATTTTGTTACTGTGGCTACTCCTATCAATCTCTACTCTCCAAACTACGGCAATCCTCCTCCAATGGCCCTGCAAATGAAATCCCAGCAGCTCAGCTCCTAAATCCTTCTCTCAAGCCCCCCCACAATCAACTCCACCAATGGCTGCGTAGTCCTGGGACAAGTCTACGTAGGCCCAACCAAAGAAATTTGTCTTGCTGAGAAGGGAACTCTCAACTCCAGTAAATTCTCTTCCTTCACCTGCCATTTGGACAAGAAATTGCCCAGTAATGGTATAGCCTCTAATTTCAATACCCCACTTCACCCAAGTATTGTGTGGTTCTTCTTCTGCGTCCAGGCTGAAGCTAAGGCAAGTCGTACCACCTGAGACTAGTCCCCCAAGTCTCCACAAAGTCATGACAATACCTCCCTAGGGTGGCACTCATGGTCCACCGAAGAAGAGGGTGAGATTTCCCCTTGGAAACCTCTAGTGCTAAACAGCACTTGTGACTCAATTGAACAGCTAGAGCAACAATGTGTAAATGTCAAATTATCAAAAGGTGCCCAATGTTGCCTTCAACCCTCTATTTATAATTGTTGCCTCACCTTTCCTTGTGGGTCCCTCATCCAAATATTTCGACCTACTTTCCACAAAATCAATTTTTCCTCCAATGGGTGCATATTTGAAACAAAAAACTTCTGATACGCAGAAATAGATATATAAATATTTTATTAAAAAGATGAATTGACAAATGATGAGTGTTTACAAATGGGGTTCCTGGCTTATATACCGCCATGGACACCCTTTGGGGAAAGGGCATGATCTTATGATCGTGCCCTTTCGTCTAATTTAACTGGAAATTAAATAATAACCCTAAACTAACTAATTTTTACATAACATTGCCTTCCTCTCGAAAGAATGCTTTGTCCTCAAAGCATACATAACGATGGATGTTGTTGACAAAATGCTTCATTCTCCTAAGAAGCTTCTTCTTCGGGTAAGTCCTTCCACTTGATCAAATATTCCTTGATAGTACGATATCGAAGCTTTCTTTCTCTAGTAGACAAAATACCTTCTGGTTCTAAAATGACCCTTCCCTCATCATCTAAGGATGGAAGCGTTGTTTGCACTGTTTGATTGTTACCTAGCGCCCTTTTTAGGCAAGATACGTGGAAGACGTTGTGAACACAGCTTGTCTCTGGAAGGCTTAAACCATACGCAACTTGGCTAATCTTTTTGTTGATCTGATAAGGTCCATAAAATTTTGGTGCCAATTTGTATTTTCCTTTCTGCTTTAAAGATAATTGTTTGTATGGTTGGAGCTTAACAAATACCCATTCTCCAACTTCAAACTCTCTTTCGGTTCTATTACGGTCTGCTTGTTGCTTCATACGATTCCTAGCATTATTCAGATTTTCTTTTAGTGGTACCTGATATCGATATGCTTGGAGCGATCATGAAATACGGTATTCTCTGACAAATGAATCCCACTCCGGTTGTCACATAGGATCACGGTGGTATCCAATGTAAATCCAAACAACTCACTGAAGAGCTTTCGCAACCAGACTGCCTCACAGGAGGCCATGCTAGCAGCAATATACTTTGCCTCGGTAGTGCTCAAAGCCACCGACTTCTGCTTCCTGCTCATCCAGGATATTGAAGCAGATCCCAAGGAGAAACAGGACCCAGAAGTGCTCTTACGGTCCTCCACATTGCCTGCCCAATCAGCATCAGTGCATCCAAGTAGTCTCACATCTCCGGCAGTGTCTCTTAACCCATAAGTAATTGTGCCACGAAGATATCTCAATAGATTCTTGGCACCAATCCAACGTATGTGGTGAGGTTCAACCATATGTTGACTCAACGTGTTGACTGCAAAGCATATATCTGGATGGGAGTTCACTAAGAACATTAATGCTCCGACGAGTTGCCGATACTCGGTGGCATTTCGTAAAATAGGTCCAGCAGCACTACCGCTTAACTTCTTGAAGTCAAGCTCCATCAGGGTAGTTACAGGCTTGCAGTCCACCATACCGAATCTTTCCAATATCTTCACCACATATTTTCCTTGAGATAGGAAAATTTCCCCTGGCTTCTGCCACACTTCAAGTCCTAGGAAATAGTGCATCAGTCCTAGGTCCTTCATTTCAAATTCAGAAGCCAACTCCCTCTTACATTTGTGAATGAGAGGGTCTGCACCTGTTAGAAAGAGGTCATCCACATACAGCACCAGTATGAGAGGTTTGTCATCTTCAACCTTAAAGTAAAGGTTAGGATCGGCTTCACTCCTAGTGAATCCCAGCTTCATCAAGTAGCTATCGATCCTCTCATACCATGCTCGGGGTGCTTGCTTCAGCCCATAGAGAGCCTTCTTCAACCTGCATACATGAGATTTCCGATCATACATCTCAAATCCTTTAAGTTGCTCCACGTAGACCTCTTCTTTGATCGAACCATGCAAGAACATGGTCTTGACATCCATTGATGTAGGTTCCATCCTTGTGAAGCCCCAAGGGCTATGATGGTATATCTAGTAACAAGTGCAAATATCTCGTCATGGTCTATATCTTCCTTCTGGGAGAAGCCACGAGCAACAAAACGAGCCTTATACTTTTCCGTACTTCCATCTGCTGCATGCTTTATCTTGTAAAGCCATTTAGAAGTGACAATTGTTTTGTCCTGGGGTCTGGGAACTACTTCCCAGACATCATTCTTCATAATAGACTCATATTCTTCGGTCATAGCATCCTTCCATACTTGATGCTTGACGGCATCTGAGAATGATGAAGGCTCATTTTGTATGATCGTGCTCATGATGGTCAGGTATCTCTGTACCTGTTAGGTTTCTTACTTTCTCGGAAGGTTCCTCGGGGTGCAGTGTGCCCTTTAGCATCATCGAGCAACCCCCTAAGCCAAGAGGGCCTCTTTCTAGAAGAGGAAGGCTCAGGTGGATCAATAAGATCCATGGGTTCTTCCACATCAGGCATCCTTTCATCATCCTTTTCTTTTGGTTCCCTGATGTCGGCTTCATGAGAGCTCCTCAAAGTCGGAAGATTGTCCACCTTACTGAGAGCCATATCTTCGTCAAAGGTGACATCATGACTAATCACGACTTCCCTTTGACCGGCTACATAGATTCTATAACCCTTAGTATTTTCACCATAGCCCATGAAGATTCCTTTCTTTCCAGATGCACCCAATTTATTCCTTTTCACTTTCAGCACATGAAAATATACAAGGCTTCCAAAAATTCTAAAATGAGATACGTCAGGTTTCTTACCGGTGAAAATTTCTTCAAGAGTCTTGGAACCCAATGCTTGATGAGGGCATTGGTTTTGTACATATATGGCGGTGCTTGCAGCTTCGGCCCATAGAAACTTCGAAAGTCTTTGATCGCGGAGCATGGCACGGACGGCTTCCACAATCGTACGGTTCTTCCTTTCCGCCACACCATTCTGTTCAGGAGTATATGGTGTCGTAGTCTCCCTCTTAATGCCAGCCTCTTTACAAAAGTCATGAAACTCGTTAGATTCATATTCAGTCCCATTATCCGTCTTTAAGATCTTGATCTTCTTTTCGGTTTTCTCGATCAAGGCTTGAGATGTGTCACAAGACATGACACCTAGCGGACTTCCTCTGACCTGATATAATGAATCAACTCGAAACCCAAGAGTGAAGGCATCTTTAATATTGTTTTTCCATGCACGTACCTTGCCATCAATGAAAGCCACCTTGTAGCCTTTGTCTTCCATTGCCGAAATGGACACCAGGTTCTTTTTGAGGTCAGGTACATATAATACATCCTGTAAGTGGATCGTATTACCTTGATTCAATTTAAGAGAGACATTGCCTACACCTTTCACGGGATATTTCATATTGTCTCCAAGGACAATTTCCAGGTTAGTTTCTTTCTCTATCATATTATGGAGAACTTCTTTGTAACCAGTGAAGTGCCTTAAGGCACCACTATCAGTAAGCCAAATTCCTAGCGAGTCCGAAGGAGCAAAGGTAGATAGAGCAGCTAGTAGATAATATTCATCCTGCTTATTGTCAACAGTGTTAGATTCATACCTGGAACTTCTAGCCTTGTTGAATGGTTGTCCTCTTCCTTGATTTCCAGCACTCCTTTTACCTCTGCTATTAGATTTGCCATTCCTTTGATTGCCATGAGAGGGATTTTGATCATCGTCCCAGTGTGAGTCCCTTCTATCAGGGCACTCCCTTGCATAGTGACCTGCTTTATCGCAAATGTAACATCGTCCTTTTCTTCCACCCTTAGGTCCAGCCTTTCTTTTTTATTTGGTCCCGGAATTATTTCTTTTCTTAGCATGAGAAGAAAAGGCAACAGAAGGACCTTTAGGCATGGGCATTTCTTGCTCTTCTATCCTTGTTTCTTCTTGAATGCATCTTGTCATTAATTCCTCAAAACCAAGAATTACATTATTGTTGAGAAGAGTAGTCCTGAACATGTACCATTCGGATGGTAATCCTCCAAGAGTCGTGAGTGCCATTTCCATATCAGTAATAATCTCCCCAATAGATAGGAGATCATTCCTGATCTCGGTGATTCTTAAGTATGCTTGCATACTCTCATCTTTGCCCTTCTTAATTTCCTTCAGCGTATTTCTAAGAAACAAGACTTGATTTGCATCATTAACTTTAAATAAACTCACCAGTCTATCGTAGATTTCGTTGGAGGTGTTCAGGTCGGAGATGTAGGCCACCAAGTGCTTGTCGATAGAATCCCGGATGATCTTCATTGTTTTGACTTCACTGGTTTTCCATTTGTTCCTGGCAGCAGCGGGTGCATTTGATGGAAGCTCAAAAATATTGCCTCTCACATGGTCCAACACTCCTTGATTTTCTAAGGTTAGATCAAGAGACATCTTCCATCCGTGATAGTCAGCTTTCTCACAGAGCTTGTCTTCGGCAAGGAAGAGTGTTGAGGACCCCATAGTTCTTTTAGGATAGCCTTGCCAATCTTTTCTTCGGTGATTGCTCTTGCTCTTGCTCGGGCTTTGTCTTCACCTCAGCTCTGATACCATGTTAGTTTATGGTATGTTCTATGCTTAGAGCAGTTTACTTATCTTTCTTATTATTATCCACAGATTAGCAATCACATGTACATAAAGTAAAGTGCAGATAGAACATTAAACGATCGATAGAAAACAAGCCAAGACAAGAGACACAAGATGTGGCAGCTAGCCAGGGACAAACCCCAATGTGGGGAAACCCTTTGATCAAATCTTCCTTTATCTTCAATAATTCAGCAGAGAGAAATAGTACATAAATCTGATTTACATCAGCAGCAGCCAACCCTAGATCAGTCCCAAACTAGGGCAGACAATATCTTGCAAACCGACAGTCGAATCGGCTTGATTCCTTCACCAAAAAATGCAACCTTCAGAGAAGATCCAAATTCACCTACAGCGCAGTTCTGAGAAGCAGACTGATGGTCAACGCTGGTCAAACTTTGGATCTGCAGTTGCAGCCCTAAATCTGCGTCCTTCCTTCCACACGTGTGAGAGAAGAGTCTCTTTCTGCGCAGTAGGAGAAGAGCCTCTTTTCTGCGCAGGAGACAGAGAGATGTGATGAGAGAGTGTGTCCAAATGAGGAAAAGACCTCTTGTATTTATATACAAATGTTGATGATTGAATAGATGCGACTGTTGGGCTTCTGAGCCTACATGAATTGTTGGTCGGCTTGATAATTATTCCATAATCAAAATAAATTCATATCTCCATAAATACTTATCGGAATCGGATGATCTTTAGATGAATCCTACACATTTTGACGAGAGGAATCTAATAAAAATATTATCAGCCATGAATAAAATGACCCACATGGAGTTTGGCCCTAGTTGCCAATTTTAACAGGCCTGGATTCCTAAAGGAATTCTTGCTCGCATTCAGAAGATTTGTTGCAGATTCCTTTGGAATGGATATAAAGAGGGCAAACCTTTTGCTTGGGTAGGATGGAAGCACATCGCTCTCCCTAAGAAATGGGGAGGTTGGGGACTAAAAGACCTCTCAGTATTTGCACATGCATTAGCAGCCAAGATGGGCTGGATCCTGCTCACTACACAAAACCTCTGGACTGAAGTCTCATACCACAAATATATCTGGCCTCATCATCTTATGGACTGGATTCGTTTACCCTCCTGGCCTCAAACAGGGGTATCTATGGTTTGGAAAGCAATACTGCATACTTTGCCTTTCATCAGAGAGGGTCTCACATGGAGAATAAATGATGGCAATTTGGCCCGTATAGGCATGGATCCATGGACAGGAGGGGGGAACATGCATCAATTACCTCCAGGTCTCATCCATTTTCTAAATCAGAGGCATATCAATGTGATTGCACAGATAGCAGATTTGGAGAACAGCTCCATCTTCGAACAGGCATGGTTATCTGCTCAAAACTTGGGTATCCCTGAACACTGGCAGCAGATCTGGGAAGGGTACATAAATGCCCTGAAAGAAGCCCATGTGCGCATCAAAGAAGGTCCCGATGAGCTTATCTGGACCCCGGCCGATCATGGTAAGTACTCCCCAAAAGCTAGCTATCCCAACCTTCTCAATGAGCGCAAACCACCTGTACTTCTGGACTGGTGGGGAAAGATTTGGAAGCTCAAAGCGCCACCAAGAACCAGACTCTTCATGTGGAACGTGCTCAAAAACAAGACACCAACCGGAGCAAACCTTATGCGCCGATCTCACTATGGACCACATTGGTGTGTTCTCTGTAAACAGGCTGAGGAGACAAATGACCACTTATTTCTCCACTGCCCGAAGTGTGCACAGCTATGGCAACATGTATTAAACCTCCTTTCCAAACATGGCAGCTGGCAAGGTCTTTCGATACTTGAAGCATGGGACAACTGGACTGTTGCAAATCATGATGCAAAATCTCTATGCCTCCCTCTCCTCATCTATTGGTCCATCTGGCTGACAAGGAACGAAATCATCTTCAAAGGAACAGAGGCCCGATGGCCACATGCAGCAACAAAAATTATCATAGCCTACCATGAAATTCCTGATGAATCTCACCCTCCTACAAACCGCTCCTGCACCTCTGAGACGATCGATCACTCCATACCGTGGGCATACTTTGATGGAGCCGCCCAAGCACAGGGATGGGGGGGGGAATCATTATATTCCTATCTGAGAAACACCACTACAAAATACAATTGGGATTGGGAGAGGGAACCAATAATTTTGCAAAACTGATCACTCGGACATCTTTTGCATTTTGCACTGGCACATTCATGCATTAATCTACAGATCTTTGAAGACTCCAAAATCATCATTAATTGGTTCAATAGTATCAATAATTGTCATGCTCGTACACTTAGGAACATCTCGGATGAAATTATGGATTTCAAAGCACAATTTAACTCTATCACCTGTCAACACATTTACAGGGAACGTAACGAGGCCGCTGACAAATTATCCAAGGAGGCCACGACACACCCCAGAGGCCTGTGGATGATTCAGGAACAATTTGGTGCAGAACAGTATCAGTGTTATCACCGGCCCTACACTGATAGGGCATATCCTAGGGCGGACAGGCCCTAATTTTTGGTTTATTTTCATTTCACACACAGTATCTTTTTATGTATATATTTATGTTATACTCTGCTTACTAGACAAAATGAGTACACCCTGTGAGGTGAATATGTACAGCTTTTTTGGGAATGGCTTTGGCCATAACTTATAATTTTTTGACCACTGCTTGACTGGCTTAGACCAATAGTTATGCATATGCCATAGGCATCTACTATATGTAATTTTTCAAAATTAATGAAAAGTTATGATTTTTCCTTAGGAAAAAAAAACTGGGTGAGAATGTTCTAAATGATATGGATCAAGCCAAATCTAATCTTAGCCACTGATTAGGGATTTAATCTCGGTCGTTGAAGACTCAACAAGAAAAGTATAAGAGGAGGCTTGAGGGTTAGTTGGAGATACACCAAGATTGATCAGTCAGTTCAATTTTCTAGAGCGGGGTTTGCTGAGAAAATTCGAAAAAGTGATATGAGTTGCAGCGAGGGGCAGTGAGTACATAGCAGAGAGGCAGAGATAGTGCCAGAGGGCCAGCACAGTGATTGAGGAGGCTATACAGAGGCAACAGGAGCCACGTAGAGGCAGTTAGTGACTATAGAAATTTTGAATAATTTAACACATATTCACAGAGATTATCCTGATCATACAATTATAAGCGGAACATGTATAATACATAATCTCCTCTACGTTGATCATCAATTTACAGAAGCAGAAACATTCACAGGCACACATAGAAGCATCAATCAAACTCATTAACACAGTATGTATCCCGGGGAAAGCATCTCGCTAAAAACCCCACACTATCTGTATATTATATTGATTGAATCATGTAACATTACAAAGTACAATGCTTATCACAAGCAATCCAGTACCAGCTCCACCTGTTACACACAATACAGCTCAGATCTGATCTCCAAATCTATTCCACTGCTTGCCTGCCTCTCCAGCTCAATACCTGCTCAAGAACTGATGAGAATGGTTTACCAAACTCGTATTTGCCCTGCAAATAATCACTCACACTCTGTTGGACGTGAGCACAAGCTACAATTCTTGATATTGGCCAATTCATTAGCATACTCAATCCCTCTGATTGTGCAAATCATCATGCACAGCTATAGTCACAACTGATAGCAATCTGATCCTCTAACACCTGTCCCTGCTGAACTGAACATGCACTGACATGCAACTGAGTTAACTAATGTATTCTATAGTTGCATTATGAGTTAATAATTTGTGAATTAATTAATAACTAATTCACCCAACTCATTTCTAGTCTATTGATCAGTTAGACTAAATACAACTAGTTTAACAAGGCTAAACTGAACACAACTCCATCAACTGCACCTCCAGTCCACTAAACTCAACTCACTTGAGTTCTAACTGAAGTCCTGCATGCAAATATTAGTCATCCCATAGGTAACCACGTATTTCCTTCTAGGATCTGTATGTACCACGTCCGTAGCTTATCCTGAAGTGCTCCAAGAGAATAAGATCAAGTTTATAGTCCAAATATTATTATGAGACAATAATATTTGACTTTCTATTTTTGACAGCCAGTCTAAAAATAGACTTTGATCACTCACACTGTGACCACTCACACTGTGGTCACCCACACTGTGATCACTCATACTGTGATCACCCACACTGTGATCATCCACACTGTGATCACTCACACTGTGATCACCCACACTATGATCATCCACACTGTGATCAAAAATAGAACTTGCGCCATAATTTGCCTGCAAGCCCACTTAGTGAAGGCGACTCTTTTCACTAAGCTCCATCATCTTGTTGCAATCTCAACAAGCATTTCTTGTTGCACACTTTTCAACACTCCCTCTCAACAAGAAAGGCTTCCTCTCAAACCCAATCCTGAAACTCTGGAATGTTCTCCATGCAACACATCTGGCTGGTCCACTTGCTCTGTCATCAAAGTCTTTGACTGCTATTGCCTCTGTCGACTGAAGACTCTGCATCTCTATGCTCTTCAGTATCTGACTGCTCTAGCCTCTGTCACTTTGATCTCTGACTGCATCCGTGCTGCTGCTAGTTCTATCTCGCAGCATTGCATCCGCACTGCACCTCCCAACTGACCTCCCTGTTGGGATAGAAACACCCTCTGATGTTGAAGCTCTACCTGCTGCTGACAAGTGCTCCCTCTCTGACATCTACACTACTGCAACATCTCCATGCATCTCGCACCATTGCACACCTCTCTGTGCCACCTAGCACTGTGCAAAACACTTGTGCCTCTCGCATTATTGCAGCCTGCTAGCTATGCACTGTCCTGGGATTCCCTGCAATGTCGCTCTCTCTGCCGCTCCATCCGCATCTGTCTCTACCCAATCAGTCAGTTCCTGCTACTACACATCTGGGGCTCCCGTAGCAAGGTCTCATCCAAGAGGTTGGGTACCTCAAGGATCTTGCCCCTCCTCCTTGGGACGATCAATCTACATCACCCCACCTCCTACCTGGAGGTATGGCTGCATGCGATCCCTCAGCCCACCTGGCTCGAAGTTTCCCCCTACTGGAGGTCTTTGGATGAGTAGATGTCTCTACTCGATCTCCTCTCAGCTTCCCCTGTTGTGGCTCCTCCACAACCTCCTGAAGCTGCTGCACCAATCGTGGCTCCTCCACAATCGTCTGAGACTTCTTCTAGCTCTGCATGTTGACAGGTAATATACGCTCCCTCTCAACCACCAAGTCTCCATCAGTTGCCTCGCTGCTCAAGGCTTTGCATGCATCTTGAACCTCAAGAGCATACAGGTTCTTGACCCGTGAACCAATCTGCTTCACCTGTCTAGTGATGATGTGTCTAAGGAAAACCTTTCCCTTACTGAAGACTACATCATAGCCTCTGTCTTCCAGCATCGCGATCGACACCAAGTTTCTCTTCAGTCCTGGTACATACTTGACATCGGTCAAGGTAAGGCGAGCTCCATGCTCCCTCTGAAAAATAACCGTGCCTACACCTGAGACACTATACTTCTCATCATTACCCATCCTATGAGTATCTGGAGATCTTTCTCCTCCAAAGTACTGAACAAACTTTTGTCACCGGTCATGTGGAAAGAAGCTCCACTGTCAAGAAACCAACCACTTCCCATCATGGATGAAACCATGCATGCGAAGAGTGTGAAATCCAACTCAAACTGTGAAGCAAGTGCCTCACCTTCAGATCCTTCCCCGGATCCCTTCTTGGACTTCTTCTTTGGGCAATTAGTAGCATAATGACCCAACTCATGACAACGAAAGCATCTCACCTTCGCCTTGTCAACCTTCTTCCCATCATTGGAAGAATTGGATTCGGAAAGAGAAACCTTCCCCTTCCCTTTCTTCGCCTTACTCGCTAAGGCACAGTTCTCCTCATCATGCATAGATGAAGAACTGTCTCTGGTGTGCCGTCTAATCTCCTCCTGCATCAAATCCGACCATACTTGTTCACAATTTGGCAGTTTCTCCCTTCCATTCACCAAGTCCTAGTAGCTATGCCAACTCTTAGGAAGGTCAAGGAGTCCTAGACTCACCATCCCCATCATCCGACAGTCACCCCCACACTTCCCAGCTCATCCCGGCATTGGGTGAACTTCGTGAGACATTGGGGCATACTGTCTCCATTCTCACACTGGATGTTTCTAAGTTTTATCTCTTGCTTTGGAATTAAATTCAAAATCCACCAACTCAAAACTCAACCACTTCCGATCTAGAATTCGTGAGAACAAAGTATTTCTTGTACAGAGATCGACTGTATGGGCATTCACCAGATATCTCACCTTCCAAAAGAAGGATGAATCCAAAGGCTACCTAGCCCGATTACAGACTCTGCCTGAAGAAATAAAATGTAAACACTTTCTGAATAATAGATCCGATGATCAATCCTCACTTGATATCCTGTAAAAATCTCTTCTACAAATCAAGCAGCTCCGATACCATGTAGAAATTTTGAATAATTTAACACATATTCACAGAGATTATTCTGATCATACAATTATAAGCGGAACATGTATAATACATAATCTCCTCTACGTTGATCATCAATTTACAGAAGCAGAAACATTCACAGGCACACATAGAAGCATCAATCAAACTCATTAACACAGTATGTATCCCGGGGAAAGCATCTCGCTAAAAATCCCACAATATATGTATATTATATTGATTGAATCATATAACATTACAAAGTACAATGCTTATCACAAGCAATCCAGTACCAGCTCCACCTGTTACACACAATACAGCTCAAATCTGATCTCCAAATCTATTCCACTGCTTGCCTGCCTCTCCAGCTCAATACCTGCTCAAGAACTGATGAGAATGGTTTACCAAACTCGTATTTGACCTGCAAATAATCACTCACACTCTGTTGGACGTGAGCACAGGCTACAATTCTTGATATTGGCCAATTCATTGGCATACTCAATCCCTCTGATTGTGCAAATCATCATGCACAGCTATAGTCACAACTGATAGCAATCTGATCCTCTAACACCTGTCCCTGCTGAACTGAACATGCACTGACATGCAACTGAGTTAACTGATGTATTCTATAGTTGCAATATGAGTTAATAACTTATGAATTAATTAATAACTAATTCACCCAACTCATCTCTAGTCTATTGATCTGTTAGACTAAATACAACTAGTTTAACAAGGCTAAACTGAACACAACTCCATCAACTGCACCTCCAGTCCACTAAACTCAACTCACTTGAGTTCTAACTGAAGTCCTGCATGCAAATATTAGTCATCCCATACGTAACCACGTATTTCCTTCTGGGATCTGCATGTACCACATCCGTAGCTCATCCTGAAGTGCTCCAAGAGAATAAGATCAAGTTTATAGTCCAAATATTATTATGAGACAATAATATTTGACTTTTCTATTTTTGACAGCCAGTCTAAAAATAGACTTTGATCACTCACATTATGATCACTCACACTGTGGTCACCCACACTGTGATCACCCACACTGTGATCACTCATACTGTGGTCACCCACACTGTGATCATCCACACTGTGATCAAAAATAGAACTTGCACCATAATTTGCCTGCGGGCCCACTTAGTGAAGGCGACTCTTTTCACTAAGCTCCATCATCTTGTTGCAATCTCAACAAGCATTTCTTGTTGCACACTTTTCAACAGTGACTGCGCAGAGGTTGAGTGGCCTACGTGGGTGACGCAGAAGGCCAGAGAGTTGACACAAAGAGGCAGAGGGCTGACGCAGGGGGTTCTAGAGCTATGCAGAGGCTAGCAGGGCTGACGCAGAGCCTTGAAGAAACGCCAGAAGGATTTTCATGGGCAGACTAGTGCTAAGACACTGAATATCTGCTTCCAAGAAGAGGTAATATTGCCAAATAGAAATTTTTGTTGGGTGAGCCAGTTTGGCACCCTAGTTGTACTGAAGAAAATTGCTTAATAATAGAACCCTCAGAACAACTGTACCGGTTTTCCCAAGTTGGTTTTTTCCGGGGACAATTGTCCAAAAATAATAGTGTCCCTTATGTGTTTGTCATATTATTTCAATTGATGATTTGTAGATGAGTTGAGACTGCATTTGTGTTTATTTTCAGTATTTATATGGTTAAATAACTTGTTAAGGAATAAACAAGTAGGTGAAATAAACCAGATAATGCAGGAAAAATTTCTGACGTGTTAGGCTTAGAAATTTCAACAGTATTATTGAGCATGCACGACATATCCACAACTTTGTACAAAATCAAATAAATGCCCTCACAATCTACAAGAAGTACGCCCATCTATCATGTTGAAGAGGTTGAGGGAGGTCAAGACCGCTCTAGGGGCTATGGTTATTTCAGGGTTTTAGTCTTTTTGGAGAAAGACAAATCAAGCAGCCTCAAAAAGAGTCAAGGACACAGTGTTAAATGATGCTTGGTGGGAGAGGGTAGATCTCACTATTAAGATCATGGACCCTAACAATGCGTTGCTACGATTTGTAGATACAGACCAACCCATCCTAGAAGAGGTCTATGAGGGATGGGATTCCATGATTGAGTCCGTGAGGACCATTATTTTACAGAGTGAGTGCCCTGAGTATGAAACATCACCAGAGGCCTTCTTCACCACCATGCAAAATATTCTTGTCAGCAGATGGGACAAGAATTGCACACCTTTGCATTGTTTGGCTCACTCATTGAACCTAAAATACTAAAGCCATGAGTCGTTGAATGGTGGACCTTCCCGCAAATTTCCTCCTCACATAGATGGTGAAATTTCACAATGGAGGAAGGATGCATTGAGGCAGATATTTCAGGATAGAGCATCCCTTGATAAGGTGGAGGATGCCTTAGCAAAGTTTTCCACTGGCACTGCGCGATTTGCAAGCTATGATGTGTGTTGACCACTACGTGTCAACTACCCATAGCAGTACACCTCCTTTTTTCTCAAAAGGGATAGCGCTTGATCGATCTGTCTGTGCCATTCGACTGTCATCATCAGCCCAATCATGTTATGTTGTAAACCCAGTCTGCATGTGTAAATTATAAATAATCTTAGCAGATTTGAGTCATGTATGTAAATTGCCTAGGCAAACCTAATTTTCTAGTGATAATCTACGTTCCGGAAGGTTTTTTGTCTCACCGATCCATGATCGGCAGAGTTTTCCTTCAGCCTAACCCCAAAGCCGGAATGGATTTTGTCATTAGAATCTTAGGGGACTCCTAGTGTACTTGGTCGAGTCTATGTAAAAGTAATTTGGAAATAATCCTAACTATTTGGTTAGGTTATTACAAATTGCTTGATCTGCTAGATTATGTTTGTGTCGCAGAACTGGGTGGTCTATGAGGGTCTATGTCAAATGGGTTTTCCCCTTTGAGATGTAAAATTGTAAAATTCATGATGTAAAGTGTCTTGAGGGTTAGAAAATGTTTTATCCCCTCATAAGTCCTAGGTCCTAGGTGTTTTTTTCCAAAGGCTAAGTTCGAGGGTCCAGTAAAAACAAAAAAATAAAAATAAAAAAATAAAATAAAATTTAAAAATAAATAAAAATTTTGAAAAATAAAATAAAATAATAAAATAATAATAAGTCAAAGTTTTGAGGAAATAAATGCAAGATTTTAATTTTTTAATATATTAAAATGCATTTAAAATTTCGACGGATGAGATTAAAAGAGATTTTGATCCTCATCGACGGTCGAGATCATTTTGACATGGATCACTCGAACTAGCTGTTGGAGAAATTTTCCTTTAAATAGGGTGTCAGGGGTCATTTGAAATCATTGGATCTTAGAGTCTGGTGCTAAAGAAAGCTCTCTTGTAGTCATTTTTTGTGCAATAAAGAAAGACTTTGGGGTTGAAATATTGCTGATGTTACTCTTCTGGAATTGTTGTAAGATGTTTTATTTTTTGCATAAATTTATTTTCAGCCATTGATGATAGCTTGATGAAGAGTGATTTTAAACACAGGTATCTTGTTTAGTCGCTAGGGTTTGAATGGTAGTTAAATTTCTGGATATAATGGTAGGTATCTCCATTACATTTGGATTTTAGTATCGTTTTCTCCTTCTTCATTAATGATTGATTTAAGTTGTGCAGGAAATCCTTTTTTGAGATTACCGGGCATCCGGGGAAGTTCTCGGCTGAACCAGCCAACTCCCGGATTGCATTTTCTGAATAGCCCAGCCAGTTTTGATCCCAAGGCTTATCATTTGAATTTTTCTTATGAATGCATGAAGGGTTTTCTGAAGCATCTCATGTTAAAATTAAAATTCTGAAAATATTTTTTGTGGCATACTGATAAATCTGGCTATTTAGAGCCTTTAATTTGTAATTACTGTAACTATTTAGCTGGTTTTTGTTAGGGTTTTAGGTTTCTTGCTTGCACATTTTATTTCTGGGTTTTCGGTTTTTGCAGGTTGCAGGTCGGAAGAAAACATTTTATCTGAAGCCAGATCTAGGCCCTGGAGGGTAAGATCTGGCCTCAGGTTCAGTTCTGGCAGGAATATTTACTTCATATCTGGAAAATTTTGTGGGGTTTTCATCAGACAATCTAAAGCAGCTGATTCAAAATTTTAAGAGTCCTGATAAATTTTAAGAGGGTTTTCCAAGCCATTTGTCTGCTGTCTGGGGTTTCGTTTTCGCAGGAGAAAAAAAAAAATCAAAATCAAAATCAAAATTTTTTAGGGTATGTGCTGCCCTGGGCCTGCAACAAACCCTCAATCTTCACGCTTCCAGAAATTTAATTTGCTGCCATTTCTACGTTTTTTTTGCTCCACGCCAGTGTTACTTGGGAGTAGGAGCAACAATTTCAGAAGCTCCCGGTTAGGGAGCGAATCCCGGAGCGTTTTTTATATAATATATATAGTTTTTTTAATTTTTTTATTTTGATACACATATGTCAACAAAAACATGTAGAATAGTGAATTAGATATAAAAAACATAAAATAACATAGATTGAACCATATAACAACAATCATCTAGAAGTTATAATCTTCATCAACCACATCCACAAGTTAATAACATAGTAACATACAACATATTGAGTCTCATGATTCATCAATCTTAAAGTTTCAAGCTTTCAAAATTCAATATATAACATTTATCATCATTGATCACCAAAGTTGTACTTGTGAGCTAAGCGTAACCATTACAACAAATAATATCTAACATGAAATGAAATGTTGTAAAATGAAATGAAATGAAACAACTTTCATGAAGCATCATATTCATAATTCATTACTAATGAGTTATAATTGCCAACTTCAAACTTAAATTGTCATATATATTGTTTAAAAAAATATCATAATAAATATGAAAGAGTCAATAGTTATAAAAACTACTAGAAACTAGAAAAGAGAAGTAAACTGTAAATCTATTATCTATTTCCCGTGCTTGGGCCTCTTGCCACCACGAGAAATGTCTAATTTTTTAGTCTTGTTGGAAAATCAGGATCTTTGTCATTGATATCACCCTCTAAGTATTAATATCCAGAGGTATCTTTGTCATTACCTCTGTATCTGTATAGGGATCTTTGTCATTAATATCACCCTCTAAGCATTAACATAAGATAGAAAAAGCATAGCATGTCAAGTCAGGATTTTGTTTGAGTGATGTGTACATTTTTAGGACGGTCATGATAGAGGAGTTCGACAACCAATGTCACTAACATCAAGGTACATAGAGGGATTGGTGCTCTTGATTAAAAACGAGTTCCATACCCTAATACATGACAAAATTCAATGGAAACATTGCAATCCCCCAATCCTGAAATCCTGAAAAACTGATAAGTCTGCTGGATTTTGAATGAAATCTAAAATTCTACTTTCTCCATATGAAATCCAATGAGACCGGAACCACTCTCAAACATCCTGAGTCATTTCATGGTAATGTTAAAAATTTAAGTAAAAGGATGAAAATGAAGATCAAGGAGAATGTCACTTTTACTTTAAGAATTTAACATTACCATGAATATCATATCAATACTAGGGCCATAGACTTGATCATTAAGCTGCCCCACTCAAAAATTACTTGTTTCTTTCAAAAAAAATTGCATTTCGAACATTACTACAAAAAAAAATTGCAAAAAGACAAAACGCTCCCGAAAAGGCAAGGAGCGAAAAAAATTTTAGGGAGCGATTTCGGGAGCGCGCTCCCGAGTCACTCCCGCCTGGAGCGCAGATTGAAAGAGGGATCGAGTGGGGGGGGGCTCCCCTGCAACACTACTCCACGCATATCCCTCACCCACCTATCTTCCCTTTTCTCCTACGCTGCCCATTCTTCCACGCTACCACGATTCCCTGCAGCCTTCAAAGCTGCTCTCGTTGGCTATCCCTTTGCCTGTGTCCTCCATTTGTCGAGCCCCTCCACATCCCACGTACCTGCAAACAAACAAAAAAAGCGTGGCTCCCTGCGTTGACTTGTCCCACGTTGTCGTTCCTTGGCAGCTTGCCATCCTCACGTGGCTTCATCCTCGCTCCACGCAGTCACTGCCATTCACTTCTGCTGCCATCGTGAATCCATCCCTCTCCATCGCTGCTTCTTCTCAACCCGCAATTCCTCCAGCTGCCTCATATCCCTTCAATTCCACCTGCGTATCTCTCCCTCATGCATCACCTGTACACCAAAACAATAAGATTTCGATATTTATTTTTATGCGTGGATGAAGCTTAGGGTTAGTATAGTTAGAACGCTTTTGATTTTTAGGTTAGCGTATATATTTTTATGAGATGTGTGTTTGACATTTTTAAGTGTTAGTTTTAGATATTTCTCAGGATTAGTTTAGTTTTATTTCAAATAAGACAAAAAAAAAAAGGTTTTGATTTATTATGTTTCATTTAGATTTAAATATATATATATATATATATATTTTTTTTAAATTTCATTTCATTTGTATATATTTAAATTTCATTTTCTTTTAGTTTAAATTTAGATGCTTTGGTTTATTTTGATAAAGAAAAAATAATAAAAAATCCCAAAAGCATAAAATATTTAATCCTTAAGTTTTTTTTATTAGACTTTAGTTTAGATTAGATTTTATTTCTATTTAGCATTTTAGTTTTGTTTTATTTTGATTTTAAACTTAGAATTTAAAAAACAAAAAAACAACTTTGAAAAAGGACTAATTAAAAATTGAAGATTCCTTTTAAAGTCTTTTTCCTATTGTGTTATAGTTAAATGTGCTTAAATGTTTATATTAGAAGATTAACTATTTGAATCCGGTTAGCATTTAAATTTTATGGTTGTTTAAAGCATTCAATCTTTAGAAATTTAGTCGCTGGATCATTATTAAAGCGTGAGTTTATTGAATAGCTTGTATTGCTTGGGATATTTGATGATAAATGATTGTTTTACAAGGTTCATATTTCTGCAACATTTAATAAATAATCATTTAATCATTAACTCCATAAGGCACCAGTACATTAATTTCTAAAATCAATCAGGTGCTAAATTGCCTTGTTGTGCCTCCCAACCCAACTAGTCCACAGTTGGTCTTCCTTTATCCCATAGGGTCTACCCCCCTTAGCCTCGGGAGACGGCTTAAACGAAGAGATCGGAGATCAGGGTGACAGCCCCCGGTCTAGGCGTTGTCGCGCTGCTTGGACAATCTGTGCGACAACATTTTTTGGCGCCATTGCTGGGGAAGGAGTTTTTCTGGCCCTGGCGTTTCAATGACATTTCATCTTTATTCTTCTCTCTCATTTGGAATCTGGAATATTTTCATTTGAGCCGGCAAGGTCAACATTTTTTGGCATCATCTCATCTTTTCCGCCATTCATTAGCCTGTCAAACGGCCAACATTCTTTGGCGTCATTTGATCTTTCGTCATATCAGCAACTACTCTTCAGTTCATTTCTTGTTTGGGTGGCGACTCCATTTCTTTTATTTTTCCCAGGCAAGAAGCCTCCCTCATATCTGCTTGTTTGTTGCTTTTTGGATCCTAGAATTAGATTCATTGTTCAAGTGGCGACTCCACTTCTTTCATCTTTTGATTTTCTTGAGCAGAGATCTCTTTCTATCATCCATTTGGTCCCGCATTATTCATCATGGATTATTCGTTTACCCCATGTCATTTTACTGATGTTCTCCATGATGTTTCGGAAATGGCCATTTCTAAATTACCTTTGTTCTCAAGTGGTGATTCAGTCGCTGTTAGAAAGCATCTAGGCAGGTTTACTCGTATAATGATCATATATTGTAGACCTCCTCAGTATGATCATGAAGATGTCAAAATGTGTCTATTTGTCCTTTCTTTAGAGGGTGATGCTTTGAATTGATTTAATAATTGTCCTGAAGATTCTTTCACTTCTTTACAAGACATTGTCAATGCTTTTAAAGATAGATATGGTTATCAAGATAGCTCGCCTTGCGCCACTAAAATTGTGCAACAGAATGAAAGTAATCTTATGAAAGTTCTAGCTATCGATGAAATATTTCAAGACAATTCTTCATATCAGAATGTGCCATCCACCTGTACCATTGCAAATCAAATCCATGATAGTGGAAAAGCAGGGACAAATTATAAAATCAGTGTCGACAATGAAAGGGAAAATCAGAAGCAAGTTATAGAAGAACTAATGCGGCTGGTAAAAAATATGGGGATCAATCAAGAAAAATTTGTAACTAATTACACCAATGATATGAGAACTTTATGCACCCACCTGGAAAAACGTGATAAGGAGATCAAAATCATGAAAATTAAACACTCTGATCACGTAACCGACATGCAAAGTCAGCATGCTAAGGAAATTGAGACCATGAAAACTAATCATGACAGGGAAATTAGTTTTATGCAAAGCAAGTTATCAGGCTTAGAGGAAAATATGACGACCATGGAAGCTAATCAGATATGTCTTCAGAATAAGTTATTGACCATGGAAGAAGACCATGCCAGGGAAATCAGTACTATGAAAATTGAACACTCTAGCCAAATAGATGCCATTACAATACAAGTACATAAATTTCAGCAGCGGTCAGAGGATGAAAGAAACCAGGAAACATCAACAGATCAGAAGCCTCCTTATTTGCTGCAACAAGCTCCATCTTATTATGAGGTCATTGGTTCGATTGAAAAGTGGTTAATTGAAGGTGATCCAGATAAAATTAAAGACAATAAAAGATCAGATGCAAAATGAAGAAAGACATGTCACGCATATCTTACATACTTCATCTAAGTGATACAACCTGCCACAAAGAAGAAACACAAAAGAAAGAGAACGAGAAGAAGATTTGATGCATCAGATGGTCGCGAGCAACTTGATTTTCGGATAGGAGAAAGTCCTACCGTATGCAGAATTGGACATGCCACATCTGACAAGCAGCCGACAAATTTGCCTGAAAGCAGGCAAATGCTCAGTATATACTATATTGAACACATCTGATGCCATGGGGCATCCTCTGTATTTCTAACCTTACTCCTTGTTTTTTCAGCATTTTCATTTCTGCTTTAGGATTAGATTTACTTTTCATGTTACCAGATAGTTAATAAATGAAGAGCTTATATCTTTCCTGTACTTAATGTTATATGATGATTTTTGGATGGACGCTACTTATGTTTTATTGTGTGTTGCGTGGATGCAGATTCTGGATTCTCACATTCCTACAATGCAGCAACGTCTCCCCAAGTAGAGCCAGATGTTGACCACTATGTGTCAATTACCCATAGCAATACACCCCCTTTTTTCTCAAAAGGGATAGCGCTTGATCGATCTGTCTGTGCCATTCGACTGTCATCATCAGCGCGATCATGTTATGTTGTAAACCCATTCTGCATGTGTAAATTGTAAATAATCTTAGCAGATCTGAGTCATGTATGTAAATTGCCTAGGCAAACTTAATTTTCTAGTGATAATCTACATTCCGGAAGGTTTTTTGTCTCACCGATCCATGATCCGCATAGTTTTCCTTCAACCTAACTCCAAAGCCGGAATGGATTTTGTCATTAGAATCTTAGGGGACTCCTAGTGTACTTGGTCGAGTCTATGTAAAAGTAATTTGGAAATAATCCTAACTATTTGGTTAGGTTATTACAAATTGCTTGATCTGCTAGATTATGTTTGTGTCGCAGAACTAGGTGGTCTATGAGGGTCTATATCAAATGGGTTTTCCCCCTTGAGATGTAAAATTGTAAAATTCATGATGTAAAGTGTCTTGAGGGTTAGAAAATGTTTTATCCCCTCATAAGTCCTAGGTCCTAGGTGTTTTTTTCCAAAGGCTAAGTTCGAGGGTCCAATAAAAATAAAATAAAAAATAATATAATAACAAATAATAATAAAAAAAGAAAAAAATATATAAAAATAAATAAAATAAAATAAAATTTAAAAATAAATAAAAATTTTGAAAAATAAAATAAAATAATAATAAGTCAAAGTTTTGAGGAAATAAATGCAAGATTTTAATTTTTTAATATATTAAAATGCATTTAAAATTTCAACGAATGAGATTAAAAGAGATTTTGATCCTCATTGACAGTCGAGATCATTTTGACATGGATCACTCGAACTAGCCGTTGGGGAAATTTTCCCTTATATAAGGTGTCGGAGGGTCATTTGAGATCATTGGATCTTAGAGTCTGGTGCTAAAGAAAATTCTCTTGTAGTCATTTTTTGTGCAATAAAGAAAGACTTTGGGGTTGGAATATTGCTGGTGTTACTCTTCTGGAATTGCTGTAAGATGTTTTATTTTCTGCATAAATTTATTTTCAGCCATTGATGATAGCTTGATGAAGAGTGATTTTAAACATAGGTATCTTGTTTAGTCGCTAGGGTTTGAAAGGTAGTTAAATTTCTGGATATAATGGCAGGTATCTCCATTACATTTGGATTTTAGTATCGTTTTCTCCTTCGTTAATGGTTGATTTAAGCTGTGCAGGAAATCCTTTTTTGAGATTACCGGGCATTTAGGGAAGTTCTCAATGAACCAGCTAACTCCCGGATTGCATTTTCTGAAAAGCCCAGCCAGTTTTGATCTCGGGCTTATCATTTGAATTTTTCTTATGAATGCATGAAGGGTTTTCTGAAGCATCTCATGTTAAAATTAAAATTCTGAAAATATTTTTTGTGGCATACTGATAAATCTGGCTATTAAGAGCCTTTAATTTGTAATTATTGTAACTATTTAGCTGGTTTTTGTTAGGGTTTTAGGTTTCTTTCTTGCACATTTTATTTCTGGGTTTTTGGTTTTTGCAGGTTCCAGGTCGGAAGAAAACATTTTATCTAAAGCCAGATCTAGGCCCTAGAGGGTAAGATCTGGCCTCAGGTTCAGTTCTGGCAGGGATATTTACTTCATATCTGGAAAATTTTGCGGGGTTTTCATCAGACAATATGAAGCAGCTGATTCAAAATTTTAAGAGGGTTTTCCAAGCCATTTGTCTGCTGTCTGGGGTTTCGTTTTCGCAGGAAATTTTTTTCGAAATTTTTTTTAGGGTATGTGCTACCCTGGGCTTGCAACAAACCCTCAGTCTTCACGCTGCCAGAAATTTAATCTGCTGCCATTTCTACATTTTTTTTTTGCTCCACGCATATCCCCCAGGCACTTATCTTCCCTTTTCTCCTGCGCTACCCATTCTTCCACGCTGCCACGATTCCCTGCAACCTTCAAAGTTGCTCTTGTTGACTATCCCTTTGCCTGCGTCCTCCATTCGTTGAGCCCCTCCACGTCCCACGCAACCTGCAAACAAAAAAAAAACGTGGTTCCCTGCGTTGATTTGTCCCACATTGTCGTTCCCTGGCAGCTTGCCATCCTCGCGTGGCTTCATCCTCGCTCCACGCAGTCACTGCCATTCACTTCTGCTGCCATCGTGAATCCATCCCTCTCCATCACTGCTTCTTCTCAACCAGCAATTCCTCCAGCTGCCTCATATCCCTTCGATTCCACCTGTGTATCTCTCCCTCACGCATCACCTATAAACCAAAACAATAAGATTTCGATATTTATTTTTATGCGTGGATGAAGCTTAGAGTTTATAGTTAGAACGCTTTTGATTTTTAGGTTAGCGTATATATTTTTATGAGATGTGTGTTTGATATTTTTAAGTGTTAGTTTTAGATATTTCTCAGGATTAGTTTAGTTTTATTTCAAATAATAATAAATAAAATAAATAAATAAATAAAATAAAAAGGTTTTGATTGATTATGTTTCATTTAGATTTAAAAAAATAAATAAATAAATAAATAATAGTTTTAAATTTCATTTCATTTGTATACATTTAAATTTCATTTTCATTTAGTTTAAATTTAGATACTTTGGTTTATTTTGATAATAAAAAATAAAAAATCCCAAAAGCATAAAATATTTAATCCTTAAGTTTTTTTTATTAGACTTTAGTTTAGATTAGATTTTATTTCTATCTAGGATTTTAGTTTTGTTTTATTTTGATTTTAAACTTATAATTTTATAAAAATATATTAAAAAATAAATAAATAAAAAACAACAACAACAACTTTGAAAAAAGACTAATTAAAAATTGAAGATTCCTTTTAAAGTCTTTTTACTATTGTGTTATAGTTAAATGTGCTTAAATGTTTATATTAGAAGATTAACTATTTGAATCTGGTTAGCATTTAAATTTTATGGTTGTTTAAAGCATTCAATCTTTAGAAATTTAATTGCTGGATCATTATTAAAGCGTTGAGTTTATTGAATAGCTTGTATCGCTTGGGATATTTGATGATAAATGATTGTTTTACAAGGTTCATATTTCTGCAACATTTAATAAATAATCATTTAATCATTAACTCCATAAGGCATTGGTACATTAATTTCTAAAATCAATCAGGTGCTAAATTGCCTTGTTGTGTCTCCCAACCCAACTGGTCCACAGTTGGTCTTCCTTTATCCCATAGGGTCTACCCCCCTTAACCTCGGGAGACAGCTTAAACGGAGAGATCGGGCATTGGGGTGACAGCCCCCGGTCTGAGCGTTGTCGCGTTGCTTGAACAATCTGTGCGACAACAATGTGATTAGAGACAAGACGGCTAAGAAGCCCTATTCTTGGTGGGCAACTCATGGGGCAACAAGCCATCCTCTATAGCAATTATCCACGAGGCTCCTCTCCCAGGTGACTTCATCCTCTTATTGCAAGAGGAATTGGAGCACATATGGGAATTTGTATAGTACCAAGAAGAGCAGGCTTGAGCAGTTCAGGGCAGAGACAATGGTGTATGTGCACACCAACCTTCGTCTTATTTACAGGCAGAGGGATGAGTGGTTGAAGGGAATGACAAAGATGTGGGATGTCTTTCCTGATGATATGGGTTTGGACAGCAATGTTGAGTTGGAATTGGCCAACTTGGATCTTAATGACCCAGTGCTAGAGCCTGTCACTTTTGATGATGGTGATACTCTTGAGGTGTCATCCTCCACACTAGCAGATGCAGAGATTACATTAGATACAGAGGAGTAGGATGCAACAGTCGTTGAATGGTGGACCTTCCCGCAGATTTCCTCCTCACATGGATGGTGAAATTTCACAATGGAGGAAGGATGCATTGAGGCGGATATTTCAGGATAGGGCATCCCTTGATGAGGGGGAGGATGCCTTTGCAGAGTTTTCCACTAATACTGCGCGATTTGCAGGCTATGATGTGATTAGAGACAAGAGGGCTAAGAAGCCCTATTCTTGGTGGGCAACTCATGGGGCAACAAGCCATCCTCTATAGCAGTTATCCATGAGGCTCCTCTCTCAAGTGACTTCATCCTCTTATTGCGAGAGGAATTGGAGCACATATGGGAATTTGTATAGTGTCAAGAAGAACAGGCTTGAGTAGACCAGGGCAGAGACAATGGTGTATGTGCGCACCAACCTTCGTCTTATTTCTAGGCAGAGGGATGAGTAGTTGAAGGGAAAGACAAAGATGTGGGATGTCTTTCCTGATGATATGGGTTTGGACAGCAATGTTGAGTTGGCATTGGCCAACTTGGATCTTAATGACCCAGTGCTAGAGCCTGTCACTTTTGATGATGGTGATACTCTTGAGGTGTCATCCTCCACACTAGCAGATGCAGAGATTACATTAGATACAGAGGAGTAGGATGCAGCAGTCGCTGAATGGTGGACCTTCCCGTAGATTTCCTCCTCACATGGATGGTGGAATTTCACAATGGAGGAAGGATGCATTGAGGGGGATATTTTAGGATAGAGCATCCCTTGATAAGGTGGAGGATGCCTTTGCAGAGTTTTCCACTGGCATTGCACGATTTGCAGGCTATGATGTGATTAGAGACAAGAGGGCTAAGAAGCCCTATTCTTGGTGGGCAACTCATGGGGCAACAAGCCATCCTCTACAGCAATTATCCATGAGGCTCCTCTCTCAGGTGACTTCATCCTCTTATTGCGAGAGGAATTGGAGCACATATGGGAATTTGTATAGTGTCAAGAAGAGCAGGCTTGAGTAGTCCAGGGCAGAGACAATGGTGTATGTGCACACCAACCTTCGTCTTATTTACAGGCAAAGGGATGAGTGGTTGAAGGGAAAGACAAAGATGTGGGATGTCTTTCCTGATGATATGGGTTTGGACAGCAATGTTGAGTTGGCATTGGCCAACTTGGATCTTAATGACCTAGTGCTAGAGCTTGTCACTTTTGATGATGGTGATACTCTTGAGGTGTCATCCTCCACACTAGCAGACGCAGAGATTACATTAGATACAGAGGAGTAGGCTGCAGCAGAGGAGAGCAGTGGTGACCATGACAGTGATGTTGATTTTGATGATGATGATGATTAATGAGCTACTACTACCTTGCAATTGTTTTGTATTTGCTATTTCTATTTTCCATTATCATTGCTACTACATATGTAACACATTTTGATTTTGATGACT
Organism: Pinus tabuliformis; assembly: GCA_031772625.1. Lineage (NCBI taxonomy): Eukaryota > Viridiplantae > Streptophyta > Pinopsida > Pinales > Pinaceae > Pinus > Pinus tabuliformis. The sequence goes on along the minus strand of CM062820.1, from coordinate 780,397,543 downwards.
TAAAAAGAAAACTGCAATTTTTTGTCTTTCTCCTATTGGATCATTGATGAATCTGTCACAATTGTATTTGTATGCATAATGTTATATTTCTTACACAAATTCTCATTCATGATACAAATTCAGACATAGGTCTAGATTCTCCATTGTAAATTTAAAATTTGTAAGTTGTATATATATATATATATATATATATATATATATATATATATATATATATATATAAAACGTATCCTACATGTCCTGTTCCAGGGGGTCTACGTGCCCGAGTCGGACACTCCAATTTGTGTGTCCTGCTTGTCTCGTGTCCCTGTGTCAGGTGTCTTAGGTGTTCCTCCTATAGCTATGTACCACGTGTCTTCTTATGCCCAACACTACTGAACATGCGTCGAAGTAGTTAATTGCTCCAATACTTCTCCTCAACATATTTTCCCAAGTCGATAACCAACCTCCATGATGTATGCTCCTAAATCCAAGTGTCCTCAAGTCAAGCATTCAACCTCCAAAGTGTATGTCACAAGATTCCCTACGCTTAGAGCTAGGTGACCTCCTCCAAATGCCTAGCACTCATCCTTCTATGTAAGTATTGTTACCCTTCATATTAACAGGGGTACACATATATTTTTGCGGTAGATTTCACACCAATGTAAGACCAAGATCACAAGTTTGTTATGAACCTAATAAAACTAAACTAACAAGGGTCCTCACTTGTAACCATATCATATCATATCTCTAGTACATTCAAACATTCTTATATAAATATACTACTTGCCCTAAAATGGACAATTACATATTCTAGATATTCTGAATAATCTGTTGCGTATACGAACTTTCTTCATTAAATTGGTATCAGAGCCGTGTTTTTTTATCACCAGGCCCTTGGTCAAGCTTTAGCCACACTCTCAAAAAATTTGGAGTTTCTCCCGTGTTGACATCTATGACGAAGCAAGAAAAAAAAATTAGGCCCTTGGTCATTTAAAAAAAAAAAAAAGATTATATATATATAGAGAGAGAGAGAGGGAGAGGGAGGAATTTTCAAACAATATTACTATGATGTAAGTTATACAAATTGCGCTTAACATGTGCTTGAAGGGATTTTTTATAACAATAAAATCCACCTATTGTGTGATATGGACTCTGCCCCACTTATAGCTTATTCATAGTGAAAAATAGTTGGAGCTCAAAATAAAGCAACTCAATCACGAAGCAAGGCAAGGAGAGGAGTAACACTTGAATCCTTAAAGGAGACAAAGAAGCATTCTGTCTGAAGGCTTGTGGAACACTTGCATGTGCAAATTGGATGCTAACCCCTTTAGAGTGTATGCAATTGTGCACTAGTTGTTTGGGATGGACTATAGTGTTTGAAAGTATGATCTAGAAAAACAAATGATAACCATAGCATTTATGGGATTTGAGCTGGCAAACTGTTATGTTAGACCTAAGGACTAACAGTGACAAAGCACATTTACTTTGTACAATGATCCAACTATGCTGACAGACAAAAGTTTAAGGAGAGCTAAGTAACTTTTAAATGTTCGCATTGCAACAATTGCCTATAAAACACCCGAACCAAGGAAGATTTAAAGTCAAAAAGAGAACAAGTAACTAAGAACGGGAAGATTCACATTCTAAGCGTTGTACCTGTCTACCTATTCAGTTGGTATACACAAGTTACAACATTTGCAATAAGTTACAATGACAAGAAAGCTACTTCATAAACGACCATTCGTAGCTAATATATACAATTTAAGCATGTTTAACAGAAGATGTGACTTCCCATTAGTAGACGAAATAGTGTGTAGGACACACTGAAGCGAATGTTAGGAAAATAGAGTTTTACATTTTCGAAGACTGAGATGGGAAATTCGTCGTGACCTAACCCTGACACGGGCTAGGGTTTGTCTGTAGACCTTTGGAACTCCCTCCTCCGCGACCTAGCTTAGCATCGTCATCAATCTGGCGCCGTACCTCCCGAACGTCGTTTCTGAGCTCTTCTTGTTTCCCGTTCACAGCCTCGAGCATATTCCCCCATGACCGCGTCGTGCCCTCACCGTCTTCCTTTTGCTACAATTGGTCTCTCCTACAGCAACGGTTTCTCCACTTACGACGGCAACTAGCGCGTAACACCCGGAGCAGTTATGGACTCGGAAATAGTTGATTATTCGGAAGACCCTCTCGAGGGTGCCTCCATATGGACTACCCCACACTCAAGCACGGATGGGTTTTTTCCTTTCAACAGAGAATTGATAGAGGTTATTGCTCCCCTTCCCTCGATCTTGGGGCCCTCCTGTTCGGTTATCACCCTACTCGCGGCTCCTCCTCCTGGCCACCTTTTGCTACACCTGCTCCGTTGCCGACCTCCCTTTAATTTGTGGCCTGCTGCATAGGCCCAATGTAATGACCCATCTCTAATATAGAGAGCACAAGAATATTAGCATGCATAATATGTGCTAATATTCTTGTGCTCTCTATATTAGAGATGGGTCATTACACCCAGACTTCAGTGCTTGCTCTTCGGGCTGTCCACCCTTTCCGCCATCCGCCGGATCCCATTTCCCCTCAACTTCTTCACTCGGCGAGCCTCTGCTTTCCGCCCAAGGTCTCCCTCACTCGGCCCCGATATCTTTCCCCCTCTCAGGCAGCTTCACGAATATCCCTCCTCTTTCGAACACCTTCCCCTCTGGGCCTGGACTGAACTCCCCTAACCCTAACCCTACAAACCCTCCTCGCAGTGGAACACAGGAGGACGCCATCGACGCGGGCCATAGGTCAGGAAAAAGGCAAAAGTGTGTAAAATCAAGGGCACAAGACGTTATCATCAGTTTGGGAGAAGACATACAGTGGGGCGAAACCATGGACACTGCCGAACGAGTTTTGGTTGGAAGGGTTCGGGGCAGGAACTACATGGCGGCACGGTTAAAACAATGGGCTGCAGAAGTATGGGGACAACACCTGGCCGAGCTACCTTTCGTTCAAACTTTTGTTCGCAGTTGGTTTGCGTTGCGATTCGCTCGGGCCGAGCATACAAATTGGGTATTGTCATCCTTCTGGCATATTGAACAGGCCCCTGTGTTGCTGAGGAGATGGAACCCCCTCTTCAATCCAGAGAGGGAACAGTTAGGCGTTGGGCCTCTATGGGTTCGCCTTCCCAGCCTGCCGCTACAATTCTAGTCTGAGGACATTTTCAGACGCATAGGGAACTCTCTAGGCACCTATCTGGAATATGAAAAATCATACCTCTCCACTGGAATCATGGCATACACGAGGATCTTAGTCCATTTGGACATCAAAGAAGGGTTACAGGAACAAATTACTCTGCATTGGAGGAACTTCATGCGAACGCAGATCCTTGATTATGAGGGGGTTCCATTTAGGTGCAGGCGCTGCCATAAAGTTGGTCACCTCTACAGGGACTGCCCCCTGATTGGTAAAGCGAGGAACAGGAATAAGGGGAAGACAATACCTACGAAGGATCCTCAGGCACCAACAAGACACACCTCTTCGGATGCAGCAATGGAACACTCCGCCCCTGAAGCAGCAGAGAATTCCCTAGCCTTGGAGACTCTGAAGAAGCGCAGCAAAGCATCATATCGGCCACCCTCTCCTCCACTGACTAGGTCAAGGGCGGCTGCAAAAGTCGCACTATCTTCGGGTATGTCCTCTTCTAAACCCTGCTCTGTTCAATTCACTTTTTTATCTGAATGCATAGATGTCTCATTGGGGTTACATCAGAGCTCTGCTTTCATGCCATCACCACCCATTACCCTGGCTTGCTCTCTGCATCCCCCTCCCCCTATATACTCATGTACCCCCCCATCCTTCCCGGAGGCGAAACCATCTGCATCCTCTGACTCTAATCAAGGTTCCCTTCCCCACAGATACCCACTTCGATCCCTATCCCGATCACAGGCCCCTGACTCCATAGGTATTGGTCTGGTATCTTCCCCCATCCCCCAGAAACCCCCTAGAGGTCGACCATCCTCCCTATCCAAGGCCAAGCTGCAGGCAAGGGAGGAGATTGTCGTAGGGCGACAACTTACAATAGACCAGGTTCTTAGAGCACAGAATACCCTGGGCTCATATCCCCCATGAAGCTGCTCTCTTTCAACTGTCGAGGGATAGATAGCCCTGAAAAAAACTAGCTCTGCAAAGACTTCTTAAGACTGAACATATTGATGTTGTGGCATAGCCTTGGGTTACAACCCCCGCTCTATCAAGATGTGTAACATTTGGGGAGGCATTGGACACATAGGGGCAGACATTTTCTCATCTGAACTGGGCACATATATCAGACTAGTTAATGTATATGGGCCTTGTCATCACCGTGATGTATTCTGGGAACAATTATTGACCTCTAATCTCCTGTAGTCAAACAACATCATCCTAGGAGGGGACCTAAACTTCTCTATGGGTTTCTCGAAATCTTGGGGACATCATGCCCAAGTCGATCCCCTATCTGCATTCTTTGAAAATATCCTGGAGAACCACAGCTTTATTGATATCCCCTCTGCAAAAATCCTACCTACATGGAGGAACAGAAGGATTGGAGAGGACAGCCTCGCAAGGAGGCTTGATCGATTTCTCATCAAAGAACGATTATTGGGTTTGGGCTTCATCTTCAGACAATGGGTTGGATCAGGTGGTATATCTGACCATTCGTCGATATTCCTTGACATAAGGGGAGGACTCAGCAAACCTAGAGCCCCTTTCAAATTCAATACCACTTGGTTGAAGGATGTCGCCTATACTCGATTGGTAACTGACTTCTGGAAGACCCACCCCCCTGTTGTTGGTGGGAACATAACAGAAGGCTTTGTCAACAACTTAAAAGAGTTGAAAAGGCTATCTAAAATCTGGGCACATAATAAGAGAGAACAGGAAGAACAAACCCTAAGGGACATTGAATCAGAGATTGCTGCTTTGGAGGACGAGCAAGGAGGGGTTTTCACCTCAAGCGATCAAAAGGATAAGCTCACTGAATTAATATCGAAGAGAGGCAAAATCCTAAAAGATCGAGAAGAAACCTGGAGATTGAGAAGTAGAGCAATATGGTTGATGGAGGGAGATGACAACACAAAATTTTTCCACAATTTTGCAAATGGCCAAAAAGCAATCAATACCATATGGCAACTGACAAATGAGCAGGGGAATGTTGTGCATACCTTCTAGCAACTGGCCTCTCTGGCCACAACACACTTCAAGCAGATCTACCAGGCACCTCCCAATGCCACTCTTGCTGAAGTCATCAGAGTAGCACAACTCTTCCCTCGGTTTGTAGATCAGGAGAATGCTATGGAGCTGAACAGGGAAGTCTCTATGGGGGAACTAGAGGCTACCTTGAAATGGTTTAAGCGCGACAAGAGTCCTGGACCAGATGGTTGGTCGGTGGAGTTCTATACAGCTTTTTTCGACATCCTTGGAGACGATCTACTTAAGGTCATTGAAGACTGTCGAACCACTGGTCGAATGTATGGGGCCATCAATTCCACTTTCATCGCCCTCATCCCCAAATCAGACAACCCGACCTCCTTTGATGACTTCCGCCCCATCTCCCTGTGCAACTGCATTTATAAAATCATTGCTAAAATCATAGCAAACCGCCTCCAACCCATTCTTTCCACCCACATCTCCTCTGAACAATTTGCCTTCCTCCAAGATCGTCAGATTCATGAAGCGGTTGGTACTGCACAAGAAGTGATGCACTCCATTCAGACGAAGAAGATTAAAGGTATGATCCTAAAGGCAGACCTCTCAAAGGCCTTTGATCAGGTAAGTTGGTTATACCTCTGAATGCTCCTAACTCATTTAGGGTTCCCATATGAGTTTATAAAATGGATCATGTGTTGCATTACAAATATATCCTTTAGTGTCTTGGTCAATGGAGCGGCAACGCCTTTCTTTCACTCTGAAAGAGGCCTCAGGCAGGGGTGCCCCCTGTCCCCCTTACTTTTTTTGTTGGTTATGGAGGGGCTTAGTAGACTTATAAAAGATATGCATCGCAGGGGAAGACTCATGGGAATCAGGATCACTGACAGATGCATAATAACTCATTTACTCTTCATGGATGATGTGTTGATCTTCCTCAATGGTGGAATTGGGGACTTGACTACCTTACAGAACACCATCTCCCTTTTTCAAACTGCTACAGGTATGGTCATCAATAATTCTAAATCCACCATTACAACTACTAGATGCACCCCTCATGAGATCCAGTTTGCTCTTCACCAGTTCCGCTTCACCCTTCTACAGTTGGCGGACGGACTCAGATATTTGGGTTACAGGCTAAAGCCCCATGGCTACAAAATAGTTGACTAGACATGGTTAATCTCAAAGTTGGAAAGAAGACTCAATATCTGGTACCATAAGTATCTCTCCAGGGCTGGAAGACTAGTACTTATCAAAGTTGTTGTTGAAGCCACCCCGGTGTATTGGTTGTCCCTGGCATCGATACCTAGAGGAATCCTTACTAGAATACAAAACCTTTCTTGCAGGTTTCTCTTGAAAGGCAAACAAACAGGAAGGATTTTTGCATGGGCAAAATGGGAATTGCTTACCCTCGCAAAGAAATGGGGAGGGTGGGGTATAAAAAAATTGGAAGATTTCTCCTCTGCTCTGGCAGCCAAGTTAGGATGGCAATTGATCACATCAAACATCCTTTGGACTATTGTCGCGCGGATTGACACGACAACCCTCAGACCAGGGGCTGTCACTCTGATCCCCGATCCCTCCGTTTAAGCCTGTCTCCCACAGCTAAGGGGGGTAGACCCTGTGAGATGATGAAGACCAACTGGTTGGGAGACACGATAGGATAAGCACTAGAATGATTTAGAAGTTAAAAAGACCAATGCCTTAAGAGATTGATGTTAAAATGATTACTTGTTAGATGATATAGAAACATAAACCGTGAACAGCAATCATTTGTCATCAAAAGGTATCAGCTAAATCACAATGCTCTTAAAATGACCAAAACGATATCCAGCAACTGAGAATTTTGAAAAGATGATTGCTTTAAACCACCACGAGAATCGTAAATCATTAACCAGATATCATATTCGTATCTTGACTTGAAAATTTAGATCTGAGCATGAAAGATATAACATGACAATTCCCGAAAATAACTGAATCCAACAAAAGAGAGAATTTTCCAAATTTTTTTTTTTTTTTTTAAATCTAAAGGAAAATGAAACTTAACCAAAAACTCTAAAAAAAAATTATTTTTTTTTAGGCAAAATAAAAATTTTAAACTAAAAAGAATCTAAACAAAATTTAGGATTAAAATCTAAATCTAAAAATAAAACCCTAAAAAGTCCCTTTTTATGAATTTTTATTTTTATATTAAAAGCAAAATTTAAAACTAAATTAAATTAAATCTACATAAAGCTTTAAATCAAAGCTCTACACTAAAACTATAAGAAATAAAATCTATTTTAAAATTTGAAAACCTAAATAATAAAAGAAAAAAAGAAAAAACAATTAATTTAAATCTTAAAACTAAACCTAAGTCTAACCTGCGCTATGAAATCAGGATATGAACAAGACCTTACGTTATAATCTGAATGAATTCACCCGATTGCAAAAAATGAAAACTCAGGCAGACTTGCGATGAAAACGAACAAGCAGACCCACGCGATGTCAATGAGGAAATCAAATGTGCGTTTAATCAAATGATATACTTTGATGACTGGAACGATAATCTAAACCCTTGTCGAATGCTCCAGACTTCACTCACGCTAAAGACCCAAAACGAATACGCAGGCAGAAAAAAAAATTCGTACAACAGTTGACCCAAAGTTACCTGAGCGTGAGCATGCCGAAAACGTGAGTGGAACGATTAGATTAAGACTGCTTCGAATCTTACCTGGACGCGTCCCGATTTATACCTTTTTCATTTGCAGGTGCGTGGATCTGGAATAGAATGCAACGTTTCCTTTTGATCTGCTTTACTGCTTCGATGCACAAAGATTGACGGAAATAGCAGCGTATGGACCAGGCTGGTGATACTGAATTGATTGCAATCGATTTTTACCAGGGTTTTGCTGGAGGAGCTTAAGTCACGTGAACGCCCACATGCATATTATTCATGCGAAGAAATGATTTGCCAAGGAAAATTCAGCGAATGATTTGCAGCCTCGAATTTAGAGTGATAAAGGTGATTACGCTTGAAAGGAACAAACTGTATGCTGATAATCCAACCACCACACACTTTAAGTCCCAATTTTCTTCTTCTACTTTGTCCCGTACTATGTAGCAGCGAGGGTTTTCTGCGGATTCAGGGATTGTTCTGGCAGACAGGAATGTACAAAGTTGTTGTTGATAATGTGGAGAACCGTCAACAGCTTAAGCATTGGTGACAAAACTTTCTGTCTTTCTCGCTCATAAACCCTTGAAGGGAAACCCTATACCTACGATTTCAAGAAAAACACAAAAACCCTTAATTAAAATTGTACAAAGCAAAATCTAAAAAACCCCAGAACAGCTGATAAATTTACAAATTTTGGCCCATTAACAGCCAGATTCAGCAATAAACACAGAAATATTTTAAAGAAATAAAATTTCAGGTTTTCACTGTGAAGAACTTCAGAAAATCTCTCATGCAACTTAGAAAAATAAACTGAATGATAGACCCAGGATCAAATCCAACTGGGCTCAGCAAAAAATGCTTGCGGGAGTTGGTTGGTTCAGCCGAGAACTTCCCCTAACGCCCGGCAATCTTCTTCAGTAAGAGTTTTCCTGCACAGCTCACTTCAACCATCAGTAAAGAGGGCAAAAATGGTGCTAGATCTCAAAAAGTAATGGAGATACCTACCATTACTTCAGAAACCCTAACACCACTCAAACCCTAGCAAGTGAACAAGATACCTGTGCTCACAATACTCTACAATAAGCTATTATTAATGGCTGAAACATAAAATATGCAGAAACTAAATTAGCTCACAGCACTTCCAGAGAGTAACACCAGCAAGATTTGGACCCCAAAGTCTTCTTTTATTAACCAAAAACAGATTTACAAGAGAGCTTCTTCAGTACCAGTCTCCAGACTCACAGATCTTATGATCTGAAATGACCCCTAGCACCCTATTTAAAGGAAATGATCCCAATGGCTAGTTCGAGTGATCCATGTCGAAATGATCTCGACCGTCGATGGAGATCAAGACATCAGTCACATTGCAGACATGGATCGATCCACCTTTCTTCACCAGGCCTGGAAATCTGCCCGCAGTCTGCACATTCCTCAACATTGGCATCAATATTGGGTGGACTACACAGCTCTGTTTTCAAAACCGGCCGAGTTGGTCTGAGCCAGAGCCTTAATGTTAAATTTTAGGTATGTCCTATGCTTAGAGCAATTTATTTCAATTTTCACAGTTAGCTCAATATCTTTTCTAGATTAGCAATCACATCAGCATTAAAGTAAACTGCAAATAGAATATAAACATAAATCGCAGAAGACAAGCCAAGACAAGAGGACACAAGATGTGGCGCTAGCCAGGGACAAACCCTAATGTGGGGAAACCCTTGATCAATTCTTCTTATATGTTCTTCAATAGTTCAGCAAAGAGAGAGAGAGATAGTACGTTTACAACAGAAGTCAACACTTTGACTTATCTAGATAAGAGCATAGATCATCTCTAAGAAGCAATGTTTTAAAACTCCGACTCGGCCGAGGGACTCCGACTCCGACTCGGCCGGCTCGATTTCAATGACTCGGTCGTTGTAAAAAATACATTAAATATTTATTTTTTATAAAAACACATAATTTTAAAGATTTTCATTCATGTTTCCAAACACACAGCATTAGAATATAGATAGAAGACAACATATTATCAAAGTAGGCTCATGAATATATCCATTATATCAAAATGGCACCCAGTGCATTGTCCAATACATACACGATGATGATATAGAGATCAAAACAAAAACAAATAACCAAGGAGGCTATAAATGGCCTCTACAACAAAACTCTATGACCAGTACTACTGGCTACTGCTAGAGTTGCCAACATCATTTGGCTCAGTGTTACTTGGGAGCGGGAGCGAAAGTGGGGAGCAAGAGCGAAAACGGGAGCTGGAGCGACATTTTCAGAAGCTCCTGGTTTGGGAGCGAATCCTGGAGAAGTTCGACAACCAATGTCACTAACATCAAGGTACAAAGAAGGATTGGTGCTCTTGGTTAAATACGAGTTCCATACCCTAATACAGGACAAAATTCAATGGAAAAATTGCAATCCTCCAATCCTGAAAATCTGATAAGTCTGCTGAATTTTGAATGAAATCTAAAATTCTACTTTCTCCATATGAAATCCAATGAGGCCGGAACCACTCTCAAACATCCTGAGTCATTTCATGGTAATGTTAAAAATTTAAGTAAAAGGATGAAAATGAAGATTAAGGAGAATGTCACTTTTACTTTAAGAATTTAACATTACCATGAAATTTGAGTAGCATATTAATACTAGGAGAGGTGAATGGACCCCAAATAGCACTTAACCAATTTAGAAAACACCTTGGAGTCCCCAACAATCAGCTAAATGTTAAAAAGTTCAAAAAAAATTAGAAAAATCGTTGTTTTTTGTGGGGACTGGCTAGATTTAATGACTCGGCCGAGTCGATGTGGAAACGGCCGGGTTGACCGAGTCATGATTGACTCGGCCGAGTCATGCAATAACTCGGCCGAGTCAGTCATGACTCGGCCTCCCGAACTGGTTTTTCTGCCGAGTCATAAAATTCTTCAATGACTCGGATCAACCCGGCCGTTTCGGATTCGATTCGGCCAAATTTTAAAACTATGCTAAGAAGATGATACATGAGATCAGTTGAAGACATGCTGCTTCAAATAATTCTCCAAGGTGACTCCTTCACCTATCGTTGTGTTGCATTTCGTCATCATGTTGCACCTCACCGCGCTGCACCATGTTGCACCCATCATCACTATGATGCATCTCATCACGCTTCATTAATCATGATTGTACCCATCACTGTACTGCATTATGTGCCATTGGTGCACCATGTTGCCATCCTTACCTATGTGTTGGTTGCACCTTGCTTGCTTGTTGTCCCTTGCTTGCTTGTTGTCCCTAGCATGTTTATTGTCCTTAGCATGCTTGTTGTTGCATGCTAGTAGTCCCTTGCATGCTAGATGTAACATTGCATGCTTGGTGTATTTGCTGCTAAGTACCATACAATTGTCCCAATGTTAGTTCGTTGTCCCTTGCATGCTGCTCTCCTTTGAAGACAGATGCTCCAGCTGTTTCGGCAGTTCCTGGAAGTTCTAGCAGTTCCGACTGTTCCCAGCAGTTCCGACAGTCCCGACAGTTCCGGCATTTCCGGCATTTCCGGCTTTTCCGGATTTTGCAGCTTTTCCGGCATTTCCGGCAGTTCCGACTTTTCCGACATTTCCGGCTTTTCCAGCTTTTCTGGCAGTTCCGGCTTTTCCGACAGTTCCAGCAGTTCCTGCTTTTCCGACAGTTCCGGAAGTTCTGGCTTTTCTGACAGCTCCAGCTTTTCCGGCAGTTCCGGCTTTTCCGGCTTTTCCAACAGTTCCAGCTTTTCCGGCAGTTCCGGCTTTCTGGCCTCTGGATCAGGGCAGCGTTATCCCTTAGGATCTCTCCTCCTACTAAAACCCAAAGACAAGTAGAGAAAGGAAGAGATCCCAAGTGTGTTGAAATGACTTGAAGGCCACCTCTATTTATACTAAAACGTTGAGCACAAGTGGGGTTTATTTGGTTGTTCGCTGACCTTGACGAATTGTCTTATAACTCAAATAAATTCATAATTCCATGAATACTTATCGGAATCAGATGATCTTTAGATCAATCCTATCCGAGAAAAAAATCAGCTGCCATAAATAAGATGACCCACATGGACTTTGGCCATAGTTGCCAATTTTAACACTCTCTCTCAACTAGGGAGAACTCCATCTGCTGATCCATATGTCCGACTATACTATCTCTACCATCAGTGCCCTGCGCTGCTCTGATCTGTTCAGTTCTGCTCTGCTGAGCTCTGCTTTGCTCTGCTCTGCTGAACCATGAAGAAGAAGAATTGATCGAGAATGTCTCATACCATTCTCTACTGACCCGAAGTCAGTTTCATCTGAAGAGAGTGTGTCACATCACTCTTACTGACCCGAAGTCAGTTTTATTGATCCAAATCAATATCACAAGAGAGTGTCTCAAACCACTCATATTGATCCCAGATCAATGGAGGTCATCCTAGCATAGGGAGTACAGTAGATACAGCGATGTGTCCACCGATAGTACTACTATGGTCCCTATCCTCATTTCCCTGCTCATTGATCAGATGAAAGGTACTTCCCATGAGTCCCAGACTGCATGGGTAGGATGCCTTGACAGGGAATATTAATTTTGGGTATGTTCTATGCTGGAGCAATTTATTTAATTTCTTTTCCATATTAGCAATCACATCAGCATAAAGTAAACTGCAGATAGAACATAAATATAAATCGCAGAAGACAAGCCAAGACAAGAGGACACAAGATGTGGCGCATGCCAGGGACAAACCACACAATGTGTGGGGAAACCCTTTGATCAAATCTTCTTTTATCTTCAAAGTTCAGCAGAGAAAGAGAGAGAGATAATACATTTACAACAGAAGTCAACACTTTGACTTATCTATATCTAGCATAGATCATTTCGTATAACGATGAGATCAGTTGAAGACATTCTGCTTCAACTGATTCTCCAAGGTGACGACTTCACCTATCGTAGTGCTGCATCTAGTCCACTTGCTGCACCACTGCATGCTGCACTAATCATGATTATCATCATGTTGTCCATGTCCATGATCTTATCCATCATCATGCTTCATGCTGCCCATGCATCATTATATCATAGCTGCATCCTTATGATAATACATCCTTCTGCCTGCATAGATATTTATTGCCATAACCTGCATATACCTTGCCATGTATATATGAGCATAGGTTAGAAGATATGAGCATACAACGTATAACTTGTATCACCCCAGCGTATATATTGTATGCTGCCAGATCTAGGGCCTGCGTATATATATATATATATATATATATATATATATATATATATATATATATATATATATATATATATATATATTGTTGTCCTGCGATCATATGTACAGTCTTCATTACTGAGTGCCTTGATTGCGTTCATATGTACAGCCTTCATTACCTTGACTGTGTTCATATGTACAATCTTCAATACATGATTGCATTCCATATATGTATGTGACTGCGTTCACATGTATACTGCCTAGCGTATATACATGACTGTCCAGCGAATGTATATAACCATAACTGCAATGTATGACTGTGCGTACTTTGTATGGACCTGTGCGTACCTAGAATGGACTGCGTATGACTGTGCGTGATATATATATTGTCATGACTGCGTGTAGAGTATAGGGTTTCCAGCGTATAGGTGTTGAACGCATTAGGGCATCACTGTTTCATGGTTGTGCGAGTAAGAATGTTCAGTGTGTAATATCATGACTGCGTTCACCATTGACTGCGGGTTCTATGATTGTGTTCCAAACAACGGGGGACATATATGACTACGTTTCATATATAGCTGCGTTCCAAACTATGGGGGACATATATGACTGCGTTTCATATATAGCTGCATTCCAAACTGTGGGGGACATATATGACTGTGTTTCATATATAACATGTGGCCTCATGACAGCGACTCCAGAGCCATCTGAATATGCGTGAGTTCTGTGCTTCTATGGCAGTGAACAGATCTCTGCGTTTAGGGCATTAACTCGTCAACAGGTCTCAGCGTTTAGATGTCTTCATGACTACATGGAAAGTGTCAGCGTATTCTTCATGCTTTGCGCATATATATATTGCTGTCCCATTACAGCGTATGAAATGTTGTGCGAAGATATTGCTGTCCCATGACCTGTATATATCAGTCTTATTCCTTCCCTTACTGCGGTTTGATGTCTTTCCTTCCCTTACTGCGACTAGGCTCCACTACAGCGTATAAGCTAGGGCATGTATTGATTGCGTGAATATCTCCCATGACTGCATGAAACCAGCATATAATATTCACAGCGTATCCACCATGAACAACGTGTATTATGAGCAGCGTATATCTTATAAGACTGCGTTGAATTAGGGCATCATTGATCTAGGCCAGCGTGTTCTTTTTGTGACTCTCCTTCCAAAAACCCAAGACGTGGAGAGGAGATCACATCAAGAATGTGTTATGCTAATGACTCCAAATCCTCTCTTATTTATACTAAAAGTGGATGATTGAATAGACATGACGTTGGGCTTCTAGAGCCTACATAAGAGCTGGTCGACTTGATAATAATTACATAAACAAAATAAATTCATATCTCCATAAATACTTGTCGAAATCGGATGATCTTTGGATCAATCCTACACCTCTCGACGAGAGGGATCCAATAAAAAATATCAGCTGCCATAAATAAGCCGACCCACATGGAGTTTGGCCCTAGTTGCCAATTTAACAGATAACTAATCATCCTGTCCACAGGAGAACGAATCATCCTGTCCAGTGGATGCCATGGAGAACTAATCATCCTGGCCTATAGGAGAACTAATCATCCTGTTCCATAGTTGCCACGGAGAATAAATCATCCTGGCCCACAGGAGAACTAATCATCCTGTTCTATAGTCGCCACGGAGAACAAATCATCCTGGCCCACAGGAGAACTAATCATCCTGTTCCACAGTTGCCACGGGAGAACTAATCATCCCGGCCCATAGGAGAACTAATCATCCTGTTCCACAATTGCCACAGGAGAACTAATCATCCCGGCCCATAGAAGAACTAATCATCTTGTTCATAGCGCACCACCAGGGGAGGGTGAGTCGCCCTGTGGTCGTATGTTGCTCCAGTAAGTACCCCAAGCCCCCCAGAGCTCCTAGAGCTCAATGCATGCAACATGCAGGACCCTTATAAGAAGGTCTCTCAATGACTCCAAGTCATTCGGGAAAGTTACAAATTTGACCTTTCCCCAGGGTTTTGACAAAAAGTTTGCGACCGGTACATCAGTCTCAATGCGATGGAGCCTCCTCGCTCATCGACTTACCATATCCCAGATAAGGCAGTATCTGATGTCTATCTGCTAGAGCAATCATCGAATACGGGATTCCTCAATAATTGAATCCCCTCTCTGGCTGTCACAAAGAATCACAGTGGTATTCATCATGTGTACAAACAGCTCACTTAAGAGCTTCTGCAACCATGCAGCTTCACACGAGATCATAGTCGTAGCTATGTATTCGGTCTCAGCGGTGCTTATAGCAACCGACTTCTGCTTCCTACTCATCCATGATATCGAAGCAGAATTCAAAGAGAACCAACACTGAGAAGTGCTCTAGTGATCCTCCACACTGCCTGCCCAAACAACATTCGAATAATCATGCAGTTTCATATTTCCGGCAATGTATCTCAATCCATGAGAGATTGTGCCCCGAAGATATCTCAGAAGATTCTTGGCACCAATCCAGTGAGGCTCAAACAAATATGAGCTCACCATGCTAACTGCAAAACATATCTCTGAACAGAAGTTCACCAAGAACATCAATGCGAATGAGTTTATGAAACTTAGAGGCATTTCCCAAATCTGGTCCAACATCACTACCATATAACTTCTGAAAGTTAAGATCCTCGAGGTAGTCACAGGCTTGCAGTTTATCATTCCACATCCGGAATCCAGCTCCCTCTTACTTTTGCAAATGAGAGGGCATGCACTTGTCAGAAATAGGTCGACCTCATAAGGTGCCGGTATGAGAGGTTTATCATCCACAACCTTCGGGTAATGGTTTGGATCGGTTTCAATCTTAGTGAATCTCAGCTTCATCAGATAGCTATCAATCCTCTCATACTACGCCCGGGGTGTTTTGCTTCAAGCCATAGAGGGATTTCTTCCTCCTGTATACATGAGATTCCCGATCATGAATCTCAAACTCCTCGGGTTGTTCCAAACCTGTCAACCTGCTACATGAGGGGAATGGTCCCCTTGTAAGATTTTCCTTCGATACATCTCAGACATGTACCTTCATGCTCTTTTTGAATTCAGGCATCCTTATCACCATTTGACTCACATCAGGTAGGGCCCCATAGGTAGACCTCTGGTGTTATAGATGCGATATGTCAATTGACATGATCCCCAATGGACCATCCTGCAACTTGATACAAATTTCCAACCCTGAACCCATGAGAAAAAGCATCTTTGAAAATTATAAATTTTAACACGTACCTTTACATCAATGAATGCCACCCTGAAACCTTTGACTTCCATTTCCGAGATGAACACCAGGTTCTTCTTGTGATCAGGTACATAAAAGAGATTATGTAAATGAATCGAGTTACCCTTATTCAATTGAGAGTTAGCATTCCCTATACCCTTTCCGGGATAGGTGGCATCGGCTCCAAGTATAATCCCACAATTGTTTCCATCTCTACCAAATTAGAGAGTGCACCCTTCTATCCGATGAAGTGCCTTGAAGCACTACAATCAATAAGCCAAATTCCCAAAGAATCTGAAGGAGAGGGCCAATACAAGATAATGTTTTTCTATCTTATCAAAAACAACATTTGATTCTTCATTCCTGGGGTTCCTTGCTTTCTTTGAAGAGTCGGCCATTTCCTTGATGACCTGTATTACCTGTCATTCCTTTGATCATTGAAGATGTCCCTGGACTGATTGTTATCTTCATCAAGAGAGGTGTCTCTGCCATTTGGACACTCCTTCGCATAATGGCCGAACTTATTGCAACCAAGGCATCTGCCTTTCCTTCCACCCTTAGATCCGGACTTCCCAATGAAGTGATCTTTAGGTAGGCAATCAAAAACTTCTATTATGCTATTCTAATAATATTCTCTGCTTCGACTTCGCCCTCGGTGAATTTGGAGAGGGATGAGGAATCCACTGATCCTTTTGTCCTTTCCCAACTGTCTTCGGTGATTGCTCTTTCAATCTTGCTTGGGCATTGTCTTCACCTCAGCTCTGATACCATGTTAAATTTTAGGTTCTATGCTTAGAGCAATTTATTTCAATTTTCACAGTTAGCTCAATATCTTTTCCAGATTAGCAATCACATCAGCATTAAAGTAAATTGCAGATAGAGCATAAAAATAAATCGCAGAAGACAAGCCAAGACAAGAGGACACAAGATGTGGCGCTAGCCAGGGACAAACCCCAATGTGGGGAAACCCTTGATCAATTCTTCTTATATGTTCTTCAATAGTTCAGCAGAGAGAGAGAGAGATAGTACGTTTACAACACAAGTTAACACTTTGACTTATCTAGATAAGAGCATAGATCATCTCTAAGAATATGATACATGAAATCAGTTGAAGACATGCTGCTTCAACTAATTCTCCAAGGTGACTCCTTCACCTATCATTGTGTTGCATTTCGTCATCATGCTGCACCTCACCGCGTTGCACCATGCTGCACCCATCATCACTATGTTGCATCTCATCACGCTTCATTAATCATGACTGTACCCATCACTATACTGCACCATGTTGCCATCCTAACCTATGTGTTCGCTGCACCTTGCTTGCTTCTTGTCCCTTGATTGCTTGTTGTCCCTAGCATGCTTGTTGTCCTTAGCATGCTTGTTGTTGCATGCTAGTTGTCCCTTGCATGCTAGCTGTAACATTGCACGCTTGGTGTGTTTGCTGCTAAGTACCATACAACTGTCCCAATGTTAGTTAGCTATCCCTAGCATGTTGCTCTCCTTCGGAGACAAATGCTCCGGCTGTTTCGACAATTCCCGGCAGTTCTAGCAGTTCCGGTTGTTCCCGGCAGTTTTGACAGTTCTAGTTGTTCCCGGCAGTTTCCGCGTTTCCGGCAGTTCCAGCTTTTCCGGCAGTTCTGACTTTTCCAACTTTTCCTGCAGTTCCGACTTTTCCGGCAGTTCTGAATTTTCCAGCTTTTCTGGCAATTCCGGCAATTCCGGCTTTTCCGATAGTTCCAACTTTTCCGGCTTTTCCAGCAGTTCCAGCTTTTCCGGCTTTTCCGACAGTTCCAACAATTCCGGCTTTTCTGGCTTTTCTAGCAATTTCGGCTTTTCCGGCATTTCCGGCAGTTCCGGCTTTTCCGGCAATTCCGGTTTTTTGGCCTCTGGATCAGGGCAGCGTTATCCCTTAAGATCTCTCCTCCTACTAAAACCCAAAGACAAGTAGAGAGAGGAAGAGATCCCAAGTGTGTTGAAATGACTTGAAGGCCACCTCTATTTATACTAAAACGTTGAGCACAAGTGGGGTTTATTTGGTTGCTGGCCGACCTTGACGAATTGTCTTATAACTCAAATAAATTCATAACTCCATGAACACTTATCGGAATCGGATGATGTTTAGATCAATCCTACACCTCTCGATGAGAAGGATCCAAGAAAAATATCAGCTGCCATAAATAAGATGACCCACATGGAGTTTGGCCCTAGTTGCCAATTTTAACACTTAACTTGTGACTTGGCCATGGAAACGGTTCAGCCGGCCGGGTTAATACCGAGTCGGTCAAGTTGTCTAACAACTCGATCGGCTCGGTATTAACCCGGTCGGCTCGGCCGAGCCCGCAATAACTCGGCCGAGTTGGAACAACAACTCGTTAACCCCGAAAATCAGTGATTTTTTTTTATTTTCTTCTTTTGGGGGACTCCAAACTGGATTGTAATTTGTCTATATTGTCTTTGGGGTCCATTCCCCTCTCCTAAACCCTATTTAACCCACCCAACCCCTCTCATTCTCTCACAGCCATGTCATGCATTTGAGTGAGAATTTCAGTGAGCGTTTGTGAGGAGTTGTTGAGTTTGTTTTTGGAGCAGCAGTGAGGAGTCTTGGCCAAGCATTGTAGTTGGAGTGAGGAGCTTCATGGGCAGCTATTTGGAGCAGCATTTGCCATTGACGAGTTGGTTTCTTGGAGCAAGCTTGAGGAGGCAGTTTGTGCCTAGAGGTATTCTTTTTCACTTGTAAAAATCTGTTTTTGCTTATTAAATTTTATGTGCAAATCTGGAAATCCTAAAGAGTGTTTTTTGTGAAAGAAATGAACATTGAATCAATGTTTTTTTTTTCATTTTCAGATTTTTTGCTTTCATTTCCAAGCCAAAACATGGCACCTAGAGTGAAAGACGCTGCTTGGGCATATGTTGAAATGGTTGATAGTCAAATGCATTGCAGATTTTGCCATAGGAAAATTAAGGAAGGTCCTGGGGGCATTAATAGGTTGAAACAACGGCGGGGATTAGAGGCCAAATTACTCCATGTACCTCACTAGAAATTGGGGAGATTAGGAAGGATTTGTTAGCCAGCATTGAGAAGTTTAAAGAAGATAAGGCTAGGCAAAAAGAGTTAGAGGCTAAAATTGGGAGGAAGAGGAATATACAAAAATGATGGCTACCAACCCCCATTTTGATTTTGAGGGTTCTTCCTCTATCCCTTGTACTGATGCATCCAACCCCTTCCGATATGTTCCTCCCTCTTTTGAGTCTATTCAAAAAAGGGTAAGGGTAAAAATGAAAAAAGGTGATATGAATATCAAAAGTTATTTCACTCCCTCATCTCTATCAGATGCACATGGTCCTCAAGCTAGTAGAAGTCATATGCAGCCCACTTTAGATGACCATTGGAAGAAAGAATTGAGGGAGACTGCTTGTGATTACATATCTAGATGGTGGTATGATGCTGATATCCCCTTCAATGCTTCTTGTTCACCATATTATGAGCCTATGTTTGATGCCATACATGCTGCTGGAAAAGGCTTCAAAGGCCCTACTATGCATGAGCTAAGGGGGTATCGTTTGCAGAAAGAAATTTTCTCCATTAATGAGTATTTGAAAGATTTCAAGGACTCATGGGCAAGAACAGGATGTACCATCATGTCAGATGGATGGATTGATCAAAGAAACCATACCATCATAAACTTTTTTATCTTCTGCCCACAGGGAACCATGTTTCTAAAATCAGTTGATGCATCTGATAAGGTAAAAGATGGACAATTGTTGTTTTAGCTATTAGATGAGGTTGTTGAGGAGGTGGGGCCCAGGGTGGCTAATGTTGTTCAAGTCATCACAGATAATGCCTCTAACTATGTTCTTGCTGGTAAACTATTAGAGGAAACACACAGAACCATCTTTTGGACCCCATGTGCTGCACATTGCATAGACCTCACGCTTGAGGATATTGGCAATTTAGATTGGGTCAAAAACACTATAGATCATGCCAAAAGCATAACAAAATTTATCTACAACCATTCATGGATTTTGGGCCTGATGAGAAAACACACAAGGGGCAGGGATATTATTAGGCCTGCCATCACTAGATTTGCTACTCATTTTTTGACATTGCAATCTATGCTTTCACAACATAAAAACTTGCAAAAGATTTTTTCCAGTGACAAATGGAGTCAAAGCCAGTGGTCTCACAAACTGGAAGGCAAAGAACTGAAAAAGAAAGTTAATGAAGAAATATTTTGGAGAAAGGAAGCAAAGATTGTGAAGCTTGTTGAGCCACTGGTTAAGGTGTTGCGGTTGGTGGATGGGGAAAGATTGGCTATGGGCTTCATTTATGAGGTTATGGATCAAGAAAAGGAGCAAATAAAGAGGGCATACAAGGATAAAGTGGCTAAGTATGGGCCCATTTGGGCAATCATTGATGAAAGATGGAACAATCAACTCCATCGCCCTATACATGCAGCTGGGTATTTTTTGAACCCACAATATCATTATAAAGCTAAGGCGATAGGAGCTTTGGGGGGGGAGGTTAGAGATGGATTGATTGACTACATTGATCACATGATCCCATTGGAGTGTGATCAACTGGAGATACACCGACAGGTCACAACCTTCAGCAATGCCTCAGGTACCTTTGGGAAGAACCTAGCAAAGATTGCAAGGGAAGCAAATGAGCCAAGTAAACAAAAATTTCAATTTTCAAATTCTTAATACTTATTTTGTTAAATCATTTATAATTTGAAAGTTGGATATAATTTGTAATTTTGTTGAGCTAACTCATTACACTCCTATGTTTTTTGCAGCACAATGGTGGGAGGCTTTTGGTAGCCATTGTCCTGAATTGCAAAAGTTTGCAATTCGTATTTTGAGTCAAACTTGCAGTGCTACTGGGTGTGAGCGCAATTGGTCTATCTTTGAGAGGATTCACACAAAGAAGAGAAACTGTTTGGATCAAAAACGGTTAAATGATCTAGTATATGTCCAATACAACCTCCGGCTCAGGCGCAACCAATTGCTGAACAAAAGACCTGATTCAAATCCCATTGTGTTGGAAGACATTGATCCAACATCAGATTGGGTAGTGGAGAGTCATCCAGCAGAGTTTGCTTCTGATGAGGATATGGATTATGAATTACAGACGATAGCATCACTCGAACATAATGTTCAGTTGAATGCAAATCTTGATCCACTTGTACCAGCCTCAGCCTCAGAGCCAGCAAGCCCTCTAGTTGCAAGCGCTTCCTCTGCTCAGCCACGACAGAAGCGCATATTTCGTCTATCTCAGCTTGCAACTACTGCATAGTCTGCTAGTGCTACTGCTACCACTTCTACAGTTGCAGTTGGAGATGATGATGATGAGGAGCCATGGGGTCCCCTATCTGACTCTGATGATGATCCAGAGATTGATCCACATGATCTTGGCTCCTCTGGCAGTAGCCAGTAGTACTGGTCACAGTTTACTTTTGTTGTAGAGGCCATTTCAAGCCTCCTTGGTTATGTGTTTTTGTTTTGATCTCTATATCATGATCATGTATGTATTGGACAATGCACTGAGTTCCATTTTGATATAATGGATACATTCATGAGCCTACTTTGATCATATGTTGTCTTCTATCTATATTCTAATGCTGTGTGTTTGGAAACATGAATGAAAATCTTTAAAATTTTGTTTTTTTATTAAAAAAAAAATTAATGTACTTTTTACAATGACTGAGTCATTAAAATCGAACCGACCAAGTGATACCGAGTCAGAGTCGAAGTCGGAGTCGACCCTCAGCCGAGTCAAAGTCCGAGTCGGAGTTTTAAAACATTGCTACACAGCTGCCTTGACCAAATCACGCATTAGAATAGTAGAAGGGGAGGACGAGATTATTTGGGCGCATGCAAAAAATGGGCGGTACTCCCCCAAAGAGGGATATCTCTGTTTAGCAAGCGATCATAGACCACAGTCTATAGAACTATGGTGGAAAAGCATGTGGAAACTTAAAGCGCCCCCTAGAACCAGATTACTCATGTGGTCAATTCTGAAAAACAAGACTCCCACAGGAGACAATCTTATCAAGAGAGGTCAGCATGGACCTTTTTGGTGCAGTTTATGTAAAGACAGCTTAGAATCTGCGGATCACCTCTTCCTCACCTGCCCTATCACTATAGACCTCTGGATTTCTGTCCTCTCGAACATCCCCACCCAGTGCACATGGCAGGGCCTGTCTGCCAAAGAAGCTTGGACTACATGGTGGACATCCGCAACCCCGACAAAGGCTAGGAACCTTCCCCTCCTTATATGCTGGGAAATCTGGATTGCTCATAACTATCTCATTTTTCAGGATATCGTTCCTCACTGGCCCTCCATCTCTGCCCGACTTCTGGCAGACTATAGTAACATTCCTAAAGACGATGACAATCCTCCCCCAGGCATATTGTCCCGGAAAACATTGACCACTCCCAGCCATGGGCATATTTTGATGGATCTGCACAAGAAGTAGGGTGTGGGGGTGGTGCCATCCTATATCTTTCAGATTCCCATCACTTCCAAATCCAAATGGGGCTGGGAGGGGGCACAAACAATTTTGCAGAGCTCATTACTGCCAAACATCTCATTCAATTTGCATTAGAAAAACATTGCAGAAATCTACAACTATTTGGGGACTCAAAAATTGTATGCAATTGGATTAATAAAACATCAAACTGTTATGCTTACACTCTGAGGCCCATAGACTCATCTCTTTATTTGACAACTTTGCTTGTCGTCATATATACAAGGAACGCAACTCACTTGCCGATCAGCTATCCAAGGAGGCAGCGGTCAGGCCTCGTGACTCATGGTTGATACAGGAGTAGAGGGATGGAGCACACTACCAGTTTTACCATCGCCCTTTCATGGACCATACAGTTTAGGCTCAGCAGGAGCCTGTTTTTTCTTAATATTTTCATGTTTATATATTACCAGTTGTATTTACAGACATACATACTCTCTGCGTAGAGTATTTTTTTATAACTTTATATGAACACTACTAAAGGCAGAGCCTCCCTGCGCAGAGAGCTTATTTTTTGTATTTCTCTACTTGACAGGCACACAGCCTCATATACTGCATATGCCAACAGCATCTACAACATGTAATTTTCCTTTAATAATGAAAATTACGATTTTTCCAAGGGGAAAAAACAGAATATGTGCAGTTAATGTGTTTGTCAGTTTGTATGTTGCTAAAATGAAAAAGCATTGTAGAAACCTTTAGAGCATAACAATCAATTCTGCATTTTAAAGACATTTCTAGTCATCTTTTTCATTTTCTACTTGGTGAAACAGATTAAGAAAGTGAGACTTTGTTTACATACCATAAAATGTCAGCTGTGAAAGTTGCACAAAATATGCCTAGAAGATTATCCATGGGTATCAAAAGATCCTTTAAGGAAACTGTTCCAGCAGTTTTTCCTGAATTTGGCTCCATAAATTCCAGTTGATTCAAACAGAAAGCCTTCTGAGAGAGAAGGGAAAGCTTACTGACTGAAGAATCCCTTGTCAATTCTGCTTTTCCATTGTGTAAATCTTGACGACTTTTTTTTCTTCCTTCACCATCAATAGAACTTATTTGGTCCCTAAAACCTTCTGCACATATCCCCTTCTGTAATGCATGAATGTCTTTAACATCATTTTCCTGGTCTGTCAACCTACCCACTTCATCTTTTGAGGAATAAAACCCATGTAATATATTCCCCTCTCTAGAAGTTTCCAGATTTGCCGAATGTGCTTCACTAGTAAATACGACAGCAACATCTTCATGATATTCTTTACATTCTTCATTTGGGGGACAAAAAACAGCTTCAGAGCAGAGCCTGTTCGCAATATGCAATCCACTAATCTCTTCTTGCAATTTTCTGAGATTCAAGGCATGCTGTCCATTTCCATTGCTAGAAGAACACAGTTGTTCTGCCTTAATCAAGTTTGAATTTGATCTGGAAAGTCTTAACTGCTTAGTACGATCTGCACATTCAGAAGTAGCTTTCTCACACAAATTCTCATTCACACATTTATCAATGTTTTTTGGATATGTTTCAGTGTAAATCTTGCCATAACCAGTGGATGACTTTTTCTCTAACTTATCCAATATAGAGATATTTCCCCTCTGCTCCTCGTTTCCTTCTAGGTATTTCGGAGTACATTCTTTATTTGTTTTTTCCGAATTAGCTATGGTTTCCACTTCTTCCTTTTCATAGTAATGGCACACGTCAGACTGCTCTCCAACTTCATATATCTTTTTCCTTTCAGGAAAGCCAGCAAAAGGTATATTTTCGTGATGATGGTATGAAATCTGAATAACTTGGTTTTCATGAACCATTTGTTGGCTACTAATAATATTTGTTACATCCTCTGGGTTCTGTGTAGTGGGAAAATTATCATTTTTCAACCTGGATTCCTCTATGTCTAGCTTTGCTGCCAAGAACCTTTGCCCAGCATTCCCAAGAACAGCCCCATCCTTATTCTCCGAAGAAGGCACATATCCATTTTTAATTGATGATTCACTATCATTACAGGCATAGCATGATGAAGGATGTATTTTTATTTTCTTGGATATCGTTTCTTTGCCTACCCTTGTTATGGAAACCACTTTCCCATCAGCAGACTCATCCACTTTCTCTGTAATAGAAGCTTTCAAAATGGAGTTTGATTCATTATGAGTTGATTTTGTTCCATTCTTATTTTTTTTGTTAGGAGCATCAGAATCCATTATCGAAATGTGAGCAGAATCTGTATATTGCTTGGAATTCCCAATATTACTTCTACATAAGATTTCATCATTGCTCCTATAAATACGCTGAGAAATATCAATATTTTTTCCTGGGTGAACCTCTATGTTTTTGGAAGGATCCGCTGAATAATGTCTGGGACTCACTGATGATATTTTCAGATCAAACACACTGTCATTTCTCAGTATACTGCGGCACCTCCCCAAAAGTGAAGATGCACGTGAGATCAATTGTTCGACCCGTTTATCATCTTCATTGAAAGAATAATAATTTGGATTAACTCCATTATCAGAGTACTTTCCCTTAATCAGTGGATGCAAGCCGGTATCCTTGAGTAATGGATTTTCCTTTGGTATGCTCAAAGCACCACTTCCCAGTTTGCAATGAGTAGTGATGCTCGGTTCCTTAGTCTGTTTTACAAAACTGCCAGTTGTTTCCCCCCTTTTCATATCTGCAGCAGAACACAAACCATCTTGTGCCTCTTTTAGGATCTCATGGTAAGATTTCTCAATTTCACCATCGGCAGCATATGCCATATCAATCTGATTCTTTTCTGTTGAGTATTTAGTTAAATTGATTTGAAAATCTAGCCCACTGGACACTTCCATGGTCTTCAATTTTGGTATATCTAGTTGTGTCGACAGCTCTACTTTTTCTTCTCTTGATTCAAATTTTTGAGTATGCTCTTTATTCATAAAATTCAAGTGGCCACCACAAGCAAGTGGAGAAATTCCATGGCATAACCTTATTTGCCAATTTTCTTGGTTGCAAAGAAGAGAATCCCTCAGTTTCTGACTAGTCTCTAATAGGCTTCCTGTTGATGTTCTTGAGAGTCCGACCTCCTTTCTCAGCTTGGAGACACCAGTACTGGTTGAAGTCTCCTTTAAGGTATCTGTTATAATCTTGTTTAGAGTTTCTGTTCTATTCATATTACCACAGATGCCAGATTCCTTCAGTGCATCGACTGGCATAGGATCGACAGATTCTTTTGCACAGTCTAAATCACACGGTAACCTAGTTCCAGAGTAAGTTGTCTGCCAGGGACTTAGAACATTATCAGCACAGCCATCTCCTTCAATTGCAGAACTATCATTATAATTAACCTTGACAACAAACCCAACCGCCGGTTGAAAAGAGGGATCCATAGCATGATCACACACAAGGGATACCTCATCTCCCACAGATAAAACCCTAAAATGTCCTACCTTAACAAGGTTTCCATTCACAAAGATTCCATTAAGCGAGGGTTTCACATGTTTTATTAGGGATATCTCGGGCATTTCAGAACAAGCATTCTTATTAATAGAAAAAGCCAGTTTTTGCTTGACCGCGCTCTGAAATATTTGGACATAATTATTTCTCTGGGAAGCCAAAATTGTTCCATCTAGCAGAAAGAGTTTGTTTTGCTCTGAATCCACATAAAGTTGGCAATGATGTCTACTTACTCGGATATCTTCAAAAACAATATCACAGGTGCTCTTGGACCTCCCAACGGTGTAGAGTTTGCCTGGAATTATGACTAATTCCTGGCACGGAGTTCCCGTATTTGGAGATAAAATGGGAGCACTCAGAGGACAAAGAACATAGTTTGGGTGGTAGATGCACTGTTTCTTGAATTTATCATGTTGAAGATTGCCGGCCTTTCTTTTCGTGTGGTTGCAGTCTGTGACGACCATTGAAACCCGACGCTGCCGTAACAGATTTTCATATGGAAATGCATGTATATATTAAAAACATGCGAAAGTTTTGAAAATGTACAATATTATGCCTCCAGAAAAATGAAGAGCGGGCTAAATGAGAACTGTGTCTCAATAACGTTGCCCTATGACGAGCACAATGGCTCCGCAGAAATGCTAAGGGATACCATTTATGACAATGTGCTTCTTGCCCGGCGGTTTTACGCGGGTGAATTGTTCTTTTCATAAAATACAAAAGCGGGTAGTAATATATAGATGTCAACCATCCGTTGTCTAGTTAACAAATTTGGGGTTGCCACCTTCATTCAGGTCCACGTCCACTATATTTCACAATCCTAGTTGCAAGTTAGTTGGGAAATCACGCATGTGAAACCTACATTCATTTGAAGTAATTAAAAGGGTTAAATTATTTATAGCTTTATAAATTTAGATTGTGAGATTATGATTTTGTGTTTGCAAAGGCTACAAGTATTAAAAATTCATATTACGAGAGTGTTTTATATTCAATTGTGAAACTTGCATTCATTGAAGTAAACTTGAAAAGGGTTAAATTTTTTATAAATTTAGATTATAAGATTATGATTTTGTGTTTGGAAAGATGGTAAGTATTAGAAATTTATATTGGTTTGATATTTTATTTAAAAAAAGAAAAGTGAAAAATTATGATAATAATGATTGAATAAATTATTTGGTATTTATTTTTATTTTTGAAATTTAGATAAAATTTGATTCTTGATTAAATAGTAAAATTTAATGCAAAGTAATTTTTTAAGGGGATATAAGAATTTTGAAGGAAAAGGTTGTTGTATTAAAATAGATTTAGAAAAGTTCAAGAAATTGGCAATAAAAACAACTCATTTAAGAGGAAATTAGATTTGGAATAGATCTTAAGGAAATATGGAAGTCATATACAAATGCCCTAAAAGATAACCATTTCAAAATAGGGGAAGATGAAAATCAATGGTAAAAAAGAAAGGCCTGAGAATGTGCAATTTATGCCAACAAGCATAGCAAACTATATATCTCTTAATTCTGACCTTTTCATTTTTTAAAAAGGTCTAGAAAGAAATTGGAAGCATGATAAGGATGAGGAACTGATGGGAAGGAAGAAACACTAAAGAATTCTTTAAACCTTGGTAGATAATCATATACAAAAGATGAGAATGTTGCCACTAAATATATCATGGGGAATATGGTTTGCTAGAAAAATGAAACTTTTCGAAGGACAAGAGACCATTCCCCTTAAATGTGCAATTCAATCTCTTAATATACTAAATGCTTATCCACAAGTCAAGGAAAAACATGGAAGACCAAGCAAAAAAGACATCATCAACACGGGTGTTGCTTAGGCATATTTTGATGGTGCTTATTAAGAGACTCCTCCAATAGGAGGCTTGAGAGGAAGCTTGTATCTTTTTACAAACAAAATAGCTTTCAATGCTAGTATTTGGGAGAACATTATTAGTTATTGTGCATGGATGACTTTAAAATTAACCCTCCAATTGGCTCAAGAATATGGTGTTATGCAACTACAATTATTTTGGGATTCTTTACTAGTTATCCAATGGATTTGAAAGGAATCATATCTATATATATATATATATATATATATATATATATATATATATATATGAATGAGATAAAGAAATATATGAGAATGTTTTTATCTACTATTGCATATTATTGAAAGTTTGTTATAATGTAAATTTTATAAGATATGCTTCATATATATATCTATATATATATATATATATATATGAGATAAAGAAATTTATGAGAATGTTTTTATCTACTATTGCATATTATTGAAAGTTTGCTATAATGTAAATTTTATAAGATATGCTTCCTTTCAAATCCATTGGATAACTAGTAAAGAATCCCAAAATAATTGTAGTTGCATGACACCATATTCCCTTGAGTTGGCTCAAGGGAATATGGTGTCATGCAACTACAATTATTTTGGGATTCTTTACTAGTTATCCAATGGATTTGAAAGGAAGCATATCTTATAAAATTTACATTATAGCAAACTTTCAATAATATGCAATAGTAGATAAAAACATTCTCATATATTTATTTATCTCACACACACGCACATATATAAAGGTGTTCTTGTATTTAAAAGGTTTGAGGTGAAAATTCATTTTTTTCTTTTCGGGGAAAAAATCCATATTATTATTTATATAAAACAAAATTATGCGCTCATATGCCTCAAGGCATTCAAAACTAAAGGTTATGTAGCCACATGGAACAATGACTCTGTGTAGATGCATTATATATCAATGAGCTATATCAAAAAAGTTAGTTGTTCCTTGACTTAAAATGGACATTAGCCATAACTTTTAACATCAAAATCTAAAATATGTAAATTGCCCACTACCACAAATCTTTGAGATGTATCTTCATAGAAGTATGGCTATTCCATGACACTAAAGAGAATTTTTTTTACAAAAATACATCTTTCAAAAGGCAAATATTCAGTCTGTTTAATATTAAAAAAAAAAGCAGATTATATCCAAGGTGCATAAGGGAGATCAAATGTGTGCCCATCTTGAAAGATGGAAATGGTCTAGGTACCACACTCTAGCCCTGATGCCTATTTTGAAAGGTCACTTGCTTCCTTGTTTTCACCCCTCTATATAAGATAGATTTAGTCTTTTGAAAGATCAAGAGATTTAGTCTTAGTGCTAGCTAAATCTTAGTTAAATATGTGATTAAGATAAATTTATGCTAGTTGTATCATCCTCTTTTAATGGTTACATCTCGTAATATCTTGGTTTTTACTACTATAAATCTTCTTCTCTCACTTCGACATTAATCCTTTACAAGTATTTGTCGATTATGTGGAATTCTTATTACTTGAAGTTATTCTCTTTGTAATCCCTTTATAAACTTACTAGAACAACATTAGTTTATCTTTGTTGATGTTGGATATTGATATAGTAAATATTTATTTTTTAAATAAACTATACTAGAAATTGCCCCTAAACGTGCAAAGGTACACCAAAGTAATAGAAGATTAGGGAAGGTTATCTTGTCACTCGCTCGAAATTCAAGCACTGTTAATCGTTTCTATGAGTGCAGCAAAATTGTTTCTCGATAAGAATATGTAGATGACATATATCTAAAGCCACTTAGAGACGTTAGAAAGGGGCATACAAATATTTGAAGAGGACTCCACCTATTAGATTTTAACGAATGATGAGCATAATTAGGTTTCTATTAGGATTGAAGAAGGCATTTTCAGTATTCAGAAAGACATCATTGTCAGTTCCTTCAGTGTAGTCCAGTGTCGGAGCAAGAGGAATGGGAATGACAACATAGGAGGTGGAACTAGAGTAGAGTGTCGACGCTCTTTCAGAGGTGGAAAGAGAGATAATCTTCCAGGAAAAAAATCTAATTTCGTTAATCATTTTCTCATTAAGTTCATTTATGTGCTAGTTTTGAACTTCTAGGTTCTAAGTTTTATAAATGTGGGAACCATGATAATATAAAAGTCCTTTTAGATGAAAAAAAAGAAATTTAAGCCAAATGGGTAGCGCATCTCACCTACGGTGACTGCAATTACATATAAAAAAATTGGAATAGGAGTTATCTTCTAAAGTGGACAATCTTGAATTCACCAACTAATTTCTAGGTCGTGTCTATGCAATTCCAAGCACACCGTCTGTGATCTCAGGCTTGGGCTTGCGAATAAAACTATCAATCCTTGAATGCTTCAAATCACCATCCAAGTCCCCATAATTTGCCATTTTGGGGTAAAAGCAACACCAATGGCATTGATTTTGACCAAAGCTTCGATAGATTACAAGCACATTCAATCCATCATATTGATAAAAATAAAGTTGCACAAAAGCGACATTACTCCATGATTAATCTACAAGAATTAAATATTTTCTTACACTCTAGCTGAAGCTCCATCAAAACTTTGCGTCGTTCTTCACTGTTGCTAAAAAAATTTGTTGATGTCATAATATAGTATAATCATAATAAAAGAATAAAAAATACTTATATATTAATAATATATATTAAAATTTTGTATAATAAATATATTGAATTTTTTAGTATAAAATGACTTTAAGATATTTAAATATAAAAAATAGTAATTATTATTCTAATATTTTTATAGATTTATTTTTTAAAACCCAATAAAACCTAATTTTATAATAAATTAACTTTAAAACCAATGAAAAATCAAAATATCTCAAAATTTAGGATGTGATTTAGAAAACTTTAGATGACATCGCACTTTCGAGGGAATTCCTCGTGTCAAAAATACTTATATATTAATAATATATTAAAACTTTGTATAATAAATATTATAAATTTTATTATAAATTGATTTTAAAACATTATATATATATATATATATATATATATATATATATATATATATATATATATATATATATATATATATATATATATTATTCTAATAGTTTTATAGATTTATTTTTCAAAACCCAATAAAACTTAATTTTATGATAAATTAATTTAAAAACCAATGAAAAATCAAAATATCTCAAAATTTAGAGATTAGAATCTTTCCTTTTTCATTTAGGATGAGATTTAGAAAACTTTGAAGGACAACACGTTTCCTAGCTAATTCCATGACGATTGCAGTGCCACGTATCAATTTTTATTTGGAGGGAGGAGGACGAAAATACACAGATCTTATTAGTCAAATCTGCCCAACCAAACCCATCATAGGAACACCTTCGGTGTAAATATACCTAAAAAACCAAAAGAGTGTTTATGGATTGACATCAATATGAGGAAGTTTGCTAGTAACAATCTCATGATAGGGATATTCTAGTTGGTGCAATTCTATTATCTACGTCAAGTGCTAACTTTAAAAAGGTGATTAATGTCAATTTGTGTGGTGTCGATGGCTTTATGAATGTCAAAACAATTATATTATCTCTTCATCCATTTTTATATGAGAATCGATAACACGTTATGGAAATAGTATGAGCAACACACATGTAGTTAATTAACAAATATCAAGCAAAAAGATCATGTGATATGATGTTGGAAATACTAAGAGGGAGGGCGGGGGTGAATTAGTATTTTTATCAATTGTTATATTATGCTAGCCATGATTTTGAGCTAAATCTTTATCGTGAGCCTATTATTTATTGGACTTAAATAGAATGTAAAATACCAAGCTTAACAAAAACCTATTAAAAATATGATAATATAAATAAACAACTGCATATAACATAAAAAAAAAACACAAACGAGATTGATAACGGAGTTCACCCAGTGCATGTTATGTCTATGAGTCCGCTTCCAATAGAGTGGCCTCTTCAAACATGATGCAGAATAACTCCAATTACATCAATTCTCTAATCTCTAAAGCTTGGTCTTTCGTCTGCAACTTCATAAAAAACCCTAAGAACCCCTCGCAAAAACTCTCCTTTCAAAATTCTCCAAAAGAGCAAAAACTCTATGATTGATTATAAGACCAATGATAAACATGCTACAAAATAGCAGGGCTCACTTTACACTATCACTTGGTGGCGCAGTGGCAATTTCATTTTACATATATAGTGTTATGGATTTGTAGCTCTGGGGTTGAACCTGCAGAGATTTCGAGCCAACACATATAAAAATAACATGTTTGTTTCAATGGGTTAAAAATCATTGTAACCATAAATAAATATGTTATACCATTGCAACTCACCACATTTGATTAATTAGTATATGCCATGTATGACATTAACCCAGGTGCTTCATTAATTGGTTTGTCAGTTTCATTGGTCGATATGTGTGTGTGTGTGTGTAAACCTTGGTGAATTTAACATATAACATACCAACCATATATAGTTATAGACAACGCATTATATCACATAACTACTCATTGTATTATATACTATATAAAACCAATGTATAACCATAAGGTATGTTGGAACCATGTGCTCATTGTGATGACTTGCATTTGGTTGGTGGAGGTATGGTATCAGTTCCAGGAAGGTCGCGTGGTCAAACTTGCAACCTTTTGTATTTAACATACAACATAACAACCATATATAGTTGTAGCCAATGCATTATATCACATAACTACTTGTTGTATTATATATTATATAAAACCAATGTATAACCATAAGGTAAGTTGGAACCATGTGCTCATAGTGACGATTTGCATTTGGTTGGTGAGGTATGGTATCGGTTCCAGGAAGGTCGCGGGGTCATTTAACATATAACATACCAACCATATATAGTTATAGTCAACACATTATATCAAATAATTACTCGTTGTATTATATATTATATAAAACCAATGTATAACCATAAAGTATGTTGGAATCATGTGCTCATTGTAATGACTTGCATTTGGTTGGTGGAGGTATGGTATCGATTCCAGGAAGGTTGCTAGGTCAAACTTGCAACCTTCTTCCCTTTTTTCACAGTCGACTATAACTAAAGTTTAAGTATAGAATCATGCCACTCTTATCACAAACAAATTTGTGGCTTGTTGGTGGAGCCATGGACTAGTTTTGCATAGGTCGCGCATTCAAATCTCACTAGTACAACCACTCCAATGAATCAAATTTTGGCATTCGGTGGTGCCACATGGCGTCCTTAACTTGGGCCATGTGTCACCACTAGATTGGTCCATATCACGCACTGTCATCCACCTAAATAGTGCCCAGTCATCCAGCCACATAATGTAATGTGTTGCAACTAAATACTATCACGTACCACTCTTCAATCACTGCCATGTGTCATCTGTAGGTATTGCCACTTGTCACTTTGAAATATTGCCACGTGTCATGGCAAGGTTGATTTTTTTACTAGTGGTCAAAATATTCAAACTACCTGTAACACCCTCCTCCCACATTTACCTAAGTTAATCGGTCCACTGGGGTAAACATGTTACGAGAGGCTACTATGATGTGATTCAACTCCTCATGTACAATTAAGGAAGTGGAACTGACAAAACCAAACCAATATGACTTTCCACTCATGCTACAAAACCTTCAGGAGCCAACCAACCCTTCTAGGTGACCAACCCCTGAGAAAACTTGACATTTCATTAATATGGACCCTCAACCGCTCCCATGACAAGCCATGCATGTGACTGAGGCCTTCTAGTCACTCCCACAGCAAGGCATGCCAGCAACTGTGGACTTTTTCAGATAGTTCTAAGCCAGTGACCCTGTATTCTGTGCCACTTTTTCAGGTCCAAGATGTAGGCCATTGCCCAGAACGTCATGAAACTTTCATAAATGATAAATAACAATGGAATAAGGATACTAATGCAATAATTGGTACAAGTACTTGATCTAACTCCTACTAGCCATGACAAGCATTTCGTCAAACATGTCACAAATATGTAATCTATAGGTCATAACAACAGATCTGAGCATAGGGGTCTCATACTTATCTGAGATTCATAAAGAAGAATTGATGCCTTATCACAATAGTTGCATTATCATCTATTAGGTCATATATCCATTGTACATTCATTTGCAAATCAAAACATGATGAGAGCCATACATCCAGTCTGCCATAAAACATACTCATAACCAACATATAACCAACAAAAATAGCAAGGATATAACAACCATAAGAATCACATATGTACCAATACATTTACACATGAAATAACAAGGAGAAGGAGCTCTTATTAATGAATGCATAAGACAACATGTATGAGATTTCCGAGAACCACCCGAACATAGATTGGGCTAAACTAAATCTTTCTTTCAACCAATCACCCCTATGTCATATTCTAAGCATGAATGTGGGACTCACAACAAAACCAACCAGGGCTTCCGAGGCCAAACAACCTCAACCCTCATCATTAGAACTAGTATTTACTTCAATCCCCACTGAATCAATTGGCCCTAAACAAGCATGGATTCCTATGGATCTCTCCACCTAACCCATGAGGAATTTGTTTGTCTCAATCTCTCAAATTTATCGTGTATCTTGCCATTACCGATTAAGGGATTCCTAGGCCTATGAGGTCTCCACCTTCTAGGCTTTACCGTGTATCATGCCATTACCGGTCAAGGGATTCCCATGCCCAATCAAGGGTATTCACTACTGAGCTTTAGCATCTATCTTTCCATTCATCGATCAAGGGATTCCTACGCTCAATCGAAGTGTACATCCAAGCTTTATCGTGTATCCCATCTCGAAATTCCTAAGCGTTGTGAATAATCCTGAGACCACCCCATTCAGCTTCGAATCCATCTGGCAATCCAACTCAACGAAATACAAGAGAACCCACCACACCATGGCTATCCAGAAATGGCAAGGCAAGGATGAAGAATACTATCACACCTGGCAAAACCCATGCCAATGACAACAAGAGAACCAAAACCCAATATAGTTCGTAGGTAATTTCTCGGTCTTCTCTAAAGTTATTTCTATCAGGGGAGGAAGTCGAACCATCGAACACAATTGACAACAGCATCTACGGGAACATTGACAGCTGTAAATTTGACTTTAACATTGACTGAAACATCATCTTGTAACCTCGCGAAGGTTAAGCATTTCAAACCAGAATGTTTGCATGTAAACACACATCCATGTACCATGCATGCCACATCCAGCAAGGAAGTCACACATGCAAATCGATACCTGCAAGTAATCTCATTGTAGTTTCTTAATCCTGCTCTTCCTTGCTTGATCTTTACTTCCCTTTTCCTTTTTTGTCCTTTCTTTGCTTTCTTTGACCCAATGCTAGAGTACTCCAAGAATGCTCTAAGTTTCCAAGAGTGAGAGAGAGAGAGCTCCAAAACTGAACTGACAAAAGGTACCAACTGGTCCTCATAGTCCTTTTTATTAATGAGGCCTATATTTTCTTCAATTTTCCATTGTTTTCCTTCATTTTCCTCCTCACATGCAACTTGTGACCTTTCACCTTCCTTTTCACCTAATTTCCATTATTTCCATAAATAAAATGCCAATTAATGCTACATGCCTTTCCAAGGCCTTTGCCTTTGCCTTTTCCTTTTTCCTTAGCAATAATAAACCAAATGAACACCCACACTAAGATGTTTTGCCCAACATTCAGCTTGGAATACATGTCCCATGACCTTGGTTATTATTTTGCCTTTTATTAACTTTATTTACATGGAATTTTTACCAGGGATGGTACACTACCATATATTCCTCATACAAACTCGATTTAATGTGATTCAAATTACATTAGAATAATCTCATCCAGTTCTTCGACTTGGCGCTATTTCAATTGAACTTTGGGGACTTTGAATTTTAGGCCATCTTGGATCCTCTTGGACCAATCCTCCCCACTGAGAAGCTTTTGGACCACCAAAAGGTAAATTACTCAGCAAATAGGTGAGGGTACTTCTCCCTCACTTTCCCTATCTTGATCCACCACACTTTTCTTGCTTTCATTCCCTTATGACCCACTCAAAGACAATCCACATCTCCTCGACGTGAAGTTCTCATCTTTTTGTCTATAATGACATCTTCCAGCAACTTGTCCAGACACTCAAGAGAAAAATCATCTATGGAAGGAACTTAAATACTCTCATCGTGATTTATGATCATCAATGGCTCATATAATTTCAAATTGTCCACATTCACAACAAAATAAATCTGCATAAATGGTGGTAAATCTAACTAGACGGCATTATTTCCAATCTTCTCCAAAATAGTAAATGGGCGATTTCAGATTGGCTTAAGCTTCTTCCCTTCCCATTTTAACCTATCCTTGTTGATCTGTAACCAAACTTGATCACCAACTTAGAAACCATGATCCATCCTATGCTTACCAATCCTAGACTTATACTAGGCTTGGCTCTTCTCCAACTATTCCTGCACTACTTGATGCACCATCTAGATCTTTTGTACGAATTTTCGGGCCTTTTCTTCATCCATTTGTTCATCATAATCAACATCCTTCCCAAAAACAAAATCTAATGGAGACTTTGGCAAGTACCCAAAACAAACTTCAAATGGAGATCTTTGTGTCGATGAATGCAATGCTTGGTTGTAGGCATGTTGCACATAATTGTTCCTGCCAAAGCTTAAGATGCTTGTTGTAGTATCCTCAGAGCAAATGTACCATGGTCCTGTTGACCAACTCTATTTTTTCGTCGGTTTGTGGATGAAAAGCAATACTCCTTTTTAGCTTAGTGTCCATCATTCTCAACAAGCTTAGCCAAAACTCTCCTAGAAAGCAGGAATCTCAATCTAATATAATAGAAGTGGGCAATCCAAAGTGAACCCAAACATGTTGAAAGAATAGATGCACAATTTGTTCAAATATCACCTACAAGGCATCAAAATATACATCTTGTTGAATTTATCCACAACTACAAACAAGTAACCATGTCCTCTTTTGTGTTAAATTTTTTTAGGGCTTATTGTTCTTTACTTTAGATAATTGCATTTTATCATTTACATATAGAATTCACCCCACAACTTCATAACATTATTTAGATTTAGAACATTATTCAATAGCATATGCAATTATGTAGAAAGAACCATATCATCATCAATGCAATGGAACATAAAGGAACAATAGAAGAAAATATTTTACACATAGAAACATCGTGGTTGGTCAGAGACTAGAGCAAAACCCACTGCAGGGAAAACCCTTTCAAAGTCTTCTTCTTATTAAATTATCATTGAATGATTCAGCAAAAGAGAGTACAATGATCCATATCTTCAACCATAATCCTATCTAGCAAAATCAGCTAAACATCATCCATGATATGAACCCAACAATGATAATAATCAAAACCCTTATTCATAAGCATGCAATCAATTGTCGTTGTCTACGATCAACTGTCGAACTCTACGGTCAACTAATAAAACCAAACCCTAGGTCTCAACCACATGGAGAGAGTGTCGTGTGTGCGGCTGAAACCCTTCAACTGCACGCATAGGCCTGCATGCCTGCGGCTACAACCAAAATTTCCCTATAGCATGCCTGCGGCTGGGAATCAAAACCCTAGATCACACATACAAGCTTCAAACCCTGTAATCTCAGACCTTTATGAACCAATCTCCATGATTTACCTTAGACCTCTGCAAACCAAAACCAAAGAAGAGAATAGAATAATGCTTCATGATGATGTCCAAATGAGGTTGATGTCACTTGTATTTATAGACTTCCAAGAGTGTCCAATTTTCTTTAGGGTCAACCTAATCAAATGTGCACACATGGGATTTAATTAAAAAATACACTTTCCCTTGTCTAAATTGAGTGCTTAAATAGTCAAAATTGGTCCTCTCGAAAAGGGGAATCTCGTTCCATGGTTGGAATTTGTCATTGAGCTGTAAAATTAACACTCCCTCTTTGATATGGATAAATTCCAACAATATCATGTAATCATTGCAAGTATCTTGTCATCAAATCATATCCTATCTCAAGTATGTCATCATAAAATGTCGTCATTGTTCATCTTAGTTCATATATGCTTATCCCTGCTTATCTCTTGATTGTCTCTGCTCATATGTTGACCATTCTTGAATCTAAAAGAAGAATAATCATGAGGGAGCATTAGCTACCACCCGCTATAATGTGGGAGATCACATCTCAACCTGGAATATCAAGGCGGAGTAAAACATCTTCTACCCCCACATCGAATAATAGGAGGTATCACATAAGGGAGCACATCTCAACCCATCTTATTGCCCTCAAGAGTCATGTGGTAGAACACCTGCATCATAATCAACTTGGGTTGTACACCTCCAAGCACTCTCTCAACCCCTTAGACAAATGGGGAGCGATATTCCCAACAAACCCAACTTATGGGTATGATGCCAACTGGGGTATACTCTAAATAGACCAAGGTAGGGGATCTGACATCTCCAACCCAATGGGTGATAGATAGGGGAGCAACATTTATGACCCTATTGTCCAGAGATCCCTCAACCCTAGGAGCCCTCCATCTCAATTCCTCACCTTGGGAGCTCAGACAGGGGGGAAGAGTCGGCTTAGTGTCCTTGATCATTCCTACTCGTTGTAAATCATAAACATATCATTGTGCTCATATTTAGTATCGGTTTTAACAACACAATGAAGAGTTCAATCATGATTTCTTAATAGCAGCAATAATTTGTTCATGCAAGACAACAAATCAAATATTATAGTAGAACAAAATATATATCACAAAAAGGATACCTTATTCATCCTCCCTCTCACAAAGGTGGCAACCACAAGCCTAAGCTTGTTTTGTACAACAACATTGTCTTAATATATAAATATATGTCAATCCCAACTATATACGGGATGCTATGCCAATCAAATCCCACTCATTATTATTGCAATGTCTCCCTGTCATATCCAGAACCTGCTCAAACAACTCTCCAAAGAGCTTCTTTAACCTTCCTCACAGCTAGCCACACCATCAACATCGTACTCAACCTCGGTCATGCTTAAAGGTACATAATTCTCATCCAAAAATATCATGGCAGATCTCATTCTAAGGCAGCACCTAGATGTGTTCATCTCATTAATAATGATCCCAAACTAAATTAGTACATCCATGCAATCACATATCATAGGAAGAATTTCTCAAACCAAAAATTGATCGTCCCATGGAAATATCTCAAAGGGTGCTCGACGAAAATTCAATGTGTATGAAGCAACTCAATCATGAATTCACTTAGGTTGTTCTATGCAAAACATATATATACGGATAGGTGTTCACATAGAACATCAATGCTTCAATCAACTATCGGTTACAAAGTCAGGTTCAACAATATCTCTTCATAACTTCTTGAAATTCAATAAAAGTGTCCAAGGATTTGCATTGCCACTTCCCAAAAATTCCTCAATAGCTTCATGATAATTTTCTTTTCCAAACTTTAGAAAGTAATTCTTCATGCCAAAATTCTTCATTTCAAACTTCAAAGGCCAACTCCCTCTTACTTTGATCATCAGAGGCTCAATACATGTCAAGAATAGACCATCAGTATATAAAATCAGAATCAAAGTCGTTCCTCCGACCACTATTGAAGCAGAGGTTTGGATTGGAACATCTTCCTGGCTTCACCAAATTGTTGTCAATGCAGACATACCAAGCTCGAAAAGATTACATCTTATAATTCTTTCTGCAAACATAAAAATTGACCAAACTAATATGCGCATCCTCACACAAATCAATATTATGCAATCAAAACAACTAAGTTAGATTATCAAGCCTTAAATGCCAAATCAAAGCTAATATCAAAGTCATAAAAGTTTCTACCAATAACATTGTAACAAACTCTTTGGACCAGGTGTCAGGTAGAGCTCACATCCAAATACCAAGTCATGAATTCATTTATTGTTATTCATAATATCAAGCCAGACTTCATCAAGTCATCCTTATGATCATAACATGAATCATTCTTGCCACTAAATATGAATGCATACATCAGGGACAAGTCATATAATAAAATCACTGCATACTGAATCACAACTGTTTATACTTCAATCAATGTGCCAAAGCCAATGATACCAATACAAAATCACTATTGAATATTAATATTAGTCACTGAAAGTCACTGTGCCCACATAATAGTGTCATCAAGGTAAACCATCAATTATCAAATCAAAACCCTAATTTGTTATCACAATGAGTTCAATCAGTCAATAACCCAAAACATATTTATGAATTATCAGGAATCGTGTCAAAGTTCTAAGCCATCATCAATTATCCAAGCCAATATTGCTCATTTATACTAAGTTAATTCAATAAGACAAATCTTGTCAAACCCTTGCAACTGTTATCAAATACTGTCATATACTAGCTTCAATGATCAAATCAAAATAATATACTTGATATGCATATTTCGGTCCCCTGCAAACACAAGTTTATTCAACACATTCACATTCTCTATAGGAAAACATTCAAACTTTCCAGCTCACGGGACTTTCTATTGTCCACTCCATATATGTAGGATTCTCATACTCCATGTGCATTCTTGATCTCATGCATAAGGCTCAATATTTGTGACCTATAGGCATAACTACATCCATAGGCCTTATTCTGTGTGATTGGGAGGCCTATAAACGCACCGTTAAGCTTTTGTCTGTGTGGTTGGGAGACCTATAACCGCACCCTTAAGCTTTCTTCCATGAAGTTGGGGCTTAGACTAGGAGAAACCTTCTCTTCTCATACCCAAAACTTGCAGTGACCTAACAACATCATTTATTTGTTTATTCATGTCTAAAAATATTACCTCAACAATAAAGAATCTTCAATACATTTAATGCAAATTTTGATAGGTGTAAGGATCTTATGGAGAGTTTCTCCCTATGAATGGGAATCCACTTCAGTCATCATCATTCAAAATATCAACCTGTCTATCATGATACTATCATGCATCAGTAAAACTGTTAGATCATGAAATCAAAATATATCAAGTTCTAAAACATATATCCATCATGGTCATAACATGTTAGCATCAACTATTTCATCACCACATATGAACATGACATCAAACTTTCATCAAGGGTTAGAGTTATATGATTAGAGAAACTGACAGGTGTATCTTCATACTTCAAATATTATAATCACGATATCACTCATTTATCATATTACCCAATGATCAGGCTAGGGAATCCAGATTTATCATATTGTCCAAATTTACTAAGATTATTAAAACCTAAACAAGGTTAACCTGAATACCAATCTTATTGTTACACTTCATTCATCATGCTTATCATAAGCATTAACAATAATATCAAGTCACCAAATATAAAAAAATCAATGTATCTAGACTGCTTCATAAAATCAAGAAATCCATCGTGCCTAAAAAGTAAGATACTTTCCAAACTCGAGTACACCAATATATCATATGTACTAGAGATCAAACTTACTTTCATATGCATGAGTTATTCATGAAGGTGATGTTCCCATCATACCTCAGAGGTTACCTTGCCATCCAATATTGCACCCGAAACATTATACTTTACATACCTTATAACATTCAGATACCTTTTCACTTTGTATCACTTTACTTGTCATGGGAAACGGTAGCTCTTTTCTTCCCACACTAGCCATCTTTTCCTGCACCTCAGATGATCCTAAAGAAGGATCTACTTATCACATTTCATCAGGAGGTTAGAAGTATCCAAATACATGCAGGAAGTATAATTAATGATCACATCAATAAATCTAAAAGAGAGTAAATATATAAAGGAATAACATAAATCGAAAGAGTACTTATCTTCAATGAGAGGTGATCATCTCCTTGTTGAACCAACCTTCAAGAATCGTGACTGTCCATATAACATTGTTTCCTTTAATATTTCTACAAATTTCATCAACAACCAGGCCTAATTGAGACTATCCAATCTAGGGCTACATAAAATCTATCATAAGTGCTAGAAGATCTTCACACTGATCACGCTAGAGTTTCTTGATCAAATCTTTGACATAATCCAGGGTTTCTCCCAAACCCTAACCTCATAATATCCATCCAACCCTAATAGCCAAATTCCCTAGCGTTTCCTTCAAGCCCTAGCATTCTTTTAGGTCTCCTCCAACTTCTCTTGGTTCCATCAAAGGTGTCTTTACAGGGGTGATACAAATGAATTTTCTTCAGCCCATCTCTGATACCATGTTAAATTTTCTTAGGGCTTATTATCTTTGCTTTAGATAATTTCATTTTATCATTTACATATAGAATTCACCCAACAAATTCATAACATTATTCAATAGCATATGTAATTGTGTAGAAAGAACCATATCATCATCAATGAAACAGAACATAAAGGAACAATAGAATAAAATCATTCATACATAGAGACACCATGATTGGTCAGAGACTAGGGCAAAACCCACTATGGTGAAACCCTTTCAAATTCTTCTTCTTATTAGATTGTCACTGAATGATTCAACAAAAGAGAGTACAATGATCCATATCTTTAACCGTAATCCTATTCAACAAAATCAGCTAAACATCATCGATGAGATGAACCCAACAAGGCTACTAATCAAAACCTTGATTCAGAAGTATGTGGTCGACTGTCACTGTTTGTGGGCAACTGACAAAATTTATCATCAACTGATAAAACGAAACCCTAGGTCTCAACTACATAGAGAGAGTGTTTTGTGTGCGTTTAAAACCATTCAATTGAATGCATAGGCCTGAATGCCTATCGTTACAACAGAAATTTCCATGTAGCATGCATACGGCTAGGAACTAAAATCCTAGATGACACATGCAAGCTTCAGACCCTGCAATCTCGAACCGGTACGAACCAATCTTCGCAATCTACCTTAGAATCGTGTGAGCCAAAACCAAACAAGAGAATAGAATAATGCTTCATGATGTTGTCCAAATGAGGTTTAGGTCACTTTTATTTATATACTTCCAAAAGTGTCCAATTTGCTTTAGGCTCAACCTGATCAAATGT
The DNA here is from genome assembly GCA_031772625.1 of Pinus tabuliformis. Lineage (NCBI taxonomy): Eukaryota > Viridiplantae > Streptophyta > Pinopsida > Pinales > Pinaceae > Pinus > Pinus tabuliformis. The sequence goes on along the minus strand of CM062820.1, from coordinate 780,354,541 downwards.
ACGCATGTGGGATTTAATTCAAAAATACACTTTCCTTTATCCAAATTGAGCGCTTAACTAGTCAAAATTTGTCCTCTCGAAAAGAGGAATCTCATCCCATGGTTGGAATTTGTCATTGATCTATAAAATTAACATGTTGGACACAATTAATCTTCCTACAAAATCCATAAAGATACTTTCCCATGGATGAGAAGGAATTGGAAGAGGTGTATATAAATCTAATTTTTTATTAGCGAGTTTACTAGGGGCACACAATACACACCCTTTGACATATTTGGATATTGTTTATCTCATTCGAGGCCAATAACAAAATATTTGTAAATGAGCTACAATCTTTCCTACACCAAAACACCAAGAAATACAAGAAGTATGGGCTTCTCTAATCACATGCATTCTTTCATCTTCTAGAATACATAATTTATTAACATGATAGAGTAACTTGCCTTGCAAATGGTAATTCTATTCCTGCGAACCACGATTCAACCTCTCATACACATCCTTGGAGTCAACATCCCTAACATATTGCTCAACATAATTATCAAGATACAAAGAATTATTGTACAAGACAACAAATGCATTAATTGGAGGTTTAGATAGCATATCACCCACCTTGTTACTTACACCCTTCTTATACTTGATGACAAAATTAAAATCTTGTAGAAATCCCATCCACATGAAATGCCTTGATTATTGTAACTTCGTCTGCAACTACAAATATTGTAATGCTTGATGATCTGTATGTATTATTGTTTCCTTTCCCATTAAGTAATGCTTCCATTTCTAAACACTTTGTACTAAATCATACACCTCTTTATTATATGTAGGATAAATAACAACAATTTAGAAAATGTCTCAGAGTGATAACATATTGGCTTACTTTGCTGCATCAAAACAACTTCCATGGCATATCCACCTTCATCAGTCTCTATATCAAATGACTGTTGCAAATATAGTAATGTTAATACTTGTGTAGTATTGATCTTTTCTTTCAATGTATCAAAGGCTTTCTATTACTTGATTCCTCAATGAAAAACCTGTTTCATGCTAGTCAACACACGTAAAGGATATGCAACAAATGAAAAGTTATCAATAAATTTCCTCCAATACTAGACTGCCCCTAGGAAGCTTCTAACTTTCATTGCTGTTGTAAGCTTGGGTCAATTCACAATCGCTTAAACCTTAGAGGGATCTATTTTCAATTCACAACCCCATACAACATAACCCAAGTACACTAATGATGGCTTGCCAAAGTAACACTTCAACAATTTCACTTACAACTTTTTCTTTTTTTCAAAGTATCAAATACTTGCTTAACATGCTCATCCCAAGTTTTGCTAAATACCATATTATCATCTAGATAAACAATCACAAATTCATCAATTAATGGTAGAAAACATAATTCATCACACGCATAAAAGTTGTTGGGGCGTTGCAAAACCCAAAAGGCATCACTAACCATTCAAACAAACTCTACTTTGTTTTGAAAGCAATTTTCCAAACATCACCTACTGTAATTCGAATTTGATGATAACCATTGTGCAATTCTATATTAGTAAAGTAAATGAAATCTTTCAACTGATCTAGCAAATCATCGATACGATGAAGAGGGTATCGATTCTTTACCGTGATCTTATTTAACGCACAAAAGTAAACACGCATTATCCATGTACCATCCTTCTTTGATACCATCACAATAGGTGATACACATGGAAAGGTTCTAGGCTTTATGATTCCCTTCTCAAGCAACTCTTGAACTTGCTTCTTAATCTCTTCACTTTCAATCACAAACATCCTGTACATTCCAATATTAGGAAGAGGGGCACCTTCTTGCAGATGAATCTCATGCTGAATCTCCCTCTTAGGAGGTGATCCTTTCAAGATCTTGAAAAATATCATAATAGATAGAAATAAGATTAACCAATTCGTCCTTATGAAATGGATCACAACCCCTAAAAACATCAAATTGTTTGACAACTTTTTCTTTCACAATCATTTGCCTTGCACTAAAAGGTGATAAATTAGTCTTCATGTTATGTGCTCTTACAATATACTCAAACCCATCTTTATTGAGGTAATATTTGTTCTCCTATCTGAAGAATACGACTTTCCTGTCATATAAATAAGGGCTTCCCAAAACAATTTTACAAATATCAAGAGGAACCACAACTAACTCTACCTCTTCAATAAATTTTGAAGTGACAACAAATCTAAGTTTACACTGCTTCATCACTTGCAACTCCGCATTATCACAAACCCAACCGAGAGGATAAGGTTTCTTATGAGGTTTAGTTTATAATCCCAACTTCTTGAAAATGGCCTCATATATCAAATTAACTTGGGAACTGATATCAAAAAGAGTATCTACGTTCTTATGCTTCATAATCACCCTTACTTGAAAAAACTCACTTCTCTTGCTTTCAACACTAGGAGACAGTATAGAAGAACTAAAACTAGCATGAATAGATGCTTTACTTTGTAGTCCTACAGTTGTAACCGAGTTTCATTCCCTAAATCAGATGCCAAATCTTGTTGCATTGTCACAACAGTCTTTTTCTTTCCTTTACCTCAAAACCTCTAAGGCCTTTGTTTAGGATGCAACTTCCAATAGTGAGCATTGTCATGCCCTTCCTTCTTACAGTGAGAGCATGTCGTCTTTGCCTCTTCTTTCTTCATTGTCGCAAATTTATTGCTTTCCCTTTTTCTTTTAGATTTTCTTTCCAAGAACTCGAATGGATGCTTCTTCACAAAATCATTTTGCACACTCTTTCCCTTGGACTCAAGATGAGTAGCTAAGACACATAATTCATCCAAATTAGTGGGATTAAATAAAAGAAGAGCAAGGTGAAGATAACTATGTAATTCACTAACATATTTTAAAAGCGTCTTTGGAGAATCTAATGGAATATTCAAAGCTAAATCTTTCTTCCTAAATTTTTCAGTAAAATTTTGCATGCTTTGTCATTTTCCTTGACACAAATTTTGCCTTTCCATAATTGCTTTCTAAGTATAAGCTAATGGATAAAATTTATTCTTTAATGCATTAGTGAATTTTGACTAAGAAGAAAATAGCTTACCATTCTTTTTGCTACCTTCTCGAAGTTTAATTTCCCACCAAACCAACATTGTACCTTCAAGCCAAAGAGAGGCCAACTGAATCTTTACCTCTTCTTCAACAATATTTTGAATACAACAATAAAATTCTATCTATCAAATTCAAATATCTAATTGTTATGCACCAAGCTCACCATTATATAGTGGTAAGTCAAGCTTAACGTCCAACTTCAACAATGGCTTCTTCGAAGAAATCTTCTTATGAGGAGATCCCAGCAAAGACAGAGAAAAAGGAGGTGAAGAATGAGGAAGAGAGGGAGGCCTTGAAGGAGGAGGAGAATATAGAGGAAGAGGGGGTTAATCACCATTATTCTTTACTTGACTGGTGCCTTCTCCTTTTCAAATCTCTTTTCTGTTATGGAGTTCTTCCACCTTTGACTAAAACGCACCAAATACCTTGATAAAATCCAACTCAGATTTAAAAGGATTCTCTTGTCTTGGTGAAGCCATCTCTCCTATTTGAGTGAAGCTCCTTGAACCAACTTCAAGATTATAAGCTTCAAGATCACCTTCTCCCTTATTGAGCTTGGACCTGGTAAGCATTCACACTTAAAAACCAAATAAAACTAGCTCAATATGCTCCGATACCAAACTTAATCATAATTTTTTATCGCGAGCCTGTGATTTATCGAGATTAAATAAAATGTGAAACACCAAGCTTGACAATAAGTTATTAAAAATATGATAACATAAAAAAACAATTGCAGATAACATAAACGAACACAAACAAGATTGATAACAAAGTTCACCCAATGTGAGCTACATCTCTGGGTCCGCTTCCAATGGAGTATCCTCTTCAATCATGATGTAGAATAACCCCAATTACATCAATTCCAAAATCTCTAAAGCTTGATATTTAGTATGCAACTTCATAAACAAACTTGAAGAACCTCTTGCAAAAACTTTCCATTCAAAATTCTCCAAAAGGGAAAAAACTCTATGATTTATCACAAGAATAATGATAATCATGCTACATAATAACATGGCTCGACCTTTCACTTCACACTATCACTCTGCAGTGCAACAGAAATGTGATTTTTACATATATAGTTTTATGTGGCTGCAACCCTAGGTCCATGTTGGAAACTAGATCACTACTGAGAGGGGGGGTAAATCAATAGTGAGAGCACATATAAACTTTTTCTCCAAATTATTAATCTTTTACCATGCACAAACTGAAACACAAAACCATATATCAGAACATCAAAATAAAAATCCAACCATAAAATCAATCAACACAATGGAGATGAGTGTTTATGGTGGAAAACCCTTTTTGGGAAAAAAACCACCTTGTTGCTACTACACTGCTCAAATTCTATTATGTCAAAGAAAATTTTTATATAGAGTTACAAATATGGCTACTATCAAATGGAGGTTGTTTCTCGTGCAGATCTACGGACTACCATCCACTGAAGGACACCACGATCAACAATCCTCTCTTGGTTACTCCTGAAATATCAATCGAATCTATAGACTTCAAACTGCTGGACACCACCATGACCAACAAACCTTGCCTAGTTTCTGTCGAACTATCCAACCACCATTGGATTTGAGAAATCTTCTCACTAATATTGATTTCTCCCGAGTCACCCAACTCTTCTCCTCTATGTGGTTCTCGTTTCATACATTTTCATACTGGAACCAAGAACTGCTCAACATGAGCACTGCAACAACATATCATCAAAACACGATCAAATAGAAAATCTACAGCACTAGCTACAGTTAAAATCTCCACATAAGCTGCAAAACAACTCCTCAAACACTGCTTCAATCCACACATCAACAACTCACTCACTGCATAAATATATGGCTGAAACAAGTTTCAGCTCACCGCTGCTACAACTGCAAACTGATTCAGAAAAATATGCATACTATGGCTCACTTAGTTTGCACACTCTTCTCCACACACACTCACTCAATCAATACACAAAATACTCAACCATACAATCATTTAGGTTCCTCCAACATGTAAATGGCATCATGTGATCAACTCAATAATTACACATAACTACTAGGCATCACAACTCTGTTCATATGCTTGATTTGATCCAGATTTAGCTCATTGACTTAATCAACCACTAACTCTACTAGCCTTTTTTATATTTTCAACTATAATCATCTTTTGGAGGCCCCACAGAATTTTCCTGATCATAAAACAAAAAGTTTCGATCAAGGATGTCACCATAACACAAAAATTAGCTGAGCAACGTGAAAAATTCGGAGTAAAACTCGTGAAAATCGTTAAGTCACTCCCATAACCCTGCATCCATGTGACTGAGACCTATAGTCTCTCCCATAGGATTCTCTGCCAGCGAATGGAGCCTTCCAACCACTCCCACAGGATTTCCTCCATGCAACTGAGGCTAAATCTAAGGTAAAACATAAATCCTTCGGCCTTGAACCTTTATCACCTAATGGAACATCATCCTCAACTCCTTAACACTCCTCCAAGTCACTATATCAAGTATGCAATTGATGAAATAGGCTAAGAACAAGTCAATGACATGCAAGACCTATTATGCCAACCTTAGTACCAAGACCAACACCTCGAGCTCCTAAAGCAGCAAGCAACCATAGCATGTGCAAACACCTCGAGGACCTCTATCAAGATCTCTGGCTCCTGTAGCAACAACATCATGTCATATAACTGCCTCCAACACTAATGGAGGCACCTCCATCACATACAACCTCCTCTCATCACATGTAACAACAATCTAATCTCTAAGACATGTAGAGACATATGCAACATCTAGAGAAACACTCCAACCTCCTGCAACAATAGCATCTCCAACCAACACAACATGCCAACGTCAATCCAACATCACATGAGGATGCCATCTCTACTAAAAAACAACAACATCATTTCACAAGCAAGTTTACATCAATGCCAACTATAAAAACCACCAAGCCAAGCATGCATCACACGTGCACATGACAAGCAACATGTCCAACTTGTTTACATTAATGGCAACACTAGAATGCCAACATAAATGAGGCCCTAGATGATAAGCAAATCAAGATAGCTAGGTGAAGAAGGGATGGGTGTTCCTTGTCAATGGGTGTTGGTAGCTTCAGTAGAGGAAGTAGCATTCTCATAGACCAATGGGTGTTGGGCGAGGCTTATTTGGGGTAGAGTCTTTGAGTGGATGGGTGTTCACAAAGTTGATGTCATATGAGAAACTTCCTTGTTGGACATAGGCAGCTATGATGATGTAAAGTTGATTTGTTGATTAATAAAATATAAAGCAGAGAAGCAACAACAACAAAGGGTGGTTTTTTCCCCAGAGGGGGGTTTTCCACCAAAGATCCTTGTGTCCCTTGTGCATGTGATTGTTTGATTGTATTATGGCTTTCATGTGATGATCATGGTATTTACTTTGTTGGTTAATACATTATATGAGCTAATCTACTAATGGTGTAATGTGTGATTGTGAATTAGTAATTGAAAAGGAATTTTAAAAGTACACATATAGACCTGTTCACTATTGATTCACCCCCCTGCTCAGTAGTGAGCACATTTCCAACAGGTCAAACCCATGGAGGTTACAACCCAACACTAAAAAATAACTTGCTTCTTTCAATAGACAAATATTATGTTATAAACATAAATAAATATGGTATGTTGTTGCAACTCGACGCATTTAATTTATTAATATATGCCATATATGGAATTTACCCATGTGTTTCATTGGTGCATTTAACATATAACATACCAACCATATATAGTTATAACCAATGCATTATATCACATAACCACTCGTTGCATTATATATTATATAAAACCAAGTTATAACCATATGGTATGTTGGAACCATGTGCTCATTGTGACAACTTGCATTTGGTTGGTGGAGGTATGGTATCGGTTCTAGGAAGGCCGCAAGGTCAAACCCATGGCCTTCTCCCCCTTTTTTACTTTCAACTATAACTAAAGTTTAACTATAGAATCATGCTACTCATATCACAAACAAGCTTGTCGCTCATTGGTGGAATCGATGGCTTGTTCCTCATAGGTTGTGCATTCAAATCCCAATAGTACATCCATTCTAACGAATCAAAATTTGGCATTTGGTGGTTCCACTTGGTGCCCTTCGATTAGGCCATTTGTCACCACTAGACTGGCCCACCTCATGCATTGTCAACCACTTAAATAATGTCTAGTCATATAACCACATAATTCCATGTGGCACAACCAAATGCTGCCACGTGTTAGTCTTCATTTACTACCACATGCCATCTATAGGTTCTGCCATGTGTCACCTTGAAAATTTTTGGAATCACGATTGCCATTACACCAAAACTCGTAGGTGTTACTAAATGGACGCATCGCTAGAGTTAATGGATTCACGAGAGGTGGTAAAGCGCATGTCATGAAACACACAGGGAGCACTGGTTTATCCAATGTCCAACAATCCCCCCTAGCACGAGTCGGGTGTGATTCAAACTCTAGAACTTTGGCTCTGATACCATTTGTTGGAATCATGATTGCCATTACACCAAGACCCGAAAGTGTTAGTAAACATACACATCACCAAAGTTAACAAATCCATAAGAGGCAGTAAAGCACACATAAGAAACACACGGGGAGCGTTGGTTTATCCAATGTCCAACACCTTCTTGACATGATCAAACATATAACATTGAGTGACTAATCCAATATCTATTTCAGCAATAAGCTTGAGAGTCTTGTAGCCCTCGTGCTTCTCCTTCATAGTGCATATCAGAATCTGTAACTGACATTTGGCTTCTCTTTGCACATTCAATCGGGTTTGTTGAAGAGCTTTGTTATCATTGAAATTTGACATGGGTTGATATTCCCAAACAAAGGGAGTTTGATACATGCTCGCACCAACCTCTTCACACATTCTTATCAAGGAAAATTTGAGCATTTGAAGTAGGTTGATTAGTTTTGGTGAAGGTTTACTCCTGCTGAAGTGTACGAAACCCCATTTTTCAATCCATTTTCCATCAAAAACATGACGATTCATAAGGTTCCATTATCCATTTTCTTGGACTGGAGTAACCTACCAAACTTGAACTCCATTCCCAAGATTAAGCGTGGGAGCTTCTAGTACTCACCCTATCAACTTAGACATATTTCCATTACCATGATATGATATGCAGAGCAGAGATTCTATGAATAACTAAGTTTAGAGAAGAGATGGAGTTGATATTTTCCAAGTCGGCTCGAAAGGAGTGTTGTGGGAAGAGCTTGTTGAACTTTTAATGACATAAGGTATTAAGCGGGATGGGAAGAAGTGAAAAGGAAAATGGTACAAGCTCATGGCAGAATTCATAGATGTGAGCGATGGAAAGAGGGATATGAGTGATTTCTCCTATTATGCAAAACTCATCGCCACAGTCAGCACCAATCGATCTGCCTAAGCAGGGTGAAATTTCTCAGATTAAGTGTGGTGTGAAGGTGTGAAACTTCTCTATTGGCCTAAGTAAACATTAATATAATTTATTTATGTCATATCATGTATCAAAAAGGCTAGGTTGGGCCATTAAAGACCATAGTTGGTAGTTAATCTATTGCTCTGTACATATAAATGAATGATTTGCTATTGTTACATATGAATGAATGATTAATTGTAATCTTGAAAACAAGGATTTAGGTCATCAAGGTGTCGGGTGGTATAAATGCAAGATTTACACCAAACTTTAATTTGTCAATCCGGGTAAGTAAACTTAGAGGCGTAGCACAATATATGCCAGAATACGACCTCAGGGATCTGTAAAATAAAAACCAAGCTCTTGTAAGAAATTTAAAAGGAGCATCATTCAAGAAAAATAAACAAGACTCTTCAAAGCAAAGTAAAACACTCCAAGAATCTACTTCTGGCTCCTCTTCTGGGTTGAGTTAACTCTTGCAGTAAGTCTTCCTCAGTTGTCCAGGGGACAAGGGAATGTAGGCCCCGTTCAAAAGAATGTGATTCAAGAAATAAAGAATGTGAAACCTCTTAAAACATTATTGCTATGTTGCAAACATGAAATTAAACTAGAAATCACACAACAACTTCATTCCAACTAATCTAAGGAAATAATTGAATGCTTTAAGAAGAATCAAGATAATAATGCACTGCTTCTCTTAAAGACAATTCAATACTTTAGTTGTAAGAGAAATATGCAATAAGAACCAATATATATAATTCGTGTTATTTACCTTGATCTTATTAAATACTTCCGTATAATATATGCTGCATTTAATTATAATGAAGAATTCTGTGAGCGTCTTGTCAACAAGATTCACAATCTTTCCTTATGCTGAGCCTGACATCTGCTTGCAAAAGTGCAGGAATAAGTGTTTTTCTACAAAAGTGCATGAATACATGTTTTTTCTGTAAAAGTACACGAATTTGTCTCATATAATATTCAAAGGCAATCATGAATACATGTTAAGTTAAGTTAACGAGAATTATTGATGAACAATTATTTCACCATTACATTTTGGAAATAAATTTCGTTATGCAGCAATGAGATCAGGGTAAATATTTGTAAGAATAAATAAGAGATGCAGTTAAAACATTCACCGTTTACTTTAGTTCAGCCTTTATCAAAATACATCCAAAAGCATTGATATTAAACTTGAATAACCAGAGCAGTAAAATAAAGCTTTTGGAATGAAATTGAAAATGAAATGACTGAAAGAAGAGCTATGAAATGAAATTGCGAAATTATCTAAGATCACACTCACACCAAGCAAACTAAAATGCAGCAAAAGAAAGTTAAGAGGTTTGGGGAAACAGACTGGCTAGTGGGCCCAACCATCCAGCTCGTTTCCCTTACAGCGATTAAGTCACAATCTTCAGAACAATATGGAGAAACAAAATTACTTAGAAGTGATTGCCAAATAAACTCATTTCAGAGTAGAAACCAAAATTCAGAATTTAATGCCAAGGAAATTCATTTCAGAAGTCTTGTTATAGATTCATTAAATAATGTAGCACTAGCACCAATGGTCCTCTCCAGGGATCATCCCACTGGTGCACAGCTCCTCCTTCCCTGCACAACAAGATCTAATTCCCTATTCTGCAACTGAAATACAATTTACAAATTACAAATTGCCATCCTCCTCACACCTACGTAGCTCCTCTCTTTTATATTGGTTTTTACATGATAGTTTCTTTAGCAAATAACATGGGGATTGAATCCCAACTGATATTCATCAACCATTTACCCATTGAAGGAATGAAGATCTGACACGAATTTCCCAAATCTAGTCGTTTTCTACAATTCTGGAAAAATCGGTTTTTTTTAACAAAATGCCTCCAAAGAACTCTTCGTATTTCCTTAACTATTACAAATTTCGGAAAACTGTTTGGAGGAAATATACATTGTTATATTTGCAACAATAACCTCTCTTAGAAGTTTCTGGTTCAGATCCATTGCCTCGGAAATCGTGCCCAAAAAAGGCTGTTTGAAATCTGAGATGTTAAGATTATGGAAAAACAATCTATTTTTAGAAAACTGCCTCAAAGACCATTATGTAACTTTTATAACATTACAAATTTTAGAAATTGGTTTGAGGCTTTGTCAATTTGCTATACTGGGACAAAAACCCATGTTCCAGAATTTCTCTATTCGCCTTCACCTGCACGAAAAACGAGGCAGAAGTTGGCAGTTTGGAAACTGCTGCGAATTTGGGGCTGAGGCATTAATTATTGCCTAAACATAAATCCGTACGACCTGGGTGTATATTATCTTATTTGGAAGTGTTCAAACACCATTTTGAACAAAAACCTCTTTCATATTTCCCTAGAAATGTGTCAATGTATGAAAGCCCCAAATTAGTGCAGGCATGTTGGTGGAGGCATGTTGGTGCAGACAGAGCTGGTGCAGGCACAACTATTATAGGAACTGATACTACAAGAATGTTAGCACCTGCCACAAAAGATCCTGACATTAATGAAATGTTCACATTAAATTAACAAAACAAGAAGAGTTCATAGATCAACAATTGTCACCTCTAAATGCCTCTAAGTGATAACTTAATAATGTGTAAAACGAATAATAATGATTATAGACACTTAGTACAGACATAAAATTATTCAATTAATTCATGAAAATTTGGACAAAATGGAGGCTTAACACTCCCCCACGCTGACCTTCTTGCATGTCGTCATGCAAGCCAAACCATAGGACCATAAAAGCATGGAAGAAGGCAGAGGAAATGTTTCAAAGATCAAATTATGCTTTCCAACAAAAGTGTCATTAAAAAAATCTTAGCAAGGAAATATGAAGATATCATGGTATGTCATCATTTAAAGTATTCATCAAGTCTGCAACATTTTTATTATTGTGACAACTAAAACCATGCTACAACACTTATGAAAGTATCGAGTGCAGAAATGATAAAATTGCAACAGGATTAGGTAGGAAAGAAATGTTTTTACCTTACATTATGGAAAAATAATACTGCACCTTTATGATAGACACCACATACCTGTTGTCCTATTTCCGATGAATTCCCTATTTTCCATAGATTTCAGAGCTCTTATTTCTGTCCAGAGTCTTATTAACAATCATGATAAAAATCAAATCTTTGTTGAAAAGGCGCAATTTTTACCATAAGATTCCTTCACCTAATACAACAATCATATACCTACGTCACATAGTGCTTATTTAGAGGCAACCGCAATCAATAGACATTGTTTTCCATCAACACCTGGTGAGTAATCATCGCTGAGTAATTCATCCCTCTAAATACCATAAAAAATTAAGTGAGTTATGATATCAGAAAAGGGAGATAAAAATAGAAGAAAATGACACCTTCCTAGACCGATCAACAAATTGAACCCTCTAAATTTGTTGGCATGCAGATGCAAAAGTAAATTTCTCCTTAATCCAGTACAAAGAATTACCTCCACTAAGGGTACCACATCATTAAAGATTCCTAATTTTTGAAAGGAAGAACTCAAAGCTCCTGCTCAAATCATATTAAAACCATTATCCAAGAAATAAAATGATGAATTTTAAGGAGAGAGAAAGACAATTGAGTAAGTCCTAGTATGCAATTAACTTTAATACCATAGACATGGCCCTGCTGCATGCACGTGTCTATAACCTCGGCAGGGATGTCTTTTAACCCAACGAAATTCTTGTGTCCCACTTACTAGATATAGATTCAAAGTTATCTTATTTAATTTTAAAAATTAGATTGAGGCCATTGTCCTGGCTTGGTAACCAGTGGATGGCAGTGCCACTAACAAGAAATAACATAGATGAACAGGCCAGCTTGTGATGAGACCTCCTGTCTTCCAGCTTTTCAGCTGAAAGTCATTACTCTAGCTTGGTGACCAACAACAGTAATGTAATGCATGTTAGGTCTCATGATCGTGGTAGGCCGGCTCATCATGAGGCCTCCTATCCTCCCCTAAATATTTTATAAATTCTGATGGTGATTAACCTTAAACGTTACTTAATGAGTGGGGAGACAGATCTACTCCTTAAGAGTATGAGATGGCGTGAAAAGTTTTTAATGACTAATCATTACTGGCTAGTTCCTCTACCTTAAAGACTTATTAAAAATATCCCAGATAATGACTGAAAGATTCTTTAAGTTAATAATGCTAGCGTTCTCATGAATAGCTTATTATGATCTTTACAAGAGTGGTTCACCATAGGGGGCTCTCCAATAGTACCTTCTCAGGGAAACTAAAAATATATATGTCATATGACAACTTCGTTAGAGTGGTTAATCATGGTTACTTTTGAAAAATCATGAGGTATTAGAGTGAATCATACTCAACAAGATTTGTCACAGATGTGTGTGTTAAAAACTGATGTGGATTAAAAGCAGTTTCAATGGCTATGCTTTGAAAGTCAAAACCCCAATTGCATTGTTGTAACAACTTTATTCATGGCATTTCTTTATTCTTCTACCCTACTCTACCCTAAGAAGCGGAAGACTCCCTTTTAAGTATAGGAGGACTTCTAATGCAACCAAATGCGCAACAAAATGCTGATTATACTCACATTTAGTTTTGAAGAATAGAATTCAAGACATATCAAAGCGTGAGAAACGAATTGCTTTAATTGATATGGTACCAAGAGTTTCTGAATGATGAGGAAATAAGGTGGCTTGATGACTACTCGAAACCAAGATTTGATGAAATCCACATATGTATGATTCTCCAACTGATGCAAGTCTTCCACAGTTTGATAGGCACTCTCCTGGAGGCACAAAGAATTTGGTGAAAGACAAAAGATAAATCCCTCAAATTCAAGCTCAAATATTTGATTTTCAAATTGACAAGAATCGTTGAGAGAGATTCTAGGGTTTTGAGCTTCAACAACATTTTGAGAACAAGTCCAATGAAAGATTGCTCCTCTGGTGGTATTTGAATGATAACTTCCCGGGGTGAATGTTCAGTAGTAATGGGGGAAGTTTCCAAATTCATTTCCTTTCCAAACATGGAAGATGTAGTATTCTGTTCAACATGGGAATCAACCGGAAGAATAGGTGGTTCCAACTGCTATGCAACCTCATGGTTTAGATTAGGGTTTATGATATGGTTTGGGCTAGGGTTTTGGTTAATGCTTGGACTAAGGCTTGGGTTTGGATTGGGATTAGGGTTTGGACTAGGGTTAGGTCTAGGGTATGGACTAGGGTTAGGGTACAGATTAGGGTTTGAATGAGAGCTAAGGTATGGGTAAGGATAAGGAGTAGGGTAAGGATTAGGATAAGGGGTAGGGTATGGATTGAGGCTAGGGTAAGGTTGCACATGCGGCTGAGACCATGGGGGAGGATAACTTAATGGTGCATTGGAAAGAAATTATGGTTGTTGTTGGTGCTCATATGATTGAATTTGCATGGGAGATTGCCCTAGAGATAAGGATCCAAATGATTCTTGAGGTCATGGTGATATCTGGCTTGAGGATGAGGGCCAAGAAGTAAATTCAAAGTGTTAGCACTTGAAATTTCACCTCAGGCTGAAAAGGCAAATCTCAAAGCTACATCAAACCATTCAGCCTCGTAGCTAGCCCTACGGGGCAGGAGAAGGCTCTCTCCGGTCAATCTCGGCAAATCTTCAATGAGATGAGATGACCAATCAAAGGTAACACTGATATTAGGCTAGTAAACTGATTAAAAGGTTGATTTGGGGGTTTTTGGGGTTTTTGGTGGCAAATTGAGGAGCTGCAATTTAGGGTGCGGGGATTTGACACAGTTTCTGCAGGGGGGTCTTTGGGGCAAGGTAGGAGCTTGTGTAGATGTCTTTAGCTGAAGTGGATGATCAGGAAGAGAGATAAGAAGGCCAAAGAGAGCAAACAATGGATTTGAATTCTCTTTAGACAGTAGAAAACATAGAAATTAAACAAATTTGAAAGCAGAGCATGGCAAGCATGAATTCTAACTTTATCACTTCATTTGTTTAATATGCAGCAATATAGAAAGGAAATGAATCACATAACAAAGCTTACAATAACATGTAGAAACACACCATCAACACATGAGTCCACAAGAATCCCAATGATGACTGCAAAACCCTGGTCTTCCTTAGCCAAAAATTGTAGAGATACAAGTGAATAATACAGTGATAGCTTCTCCCTCAAGAGTCCAACCATGAAAATGAGCATGAAAGTACATAATATAGATGATCCAACCTCTTTCCCTGCCTCTATGGGTCGAGATCACTATCCTAGGAGCTGTTTGAACAACTTCTAAACTAAGCACTACAAAATAGGCAGTCAAAACAACTTGCCTCTAAAAACTTGGAAACCAGTTCATACAGTCAATTTTACCCTTTTACATGAGAGAAACTTCTAGAAGAGTAAAACAAGAGTAAAATTATCCAAAAAGTGCAACAAGTACAGTCAAAAGGACCATCATCGACCTCAGCAAGTCAAACTGGAGCTAAACTGCAAATTCTGGGCTGAACTGGTCAAATCTGGCACAAATTCCTCAACGGGTCGTGCACTTTGGAGCCCTTTTTGGAGACCTTCCCGGTGTCAGAATGAGGTGCAGGATAGCTCGTTGGAAAGGTCTCTGAGTCTACTTTCCAATCCAACTGGAATTTTTGGATTTCGAGGTCATTTTCCCAGTCAAAAGTCAATTCTCCCAAGACTACTTCTGCAGCTCAAAAAAGGGGCAAAAAGTCAAAATTTGGCTGTATTTTGACCTTTTGGAGGCCCAAAACTCCATGAAAACTCAAGGTAATGCATGGGCATATGTAACTTTGCATGAAAAATACAAAAATGCTGAGTTTTTGCAAAATGGAGCTACGATGACAAAGGGTCTCATCGGGGGTGAGACCCGTTGAGAAGCCAAAACCTGTAAATTGCCCAAAAATGCCAAAAATGAGCCAAAACTTCCAAAAAATTTTGTGCTTGGTGCTGTGAAGAGGCTAGTGAGTGTCATGATGAGTGAGAGAAGCCTCGGCCAAGATGCGGAGGGGGTTGGTCTTCTTCTTCCTCTTAAGAGCCTCGGTCAACCTTCTTTGGAACATTTTCATCTTTGCTTTACAAACGTGCATCCTAGCCCAATAATGGTTTTTCATGTTCCTTAGCAGCCTTTTGTCTTGGTTGGCCTTAGCCAACAGTCTCTCCAAGTGGGCATTCTCCTGAATAAGCAATGACTCCCGGTCAACAAGCAATGGGTCACCGGGCCTCCTACGGTTTAGGACTCGGTCACTACGAATCCTCCAAATCTCATCAAGTGCCTTCTCCTCCTCCAGCTGTGTGTTTCGCTGCTCTAGATATGTGATGGTCCATTGGGCACCCTCAAGTCTCCGCTGCAAAACATCATTCTTGGCCCTGAGCTGCTGAATGATCTCCTTTGCCTCTTGGCTAGGAGAACTGACCTCAAGATCAATCACCGGATCCTCATGAACCATGGGCTCTTTGCCCCTCTGCAATACCTGTGATGGTGAAGAAAGCGAGGCCCCTTCCACCTGTTGTGGAGATAACACTCGCTGCTCTGAAGATGAAGGCGAGACCCCTTCCACCTGCTGTGGAGATAGTACTCGCCTAGCTGCTGCAAATAAGGCCCTTGGGCCTTTCTGATAGGTGACCATAGGAGTGGAGCTGACATGTCGGGTGATGGGAGCATCAGGCTGCTGAGATGGTCCTCCCTCCTCATGAATAGCCTCCTGATGTGGCTGAGGTGGAACTGTGAAAAACTCACAGGAGATGAACTCCTCCCATGAGATACCCTGCTGAGTCAACTGATGAGAAACTATAAGCTGGATCAAACCATAGTGACAAAGGCTCCTGTACTGCTGGGCCGGGGTCTTCCTCTGCAACATGGGCACCATCCTATGAATGTTCTGAAACAGGAAGACCGGGAGGTTCATCATCCTCACCCGGGTGAAATGCATCAACAGGCGAATGTGATATGAATACACCTGTGAAAATCTGCCCTCACATGTAAAATAATGCATGATAAGTCTCATGAGGGGGGCATACTCACTCCGAAGAAATCTGAATGGGAAAACACCCGTCAACAGTTTCACAAATGATGGCCGGACATAAGGCTCAAAGTGAACAAAATCAAGTAATCGGCGCTTAGGCCACACCTCACCCACATTTGGTATCCCTGTAGCCTCTGAGATCACCTCGGGTGTCAATATGAAATTCACCCCTGCAAGAGTGACATGTCCATCATGGAGGTGTAAGATAAACAAGCGGGCCAACTCTCTATGATGTTGAATCTGAGAGAGCCTCTCACAAAACTGATAGCATGACATATACTAGAAACAATTCAGTGCCAAAGGACAAGCCTGTAACTCTGCCAAAGAAGTAGGCTCCTCCCTCTTATGATGACCTCCCTTACCCCCTCTACGAGGCCTCCTCTGTTCCTCAATCTCTGTAGATGATGAATGGTCATCACCTTGCTCATAAGTCTCAGTATCTGACATGGTTTTGGAGCAAGGTGGGCAAACTGAAGGACAAATTGAACTGCTGCCTCTGCCTGCAAAAGTACTGAACTCTATGCTGTTTCAAGGGAAAAAACATGAGGGGAATGTTAGGGGAGGGAACTTCTTAACGAGGAATGGGAATATATGAAAATAACAGGGAATTTTCAAGGGAAACTTTACAAATTATCATGCATATAGGAACACATTTAAACATTGGGAAATCATTTGCAAAGAACATCTCATATGGGATAAAAACATGTATGATAATGAACATGGAAGGGGCATATATGTATCAATAGGGACATAGGGACACCACACACCAAATTTGCTTATAGGAGTTCATGTGTGTCATAAGGCAAATTTTTGCTCTTTTTGTTCTTAAGGAGTACATGCACATTATTTTCACATAGAGGGAAGGTTTTCATGTATAAGGGGGTATCAAGGGTATATAGGGGTTATGTACATGCCTCTAGATATACAACAACATTTATTTTCACATGACTCTTTCTTTATTTACAAATGTATCTTTTTTTTTGTTTTTTTTTTTTTTTGCATGTGTATGGTAGAGGGAATTAGGGTTTTGTGTGCTTGTGAGAGGGGTAGGGTTTATAGCTTAGGGATGGGGGAAAAAGTCAACATTTTAAGTACAAATAATATGAGACAGAGATGCAAGCATGACTATGAATGCAAGAGGAAAAGAGGGAAGGGACCAATGGGACAAAAACACTTGAAACAGTCACAAAACCCTAGCACTTTACAAACATTAGCAAGCAACCATATTAATCCATTCATTTGCAAATTTAGAAGCTTGAAATCATAGCATACATCCTTATTTTCACCACCAATATCAACAACCATGCATTAAGAGCCTATCTCGACCGATTGAGCAAATTTGAAGTGGAATGAAGGAATTTGATTGCAGTTTGGTGGCAGACAGTTGAACGGGTCGCGCACGCTCCCCAACGGGTCCCGCACAGCCCAACGGGTCGCGCCCGTTATGATTTTACACTGCCAGAGTGCGCTGGACGGGTCGCGCACCGCCCAACAGGTCGCGCACAAGCCTGGACGGGTCGCGCACCTGCAAACTGCCCGAAACCGTTGCAATTTCGCCTCCTTCGCCTATCACTCTCTCACAATCTCTCTTGCAAGCTTGAAATGCATAATGAGAGTGAAAGGAGGGAACATTACCTTTTATAATCTCATTTGAAAAAATTTCATCCAAAAACCCACTTTATAAAGTCTATTTTGACACTTTTTTAAAACACTGATTTTCTTGGTTTCCTTTATCCTGAAGTTGACTTTTTGAGTGCTTTGACCTGATTCTTTTTGCAGGTAGATCATCTGAACGACTGTGGCAAGGGGACCAGGGTTGTTGTTGCCTTTTTGAAAACATTTTGGAAATTTATTCTTTTTACAAAAATTATCATGACCTTGGCTTTAAAAACAGGGTTTTTAAATCCAAGGTTAAAAATGAACTGTACATGATGAAAATTTCAAAGGAACATGTTTACCATCCTCCCTCTGGCTTGCTGGTCACTCAAGGACTTTCAGAGACATGACCTTGCTAAGACAACTGACCAAAACCCTAGACCTAGAATTTTGACATTAAGACCACACAAGAGCAGCTTGACAAACTCAATGACTGATATGACCTGATCCAACAAAGCCATGAGGGGTATGAATAGACCAGCTCCTCCATCAGGATTATGGCATGCCTAACGGGATGCAAAATTTGACACTGATGAGACACCTACTAATGCAAATGCAAAGAGCTTTGATCACTGATGGAGGTCTTTCAAGACCGACACTAACATTGGCTCCAATGGGGATGGTATCTCCTTGGAGGTACCAAGAACCTCAGACCTCTCGAGAGTAGACCAGTGCCTTTATCATTGGGCAATGGAGTCAACTTATTCACATGTGACCAACTTGAAAACAACTTTATTTGACTTTGACAATTGACTGAAATTCAGGACTATCTTGGACACTAACTCACTAACTCTATACAGAAACTGAACTGACATGAAACAACTTGTAAAACTCACACCAACTAATCACCATTTTCAGAATTATAGCCTTCACCGCGGGCCCCAAACTGAAGATGGAAATCAGCTTCACACTTGCTGCAGAAAGAAAATGACATGGTATTTACAATGAGAGTGATTAGAGCAGAAAATGCTCAAGCATGATACCTTTTGAGCAGCCGGCCATTCACCGACCCTCCAAGACATTCATCTCCGTTCATTTCTTTGAGAAGGAAAGCATTTGGACCACGGTATGCTGCAATTTTATAAGGACCCTTCCATAAGTTGTTGAATTTTCCATGCTTCCCTTTATCCTCATTTCGGGCATCCCACCGTAACACAACATCATCAATCTGAAATTCATCTGCCTTGGCCTTTTTGTCATAGATTTTCTTTATGCGCTCCTGCAACTTAAGGGAATTCTGGTGGACTTCTTCTCGTGTCTGCTGCAAATGAATCATTTGACTGATCCGTCGTTGCATAGGATCCTCTTCACCACTAGCTTCTTGAAACAACTTGGCTACCGGGACACTAAGTGAAGTAGGAAACACTGCATCTACTCCGTAAACAATTTCAAAAGGTGACATACCAATTGACTTCTTTTGACTTACCCGATCAGCCCATAGTGCATTTATTAACTTCTTATGCCAGCTCTTCTTGTTTATTTCCAGCAATTTCTTTATAATATTCACAAGGGATTTGTTTGAAGATTCGGCCAGCCCATTACCTTGCGGATGATAAGTGGTTGAATGCCCCAAACTGATGTTATATTTAAAGCAAAAATCAACCAACTTCTTTGATTTGAATGCAGCTGCATTGTCAGTAATCAACTTTTGTGGACAGCCAAAACGTGACAAAATATTATTTTCAAGAAAGGAAATAATTACCAAATCTGTGGCCTGCCGGGTGGGAATGGCTTCAATCCATTTTGTGAAATAATCTGTAGCCGTCAAGATCCATCGATGCTGCCCGGAAGATGCAGGGTGGATTTCGCCAATAAAATCCAAGCCCCACTGCTGGAATGGTGCGCTGATTTCGACCGGCTTAAGAGGCAATGGCTGTAATTTCTGTTTTCCTTGAAAAATTTGACATTCATGACAGCTCTTTACCGCTTTATATACATCAGAAAATAAAGAAGGCCAATAGAAACCAGCTCTCAAGATCTTATTAGCCGTGGTCTTCCAAAATAAGTGACCCCCACAGTCACCTTTATGGAAATCATTCACTGTTGTTTTTGCTTCCTCTTCGACCAAACAGTTCAGCAAGATGCCACCGGGATCCTTCCAATAAAGTGCAGATTTGATAATGCAAAATTTGGCAGCCTTAAGCTTCAATGTTCTAGCTTTGTTTCTAGGCATGCCAGGAGGTGCAGATAAGTTTTGAAGCACATAAACTATATCAGCATACCAAGGAGAAGACACAAAGATATCAGACACCTGTAGAACTGAATTCTCTTCGTCTTCATCCGACAAGGCAGCAATCAAATTTATATCAAGGACATGAAGGTTTGCTTCAGCCATCAACTTAGCTAGACCTTGACCTTTAATCAACTTGGTAGGCTTAATTTCAACATCATATTCTAAAAGTGCAGCAATCCACTTACCCCTTCTTCCTTCCGGTTCCGTTTGCACTAGAACATCCTTCACAGCTGCATTAGGAACATATGCTAAAACATGCGAATTCAATATGTAAACTCGGAAATCTTTCAATGCTTTGATCAGGGCCAATGCTTGTTTCTCAATGATATTATAATTCAGCGCTCCATCTCTTATGATGCGGCTGAAAAAAGCTATGGGTCTCTCAACTCCATCTCTCTTTTGCATCAACACAGCTGCCAATGTATGCTCAGAGGCGAATGAAAACAAAATAAAATCATGTGTATAATCCGGGCTAATCAATGTTGGGGCTGAAGATAAGATTACCTTTATCAAATTAAATGATTTCACCGCCCCTTCGGTCCATTTGAGCTCGCTGTCCTTCTTCAGCATATTTGTTATCTCTCTAAGATGTTCAGCAAGATTGGGAATGAAACGACGCAGAAAATTCAACTTACCATTGAAGGACTGAATTTCTTTCTTGCTACGGGGCTGCTCCACTTGCTGAATTTCTTTTACTCATGCAGGGTCTATACGAATGCCATCTTTAGAAATGATATGGCCCAGCAGCTTGCCTTCACTCATAGCAAAAAGACTCTTCTTTGGATTCAATGAGATGCCATATTTTCTGCACTTTTCAAACACCTTAGTCAAATGAAACAAATGCTCTTCATCTGATTTAGAAAAGACGGTCAAATCATCAAGATAAACAACCAAAAAGACATCCTTCTCGTTTGCAAAGGCCATGTCCATTGCCCGCTGAAATGTAGCACCCGCGTTTTTCAAACCAAACGGCATCTTGGCATAATGAAATGTACCCCATGGAGTGGTAAATGCTGTCTTGTCACGGTCATCTTCGTGCACCAAAATCTGATTATATCCGGAGTAACCATCAAGCAATGACATCCTAGATGCCCCCACAACCCGCTGCAAGATGTGATCCATTTTGGGCAGCGGATAATTGTCCTTTAATGACACTTTGTTCAGATTTCTAAAGTCTATACACAAGCGAATCTCACCGGTTTTCTTCCTCACGGGCACCAAGTTTGAGATCCAATCGGAAAACTGGATTGGCACTATGATTCCGGACTTATACAACCTATTGACTTCCTTCTCAATCAATGGAAGCAATTTAGGATTAATTCTTCTCAACTTTTGCCGGAAAGGCTTTTGATTTGGCTTTATAGGAATAGTGTGCTGAATAATGCTTGTGTCATAAGTCTTCAAATCTGAATAATCCCAAGCAAAAACATTAGAATACAGAGACAATAATCTGATATACTCTTGCTTTACCTTAGGCGGCAATGCTTTTGAAAGCTTAACCATCTTTGGATTCGCAGCTGTCCCAAGGTTCATCTTCAACTCCTTCGTCCGTTGGCCTCAAAGTTGGCTTGCGGGCCACATCATCCTGATCAAACAATTCCTCTAAAGGAATCAATCCTTTTGGAATGTGATTGTCTTTGAGCTGCAATACATCCATCTGATTCACTCCTTCAACTTCCGTATCTATTGAAATGTCTTCGAACTTACCCTTAACTTGCAGAAAATCTTCAATTTCTTCGTCATCTTGGAACACTTGCCAACACCTTTGGTTATCTGGAACTGTAGGACGATGTTTCACGTATATCTCAAACTTATTGCTGGAATTCATGGGTATTTTCATATTACTTGCCGCCTTAGCCAATGCATCCGCAACACCATTTTGAATCCGGGGCACACATGTCAAAGTATGTTCAGAAAATCTTTTCAGGATATCTAAAACAACATTTCTATAAGCTCTCATGCGAGGATGTTTGGCTTGAAATTCACCTTTCACTTGCTTGATAACTAGTTCGGAGTCGCCATATACTGCTATTTTCTTTGCCTTTAACTTCAAAAGGATTTTCAAACCAGCAATAAGAGCTTCATATTCCGCCTCATTATTCGAGCAATCAAATGCTAATTTGTAAGAACATCCCGTACCTTGCTTGGAACTTGATCTTGGGCTGAGAATGGGCTTCGAATCCACACACCAATACCAGCACCATCGCTGCCCACTGCACCATCAAAATCCATGGTCCAAAGACCCTCTTCATCATCTTCTAAGTGCTGAAAATCTGATTTTGTTTCATGTTCTGCTTGCTGCCCATTTATTTCTGCATTTGGCTTTATGACAGCAGACCTTTCTTCACTTTCCTTCCTCAAAACTTCTCTGAAATTTTCTGAAATGTCTGGTATATCTTCTACTTGAACTAACTGACTATCTACCTCATTGAAATTTTCCGCAAACAAAACAAAAGATTCTAAATCTGTCTGTACATAATTTACAGGATGATTCACGGGCTTTTCCTTACTAGTGATAATGTATTTCATATTTTGTTCTCGATATAACTTCCTCATTTGACCGAAAACTGGAATTGAAGCATATGAAAAATCAAGCTGAATTGTACCTTTGAGTTTGGCTCCCCATGACCTCGACAACAACATGCCAAATCGTGGAGGAATGTCCGCCACCACCACATCCATTAAAACATTCTTCGCTGGGATTTGATCTAGACTCACCACTAAGTCTTTGATCAAACCAATGCATCTTACCCGGCTGGAATCAAACGAATACAAATCATGGTACTTCCTTGTAATGTCAAGCCCCAGCTTCTCCATGATTGTTTTCGGCATCAAATTATGTGAAGCTCCCGAGTCAAACATAGCATTGTGTAGCACAAACTCATGCAATCGCAAACTAATATAAAATGGAGGAATGTCACTCTCGGGAGACTCACCATTCAAAGCTGGCCCAAAGATTAACTCCGGCTGATCATCTTGTACATTCACCATGTCTAGCATTGGGTCAACATTCAGCAATTTGGAAATTTGGCCTCGGTAAGTGGCATTCTTCATGACCTCCGTTAAAGGAATAGATATCTTCACCTTTGCAATTTCATTCTCCAAACTGAAAACTGGAAACTTCTCACCTTCCTTTGCCGGATTATCTCTTTTCTCAGCTTTATCCTTTGGTGCATTTGATGGCTGGTCCACTTTAGCTGCTGATGATGATGGAATTGTTGAGGGACCAACTATGTCTTTACCTTTTGAAGAAACTGAATCATTTTTTGCTGCAATGTCTTTCCTCTTCTGCACAGGATTTATAGGAATAGTCCGGCCTCTCAATTGCCTTTGCTGTCCTTGCTGTGCTGATAATGCATTCAAGTACCCTCTTTGATAATCTTCAGATTCTTCTTCAAGTATTGTATCGCTTGACAAAATATAATGCTCATCTTGGGGAAAGACAGAATTACTCACCAACTCATCTTCTTCCGTGACATATGTAGGCATATCATCAGGGGTGAAGAAATGATTTTCCTCGCCAACATTGTCACCCTCATCTTCAGACTCTTGACTAACAAAATTCTGCTGAAAAGGTGGTTTCATTTGCTGCTGAACTGCCGTGTCTTGTGCCTTTGTTTCACGCTGCTTGATTCTATATTGTTGCTGCGGTTGACCTCTGAAATTGGGATTACGAATCTGAGGCTCCGGCTTGTCAATAGTCATCTTTTCAAGTGCCCTCTTTATCTGCTCAACCTACTGAAGAACCTGATTTGATGTAGATGCTTCCTCCTTAATTGTAACTCGCTTTTCTGCCTTCATCCTTGCTCTTTTGTCATTCAAATTAGCCTCAACACTGACAACAATTTTCTGCATCTCCTCCAAGGTAGGCGGATCTCTATCTCTCAACGAATAAGCCATTTCCGGATCAAAACCATCCGGGAACTTAAGAAGTGCTGATTTTCTAGATGGCCTCAAATCATCGGGAATAGCATTATAAACTGTATTGAATCTGATTATATAATCTTGAACTGACTCACCCGGATTACGCTTGAGGTTGTTGTATTCGGCATTGATTTGAAGCGGATCCTTTCTGATTTCCCACCGATCTAAGAACTGATTTTGTAGTGCTTCCAAAGTAGTGATGCTGTTAGCTGCCAACCCTCTGAACCATTTCCTAACTTCTCCTGCAAATGTTTGCACGAATAACCGCATGGTAACATCTTCTTCATCTAACTCATATAGATCAAAAAATGTGGTCATCTTGTCGATATGTTGTTGAGCTGTAATACTTTGTGGAGTGCCATCAAACATGGGAATTTTACTTTGGTAATCAGCTGGCATATCATGAAGATTTGCAGGTAAAACCAATGGGGCAAACCGGGCAGCCATTGCTCTAGGTGGGGGAGTAGGATGTGTACGGAGTGGAGGGGTTGTGATAGCAGGGATTATTATAAGAGGAGGTGTAGTTTGTGGAGTTGGAGGAGTGGGAGGTGTGGGAGATGAAGGAGGAGAACCAGCTCAGCTGCTGATTCAGGATAGGTGATTATAGGCGAAACTGCAACATAAGGAGGGAGAGACTCTTCGTGAGCCGTGATAGTAGATCCAATGTGATCAGAGATACTCCCAACAAAATCAGCAAGGGTAGTGGCTTGAACACTTGACTGAAGATGTCTTAAAATGAAATGTTCAACCAATTTATTATGTCTCTCAAACTCAATAACAGCTGCAAAATCAGGGTCAAGAACTAGAGAATCGAGTGCACTTTCAGACTTAGCTTTAAACAGAGACAACTCAAAGCTTTCGTCAAAATCTAGATCTTCAAGATAATAAAAAATAGCTGGGCATGAATGAGATCTGAAAATGGGTCTAGGATCTGTAGCCAGCTTGTTTTCTCAAAATAACTAAGAAAGAAAAATCATTCAGCCTGTGAAAACTCTCAACCTATCATCCACGGCTCAGAGTTAACAAATACATGGGGATAAGATGTCAAAGAAGCGCTATGTTCACAAGCTCACGGAGATTGACTGAAGCAGCGTTTATCTACTTGCGCTGATGTAAAACAAGAGCGTTTTCGAAGGCTACCTGGCGTAACTTCAGGCTCCGTCTAAGACCTATGAAATAACACGTCAATGAGCAAAAGATCGGTTTGTTCTTCCCCAGTATGGTCGCCAGTATGTTAGCACTTGAAATTTCACCTCACGCTGAAAAGGAAAATCTCAAAGCTACATCAAACCATTCAGCCTCGTAGCTAGCCCTACGGGGCACGAGAAGGCTCTCTCCGGTCAATGTCGGCAAATATTCAATGAGATGAGATGACCAATCAAAGGTAACACTGATATTAGGCTAGTAAACTGATTAAAAGGTTGATTTGGGGGTTTTTGGTGGCAAATTGAGGAGCTGCAATTTAGGGTGCGGGGATTTGACACAGTTTCTGCAGGGGGGTCTTTGGGGCAAGGTAGGAGCTTGTGTAGATGTCTTTAGCTGAAGGGATGATTAAGAAGAAAGATGAGAGGGCTAAAGAGAGCAAACAATGGTTTTGAATTCTCTTTAGACAGCAGAAAACATAGAAATTAAACAAATTTAAAAGCAGAGCATGGCTAGCATGAATTCTAACTTTATCACTTCATTTGTTTAATATGCAGCAGTATAGAAAGGAAATGAATCACATAAAAAGCTTACAATGACATGAAAAACACACCATCAACACATGAGTCCACAAGAATCCCAAAGATGACTGCAAAACCCTGGTCTTCCTTAGCCAAAAATTGCAGAGATACAAGTGAAATATACAATGATAGCTCCTCCCTCAAGAGTCCAACCTGAAATGAGCATGAGTGAAAGTACATAATATAGATGATCTAACCTCTTTCCCTGCCTCTATGGGTCGAGTCTCACTATCCTAGGAGCTGTTTGAACAACTTCTAAACTAAGCACTACAAAATAGGCAGTCAAAACAACTTGCCTCTAAAAACTTGGAAACCAGTTCATACAGTCAATTTTACCCTTTTACATGAGAGAAACTTCTAGAAGAGTAAAACAAGAGTAAAAGTATCCAAAAAGTGCCACAAGTACATTCAAAAGGACCATCATCGACCTCAGCAAGTCAAACTGGAGCTAAACTGCAAATTCTGGGCTGAACTGGTCAAATCTGGCACAAATTCCTCAACGGGTCGCGCACATCATCCTCAACGGGTCGCGCACTTTGGAGCCCTGTTTGGAGGCCTTCTCGGTGTCAGAATGAGGTGCAGGATAGCGCGTTGGAAAGGTCTCTAAGTCTACTTTCCAACCCAACTAGAATTTTTGGATTTGGAGGTCATTTGCCCAGTCAAAAGTCAATTCTCCCAAGACTACCTCTGCAGCTCAAAAAAGGGGCAGAAAGTCAAAATTTGGCTGTATTTTGACCTTTTGGAGGCCCAAAACTCCATGAAAACTCAAGGTAATGCATGGGAATATGTAACTTTGCATGAAAAATCCAAAAATGCTGAGTGAGTTTTTGCAAAACGGAGCTACGATGACAAAGGGTCTCACGGGGGTGAGACCCGTTGAGAAGCCAAAACCTGTAAATTGCCCAAAAATGCCAAAAATGAGCCAAAACTTCCAAAAAATTTTGTGCTTGGTGCTGTGAAGAGGCTAGTGAGTGTCATGATGAGTGAGAGAAGCCTCGGCCAAGATGCGGAGGGGGTTGGTCTTCTTCTTCCTCTTGAGAGCCTCGGTCAACCTTCTTTGGAACATTTTCATCTTTGCTTTACAAACGTGCATCCTAGCCCAATAATGGTTTTTCATGTTCCTTAGCAGCCTTTTGTCTTGGTTGGCCTTAGCCAACAGTCTCTCCAAGTGGGCATTCTCCTGAATAAGCAATGACTCCCGGTCAACAGGCAATGGGTCACCGGGCCTCCTACGGTTTAGGACTCGGTCACTACGAATCCTCCAAATCTCATCAAGTGCCTTATCTTCCTCCAGCTGTGTGTTCCGCTGCTCTAGATATGTGATGGTCCATTGGGCACCCTCAAGTCTCCGCTGCAAAACATCATTCTCGGCCCTGAGCTGCTGAATGATCTCCTTTGCCTCTTGGCTAGGAGAACTGACCTCAAGATCAATCACTGGATCCTCATGAACCATGGGCTCTTTGCCCCTGTGCAATACCTGTGCTGGCGAATAAAGCGAGGCCCCTTCCACCTGTTGTGGAGATAACACTCGCTGCTCTGAAGATGAAGGCGAGACCCCTTCCACCTGCTGTGGAGATAGTACTCGCCTAGCTGCTGCAAATAAGGCCCTTGGGCCTTTCTGATAGGTGACCATAGGAGTGGAGCTGACATGTCGGGTGATGGGAGCATCAGGCTGCTGAGATGGTCCTCCCTCCTCATGAATAGCCTCCTGATGTGGCTGAGGTGGCATTGTGAAAAACTCACGGGAGATGAACTCCTCCCATGAGATACCCTGCTGAGTCAACTGATGAGAAACTATAAGCTGGATCAAACCATAGTGACAAAGGCTCCTGTACTGCTGGGCCGGGGTCTTCCTCTGCAACATGGGCACCATCCTCTGAATGTTCTGAAACAGGAAGACCGGGAGGTTCATCATCCTCACCCGGTGAAATGCATCAACAGGCGCATGTGATATGAATACACCTGTGAAAATCTGCCCTCACATGTAAAATAATGCATGATAAGTCTCATGAGGGGGCATACTGACTCCGAAGAAATCTGAATGGGAAAACACCGTCAACAGTTTCACAAATGATGGCCGGACATAAGGCTCAAAGTGAACAAAATCAAGTAATCGGCGCTTAGGCCACACCTCACCCACATTTGGTATCCCTGTAGCCTCTGAGATCACCTCGGGTGTCAATATGAAATTCACCCCTGCAAGAGTGACATGTCCATCATGGAGGTGTAAGATAAAAAAAGCGGGCCAACTCTCTATGATGCTGAATCTGAGAGAGCCTCTCACAAAACTGATAGCATGACATATACTGGAAACAATTCAGTGCCAAAGGACAAGCCTGTAACTCTGCCAAAGAAGTAGGCTCCTCCCTCTTATGATGACCTCCCTTACCCCCTCTACGAGGCCTCCTCTGTTCCTCAATCTCTGTAGATGATGAATGGTCATCACCTTGCTCATAAGTCTCAGTATCTGACATGGTTTTGGAGCAAGGTGGGCAAAATGAAGGACAAATTGAACTGTGCCTCTGCCTGCATTATAAAGATGAACTCTATGCTGTTTCAAGGGAAAAAACATGAAGGGGAATGTTAGGGGAGGGAACTTCTTAACGAGGAATGGGAATATATGAAAATAACAGGGAATTTTCAAGGGAAACTTTACAAATTGTCATGCACATAGGAACACATTTTAACATTGGGAAATCATTTGCAAAGAACATCTCATATGGGATAAAAAACATGTATGATAATGAACATGGAAGGGGCATATATGTATCAATAGGGACATAGGGACACCATACACCAAATTTGCTTATAGGAGTTCATGTGTGTCATAAGGCAAATTTTTGCTCTTTTTGTTCTTAAGGAGTACATGCACATTATTTTCACATAGAGGGAAGGTTTTCATGTATAAGGGGATATCAAGGGTATATAGGGGTTATGTACATGCCTCTAGATATACAACAGCATTTATTTTCACATGACTCTTTCTTTATTTACAAATGTATCTTTTCTTTTTGTTTTTTTTTTTTTTTTTTGCATGTGTATGGTAGAGGGAATTAGGGTTTTGTGTGCTTGTGAGAGGGGGTAGGGTTTATAGCTTAGGGATGGGGGAAAAAGTCAACATTTTATGTACAAATAATATGAGACAGAGATGCAAGCATGACTATGAATGCAAGAGGAAAAGAGGGAAGGGACCAATGGGACAAAAACACTTGAAACAGTCACAAAACCCTAGCACTTTACAAACATTAGCAAGCAGCCATATTAATCCATTCATTTGCAATTTAGGAGATTGAATTCATAGCATACATCCTTATTTTCACCACCAATATCAACAACCATGCATTAAGAGCCTACCTCGACCGATTGAGCAAATTTGAAGTGGAATGAAGGAATTTGATTGCAGTTTGGTGGCAGACAGTTGAACGGGTCGCGCACACTCCCCAACGTGTCGCGCACAGCCCAAAGGGTCGCGCCCGTTATGATTTTACACTGCCAGAGCGCGCTGGACGGGTCGCGCACCGCCCAACAGGTCGCGCACAAGCCTGGACGGGTCGCGCAACTGCAAACTTCCCGAAACCGTTGCAATTTCGCCTCCTTCGCCTATCACTCTCTCACAATCTCTCTTGCAAGCTTGAAATGCATAATGAGAGTGAAAGGAGGGAACCTTACCTTTTTATAATCTCATTTGAAAAATTTCATCCAAAAACCCACTTATAAAGTCTATTTTGACACTTTTTTAAAACACTGATTTTCTTGGTTTCCTTTATCCCGAAGTTGACTTTTTTGAGTGCTTTGACTGATTCTTTTTGCAGGTAGATCATCTGAACGACTGTGGCAAGGGGACCAGGGTTGTTGCTGCCTTTTTGAAAACATTTTGGAAATTTATTCTTTTTACAAAAATTATCATGACCTTGGCTTTAAAAACAGGGTTTTTAAATCCAAGGTTAAAAATGAACTGTACATGATGAAAATTTCAAAGGAACATGTTTACCATCCTCCCTCTGGCTTGCTAGTCACTCAAGGACTTTCAGAGACATGACCTTGCTAAGACAACTGACCAAAACCCTAGACCTAGAATTTTGACATTAAGACCACACAAGAGCAGCTTGACAAACTCAATGACTGATATGACCTGATCCAACAAAGCCATGAGGGGTATGAATAGACCAGCTCCTCCATCAGGATTATGGCATGCCTAACGGGATGCAAAATTTGACACTGATGAGACACCTACTAATGCAAATGCAAAGAGCTTTGATCACTGATGGAGGGCTTTCAAGACCGACACTAACACAAAGAACATAAAATTGCAAGAGAAACTAAGTGAAGAAAAAAACAAATGCGACAGATCACCAAGGTCAATCCCCTGAGCGCCTCCCCGGCAACGACACCAAAATAGATAGGGAGAGGGAGAGAGAGAGGGGGGGAGAGGGAGAGAGGGAGAGAGGGAGGGGGAGAGGAGATAGAGAGAGAGGGAGAGAGCGAGAGAGGGAGAGGGAGTGGGAGATAGGGAGGGGGGAGAGTGGTGAGAGAGAGAGCTGAGGGAAGAGCGAGGGAGGTGGGGAGGGGGGGAGAGGAGAGAGGGAAGAGAGGGGTGAGTCGGGAGGGGGAGGGAGTGGGAGAGTGTGAGGTAGTGAGGGGAAGGGAGGGAGAGAAAGAGAGAGAGAGAGAGAGGGCAGGGGGAGCCTGGTGGTTAGAGGCGTAGCACAATTTTTTCCAGAATTTGACCTTAGGGATATGTTAAATAAAAACCAAGCTCTTGCAAGAAATTCAAAGGAGCATCTTCAAGAAAATAAACAATATCTTTTAAGCAAAGTAAAACAAACTCTGGGAATCTATTCTGGCTTCTTCGGGTTGAGTTTACTCCTGTAGTAAGTCTTCCTCAGTTGTCTTTGGGGACAAGGAAAGTATGGCCCGTTCAAAAGAATGTGATTCAAGATAATAAAAGAATGTGAAACCTCTTTAAACATTATTGCTATGTTGCAAACATGAAATTAAACTAGAATATCACGCAACAACTTCATTCCAACTAATCTAAGGAATTAATTGAATGCTTTAAGAAGAATCAAGTTATTATTGCATACTTCTCTTAAAGAAATTCAGTACTTTAGTTGTAAGAGAAATATGCAATAAGAACCAATATATATAATTCATGTTATTTACCCTGATCTTATTAAATATTTCTTTATTATATGTGCAAATTTTAATTATAATGAAGAATTATTGAGCGTTTTGCCAACAAGATTCACAATCTTTCTTATGCTGATCCTGGCATCTGCTTGCAAAAGTGCAGGAATAAATGTTTTTTCTGCAAAAGTACAGGAATCTGTCTCTTATAATATTCAAAGGCATTCATGAATAATGTTAGTTAAGTTAAACCAGAATTCTTGATCAACAATTTATTTCACAATTACAATTATGGAAATAAATCTTTGTTTGCAGCAATGAGATCTGGGTAAATCTTTGTAAGAATAAATAAGAGAAGCAGTTTAAACATTTCACCGTTTACTTTAGCTCAACCTTTATCAAAATACACCAAAAGAATTGATATTAAACTTGAATACCAGATGGAACATTTCAATTCTTTTGGATAACGGGCGCGACCCGTTGGCTGTGCGGGACCCGAAAGGCGAAGGAGGCGAAATTGCAACGGTTTCGGGAAGTTTGCAGGTGCGCGACCCGTCCAGGCTTGTGCGCGACCTGTTGGGCGGTGCGCGACCCGTCCAGCGCGCTCTGGCAGTGTAAAATCATAACGGGCGCGACCCGTTGGGCTGTGCGGGACCCGTTGGGGAGCGTGCGCGACCCGTTCAACTGTCTGCCACCAAACTGCAATCAAATTCCTTCATTCCACTTCAAATTTGCTCAATCGGTCGAGGTAGGCTCTTAATGCATGGTTGTTGATATTGGTGGTGAAAATAAAGATGTATGCTATGATTTCAA
Source organism: Pinus tabuliformis (assembly GCA_031772625.1). Classification (NCBI taxonomy): domain Eukaryota; kingdom Viridiplantae; phylum Streptophyta; class Pinopsida; order Pinales; family Pinaceae; genus Pinus; species Pinus tabuliformis. Next base: position 780,322,544 of record CM062820.1, on the reverse strand, counting down.
TCTTCTAAATTTGCAAATGAATGGATTAATATGGCTGCTTGCTAATGTTTGTAAAGTGCTAGGGTTTTGTGACTGTTTCAAGTGTTTTTGTCCCATTGGTCCCTTCCCTCTTTTCCTCTTGCATTCATAGTCATGCTTGCTCTCTGTCTCATATTATTTGTACATAAAATGTTGACTTTTTCCCCCATCCCTAAGCTATAAACGCTACCCCTCTCACAAGCACACAAAACCCTAATTCCCTCTACCATACACATGCAAAAAAAAAATAAAACAAAAAGAAAAGATACATTTGTAAATAAAGAAAGAGTCATGTGAAAATAAATGCTGCCGTATATCTAGAGGCATGTACATAACCCCTATATACCCTTGATATCCCCTTATACATGAAAACCTTCCCTCTATGTGAAAATAATGTGCATGTACTCCTTAAGAACAAAAAGAGCAAAAATTTGCCTTATGACACACATGAACTCCTATAAGCAAATTTGGTGTGTGGTGTCCCTATGTCCCTATTGATACATATATGCCCCTTCCATGTTCATTATCATACATGTTTTTATCCCATATGAGATGTTCTTTGCAAATGATTTCCCAATGTTAAAATGTGTTCCTATATGCATGATAATTTGTAAAGTTTCCCTTGAAAATTCCCTGTTATTTTCATATATTCCCATTCCTCGTTAAGAAGTTCCCTCCCCTAACATTCCCCTCATGTTTTTTCCCCTTGAAACAACATAGAGTTCAGTACTTTTGCAGGCAGAGGCAGCAGTTCAATTTGTCCTTCAGTTTGCCCACCTTGCTCCAAAACCATGTCAGATACTGAGACTTATGAGCAAGGTGATGACCATTCATCATCTACAGAGATTGAGGAACAGAGGAGGCCTCGTAGAGGGGGTAAGGGAGGTCATCATAAGAGGGAGGAGCCTACTTCTTTGGCAGAGTTACAGGCTTGTCCTTTGGCACTGAATTGTTTCCAGTATATGTCATGCTATCAGTTTTGTGAGAGGCTCTCTCAGATTCAGCATCATAGAGAGTTGGCCCGCTTTTTTATCTTACACCTCCATGATGGACATGTCACTCTTGCAGGGGTGAATTTCATATTGACACCCGAGGTGATCTCAGAGGCTACAGGGATACCAAATGTGGGTGAGGTGTGGCCTAAGCGCCGATTACTTGATTTTGTTCACTTTGAGCCTTATGTCCGGCCATCATTTGTGAAACTGTTGACGGGTGTTTTCCCATTCAGATTTCTTCGGAGTCAGTATGCCCCCCTCATGAGACTTATCATGCATTATTTTACATGTGAGGGCAGATTTTCACAGGTGTATTCATATCACATGCGCCTGTTGATGCATTTCACCCGGGTGAGGATGATGAACCTCCCGGTCTTCCTGTTTCAGAACATTCAGAGGATGGTGCCCATGTTGCAGAGGAAGACCCCGGCCCAGCAGTACAGGAGCCTTTGTCACTATGGTTTGATCCAGCTTATAGTTTCTCATCAGTTGACTCAGCAGGGTATCTCATGGGAGGAGTTCATCTCCCGTGAGTTTTTCACAGTGCCACCTCAGCCACATCAGGAGGCTATTCATGAGGAGGGAGGACCATCTCAGCAGCCTGATGCTCCCATCACCCGACATGTAAGCTCCACTCCTATGGTCACCTATCAGAAAGGCCCAAGGGCCTTATTTGCAGCAGCTAGGCGAGTACTATCTCCACAGCAGGTGGAAGGGGTCTCGCCTTCATCTTCAGAGCAGCGAGTGTTATCTCCACAACAGGTGTAAGGTGCCTCGCTTTCTTCGCTAGCACAGGTATTGCATAGGGGAAAAGAGCCCATGGTTCATGAGGATCCAGTGATTGATCTTGAGGTCAGTTCTCCTAGCCAAGAGGCAAAGGAGATCATTCAGCAGCTCAGGGCCGAGAATGATGTTTTGCAGCGGAGACTTGAGGGTGCCCAATGGACCATCACATATCTAGAGCAGCGGAACACATAGCTGGAGGAGGATAAGGCACTTGATGAGATTTGGAGGATTCGTAGTGACCGAGTCCTAAACCGTAGGAGGCCCGGTGACCCATTGCCTGTTGACCGGGAGTCATTGCTTATTCAATAGAATGCCCACTTGGAGAGACTGTTGGCTAAGGCAAACCAAGACAAAAGGCTGCTAAGGAACATGAAAAACCATTATTGGGCTAGGATGCACGTTTGTAAAGCAAAGATGAAAATGTTCCAAAGAAGGTTGACCGAGGCTCTCAAGAGGAAGAAGAAGACCAACCCCCTCCGCATCTTGGCCGAGGCTTCTCTCACTCATCATGACACTCACTAGCCTCTTCACAGCACCAAGCACAAAATTTTTTGGAAGTTTTGGCTCATTTTTGGCATTTTTGGGCAATTTACAGGTTTTGGCTTCTCAACGGGTCTCAGCCCCGGTGAGACCCTTTGTCATCGTAGCTCTGTTTTGCAAAAACTCAGCATTTTTGGATTTTTCATGCAAAGTTACATATTCCCATGCATTACCTTGAGTTTTCATGGAGTTTTGGGCCTCCAAAAGGTCAAAATACAGCCAAATTTTGACTTTCTGCCCCTTTTTTGAGCTGCAGAAGTAGTCTTGGGAGAATTGACTTTTGACTGGGCAAATGACCTCCAAATCCAAAAATTCTAGTTGGGTTGGAAAGTAGACTTAGAGACCTTTCCAACGCGCTATCCTGCACCTCATTCTGACACCGAGAAGGCCTCCAAATAGGGCTCCAAAGTGCGCGACCCGTTGAGGATGATGTGCGCGACCCGTTGAGGAATTTGTGCCAGATTTGACCAGTTCAGCCCAGAATTTGCAGTTTAGCTCCAGTTTGACTTGCTGAGGTCGATGATGGTCCTTTTGACTGTACTTGTGGCACTTTTTGGATACTTTTACTCTTGTTTTACTCTTCTATAAGTTTCTCTCATGTAAAAGGGTAAAATTGACTGTATGAACTGGTTTCCAAGTTTTTAGAGGCAAGTTGTTTTGACTGCCTATTTTGTAGTGCTTAGTTTAGAAGTTGTTCAAACAGCTCCTAGGATAGTGAGCTCGACCCATAGAGGCAGGGAAAGAGGTTAGATCATCTATATTATGTACTTTCATGCTCATTTTCAGGGTTGGACTCTTGAGGGAGGAGCTATCATTGTATATTTCACTTGTATCTCTGCAATTTTTGGCTAAGGAAGACCAGGGTTTTGCAGTCATCTTTGGGATTCTTGTGGACTCATGTGTTGATGGTGTGTTTCTTCATGTCATTGTAAGCTTTGTTATGTGATTCATTTCCTTTCTATACTGCTGCATATTAAACAAATGAAGTGATAAAGTTAGAATTCATGCTAGCCATGCTCTGCTTTTAAATTTGTTTAATTTCTATGTTTTCTGCTGTCTAAAGAGAATTCAAAACCATTGTTTGCTCTCTTTAGCCCTCTCATCTTTCTTCTTAATCATCCCTTCAGCTAAAGACATCTACACAAGCTCCTACCTTGCCCCAAAGACCCCCCTGCAGAAACTGTGTCAAATCCCCGCACCCTAAATTGCAGCTCCTCAATTTGCCACCAAAAACCCCCAAATCAACCTTTTAATCAGTTTACTAGCCTAATATCAGTGTTACCTTTGATTGGTCATCTCATCTCATTGAAGATTTGCCAAGATTGACCGGAGAGAGCCTTCTCGTGCCCCGTAGGGCTAGCTACGAGGCTGAATGGTTTGATGTAGCTTTGAGATTTTCCTTTTCAGCGTGAGGTGAAATTTCAAGTGCTAACATACTGGCGACCATACTGGGGAAGAACAAACCGATCTTTTGCTCATTGACGTGTTATTTCATAGGTCTTAGACGGAGCCTGAAGTTACGCCAGGTAGCCTTCGAAAACGCTCTTGTTTTACATCAGCGCAAGTAGATAAACGCTGCTTCAGTCAATCTCCGTGAGCTTGTGAACATAGCGCTTCTTTGACATCTTATCCCCATGTATTTGTTAACTCTGAGCCGTGGATGATAGGTTGAGAGTTTTCACAGGCTGAATGCTTTTTCTTTCTTAGTTATTTTGAGAAAACAAGCTGGCTACAGATCCTAGACCCATTTTCTGATCTCATTCATGCCCAGCTATTTTTGATTATCTTGAAGATCTAGATTTTGACGAAAGCTTTGAGTTGTCTCTGTTTAAAGCTAAGTCTGAAAGTGCACTCGATTCTCTAGTTCTTGACCCTGATTTTGCAGCTGTTATTGAGTTTGAGAGACATAATAAATTGGTTGAACATTTCATTTTAAGACATCTTCAGTCAAGTGTTCAAGCCACTACCCTTGCTGATTTTGTTGGGAGTATCTCTGATCACATTGGATCTACTATCACGGCTCACGAAGAGTCTCTCCCTCCTTATGTTGCAGTTTCGCCTATAATCACCTATCCTGAATCAGCAGCTGGTTCTCCTCCTTCATCTCCCACACCTCCCACTCCTCCAACTCCACAAACTACACCTCCTCTTATAATAATCCCTGCTATCACAGCCCCTCCACTCCGTACACATCCTACTCCCCCACCTAGAGCAATGGCTGCCCGGTTTGCCCCATTGGTTTTACCTGCAAATCTTCATGATATGCCAGCTGATTACCAAAGTAAAATTCCCATGTTTGATGGCACTCCACAAAGTATTACAGCTCAGCAACATATCGACAAGATGACCACATTTTTTGATCTATATGAGTTGGATGAAGAAGATGTTACCATGCGGTTATTCGTGCAAACATTTGCAGGAGAAGTTAGGAAATGGTTTAGAGGGTTGGCAGCTAACAGCATCACTACTTTGGAAGCACTACAAAATCAGTTCTTAGATCAGTGGGAAATCAGAAAGGATCCGCTTCAAATCAATGCCGAATACAACAACCTCAAGCGTAATCCGGGTGAGTCAGTTCAAGATTATATAATCAGATTCAATACAGTTTATAATGCTATTCCCGATGATTTGAGGCCATCTAGAAAATCAGCACTTCTTAAGTTCCCGGATGGTTTTGATCCGGAAATGGCTTATTCGTTGAGAGATAGAGATCCGCCTACCTTGGAGGAGATGCAGAAAATTGCTGTCAGTGTTGAGGCTAATTTGAATGACAAAAGAGCAAGGATGAAGGCAGAAAAGCGAGTTACAATTAAGGAGGAAGCATCTACATCAAATCAGGTTCTTCAGCAGGTTGAGCAGATAAAGAGGGCACTTGAAAAGATGACTATTGACAAGCCGGAGCCTCAGATTCGTAATCCCAATTTCAGAGGTCAACCGCAGCAACAATATAGAATCAAGCAGCGTGAAACAAAGGCACAAGACACGGCAGTTCAGCAGCAAATGAAACCACCTTTTCAGCAGAATTTTGTTAGTCAAGAGTCTGAAGATGAGGGTGACAATGTTGGCGAGGAAAATCATTTCTTCACCCCTGATGATATGCCTACATATGTCACGGAAGAAGATGAGTTGGTGAGTAATTCTGTCTTTCCCCAAGATGAGCATTATATTTTGTCAAGCGATACAATACTTGAAGAAGAATTTGAAGATTATCAAAGAGGGTACTTGAATGCATTATCAGCACAGCAAGGACAGCAAAGGCAATTGAGAGGCCGGACTATTCCTATAAATCCTGTGCAAAAGAGGAAAGACATTGCAGCAAAAAATGATTCAGTTTCTTCAAAAGGTAAAGACATAGTTGGTCCCTCAACAATTCCATCATCATCAGCAGCTAAAGTGGACCAGCCATCAAATGCACCAAAGGATAAAGCTGAGAAAAGAGATAATCCGGCAAAGGAAGGTGAGAAGTTTCCAGTTTTCAGTTTGGAGAATGAAATTGCAAAGGTGAAGTTATCTATTCCTTTAACGGAGGTCATGAAGAATGCCACTTACCGAGGCCAAATTTCCAAATTGCTGAATGTTGACCCAATGCTAGACATGGTGAATGTACAAGATGATCAGCCGGAGTTAATCTTTGGGCCAGCTTTGAATGGTGAGTCTCCCGAGAGTGACATTCCTCCATTTTATATTAGTTTGCGATTGCATGAGTTTGTGCTGCACAATGCTATGTTTGACTCGGGAGCTTCACATAATTTGATGCCGAAAACAATCATGGAGAAGCTGGGGCTTGACATTACAAGGAAGTACCATGATTTGTATTCGTTTGATTCCAGCCGGGTAAGATGCATTGGTTTGATCAAAGACTTAGTGGTGAGTCTAGATCAAATCCCAGCGAAGAATGTTTTAATGGATGTGGTGGTGGCGGACTTTCCTCCACGATTTGGCATGTTGTTGTCGAGGTCATGGGGAGCCAAACTCAAAGGTACAATTCAGCTTGATTTTTCATATGCTTCAATTCCAGTTTTCGGTCAAATGAGGAAGTTATATCGAGAACAAAAGATGAAATACATGATCACTAGTAAGGAAAAGCCCGTGAATCATCCTGTAAATTATGTACAGACAGATTTAGAATCTTTTGTTTTGTTTGCGGAAAATTTCAATGAGGTAGATAGTCAGTTAGTTCAAGTAGAAGATATACCATTACATTTCAGAAAATTTCAGAGAAGTTTTGAGGAAGGAAAGTGAAGAAAGGTCTGCTGTCATAAAGCCAAATGCAGAAATAAATGGGCAGCAAGCAGAACATGAAACAAAATCAGATTTTCAGCACTTAGAAGATGATGAAGAGGGTCTTTGGACCATGGATTTTGATGGTGCAGTGGGCAGCGATGGTGCTGGTATTGGTGTGTGGATTCAAAGCCCATTCTCAGCCCAAGATCAAGTTCCAAGCAAGGTACGGGGATGTTCTTACAAATTAGCATTTGATTGCTCGAATAATGAGGCGGAATATGAAGCTCTTATTGCTGGTTTGAAAATCCTTTTGAAGTTAAAGGCAAAGAAAATAGCAGTATATGGCGACTCCGAACTAGTTATCAAGCAAGTGAAAGGTGAATTTCAGGCCAAACATCCTCGCATGAGAGCTTATAGAAATGCTGTTTTAGATATCCTGAAAAGATTTTCTGAACATACTTTGACATGTGTGCCCCGGATTCAAAATGGTGTTGCGGATGCATTGGCTAAGGCGGCAAGTAATCTGAAAATACCCTTGAATTCCAGCAATAAGTTTGAGATATACGTGAAACATCGTCCTACAGTTCCAGATAACCAAAGGTGTTGGCAAGTGTTCCAAGATGACGAAGAAATTGAAGATTTTCTGCAAGTTAAGGGTAAGTTCGAAGACATTTCAATAGATACGGAAGCTGAAGGAGTGAATCAGATGGATGTATTGCAGCTCAAAGACAATCACATTCCAAAAGGATTGATTCCTTTAGAGGAATTGTTTGATCAGGATGATGTGGCCCGCAAGCCAACTTTGAGGCCAACGGACGAAGGAGTTGAAGATGTGAACCTTGGGACAGCTGCGAATCCAAAGATGGTGAAGCTTTCAAAAGCATTGCCGCCTAAGGTAAAGCAAGAGTATATCAGATTATTGTCTCTGTATTCTAATGTTTTTGCTTGGGATTATTCAGATTTGAAGACTTATGACACAAGCATTATTCAGCACACTATTCCTATAAAGCCAAATCAAAAGCCTTTCCGGCAAAAGTTGAGAAGAATTAATCCTAAATTGATGCCATTGATTGAGAAGGAAGTCAATGGGTTGTATAAGTCCGGAATCATAGTGCCAATCCGATTTTCCGATTGGATCTCAAACTTGGTGCCCGTGAGGAAGAAAACCGGTGAGATTCGCTTGTGTATAGACTTTAGAAATCTGAACAAAGTGTCATTAAAGGACAATTATCCGCTGCCCAAAATGGATCACATCTTGTAGCGGGTTGTGGGGGCATCTAGGATGTCATTGCTTGATGGTTACTCCGGATATAATCAGATTTTGGTGCACGAAGATGACCGTGACAAGACAACATTTACCACTCCATGGGGTACATTTCATTATGCCAAGATGCCGTTTGGTTTGAAAAACGCGGGTGCTACATTTCAGCGGGCAATGGACATGGCCTTTGCAAACGAGAAGGATGTCTTTTTGGTTGTTTATCTTGATGATTTGACCGTGTTTTCTAAATCAGATGAAGAGCATTTGTTTCATTTGACTAAGGTGTTTGAAAAGTGCAGAAAATATGGCATCTCATTGAATCCAAAGAAGAGTCTTTTTGCTATGAGTGAAGGCAAGCTGCTGGGCCATATCATTTCTAAAGATGGCATTCGTATAGAACCTGCACGAGTAAAAGCAATTCAGCAAGTGGAGCAGCCCCATAGCAAGAAAGAAATTCAGTCCTTCAATGGTAAGTTGAATTTTCTGCGTCGTTTCATTCCCAATCTTGCTGAACATCTTAGAGAGATAACAAATATGCTGAAGAAGGACAGCGAGCTCAAATGGACCGAAGGGGCGGTGAAATCGTTTAATTTGATAAAGGTAATCTTATCTTCAGCCCCAACATTGATTAGCCCAGATTATACACAGGATTTTATTTTGTTTTCATTCGCCTCTGAGCATACATTGGCAGCTGTGTTGATGCAAAAGAGAGATGGAGTTGAGAGGCCCATAGCTTTTTTCAGCCGCATCATAAGAGATGGAGCACTGAATTATAATATCATTGAGAAACAAGCATTGGCCCTGATCAAAGCATTGAAAGATTTCCGAGTTTACATATTGAATTCGCATGTTTTAGCATATGTTCCTAATGCAGCTGTGAAGGATGTTCTAGTGCAAACGGAACCGGAAGGAAGAAGGGGTAAGTGGATTGCTGCACTTTTAGAATATGATGTTGAAATTAAGCCTACCAAGTTGATTAAAGGTCAAGGTCTAGCTAAGTTGATGGCTGAAGTAAACCTTCATGTCCTTGATATAAATTTGATTGCTGCCTTGTCGGATGAAGACGAAGAGAATTCAGTTCTACAGGTGTCCGATATCTTTCTGTCTTCTCCTTGGTATGCTGATATAGTTTATGTGCTTCAAAACTTATCTGCACCTCCGGGCATGCCTAGAAACAAAGCTAGAACATTGAAGCTTAAGGCTGCCAAATTTTGCATTATCAAATCTGCACTTTATTGGAAGGATCCCGGTGGCATCTTGCTGAACTGTTTGGTCGAAGAAGAAGCAAAAACAACAGTGAATGATTTCCATAAAGGTGACTGTGGGGGTCACTTATTTTGGAAGACCACGGCTAATAAGATCTTGAGAGCTGGTTTCTATTGGCCTTCTTTATTTTCTGATGTATATAAAGCGGTAAAGAGCTGTCATGAATGTCAAAATTTTCAAGGAAAACAGAAATTACAGCCATTGCCTCTTAAGCCGGTCGAAATCAGCGCACCATTCCAGCAGTGGGGCTTGGATTTTATTGGCGAAATCCACCCTGCATCTTCCGGGCAGCATCGATGGATCTTGACGGCTACAGATTATTTCACAAAATGGATTGAAGCCATTCCCACCCGGCAGGCCACAGATTTTGTAATTATTTCCTTTCTTGAAAATAATATTTTGTCACGTTTTGGCTGTCCACAAAAGTTGATTACTGACAATGCAGCTGCATTCAAATCAAAGAAGTTGGTTGATTTTTGCTTTAAATATAACATCAGTTTGGGGCATTCAACCGCTTATCATCCGCAAGGTAATGGGCTGGCCGAATCTTCAAACAAATCCCTTGTGAATATTATAAAGAAATTGCTGGAAATAAACAAGAAGAGCTGGCATAAGAAGTTAATAAATGCACTATGGGCTGATCGGGTAAGTCAAAAGAAGTCAATTGGTATGCCACCTTTTGAAATTGTTTACGGAGTAGATGCAGTGTTTCCTACTTCACTTAGTGTCCTGGTAGCCAAGTTGTTTCAAGAAGCTAGTGGTGAAGAGGATCCTATGCAACGACGAATCAATCAAATGATTCATTTGCAGCAGACACGAGAAGAAGTCCACCAGAATTCCCTTAAGTTGCAGGAGCGCATAAAGAAAATCTATGACAAAAAGGCCAAGGCAGATGAATTTCAGATTGATGATGTTGTGTTACGGTGGGATGCCCGAAATGAGGATAAAGGGAAGCATGGAAAATTCGACAACTTATGGAAGGGTCCTTATAAAATTGCAGCATACCGTGGTCCAAATGCTTTCCTTCTCAAAGAAATGAACGGAGATGAATGTCTTGGAGGGTCGGTGAATGGCCGGCTGCTCAAAAGGTATCATGCTTGAGCATTTTCTGCTCTAATGACTCTCATTGTAAATACCATGTCATTTTCTTTCTGCAGCAAGTGTGAAGCTGATTTCCATCTTCAGTTTGGGGCCCGCGGTGAAGGCTATAATTCTGAAAATGGTGATTAGTTGGTGTGAGTTTTACAAGTTGTTTCATGTCAGTTCAGTTTTTGTATAGAGTTAGTGAGTTAGTGTCCAAGATAGTCCTGAATTTCAGTCAATTGTCAAAGTCAAATAAAGTTGTTTTCAAGTTGGTCACATGTGAATAAGTTGACTCCATTGCCCAATGATAAAGGCACTGGTCTGCTCTCCAGAGGTCTGAGGTTCTTGGTACCTCCAAGGAGATACCATCCCCATTGGAGCCAATGTTAGTGTCGGTCTTGAAAGCCCTCCATCAGTGATCAAAGCTCTTTGCATTTGCATTAGTAGGTGTCTCATCAGTGTCAAATTTTGCATCCCGTTAGGCATGCCATAATCCTGATGGAGGAGCTGGTCTATTCATACCCCTCATGGCTTTGCTGGATCAGGTCATATCAGTCATTGAGTTTGTCAAGCTGCTTTGTGTGGTCTTAATGTCAAAATTCTAGGTCTAGGGTTTTGGTCAGTTGTCTTAGCAAGGTCATGTCTCTGAAAGTCCTTGAGTGACCAGCAAGCCAGAGGGAGGATGGTAAACATGTTCCTTTGAAATTTTCATCATGTACAGTTCATTTTTAACCTTGGATTTAAAAACCCTGTTTTTAAAGCCAAGGTCATGATAATTTTTGTAAAAAGAATAAATTTCCAAAATGTTTTCAAAAAGGTAGCAACAACCCTGGTCCCCTTGCCACAGTAGTTCAGATGATCTACCTGCAAAAAGAATCAGGTCAAAGCACTCAAAAAGTCAACTTCAGGATAAAGGAAACCAAGAAAATCAATGTTTTAAAAAAGTGTCAAAATAGACTTTATAAAGTGGGTTTTTGGATGAAATTTTTTCAAATGAGATTATAAAAGGTAATGTTCCCTCCTTTCACTCTCATTATGCATTTCAAGCTTGCAAGAGAGATTGTGAGAGAGTGATAGGCGAAGGAGGCGAAATTGCAACGGTTTCGGGCAGTTTGCAGGTGCGCGACCCGTCCAGGCTTGTGCGCGACCTGTTGGGCGGTGCGCGACCCGTCCAGCGCACTCTGGCAGTGTAAAATCATAACGGGCGCGACCCGTTGGGCTGTGCGGGACCCGTTGGGGAGCGTGCGCGACCCGTTCAACTGTCTGCCACCAAACTGCAATCAAATTCCTTCATTCCACTTCAAATTTGCTCAATCGGTCGAGGTAGGCTCTTAATGCATGGTTGTTGATATTGGTGGTGAAAATAAGGATGTATGCTATGATTTCAATCTTCTAAATTTGCAAATGAATGGATTAATATGGCTGCTTGCTAATGTTTGTAAAGTGCTAGGGTTTTGTGACTGTTTCAAGTGTTTTTGTCCCATTGGTCCCTTCCCTCTTTTCCTCTTGCATTCATAGTCATGCTTGCATCTCTGTCTCATATTATTTGTACATAAAATGTTGACTTTTTCCCCCATCCCTAAGCTATAAACCCTACCCCTCTCACAAGCACACAAAACCCTAATTCCCTCTACCATACACATGCAAAAAAAAAATAAAACAAAAAGAAAAGATACATTTGTAAATAAAGAAAGAGTCATGTGAAAATAAATCCTGCTGTATATCTAGAGGCATGTTCATAACCCCTATATACCCTTGATATCCCCTTATACATGAAAACCTTCCCTCTATGTGAAAATAATGTGCATGTACTCCTTAAGAACAAAAAGAGGAAAAATTTGCCTTATGACACACATGAACTCCTATAAGCAAACTTGGTGTGTGGTGTCCCTATGTCCCTATTGATACATATATGCCCCTTCCATGTTCATTATCATACATGTTTTTATCCCATATGAGATGTTCTTTGCAAATGATTTCCCAATGTTTAAATGTGTTCCTATATGCATGATAATTTGTAAAGTTTCCCTTGAAAATTCCCTGTTATTTTCATATATTCCCATTCCTCGTTAAGAAGTTCCCTCCCCTAACATTCCCCTCATGTTTTTCCCCTTGAAACAGCATAGAGTTCAGTACTTTTGCAGGCAGAGGCAGCAGTTCAATTTGTCCTTCAGTTTGCCCACCTTGCTCCAAAACCATGTCAGATACCGAGACTTATGAGCAAGGTGATGACCATTCATCATCTACAGAGATTGAGGAACAGAGGAGGCCTCGTAGAGGGGGTAAGGGAGGTCATCATAAGAGGGAGGAGCCTACTTCTTTGGCAGAGTTACAGGCTTGTCCTTTGGCACTGAATTGTTTCCAGTATATGTCATGCTATCAGTTTTGTGAGAGGCTCTCTCAGATTTAGCATCATAGAGAGTTGGCCCGCTTGTTTATCTTACACCTCCATGATGGACATGTCACTCTTGCAGGGGTGAATTTCATATTGACACCCGAGGTGATCTCAGAGGCTACAGGGATACCAAATGTGGGTGAGGTGTGGCCTAAGCGCCGATTACTTGATTTTGTTCACTTTGAGCCTTATGTCCGGCCATCATTTGTGAAACTGTTGACGGGTGTTTTCCCATTCAGATTTCTTCGGAGTGAGTATGCCCCCCTCATGAGACTTATCATGCATTATTTTACATGTGAGGGCAGATTTTCACAGGTGTATTCATATCACATTCGCCTGTTGATGCATTTCACCCGGGTGAGGATGATGAACCTCCCGGTCTTCCTGTTTCAGAACATTCAGAGGATGGTGCCCATGTTGCAGAGGAAGACCCCGGACCAGCAGTACAGGAGCCTTTGTCACTATGGTTTGATCCAGCTTATAGTTTCTCATCAGTTGACTCAGCAGGGTATCTCATGGGAGGAGTTCATCTCCCGTGAGTTTTTCACAGTGCCACCTCAGCCACATCAGGAGGCTATTCATGAGGAGGGAGGACCATCTCAGCAGCCTGATGCTCCCATCACCCGACATGTCAGCTCCACTCCTATGGTCACCTATCAGAAAGGCCCAAGGGCCTTATTTGCAGCAGCTAGGCGAGTACTATCTCCACAGCAGGTGGAAGGGGTCTCGCCTTCATCTTCAGAGCAGCGAGTGTTATCTCCATAGCAGGTGGAAGGGGCCTCGCTTTCTTCACCAGCACAGGTATTGCAGAGGGGCAAAGATCCCATGGTTCATGAGGATCCGGTGATTGATCTTGAGGTCAGTTCTCCTAGCCAAGAGGCAAAGGAGATCATTCAGCAGCTCAGGGCCGAGAATGATGTTTTGCAGCGGAGACTTGAGGGTGCCCAATGGACCATCACATATCTAGAGCAGCGGAACACACAGCTGGAGGAGGAGAAGGCACTTGATGAGATTTGGAGGATTCGTAGTGACCGAGTCCTAAACCGTAGGAGGCCCGGTGACCCATTGCCTGTTGACCGGGAGTCATTGCTTATTCAGGAGAATGCCCACTTGGAGAGACTATTGGCTAAGTCCAACCAAGACAAAAGGCTGCTAAGGAACATGAAAAACCATTATTGGGCTAGGATGCACGTTTGTAAAGCAAAGATGAAAATGTTCCAAAGAAGGTTGACCGAGGCTCTTAAGAGGAAGAAGAAGACCAACCCCCTCCGCATCTTGGCCGAGGCTTCTCTCATTCATTATGACACTCACTAGCCTCTTCACAGCACCAAGCACAAATTTTTTTGGAAGTTTTGGTTCATTTTTGGCATTTTTGGGCAATTTACAGGTTTTGGCTTCTCAACGGGTCTCACCCCCGGTGAGACCCTTTGTCATCGTAGCTCCGTTTTGCAAAAACTCAGCATTTTTGGATTTTTCATGCAAAGTTACATATGCCCATGCATTACCTTGAGTTTTCATGGAGTTTTTGGCCTCCAAAAGGTCAAAATACAGCCAAATTTTGACTTTCTGCCCCTTTTTTGAGCTGCAGAAGTAGTCTTGGGAGAATTGCCTTTTGACTAGGCAAATGACCTCCAAATCCAAAAATTCTAGTTGGGTTGGAAAGTAGACTTAGAGACCTTTCCAACGAGCTATCCTGCACCTCATTCTAACACCGGGAAGGCCTCCAAACAGGGCTCCAAAGTGCGCGACCCGTTGAGGATGATGTGCGCGACCCGTTGAGGAATTTGTGCCAGATTTGACCAGTTCAGCCCAGAATTTGCAGTTTAGCTCCAGTTTGACTTGCTGAGGTCGATGATGGTCCTTTTGACTGTACTTGTGGCACTTTTTGGATACTTTTACTCTTGTTTTACTCTTCTAGAAGTTTCTCTCATGTAAAAGGGTAAAATTGACTGTATGAACTGGTTTCCAAGTTTTTAGAGGCAAGTTGTTTTGACTGCCTATTTTGTAGTGCTTAGTTTAGAAGTTGTTCAAACAGCTCCTAGGATAGTGAGCTCGACCCATAGAGGCAGGGAAAGAGGTTAGATCATCTATATTATGTACTTTCATGCTCATTTTCAGGGTTGGACTCTTGAGGGAGGAGCTATCATTGTATATTTCACTTGTATCTCTGCAATTTTTGGCTAAGGAAGACCAAGGTTTTGCAGTCATCTTTGGGATTCTTGTGGACTCATGTGTTGATGGTGTGTTTCTTCATGTCATTGTAAGCTTTGTTATGTGATTCATTTCCTTTCTATACTGCTGCATATTAAACAAATGAAGTGATAAAGTTAGAATTCATGCTAGCCATGCTCTGCTTTTAAATTTGTTTAATTTCTATGTTTTCTGCTGTCTAAAGAGAATTCAAAACCATTGTTTGCTCTCTTTAGCCCTCTCATCTTTCTTCTTAATCATCCCTTCAGCTAAAGACATCTACACAAGCTCCTACCTTGCCCCAAAGACCCCCTGCAGAAACTGTGTCAAATCCCCGCACCCTAAATTGCAGCTCCTCAAATTGCCACTAAAAACCCCAAAAACCCCCAAATCAACCTTTTAATTAGTTTACTAGCCTAATATCAGTGTTACCTTTGATTGGTCATCTCATCTCATTGAAGATTTGCCGAGATTGACCGGAGAGAGCCTTCTCGTGCCCCGTAGGGCTAGCTACGAGGCTGAATGGTTTGATGTAGCTTTGAGATTTGCCTTTTCAGCCTGAGGTGAAATTTCAAGTGCTAACACAAGGTATGGATGTAGCCATTCGACATAGAAGGATCATCATAAATGTAAAGTCCCACGGTATGGTCACAACCATCCGTATAGCAGAAACATGTGTACAATCATGAATAACACATAACTCCATGCAGCCTGAGTCATATCAGACAAGACTCAGGGTCTTTCACTCCATCCCAACCCGATCAAAGTACGAATTCTAACATGCGAATGAATGTTTCGAAGTCGAACAGGCTAGAAACCACCTGATTATCGATCAATGATGTGGACCGTTAACAGGCACAAGAGAAACCACCAATAATGACAATGACTCTCAAGGTACGGCAGTATAATCCGTGAATGTGATGATGAAGTTGAAGTCGAACACTCGTGGAATCACCCAATTGAAGGCCAATGATGAAAACCTGTCATCGGATGTGAAGAACTTGCAATTAAGGCGTGAAAGCTCTAAGGTACTGAAAAGGAGTCTCTAAGCCATCTTCCTAGATAATGAGTTGAAGTTGACAGGAAGTGACCCGTCGAAGGAGGGTCATAATGATTCCCTCATCATCGACATGAAACAAGGAATAAAGTGGAATGAATGAGTAGGATCCAAGACCGTAGAAAAATGTCAAACAATGTATAGGTAATATGCTGTAGATAGGACTTTTGTTGAACATATTGGCGACACAACTCCAGAGTGTGGCAGCATTAGACTCAACATAGGACCAAGGGTCATAATGACAAAGTGGAATAGTCAGATGAGAGGCAAAATGTATTACCCAAACCCGAAAGGACAAGTGACTAAGTGAGGATATCCCAAAATCGACACGAGAAACAAATGAATGTCCTGTTGCATATACAAGAGATGTTTCACTTTCATTTTTCCCCACTATTTCTAGCGAGTACCTATTTACTTTTACACAAGCTTGAAGAGGATACCATATGCTTGTCGTATAAGTTCATCCTTCGGATGAATCCATCCTAGTAAGTTTTATGAGTCCTAGGAAGGAGAAACTCGGGCTCGTCATGGTGACAAGTCTTTCATCGTAAAAATTTTACAAGTCCAACGAAAGAGTAACTCGGTGTCTTTTTCATATTTAGAGAGTTTGAAAAAGAGACGAAAAAGAAAACTCCATCAGGTCCCTTTTCGTAATTTGTCTCTCGAACCCGAAAAGGTAGAAAACAATATTCAAGAGAACCTCTTGACCATGTCGACCAAGGTGTACCTTTTTCGTAAATAGTCAATCTCAGCCTGAAAAAGGGGTAAACGTATACTGAGATGTCATGAATTCATTTAATTTAATGAGTTCGAAAAGACAAGTACTCGACAATCTTTTCATATTTTGAGAGTAAAAAAAGAGCTTAAAGATGACTCCTCCTGGAGGAACGAGTGGTATAAAAGGATAGCAACTGGTTCCGGTCATGATGGAACTGCTCAAAACATGTAATGGTCAAGAGGCTGGCTAATAAGACCACTCATCGTAGATGTTCCTCAGGCAAGGGTAAAACAATCAAGTGAAAGTGTATTATCGGCCAAAGAGATAGTGACGATGGAAAGGAAAAAACCAAGGCTCATCTAGCAAAAACAGGCTGATAAAAACGACAATCACGACTACTAAAAAGGGAATGGTTTCATTTTTACACAAGCTTGAAACATGAGAAACTATGCTTGAGTATACTCGAGGATGGTTTCATTTTTTCACAAGCTTGAAACGGAAAAAAACTATGCTTAGATTTGGTTTCATTTTTACACAAGCTTGAAATGGAAACAAACTATGTTTGGTTTTGGTTTCATTTTTACACAAGCTTGAAACAAAGATAAACTATGCTTGAGATAAGTTTGCATGCCCCCAAAATAATGACGCAATTCAAGGTACATGCCCCCCAAGCTTCATTTCATTCACCTAAGTAGATTGTTGGTTACTAACAGGTGGATGAAATGAAGGTTCACTTACGAGATAAAGTGTAAGACTCGACTGGGGTTTTACGAAATCTAATCAAAGACTTGAGTTGGAAGGGGATTTGTTTCATTTTTTAACGAGATTGACATAGGAAAAGAACCATGCTCATGACCTATTTCATTTTTTAATGAGGTTGACATAGTAAAAGAACTATCCTCATGACCTATTTCATTTTTTAACGAGGTTGACATAGTAAAAGAACTATCCTCATGGTCTTTGTTTCATTTTTTAACGAGCTTGACACAAGACAAGGAACTCTGCTCCATATCCCTTATTTCATTTTTTAAGGAGCTTGACACAGGATAGGGAACTCTGCTCCATAAAGGTCTTGATCACAAACAAAAATATGCCATGGCTTCCAAGAGGTTCTCATCAGATGGGAAAAGAACATTCTGGAAGGAATACATGTCCATGGATCCAAATGAAAAATTAGGCTCTAATGCCCCCAATACATGGCGTACTACATCACCTAATAGATCATCAATAGATGTAGGCATGGAATAGGTGGCCACATAATTAACCTATGGAGGAGGTGATACTTCTTGCACATAAGAACCATTTAGGGATGATGGTTGAGTGGGAGCTGATTTGGGACCAATGAATGTAAGTTGATCAATGATCACAATGCTTCCTTCATGCGGGAAACACATCACTCAAAAGAGGGGGAAACAAGAGCTCCCATGATATAAACATAGTAACGACCAAGGAGTGGATTAAAATCTAAAGGGACTTGGACAACCATCCCATCTATATAGATAGTCTTTCCTCCCAAAGTAATAGGTAACTTAGGAAGGATCCCTAATGGTTGACTGGTTCCTCTGTTAAAAGCTAAATTTGGGTGACGGGGACAAGCTGAGGAGAACCTAAATCTTGCCAAGCAGTTGAGAACAGAATACTAACAGATGGGCCCTCGTCTATGATTGTGCTAGGTACGACCATATGGTAAGCCTGTACTATAATCTGGAAAGGCACATAAGAATGAAGGTGATATCCTTCCAATTGAATGCAAACAAAATAAGAGACTAAACTACTTGGAAGGGGTGTCATAGGGATGTGAGAGTTGTTCTCTTGCTATATGGGAACAAGAGAAGTGCTCTCATGCACCTCGGGAATAGGAGGATTTCCCTCCAGTTCATTTGAAACAGGAGAAACTAGAATAACCTTAGCAATATGAGGTTCACTCTCTACCAGAAAGGTACGGTTAACTGAAGATGGAACCAGGTCTACCATTTTCTCAACCAATGGCTGGTCGAGAATGGACTCACGAGACTCACTTTCAGAGAGAGAGGGGTTGACCAAAGATGGCTTTTGATCAACTAGCAAAGGATCAGGGGAAAGCTTTTGATAACCAGCCAGAAGACGAGGCTGGGAAGTAGTAAGGTTTTCCAACTCTTTGGAAGCCTCATCTAGAAGATGACAAAGGTGAATGGGATGATTACCTTCACACAACTTACAGGGAAATTTGACTTTTCCCTTTTCCCTATGGACCTTATTATTACTAGTTGAGGGTTTTTCATCAGCATGACCGCCAGAGGCTGATGATAAAGGTCGATGTGAACCTATGGAACACACTTCTAAGACCTTGGGAATAACAGGACAATTTCGAAGAAGGTGGTTACCCTTACATAACATACAAATGAATTTTATTTTCCGGGGTTGTTTGGAAGATTTTTATTCATTAGTTGCATTGATAACAATAGTTGTTTGGTTGCCTCCTTGCTTATTTTGCTTCTTCTTCTTAACTTTGTGGTTACTAGAATCCAGACTTTCACCAGGCGAAGAGGAAGAACAGGGTGAATAAATAGGCGAAGAAGGCAAAAGGTCAAATTTAGGATCAACATGAAGTTGATGTTGTTTAGGTGGAGGAGAACTCAGTTGAAAAGCAATTTGAACACTTGGAACCATCGAGATTGAAAATAACCAAACTAGCAGACCAATGGTCCATCTAGGAAGGGACAACGTTGCCATAGAAGGAGCATCATTATTTCCGAAAGAAGGAAAAGGATTAGGATTTCCATAAGAGCGCTTTCCTTGACTGGTAGACTCAAGAAATGTTGTCATTGGTATCAACCTAAGATTTACTAAGGAGTATTTCCACAGGAAGGTTGTTGTTCCATGGTCAATTAATTTTAGAATTTGAAACAAAAACTTTGCCTTTTCATGTTTTAAGAGTCTAGAAAAGGACGAAAAGGTGAATCTAGCCGCTTTCGTTGGTTTAGCAGGATTGAAAGGACAAGTTCTTGATGATCTTTTCAAGTTTAAGGAGTCAGAAAAGATCGAAATGACTACTCAGGATACTCTAAGAAATAGGGATTACCAAGTAACCGTGAACTGCAATATACACCTTAGCAAATAAATTTACTAAGGACTTGATGTACGCGCGGGCAATCTCCCCGAATGTTGTTTTTGATGTATCACGTTTATAGGGTGGCAGACTCAGCTTCCTATGGATAAAGGTTTACAACCTATGAGGGTCTCCCTTTATATACTCTACGGTACGGGCAACATAAGTCTGTGCTAGCGCTATCTAATGCAAGAGTATTGCGAACGATAACTCCTGAGTTTTATAGATGTTGGAACACGTCTCTAGCCTAGACCACTAAGTATGAGCGTAAATGTTTCAAATCCTCCTTAGATTAATTGATAGACTTTAAAGTTGATCTTGAAATTATGTTTTGGTTTCAAGGCCTTAACGATGTCACCTGTTCCTAAAATGCAGCTAAATGATGAAAGGGAAATTTTCCACTTCAATGAAAGCAAGACTAACCAAGGGAAGAAATTTCAACCAATAATGCATCAAACAAAATGCATCATGAAAAATTCCTTCCACTAACTTTCACTTTTGTCTTCCAAATGCAATGCCAAAGGCAAAAATGGTTTTCCTTTCACTTTGATGCAATCAGTGTAGGCTAATGCAAGAGAGCAAAAGAAAATGAAAACAACTCAATAAACATGAAAATATCTCACTTTATGATTCTAAATGCAAACAATGTTTCGAAAATAATCAAATGACAATCACTTCCACTCGTTCTTTCCGAAACATAAATTTGAAGACAAGCACTTTCTTTCAGTTAAACCAAAACAAACAATTTTTAATCTATTGCTTGATAATGGAAATAAAGTAAATTTTCAAAGCAGCAACTTGATCCGACACTACTGAAAACAACTTTACACCAAAGAACCAAAAGTAACTTTCCAAAGATGTCTAGACGCAAAAAGACTCTTTGAATGAGGGTAATTGATCTCTGAAGAGCAGACTAATGAGTGTGTCATGCGGAAAGAGACAAAATCGACCTCCCTAGAAAACAAGGCTTTTCTAGTGACAAACAAAACAATCAAGCACTATCTTTCCCTAAATATGCATTTAAAATAAAAGCAACCAGGTGTTTAAGGCTTACCTTTAGTCCAACGCTGTTTGTAGCAGCCAAGCCTCTTCGATCCAGATGAGCTCCTCTCCTTGAAGCCTGCATACACAAACAAGCAAACGGTTACATAGCACCTGAATAACTCATATAATAAAACATATTCATCATAAAGACCAAGGAGTTTATGAAACAAATTATATATAACAACTTGTTGAGAAAAATGAACTTAATTGTATTAATTGGAAACAAAAGAAACCTTACAACCAGTGCCTTGGTGTTGTGCAGGTCCCTCCCAGGGTCCAGCAAGAGTTCTCCTCTACTTTGATCAGCTCACCCACTTCCAAATGAAGCTAAGAAAGGAATGTGATCTATCCTCTCAAGCTCTATAAGGGAGTCCTAATTTCAACAGCATCTACCCTTAGGAATGTTCAGCTTTCAACCTCCTTTGCCTCTGGCCCAATGCCTGTATTTATAATGCTTTGGAGGAAGTTAAATAGGTCCACCATTAATGGGATAAGCCCCTCTTTCAAAGGGATAGTTCCCCACTTCATGGGATAAGTTCCTCTTTCATTGGGATGCATGAACCATCTGGAGGCGCCCAATCCACGTCAAACCATCTTCTAGAATGCTCTAGAATCGACCGCAAGTAAGTTTTTTGAAGTAAAACTTGCGCCTTTTGACTTTTACAGGGGTACGCACCCACCCCTTTACAGACAGAGCGTACAAGTACGCAGGTATTATGTACTTGAGGTGCGTGCACACAGGTAAGAGTAAGAGAAAGTGCGGAACCAGAGTTATATTGATTTTTTAAAGGCTTTCTCTCTTTTTTGGAGTTTGACATGAGGAGCAGAGGTATAAGACTTGCCAAGGAGGACAGTATGGTTATTGATGGAGCCATATTGACTGCAAATAGTCATGGTGACAAATTTTAGTGTAACAGATTGCCCCCTAAAGTGCGAGGTCTGTAGTATATTAGGGTTTTATATCATCTAGGAAGGGTGAAGCACTTTATCATTTCGAGGATTATCTTATGGAGAGCCCAGTCGGAACCTGCAAATATTCAACACAAAATACATATATGAGATCATATCGTCGCTGAGGTAGGCATTCCCATACTCAGATCAAAAACTTAACTAACAAACTAACCACTGCTCTGATATAGGAATGATTTCGCAATACATCATAATCATAGACACATGTAGACACAGTATGGACGCAGCCATCTGTTTATAATTAGTCTACTATATAATGAATACAAAACTCCTCGCAGCCTGGATGGTAGAAATTAGATCCAGGGTCTTCATTTCCGCTTCCCGAAATAGTACGATTCTATCCATGCGAATAAATGAGTTGATGTCGAACATGGTAGAAACCACTTGATTACCAGTCAATGATGTAAACTGTTAACAAGTGTGAGAGAAACCAATAATGATGTCAATGGCTCTCAAAGTACTTAGTACAATCCATGAGATGTGAATGAATGTGTTGATGTCGAACATGTCACAAAATCCCTTGATCGAAGGTCATTGATGTAACCTGTCGTCAAAGGCGAGAAACCTGCCATTGAGGCATGCAGATTTCAAGGTACTGATGATTCCTAGATCATCTTTCTAGATGATGTGCTGATGTCGATAGAAAGCGACCCGTTGCAGGCAAGCCCACAACACGAAATCATAGATCAAGTTGAAGAAATGTAGCTGTAAGAACTGACTCAGGGATGGTCAAGATGGATGACAGATATTTTGCAGATGAATGGTTTATTTGCAAGACTCCTCTTGAACACATAACGACACTACAGATGGTTTGGTGACAATTGTCCCAAAGTTAATACCCGGAAACCGGCTGAAGACTTTCAATGTGGTTTGATCAACTGTTAGGCAAAGGATTTCCCAACCCAGGTGAATGAAAAGTGTCATGTTCAAGAGTGGTGATAAGGTTTTTCCGAGACAAAGTATAACAAATAGGCTCATTTTCCTCTCTTTTCCCCCACCATTTCTGGCAAGTACCTCTTTATTTTTTACAAGCTTGAGGAGGATAACATTTGCTTGATTATAAGCTCATCCTTCGGATGAGTCCAACTTAGTTTAGATTCGAACCCTAAGAAGGAGTGGTTCGTTCCTGTTTGTAATCGAACAGGTCCTTTACTGTGAAATTTTAACGAGTCCAGTATAGGAGAAACTTGGCGTTTTTCAATTTTAGAGAGTCTGAAAAACTTAAGAAGACTCCAGGGTTGACCTTTTTTGTAAATTTGTGTCTCCCAAGCCCGAAAAAGTATAAAATAATACTTGAGAGAACCGCTTGATCTTTTACGACCAAGGAGTACTTTTCGTTATTAGTGTCACTGACCCGAAAAAGTAAAAAAGCGATCAACGACACGTCGTTTTATAACCAATATCGAATTTGAAACGACAAAAATCCGACAATCTTTTCATGTTTTTTACGGTCGGAAAAGAGCTGTAAGTGGACCGTCTTTTAATTCCGTTTTAACGAGTGTAAAAGAAATGCTTGGCAATCTTTTCATGTTTTAGGAGTCAGAAAAGGGCTTAAAGATGACTTTAAGGTTTCACTTTTTCGTAAGTTTTAACGAGTTCGAAAAAATGATAAAAATGTACTCATGGTTTTCATTTTTTCGTAAGTTTTAATGAGTTCGAAAAAATGATAAAAATGTACTCATATGGCCGACTTTCAATTTAATTTACGAGCAGGAAAAGACGGAAAGAACTCAACATCTTCATTTGTTTTACGAGAATGAAAGATAGCAAAATAATCTCAGTATTTTCATGAGT
This sequence comes from Pinus tabuliformis, assembly GCA_031772625.1. Lineage (NCBI taxonomy): Eukaryota > Viridiplantae > Streptophyta > Pinopsida > Pinales > Pinaceae > Pinus > Pinus tabuliformis. The sequence continues at coordinate 780,299,116 of CM062820.1, read as the reverse complement.
TTAACGAGTCTTGAAAATAACTGAAATTGACTCGAGATAGGTTTCATTTTTACAAAAGCTTGAAACAGATAAAAACTATGCTTCAAAGTAGTTTCATTTTTACACAAGCTTGAAACAGAGAGAAAACTGTGCTTGATGCCCCCTAAGCATAACTGCTAGAGCGCATGCCCCCCAGCTTCATTTCATTCAACCAGTTGGATGAAATGAAGGTTGAGTTACGAGACCATTTGAAAGACTCGACCTAAAACTGTAAGAAAATTATGCAAAAAATTGAAATAACTAACCTAAATATACAACTTAAAATTTATGAGATCTAGTCAAACTCTCGACTCAATTAGAGGAGGATTTGTTTCATTTTTTAATGAGCTTGACACAGGAAAAGAACTATGCTCGAATTCGGTTTCATGTTTACTCAAGCTTGAAACCAAAAACTATGCTTGTTATGAGTTCGCATGCCCCTAGCACAATGACGCCAATCAAGGTACATGCCCCCCAAGCTTCATTTCATTCAACCGGGTGGATGAAATGAAGGTTTACTTTCGAAATCTTGGAAAGACTCGTGGGAGTTGTTTCATTTTTTAGTGAGGTTGACACAGGAAAAGAACTATCCTCAAACCCTTGTTTCATTTTGTAAACGATCTTGACACAAGATAAGGAACTATGCTCATAACTACTCCCTACAATCTACCTAACAAGGAACTATACTCTAAAAATCCTTGATTCATTTTTTAACGAGCTTGACACAAGATAAGGAACTATGCTCTAAAATCCTTGATTCATTTTTTAATGAGCTTGACACAAGACAAGGAACTATTCTCATAACTACTCTCTACAATCTACCTAAATAACCTACCCTTGTTTCATTTTTTAAAGAGCTTGACACAAGACAAAGAACTATGCTCAAGACTCCTTGTTTCATTTTTTAACGAGCTTGACACAAGACAAGGAACTATGCTCCAGAAGTTCGCATGCCCCCAACATAATGATGCAAAGCGAGGTACATGCCCCCCAAGTTTCATTGCATTCAACCAGGTGGATGGAATAGAGGTTTACTTTCAAGATTTAACTTGAAAAGGGAGTTGTTTCATTTTTTAAGGAGGTTGACACAAGAAAAGAACTATCCTCATACCTGATTCATTTTTTTAACGAGGTTGACACAGGAAAAGAACTGTCCTCAGTACACCCTATTTCATTTTTTAACGAGGTTGACACAGGAACAAAACTGTCCTCATGGCAGCCTGTTTCATTTTTTAACGAGGTTGATACATGAAAAAATATCCTTGCACAACCTGTTTCATTTTTTAATGAGGTTGATACAGGAAAAAACTATCCTCGTACAACCTGTTTCATTTTTTAACGAGGTTGATACAGGAAAAAACTATCCTCGTAAACACCTGTTTCATTTTTTAACGAGGTTGGCACAGGAAAAGGAACTATCCTCGCTACATCCAGTTTCATTTTTTAATGAGGTTGAGACGGGAACAAACTATCCTCGCACACACTGATTCATTTTTTAACGAGGTTGACACAGTAAAAGGAACTTTCCTCACAACATTGATCATGACTTTCAACTGGAAGAAAGACATGTCAATGGACACACCTTGATCATGGCTTCCAAGAGGTCTCCATCAGAAGGAAGAATAGTTCTTTGGAAGGAACATATGTCAAGGGACTCAAAAGGGATAAGAACATCGTGTTCAAGAAATCCCATAGAGTTTTCCATGTCAATTACCGGATCTAAATCAAAGGAAGATGAGCAAACAGTGAGAGGCTCACTTACATCGGTAACTGAAAACATGGGACCAGTTGCCACATAATTAACCCGTGGCGGGGTAGATACCACTTGAGAATCAGGAACATTTAGGGATGTCATATTATTGCTAGTTGAAACAAGACTAGGGAACGAAAGCTGGTCTACGGTCACAATATTTCCATTGTGAGGGAAAGACATCACGCGAAAGAGTGTCGATACTACAACTTTCATTGCATAAACATAGTCTCGCCCAAGGAGTAAATTGAAATCCAAGGGACCTCGAACTACCATAAGATCAATACAGACAGTTTTACCTTCCAAGGTAATGGAAAAATTAGGAAGGATCCCTAAAGGTTCACTAATGGTTCTGTTAAAAGCTTTCAGATTCTGTGTAATAGGCGCAAGCTGAGGGGAACCCAAAGATTTCCAAGTAGTTGAGGATAAAATACTAACAGAAGCACCTTCATCTACCTGTGTGCAATGCATGTCCCTACCACCAGCCTTGACAATGATTTGGAAAGGGATGGAGGAAGGAAGACGAGGTTCTGTCAGTCTATTCCAATCAAAGGAAAAGACCTCAGTACTTGGAGGGGGTTCTGTAGAAACAGGTGAAATGCCCCCCGACATAGAAGAATCTGATGTAACAAAAAGAACCTGAGCGGTATGAAGTTCACTCTCCAAAGGGAAAGTGTGATCGATTGAATGTGAAATTGAATCGACCACTTGATCAACTAATGGATCATCAACCTGAGTGACATGAGTTTCACTCTCCAATGGAAGAGTGTGATCGACTGTACTTGAAATTAGATCAATCACTCCGTCAGTTGACAGTAGGTTGGGAGAAAGTTTATGGTAACCAGTTGGAAATTCTTGCTGTGGAACAGTAAGGTTTTCCAACAATTTCGAGGCTTCATCCATGTGAGGGCAAATGTGAGTTTGATGATTCCCTTTGCATAACTTACAAGGAAACCTAACTTTACCCTTTTTCCCAGGAACCTGACTATCACTGGTTGATGGATCAATGGAAAGTTGATGAGATTTTTCTGACCATACTTCCAAGACCTTTCGAATACCAGGACAATTGATAAGGAAGTGGTCACCCTTACAAAGCCTGCAAGGGTATTTGGGTTTACGATGCATGTCAGAGTTTTCCTCAACACAACTAACACTTATAGTCGTGGTTGGTTGGTTGAATTCTTTCTTATCTTGCTTCTTCTTCTTCTTCTTCCCTTTCTTCTTCTTCTTAGCCACCTGGTTACTAGCATCAAGGCTTTTACCAAGCGAAGAGGAACAAATGGAGGAAGAAAAATTAGGCGAAGAAGGTAAAGGGTCAACAGAAGGTTGGTGATGTTGAGATGGTGAACTCTGTTGAGGTGAAGCATTCGGTTGAGGTGGAACAATTGGAGTATTTGGGGTCAACGAAGTTGAAAATAACCATATCGGTAATCCTATTGTAAATCCAGGTAATGACAAAGTAGCCATATAAGGCGGACCAACATTTCCAAAGTAAGGAAAAGTACTAGGATTCTCGTCAAGAGGGATTCCTTGGTTGGTAAATTCTGGAACATTTGCCATTATATTCAACTTCAGTGAATTTTATTAACAATTTTAAAACTAAAATTAACAATTCACAATTCACACCTAACAATTAAAATTCACAATTCACACCTATGGTCTCTAAAAGTAAAAACAAACAAATTAACACGCACTATCAAATCTAGGAGTCAAACCACACACAAACAGTAACTTTCCGTATCAAAAACACTAGTTGGTGATGAAATCCAATGTCGCAGAATCCAATACAGAAATGGCGGTTGGAACAGTTACCCCGACAACCTGCTTAATGAATAGACTGGCACAAGTTCCTCCACTAAACCGTCTCGAGTGAAGAGAACCCCCCAGAAAATCCAAGTGAGTCTAGTCGACGTCTGCTCCAGGTACAGTGGGATCTTCCCACCACTGTCACCTTAGGAAGAATCCTAAAGAATATGGCCACTAAGGTTACCAACTGAAACAAATATACCTGGGGGAACAGTCTACGATCCGATACACACGCAAGGGCAGAGTAGCAAGCTCAATCCCCTTGAAGGCTCCTTGACATAATCCAAGGTTTACCAACAAGTGACCCCAGGCTCCTCGACAATGGTTAATCCGAGGTTTACCGTTTTTAATACGTGAATATCTGGCGTCGTTCCCAATGAGGAAGGATTGATTCCCACACTGGTTCGGACACTATCTCGTGCTTCTCCTTTAAGAGGAGTTTTCCCAGAGCATAAATGTAACAATTGGATTTCTTCCTACCACAAGATACAGCTACTTGTTTGTTTTTACTGTCTTGGAGAGTTAATTACTCTCCTACTCCAAGACACTAGCCTAAGCTAAGTTGGTGTATCAGAGCCCTAGAAATGTAAAAATTACTAGATGAATTTTAATTAAGCGTTGTGTTATTTAGGCTGTTATTACTCAAAAGGGTAAATGGATACGAAACCAATGGTGTTATGACCCGACTCAAAACTGAATGCAATCGAATATGATAATGTAATCTTTTCAATTCGATGAATCCTAACTAAAGTAAGGAGAGAGTTTCCATTCACTTCCAACAATGCAAAAAATTGATCACTAAGAGAAAATATAACAAATTCTCTAATGCACTAATTTCATCAAGAAAAATTAATGCAAATCAATTCCAAAATAGTTTAGTTTTATTTTTTATTTTTGTGTAAATTCAAATCAAAGAAAACTGATCTAAATCTACGATTGATTTTTCAGAATGTAAACTATGCAATTGTAATCTATGCACAATTCACTTGAAAAGTATGCAAATGTAATCTATGCACATTTTTCATTAATATTCTGAAAATGAGAATTCTAATTATGCAAATGTGATCTATGCAAGAGAATTCTCAAACACAAGATGATTCAAATGTAATCTAAGAACCAATCAAGTGCAAGTCGAGAAAATTAGGTGAGAGTTCCAAAGATCAAAAAATAAAAACACTAAAAGGCGATTAACACTCATACACAATTTAGCCCCCCCCGGCGAATGAGGGGGAAATTTTTTTGCAAAAACAAAAGCAAAAAGATGCAAAATTGTGAAAGGACTGAGAGAAACCTCCAAGTAATGACCAAAGGAAAACAAGTCAAGAATTTCTCAAAAAGAGACTCAAAACACCCAATTGATAAAAGCTTAGAGCAGGAATGCCAATGAAATTAACCAAGGAAAGTTTTTGACAGGGAATAAGCAGGTCTGGGCAATGGCTAAAACCTATAAACAAATTCTAAACTGATAAAAAAGAGAAAAATTTAAAATTTTTCAAATTTTTGACAGGGTACGCAGGCAACCTGTTTACACAGGTGCGTCTACGCTCTGTGCACAAAGCAAAAGTGCGTACTAGTACGCACTGTGCTTAACTCAGAGGGTGCGTACCTCTCCCAAAACTATGAAAAATAAAAACTAACTCAAAACTAACTAAATTCACCCAATCCCACAATCATCAAGTCAAAAACTAGAACGAAATCAACGTTTCTCAAATCAAAGTATCAATCAAAAGAGAAATCAATCAAATCCATGGATCCCCAGTGGAGTCGCCATTTTGTCATGCGGAAAGAGTCAATTTTGCGGACAAAACCGACCTCCCTAGAAAACAAGGCTTTTCTAGTGACAAACAAAACAATCAAGCACTATCTTTCCCTAAATATGCATTTAAAATAAAAGCAACCAGGTGTTTAAGGCTTACCTTTAGTCCAACGCTGTTTGTAGCAGCCAAGCCTCTTCGATCCAGATGAGCTCCTCTCCTTGAAGCCTGCATACACAAACAAGAAAACGGTTACATAGCACCTGAATAACTCATATAATAAAACATATTCATCATAAAGACCAAGGAGTTTATGAAACAAATTATATATAACAACTTGTTGAGAAAAATGAACTTAATTGTATTAATTGGAAACAAAAGAAACCTTACAACCAGTGCCTTGGTGTTGTGCAGGTCCCTCCCAGGGTCCAGCAAGAGTTCTCCTCTACTTTGATCAGCTCACCCACTTCCAAATGAAGCTAAGAAAGGAATGTGATCTATCCTCTCAAGCTCTATAAGGGAGTCCTAATTTCAGCAGCATCTACCCTTAGGAATGTTCAGCTTTCAACCTCCTTTGCCTCTGGCCCAATGCTTGTATTTATAATGCTTTGGAGGAAGTTAAATAGGTCCACCATCAATGGGATAAGCCCCTCTTTCAAAGGGATAGTTCCCCACTTCATGGGATAAGTTCCTCTTTCATTGGGATGCATGAACCATCTGGAGGCGCTCAATCCACGTCAAACCATCTTCTAGAATGCTCTAGAATCGACCGCAAGTAAGTTTTTTGAAGTAAAACTTGCGCCTTTTGACTTTTACAGGGGTACGCACCCACCCCTTTACAGACAGAGTGTACAAGTACGCAGGTATTATGTACTTGAGGTGCGTGCACACAGGTAAGAGTAAGAGAAAGTGTGGAACCAGAGTTATATTGATTTTTTAAAGGCTTTCTCTCTTTTTTGGAGTTTGACATGAGGAGCAGAGGTATAAGACTTGCCAAGGAGGACAGTATGGTTATTGATGGAGCCATACTGACTGCAAATAGTCATGGTGACAAATTTTAGTGTAACAGAGTGAATGAAGGATGACCTAGAAATCCTAGAAAGCAAATCAAGCTCCAAACACAATTAAACCAAATCAAGAGACACTGGAATTAGACAAACATGTCAACCAAGAAATAGACACTAGAATCACACTGGAAAACCACTGCTAGAAGGAAAAATATTGAAATCGAGAAGAAAAACCCTAAGTTTCTTTAACCTCTAGGATCATTGCACCTGTCATAGGCAAAACAACGATAATCACGACTGTAATTAAAACATCCGTGATGTCATCGGGACTGTGAGGGAGAAAACCGCGATGGTAGAGAAATATGAGAAAAAGCCAAAAAATCTTCAAGACCAGCAAAAACTAAGAACCTTCAAGCAATCACCAGTAAGTGAAAAAAGTTGCAGACAAAAAAACAAGCCTGAAAACAAACGGTTGGTCAAACTCAACACAAAAGTAGGATGAAGGATTAAATGGAAAGGATCATAGCTTCTCCAACAGAGTCACCATTTTTTTTGTCTAGGTAAATCCTCTCTGTGGACAAAGACGATCCCTCTAGCCTAATGAGTAGGATTAGAAACTTACGTGACAATCTATTGGACACTTTCCTAAGTTACAATTGAAATGAGAGACGAAGAAGAAGGCCTACCTCGTTCTGATGCTATCACGTTGCCCTTTGTTGAAGACCTTGAATCAACTTGCATCATGGGCTCGTTCCTACTGCTCACAACGTCTATACACCTGCACAAGAGATCAAGAAACAAAAAGGCATGAAAATACAAATAGCATATTCAAAAGTAACCTACTTAACAAATCAAGGAGCATTAAGCTAAATGATACATGAACATACACATTTAGGGAAAATGAACTAGCAGTTGTATATTAATAGAATAAAGGAGGAAGCATACAACCAAGCCTTGATGTTGATAGGATCTCCTTGAATGAATGTCCAAGTCCAAGATAAGCTCTCCAAGCACTCCTTCTCCAAGCCAAATGAGTAGCATATAGGCACAATCTTAGCATAAGGGTGCAAATAGACATAGACCAACCATTTGGGAATGGGAGAGGATGAATATATAGGCAAGAAAAGGGAGTTAGGATCTCTCCAAAGATATGAGTATGCCCTTATCTCAAGGAGGTATCCCATAGGGATAAGAACAAGAGGCCAAGTTTGGAGAACTCGACCTCATCTACACCGAACAACCTCGAGCTTGCCGCCCTCGAAGTTTCTAGATCACGAAGCTTCTCATCCTCTTTGGTAAAATTTCCTTTTTTGGATCATCGTGGATATACAATTGAACAGAGCGATGCCATCGTGGTCAAGTATAATACAACAGACGACCACCACAGTTTTTAGTCTCATAAGATCAATGGTTCTCAAATTAGGGTTTTAGAGCTATTTCCTTTAGGGGAAGCTCAAGCCATTTTCATGTCAATGTCTTAGGGAGGATATGAGTTGCATATTTGAATGAGTACACTGGATGATGGTTATGTTTCGGGCACTTCGGGGTATGTCATAGGGAAGTGCAGGAGGTGTGACAAAATACTGTGTAACACATCAACAACCAATTTTCCCTCAACAAGATACTCTGACCATTTGGCTAATGAAGTCGACTCTCTCAGCTCCCCTAGGTCATACCTTATACCTATCGAGTTCTACGGCTCCCGATCTGCAGTTCCTTCCTCTATCAATGCTCCAAGTCCATACGGCCATTGAATCTTGGATATCCAATCTACTCACTAGTTGACAGTTCGTCCATCAACGCATCAACGCATCAACACATTGAGACTCATGTTGAGTTGTTCACAATTCCACTTGTGAACAACTCTCAATCTACCCAGTGCTACTCCTCAGCTACTCAAGAACTTCAACCCGCTATAGTTTTCCTACGCTGCACTGATGAATACCAACATACGACACAGAGGGTTGCCACCTATCACTGCAAGATGTCAATCTCCCATAATGAACACAGGCTAGGAGGATTGCCCATCATCTGTTGTAGAAGTCCTTCTCCACACAGAAGTCTCAAGTTCCACAAATTGCTCCTCTGGTTGATCAGACCCTTGAGCTCAACAACTGTCTCTCTTGCAACTACCCTTGTCCATCAAGGTGTTGCTCATTGGGCTCCAACTTGGACATTGTCACATTGTCCTCCAACAGAACATAAGTGCCCGATCACGTCCATAATTGGCCCACTCTCACGCTGCCCTCCAACAATCTACAAGTGACCAAGTACATGTTGTAGCATCTGCACCTAGTTAGGGCAACCCCACACTTAGGAGACCCTTACATACGATTGTCAACAAACTTCTCCACATCCGCCCTTTGCTCTGCAATATAAGAGCTATTGCACAAATCTAGGCTCCAAACTTCACTGTGAAACTGCCCACTAGTTAGGACTTCTAAGATGCCACATCAGCCCTACCTCCTTGGCTTCCACAGGCTTCATCAACTCTGTCCACACCTACATCTCTCCATAGTGGTATATGCTCCTAGTTGGAGTTCCTTCCAACCCAAGGCAACTCCAACAAATGGCTCCCAATAATCCATGATGTGGAAGGATCCAAACACTAGTCAAGCTTGACCCAGTGCTCCTCCAAACGCTGATGTTCTGACTTGCTACAATGTTGCAATTCTAGGACTAGTTAGGGCACTAACCACAGTCCCTAACCACCCAACAAATTGGCCCATAATTAGTCCTCCTTGTTGTGACTATCCTCCACGTGTACGTTGCCCTTCATGCTACTCTTTTAGGGTAGATTCATGCCCAAAACAAGGGACAGTCTCCCTAAAAGTAATGTGGCGCTTTCTAGCACCCACACTAGGGCTGCAACAACCTCTTGGAAAGACTGTACACCCTTCATATCAACTCCAGACCCCTTCCTTGTTCATCCTAGGGTTACGACATTCAAGAGTGGGGTTGTGGCCCACTTCAACAACACTTAGGATGCCTTGAGTTCATCCCTTAAGGGCTTGGTTTACCACATCAAGGGTCTTGGCCTCCAAAAATAGCTTGGACCCTATAAAAACCCTTAAACAGACCTCCTTCGAGCCTCACTATTCCTTGCCTTTGTGCTGCGTCCTTCTCTCCCTCAACCAAACTACCATTTAGAGAATACATTGCTCTTGTTGGATGATCAAATGGCTTTCCTTCACCCTTTATTTATACACAACAATGGGCTCCACGAATTAGTGAAGAGACACATCTATTGGACACATTTTACTTCAGGCCTACATGACTTGAAAACCAATAATTACTTGTCAACTTCAAAAATTCATTTCTCCACTTCTACAAGTCAGAATTCGACGATTCTCAAAGCATTGGATTCTCCTTTCCACCCTCTATCATCTCATGCCATCACATGTATAAATGTGCTTCTAGCCAAACATGATTGGGTGCAAAACCCCAGGCTTGGGTTCTAAGCCCACAAGCCTACTTGTGGTGCTCTTACCTACAACACTCAAACACTAGGGCTTGGAGTACCTCCCAAGCTACACAAAAATCAATAGGACATTGGGCTCATCATCGATTCTCCACATGTTCCCTTTGCAAGGAACCTGTTGACACTTGTTGACATGTTGCATATCATGAATTTATGTATGTTAAGACTTGGATAAATTGAACCATTTCTTCATGTATATACCTGCCTAGACAGGCAAGGAGCCTAGAATTGGTTAGGGTTTAACCACATGGGATGAATGAGATGTCATTGTTTCTTTCCATGTGTAAAAAGTATCACATATAACAATTGGTAACTCCACTCATATTATGTCCCATTGTGATTGTGATAAAAGTAAGTTTATAGGATAATATTTGATTGGGATGTTCTCCCTAAAATATTTAGAATGTCACTAAAGGAATTGTAGTTAAGGGTTCCCAAGATTAGATAATTTATTTGAAATTCCACTGCTTCACATTCTAACACTAAATATTGAACCTTGTGTCAAACAAGTGTCACTCGTTCCATGACATGACTTGTCCTTCCATGGCTAATGCATGTTAAATTTTCATGTTGATTCTTTAATGTATTTATTAAGTAGAAAATTGTCTATATACTTGAGGATGATTAGTCATATTTTTTTTTTCGAGTTTTATGAGTTTAAGGATTTGAAAACATATTTAAGAATGTGTGCATAAGATTTGTGTTATGTTGAAAATAATTATTGAAAATATTTTCTTTCAATGTAGATTTATTAAAAATAAAATATATGTGAAAGGCAATATCGATAATGAAGCTTTCTTATAAATAGTGAGAATGATATTTCATATCAAGAATGGTTTTTTCACATATCTATGATCAGTTTCACTAATTAAGAATAAATTTACGATTTTTTTTTTTTTTTTAAATTCATGGACATTTAGGTATTTAATTAACCATATAATTTTCCGTCAATCATTTTATTATGGGCATAACCAAATGTTGCAGTGACAAATTTCCATCAACACCTAAGCAACCACTGAAATAGAAGGTTTCTCTTCATAATCCAACATTTTTTTGTGCTTTTCTTGTAATAAGATCATTAGCCTGATATTTGAAGTAATGTCGACTAGACTAGTAGAATATCGCAAGAGGACCCATTATTTGGCCTGAGGAATGGTTCACTAGGCTCTAGGACCTCAACAAAGATCGATCTCATGCCTTGGTGGAAATACGAGACTGGTGGCATCATGTGGTGGAGAAAAGATAGCTAGCCAGGTGTGACACACTTGGGGCAAGGCCTATCAACATTTTGTGCTCATGCATAAGTTGTGCGCAGTGGGCTTGCCTTGTGGTGCTTGCATTGGTTTGGAAGACCTTATGTGCATGCATTCAGTATTGATCTCTGTTCATGATGATTGGGCTAGAGCTTTTTGCATTGATTTACATTATAAAATAATTATATTAAATAAAAAATGTTTTCTCTCTACAAAGATAAAATGTGTGCGAGTGATGTTGTTGGCAATTTGAAAGTCGTCAGAATCTAACACCCTTTGTGGAGCATAAATCCACGATTAACTTGATCCATTATTAAATATACACTATCTAAATCCTTAGCATGGATGAAAATGAAAGCAATCATCCTCATTAAATTTGTTGTCTCTGCACATCTATGACACTTGGTTGATTCTTAACTTTCAGCGAGAGATATTGGTCATTCATTGAATCCACTTTATCTCAATGCAATACATTCTATGCCAAGTTATGCCAGTCATACATTTTATATATCTCATTTTTTTTCAAATAATCTTTATATAATATTTATTCTATTAGAAATACAAGTTTTTATGTTTAGTGATTAGTTTTTTTAAACGATGTTTCCAAATCTTCTATTCCTTCGTTGTGAATTCTATGAAAGGTGCACTTATCACATGAGATTGTAGGATATTATATAAATAGTGAAATCTAAATGTTTATCCCACAATCCATTTACCAAGAGGTTGAGTGTGATCACTAGTTGAACCTAAAGTTCAATGATATTTTTATAAAAGTTTTATCATGTATATAAAACAACCTCCTTATGATCCTCCTAGCCTTCTATAATGAACTCTAACTAATTCTTCTTCACAATCTTAGGAAGTACATAATCCATTGTAATAAGTTCAAAAGTAACCCTGAAACTTTCATTTGAATAAGGGGCTTACACATAAGATTCACTAAGTATCATGTTCTAAGACCTTATGTGATTGAAATCTTCGTAGGAAAGAAGATGAATATTGTGAAAGTGTACTAATTGTGGTAACAGTTATGGTAATGCATTTTTTGTTCCATATTGTGTAGAGGAAACTGTCATGGGGTAATGGCGACAACAACATCACCTTTTGTTGCATGAATTTAGAAAGTGGCGTGCACGCCATCATTCATAGTAATAAAATGGAGAGACCAAATTCTCTCTTTCAAGTGCTTATGCTTCATATTTTAATAGATCTCATACTAAAAAATACACCAACAATGCTTACAACAAAAATGAGGATAAAATAATGTAGTGTGTGTGTGTGTATATATATATATTATTTTCTATTTGTTTTTGTTGTTAACATTGTTGATGTATTCTTTAATACACACACACGCACACAATGATTTAAATTGATATTAATAAAACTAGTTTTGCGTATTAAACCACTTCATGTGGATACAAATTCACACCTTTAAGATTATGGTGACATTCGTGCATGAAATCCACATAACTTTCAAATGTTAATGCCCAATAGAATGTTCCAACAATGGAAACCTCAACTAAACAATCAAACACTTCCATAGTATATCAAAATTTCAATGGCTCATCTTTAGACATGCAAGGCAAGTCGGCATAATAAATATGGACATGTACACTTACCTTTGTAGACAAATCATTTGGATTTGTGATATACTCGAAAATACCATCCATTTGAATGAATGAATTTATACCAATCTTCGCAAAATGACCATCTCTCAATAAGGGAGTCACATCTAAACATGATCCATTATAAAACCCTCACCTAGTGACTATGTTGACCCCATTCAGTACAGGTCACACCATAGTGAGCTCAAGAGACTTATGCGGCCCTCTCGAAATTGATTCATTGAAACTTGAAGATAATTAATAGAGATAATGCAAAAAAATAAAGTATAGATTCAAGTGATAACACTTTCACATTTGAAAATCTCTGCAAATGCTTCTTTCTCATTTTTCATGGTGAAGCACAATAGAAAGATCTGGGTGATCTCGCTTGATTGTCAAATTCTTTATGTGAGTTGTATTTGATCCTCAAAACCATCCCACACATACATCTACCATACCCATGCCAAAAAAAATCAACGTTGGCCCCATTCACAAGTCACACTACAGCCAGCTCAAGAGACTTCTACATCCCTCTCGAAATCGATTCATTGAAACTTGCAGATAATAGAAAGAATGTAAAAAAAATAAAGTATACAATCAATTGATAAATCATGTCATGTATTGACCATGAAAATGAGCTCGAGATCGGTTCAAATAATGAGATTCTTTTAGTTTCAAGAATAATATAATATTCTCTACTAAACGAGGCAAACCACGTGAAGGTGGAAGCTATATGGCCTTACTCTAAATATTCCCAATACCCAATTTATCTACTCTGAAATATTTGAGAGCAACATAGTAAGAATCAAACACATATAGAATTACTAGAAAAAACAAAAAATGAAGTTAAATGAAAAAGAAAAAATTAACTGAAAACATATAAACACATACTTCATACATTTCAACATTTCGATATATCATTGCTTTTCTTTTTAATCCAACTCAACATCTGTATCATCCCGCTGAAAATGACACTGAAACGCTCAACCATGTCAAAATCATAATTAATTTCATCAATATCATCATCATAATGAACAACATATCCTGCATTTGGTTCAACTTCTTCAAGTTCTTTATCTGACAACACATCATTGATATCATCTTTTGTTGGAAATAATACTGAGAGGTGGGGTGAATCAATATTATCTAATCAATTATTTTTCATTTCACAATCAGATTTGTATACGCTACTTCAGTTATGGGAAACTGCGTATTTATGCTACTGTGTCTAAAGCAACAAGCGTATATCAGTAAACTTATGATTCATTAAATGTTGATCTTTAATCAGTGCATCAGAGCTTCATTAACCATAAGAACAGTAAACAGGTGCAGTAAAATAGAACAGATCATCACACAAATGGACACAAGATATAAGGTGGAAACCCAATGTGGGTGAAAACCACCTGTTGCAATTCGTCTCTATCTTCTTTTAATAAGAAACTTCTTTTTACAATATTTCTGTACTGGTGCAGTCTTATACTAGTACGCAGACTTCTACCTGCAAAAGGCTACAACCTTCTCTCATTTTCTAGCTTCTCCTGGAAGGGAGCTACAACCCCCTTAGCTCTTGTACTAGCTGAAGTACTAGTACGTAGGTGCTGACCTACAAAAGGCTACAACCTTCTCTTTTCTTCTAGGGACCACGTTTCATAAATTTTCAGACTGGATCCATTAATACATCAATCAAACATCAAATGTATCTGCATCAACCAATCTCCTTTGCTTCAATCAAAACTAAATCAAACGATTACTTCTCTGAATGCTATAACCAGAATACATTAACAGTAACCAGAAACCAAACCTGAACCGAGAACACTGCAACAATAAACAAAAGTAGCTAAAACATATTTCATGAGACGTACACTACTTCAATATGTAGAACCAACATGCATATGCTTCTGTATTAAGGCCAACCAGCATATATGCTGTTTTGACTTACTGAACCGGCGTGTATACGTGCCTCTGCTGAGCCGAACCTGTGTACAGATCTATAAAAGATAATTTACCCTTTTCACTTATTCAGACATCAGCTATACCCAGTTTATCAGATTTATAGATCAAGTTATGCGCCAAATACAACAGATCAAAATCACACATGGATACTACTATTGAAGCCTTAAGATCTTGACCCATCAATAGAACTTATCCTTCTTCTAGTGCTAAGGTTCCTCCTTGGTTCAGATCTAGCTATGCACCATAACCCAATTCTAGATCTTACTCTTCATAAGATATTCAATGCTTGAGTGAATGCATTTGCCTAATGATCTCCTTCCCCTTTTATAGTCTTAGGCCTTACTCAATACCATGGTCCAAAACCATAGAGAATCAATACCATGGACCCAATACCTGGGTTCAATACTTTGGACAAGATACCATGGTCCAAAACCATAGGTCCAAATACCAAGGACTAAATTACCATGGACCAAAACCCAATGTACGTGCCTTTCCTTGCATGAAAGTGCGTGTATGTGTATACACACCTTTTGATCGTCGAACCTGCATGTATACGCGACTTGGTTAATAGGAACCCGCGTATATCTCTTTTTCCTTCATTTTGAGAGCCTGAACTGTGATCTGTCATCTGAGTGAGTTGCCATCAAGGACAACACCTGTGTCATAGCGCCAAAATTGTGTCATAATGCCAACAATCTCCCCCTTTGGACTTGATGGCAACCCCAAGTCACTCAAAGTCATTCTCCCCCTTTGTCATCAAGTGAAAAGGGTTATGCTCCCCCTGAGTACATGCTGAAATCTCTGCTTTGCTGTGCTGTCCATGCTCCCCCTGACTGTAGGCAAGGTATGCAAAAGGATGTTCTACAAGAAGAAACATGACTTTATACATCATAAATGACCTTCATATCACCAAAGACTCATACATACATCCATCTCCCAACCAAGTGGGGATATACCAATATTGACTCATCCACCCAACCAAGTGGGGATCCACCAAAAGTTTACACGTGATAAAACAAGAACATTACATCATCCATCCCAAGCAAAGTGGGGAAACCAACATAGGCCGTTACATGACCTTGATAGTACAAGAAATACATGACATAGAGACTAAATATCTAAGACAAGACTATGATAGTCATTAGCAACTAACATCAGCAGCATCTGTCAATCATGATCAAGACCAGCAACCATGATCTCCCTCTGCACCTGTTCCACCTGAAACAAAACAACGGTGAAAATGCACCAAGATCTTCTAAGATAATGCCAAAAATGCATTATTAGAAGTATATGCTCCCCCTAAACCTGTGCCAGATGGTCTCGGTCAGACCCATATCAGACTCTTTCATCCTGATTCTGGCCCCACTGTTTGTCTTCAAATACGTGACTATATCCATAGAAATCGACGTATGTACGTGGATACGCTTCATCAAACTTGCATACAACCACTCTTCTCTGAAACAGATAATTTCAACTGCAAGATGATGCATCAACTACTCCCAGCTGAGGTATTCAAATGTCTCCCTGGGTAGCGGTTTGGTGAATATATCAGCAACCTGTTCCTTTGAGGGAACATACTCCAATTTGACCTTTTTTTCAAGTACTTGTTCCCGGAGAAAATGATATTTGATAGGTATGTGTTTGGTCTTCGAATTCATGACTGGATTCTTTGAAATACTGATTGCACTTGTATTATCACAAAAAATGGAGATAGGTGGAGTACAAGTGATTTGAATGTCTTGTAATGTTTGCATCATCCAAAGGAGTTGTGTGCAGCAAGATGCAACAGCTTCATATTCTGCTTCAGCTGTAGATAATGCAGTTGAGCTTTGTTTCTTGCTGAACCAAGATACTAATCTAGAACCCATAAAGAATGCACCACTGATGAGCCCCGAATTGGGTAACTTATTGGGCTCATTTTGCCTAATTATCCTTCTTCAATCCTCCATTTTTCATAAATTATGCATGTTTCTCTAGCATGTTTATGTTATTTGAACAAATAAGGGTGGTCACTCTACCTAGGAGGCTAATACGTGGTCATTTCAGGTTTTTTGGACAAATTTTGGAGCAAAACCAAGCAATTATAGCCCAGGTGACAGGCAAGCTTGAGGTGAGGATTCGTAGGGAGGTTGTCTGTGGCATTAAATGGCCCTTCCTCGAAATCTTCACCCTCAACTCCGAGCTCAACAGACCACCAAAACGAGTTCTAAAGGCAGCCAAGCAGCTTTAGAAAGAGTGACTGTTCAATGCAGTTGGAACAACCGAGTCCCTTGAATCTAGGAGGGCTGCTAGCCCCCTCGTATTGTATAAATAAGAAGGCCTCAGCCTTCGTAGTTTACTTTTGGAACTGTTGGTATTTGCACTATAGTGCTGTCCTTCTTCAGCTCGTTTTTCTTAGCTACTGCTGTACACTTTCTTGTGATGATTATTTTTGAGTAATGAGAAGTAGTTTTACTTGGCATCAGATCTAAGTTCTTTATAGGAGCCTGCAGCTCTTGGGGTTGGGCCCAACCCGAGTGCTAAGGCCTCCTTTATGTATTGATTATTTGTTCTTCATGCATTTGCAAAATTATCTCTGTGAAGTAGATTAAATCTTGCTGATTAACTAGGCCACTGCTAATGGTTAGAAAGAATTTTTTATGCTCAAATTTAGTTGATAGGTTGTTAATAGGGAAAAGCTCCAAAAAAAGGGCCATCAAACATCACTGGTTTCACCTCTCCCTCAGTGGGATCAGGAGCTAGGATCAGGGACACCTTGCTGCCCACAAAAACATTGATTTTTCTTTGTCATGCAATCACTAGTGTTTGATTTTCATGTGTAGAAGTTGGTTACAAGTTTAGAATTTTGCTTGCTTAGTTGCATGAGTTAGTATACATGGTTTCATTGCAGTTCAAACTTCTGTTCATTCTTCGTACTGACAGTTAGATCAGATTAGGTCAACGTAACTAGGTTTTTGATTTTATAAGTCTTCATCGGTCCAGTTGGAAAAATGACTTGCAGAGCACCTGTACCACTCCTCTACCTGCCCATACTCCATCAAACCCATTTGCTCCATTCCTCAGCTTAGCTTCTAGCCTTACGTTTGCCATTTGCTCACATAACCCTAGTTTTTGTGCATCATTGCTTCAGTCTTCCTTGAACAAATCCAGCCATCTACCTCTATCCTCAACTCCATCCACTAAGTCCTGGTCCACCTCCAACCCTTATCCTACCTCCATACCCACTCCTTCATCTTTCTCCATCCATCCATCCTCCAAAATCCCATTTCTGAACATCCTGTAGAAAGTTACAGAACATCCTGTAGAAAATCACAGACATCCTGTAGAACCCCTGCAGACTTCCTGTAGAAGCTCACGAATGAGGTTTCCTGATATCCAAACTCTGTGAAACTCTCTGGAAGGGTGTTAGGGACCTGTTAGGCCCTCTCTGAACCTTCCCGACCTCATCCAAGCATTTCCTCTCGCCAATCCACCTCTGCACAGTCAAAACAGTCAAATCGCATGCATGATAATTCTGGCAACTTATTCAAAAATACAAAAAGATGTTATTTTTAGATGTTACTGTAGAAGTAGCTTAGATACATGTATTTACCTTCCTGGAAGTCAATGGAATCTCTTTCAGTACCTTGCATCCTCTTTCTTGCATCGGTAGGGATAGCTGGTAAAATTAGGGTTTGCTAGGGTTTACATTTCCTTTCAGCTTTCCAGTTTCTTTCTGTAAGTAGATTAGCCTTCTTTGAGTTAGCTTTCGTCCATCAGTTAAAAAGCTTCTTCTCAGAGCTCATAGAAGTTGGCTTGAGCCCCTAGCGGACTTGTGCCAGTTGACCAAGTGACAGCCGTGGCAAGAGCTAGTACTTGTGCATACAGCACCGTCGCTTCCAAGTTTGTTACGAACTACCAGGTTGATAAAAGTAAAGAAGGGAGTTCCAGGAGTTGTAGCATTATTGTTACAATACTGAGGCTCACCACTCTTTTTGGCGCCATTGCCGGGGAAGCGTCAGAGTATTTGTGATTGCTGCTTTTCTTCTATTTTCCTACTCTAACCTTCTGCTAAGTAGTTTATTTCAGTTCCATTCTGCAATTTCATTTCTGCAAAAGTAAAATAGACATTTCCTGCTTTCATAGATTAGCCTTTCAATTCCGCAATTTCAATTCTACAAGCGTAGAATAGAATTTCTATTCTGCAAGCGTAGTCTAGCATTTCATTCTAGCAATTTGATTTCAGCAAAGCAGATTAGTCTTTTCATGCTTTCATTTCAATTCCGCATTTTCATTTCTTCAGATAGATTTTAGTTAGTTGCAATTCCATCTGTTTCAGTTTTGCAGGTACAAGCAGAGAAAAAAGAAAAAGCAACCAAAAATCCTTTCATGCCTCGTAGGAACAGAGATAATACCGGAAAATTCCTAACCAACATCCCCACCACTTCACTGAGTCACCCTTCTCTCTTCTTTGGTGGCAGTGATCCAGAAGAACCTATAGGTGAACCTCCTGAGATATACGAAGATCCTATAACAGAAGAAGAGCAAGAAAACATTCCTTTTGAGACCATGGCTGACAACAGAAATGGTAGAGACGATGACGAGAGAATAGAAGGTACCTTCCCCATCCGAGAGACCAACGGGGACATGAAAATGAAGAACATATGTCCCTAAACCTTACCTCATTTCCATGGATTGACCACTGAAGACCTTGATACCTTCCTGTTTGAGTTTGCTGTCCTTTGTCGAACTTATGACTATACAGAAGATGAGCAAAAGTTGAAACTCTTTCCTTCTACCCTCAAGGATGCAACATTACGTTGGTTCATGGGGTTACCTGGAAACAGTATCACTACTTGGGCTGAGATGCAGCAAGCCTTTAACAAAAAATATCGAGATTACTGTAGGTCAAAGGAAACTAAGGGAGAAATCTTTCGAATGACCATGGGGAATGATGAGTCTTTAGAGGACTACGAGGAAAGGTTCCAACTTAGCTATAAACGGGCTAGGAGCACACTTTACCCTGAATCTATAAAGCTGGTTCTGCTCCGAGGAGTCCCTGAAGACCTCCTAGATACCCTTCACATGCTAGCTGGAGGAGACATTTACCAACTACCTTATGAGGACATAAAGACTGTGTTTAGAAACCACTCTAGGGCAGCCCGGAAAAGAGGTAGGGGGAATCCACTTTCAGCTAGTACTACCTTCTCCAAGCATGAGTTTGCTAATCAGATGGAAGACCTCAAAAGTGAGATGAGATAGACCATTGCCATGCAACTTGATACTTTCCGAATCCAACAAAAGAAAGAGGAAGCTGAGAGGGCTTTGGCCATTTTCTGTCCCAGATGTACGAGGAAGCACCCTAAGAACGAGTGTCCATTGCACTCAGTAGAGGTATGTTTCGTTTGTGAGGAGAACCACCCCACAAACCAATGCCCAACCTTGCCCGGATTCAAAGCCATGTACCAAGGGACTGAGGCACCCACTGAACCTCTCTACTTCCTCAACCAAAGGAGGCCGCATGGACCCAGACCTTACTAGCAGGGGATGCAAGGGACATCCCAAGCTTATTATAGCCCCAACCAATCTACTCACATGCCTTCTTGGGGTTCCCCTGCTCATCCTTCCTGGTTTGCACCTCCTCTGTGGTCTTATCCACCTCAATACCATACTCAACCCATTGCTCATTCGTTTCACTCACATGTCCAGCCATAGCCTCAGTGGAATGCACCTCAACCGGGGTGGAGGCCCCAATACAACTCTCCTCCTGCCATTCTGCCTCCACCACCAGCTCAACCACAACCGTTACCTCCTACTCCTCCAAGACAACTCCAGATGCCTGCTCAACCGAACCCGAACCCCAACAACCGACAGGCCCAGCAGGTATACACTGGGGAGACAACATGTCCTACCTATGCTGTGGAGATCCAAGAGATCAACCTGTGATCTAGGAAGACCCTTCCAGATCGCCAACCTCCTCCCCCAGAGGACGAGGAAGAGAAACAGGAAAGAGAACCCAAAGCCATTCCACCCTTTCCTGAGAGACTAACAGTAACCACGCAACCAAACCTAGAGGAGACTGAACTTCTGGGAGAACTGAAACAGTTGTGTGTGAAAATACCACTTCTCCAGGCCATCAAAGATGTACCGATATACAACAAATTGATTAAGGAGAAGTGTTTCAGGCACCCAGGCAGGCGAAAGAGAGATGCCTCGACTATCAATGTCATCGGACAACTGTCCGGTCTAATGTTGGGGCAAGTAATCTGTCCAAAGTACTTGGACCCTGGGAGTCCTGTAGTTGATGTCCACATCAATGGCACCATAATTCCCCATACCTTGATTGATCTAGGGGCTGCCATTAACGTGATGACCAGGGACACCATGCTTAAACTCAACCTTCAGAATTCCTTAAGGAAGACCTCGATAGTCTTGCAGTTGGCAGATCGCTCCATCGTGACTCTCGAAGGGATTGTGGAAGATGTCTTGGTCTCTATTGACTCTTGGGAGTACCCTGTGGACTTCTTGGTCCTTCAGCCAAAGGCTAAGCTTACTGGATACCCCCTCATTTTGGGAAGGCCTTGGTTAGCCACTGTGGATGCTTACATCAGTTGCCGAGCTGGAAGCATGACCATCAAGAATGGGCCTATGTCCAAGCAGCTAGTCCTATATCCTCCTGCCCAACCTTTGCTAGAACATGACTTACCACTCTGGTTGGAAGAAGGAGATGAGGATGAGGTCTACTCTGCACCATTGTGCAAAGTAGAAACCACTAGGGGAGGTCCTAAAACTGAGGATGATTTTATTGAGACTTTGATTCAAAATCCACCTCCTAGTGCACTGTCCTTAGAGGAATTAGTGGAAGATACCCAAGCCAGCACCCTAGTGGACCTCTGTGTGACTGATCTAACCTCTCCCAGAGTTAAGAATGTGGAGTTTGGTCCTGAAAGAACTTTAAAGATAACCTCTTCCCTCTCCCCTTCCCAGGAGAAGGAGCTGTGTAGCTTATTGAACAATCATTTAGATGCTTTCGCTTGGAGCTATAAGGAGATGAAAGGAGTCCATCCTTTGGTCTGTACCCATCACATCTACATTAAAGAAGATTGTAAACTGGTTAGGCAGCCTCAGAGGAGAATGAATCTAGCCCTTAAGGACATTGTCAAAGAAGAATTGCAAAAATTATTGGATGTAGGATTCATCTATCCTATCTCCGATAGTGAGTGCGTCTCGCCTCTAGTGCTGGTGCCCAAAAAGAACGGGAAGTGGAGAATCTGTGTAGGTTACTGAGAACTTAACAAAGCCACCAAGAAAGATGATTTCCCTTTGCCTTTCATAGATCAGGTGTTGGATGGACTGGGAGGGAAGAAGTTCTTCTCTTTCCTAGATGCGTTCAACGGGTATAACCAGATCCAAATAAGCCCGGAAGACCAGGACAGAACCACCTTCACCTGTCCTTGGGGTACCTTTGCCTACCGAGTCCTTCCCTTTGGGCTATGCAATGCTCCTGCTACTTTCCAGAGAGCAGTATTAAGCATCTTTTCTGAGTTGGTCCATGATTCGGTAGAAATCTATATGGATGACTTTAATCCTTATGGGTCCAACTTCCAAGAAGCATTATCCAATCTGGAAAAGTTCTAACCAAGTGCATTGAGATGAACCTGTCCCTCAGTCCTGAAAAATGTGAATTCCTGATGACTGAAGGGACCGTGCTAGGTCATACCATTTCTCGGCAAGGATTACAGGTGGACCCTAATAAATATGCTATCATCCAAAAGGTCCCACCTGCTCAAAAGGTAAGAGATGTTCGGAGTTTCCTAGGCTTAATAGGATATTATCAAAGATTCATTAAAGACTTCAGTAAGCTAGCCTCGCCTTTGTTTGGACTCTTAGGGAAAGATGTTGAGTTTAAATGGACTGACAACTGTTAAGGGGCACTGGATGAGTTGAAAGATAAGCTGGTGTCCGCCCTGATCTTGAGAGGTCCAAACTGGGCCCTACCTTTCCACATCCACATTGATGCCTCGAACAAATCCATAGGGGCAGCCTTAGGACAAGTTGAGGAGAAACTTCCATATGCCATATACTTCGTCAGCAAAAACCTGTCCAAGGTGTTAGCGCTTGAAATTTCACCTCAGGCTGAGAAAGGCAAACTCCAAGGCAACATCAAACCACTTAGCCTCGTAGCTAGCCCTACGGGGCGGGAGAGGGCTCTCTCCGGTATATCTCAGCAAAGATCTTCTAAGGGCGGAGATAACCAATAAAGAACACTAATTTTAGGCTAGTAAACTGATAAAAGGTTTGATTTGAGATTTTTGGGATTTTGGTGGAAAATCGGGGAAAGGCAATTTTGGGTGCGGGGATTGGACACAGTTTTTGCAGGGGGTTCTTTAGGGCAAGGTAGGAGACTGTATTGATGCCTTTGAAAGAGTCAGATGGGAAAGAATGACTGGTGAGGAGCTAAGGAGAGCAAGTAAACACCTTGAGTTCTCCTTAAACAGATGAAAACATTGATATTAAGCAAACTTAAAAGCAGAGCATGGCAATCATGAATTCTACTTTAACACTTCATTTGCCTAATTTGCAGAAGGAAAAGTAAGAAGATGAATCACATAGAAAACTGACAAGTACAAAGAGAAACACACCATCAATACATGTAACCACACGAATCCCAAAAAGGACTGCAAAACCCTGTTCTTTCTTCCTTTGCCAAAATTGTAGAGATACAATGAGTAATACAATAGAAGCTTTCTCCCTCAAGAGTCCAACCATGAAAATGACCAAGAAAGTACATAATATAGGAAATCTAACATATTTCCTTGCCTCTAGGGGTCGAGCTCACTATCCTAGGAGCTGTTTCAACCAATTCTAAACTGAGCACTGAAAACTAGGCAGTCAAAACAACTTGCTTCTATAAGCTAGGAAACCAATTCATTCATTAAATTTTTGCCTATCTCATGAATGAATCTTCTAGAAGAGATAAATGAGTGTCAAAATATCATAAAATTACATCATTTACAACAAGGAGGATCAAAATCCACTCCAAAAAGTCAAATCCAGTCAAAACTGAGTTTTGTTGAGCTGTAGGTGCATTTCTGTGAAAATTGCCCAACGCGTAGCGCCCTGATTCTGAACGCGTAGCGCGCATTTGGAGCAACTTTTGAGTCACTTCTAGGTGTCCAAATGAGGCAAAAGTGGGCTTGTTGGAAATTTCTGGATGTCTACTTTCCCGCCCAAGTGGAATTTCTGAATGTGGTGTCCATTTGCCCCTCCAAAATTGCAATCTCCCAAGACTGCTTCCTGTGTGTCAAATTTTTTTTTTGCTTGTTTTTTGACCTTCTGGAGGCTCAAAACTTGATGAAATCTCTTGGTAATTGCTGAGCAGGTGTATTTTTGCATGAAAAATCCAAAAATACTGAGTTTTCCTGAAATGGAGTTGCCCATCTAAAGGGTCGTGCGCGGCGCGCTACGCATTGAGGACAAAAACCTGTGTTTGGCACAAAAAATTCACAATTGACAAAATTTTCTCCAAATTTCTTGAAATTTGGGCTGGGAGTCCCCAATCAAGTACCATGCTCATTCAAAGAGGCTTTGGCCAAAATTTGGAGTGGATCGGGCCTTTTCCGTCGTTTTAGTGCCTTGGCCAACCTCCTTGGATCTAGCGATTGTATTTTTGACATTTCTCTAAAACCATGACACTTGTGTAAAAAGTGAAGGTGGTTTTTCTTCCTTGGCATGTTGTGGACAAAAACCTCTCTCATTTTTCCAAAATTCATCTTTGATTTCTCTGAAACATCTTTTGAGTGAAACTTATCCCGATGTGTGAAACAAGGAATTTTGTCGAAATGAAGCGAAATGAAGGGGATAAGAGGCTTCTAAATTCTTGGGGAAATTTTTGGAAGTAGGGAGGGATGTTAGGAAGTAGGGGAAAGTGGAATCATGGAGATCGAGTGAGGGGAAGGGGTCCAAAAGGGCAAAACACTGTCCCAACCTAGAAAATTGCCAGGTTGTAGCAAGAAACTAGGGTTTGTGCGAAAATGAGGAATTTGGCGGATATAAGGGATGGGAAGCATTTAATAAGGTACTTTAAGGATAGGGGAAGGTGTATGAACATCTGGATACAAGTTTTGCCGATGATTTGACCGTCCAAGAGAAATTGCCTTCAAAACCCTAGGAGAGGGAAATGACCTT
The DNA here is from genome assembly GCA_031772625.1 of Pinus tabuliformis. Lineage (NCBI taxonomy): Eukaryota > Viridiplantae > Streptophyta > Pinopsida > Pinales > Pinaceae > Pinus > Pinus tabuliformis. Next base: position 780,274,323 of record CM062820.1, on the reverse strand, counting down.
ACCTAGGAGCAACTGAAGCATGGATAAGCTGTAAAATGACCCTATGGAACTTGAAATGATGATGAAAACCCTCTGAATGATGATAGGCTCAGCTGAATAGTGACATAGATTGGCATTTGGGCAACTTTGAAAAGAGTGAGAGCAAACCCTAGACCTAATGCCTAGTGACCAAATTTTGCTTGAAGACTCACTGAAATGACAAAATTTGACCTTGACACTCTGAGACCACTTTGTAAGAGCATATTTGATCACTGGAGGAAGGCTGGAAAGGCTGACACTAACATTGGCTCCAATGGGGATGGTAGCTCCTTGGAGGTGCCAAGAACGACAGATCTTTGGGAGAGCAGACCAGCGCCTTCGTCCATTGGGCTATGGAGTCCATTATTTCGGCAAACGACATAAGACTTTGACTCATTTATTGACTGAAACCTGACTCAAGCCGACACAATTATGAAACCTACATGATTGAAAACTGACTCATAAATGACTCATGATTGACTTAACGAAAACAAGAACTTACAAATCTTATTGAAGGGCAGCAGTCCATCAAGAGTTGAAATCATGATGACAACCACCTGTGTTTCTTACAAGACAATATACCATCAAACTATATCAAAATGCCAATGCAACCAATCAAGCAGATGCCTTCTTGATTGGTTCTCCTGATCAGATCTTCTGGTCAAATATGAATACTGGTAACTGGGCATCGAAAAATATAGTTGACCATATTCTCTTTCATCACTGAATACTGCAATAATCACCTTCACTATTGACTGCAACAGGGCTGCCATTGGATCTTGAAAAACATGAAGTTTTTCCACTGCCACCTCCTGCTGAAAGAACAAGGTGTCTTTTGCTTCAAATTCTGATCTGCCTTCATCATGTGCTTCAGTAAAAGTATGCTCATAAGCTTCAAAAAACTCCGAACAAATGGATGAGCAGATCTCTTCTTGGAAAAACATTTCAGCACATGAAACATATGAAGAATCTGAAAGGTAATCCTGTATGCTCTGATCTTCTGTAGTCTGACAATATGATAGGTCATCTTCAAATGATATGACAGCTGGAGTATCATCTTTGTGAAGGAAAACATTATCTATTTGCTGATCTACAAGACAGTCATCTTTTTCAACAAAGGAAGAAGTTTTCCCAACACTTCCCTGACTATGTGTGCACTGCAAATCTGCTGTAGCTTGGACTGTAACAAGACCTTTCAAGAGCTGATCTATCTCCTTTTCAGACAAAGGAGACAATGCCTTTTGTTTTCTTCTGCTTAAACAGTAATTATCTCCATATGACAGGGCACTCAGACTATCATTTATTACTGAGTTATTGAAAGGAGATTCATCACTTACTTGCACAAAGATCTCACCTTGCTGTTCATGAACTGACTGGATTGCTTCTTCATGAAGGCTGTGTTCTAATGATGGACTAACAGTATGAATTACTGTGTCTTCTGCATTCCAAATGATTTCAATAGAACCTGGAGTAGCTGACTGGACATTATCACAATCTACAATCAACACTGGACTTACTTGCATGCTGCTGTCTTCTGTGGGCAGATCTGAAACAAGCTCTTCTCTTTCATCATTTTCAGCCATATGGCCATCTTCAACCTGCTGATCTTGATTCTGCTGCAAAATTTCCTGATCATCTTGATGGGTATCCACTAGGTTCTCTTCATGTTGCTGAAATGGATTCTCATACAGAGCCTCCATAATCTCAACGTCCATAAAATTATCATCTTCATAATATTTCTCAAGGCTTTTAATAAAAGTTGAAGCATGTTTGCAACAATCATGAACTAAATTTAATGATGGATAAGATGCTTGATATCTTTCAATGAACAAGGAATGAAAATCCTTTAAACAGTAAATACAAGCAGGCGGCAAACTTTCATACCATGATTGGGCTTTACCTTCCAGAGTGGCCAAGAATATCTTCATCAAGCAATCTTCAGGAAAATCAACCTTCAACTTGCGAATATGCATGTGAAATCTAACCAGATGTAGAGCAGCATCCTTCCTACCATCATCTTTAAATGTAGGCAAATTCCTTGACCAATCTACCTTCAGAATTTTATTCGGAAAACCTGGAATGTGATCTCGGCTCAAGGGAGCATATCTTCTTGTGATTTGGTCCATCTTGAAAATCTCACAGTGAAGTCACCATGAAGCATTGATCTCTGGAGTTTTCAGTGAAGGAGTTGCTAGTGAATGATTTCAGCCTTGTCAGTGTCTGATCGTTGTCCACCATCAACAATCAGATCTGAACTTGATACATGTACTGGGGTGAAATGCAAATGAAGTGCTGTATTCACGAGCTCACGGAGATGGACTGAAGCAGCATTTATCTACTTCCGCTTATGCAAAGCAAAAGCGTTTCGAAGGCTACCTGGCATAACTTCAGGCTCCGTCTAAGACTTATGAGACAAACACATCAACCCACAAACAAGTTTTTTCTTCCCAGTATGGTCGCCAGTATGTTAGCGCTTGAAATTTCACCTCAGGCTGAGAAAGGCAAACTCCAAGGCAACATGAAACCACTTAGCCTCGTAGCTAGCCCTACGGGGCAGGAGAGGGCTTTCTCCGGTATATCTCAGCAAAGATCTTCTAAGGGTGGAGATAACCAATAAAGAACACTGATTTTAGGCTAGTAAACTGATAAAAGGTTTGATTTGAGATTTTTGGGATTTTGGTGGAAAATCGGGGAAAGGCAATTTTGGGTGCGGGGATTGGACACAGTTTTTGCAGGGGGTTCTTTGGGGCAAGGTAGGAGACTGTATTGATGCCTTTGAAAGAGTTAGATGGGCAAGAATGACTGGTGAGGAGCTAAGGAGAGCAAGTAAACACCTTGAGTTCTCCTTAAACAGATGAAAACATTGATATTAAGCAAACTTAAAAGCAAAGCATGGCAATCATGAATTCTACTTTAACACTTCATTTGCCTAATTTGCAGAAGGAAAAGTAAGAAGATGAATCACATAGAAAACTGACAAGTACAAAGAGAAACACACCATCAATACATGTAACCACAGGAATCCCAAAAAGGACTGCAAAGCCCTGGTCTTTCTTCCTTTGCCAAAATTGCAGAGATACAATGAGTAATACAATAAAAGCTTTCTCCCTCAAGAGTCCAACCATGAAAATGACCAAGAAAGTACATAATATAGGCAATCTAACATCTTTCCTTGCCTCTAGGGGTCGAGCTCACTATCCTAGGAGCTGTTTCAACCATTTATAAACTGAGCACTGAAAACTAGGCAGTCAAAACAACTTGCCTTTATAAGCTAGGAAACCAATTCATTCATTAAATTTTTGCCTATCTCATGAATGAATCTTCAAGAAGAGATAAATGAGTGTCAAAATATCATAAAATTACATCATTTACAACAAGGAGGATCAAAATCCACTCCAAAAAGTCAAATCCAGTCAAAACTGCGTTTTGCTGAGCTGTAGGTGCATTTCTGTGAAAATTGCCCAACGCGTAGCGCCCTGATTCTGAACGCGTAGCGCGCCTTTGGAGCAACTTTTGAGGCACTTCCAGCTGTCCAAATGAGACAAAAGTGGGCTTTTTGGAAAGTTCTAGATGTCTACTTTCCAGCCCAAGTGGAATTTCTGAATTTGGTGTCCATTTGCCCCTCCAAAATTGCAATCTCCCAAGACTGCTTCCTGTGTGTCAAAAAAGTGGCAGAAAGTCATTTTTTGCTTGTTTTTTGACCTTCTGGAGGCTCAAAACTTGATGAAATCTCTTGGTAATTGCTGAGCATGTGTATTTTTGCATGAAAAATCCAAGAATGCTGAGTTTTCCGTAAATGGAGTTGCCCATCTAAAGGGTCGCGCGCGGCGCGCTACGCGTTGAGGGCAAAAACCTGTGTTTGGCACAAAAAATTCACAATTGACAAACTTTTCTCCAAATTTCTTGAAATTTGGGCTGGGAGTCCCCAATCAAGTACCATGCTCATTCAAAGAGGCTTTGGCCAAAATTTGGAGTGGATCGGGCCTTTTCCGTCATTTTAGTGCCTTGGCCAACCTCCTGGGATCTGGCGATTGTATTTTTGACATTTCTCTAAAACCATGACACCTGTGTAAAAAGTGAAGGAGGTTTTTCTTCCTTGGCATGTTGTGGACAGAAACCTCTCTCAGTTTTCCAAAATCCATATTTGATTTCTCTGAAACATCTTTTGAGTGAAACTTATCCCGATGTGTGAAACAAGGAATTTTGTCGAAATGAAGCGAAATGAAGGGGATAAGAGGCTTCTAAATTCTTGGGGAAATTTTTGGAAGTAGGGAGGGATGTTAGGAAGTAGGGGAAAGTGGAATCGTGGAGATCGAGTGAGGGGAAGGGGTCCAAAAGGGCAAAACACAGGCCCAACCTAGAAAATTGCCAGGTTGTAGCAAGAAACTAGGGTTTGTGCGAAAATGAGGAATTTGGCGGATCTAAGGGATGGGAAGCATTTAATAAGGTACTTTAAGGATAGGGGAAGGTGTATGAACATCTGGATACAAGTTTTGCCGATGATTTGACCGTCCAAGAGAAATTGCCTTCAAAACCCTAAGAGAGGGAAATGACCTTACCTAGGAGCAACTGAAGCATGGATAAGCTGTAAAATGACCCTATGGAACTTGACATGATGATGACAACCCTCTGAATGATGATAGGCTCAGCTGAATAGTGACATAGATTGGCATTTGGGCAACTTTGAAAAGAGTGAGAGCAAACCCTAGACCTAATGCCTAGTGACCAAATTTTGCTTGAAGACTCCTGAAATGACAAAATTTGACCTTGACACTCTGAGACCACTTTGTAAGAGCATATTTGATCACTGGAGGAAGGCTGGAAAGGCTGACACTAACATTGGCTCCAATGGGGATGGTAGCTCCTTGGAGGTGCCAAGAACGACAGATCTTTGGGAGAGCAGACCAGCGCCTTCGTCCATTGGGCTATGGAGTCCATTATTTCGGCAAACGACACAAGACTTTGACTCATTTATTGATTGCAACCTGACTCAAGCCGACACAATTATGAAACCTACATGATTGAAAACTGACTCATAAAGGACTCATGATTGACTTAACGAAAACAAGAACTTACAAAGCTTATTGAAGGGCAGCAGTCCATCAAGAGTTGAAATCATGATGACAACCACCTGTGTTTCTTACAAGACAATATACCATCAAACTATATCAAAATGCCAATGCAACCAATCAAGCAGATGCCTTCTTGATTGGTTCTCCTGATCAGATCTTCTGGTCAAATATGAATACTGGTAACTGGGCATCGAAAAATATAGTTGACCATATTCTCTTTCATCACTGAATACTGCAATAATCACCTTCACTGTTGACTGCAACAGGGCTGCCATTGGATCTTGAAAAACATGAAGTTTTGCCACTGCCACCTCCTGCTGAAAGAACAAGGTGTCTTTTGCTTCAAATTCTGATCTGCCTTCATCATGTGCTTCAGTAAAAGTATGCTCATAAGCTTCAAAAAACTCCAAACAAATGGATGAGCAGATCTCTTCTTGGAAAAACATTTCAGCACATGAAACATATGAAGAATCTGAAAGGTAATCCTGTATGCTCTGATCTTCTGTAGTCTGACAATATGGTAGGTCATCTTCAAATGATATGACAGCTGGAGTATCATCTTTGTGAAGGAAAACATTATCTATTTGCTGATCTACAAGACAGTCATCTTTTTCAACAGAGGAAGAAGTTTTCCCAACACTTCCCTGACTATGTGTGCACTGCAAATCTGCTATAGCTTGGACTGTAACAAGACCTTTCAAGAGCTGATCTATCTCCTCTTCAGACAAAGGAGACAATGCCTTTTGTTTTCTTCTGCTTAAACAGTAATTATCTCCATTTGACAGGGCACTCAGACTATCATTTATTACTGAGTTATTGAAAGGAGATTCATCACTTACTTGCACAAAGATCTCACCTTGCTGTTCATGAACTGACTGGATTGCTTCTTCATGAAGGCTGTGTTCTAATGATGGACTAACAGTATGAATTACCGTGTCTTCTGCATTCCAAATGATTTCAACAGAACCTGGAGTAGCTGACTGGACATTATCACAATCTACAATCAACATTGGACTTACTTGCATGCTGCTGTCTTCTGTGGGCAGATCTGAAACAAGCTCTTCTCTTTCATCATTTTCAGCCATATGGCCATCTTCAACCTGCTGATCTTGATTTTGCTGCAAAATTTCCTGATCATCTTGATGGGTATCCACTAGGTTCTCTTCATGTTTCTGAAATGGATTCTCATACAGAGCCTCCATAATCTCAACGTCCATAAAATTATCATCTTCATAATATTTCTCAAGGCTTTCAATAAAATTTGAAGCATGTTTGCAACAGTCATGAACTAAATTTAATGATGGATAAGATGCTTGATATCTTTCAATGAACAAGGCATGAAAATCCTCTAAACAGTAAATACAAGCAGGCGGCAAACTTTCATACCATGATTGGGCTTTACCTTCCAGAGTGGCCAAGAATATCTTCATCAAGCAATCTTCAGGAAAATCAACCTTCAACTTGCGAATATGCATGTGAAATCTAACCAGATGTAGAGCAACATCCTTCCTACCATCATCTTTAAATGTAGGCAAATTCCTTGACCAATCTACCTTCGGAATTTTATTTGGAAAACCTGGAATGTGATCTCGGCTCAAGGGAGGATATCTTCTTGTGATTTGGTCCATCTTGAAAATCTCACAGTGAAGTCACCATGAAGCATTGATCTCTGGAGTTTTCAGTGAAGGAGTTGCTAGTGAATGATTTCAGCCTTGTCAGTGTCTGATCGTTGTCCAACATCAAGAATCAGATCTGAACTTGATACATGTACTGGGGTGAAATGCAAATGAAGTGCTGTATTCACGAGCTCACGGAGATGGACTGAAGCAGCATTTATCTACTTCCGCTTATGCAAAGCAAAAGCGTTTCGAAGGCTACCTGGCATAACTTCAGGCTCCGTCTAAGACTTATGAGACAAACACATCAACCCACAAACAAGTTTTTTCTTCCCAGTATGGTCGCCAGTATGTTAGCGCTTGAAATTTCACCTCAGGCTGAGAAAGGCAAACTCCAAGGCAACATCAAACCACTTAGCCTCGTAGATAGCCCTACGGGGCAGGAGAGGGCTCTCTCCGGTATATCTCAGCAAAGATCTTCTAAGGGCGGAGATAACCAATAAAGAACACTGATTTTAGGCTAGTAAACTGATAAAAGGTTTGATTTGAGATTTTTGGGATTTTGGTGGAAAATCGGGGAAAGGCAATTTTGGGTGCGGGGATTGGACACAGTTTTTGCAGGGGGTTCTTTGGGGCAAGGTAGGAGACTGTATTGATGCCTTTGAAAGAGTCAGATGGGCAAGAATGACTGGTGAGGAGCTAAGGAGAGCAAGTAAACACCTTGAGTTCTCCTTAAACAGATGAAAACATTGATATTAAGCAAACTTAAAAGCAGAGCATGGCAATCATGAATTCTACTTTAACACTTCATTTGCCTAATTTGAAGAAGGAAAAGTAAGAAGATGAATCACATAGAAAATTGACAAGTACAAAGAGAAACACACAATCAATACATGTAACCACAGGAATCCCAAAAAGGACTGCAAAACCTTGGTCTTTCTTCCTTTGCCAAAATTGGAGAGATACAATGAGTAATACAATAGAAGCTTTCTCCATCAAGAGTCCAACCATGAAAATGACCAAGAAAGTACATAATATAGGCAATATAACATCTTTCCTTGCCTCTAGGAGTTGATCTCACTATCCTAGGAGCTGTTTCAACCAATTCTAAACTGAGCACTGAAAACTAGGCAGTCAAAACAACTTGCCTCTATAAGCTAGGAAACCAATTCATTCATTAAATTTTTGCCTATCTCATGAATGAATCTTCTAGAAGAGATAAATGAGTGTAAAAATATCATAAAATTACATCATTTACAACAAGGAGGATCAAAATCCACTCCAAAAAGTCAAATCCAGTCAAAACTGCGTTTTGCTGAGCTGTAGGTGCATTTCTGTGAAAATTGCCCAACGCGTAGCGCCCTGATTCTGAACGCGTAGCTCGCCTTTGGAGCAACTTTTGAGGCACTTACAGGTGTCCAAATGAGACAAAAGTGGGCTTGTTGGAAAGGTATGGATGCCTAATTTCCAGCCCAGGTGGAATTTCTGAATTTGGTGTCCATTTGCCCCTCCAACATTGCAATCTCCCAAGACTGCTTCCTGTGTGTCAAAAAAGTGGCAGAAAGTCATTTTTTGCTTGTTTTTTGACCTTCTGGAGGCTCAAAACTTGATGAAATCTCTTGGTAATTGTTGAGCAGGTGTATTTTTGCATGAAAAATCCAAAAATGCTGAGTTTTCCTGAAATGGAGTTGCCCATCTAAAGGGTCGCGCGCGGCGCGCTAGAGGGCAAAAACCTGTGTTTGGCACAAAAAATTCACAATTGACAAAATTTTCTCCAAATTTCTTGAAATTTGGACTGGGAGTCCCCAATCAAGTACCATGCTCAGTCAAAGAGGCTTTGGCCAAAATTTGGAGTGGATCGGGCCTTTTCCGTCGTTTTAGTGCCTTGGCCAACCTCCTTGGATCTGGCGATTGTATTTTTGACGTTTCTCTAAAACCATGACACCTGTGTAAAAAGTGAAGGAGGTTTTTCTTCCTTGGCATGGTTTGGACAAAAACCTCTCTCAGTTTTCCAAAATTCATCTTTGATTTCTCTGAAACATCTTTTGAGTGAAACTTATCCCGATGTGTGAAACAAGGAATTTTGTCGAAATGAAGCGAAATGAAGGGGATAAGAGGCTTCTAAATTCTTGGTGAAATTTTTGGAAGTAGGGAGGGATGTTAGGAAGCAGGGGAAAGTGGAATCGTGGAGATCGAGTGAGGGGAAGGGGTCCAAAAGGGCAAAACACAGGCCCAACCTAGAAAATTGCCAGGTTGTAGCAAGAAACTAGGGTTTGTGCGAAAATGAGGAATTTGGCGGATCTAAGGGATGGGAAGCATTTAATAAGGTACTTTAAGGATAGGGGAAGGTGGATGAAAATCTGGATACAAGTTTTGCCAATGATTTGACCGTCCAAGAGAAATTGCCTTCAAAACCCTAGGAGAAGGAAATGACCTTACCTAGGCGCAACTGAAGCATGGATAAGTTGTAAAATGACCCTATGGAACTTGACATGATGATGAAAACCCTCTGAATGATGATAGGCTCAGCTGAATAGTGACATAGATTGGCATTTGGGCAACTTTGAAAAGAGTGAGAGCAAACCCTAGACCTAATGCCTAGTGACCAAATTTTGCTTGAAGACTCACTGAAATGACAAAATTTGACCTTGACACTCTGAGACCACTTTGTAAGAGCATATTTGATCACTGGAGGAAGGCTGGAAAGACTGACACTAACACAAGGCAAAAATGAACTATACTGTAACCGAGAAAGAGTTCCTGGCTGTAGTCCATTCCCTAAACAAGTTCAAACACTACATCACTGGTTATCAAACATTTGTACACACTGATCATGCTGCGATTAGATATTTAATTAATAAGCCTGATGTCAATGCTCGTATCATTAGATGGTTACTTTTGTTGCAACAATTTGATTTGACGATTGTTGACAAGCCAGATAAGGAAAATGTTGTTGCTGACTTCTTGTCTAGATTGGACTTGCCTGCAGGTGAAGAAGGGACAGTATGACTAGATGCCAGATGAACATCTGTATTCCATCTCAGTGCTCTCTCCATGGTTTGCTGATATATCAAATTACTTGGTCTTAGCACAGTTCCCTCCGCATCTATCCTCAAAGGAGAAGAGCATAATTGTAAGGAAGAGTACCCCGTTCACTTGGATCGGGGGCAACCTGTTTAAAATTGGCCCAGATCAGATCTTGAAACGTTGTGTTAGGGAGGAGGAAGTCTTCGACATTCTCCTAACCTGTCATGATGAACCTTATGGAGGCCACTTTGCAGCCAAAAGGACTGCCTTCAAAATTTTACAGGCAGGCTACAATTGGCCTACTCTTCATCAAGATGTCAGAAGATACATCAACCAGTGTGACGATGTCAGAGGATGGGAAAACTGACTCCAAGGGATGAAATGACTCTCCAACCTCAAGTGACCTTCGAGCCATTTGAGAAGTGGGGCATGGATTTTGTGGGTCCTATCAACCCTCCTTCAAAGCAACGGTCTTATATCATTGTGTGCACCGACTATCTGACCAAGTGGGCAGAAATGAAGGAAATCAAAGCAGTAACAGAAGAAAAGGTGGCTGAGTTTCTGAGGGAAAATATCTTCTACAAGTATGGCTACCCAAGAGAGTTAGTCACAGATCAAGGAAGCCAGTTCACCTCCAACCTGATTGAAGATTTGCTCGCTCATCACAAGATCAAGCACAAGACTTCCACCCCCTATCATCCTCAAGCAAATGGGCAGGTAGAGGTCACTAATAGAGCATTGGAAGGGATTTTGACTAAATTTGTGAGCGGCAGCAGAAAGGATTGGGCAGATCGCTTGGTTGAGGCCACCTGGGCCTATAACACCACTTCGGAGACCACAACCGGTTTCACACCTTATGAGCTGGTCTACGGGAAGAAAGCTTTACTGTCCATAGAGTTCGAGTACAATACATTAAGGGTGGCAGCTCAGCTGGACCTAGATTTTAGCCATGCTCAACGTGAAAGATTATTGCAGCTGAATGGATTAGATGAACAAAGAATGTAGGCCCTCCTCTACTCAGAAGTAGTTCAGCTCCAGAGGAAGATATGGCATGACCGACACCTTAATGAAAAACAATTCCAACCGGGAGATTGGGCGCTGCTGTATGACTCAAGATACAAGGATTTCAAAGGAAAGTTGAGGACAAGATGGTTAGGACCGTATACAGTGGAGAAATGCAATGAAAATGGTTCAGTCCTTATCAGGACCATTGATGAAGAAGCCATCCCCATGCTTGTCAATGGGCATCGATTGAAAATCTACAAGAAACCCCTTTCAAGGCAGGAGTTCATTGAAACTGTGGAAAAATCAGTGCTGGTAATAGAGCAGGGTTCTGCCTCTGTTCCGACCACACCTTGATCATCAAAAAAAAAAAGGGAATAAAAAGATCCCTGGATGAAAACCTCTCTGAGGCGGCCAGGGCAGGCAGTGAGAGTGAAAACCTCAGGGAGGCGCCCCTGCTGTCTCTTAGAAAATAGAGAATTTGAATAAAAAGATCCTTGGGTGAAAACCTCTCTGAGGCGCCCAGGGTAGATAGTGGGAGTGAAAACCTCATGAAGGCGCCCTTGCTGTCTTTCAAAAAAAAAAAAAAAAGAAGAAGAAGAAAAGAAAAAAGAAAAAGAGGAAAGAAAAAAGAAAAGAAACAGGTTTGATCTCTGAAAATTATTGCAGGTTGCAGGGAATACAATGTAGATAAAGAAGGTCGTGAAAAACAAGGACAGGGGCCCGTACCAAGCTACCAAACATCCTCACAGACACTCCCTACATGGCCACTCACTTTTTCCAGTGTTTGGACACATTCGGGTCAAGATTCAACCTCCTACAAGAAGTTTCAAGGCTTTCTATAGGAAGTTCTGCATTTCTACATGAAACATCCTGTAGAACCTTTGGGCAGGCCAAAATTGATTCTGAAGAGGGATTTAAAGCTTGAAATCTGTTGATGAGGCATGCATCCACCCCTTTTTCCCATTCATCACCCGTTTCATCTCTTTTCACCACCATTACCACAATTTGGTCCTATATCCCTGCACAGTCATGCAAAAAGTCATGTTTTCCTGAATTGCAATTTTTTTCTCAAGGGACAAATCAAGTACATGAAGGCCTACACACTCTACTTGTTAAAGCTTCATCAGGACCCTTCAATCGTGAATGCAACCCTGCTCATTTCAGCATGCAGCCCAGGAGGAGAAGCAGCTACAGGTGTCCTATAGGAATCCTGTAGCAGCTGATCCGCCTGGAATACACACTATGGAGTCAGTAGCAGTTGAAATCAGCGCAGGAGGCATGTAACCAGCTCTGCTTGAACGTGGACACCTCCTCGACAACTGAGAAAAGGCAGAGCTGTGCATGCAACTTTCACCACCAGTGGATCGAATTCCGGAGCCTGCATGCAGCATCAGCCAATGAACGAAGGAATTCCAGCACCTGTGCACGAAGTAGCAATGAGCAGAGCCATCGTTCCATGTCCGAAAACCTGCAAAGCACATCCACGACCACATAGGTAAGTGCCTAACCTTATTTCATCAAATTGCATGAACTATACTATGAAACTTGCGTGTCTGTGAATGTGCAAATTGAACAAATTTGGTGGCCAGTCAACTGGCCACCCACAGTCAGTCAAAATGGCCTCGTGGGATCCAAACGAGCTCGGTTACACTCAAATCTGCCAAAGGGCCATGAAGTCGACACGTGGGAAGTGTCCAGTCGAGGAAAATCGGTTGATTTGCAGTGAAATCGGCGGATGGGCAGTGATGACGGCGGATGATGGCAGAGATAGAAAGATGGCAGTCAGAGACACGCCGGAGAATGATGGCTGTGACGTTGGCCAATGGATCGGCCTAGACACATCACCCCCATGCCATGAATTGTGCCGTAATTCAAAATTCTTCAGCCATAGCACTCACATTAACCACTGCCATTTACTATTGCAACCGGTTTAGCAACGTACACGTCTTCCTCCTCTGCAGTTCGTTAACCCGAGCTTCTCGGCCCATTTCAAACTCCTCCCACGTCCCAAGCTTGCTCAGAAGCGCCGTGACATCCTCCAGTAGCCAACAAAGCTCTCTACAGGAAGCACAGCACAGCCTCACGGAGCAGAGAAATCCGGATCTTCTGCGTCGGAATTGGAGCTTCGAAGAGAGGTAGGCTCAAAAAACGCCATACCCATGCATGAAATTTCAAAAGGTGGTAAATTAAACTGTTTGGAGTAGGGAAAGTTAAAACAAGTCTGCCTGTGGGTCAAGAATTATTGTTTTCCTGGGTGATACATAGAGTTTTTTCAGTTGGTTCAGTGTTACATTCTCCTCCACGGTGCCTGTTAACGAATCCCTTCTGTAGAAACGATAAACCTCCGTAAGGACTGATCTATGCATAAAAAAATTGTGACTTGTATATGGTGGGTGTGAAAATTGAGCTCTGCACTCTGTCTATGAGAGCCTAATTTCATTTTGACAGTCAAGTTTTGGGGAAGCAGCAACATTATAACCAGGGAATTGGTGAAAAGGGAGATAAAACATCCAAGAAACCCTGTCCTGAGAATCAAAGGAGGAAACCATACACAGAATTCCCCTTTTGATCAGTACACAAGCCAAAACAGAGTATTTTTCACCATGCCAGGAGGGTTTATCAGAAATGAACCCTCGGATTCGAAGAAGTTGAGAGAAACTCCTGAGGTGGTAGACCTATTTACCCGTGCAAAGTGGATGACCTTCTGTGACAGAATTCAAGGTCACGATGATGAGATAACAGAGGAGTTCCTAAGGTCCCTGCAGCCTAAATCCAAGATACTGGCCATTGTAAAGTTCCGAGGATTGACCTTAAGACTCACCCCACAACTCATTATCTGGGTCACTGACTTGCCATTGGGGATACCCTGGGATAAAGAGGAAAGGAAATTGGGCCAGAAGTCCAAAAAGGAATTATTCCTACCAGAAGAACAGTTTTCAGAGGATAAAAATGGGGTCCAAAGAGCTAGCCTACATCCATTTTGGAGCGAGGTCAGCCTTCATATTATGAATACATTACCTGTGAGGGGCGATTCAGTATTGTATATGGTTATCACTTCTGGTTTCTCATTGAACTCAGGCATAAGATGGATTTACCCACAGAACAAAAATTAAGCCTCCCATACTTCCTCCTACAGTCATTGATTGAGTGTGGCACAAAATCGAAGGAAGGGCCACCAGACCAGTTGGCCCATTATGGGCTTATCAAGCTTCTAGTAGAAGATGCCCTCCATACTTATACTGTCCCTCTCTCCTGGGAGATTTTTCGCAATATGACCAAGGATGATGATATCCGGATTCTGGCCGAGGAACTCACTTCATCCAGTAGTGAGGAAAAGGAGCATATTGAGGTAGAGAAGCAAACTAAGGGTAAGGAAATTAAGGATAAGAAAACCCAGGACAGGCCACCACAGGAAAAGCAAGAAGAGAGACAAGAAAAAGGCCAAGCTACTGAGGCCAAAGTTGTGGGTGAAATAAAAGCACAAACGCCAAGGGAATGGTTTCAAATCAGGGCAGAAAGGACTGAAAAGGTCCAAGCAAGTGAGGGCACATCCAAGGAAACCCCAGCAAAATTGAAGAAGAAGACACCCCCAGCCAAGCAGGCCAAAACAGTGAAAACTGTTTCTACAGGAAACCCGAAAACTGCTTCTACAGGAAGATAGAAAATAGTCAGCACATGACTTTCTATAGGAAGTCTGAAGACAGAGCAACAGAGGGAAAAATCACTAGAAATTTTAGCTAGGGAGGCAACAGCTGTATTGGCCACCCTAAGCACATCTCCCAAGCAGAAGGAAAAGCGAAAGAGGGAGCCTCCCCTGTATTTTAAAGCAAGGAGGAGTGTGAGGATTAAGACTGGCAGACCCCTGCCTCTGTCAAAAGAACCAATCAGAATTGTAGATACCCCTACCACACAAAAGGAGAGGTCCCCCTCCAAGGCATCCATCACTTATGAACGGGGAAGCCCGAAGACATCCACCTGGAGGGAGAGAATGAAAATGTTGATGTTGGACACAAAGGCCTCTCTACAGGATGCTGAGACTATTCTACAGGAAACACTGGCTAGGTTGAAGGAGACCGAGGCAATGGAGGGTGAGGTAGTTAAATCACCACAGGCGGAAGAAAAGGTAGAAAACATTGTGGAACCTAGCCCCCAACCCAGCTTGGGCTCCTATTATAACTTCTTGGAGGCCGGAAAGATCATTCCTAAAAAATTCACAGTGCCACTTTTCCTTGCACTAGAAGAAGAGAGAGTGAGGACCCACACTTGGATGAAAATCGCTAAGTCCAAGGGTGTGACAGATATAGGTCTTCTTGAGGAACAACTCAAAGAGGCAAGGAGGGAATTGGCTCTAGTACGACATGTGGAGAGCAGCCAGCAGGTCAGGCTACAGGAAGAAAATGAGCTGCTTAGATAGCAGCTACAATTACAGGGAGAGAGGAAGGAAGACAAGCCTCATATCTTGGGAGAACAACAACAACAGGAGAAGCTCACAACAGCCAAAGATACCCTTGATGAACAACAGAGAAAGGAAGGGGTGTAGACTGAAATTGAGATACTGAATCGACAACTACAGGAAAAAGAATTGGAGACACAATCTCTGAAACAACAGATACAAGAAAAGGAGGCCCAAGTGGCCTGCATGGCCAGCTGGGCAATGGAAGCTCTGCAGTGTAGGCATCCTGCCAAATCCTATGCCCTATACCTCAAGGATCAGTGGTTACAGTTTTAGATCAATACCTTGGCTCAACGGGGCATCACCCCATTCCAAAATTATCATCAGTTTGCAGCTCTATGTGGTAGTAGTTCATCTGAGGACAGGGCCAAATTATCAGAGTTCTACTTGCACAACTTTGCCCTTCCAGATATGAACGCATGGGATCCCAACGCGGTGATAGTGGATGTCCAGCTTATGGCCATGACCTCTTGGATGAGCCATGAGGAGAAGAGAGCAGCAGAGGTCCGCAGTATCATAGGCAGAGAGCTCAGTGAGCCTCTCATGATCAGAGCAGAGCCAGATGACCCATCAGCAGTGATAAGTGCCCACCAGCACTTGGCCAACAGTCCTCAAGATCTACTGGAATACATTGAGCAACAGGTTCAAGCCATTGCCCATTTTGAGGATATGGAGAGACTGCTGGGAGAAAAATGTATGCATGCATGGACAAGGCGGTGGAACACACTGCCTCATAGCCTGAAGATAAAAGAATACCACTCTCCCACCAGGATGAGGGAAGCCTTGGCAAGGGTACCCCTCTACAAACAGTTGATGCAGAACTTGCAAGCCAATTGGATTGGCTTGAAATTCAGTCCTCCTTTACTTTTGGGATTGCTAGAAGGAGTGAAGGAAGAGGAGGAAGGTAGACAATGGGAGGAAGTGGAAAGGAAGGCAGGATTCCATGACCGGGAAGAGGATATCACAGCTGAGGCTTGGGACGTGAGGGAGGCGATCAAGGCCATAAAGGATGATGAGCTGGACTAGTTGCTCAGAGGATGAGCAACCCATTTAGCAGGGGGATGATGATGAGCCCCGAATTGGGTAACTTATTGGGCTCATTTTGCCTAATTATCCTTGTTCAATCCTCCATTTTTCATAGATTATGCATGTTTCTCTAGTATGCTTATGTTATTTGAACGAATAAGGGTGGTTACTCTACCTAGGAGGCTAATGCGTGGTCATTTCAGGTTTTTTCGACAAATTTTGGAGCAAAACCAAGCAATTATGGCCCAGGTGACAGGCAAGCTTGAGGTGAGGATTCGTAGGGAGGTTGTCTATGGCATTAGATGGCCCTTCCTCGAAATCTTCACCCTCAACTCCGAGCTCAACAGACCACCAAAACGAGTTCTAAAGGCAGCCAAGCAGCTTTGGAAAGAGTGACTGTTCACTGCAGTTGGAATAGCCGAGTCCCTTGAATCTAGGAGGGCTGCTAGCCCCCTCGTATTGTATAAATAAGAAGGCCTCAACCTTCGTAGTTTACTTTTGGAACTGTTGGTATTTGCACTATAGTGCTATCCTTCTTCAACTCGTTTTTCTTAGCTACTGCTGTACACTTTATTGTGATGATTATTTTTGAGTAATGAGAAGCAGTTTTACTTGGCATCAGATCTGAGTTCTTTATAGGAGCCTGCAGCTCTTGGGGTTGGGCCCAACCCGAGTGCTAAGGCCTCCTTTATGTATTGATTATTTATTCTTCATGCATTTGCAAAATTATCTCTGTTAAGTAGATTAAATCTTGCTGATTAACCAGGCCACTGTTAATGGTTAGAAAGACTTTTTGATGCTCAGATTTAGTTGATAGGTTGTTAACAGGGAAAAGCTCCAAAAAAAGGGCCATCAAACATCACTGGTTTCACCTCTCCCTCAGTGGGATCAGGAGCTGGGATAAGGGACACCTTGCTGCCCACAAAAACACTGATTTGCTTTGCCATGCAATCATTAGTGTTCTATTTTCATGTGTAGAAGTTGGTTACAAGTTTAGACTTTTGCTTGCTTAGTTGCATGAGTTAGTATACATGGTTTCATTGCAGTTCAAACTTCTGTTCATTCTTTGTACTGACAGTTAGATCAGATTAGGTCAACGTAACTAGGTTTTTGATTTTACAAGTCTTCATCAGTCCAGTTGGAAAAATGACTTGTAGAGCACTTGTACCACTCCTCTACCTGCCCATACTCCATCAAACCCATCTGCTCCATTCCTCAACTCAGCTTCTAGCCTTACGTTTGCCATTTTCTCACATAACCCTAGTTTTTGTGCATCATTGCTTCAGTCTTCCTTGAACAAATCCAGCCATCTACCTCTATCCTCAACTCCATCCACCAAGTCCTGGTCCACCTCCAACCATTATCCTACCTCCATACCCACTCCTTCATCGTTCTCCATCCATCCATCCTCCAAAATCCCATTTCTGAACATCCTGTAGAAAGTTACAGAACATCCTGTAGAAAATCACAGACATCCTGTAGAACCCCTGCAAACTTCCTGTAGAAGCTCACGAATGAGGTTTCTTGATAGCCAAACTCTGTGAAACTCTCTGGAAGGGTGTTAGGGACCCCTTAGGCCCTCTCTGAACCTTCCCGACCTCATCCAAGCATTTCCTTTCGCCAATCCACCTCTGCACAGTCAAAACAGTCAAATCGCATGCATGATAATTCTGGCAACTTATTCAAAAATACAAAAAGATGTTCTTTTCAGATGTTACTGTAGAAGTAGCTTAGATACATGTATTTACCTTCCTAGAAGTTAATGGCATCTCTTTCAGTAGCTTGCATCATCTTTCTTGCATCGGTAGGGATAGCTGGTAAAATTAGGGTTTGCTAGGGTTTACATTTCCTTTCAGCTTTCCAGTTTCTTTTTGTAAGTAGATTAGCCTTCTTTGAGTTAGCGTTCATCCATCAATTAAAAAGCTTCTTCTCAGAGCTCATAGAAGTTGGCTTGAGCCCCTAGCGGACTTGTGCCAGCTGACCAAGTGACAGCTACGACAAGAGCTAGTACTTGTGCATACAGCACCGTCGCTCCCAAGTTTGTTACGAACTACCGGGTTGATAAAAGTAAAGAAGGGAGTTCCAGGAGTTGTAGCATTATTGTTACAATACTGAGGCTCACCAACCACCACTAGTGCTTTTCCTGTCATCCACGCTTCCTGCCCAATCTGCATCTGTATATGCATGAAGTGTGAGATTTGTATCTCTAGGATACCATAAGCCATAGTTTTGTGTTCCTTGAAGATATTTGAAAATCCTCTTAACTGCCTGAAGATGTGCTTCCTTTGGATTTGCTTGGAATCTTCCAACTATTCCCACTACATGCATGATTTCTGGTCGGGTACCTGTCAGATAGAGTAGACTACCAATCATGGATTTATAGGTTGGTTGATGTACTGCTGCTCATTCATCATTTGCGCTGAGGCTGCATCCTGTTACCATAGGGGTACATACTGGTTTCAATTCTTCCATGCCATATTTCGTCAAGATCTGCTTCAGATACTTGGTTTGTGATAGAAAGATATCGTCTTTGTTTTGTTGGACTTGTAAACCAAGAAAATATGTGAGCTCACCAAGTAAGGACATTTCAAATTCTTTCTGCATCACCAAAGCAAAGTTTTGACTCATGGTTTCTTCATTGCTACCAAAGATGATATCATCAGCATACACAACAAGTATTAGCAATTTATCATTTTCAATTTTTATATATATATTGCTATCTTTTGATCCTTTTGAAAATCCTTGTTGATGGAGGTATTTGTCCAAATGAAAATACCAAGCCCTTGGAGCCTGTTTAAGGCCATAGAGAGCCTTTTTGAGTCCGCATACAAGTTTTGGATCATTCCCAAGGATGAATCCATCTGGTTGCTCAATGTACACTTCTTCTTCTAAGTCTCCATTTAGAAAAGTATATTTCACATCCATTTGGTATACTTTGAACTTCTGAAAGCTAGAAAGAGCAAGGAACATTCTTATGGCATCAAGTCTAGCAACTGGTGCAAACGTTTCTTCAAAGTCTATGCCTTCTTTTTGAGCATACCCTTTACAAACAAGTCTTGCCTTGTTTCTAATAACATCTCCATTTTCATTCAGCTTGTTTTTGAATATCCATTTTGTCCCTATGACATTCTTATCATTTGGTCTAGGAACCAACTCCCAAGTGTTATTCTTTCAATCTACTCAAGTTCTTCAATCATGTCCTTGACCCAGCATTCATCTTTGCATGCTTCACTTACATTTCGTGGTTCAATGGAGGCCAACAATGCTAGATAGCTTGAAGCTTCTAAAATATTTCTTCTTGTTTGTACACCTGCCTCTTTCTGCCCCAAAATTTGAGTCTCCGGATGATTCTTCTGGACGTATCTAGATGGAGTCTTTTCTTCTACCCTGATCTGTTCTTCTAGTGCCTCATAGGTTTCTTCTTCACCATTAGTCTGATTTAATGTTGAAGGATAGTCCTCATCATCTTACAAATCTTTAGATTTTACCTGCCTTGGATTGTTTCCTGCTTCATCAACCACTACATCAATACTTTCAACAATTTTTCCAAGTCTTTTATTGTAACACTTATATCCTTTACTTCGGGAAGAGTAACCAAGGAGAATACCTTAATCTACTCTAGTTTCAAACTTGCCAAGGTCTTCCTTAGTCCTTTTGATGTAACATTTGCTTCCAAAATTTTTGAAGTATTTTACCATAGGAGTCTTACCATACCAAAGTTCATGAGGAGTTTGAGTGTTGTTCACCCGGATGTTTGTTTTGTTGAGAATAGTAACGGCAGCAAATGCAGCTTCACCCCAGAAAGTTGTGGGAGTTCCAGATTCATCAAGCATAGCACGAGCCATTTGTTGAACCGTTCTGTTCACTTTTCCACTACTCCATTTTGCTGAGGAGTCCTTGCAGTAGAGAATTCCCTTCTTATTCCATGTTCTACACAAAAATCGAAAAATTCATCCATGGTAAATTCCCCTCCTCGATCAGACCTGAGGCATTTGATTCTGCGATCTGATTCATTTTCAACCAAGGCTTTGAAAGCTTTGAACTTTTTGAAGGCTTCATCTTTATGTTTCAGAAGTCCTATCCAACACATCCTTGAAAAGTTGTCAATGAACAATATGAAGTATTCTTCTCCTCGAGGTGAATTTTTCCTGTTTGGACCACATAAATCAGTATGGACAAGTTCGAGTGGCTTACTAGCTGATCCTTCCTTCTCAGGGAAATTAGTTCTGGTTTTCTTACCAAACTGACATGATTTACATATTGTATTTTCTAGAATTCTGATGTCAGGGAGATCACGAACCGCCTGATATTTGCATGCTTTCCTTATCTGAGAGAAGCTTAGATGCCCCAATCCTCTGTGCCATAGCCAGTGTTCATCATTTTTGCTTTGATAGCATTGTTGTTGTCCTCCCTTAAGTATGTATAAATTATTTGGAGTTCTTATGCCTTTGATCACTGTTTCTCTTGTATCAAGCTCGCGAACAATACATCCATTTGATCGAAATATTACCTCATTTCCTTGATCACACATTTGACTAACACTCAATAGATTATGCTTTAAGCCATCAACATACATAACATTTCCAACTTTGACCTCTTCTTTCAAAAGAACAGAACCTTTACCTTTTATGAGTGCAGGGGTGTCATTTCCAAATGAGACCTTCCTTTCCTTTTCTAAGGCACTATATGACTGAAGTTTTTCTTTATCACCCGTCATATGTTTCGAGCATCCACTCGATGTACCAATGATTTTCCTGTCCTTCCGCATATAAGGCTATACCACATCTTTCTGGTTGCAGATCTTTCTTTCTCCATGTTTTGGGACTTAATGAAGCTTGCTCCTTCTGAGTTGTTTGCCGAAACCTACTCCTGGATTCAGAATCTTCATGACCAAAGTTGTTACAAATAAAAAATTCTATTTCATTTTCAAGAGCAGAAAATTTACTGTAGGTCCTTTTCATGATCCCAGTCACACTCCTTTGATTTCGTGCTTCTCTAGTCATGATGGTCTTGTAGGCAACACATTGAGCTGCTTTGTGTCCAAATTTATGACAAGGAAAACATTGGCCATTGAAGAAATTCCCGCGATTATCAAACCTACCGTCCACGTGATTGTAGTTTCCATAGACATTCATTCTTGAGGCAAATTGAGAATGATTTACCTACGGTTGGTTGTAGATTCTGTTCATCCTTGAAGTAGATTGCCCCTGATTTACTTGGAGATCTCTGTTCATCCTTGAGGTAGATTGACCTTGATTTACCTGGTGATCTGCTTTATGCCTTTGCTGTCGATTGTCAATCTGTTCACTTTTCCTTGCTGCATCAAGATAACTTTTGGAGGTGGATGGATTTTGTGCTTGAGATGCTTCTTTAGAATATCCAAGACCTGTCTTGATTAGAGGAGAACGCTGCACTTTGATAATATCATCTAAAATTTCAAATCCTTTAGCAAATCTAAGATTAAGAACTTTTGTTTTCTCAATATCTTTTCGAAGTCCCACAATTTCACATTCTAACTTTTCATTGTGTTTTTCCCTTTCAGCAAGTTGGAATGTCAGAGTATCTATGATCATACTCTTTTCTTCTAAACAGATTTTAAGTTTAGAAATTTCTTCATAGAGATCATCTTCATCTATAACATCCAAGAAATCATCATCTTCAAAAGCCATCAAAAGTCTATAATCATTACATTGTTCATCTTCATCACTAATTGAAAATCCATCATTGTCTTCATGAGTATAATAACTCTTCTTACTTACATTATGTTTTCTGTTCCATCTAACTGGTTCCTTACCTTTGTCAAGCTTAGCTTTATGAGGACACTTGGTAGCATAGTGACTGACTCTTCCACGAGCAAAGCATTTGAATGGTAGCTTACCTCTGAATCTTCCAGAACCCCGTTGAAGGTTCTTGACAAAGTTTGATTCTTCCTCTCCTTCTGACATATGTCCTAACTCTTTGAAATCTCCTTTACCTGAAGCTTTGAATGCAACTTCTCTCCTATCTGATGGTCCCCCTTTTCTCATTTCGAAAGCAGTTAGGATTCTGTGCAGCTGTGACATGGTAATGCTCTATAGATTCTACTTTTCTTCTATGGCATAAACTTTTGATTTGAACTTAGAAGACAAAGATCTTCGAACCTTTTCAACCAAAGTAACTTCTTTTATCTCTTCACCCAAGTTTTTCATACGATTAACAATCTCATCTATACGTAATAAATAATTAGCCACACTTTCATCATTGTGCATTATAAGATTTTCATATTGAATTCTAATAGTTTGTAGTTTTGCATGTTTTACCTGATCGTCTCCTTCATAGCTCAGAACGATCTTGTCCCATATTTCTTTTGCGGTTTTGAGCTGCATAACCTTGACGAATTCTGATTGAGATAAACTCCCTAATAGAGTATTGACAACCTTTGCATTTGTTTCATACTGCTTCTTACCAGCTGTATCTGTAGGAGTTGCTGATGGAAATGTGTATCCTGCTTCCACGATATCCCAAACTTCTGTACCAAGAGATTGAAGATAGGTTGTGATTCTTACCTTCCAATAGACGAAGTTGCTCCCATCAAAGATTGGTGGCTTGATAGATGCCTCTTTTTCGTAGTTGCTCATGATGATAGATCTTCCTTCAAGCGATCAAGCTTCTTCTGAAGGACCTGGCTCTGATACCAATTGTTGAAAATAATACTGAGATGGGGGGGGGGGGGTGAATCAGTATTATCAAATCAATTATTTTTCATTTCACAATCAGATTTGTATACGCTACTTCAGTTATGGGAAACTGCGTATATACGCTACTGTGTCTAAAGCAACAAGCGTATATCAGTAAACTTATGATTCATTAAAGGTTGATCTTTAATCAGTGCATTAGAACTTCATTAACCATAAGAACAGTAAACAGGTGCAGTAAAACAGAATAGATCATCACACACATGGACACAATATATAAGGTGGAAACCCAATGTGGGTGAAAACCACTTGTTGCAATTCGTCTCTATCTTCTTTTAATAAGAAAATTCTTTTTACAATATTTTTGTACTGGTGCAGTCTTATACCAGTATGCAGGCTTCTACCTGCAGAAGGCTACAACCTTCTCTCGTTTTCCAGCTTCTCCTGGAAGGGAGATACAACCCCCTTAGCTCTTGTACTAGCTGAAGTACTAGTACGTAGTTCCTGACCTACAGAAGGCTACAACCTTCTCTTTTCTTCTAGGGACCACGTTTCATAAATTTTTAGACTGGGTCCATCAATACATCAATCAAAAATCAAATGTATCTGCATCAACCAATATCCTTTGCTTCAATTAAAACTAAATCAAATGATTACTTCTCTAAATGTTGTAACCAGAATACATTAACAGTGACCAGAAGCCAACCCTGAACCCAGAACACTGCAACAATAAACAGAAGTAGCTAAAACATATTTCATGAGACGTACGCTACTTCAATATGTAGAACCAACGTGCATACACTTCTGTATTAAGTCCAACCAACGTATACACTATTTTTACTTACTGAACCAACATGTATACGTGCCTCTATTGAGCCGAACCTGCGTAAAGATCTATAAAAGATAATTTACCCTTTTCACTTATTCAGACATCAGTTATACCCAATTTATCAGATTTATAGATCAAGTTATGCTCCAAATATAACAGATCAAAATCACACATGGATACTACTATTCAAGCCTTAAGATCTTGACCCATCAATAGAACTTATCCTTCTTCTAGCGCTCAGGTTCCTCCTTGGTTCAGATCCAACTATGCACCATAACCCAATTCTAGATCTTACTCTTCATAAGATATTCAATGCTTGAGTGAATGCATTTGCCTAATGATCTCCTTCCTCTTTTATAGTCTTAGGCTTTACTCAATACCATGGTCCAAAACCATAGAGAACCAATACCATGGACCCAATACCTGGGTTAAATACTTCGGACGAGATACCATGGTCCAAAACCATAGGTCCAAATACCAAGGAATAAATTACCATGGACCAAAACCCAACGTACGTGCCTTTCCTTGCATGAAAGTGTGTGTATACGTATACGCGCCTTTTGGACCTGCGTGTATATGGGACTTGGTTAAGAGGAACCTGCGTATATCTCTTTTTCCTTCATTCTAAGAGCCTGAACTGTGATCTGTCATCTGAGTGACTTGCCATCAAGGACAACACCTGTGTCATAGCGCCAAACCTATGTCATAATGCCAACATCTTCATCGAGAACAATGTCTAGAACATCTCCTTGAACTTGTTCAACATATTCATGATTTGACACATCATCAACTAAGTGTTCCTCTACATCATCATCCTCTTCAATAGTTTCATGTTCTTCCAATACATTATACTCTATCGATCTTCCTCTTGCGTCATATCTAACAACATATGACCAACCTACTCTACCTGTAACCTCTGAGTAAAATACATGTTTGCATTAGCTTGGAAGAACATAATGATTTGATCCTGGCTCAAATGAACTTGTATTAACCATGTTAAATCCATTATCATGCTAAATAACAGTTCTATCAGGATCATGTTCATTTATCCATAGCCTATACCATTTCACATCGAACACAACCAATTTGAAGGAATCAAATTCACACTCAAGTATGTCATCCAAATACCCATAGTGTTGATTTTTGGAGACTTGTGGACGTGTTTCACTTCTAGAGGAAACATTAGTGACCTAGAAGACTACAATTATCCCACAATCAGAAGTTTTCCTCTTTTCATCCAACTTTTTGATGCGAAATTTACGACCATTGTACCACATATCCTTGTGGTGTTTCAACTGCAATATGCCAAACACATAAAAAAGGAATTGTAAATTAATAAACATATTCATAGAACTTGGAAATTAAGAATGTGAAAAAAACACTCCTGCTTTCACATTAATAATATACTTATAAAATAACTTAATAAAATATTTCAAGCCAATGAGCATGCTTCCCTGTTTATCTTTCAAACCCTTTTCTAAATCAATTTCCCTCTGCGTAATATTATCATCTCGGGAATGACAAGCTTCTATAAATAATGCAGACACCCCTTGCCATGTAACATACCATGATATCATTCACATATTTCAATCCATGGATTCATCCAATCAAGATTGTTTGCAATGTATAAATGTAGTGCATCCCACTCTCAACCAACTATATCAGAAAATCATAATTCACCAATAAATATTAGTTACCATGGTCAATATTAATAATTGATGAAAGAATAAAAAATAAATAAGTATGATATACACAAAATGAAAAGTCTTATAAGTCTTATAAATATCCACATTAAATATTTAATTACCTCTCACTTTCGTCATTCTACCTTTCCCCAACAGGTGCTCCCCTTCAAATTTTTTGATGGAGTTCACATCCCAAATGCAATCCACACACATATTTGCTGCTAATATAGGAAGATACTAGCTAATATACACCATGGATTGATATGCCATATATCCCTCCACCATAGAACCCTCAGGACATGCTCTTTGTCTAACCAAAGCCTTCAATGATTTCAAGTGCCTCTCCACCATCCACATTGACCTTGTGTGTATAGGTCCACACAATTCAATCTCCTCAACTTGGTGTATGAGGTAGTGTTATTGTGCATTGAAAATTTTTGAAGGTAGATACTTTTGCATTTCACACATTAGCTGAGGAATTTCTCTCTTCCAATGCTTTATATCATTTTTATGTATTTATTTCAATGACAACCATCTACAAACGATAAAAGAAAATGGCATGTTTCAACAAATCATAATATATTACATTACAAGTAAAACACATGTCATTAAGTTGATCAACAATTAATTGAAAAAACGCTCAACATGTAAATCATTACTTACCTCATGTATTTTCCAAGATCATATATAACTTGTTTGACGTTGTTGTCAAAGTCGTCTAGGGGAGATGGAGGTAACACATAATGTAACAATAAAAATGAATCATTATTTGTTTAATCCAAAGTAGACCAAAAAAAAAACCATAAACATGTATATATACCAATATATGTGTGTGTGTGTGTGTGCGCCAAAATAATTACCTTAATGAAGGTATGCCAATCGTGTGTTTTTGCCCCACCAAAATCACCTTTCTTTGTTAAGATATTATTTATGTTTGAAGAAAATCCCGTGGGAAATTTAATTCTTCAAACAACCTCTTTTAAATGATCACTTTGCTTCTCTATTAATAACCATGGAAGGTTGTTTCGACCTCCATCGCTACTTGATCATATCCCACTTTTCATTGCATGATTGGCTTCCACAATGTCATTACAAATTTTGAGGATTTTTTCTTTATCCCTCCTACCATATAACATCTGCCATAAAGTTTTTGTCACATTCTTTCCCATATGCATTGTATCAAACAAATGAGCTATTGTTAGGTGCTCATAATATGACAACCTCATGAATTGAGCGGGATAACTTTTCATTCCTTGTGAAAGCGCCCCATGTCCTTCACGATGATTTCTGTTATATTCCAACTTCCATAGATGAGGTGTCATTCTTCGTGGTTTTAATCAAAACTCTTATTTCCCATTTAAAATATGCTTTTCAATAGCATGAGACCTATGGTTCTTAGAGAGGAAGTGCCGATACTCATCAAAAACCTCCTTTCCTAAACTTGTTGAATCATGAGATTTCATCTTAGGACCACAAACTAGATAGACAAATTTAACCTTTGTTTGAAGGCCTGCAAGAGATAGATTAATGGAAATTAATGTAAATAAAGGGATTATTTAAAAAACATGCATGATATGATCTAATTGAAATAATTATATACTATTAAAGTGAGATGGAATGTTACATACAGCAAAAATGTGTTAGTCCCACGGCACCACAAATTGTCCATACAAATATTCCATAGAATTGAAATTGCATCTCCCTTATTGGTTTACAAATATCATACCTAGTGATGTTGGTCCAGAACTTCATTAAGTCGTCAATAAAAGGCTCGATATATACATTCATACCTCTAACTTGGTGTTTCTGTAATTGTTTGAAACTACACATAATTAATACTAATATATGTACATATAAGCAAAATAAATAAATAAATATAACATTTTATGCAACAAAGAAGTTCACAAATGAAAATGTTACAATTTTAGAAGATTTAATGTAAACAAATACCTGGAAAAATAATTGTCAACATAATGTGCTCCTTCTTTATTGACATCCAAGGTTATTGTTGATAACATAAATTGGTCACAGTGAGTAAATAAACATGAGCTCTACAAAAGGATTAACACCATTAGCTTCCAATGAAAGTTTAACATTACGAGGTTCATCTTTAAAATGGAACCATTTTTCCTCAATTTCCTAAATGCATAACCATATCAAGGCACTCAAAGAAAGCCATCTCCACTTGTGTTCCATGCATGGTAATCCATATATTGTGCTATGTTTTGACACTTGAACAGTCGCTCCAAATGTGGAATTATGGGAATATGACAAAGAGCCTTTCGAGGTACCTTTTTATTATTTGATCAGTTCAATATCCATTGTTGTTACATTTTAGGCAGTTTGTTTTCGATGCCTGTTGCCCATAATACATAATATGATCATTAGGAAATGCATCTATATCTTGATGCTCCATACCAATTTATTTCATAACTGTTGGAAATAATACTGAGAGGGGGGGGGGTGAATCAGTATTATCAAGTTCTTTTAATAAATCTTCCTTATTTATTCTTTGAATTATTTTTGCATGTCAGTACCATAAAATAATGAGCATGAACAAAGAAAATAGATAGTCACACCAAAGAACACAAGATGTAAGGTGGAAACCCAATGTGGGTGAAAACCACCTGCTGCAATATGTCTCTATCTTCTTTCAAATTAAAAACTCCTTTTACAATGGGTTTGTACTGGTGCAGTCCTTTACCAGTACGCAGGCTGCAACCTGCAGAGAGCTACAACTCTCTCTCGTTTTCCAGTCTCTCCTGGAAGGGAGCTACAACCCCCTACTTCTTTTCTTTCAAGGACCACTTTTCATAAATTTTCAAACTGGATCCAAGAACATCAAAAACCCATGAACTACACTTGCATCATCAATCTCTGATTTCACCAAAGCCAACCCGCATACAGATCTACAAATATTTCCTTATAACTTTGCAGTTGTTACATCAGACATACCCAGATCATAACATGTGTAAAATAAAACATGCATCAATAATTCAGACCCAGATTAGTATATTTATAGATCAAACGTATGCCACATATCACAGATCAAAATCATATAGAGATACCACTATTCCAGCCTTAAGATTTTGACCCATCAATAGAACTTATCCTTCTCCTTACGCTCAGGTTCCTTCTTCATTCAGATCCAGATCTGCACCAAAACCCAATCACAATATTCTAGATCTAACACTTTATCAGATATTCGATCATTCAGAAGATACTTTGCCAAATGATCTCCTTCCTCTTTTATAGTCTTAGGCCTTTCACAATACCACGGGCCAAAACCATAGGATCAAAAAACTGTTGGACTAATACCATGAACCAACCATGAAAGTACGTGAGATCAACACTTTTGGATGCAATACCACGGGCCAAAACCATAGGATCAAAAACTGTCGGACTAATACCATGAACCAACCATGAAATTGCGTGAGATCAACACTTTTGACGAGGTACCATGGTCCAAAACCATAGCTTCAAATACCAAGGACTAACTACCATGGACCAAAGGTAAGTTCTCCAACATATACGCGCTTTTCCTTGCATGAAAGTGCGTACCATGGTCCAAAACCATAGGTTCAAATACCAAGGCCTAACTACCATGGACCAAAGGTAAGTTCTCCAACATATACGCGCTTTTCCTCATAGGTTCAAATACCAAGGACTAACTACCATGGACCAAAGGTAAGTTCTCCAACATATACGCGCTTTTCCTCATAGGTTCAAATACCAAGGACTAACTACCATGGACCAAAGGTAAGTTCTCCAACATATAAGCGCTTTTCCTTGCATGAAAGTGCGTGAACTTTTTCTCTACATGAAATAAACTTTTCTCTGCATAAAAGTGCGTGAACTTTTCTCTACATGAAATAAACTTTTCTCTGCATAAAAGTGCGTGAACATTTCTCTACATGAAATAAACTTTTCTCTGCATATAAGTGCGTGAACTTTTCTCTACACTATAATTTATTATCTGAGATGAGTGGGTTGCCATCAAGTACAACATATGTATCATAATGCCAACAATCTCCCCCTTTGGACTTGATGGCAACAACAACTAATCACTCTCCCCCTTTGACATCAAGGGCAAAGGGTTATGCTCCCCCTAAGAACATGCTCCCCCTGACTATAAACCAGATCTGCAAAGAAGAACCATAATCCATGACCATGAAAGAGATAGAGACGTATTGCAGCAATATTCAGACCAGCATCCATGATCTCCTTCTGTACTTCCTCCATAATGCCAACAATGCATGATATGCTCCCCCTGAACCTGTGCCATTCGATCTTTGACCAATCCGCAACCCAGCACATGTACGCATATACTTCAGATGAACCTTGCGTACAACCAACAATCAGAAGAGATTCAACAACAAGATGATGCATCAACAACCCCCAGCTTTTGCCTGAGGTATTCAAAGGTCTCCCTAGGCAATGGTTTGGTGAGTATATCAACAACCTGTTCCTTAGAAGGAACATACTCCAACTTGACCTTTTGTTCAAGCACTTGTTCCCGGAGAAAGTGATACTTTATTGGTATGTGCTTGGTTTTTGAATGCATGACTGGGTTCTTTGAAATGCTGATTGCACTTGTATTATCACATAAGATGGAGATGGGTGGTGTACAAGTGATTTGAAAATCCTGCAAGGTCTGCATCATCCAAAGGAGTTGAGTGCAGCAAGATGCAGCAACAACATATTCTGCTTCAGCTGTAGACAAGGCAATCGAACTCTGTTTCTTGCTGAACCAAGATACTAATCTGGAACCCATAAAGAATGCACCACCACTTGTGCTTTTCCTGTCATCCACGCTTCCGGCCCAATCTGCATCTGTATAAGCATGAAGTGTGAGATCTGTATCTCTAGCATACCATAAGCCATAGTTTTGAGTCCCTTGAAGATATTTGAAGATTCTCTTTACTGCCCGAAGATGAGTTTTCTTTGGATTTGCCTGAAATCTTCCAACTATTCCCACTGCATGCATGATGTCTGGCCGGGTACCTGTCAAATAAAGTAGACTTCCAATCATAGATCTGTAAGTTGGTTGATGCACTGCTGCTGATTCATCATTTGCACTGAGGTTACATCCTGTGACCATGGGTGTACATACTGGTTTTGCTTCTTCCATACCATATTTCTTCAAAATCTGCTTGAGATACTTGGTTTGAGACAAGAAGATCCCTCCTTCATTTTGTTGGATTTGCAAACCAAGAAAATATGTCAGTTCTCCCAGCAAGGACATTTCAAATTCTTTCTGCATCACCAAGGCAAAGCTTTGACTCATAGCTTCTTCATTGCTGCCAAAGATAATGTCATCTACATACACAACAAGTATCAACAATTTGTCATTTTCAACTTTTCTATAAAGATTGTTGTCTGTTGATCCTTTTGAAAAACCTTGTTGATGAAGATATTTGTCCAAACGATAGTACCAAGCCCTTGGAGATTGTTTGAGGCCATAGAGAGCCTTTTTCAATCTGCATACAAGATTTGGATCATTTCCAAGAATGAAACCATCTGGCTGCTCAATGTATACTTCTTCTTCCAAGTCTCCATTCAGAAAGGCTGATTTCACGTCCATTTGAAATACTTTGAAGTTTTGAAAGCTTGAGAGAGCAAGGAACATTTGGATGGCCTCAAGTCTTGCAACAGGAGCAAAAGTTTCTTCAAAATCTATTCCTTCTTGCTGCGCATACCCTTTACAAACAAGTCTGGCCTTGTTTCTAATTACTTCTCCATTTTCATTCAATTTATTTTTGAAGACCCATTTTGTTCCTATAACATTCTTATCCTTTGGTCTAGGAACCATCTCCCAAGTGTTGTTCTTTTTGATCTGCTCAAGTTCTTCATCCATTGCTTTGACCCAACATTCATCTTTGCATGCCTCTTTCACATTTTGTGGTTCAGTGGAAGAGAGTAATGCCAAATAGCTTCAAGCTTCTGCAATTGTTCTTCTTGTTTTTACACCTGCTTCTTTCTGTCCCAAAATCTGAGATTCTGGATGATTCTTCTGAACATATCTGGATGGAGTCTTCTCTTCTATCCTTATCTGCTCCTCTGGTTCTTCTTCTTCATCATTCTGTCCTTGAGGATGGCCTTCATCTTCTTTGATATCTTCATGATTTACTTGCCTAGGAATGTATCCCTTCTCATCAACCACTACATCAATGCTGTCAACAATTCTTCCAAGTCTTTTATTATAGCACTTGTATGCTTTGCTGTGTGGAGAATAACCAAGAAGGATGCCTTCATCTGCTCTAGGTTCAAGTTTTCCAAGTTGCTCATCAGTATTTTTAATATAGCATTTGTTCCCAAAGATTTTGAAGTGCTTTACCGAAGGAGTCTCACCATACCAGAGCTCATGAGGGGTTTGATTGCTGTTCACTCGGACATTTGTTTTGTTGAGAATAATAACCGCAGCATGTGCTGCTTCACCCCATAAAGTTGCGGGAGTTCCAGATTCATCAAGCATAGCACGAGCCATTTGTTGGACAATTCTGTTCATTCTTTCCACCACTCCATTTTGTTGAGGATTTCTAGCTGTATAGAATTCTCTTCTTATCCCATGTTCTTCACAGAAATCGAAAAATTCATTTGAGGTAAACTCCCCACCTCTGTCGGATCTAAGACACTTAATTTTGTATCCTGATTCATTTTCAACCAAGGCTTTAAAGGATTTGAATTTTTCGAATGCTTCATCTTTGTGCTTCATAAGTCCTAACCAGACAAACCTGGAGAAATCGTCAATGAATAATATCAAGTATTCTTCTCCTCGAGGTGTCATTTTCCTGAATGGACCACATGTATCTGTATGTACTAGCTCAAGAGGCATGCTAGCTGATCCTTCCTTTTCCGGAAAGGTAGTTCTGGTTTGCTTTCCAAACTGACATGATTTGCATATGGTGTTGTCTGGAACCTTGATATCTGGAAGACCACGAACTGCCTGATATTTGCATGCTTTCCTTATTTGTGAAAATCTTAGATGCCCCAACCTCCGGTGCCATAACCAGTGCTCATCATCCTTGTTCAGATAGCATTGTTGTTGTCCTTCTTCAAATATGTATATATTATTTGGAGTTATTTTACCTTTGATCACTGTTTTACCTGTATCAAGATCACGAACAAGACATCCATTTGATCTCAATATCACCTCGGTTCTTTGATCACACATCTGGCTGACACTTAGAAGATTATGTTTCAATCCATCAACATACAAAACATTTCCAGCTTTGAACTTTTCTTTTAACTGAGCAGTGCCTTTTCCTTTTATAGTTGCAGGAGTATCATTTCCAAAAGAAACTTTCTTTCCTTTTTCTAGAGCAGAATATGATTCAAGTTTTTCTTTATCACCTGTCATATTCTTCGAACATCCACTGTCAATGTACCATAGATTTTCCCGTCCCTCTGCATAAAATGCTATCCCACGTCTTTCTGTTTGTGGTTCCTTTATTCTCCATGTTTTGGTGCTTGAGGCTTGTTCCTTTGTCTGCTGAAACCTGCTCCTGCATTCAGAATCTTCATGACCAAAGTTATTGCAAATAGAACATTCAACTTCATTTTCAAGAACTGAAAAGTTGTTATAGGTCCTTTTTGTAATCCTGGTCATACTTCTTTGTTTTTGAGCTTCTCTAGTCATGATCGTTTTATATGCAACACATTGAGCTGCTTTGTGACCAAAGTTATGGCAAGAAAAGCATTGTTCATTGAAGAAATTTTTGCAGTTATCAAATCTTCCGGCCAAACGATTGTAATTTCTATTGTCATTCATTCTTGAATCAAATTGAGAGGATTTTACCTATGGCTGGTTGTAGCTTTTGTTCATCCTTAAGACAGATTGCCCCTGATTTGCCTGATAGTCTTTGTTTGTAATTTGTCCCTGCTTTACTTGGTGATCTCCATTGTGCTTTTGCTCATTCCTTATTGCTGCATCAAGATAACTCTTTGAGGTGGATGCTTGAGAAGTTTCTCCATTATAGCCCAGACCTATCTTGTTTAGAGGAGAGCGCTGTACATTGATGATCTCATCCAGAGTTTCAGATCCTTTGACAAACTTAAGATTAATAGCCTTTGTTTTCTCAATCTCTTTTCTAAGACCAACAATTTCACCTTCTAACTTTTCAATATATTTTTCTTTTTCATCAATTTGAAGTTGTAGAGTATCAATGATCCTATTCTTTTCTTCTATACATGTCTTGAGTCTAGAAATTTCTTCACAAAAGCTATCCACATCTATAGCATCCATGTAATCATCATCTTCAAATGCCATTAAGAGTTTATAGTCATTACCTCGTTCATCTTCGTCACTATTTGATAGACCATCACTATCTTCATGAGTGTAGTAGCTTTTCTTATTTGCAATCTGTTTCTTGTTCCATCTAGCAGGTTCCTTTCCTTTATCCTTATGAGGACATTTTGTAGCATAATGACCTACTCTTCCACAAGCAAAGCATTTAAAAGGTAACTTACCTCTGAACCTTCCAGTTCCCCTTTGAGGATTTCTGACAAAATTTGATTCTTCTTCTTCTTCTTCTGGCACGTGACTTGCTTCATAATAGTCTCCATTGCCTGAAGCCTTGAAAGCAGCTTCTCTTCTGTCTGATGGACCTCCCTTTCTCATTTCATAAGCAGTTAGAATTCCGTGTAGCTGAGACATAGTAAGAATTCGTAGATTTTCCTTTTCTTTTATTGCAGACACTTTAGATTCAAACTTGGGGGACAATGATCTTAGAACTTTTTCAACCACAATAGCCTCTTTTATTTCTTCACCCAAGTTTTTCATGCAATTAACAATCTCATCTACCCGAAGGAAATAGTTAGCCACACTTTCATCATTATACATTCTGAGATTCTCATACTGAATCCTGAGGGTTTGAAGTTTAGCACGCTTTACCTGTTCATCTCCTTCGTAGCTCAAGACAATCTTGTCCCATATTTCTTTTGCGGATTTATATTGCATAACCTTCACGAATTGTGTTTGAGATAAGCATCCCAACAGAGTATTGACTGCTTTAGCATTTGTTTCATATTTCTTCTTTTCGGCCGTATCTGTAGGAGTAGCTGAAGGAAAAGTGTAGCCTGTATCTATGATATCCCAAACTTCTGTACCAAGAGATTGAAGATAGGCAGTAACTCTTACCTTCCAATAATTGAAGTTTGTCCCATCAAAATTGGTGGCCTGATTGATGCTTCCCTCTCGTAGTTGCTCATGATGAATGATCTTCCTTCAAGCGATCAAGCTTCTCTGAAGGACCTGCTCTGATACCAATTGTTGGAAATAACACTGAGAGGGGTGGTGAATCAGTATTATCAAGTTCTTTTAATAAATCTTCCTTATTTATTCTTTGAATTATTTTTGCATGTCAGTACCATAAAATAATGAGCATGAACAAAGAAAATAGATAGTCACACCAAAGAACACAAGATGTAAGGTGGAAACCCAATGTGGGTGAAAACCACCTGCTGCAATATGTCTCTATCTTCTTTCAAATTAGAAACTCCTTTTACAATGGCTTTGTACTGGTGCAGTCCTTTACCAGTACGCAGGCTGCAACCTGCAGAGAGCTACAACTCTCTCTCGTTTTCCAGTCTCTCCTGGAAGGGAGCTACAACCCCCTACTTCTTTTCTTTCAAGGACCACTTTTCATAAATTTTAAACTGGATCCAAGAACATCAAAAACCCAGCAACTACACTTGCATCATCAATCTCTGATTTCACCAAAGCCAACCCGCATACAGATCTGCAAATATTTCCTTATAACTTTGCAGTTGTTACATCAGACATACCCAGATCATAACATGTGTAAAATAAAACATGCATCAATAATTCAGACCTAGATTATTAGATTTATAGATCAAACGTATGCCACATATCACAGATCAAAATCATATAGAGATACCACTATTCCAGCCTTAAGATTTTGACCCATCACTAGAACTTATCCTTCTCCTTACGGTCAGGTTTCTTCTTCATTCAGATCCAGATCTGCACCAAAACCCAATCACAATATTCCAGATCTACCACTTTATCAGATATTCGATCATTCAGAAGATACTTTGCCAAATGATCTCCTTCCTCTTTTATAGTCTTAGGCCTTTCACAATACCACGGGCCAAAACCATAGGATCAAAAAACTGTTGGACTAATACCATGAACCAACCATGAAAGTACGTGAGATCAACACTTTTGGATGCAATACCACGGGCCAAAACCATAGGATCAAAAACTGTCGGACTAATACCATGAACCAACCATGAAATTGCGTGAGATCAACACTTTTGACGAGGTACCATGGTCCAAAACCATAGGTTCAAATACCAAGGACTAACTACCATGGACCAAAGGTAAGTTCTCCAACATATACGCGCTTTTCCTTGCATGAAAGTGCGTACCATGGTCCAAAACCATAAGTTCAAATACCAAGGCCTAACTACCATGGACCAAAGGTAAGTTCTCCAACATATACGCGCTTTTCCTCATAGGTTCAAATACCAAGGACTAACTACCATGGACCAAAGGTAAGTTCTCCAACATCTACGCGCTTTTCCTCATAGGTTCAAATACCAAGGACTAACTACCATGGACCAAAGGTAAGTTATCCAACATATACGCGCTTTTCCTTGCATGAAAGTGCGTGAACTTTTTCTCTACATGAAATAAAATTTTCTCTGCATAAAAGTGCGTGAACTTTTCTCTACATGAAATAAACTTTTCTCTGCATAAAAGTGCGTGAACTTTTCTCTACATGAAATAAACTTTTCTCTGCATATAAGTGCGCGAACTTTTCTCTACACTATAATTTATTATCTGAGATGAGTGGGTTGCCATCAAGTACAACATATGTATCATAATGCCAACAATAACAACATATAAATCTTGGTATGTGCACACTGCGTGGTAACTTATTTGGCAATTGTAACAAAAAATCACCTAAAAATCTAGTGCAATATAAAAAAATCACTAATTAGTGTAAAGAATATTAATCATAAATATTGCATTCTTATTTTACACATTAATGAACACTAAAAATAAATAAAAAAATGAACCTTTAATGTTATGAAACATATTAAATTATACCTTAAGATCTGTGTCATACAAGTGTTTGACAAACCATTCAAAACCTTATGTTTACCAACAATAATGTTGCAGAGAGAATATTTTCTTTTGAGCCTTCATAAACTGGTGTCATTGTCTTCTTTAGCACAGGTTAATCATGACAACTAACATCATTCTTCTCATCGCCGAAGAAGTATTGGATCAATTCATTTGTCCCATAGTCTTGGACTACATTATTATTTTCATCTTCTTCCATATTCACTTCATATTGTTCCTCAACTTGTAGAACATCATTTCTAGTACTACTACTTGATGCATTCAGATCACAATACCTAGGGGGGCACCTTGACTTTATAATAATTAGAAACAATCATGTGAAATTAGTCCGCAGAACAATTAATATTATAACACTATTTTTTTTCAAATTTAATTAATATAAAGAAAATATATATAATCATTCATAAAATATAGCTTATTACCAGACGATATTGGTTCCCCCCTTCAATGTTCCCATTCTTCTTACAATGTTTATCAATTATTTCATATGAAATTCTTTGCGGACCTCTGCACCCACAAAATTTGCAAGGGAAATAACATTTACCATCATTGAACCCTAATTGATTAATTCCCCATCTATTAATATTTTGTGACATTCTTCCCAACCATAAAACAATTATATAAAACAAAATATGATTTTCGCTCGTGAAAAATACCTTATAACCTTTCAAAATTATTGTAGTTATAGAAAATATGTTGCAACATCTCTTACATGCAGGATATTTATATATTTATTTATCATCACAATTTCGACATTAGTTGACCAGTCAAAGTCAAAGATGACCATCAAACAAATGGTCAAATAAATGTCAGAATGAAAATTGCCATCTTTTGTCGCAATTGTGACCTCAAATGTTGTTAGTTGCAATTTCGACTCGTAACATAGGTCGTAGAAATTGTGACCAAAAAAATCTGTAGTTGCAATTCCGCACCCTATAAAACGTCCATCACAATTCCAACTGCTTAGAAATTGGTTGTCTAAATTACGATGAAAGCAATGACTTTACACACAAAAAAGTTGACATTTTTCTTGTATTTTGTGGCAATACATACCATATTGTTAGAATTTCTCATCGGAATTTAGTCCTATATGTAGTAGTGTACCTAGATCTCTAGTCAAATTGTAGAGTTGTGTGGGCACTTCCCATACTTCCTACCTTTCAAGTTCTTCAAAGAGGATCTCACTAGAATTAGA
This sequence comes from Pinus tabuliformis, assembly GCA_031772625.1. NCBI lineage: Eukaryota > Viridiplantae > Streptophyta > Pinopsida > Pinales > Pinaceae > Pinus > Pinus tabuliformis. The sequence goes on along the minus strand of CM062820.1, from coordinate 780,236,610 downwards.
GGTTATAAAAACTAAACTATGGTAATCTTAGTAGTAGTAAAGCTTAACTCTATTATAAAACAATAAAATAACAATGTTGCGACCTAGTTTTGACTAAGTACTAGCATAGAGTAGAGTTCAACATAAGGTGAATCCACATAAGTCATCCATAGAAACCATAAGATAACAAGAGATTCAATGTGTAGTTTTGCAAAAACTTGAGTATGTGAGTGGCAAGGAGTTTCTCTATACATCCCTTGCACCTAATACTTACAATCCTTTGTCTTAGGAATAAAATTAGAGAGAAATAAAATCAAAATGAATTTAGAAAGAAAAAATAGATTGAAACAATGTAAAGGAGACACCAATATACATGGTTCACCTAATTTGGGCTACGTCCATGGAGAAATAGCCAGTCATTCCTTTTATTTTTTCTAGTGAAATAAAGGGACTACAACTTTGAATGCATCTTCTACAACCCTGCCTTCTCTCTTTCATAGTTTCCTCCCTCTCAATTACAATGCTTTCTCAATAATACATAGTCAAGTTCTAGGTGAAAATGTGAAGTCGGGTTACACTTTTGGCCCTTTTTGGGGAAAAGTATCATTTTTAAAAGTTTTTCAACTTTCATTAAGAAAAAGTAAATTTTTTTTGCTTTGAATTTCATTTTACAGTAAGAGGAAAATTTGTCAGAAATTTTACTAACTTTATATTGCTTATTTTTTAGAATTTTTTTATTCACATTTGATATGTCAGGTTAGCAATTGTTTGATTATGTGTTCTTTAAAAATCAAGGGATTCATAAAAAGTCATGTTTTTTGGCCCCAATGTATTCTTTGTTAACCTTGCATTTTCCAAAAAAATTGTGCTGCAACAATCTAGACAAACTCTACTTCAGTATGCTTATATTTATGAAACCAACAAATGCATATCATAATTACTAGAATTTATGAATTATAACACTATGAAAAAACGACAGACTTTGAAGATTTTTAAGAAAGCACCATGTTTCTCATCATATTAGTTAAAAAATAAAAATATAAAAACTACCCATTAAAGAGGACGAACCAATGTAATGCACCATAAATTTTCCATATTTTTGTTACACAGTATTTTGTCATACCTCTTGTTCACTTCCTGTTCCATATCCGGAAGTGCCAAAACATTGACTACTATGCAGCATATCCATCACGATATACAGACCAAAACCTCCTTGAAGAAGGAAAGGAAAACTGCCCTGAATCCATTTTGAAGAAGGTTGCCTAAAAACCTAATTTTTGGCATCAAAGATTTTTGCTCCATTGCCTGCCCGTGCTGATGGCAGGTTGCTTAGTTATACACTCGCGTTGCGAGCGTGGGTTTTCATAGGAAAACCTGCGTTGAACCTCTTCTAGCAGGTTTTCCCAAACTGGAGGAGAAGCTTCGTGCACTAGAACCTTCGAAAACAACGAGCTGGATATTGGTTGTTGTTGATATGGTCGATCTCTCCCATTTGTATCTCTTGATCTTATCATCATGGTATTTCCCCTTGATATGTGGACCTTCCTCCCTCTTTTGTTGATCCCTAACTCCCTCTCCCTTCCTATGAATTCACTCCCTTCCATCCCCAAATGGTTGGTCATTGATTGATGCATCCCTATTTTGAGATTATGCTTAGATGCTACCCATTCTAGCTTGAAGAAGGAGTACTTGAAGAGTATTTTCTTGGACTTGGACATCCACCAAAAGGAGGTCTCCAACATCAAGGCATAGGTTGTATGCTTTTATTTTTAGCTTATTAATATATACATTTGATGTTCACTTTCCATAATTTTGTAAATGTTTATTCTATTAGCTTAATGTTCCTTGATATGTTAAGTAGTTTATGTTTGATGTATGCCATATATGCTCTTGTATCTTTCATATTACTTCGATCTTCCTTGCAGGTACCTAGACGTGAAGAAAAACTAAGGAGCGAGGCTTGGAGCGAAAGATTAAAAGCCATCTCTAGCATCAAAACATGGTAGGTTTCTCCTTCTCTCTGAATTTGTCAAACATAAGCGAGGAAAGTGTATGTTAGTTTGTTGCTAGACCCACTCATTGGGTTGGAGGGATTGCCTCTGTCCACAAATGGGATTTGCCTTCACAAAAAAAGGGTGACTCCGCTAGGGAAGCTATAGCCTTTTCATCCTCCTTTCTCAACTGATATTTTGATCAGTTTAACCGACCATCGTGTTCTCAGTTAGTTTGGGTTTGTATATGTCTGCACAATCACTGGTTGCTATCTTGGAGTGCTCAGTCTGGAAGTGTTTGTGAAATTCTTTTTACTTTTGGCCTTGTTCCTCACCTAATGTGCATTTTGATTTGGCAATCATGCTGGCAGCGCTCTTTTAATTAAAACAATCGCGTTGATCCCCTGTTCAGTGCCAGTTTGGCCATAACAACCATGTTGATCCCCGATATTGGAAAAAACCTATGGTTTCTATGTCAAATCCCAGTGTGTATGAGCCCCCGAGGTCTTGTTTTGTCCTGTATGATTGGATTTTGTTGATGTTTTTATTGATTACCTCATTTTATTAGAAAATTATTACTTCTTTGAACTTTCAAGTGTTTGAGTGCAATTGGATTGATGTTAGGGTTTATAAGTTGTTTGATTATCACTTGCCGCTTGTGAGTGTCTTTGGGTCTCTGATTTGTTGAATGATTGGGTCTGATCATCTGGTAAAATCACTTGAAACATCGATTTATATTTATTTCAGTTTGTCTTGTGCAAAGTTGTTTTTCATGTGTACTAGGTCATCTTGCATTTGAAATCCACCTTTGTCATTTATGAAGCATAGATTACATTATTTGGTTTGCAAACTGAAAGGAGTATATTTGCTTATCTATTCGAAAGAGAAAGTGAAAGACATTTTCATTGAGTGCTTTTGAATTTGGTGTTATTTTGATTGTTGTCTTGTTTGAATTAGGAGTACTTTGAATCAAAATATTCATTTCTGCTTTAGTTGAAGCTTAGTTGCATGTGAGCATCTGAAAATCAAAGAGAACTCATATAGGTAAAGTGCATCTTAGTGAAGTAAAAGTCATTTTTGCTTTCAATAGATCAAATATTCATTAGCGAAATTTAGTGAAAGGAATTTTGCTTGATGCATTATTGTTTGAAATTTCTTCCCTTGATTAGTCTAGCTTTCATTGAAACGAAAAGTTTTCCTTTTCTCATATAGTTTCATCTTAGGCATTCAGGTGACATTGTTTTGAGCCCAAAATTGAAACATAATTCAAGAAAAACATTAAAATTTACTCAATCAACCTAAGGCGCATTTGGAACTTAACACAAACATTTAGAGGTCTAGGCTAGAGACATGTTCTGGCATTTATAAACCTAGCAGTTGTCGTTATCTGCCAGCATTGTATCTCGGGGGTGAAATCTTGTTCCAGTACGGAAGTATATCAAAGGTTCTCTAGTACTCTTGGGGTATATCAGAGGCACTCTAGTATGGAATGTATATGAGAATGCTCTCACTAAACAATTATATATTAGACATCACTAACACGGACTTGTGCTCCCCGTATCGTCGAGTATATATTGGGAGACCCCACTAGGTTGCATCCTTTAGCCACAGGTAATCGATTCAACCGCCTTGTAAATGTGATACACCGAACACAACATTCAGGGAGATTGGCCACTGTACGTTAAGTCCTTGGTTTTGACTAAGGTGTATACTGTGGTTCATGGATACTTGGGAAAACCTTTTTCCTAGTTACCCATTTTTTATTTATTTGTTGTTAATTTCTAAAATTCATTGACCATGGAACAACACCCTTCATGTAGAAATACTCCTTAGTATATATTAGGTTGATACTAATGGCAACATTTCCTGAATCTATTAGTCAAGGAAATCCCTCTAACGAGAATCCTAATCTTTTTCCTTTTTTTGGAAATACTGGTGCTCCTTATATGGTAACGTTGTCCCTTCCTGGATTGACCATTGGTCTGCCAGTTTGGTTATTTTCGGCCTCGGTGATTCTGAGTGTCCAAAATGCTTTTCAACCGATTTCTCCTCCACCTAAACAACATCAACCTCAAATTGATCCTAAAGTTGACCCCTCACCTTCTTCACCTATTTCTTCACCTTGTTCTTCCTCTTCGCCTAGTGAAAGTCTAGATTCTAGTAACTAGGAAGCTAAGAAGAAGAAGAAGAGGACAACGAAGAAGAAGCAAAATAAGTAAGGGGGAAACCAAGCAGCCATTGCTACGGATGCAATTGATGCAGAAAAGTCTTCCAACCAGCCTCATAAAGTAAAATTCTCTTGAATGTTATGTAAGGGTGACCACCTTCTTCGGAATTGTCCTGGTATTCCCAAGGTCTTAGAAGTGTGGTCCAAAAGTTCACATCGACCTTTGTCATCAGCTTGTGGAGTTCATGCTAGTGGTAAACCCTCAACTAGTAACAATAAAGCTCATGGGAAAAAGGGAAAAGTCAAATTTCTCTGTAAGTTGTGTGAAGGTAATCATCTCAATCACCTTTGTCCTCTTATGGATGAATCTTCCAAATAGTTGGAAAACCTTACATCATCTCACCCTCGTCTTCCGGTTGGGTATCGAAAGCTTTCCCCTGATCCTTCACTAGTTGATCTAGTGATTGATCAAAATCCATCTTTGGTCAACCCCACTCTCTCTAAAAGTGAGTCTCGTGAGTTCGTTCTCGACCAACCATTGGTTGAGAAATCGGTAGACCTAACTCCACCTTCAGTTCACCATACCTTTCAAGTAGAGAGTGAACCTCATACCACTCAGGTTCTTCTAGTTTCTTCAATTTCGAAGGAATTGGAGGGAAATCCTCCCATTCCCGAGGTGAATGAGAGCAATTCCCCTGTTCCCATAGAGCAAAAGGGCAGCTCTCATGTTCCTACGACACCCCCTTAGTGTAGTTTAGTCACTTCTTTTGATTGGAGTTGATTGGCAGGATATCGTCTTCTGTCTTATGTGCCTTTCCAGATTACAGTATCTGCTTACAATATGGTCGTACCTAACACAGTCATAGATGAGGGTGCATCTGTTAGCATTCTATCTTCAACTGCTTGGAAATCTTTAGGTTCTCCTAAACTTATCCCCGTCACCCAGAATCTATTATATTTTAACAGAGGAACCAGTCAACCGTTAGGGATCCTTCCTAAGTTACCTATTACCTTGGGAGGAAAGACCGTCTATATAGATGTGATGGTTGTCCAAAGCCCTTTATATTTTAATCTACTCCTTGGTCATGACTATGTTTATGTCATGGGAGCTCTTGTCTCTTCCCTCTTTCGAGTGATGTGCTTCCCGCATGAAGGAAGAATTGTGATCATTGATCAACTTACATTCATTGGTCATGAATCAACCCCCAATCAACCATCATCCCTAAATGGTTCTTATATGCAAGCGATATCACCCTCGGCACAAGTTAATTAGGTGGCCACTTGTTCCATGCCTGCATCTGCTGATGATCTATTAGGTGATGTAGTACGCCATGTACTAGGGGCATTGGAGCCCAAATTTTCATTTGGATCCCTAGACATGTATCCCTTCTAGAGTGTTGTTCTACCATTTGATGAGAACCTCTTGGAATCCATGGCCTCTTGGGGCTTGTGATCAGGCCTTTGAAGTAGAGTTCCTTGTCTTGTGTCAAGCTCATTAAAAAATCAAACAAGGGCCATGAGGATAGTTCTTTTACTATATCAACCTCGTTAAAAAATGGAATATGTCCCCATTAGGATAGTTATTTTACTATGTAAAACTCGTTAAAAAATGAAACAAGGTGTCATGAGCATGGTTCTTTTCCTGTGTCAAGCTTGTTAAAAAATGAAACAAATCCCCTTCCAATTCGAGTCTTTGATTAGATCTCGTAAAATCCCAGTCAAGTATTTCACTTGATCTTGTAAGTGAACCTTCATTCCATTCACTTAGGTGAATGAAATGAAGCACGAGGGGTATGTTCCTCGAATTGAGTCATTATGGTGGGGGCATGCAAACTCATCTCAAGCATAGTTTATCTTTTTTTCAAGCTTGTGTAAAAATGAAACCGAATCTCAATTATAATTTGTCTCCATTTCAAGCTTGTGTAAAAATGAAACCAAATCCAATCATAGTTTTTTCTCATGTTTGAAGCTTGTGAAAAATGAAACCATCTTCAAGTATACTTAATCATAGTTTCCCATGTTTCAAGCTTGTGTAAAAATGAAACCATTCACACTTTACATCTCATGATTGCCATTTTTATTAGCCGATTTTTGCTAGATGAGCCTTGGTTTTTTTTATTCCATCGTCGCCATCTCTTTGGTTGATCATACGCTTTCACTTGGTTGTTTTACCCTTCCCTAAGGAACATATGTGATGAGTGGTATTATTAGCTAACTTCTTGACCTTTACATGTTTTGAGTAGTTCCATCATGACCAGAACCAGTTGCTATCCTTTTATGCCACTCGTTCTTCTTGGTAGAGTCATCTTTCAACTCTTTTCTAACTCTTGAAATATGAAAAGATTGCCGAGAACTTGTCTTTTCGAACTCGTTAAAGTAAATGAAAAGACTTATGATCAGTATAAGTTTAACCCTTTTCCAGACTGAGATAGACTATTGTATGAAAAAGGAATACCTTAGTCGAACATGGCTAAGAGGTTCTCTTGGATATTGTTTTCTACCTTTTCAGGTTCAAGAGACCATTTACGAAAAGGGACCTTTGGAGTTTTCTTTTCTGTTTCTTTTTCAAACTCTCTAAACATGAAAATATGTTGTGTTTCACCTTCATTAGACTCATAAAACATAAATGATGCAGGACTTGTCACCATGATGAGACCGAGTTTCTCCTTCCTAGGACTCGTAAAACTTACTAGGATGGATTCATCCGAAGGATGAACTTATATGGCAATCATATGTTATCCCCTTCAAGCTTGCGATTAAAAAATAATGGGGTACTCACTAGAAATGGTGGGGGAAAAAGTGAAAGTGATCATCTCTTGTATTCTGTAAAGGAAACATGTCGCTCTTGAACATGACACTCATTTATTGCTCGTGTCAGGTTTGGGACATCCTCACTTAGTCACTTGCCTTCCTAGGTTTGGGAAATCCATTTTGCCTCTCATTTGATTATACCAATTCTTCATCATGACCTTCGATCCGATGTTGAGTCAAATGCTACCAAACTTGTTATCGGGAAATCTAGTGTCCACTTGGAGCTGCTAGTCCCACTAAGATTGGTAGCTATCTTAGAAACAAACAAACTAAAACTACTTTCGTTTTCCTTTATGAGAAGTAGATAAGAGGGGAATGAAGGAAACCAACCTTAGTCTTGCGCTTGGTTCCTTGATCGGTTCCTCTCCCTTTTGACAGATCCTCGCCGCTTCTCCTTCATCTACCCAGCTTCAAAGAGCACTTGTAGAATCAAAGCAGCATAATACTATCGAAGAATAGAGATCTACAATCATAAACAATATAGGACCAGATGTATATTGACCACACAAATGCATATATCATCAAACATACAAGAATGTGGAAGAAAAATTGAATAGCTTTATTAATATCAAGAATAGAAAAGAGGATTACAACCAATTGTTCTGACCCAGTGTCATCCTCCAGCATGAAAGCCCTTCTTTCACCTCATGAAAAGCTTAGATAACCCAACACTATGATGTTCCACCAAGAAACCAACAACACTTACTTACAAGATACGAAATTCCAGCCTCTGGATCTCTGGGATGAGGGATCCATATATAGATGATTGCAGGGGGGTGAGTCAGCTTTTGGGTTTTTGATTAGTGTCCTCTCTCTGATAGTTCTTGATTCCACTTGGAGATTGATGATCTCTTACTCATCCCTGGGTGAATTCAGAGAGGCAAGTGTCATAGGAGAAGTTTCTGGAAGATTCTATGATCATCCACCTCGCAAACTGTCTCTGCCATTTGTCCACTCTCGCCCATCGCACCCTACAGAAGGGCTTTTCAGTATGCATCGCACCCTTTACACTAGGCAGGTGGGATGCATTGCACCCTTAGCACTGAGCAACCTGTATGGTCTAGTTTTGACCAGTTATGAGCAGTTTCCTGTGGAGAACTTATGGGAGATGATGTAATCAGTTGACCTTGTTATTTTAGGGTATGGAACAACACTTTTAGGGACTTAGGAACCCTTGGTTTATGGACATGTATGATTGGGGTTGCAGTGCCCAAAAATGTCTATAACAATTGCCCCCTAAAGCATGAGGTCGTTAATCTTTTGATGTTGGGTGAAATGCTTTATCATGAGGATCCGAAGTTTTTTCGAGCTGGAAGGCGACCTGTAATAAGATACAATACAATACATTATCTTCATAATATTTTTCATGATCTAGCTGAGGCGGGCATTCCCATGCTTAGATTTATAAATTCATTTTCATGTACATAAGACAGACGACCGTCTATGCGGGAGACTGATGATTCTGATAGAGCCATCATCCTTTGATTCAGATGATCATCTGTGCAGCAACAATGTACATTTGATGTCTTTATTTTCCTGAATATATCGCAGCTCAGATGGATGAAACTAGATCCGGGGTCTTCAAACTCGTCCAATCTTCACTCGGAGTACAAGTCGATCCATGTGAAAGATGTTCTGGAGTCGAACATGGAAAGACATCACCTGATTACCAGCCAATGATGTAAGCTGTTAACAGGCGCGAGATGAATCACCGATAATGATGATGACCCTCAATGTACTACAGTACAATTCGCGTGGTGTGAAAAGGGACTTGGCGTCGAACACCAAGCAAAATCTTTCGGTCGAAGGCCATTGATGTAAACCTGTCGTCGGAAGTGAGAAACTTGTCATTGAGGCATGCAAGCTTCAAAGTACTGAAAGGGTTGTTCCTAAGTCGACTTCTTGGATAATGAGCTGATGTTGACAAGAAGCGACCCATCGTAGGAGGGCCTTAATGAATCCCACATCTACAACACGGAACAGAGTAAATGATTTTGCAGGTGAAAACGATTTGATGATACAGGGTTCAGGGTGGCGGTCATGAAAGAATGGAGCGTGAATGTATTGCAGCGGATGAGACACAGGTGAATTCTCTGAGTGACTTCTCTTGAACATACCGGCGACACTAACATGGATTGGTAGCATTAACCCCAAATATGGATGGTGCGATGGACCAATGGTGATATGACCGGTGAACGGAATAACCCAACCCGACTTGGATGTGGAGTGAAAGTGTCATGTTCAAGAGCGACTTGCTACCAATAAAGTTTCTTCAAGTTTTCTTCCCAATTTTTCCCCAGTCATTACTGACCAGTACCTCTTTATTTTTATCAAGCTTGAGGAAGATACCATATGCTTGTTCTATAATTTGCCCTTCGGGCAAACCCATCGCTATGTTTTAACGAGCCTAGCGACAGTGAAACTCGTTCTTGTCTGTATGGACAAGTTTGTCGCTATTGGTTTTAACGAGTTTAACGACAAAGACAACTCGGTCCTTTTTCAATTTTAGAGAGTCTGAAAAGGGACGAAAAGGAAACTCCAGTGATCCTTTTTCATCATGTAATCCCTTAAGTCTGAAAAAGTATAAAATAATACAAAAGGGATGAATTTTCGATAGTTTTAACAAGCCGAACAAGATAAGCGCTCGATCTTTTTATGTAATAATCCCTCAGGTCCAAAAAGATTAAAATCTAGAGGAGGGATAGCACTCCCGGTAGCTTTAACGAGCTGGAGAGGCCAACTGCTCGACAATCTTTTCATATTTTATGAGTCAGACGAAAAGAGCTTAAAGGAGACTCGTTTTTTGAGGAATGAGTGATAATTTTGGGTAGCAGCTGATTCCAGGTAAGGTTTGGAATTTTCCAATCACGACAGTGTCACAAGGATGGCTAACAGAATCACTCATCGTAGAGGTTCCTCAAAAAGGGTAAACAATCAAATGGAGGCATATGATCGGCCAAAACAGAGTGGAGGTGATGATGAGAACACGACTAAGGCTCAAAAGCTGATGATAATGCATTCACAATGGTTATTTACTGGAAATTGGTTCATTTTTTAATGAGCTTAAACTCTGGGGGAACGTTTGCTCATTGCTTATGTTTAAATTTTAATGAGCTTGAACTCCACATAAAAACTACTCATGCCAGTCGTATAATAAGGATGTCTCATCGATAGGTTCAATTTTGAGGGATCTTGCACCATTCGAAACTTTGCTCTGGATCCTTTCTTTATGAAAGCTAGGAACAACCAATATTACGAGTTTAAAGGGTTGAGAAACTACAAACTAAGAAAATAAATGGTTGCTCTTCGCTTGCATGGAAAAAGGTTTGCATGCCCCCAGGTATAGAAAATTAGTTTCCAGGTTACCATATGAAAGCTCTCCATCCGCGTTGCAGACAAAATGCTTCCTTGGCATTGCATACCGAAATAGACAAAGGTGAGTGGCACAGTTGCCTCCACTCACATAACTTTGACGAGGGAATCTTATTCCAGTCCAATCCCATTTTCCTAAACAAATGGGTGTGTCAGACTAGTTATATATCCTTCGCAGAAACCTACCCTATACCCAAGGTTTTCCTGCCGAAACAGACCAGGGTGCATGCCCCCTGGGTTTCAGTCATGTCCTCCCAAATCACTCGTGCTCTTCAAGTGGACGGACTGGAGATTGATGAGATATTCCTTGTGTGAAAAGACCATTTAGGGATGGCATTTGACTATTAGCTATGTGTGAGCTGGGGAACAAAAGCTGGTCTACGAGCTTGACCATTCGACCTTCGTGCGGAAAACACATTACTCTAAAGAGTGAGGAGACAATGGCTCCCATGCTATAAATATAGTCGCGTCCAAGGAGTAGATTATAATCTAGAGGTCCTTGGACTACCATTACGTTCATGTAAATGGTTTTCCTCCTCAACGTTATGGGCACATTGGGAAGGATCCCTAACGGTCAACTGGTTCCTTTGTCGAAGCCTGTCAGATTTCTCATCTTAGGCAGAAGTGATGGCGAACTAAGCACTTCCCAAGCAGTTGAGGAAAGGATACTCACAGAAGCCCCTTCATCTATGATGGTACCGACCATGATCATTTTGTAAGCTTGTACGATGATTCGGTATGGTACATTAGCCGGTACACGGGGTCTGCCTAGTAGATTCCAATCGAAGGAAACGACTAGGTTGCTTGGAGGGGGGACCGAATAGATGGCCGAATATGACTCTAACGAACTTCCTTCCTGTGGTAAAGGAACGGGTAGACTGCCCCCATGTTCATCGGAGTCTGTGTTTACGAAAAGAATTTGAACGGTGTCATTCTCATTCTCTTCGGTGATTGTGTCATCTGAAGATGGACCTTCCGAAGACAAGACTGGGTCGATTGCCGCCTCAACCTTTTGACTTTTTTCTAGTATGGATTCAGTGGGTTTATCTTCAATGACAGATGCTTCGACCGACCACAATGGCGTGTCGGTCGGATTTTCAACTAGTGATGGACTCGGCAAGAGTTTCTTGTATCCAGGAGGAAGCCGTAGTGGTGAAGCAGGACGGTCATCCAAGACTCTTTTAGCTTCGTCTAGGAAGGGACAATGGTGGACGACGTGATCACCTTCACACAGTTTACAAGGAAATTTACATTTCCTTTTCTGTCCAAATGCTTCGCTTTCACTAGTTGATGGTGTACTTTCAACATGATCTTCAGAGGTTGATAACACCAGATTGTGGAAATGAGGAGACCAGTCCCTTAAGATCTAAGGGATGCAAGGACAATCTCGATGATAGTGGTCTCCTTTGCAAATGACACATGGAGATTTAGGATTGGATGGTGCAGTGTGTGGATTTTCACTAGATGATGCCCGGTCATCCCTTTTTGCCTTTGGCTCCTTCTTCTTCTTCTCTTTCTTCTCCTTCCCCTTCTTCTCCTTCTTAGTTACTTGATTTTTGGCCTTACCAGCTTTATCAAGCGAAGAGGAAGGAGGAGAGGGAGAATCAGATGAAGTAGAAGGTTGGGGGGTAACTTTAGTATCATCCGGTTTTTGACTCAATTTTTCAGGAATTACGGTGTTCTGAACGAAGGAGGTTGAGAAGAGCCATATTGGCAAGCCAATCGTCAATCCTGGAAGTGACAATGTGGCCATATGAGGTGCACCAACATCTCCCCAAGAGGAGAAAGGACTAGGATTTCCTCCAAGGGGAAATCCTTGGTCATTGGACTCCATTTTCCTCAACCCAAGACCAATGTGGGAATGGTGATATTATTCCGATTAAAATAAATTTTAGACGCTTTGACACAACTTGGTTTTTCAATTTTTAAGAGTCGAGAAAAAAAAAAGATGACTCTAGTCACCTTCGATTTTTAATGAGCCTGAAGTGACAAGTGCTCAGATGGACCTTTTCCTTTAAGGAGTCTGAAAAGGAATGAAAGAGAATACTATGGAAATCTAGACAGAGGGATTACCAAACCAATTGCAAAACTGCAGAATACTTTTTATGGTATGACAATCAATCTTCCCGAATGCTGTGTTCAGTGCATTGCGATTGATAGGGTGGCAGACACGGCTTCCTATGGATAAAGGATATAGCCTATTGTGGTCTCCCAATATATACTCGACGGTACGTGGGAGCACAAGTCCGTAGTGGCACTTTTCGTCTCAAAGAGGAGGAATCACCCAATCAACAGTGAAAGTGACAGTTACCAGGCTTTACGACGCCGGAATACGTCTATAGCCTAGACTTCTAGATGTTGTGTGTTAGGTTCCAAAGCGTTTTTATGTTTATTGAATTTATTTTACAGTTGATCTTTCTTAAGAAATTTTCCTTTCAGGTTCACCGCGTGATGTAGATATAATTCCTAAAATGCAATCTAAGATGATAAACAATCGTTTAATCTTATTTTTGCAATGAAAATCCTAGCTACTAAAGAAAGAGAGACGATATTCTTTCAACATAGAGCAGAGAGCACACACTAGATGCACTATCCTAAATCAAACCAACAAGCAGTCTAAATGCAAATGCACATGCATGTATTTGTGTTTAGCTTTCTTAATGTGTGAATGACAAGAAGAATGCTAAGTACAAATCTGAATTATCTTTTCAAAGCGACAGTACTAACAAATTTATTTTCAAAAATGAAAGGAAGATAATGATGACCCTTTGCTATTTTGAACTGAAAACTGCTTTCGACACTTGAAAAACTACTAATTCAAATCAAATACAAGAGTAACTGTATAATCGACCATCAAGAACAATAGAATTCTTTTCTTTGACTGAAAACGACACTTGCGACACTTTCAAATCAAAAGACGATAGTTTGACTATGCTACTTCTTTGTAAAAGAGAACTGAAAATGGCGCACAATACATAAAAACATTCACAGTTCTTTGAAAAATGGAGGCGGAATTATGGAAAGGAAGGGAGTTTCCATAGTGGTATACTGATCATAGACAACAAAACTCCTGAATAAAGCTGAAGAGAGTGAACACAGAAACCAAAATCTGAGGGCAGAAGAGGTCTTGTTTGATCAGCACACCTGCAACACAGGGAAAGTGCGATGCAGCGCACCTACTGCACACGGGAGGTGCGATGCATCCAGATTCCCAAGAGGAGAAGGTGCGATGGTCCAGGGACGAGACTTCAACTGGGTTCCGGGTCATAGTTTGCAGCTCAGTTCAGGGATTTAGGCCGAGCAAGTGATGTACAATAAATAGAAATCACAGGGGCTGATCTAATGAGGTTACTAGAGCCACCACTAGGGAAATTAGAAGGTTTGCAAATCGATTGTTCAGTTTATAAACAAAACCCGGAGATAGACTGAAGCAACATTGATCTACTTCGCACTTGAATAGAAAATGCAGTTCGAAGGCTAGCTTGCTTGGCTTCAGGCTCCGTCTGTAAGTTTATAAAACAAACAAACATAGACAAACAAAAAATCTATTCGCGCCCCGGTGGAGTGACCATTTTGTTATCGGGAAATCTAGTGTCCACTCGGAGCTGCTAGTCCCACTAAGACTGGTAGCTATCTTAGAAACAAACAAACTAAAACTACTTTCGTTTTCCTTTATGAGAAGTAGATAAGAGGGGAATGAAGGACACCAACCTTAGTCTTGTGCTTGGTTCCTTGCTTGGTTCCTCTCCCTTCTGACAGATCCTCGCCGCTTCTCCTTCATCTACCCAGCTTCAAAGAGCACCTGTGGAATCAAATCCCCATAATACTATCGAAGAACAGAGATCTACAATCATAAACAATATAGGACCAGATGTATATTGACCACACAACTGCATATATCATCAAACATACAAGAATGTGGAGGAAAACTTGAATAGCTTTATTAATATCAAGAATAGCAAAGAGGATTACAACCAATTGTTCTGATCCAGCGTCATCCTCCAGCATGAAAGCACTTATTTCACCTCATGAAAAGCTTAGATCACCCAACACTATGATGTTCCACCAAGAAACCAGCAACACTTCCTTACAAGATACAAAATTCCAGCCTTTGGATCTCTGGGATGAGGGATACATATATAGATGATTGCAGGGGGGTGAGTCAGCTTCTGGGTTTTTGATTAGTGTCCTCTCTGATAGTTCTTGATTCCACTTGGAGTTTGATGATCTCTTACTCATCCTTGGGCGAATTCAGAGAGGCAAGTGTCATAGGAGAAATTTCTGGAAGATTCTATGATCATCCACCTCGCAAACTGTCTCTGCCATTTGTCCACTCTCGCCCATCACACCCTACAGAAGGGCTTTTCAATATGCATCGCACCCTTTACACTGGGCAGGTGGGATGCATCGCACCCTTAGCACTGAGCAACCTGTATGGTCCAGTTTTGACCAGTTCTGAGCAGTTTCCTATGGAGAACTTCTGGGAGATGATGTAATCAGCTGACCTTGTTCTTTTAGCGTATGGAAAAAAAATTTTAGGGACTTAGGAGCCCTTGGTTTATGGACATGTATGATTGGGGTTGCAGTGCCCAAAAATGTCTATAACAAAATTCTGGAGTCATGTCGCTAATATGTTCAAAAGAAGTCCTATCTGCAGTTTTGTATCGCTCATACATTGTTTGAATTTATGCCATAGTCTTGGATCACACTTATCTACTCTACTACATTCTTTTGTTTTGTGTCAATGATGTGGGATTCATTATGGCCCTCCTTCGATGGATCACTTCTTGTCGATTTCAGCTCATTATCCGGGAAGATGATCTAGAAACTCCCTTCTAGTACCTTAGAGCTTGCATGCATCAATGGAAAGTTATTTGTAATCGATGATAGGTTTACATCATTGACCTTCGATCGAATGTTTCCACGGGTGTTCTACTTCAACTTCACTATTCACAGTCATGGATTGTGTTGATTGTACCTTTAGATCCATTGTCATTATTGGTGGTTTCTCTCGTACATGTTAACAGTTTACATCATTGACCGATAATCAGGTGGTTTTCTATCATGTTTGACTTCGACACATCTATTCACATGTTATAATTCATACATTGATTGGGTTGAAATGGAGTGCAAGACCCTGGATTCTTTATGATAAAATCCAAGTTGCGTGGAATTATGTGTTATTCATGATTATACACATGTTTCCTCTGGACGGATGGTTGTGACCATACCGTGGGTCCATATTCATGATCCTTTTTATTCGGATGGATGCGACCATACCGAGGATATTTTCACATGGTCCATTTTATTCAGATGGCTTCATCCATACTGCAGATTCATGTATTATTAGATGCCTATTCATGTTTCATTAGGCATGATCATCAGAGATGTCAGATATGTATATGTATATTCTTGATTTGCAGGTCTCCTGATGGTGTTTTTCTCGTCCTTGCACTGACTTGTAAAGCATCTCAACCATCACTCTCTGTTCTGCCTTCATGCATTGGGGGGCATATGTTACAAAATATTTTTTCATACCTCTTGTTCACTTCCTGTTCCATATCCCGAAGAGCCAAAACATTGACTACTGTGCACCATATCCATCATGGTATACAAACCAAAACCTCCCTGATGAATCAAAGGAAAACTGCCCTAAATCCATTCTCAAGAAGGTTGCCTAAAAACCTAACTTCTGGCATCAACACGTTTTTCTCCACTGCCTGCCCGTGCTGATGGCATGTTGATCAATTATACACTCGTGCTGCCAACGCTGGTTTTCATAGGAAAACTCGCGCTGAACCTCTTCTGGCAGGTTTTCCCAAACTGGAGGAGAAGCTTTGTGCACTAGAACCTTTGAGAACAACGAGCTGGATATTGGTTGTTGTTGATATGGTCAAGCTTTCCCATTTGGACCTCTTGATATTATCATCATGGGATTTCCCCTTGAGATGTGGACCTTCCTCCCTCTTTTTTGGATCCCTAAATTCCTCTCCCTTCTTATAAATTCACTCCCTTCCATCCCCAAATGGTTGGTCATTGATTTCTGCACCCCTATGTTGAGATTATGCTTACATGCTACCCATTCTAGTTTGGAGAAGGAGTGTTTGAAGAGTCTTTGCTTGGACTTGGAGATCCACCACAGGTTCTCATAGGAAAACGCGCGCTGAACCTCTTCTGGTAAGTTTTCCCAAACTGGAGGAGAAGCTTCGTGCACTAGAACCTTTGAGAACAATGAGCTGGATATTGGTTGTTGTTGATATGGTCAAGCTCTCCTATTTGGAACTCTTGATCTTATCATCATGGGATTTCCCCTTGAGATGTGGACCTTCCTCCCTCTTTTGTGGATCCCTAACTTCCTCTCCCTTCCTATAAATTCACTCCCTTCCATCCCCAAATGGTTGGTCATTGATTTCTACACCCCTATGCTGAGATTATGCTTACATGCTACCCATTCTAGTTTGGAGAAGGAGTGCTTGAAGAGTCTTTTCTTGGACTTGGAGATCCACCTAAAGGAGGTCTCCAACATCAAGGCATAGGTTGTATGCTTCCCTTTTTATCTTATTCATATATACATTTGATGTTCACTTTCCATAATTATGTAAATGTGTATGCTATTCGCTTAATATTCCTTGATTTATTAAGTAATTTATGTTTGATGTATGCCATACATGCTCTTGTATCTTGCATAGTACTTTGATCTTCCTTGCAGGTATTCGGATGTGAAGAACAACTAAGGAGAAAGACCTGGAGCGCAAGATTCAAAGTCATCTCCAAGGATCAAGCGATTAGCATCAAAACGAGGTAGGCTTATCCTTCTCTCTGCATTTGTTAAACATAAGATAGGAAAGTGTATGTTAGTTTGTTTAATTTGTTGCTAGACCCACTCATTGGGCTAGAGGGATCACCTCTGTCTGTAGAGGGGATTTTCCTTCACAAAATTTTTTTCACAGTTTATTTCGGAAGATACAAAATTTTCATTTCCCTGAATCATAATGACCATTAAATAAATTTTCGCACACATTTTACTAGAAAATTAGTCAAAATTAGCAAATATGTATGAAATTCCATAGAATTTATATCTAGTGAAAGTAGATTCAATTATGCAAATGATGATGTTGGTTTCGAAAATGAATTCACTATATTTGATAGAGTTTAGCCATTCTGAAATTGGATAAAGGTGATTAAAGCCAAGTTATTGCAGAATTGCAGGTTTTTGGTCGAAAAAGTTTTTCAGCCAAAAAAATAAAGTTTTTGGCTGTTTTTTTTTAGCGAATGGACATTAAATTTAACGTGAAAAAAAAAAATTAGTCGAAAAACCTATCCATATTTTCCACAAATGGACGTTAAATTTAATGGAAAAAAAGTTTTCAGGTGAAAAACCTATCCATATTTTTCGTGGGCTGTGAAATTGAAACGATGCGACCCTACAATGTAACCGTTTTGGTCGAAAGCTATAAATACACTCAACCAAAAATGTCATTTTCACACTCGCATTCCTCATGTGCATCTTTTGAAGAACAAACTTCTTTGAATCTAATTTTTTTATAGTAAATTTTTTTGGCTGGATTTTCAAAGTGAGTTTTTTGAGTTGGATTTTGAAAGTGATTTTTTTTGGGCTTGATTTTGAAAGTGATTTTTTTGGGCTTGATTTTTAAAATCTATATAGATTTAATTATCAGGGGAATCAATGAAATTGCAGGAGAAAATATAATCAAATTAGAGACATTGAGGCTCATAAAGAATACTCGAGAAATTATTACAAAAGAAAAAAAAGAAGAACACTTAAATATTGAAAGGGCAAATCAATCTCAACAAGAAGTTGAACCAAGTATGTAAATGTAGATATTATAAATGATATTTAAAATTTAATAGTGTATTGTGCAATTTAATTTTTATTTGATGAACTAATTTGAAAAATATTTTGCAATGTAAACAGCGAGAGATTTTTCTCATAACATTGATGATGAGATTAAACATGTTGAAAGACAAAGTGAAGAAGAAAATGAACCAGTAATTGATGATGTTGTTGAAGATGTTGAAAGATATTCAACTAAAGAAGAAGTTGAACCACCCATACTTTAACAACCAAAAGTCGTATACGTAGCGGAAATATTTAAAATACTTCATAGACAAAGACATCCATTGCAGGACAATAATTGTAAATTGTATATTGTATAAATAATTGATGTAGGATGATATAAATGAGAATTAGGGTCCTGTATATATAGCCAAGTAACCACCCTTTCACGAACAAGCATGTATCAAAGACATGCCTAACCATTAGTTAATTTACTTATTATTTATTATTATATTTGTATCATTATGATTATTATTTATTATCTATTTTTACATAATTTATGTTCATAACATTGCCTTTTCCTTCAAAAAAGCTTTGTCCTCAAAGCTTCTTGATGAAAGGACTTGATCTCTTTTCCTGCTATGAACACGTTTCTTGTCTTGGAACAATCATCCTTGTCGATATGAGTTGATATGATCCTCTAAGTGACAAACAAAACTGTCTCACTCAGAAGGGATCAGACCATCCTAAATTAATCTTCCGTCGAATCTTGTAGTGACTGGAAACTTGTGATGAATTGTTAACATGAATGGACTGCACTGACATTAGTATTCTTCGGAACATCAGGTTGTTGTTTCTATTCTAAATACGTAGCTTGATAGAGTTGTCTACTCTCATGATTTGGATGTCGATAAGTAACTCTAGTGATTTGATTTTCCCTTACCTTGTTTGTGTTGTTATCTTGATTTATTTGAAGCATTGTTTTTGTTGAATTGATTACTGAATCCTCATTTGGAGCGTTTTTCGTTTGAATGGAAACCTCATTATGTCTTTACTTCATTAGGATTTGGATTTTCCTGAACTGTGAGATTAGTGGGATCGATGTTTGCTTCTTCTTCCCCAACTTGGACTATTGCATGTAGCGATTTTTGATGTTTCTTTTGCAACAATTTCTTTGAACCTATGCATCAATGATTTCTTATCATCTTTAAGTTTTTTAATCTGTTTGAGCAGATTTTGGTTATGATTTTTAAGACGTAAGCATTCCTCATTTTTTGAGTCAACTTTATTTTGGCCTTCACGCTTCTCGTCTTTTAAACACTTGATTTTTTCTACTTATGTTTGATTAAGGCTCTTTAAACATAATTTTTCTTCTTCTTGTTCTAATAAACTCTCCTTGAGTTCCTTCTTTGATGCTTTAGCTTTCTTTACTTGTTCAAGTAATTTTTCTTGGTGATTTTTGAGGCATGAAATTTCTTTGTCCTTGTTGCAGATGACTTATTCAAGCTCTTTTGCTTCTTTGATATAGTTTTTTCGTTATCTTGAAACATCAATTTTGAATAATCCTTAAGGTTTTCTAATGAAGATTTTATTGATTTTGATTTACTTGTTATGTCTCGAAACGTGACCATCTTCCCTTTATAAGGAAACATCAAAACTTGTTTCTCTATGTTTAACATAAACGTACCCAAATCCTTAAACCAGTGTTGACTGAGTATGATGTCAGTCTTTTTATCCGTCCTTACAATATGAAATTGAGATATGTACTCATAATGACCTATTGTCACTTGTAGATCACTAATTTTAAGCTCTTTTTGGTCAAAAATAATTTTCTTTATACCAATGCTTAGCTCTGGAATTAATAGCTTATTTTCCAAGTTGATGTTGATATAATTTTTATCATTGTTTGGACTGATGGCGACATTAACTTCTCTTCCTTGGATACTTTCTTTTAATGTAATTCCTTTGTGATCTGTAACTGAAAGACCATTATAGGAAAATCTTTCTTCTTTCATCATTTTAGAATTGAGCTCCATCATTTTTTTTTCAATGATTGATTCCATTTGTTTTGTCACAATGAAATTAGTGTTGATAAAGTAAGCCCCTTTTTATAAAACCTTTAAGTCTTTTAATTTTATTTCTCTTTTTTTTAATGATAATTCTTTTGCTTCCTTTTACTTCAAAATATAATAAGTCCCTCTTAATTACCCTTTTAACATAGGGAATATTATCTTATAACTCTTCAATTAATAATGTATCCCTCTTATTGCCTTTTTATTTATTTTTAATAACTATCCTTTATAACTTTAATATATGGATCTTTCAAGTAACCTTTTATAATAATACCCACTTTGTACTTATATATATTTTCATGAACTTTTCTTTAAAATACCCCTTTATAATATAATATTTCTCTTTATATATATATATATATATATTTAAGTTACAACCTTAGTGAAATGTGGTTATTCACCTCTTTGGGGTATAATATAAAATATATGTCCACTTATGTGCTTTTGACTCAGTTAATTTTCTCCACGTAAAAACTTACCATTCACATAAAGAGATTTTGTATTCCTTTTGTTTTTCTTTTACCTTGAAAATACCATGGGCAATTACCATGGGTTGCTAAAACCACAAGCTTGTAAACCACTTAATGAAGAATCAAGATAATAGTATCTACTCTTCCTTCTCTTACATATAGTTTTATAGATATTTGGAAAGATTCCCTTTTAACTTTATCATGCACTTTTTATCAATAATGTAGAACCTTTTTATATATATGAATGTTGTCCTTCAAAATTTACACAAGACTATATATATCTTTTTCTTTTAACAATATATTTTATATGATTTTTTTTTCTTTATTTTTTTTAAATCTTTATATGTACTTTTTTTCTTTCTCCTTTTTATGTATATATATATTTTTCTGTTTAATGGCCAAAGGCCTCTAACGAATAAACAATAGAGAAACTCCAAAAAGTGTAGCGAAACACTTCAATCTTGACGGCAACAATGTTGATGAAACCTGGATGGCCAAGGGCTTGGATCAGAGAGCGTGGCTCTGTGCAGCGTTGGAGCGCCCAGAGGATCGAATTGCTCTGATACCAATGTAATGATTAGTAGTCATATACACAACGAAAATATTTAAAATACTTCGTAGACAAAGACATCCATAGTAAGACAATAATTGTAAATTGTATATTGTATAAAGAAATGATGTAGGATGATACAAATGAGAATGAGGGTCTTGTATATATAATCAGGTAAGTACCCTTTCACGAACATGCATGTCTCTAAGACATACCTTTTCATTATTAACTAACTAACCATTAGTTAATTTACTTATTATTTATTATTATCTTTATATTATTATGATTATTATTTATTATCTATTTTTACATAATTTATGTTCATAACACATAAGTATGTATATTTGAAATTATACCTATTTATTAGTTTCAATTTAACGAACTTTTTTTTTTGTTGTTGTTAGATTTAAATTTAATTATTTAATGTATATTTATACTCATTTACATTATCATGTGTATAGAGGAAATCAATATCGATGATGAAATGTTTGAAAATGTCGAAACTTATACAGATGGAGATAAAAAAGTTGACGATGTTATACAATGTCATGTTAAGTTCATTATTGATAAGTTCTTCAAAGATGAAAATGTGACAGTTCAAGCTCAAATTTTGAGAGTTTTATTAACATTGAAGAAATTAAAAGAAGCTACAACACTATTGGGCATTCGAAAATCAACAAAATATAAAAAGGTGAAGGAAAATGTGATTCAAAATATAAGTAGTGCTCTGAAATCAATTCGAAGATCTAGAAAGAAAAGTAATCTATATGCATGTAAAGCAATACAAACAATCATGGTTTCATCAACTATTAAAGAAAATCGTTTGATAAAATCTATGGCAAAAGCATTAGCGACCTCACGAAAAACATTGCACAAGCATAGGAAATTTCAATTGCAAATAGATGTAAATGATGAGCTTGCTTGCTGGACAATTATTTGTAGGCAACCATATAAAGATAGACTTGGAGAAAATGTTAAAAAATGATATAAGAATATTGGGTGAAAATTCACGCGTTTCACTAAAAGAAAGGGATGTGATGCAACAAAGAAGAGCATGAAATCAATATGAAGAACATGTAAACATATCTTGGACACCACTAAGATAGATTTGTTCAATAAGTTCAAAGAAGAGAATCATAGAAATAATGTCTCAATCAATACTTTTATGCAACAAAAACCGCGATATGTTAAGCTTATCATTGTATGTGACACTTGTTGTTGTCATTATCAAGTGGAATATCAATTATATTATGATGCCTTCATTAATTTTGGTAAAACATTTTGGAAAATTTCACCTCCTCTTTCCACTATCCATGATTTCATATCCCAAATTCTATGTGGAAGAGAAAATCATGAATTATTTTACCAAAAGAAATGTGTTGGTGGTAAAAAATGTGATCATTATGGAAATTTGACTTTGTTTCACAAAAAATATCCTATTGATATGAATGATCAATCACTATCCAACATAAAAGTGGAATGGAAGAGATATGAATATATCCATACATTGATTGGTGCAAGTGGTAGTACAAGTGTTAGAAGGATTGATTTACAAGAAGAAGAAATTTCTATGATAGAGTTTTTGAAGAAATTTGAGACATGAATTTATAAATACACCAATAATTCTCATAGAGCTCGATGGAAGGACCTACAATTAAAAAAATGTCGTGAGATTTTTCCACCAGGGGCCATTTTGTTGATAGTTGATTTTTCAGAAAATTACACGTTTGTTGCACAAAATGAAATACAAAGTGAAAATTATCATTCTAACCAAGTCTCTATGCTTGTCCATGTTCTATATAGACATGCCGAACCAAATGTTTATCATATAGAAATCACCAATGAGAATCAACATGTTATTAAAGAATATTATTTTTATATCAGCGACGATTGTACACATGATACACATTTCATACAACATTGATTTGATAATATTTATGACTCATTGAAATGTCGTGGAATAAAATTCAATGAACATTGGATATGGTCATATGGATGTGCATGTTAATTCAAATCTTCATGATCATTCTTTTGGTTGTGTCATTTTCATATGAAAACCAACATTAAACATTGTTGGAATTTCTTTGAGACTGGTCATGGAAAAGGAGAACATGATGGTGTAGGGGCATGTATAAAACGAACACTTCAAAGATATAAAATTGACCACTCTGCAAATCGACTTGCCTCGGCTGGACAAGTTGTTCAATGGTGCATTGCTGCACTAAGTCATGAGACTAACTTATCAAGGGAGGTATGTATGTATATACATATATATTAACTTGTATATATTTTTAATATATGATTAATTTTATTAATTTTAAAATTTTAAAATTTTAAAAATTATAGTTTAAATAACTGATCGGTGATTGTCTTTGATATATAAATTGTGTTTTAAATAACATATTTAAATTCTTGTTTGAATTTACTATAGTTTTTCTGGCATATTGGAGTCCAAGATGTAGATAGATCAATTCCATATGAAGCTGAAACAATAAAAGGGACTCAAAGATTGCATTCAATTAAAGCAAAAGAGTACCGAAATGTGTTTGCATTTTATAAAAGAAAATAATCTTGTTTTTTTTTGTTTGCATAGAGGACAACATTTCAATGATGTTTGTGAAAAAAATATGTATATGAAAGCTTGGCAACATACAAAACTTAATACAAAGGGGAAAATGTCCCTTGCAAGCTTCGAAGAGATGGAATCAGAGGAGACTATAGTGTCATTTGAAGGTGATAGAGTTTCTGATCTTATTTGAAAAGGTAACATTTCAAATGCTTTGAAAGGATATATGTGTTTGTGTGTTTGTGTGTGTTTTATATGCTTTAAAAATCATTGTGCATAAGTATAGACAATAGTTAAAATATAGATCTAAATCCAATAAAATCAAGTACATGTTGATAATTAATTTCTTGTTAATTATGATATGAATTTGCACCTTTTTTTGTTTTATTTGTTCATTGTGCAAGAGATACTTTTGTTGTAGTTGCACCCATTAACAACATAGAAAATGTCAAGTATTATTTGATGCGATGCACTGAACGAAAGATGAAGTTATTGGAGGACTACGATGATAATGGTTTTATGTATGAAAGATGGTCTATTATACTAAAAATATATTTTTTTCCAAGAAAATCATCAAACCAAGAGTCATGTTTACTTTCAAGACTATCAACCTGATGCCATAAGTTGTCAATATACTCACTTGGTGTGCACAGTGCGCATAAAGTTGATAGATGTTCAATCAAGAAAAAAATTGAAATTTAAAAAATGGAGAATGTCAAAAGCTCACCATGAACAAATCATTGAGGATGGCATTCCATTAGAATTTTTTTAATTTAACTGGCGAACAATATCTTCTCGTTGTATTCATCTTTGAGAAAGAGTTCAAGTAGATTGTAAACCTTTCTTTTGTGCACTCTTAAGTTGTCCATTCTAACTACCACTAGGTATTACAAAATTGTTTTCATTAATGGGGTGGCTTTGTTGTTAAGTTAAAAGTAAATTCAAAGATGCCAAATACTGCGATAATGTAAGAATGTAGCATCACAATATTCTTGTTTGTTGTTGATTATACACCTATCATGTTTGCAATGCATTTTTTTGTCATCATTTTATATTTTCAAATATTTTTAGTGCTATCTTAGTAACATTATTTACTTTATTAAAATCGCATTACCATCAATTTCAAATGTTTTGTATCTCTTGTACATCTTGATAGCTCAAAAAAATGCATTTTATTGTGTTTTTCCTATACATGCAGTGCATACACCATCTATATGTGCATTTCATAATCTCCATTATATGAACCTATTAAAACTAACAATGTATGCTCCACACATAGTATTTAATATTTGAAAATTTCATTTACTTTAAGACAAAAGTTAGGCCCACATTGAGATTAATGCAACTTTAGTTGATTCAACATTGCAATTTTTAATTCTCAATCTCTAATCTTTCTCAAATTTCATGAAAAATACAATAGTAAGAGACTTTAAGACAAAGAAGGTACTTTAACTTTGGAATGTATTTATTTAACCAGCTTAATGGAATACATCCTTTTGTACAAAACACATATCTCATATATAGTATTACTTATCACTTGATGCATTCTACTTATCACTTGATGCATTCTACTTATAATTTAACTTGAAACATACATCACTTGAAAAGTTGGTATGGGGAAACTATAACTATTACAAAGGGTATCAAAACAACTAAATGTAAATTTACTTTCATTGCTTCATATCCATGAACTTAAATATAAAACCTTTAAGCATCAAACCATGCATCATGCAAAATGTACCATGTTTTATAATTCAATTTTATAGTATGTTTGCTTTGAACAAATTTATATTAAAAGTTAAGTATCAACCCACATCCATAGTAGCTCTTCTATACAAGATGATGATCTATTCATGAATGCAAAATGTATACCATGTTTTATAATGCAATTTTAAGTTATGATTGTTTTAGACATCTACACCATGATAAGATTCATGAATGCAAAATGTACCATGTTTTGTAATTTGCAATTTTACTATTCATTAAACAACTTGACAAAACAACTTCACAAAACCTGAGGGTTAACCCAAATCCATATTATCTTCTATTAGAATTATAATAATCATCATGCAAAATGTACCAACTAAATGCAAATTTACTTTCATTGTTTCATATTCATGAACTTAAATGTAAAACCTTTAAGCATCAAACCATGCATCATGCAAAATGTACCATGTTTTATAATGCAATTTTATAGTATGTTTTCTTTGAACAACTTTATATTAAAAGTTAAGTATCAACCCACATCCATAGTAGCTCTTCTATATAAGATGATGATCTATTCATGAATGCAAAATGTATGCCATGTCTTATTATGCAATTTTAAATTATGCTTGTTTGAGATATATACACCATGATAATATTCCTAAATGCAAAATGTACCATGTTTTGTAATTTGCAATTTTACTATTCATTAAACAACTTGACAAAAAAACTTCACAAAACCTAAGAATCAACCCAAATCCATATTATCTTCTACTAACATTATAAGAATCATCATGCAAAATGTACCAACTAAATGCAAATTTACTTTCATTGCTTCATATTCATGAACTTAAATATAAAACCTTTAAGCATCAAACCATGCATCATGCAAAATGTACCATGTTTTATAATGCAATTTTACAGTATGTTTGATTTGAACAACTTTATGTTAAAAGTTAAGTATCAACCCACATCCATAGTAGCTCTTCTATACAAGATAATGATCTATTCACGAATGCAAAATGTATGCCATGTTTTATAATGCAATTTTAAGTTATGATTGTTTTAGACATCTACACCATGACAAGGTTCATGAATGAAAAATGTACCATGTTTTGTAATTTTCAATTTTACTATTCATTAAACAACTTGACAAAACAATTTCACAAAACCTAAGAATCAACCCAGATCCATAATTTATCTTCTACTAACATTATAAGAAGATCAAAATGTATAAAATCCAAAATTTGCATATTAAAGATCAATTCATAATATAGAGTGCTAATTAAAATATGTCCAAAATTTATATCATTATAAAAGTAAATATAATAAAAAAGGTCGTCAAATAAAAATACTCATCAAAGAGACCATTCATAATAAAGGGTTTTATTTAAACTATGTCCAAAATGTATATCATGATAAAAGTAAATATAATAAAAAGATTGTCAAATAAAAATATGCATCAAAGAGAATCTTGCTTCAATATACGATCTATCAACATCCTTGTGCTATCATCATCCTCATCCTCATGGGTGCCCTACACAACATGTGTAATATGCATATATACATAAGATTGTGTACTTTTAAATTAAATTTTAATGTATTAAAATTAAATGAGAATTTTATCATCAAAACAAAATTATAAAAGGTTTCAAATTCCATGCAATACCTCATGGTGTTCCCCCTGCATTGCACCCTCGTGGAAGCCTTGTACAACACATGTACATGTATATATTAAAAATTTAAAATTGCACATGAAAATGCATGAACTCATAATATTAAAAAAATTGTAACAACTTTTTCAAATTGTCTAGACGATCCAATCCCCGTAGCTGACTCAAGTTTCAAATTCCATGCAATACCTTGTGGTGTTCCCCCTACATTGCGCCCTCATGGATGCCCTTTACCACACATGTACATTGTAATATGCCTAAGGAAAATTAACAGTAAATATGTAAAGCAAACATAGGCAAAAACACCATAAAACAGTAAACACGCAATCAGACCAAAGATTGAACCAAAAACTACATTGTTGAGCTCTTTTTATTAATAAAAATAAGTTGTTGGAAGGAATGCACTTTGGCTCGCTCAAGGCAAGCTAGCAAAGCCCTAAATGACAAGTAAGACACCCTCCTCTGATCTGCTGCTATGTTGCTCTAGCTCTATGCTGAAGATGCCCAGAAATATGTTGTTGGCTGAATAGATCTACTGCTAGGTCCCTCTTTGGTGCTCAAAAAATTATGGGAAATTAATCCATGCCTCTCCACCAAATACCCAAAATAACCCACGAAGGATTTGGCCAATGCTTGACTTCGGAAATTCGGCCCTATTTCCCCTCAGTGGCTCAACTACTGGGTGATTCGACCCACTTGTAAATTCTGCAGCAAAAGGCTTCCAAAATGGCTGCAATACTCCTCAATATGTTTCCCCGACCTTCACTCCAAGTTTTAACCCCAACCACAACTCACTCCTCCACCTCCTGGAGTGCTCCCACCAAGAACTAAGCAGTCCCTGTGCTGTTGTAGCTATTCCTCTCCCAGAAAATTGACCCTCCTGCTGGTAGTGCAAAAAGACAAGGTGAAATTCCCACCTTGGGTTGACACTTGAAGTCCACTGAAGTAAGGGCTGAGATCTTCGCTTGGAGACACTTGTGTGCTAAACAACACTTGCATACTTGACTTCAGCTCAAGCGTGCTCTTGTCATAGACAATTTTGCAAATGATGAATGAATGAACAAGTGAGAGTTCCCTCCTCCTTTTGTCAAGATGCCTCCAAAATTCCCATGTGGTCCCATCTCAACCTTCCCACACCAAATCCACTCTAATGAGAGCATACTTCCCGTGTGGGTCGAAAATCTCATGAGGTGGCCCCCACGCTCCACCAAAGCCGCATTTTTTCCCTCCAGATCTAATGTTCGGGTGTGGCTTAAGACAACAATAAAATATGGGTCCTCTAACCCATCTTTCCTAAGTGCATCCGTGTGATAAATAAAAAATGAGCAAAAATTATTTTTTCACTTAGCAAAATGTTAATGGGGAATATCACAGTCCTCCTCGCCAAAACGTTACTTGTCATCAAGCAATTGCAATGAAGGATGCTGAAGTATCTGATCCTCCTCCCAGGTGGCGTCCTCATCTGGAAGATTCCTCCATCTGATAAAAAACTCCTTAATGACCTGTTTTCTCAGATGCCTCTCCCGGGTATCCAAAATAGCCTCTGGTTCCAACACTAAATGCCCCTCATCATCCATAAGAGGTAGTTCCGTCGCTGATGTAACCTATTGCCCCAGTACCTTTTTCAAGCAAGACACATGAAATATGTTGTGCACCTGACTCCCGGGGGTAGCTCCAACTCATATGCTACCTCCCCAATCCTCTGAGTGACACGACCCCCTTCTGTTTGAGTGAAGACTACTGATACAGTTGAAGCCTCAATAAGACCAAGTCCCCTACCTTGAACTGCCTCTCAATTCTGCCCTTGTCTGCATAAAGATTCTGCTGGTTTTGGGCCATTCGCATGTTGCCTTTAAGAGCCCTAAAAATTTCTTGGCTCTCCTGTATCCAATCCTTGGCCCTTGGGGCCCTACTGCCTCCAAATATAATGTCAGGGAAAGACAATGCATCGTAACCATACAAAGCTCAGAATGGTGACATACCTATGGACATGTGGTGTATATATTTGTAGCAGTGTTCACCCAAGTGCAACCACCTTATCCATGCTCACTGTTGAACTGTCACATAGTTACGCAAGTATCCCTCCAACCACTTATTAACTATCTCCATCTTCCCGTTTTTCTGAGGGTGATAACTAGTGCTCGTAGTGAGCTCAGTGCCCAAAAACCGAAATAGCTCCTTCCAAAATCCACCCATGAATATATTATCCCGGTCATTGAAAATGGTGTTTCGGAGACCATGTAGCTGAAACACCTCCCTTAAGAACAATTCAGCCACCTGTGAGGCTAAGTACCAAGATGAGATGGACAAAGAAATGAGAAAACTTCATCAAGTGGTCCACCATTACGTAGATGCAATCCTTACCCCATACTGTGGGCAGCTCAGTAATGAAGTCCATCGATATTCTCTCCCATTTCCCCTAAGGAATGGGAAGAGGTTGCAATAGGCATGCAGGGTGTGACTGCTCACCCTTGTTCCACTGGCATGTGTCACACTCCTTGATATGCCTCAAAACATCTTCCTTGAGGCTCCTTCATGCAAAGCGCTCTCTGATGACCCTGTATGTCTTTGTGAACCCCTGGTGGCCTGCTTGTGTTGAGTCATGGGCAGCCTGTAGAATCTTCTCCCTCATTTGGGAGCTAGGGACCAAATAAATATGGTCACGAAAGTAGATCACCTCGTTGATCACCCTGTACTGGTCATCCGCCACCATCCCATCACCTCACACTTGAAATTATCCTTGGAGTACTCCACTAGTAGCTACGCCCTCCAATCTGGGGCAATGCTCGTCAAAGGAAGAGTGGCTGGCCTCCTGGATAATGCATCAACCACCACGTTGTGCTTTCCCTTGACACACTCAATGTCAAAATCAATTGCTTGGAGCTTGCTCACCCACTTTTGTTGCCTCTCGTACAATTGTTTCTACTCCAAGAAAAACCTGAAGCTATTGTGATCTCTCTTGTCTTTGAACATGTTCCCCATCAAATACTGTGTGAACTTGGCCAGTGCATGCATGATGGACAACATCTCCTTATCATATATGGAGTGTTAGCGCTCGAATCTGGCCTCAGGTTGAAGAAGGAAAAATCCAAGGCAACATCAAACCACTTAGCCTCGTAGCTAGCCCTACGAGGACAGGAGAGGGCTCTCTCCGGGTCTATCTTGGCAAAGATATTCAAAGGGTAGAGATAAACAATAAAGAACACTGATTTTAGGCTAGTAAACTGATAGAGAAGGTTTGATTTCAGATTTTTAGGGTTTTGGTGGAAAACAAGGGGAAAGCAATTTTGGGTGCGGGGATGGGACACAGCTTTTGCAGAGGTCTTTTTGGGGCAAGGTAGGAGACTGTCTTGATACCTTTGAAATAGTTGGGTGGATAGGAATGACTGGTGAGGAGCTAAGGAGAGCAAGAAATCACCATGAGTTCTCCTTAAAAAGATGAAAACATTGATATTAAGCAAACTTAAAGGCAGAGCATAGCAATCATGAATTCTACCTTATCACTTCATTTGCCTAATTTGTAGAAGGAAAAGTGAGAAAATGATATACATAATAAAACTTACAAGTATATAAGAGAAGCACACCATCAACACAAGTAACCATAGGAATCCCAAAGAGGGCTGCAAAACCCTGGTCTTTCCTTTACCAAAATTGCAGAGATACAAAGTGTAATACAATAGAAGCTTATCCCTCAAGAGTCCAACCATGAAAATGACTAAGAAAGTACATAATATAGGCAAGCTAACACACTTCCTTGCCTCTAGGGGTCGAGCTCATCATCCTAGGAGCTGTTTCAACCAATTCTAAACTGAGCACTACAATCTAGGCAGTCAAAACAACTTGCCTCTATAAGCTAGGAAACCAATTCATTCATTAAAATTTTGACTTTTTATGAATGAATCTTCTAGAAGAGATAAATAAGTGCCATGACATCATAAAATTACATCAATTACATCAAGGAGGATGAAAAATCACTCCAAAAAGTCAAAACTAGTCAAATCTGCGTTTTGCTGAGTTGTAGGTGAAAATCTGGCAAATTTCCCTGATGCGTAGCGCCCCAATTCTCTACACGTAGCGCGCCTTTGAGCCAACTTTTGAGGCACTTCCGGGCATCCAAATGAGGAAAAAGTAGGCGTGTTGGAAAGGTCTGGATGTCTACTTTCTAACCCAAGTAAAATTTCTCAATTTGGTGTCCATTTGCCCCTCCAAAATTGCAATCTCCCAAGACTGCTTCCTGTGTGTCCAAAAAGTGGCAGAAAGTCATTTTTTGCATGTTTTTTGACCTTCTGAGGGCTCAAAACCTGATGAAATGTCTTGGAAATTGCTGAGCAAGTGTAATTTGTCATGAAAAATCCAAAAATGCTGAGTTTTTGAGAAATGGACTTGCCCATCTTCAGGGTAGCGCGCGGCGCGCTACGCGTTGAGGGCAAAAACCTGTTTTTTGACCAAAAAAAATTCAAAAAGGACCAAAATTGCTCCAAATTCTCTGAAATTTGAGCTGAAGGTGTGTCATTTAGTGCCATGCTCCTTCAAGGAAGCCTCAACCAAAATATGAAGGCGATCGAGCCTTTTTCTCCGTTTTAGTGCTTTGGCCAACCGTCCTTTGAGTACCTTCATTCTTGCTTTACACACATGCATTCGAGCCCAATAGTGATTCTTCATGTGTCAGAGCATGTCCTTTTCCCTGCTTGCCTTGGCCAGAAACTTCTCCAAATGAGTATTGACCCGGATGAGCATAGCCTCTCGCTCAATGGGTGTCAAATCACCGGGTCTCTTGCGAGCCAAGTTGCGGTCTTCATGGATCCTCCGCAACTCATCAAGAGTGTGCTCATCCTCTAGTTGCTTGTTGCGCTACTCTAAGTAGGTGATTGTCCAATTTGCCATTTCCAACTTCTACTGCAACAAGCGATTTTCAGCCTTTTTTGCTGAATGGTCTCCTTTAGCTTCGAGCTAAGAGAACTGATGTCAAGGTCAATAATGTCAATGTCTGGATCACCTGACAGTCCCTCCTCAATCATGGGCTGCTTGCCTCTCTCCGGTACCTGTGCTGATGTCGAAAGCGAGGCCCCTTCCACATGAGGTGGAGATAACACTCGTTGTGCTGATGAAGAAGGCGAGACCCCTTTCACCTGGTGTGAAGATAATACTCGCCATGCAGATGCAAATAAGGCCCTGTGGCCTCTCTGATATGTAACAAATGGAGGGGAGTTGACATGCTCGGGTTCTGGAATGTCAAACTGATGTGAAGGCCCTCCCTCATCACGGACAACCTCAGGATGTGGCTGTGGCACTATGAACAAGTCACGAGAAATGAAATCCTCCCATGGAATACCCTGTTGTGCCAACTGATGCATGACCACAATCTTGATCAGTGCATAATGATAGATGCTCTTGTGTTGCTGTGCTGGGCTCTTTCTTTGCACCAAGGGCACCATCCTCTCTATATTTCGGCACATGAAGAATGGAATGTTCATCATTCGTACCCGTGTGAAATGCATCAACAAACGGATATGGTACGAATATAAACGTGAAAATTTGCCCTCGCAAGTGAAATAGCGAATGATGATCCTCATCAAAGGTGCATACTCGTCTCTTAAGAATCTGAAGGGAAAAACAGCAGTTAGGTGCCTCATATATACAGGTTTGATATATGGCTCATAATGAAATCTGTCCAACTGCTGGCGCTTGTTCCACTCTTCTCCAATATTGGGTATCCCTGTTGCTTGAGCAACAATCTTGGGTGACAATGTGAAGTCCACTCCTGCAAGATTCACATGCCCATTGTGCAAATATAGGACAAACAAGCGGACCAATTCCCTGTGGTGTTGAATTTGGGAGATTCTCTCGCAATATTCATAACATGATTGGTATCGGAAACATGTCACTGCAAGTGGACAAGCTTGTAGATAAGCCAAAGAGGTGGGCTCCTCCCTGAAATGCTGACCACCTTTACCACCCCTGTGATGCCTCCTTGGCACCTCTACCTCTGGTGTTGATTCACGGTCATCACTTTTCTCATAATCTGTTTCGGTTTCTGACATGGTTTTGGAGGCAAGTGACTGAAAAATAATGCTGACTGTGCACCCAATGAACTGCTGTTTTGACTCGTTTAAATGCTGTTACCAAGGGGACAAACACACATGGGAAATGTTAGGGAAAAGGGAACACTGAGGGGATTAGGGAAAACAAATGTGAAAGGAAATTTTAGGAAAGGAACATGGAACATATACAATCATAATTTGTGGGATTTTAATGGGAAGTAGGGTTTAGGAAATTTACATAGGGTTTTAGGAATTAGTAGGATTTAGGGATTTTAATGATTTTTAATAGGGAAATTATATGATTGCATGGAAAAATGTCAAGGAAAATGGTGATGAAAATATGGGGAAAGAGGAATGGAAAATGGGTAACCTTGGGCAGAAAATTTCAATGAAACCCTAGCACATTTACATTTTTAAATTTTGACACAGCAAGGTAGGGTTTTTACTCCATATTAGCATGGCATTTTTTGCATGTTCATTGTTCATTCATCTTAGCCAAACCAAAATCACCATGGATTAGAGGCCTACTTGAAAAGATTTTGAGAGAGAAGTAGTTTTGGTGGCTTGCTGGCGATTTCCTGAGCAAGAAACCCTACGCGTAGTGCGCCTAGCCTGATGCGTAGCGCACCTCCAACGCGTAGCGCCTGAGTTAATTTTCACTGGAAAATGCGCGCTGATGCGTAGCGCGCCCCAACGCGTAGTGCGCCTCCTCTGATGCGTAGCGCGCCGCTGTAATTGCCCAATTCGCCCAATGAACTTTGAAATCGACTTGACAAGTATTCTCTTGAAGTGTTGAGAGGCAAATGAGTTACCAATGAGGAGGGAGGGGCTTTTATAGGCTCACTTTTGAATTTAATTTGCCCAAAACCCACTTTATAATGTTTTTGAAATGACACTTTTTGAATTTTGACTTCTGGTTTCCTTTTTTCAAAATAAATTGGTTGAAATGATGATTTCTCTTGAAAATTTTTGTAGGGATAGCTTCTGAGATGTCTTGGCAAAGGAGACCAAGGTTGCATACCAACTTTCGGAGAATTTGAACTTTTTACATATTTTTACAAAAATGAGATAATGACCTTTATCTTCAAAAACAGGGTTTTTGAAAACAAGGTAAAAATTAGCTGTACAATGATAAGAGTTATTAAAATGATGCTTTATGACGGACATCCCTCTGGCCTGTTGGTCCTTTATGACATCTCAAGAAAAATCTTGACTCAACCCTAGACCTAAGACCTTGATATTTAAAACAGGGAAATGACCTTGTGAAGATTTTATTTACTCAAGAAAACATGATCCAACAGTGCCAAACAAGAGGGGAATAAAAGACATAAGCTTCTCCACCAGGGTTATGGCATGCCTAACGGGATGCAACATGATCACACTGATGAGACACCTAATTATGAAATGCAAAGAGTTTTGATCTCTGGTGGAGGGCTACTAGACCGACTCTAACATGGAGTACAGTAGCTCATGAGGCAGTAGCTTCTGACTCTCAAAAGCTATGGGGTTCCCTCCCTACATCAAAATGACCCCCACACCCACTCATAATGCATCAAACTCTAATACAAAGGGCTAGGTGAAGTTAGGAAGTTCCAACATCAGACAACTACTCATGACCTGTTTGAGGTGCTCAAAATCCTCTTGCGCCATAGTGGTCCACTCAAATTTCCCTTTCTTCGTCAAGTCAGTGAGGGGTGCTGCTAGTTGGCAGAAGCCCTTCACGAACTTCATGTAATAAGTGCAGATTCCCATGAAACCCCTAAACTCAGTCACATTCTGGGGCTCTGGCCAATATTGGATAGCTCGGATCTTATCCTCATGTACTCTCACACCATCCACCCCAATTATGTGCCGTAGATAGAGAATCTCAGTTAACCCAAACTCTCACTTGGAAAGTTTAGCATAGAGCTACTTATCCTCTAGAATGTGCAATACTGTCTCAATGTGCTGCAACTACAAGTGCTCCTCCCAAGTCTGGCTATAGATTAGTATGTCATCGAAGAACACTAGCACAAACTTCCTCAATTTCCCATGAACTACATGGTTCATGCATGAATAGAAGGTAGCTGGTGCATTGGTCAGCTCGAAGGGCATAACCAAGAACTCGAAGTGCCCATAGTGGCACCAGAATGCTGTCTTTGGGACATCTTGATCCCTCACCTGGATCTGATGGTACCCTGATCGCAAATTAATCTTCGAAAAGAACTTAGCCCCCCTCAATTCATCCATCAACTTATCTATACATGGGATGGGGTAGTGCTTCTTCAATGTCTTCTTGTTGAGGGCCCAATAATCTATGCACATGCGTAAAGTCCCATCCTTATTCTTCACCAGTACAACCAATGAAGCAAAAGGCCTATAACTAGGCTTGATGTGCCCAAGTGCCAATAGCTC
The DNA here is from genome assembly GCA_031772625.1 of Pinus tabuliformis. Lineage (NCBI taxonomy): Eukaryota > Viridiplantae > Streptophyta > Pinopsida > Pinales > Pinaceae > Pinus > Pinus tabuliformis. Next base: position 780,201,022 of record CM062820.1, on the reverse strand, counting down.
ATGGATGGCCCTCTCTATCTCATCCCGATATGCCTTGGGATGTCGATAAGGAGTGGTGATGATGACCTACACTTCGAAATCTAGCTCAATAGTGTGCTCAAACGCCCAGTCAGGAGGTTGACCAAGTAGTATGTCTCCAAACACAACTGGGTCCTGTCCAGAATAACCTATATCTTCAGGTGTGGTGGCTTGGGCTTGCCCCTAGCCTCTGAGACCCTCAAATCCATATCCCATTCAATGTCCCCATGTCTCAAATCAACCTCCATCCTGTGGGCCGAAACAGTTTGTGGCGGGTATGAGTGCATTTCCTGTAGCAACACTGGCTTTCCATCTGGCCCTATGAACTCCATCTCCAACTTTCTCCAATCGATCGTGACTCTGCCAAGTGAATAGAGCCACTAAACCCCTGACACTACGTTTGTGTCCAGTATGTCTACTATGAAGAAGTGATCTGTCATGGAGTAGTTCCCCATGGTCATTGTCAAAGCTGACACATAGCGAGTGCACTGCATGGTCCTGTCCCCAGGCACAAGAACTGAGAATCCCTCAAACTCCTCAGTTGTGATGCCTCTCCTATGAACCAACTGAGCATCAATGAAATTGTGGGTAGCCCCACTATCCACCAGAACTGATACACACTGCCCTTGAACAATGCCTTTGATCCTTAGGGTCAAAAACTTGGGTACCCCACGTAGTGATGCAAGGACCCCTCTAGAAGGTGCAAAGGAAGCTCCCCTTGGTGGTGGTGGTGGTGTAGGTACTCCTTCATGAGGTGTTGAATTGTCATCTCACCCCATCTCAAAATATGTCTCATCCTCTGCATCGTTGTCAGAGATGACCTCGATATAGTGGGCATTGCCTGCTGCACATCTGTGGCCTGGCTCCCATGACTCCTGGAAGGTGAAACATAATTTCCTCTTCTTGAGGCCTCTCCGAGTCTCCTCATCCAGCTGCCGATACCCCTGATTAGCCCTTGGTGGTGGAGCCCTGGTGTCTTTTCCCCTCTACTGGAAACCCTGTCTAGGGGGTAGTGGTGCTTGAGCCCTAGGTAGGGCTTCCTATAAATATCGGGCTCTCCCTACTGCATCCTATAATATAGTGGGCCTATTGGACCTCAGTAACCTGTGCAATGGCTCTCCTAGCGCCTCCACGAACATGTAGATCCTCCTAGACTCTGACAAATTTGGCACCATCAAAGACAACCTCAGAAACTCTGAAATGTATGCCTCCATACTGCAGGTCTACTTGAGCCTTGTTATCTCCCCAAATTACTCCTCAGGATCTTTCCTCTCAAACTGCTCCAACACCCTCCAAGTGAAATCATCATAAGCAGTTACTCCTGTATGTCCCAACGTGGTTATCCCATGGAACCACCAATCACGGGCTTCCCTCTCCAGATGCAACGTGGCAATCTTGATTGCCTCTCCCCTTGTCATCTGATTCATCTAGAAATATACATCCACCTTTTCGACCCATGCCTTGGTCGAGCTCTTGGAGGAGCCATTGGAAGTTGGGAGAAACAAACTCCCCACAATGCGCTGTAAATATGTCCCCTGCATGTAGCCTCCTCCACTCTATCCCTTTGGCCTATTGTTTCCCTTCAATTGGAAGAAATCAATTGAAAGTAATGACTTTCCAAAATCAGGTCCATAGGACTGATACTCTAAGAAATTACTCCTCATAAGGCACATCCTCCTGCTCTGGTTACCCACCAGCTCCAGATGTTAGGAACGTAGGAATGTTAGACCTAGGGGTGTGTTTGGAATCAATGGGATGTTGGGATTAAGGGATGTGTGGTGCTGCGAAGTGCCATACCCTTCTCCATATTGGAAGTCCCCTTGGACTCCCTTACCCTTGTTGCCATTTCACTAGCCCATTCCTTCAATATTCCAGGACAAGTCCTGCATTGCCTTCAACAAAAGATAGGAAAACTCCTTTTCCTCACTTCTTTTGTCTCCCTCACTATCCCCCATGTTTGCTTCTTTGACCTTCGACTCTGCTGCCACAGGGTCAAGAGTAATCTGCAACTCCCGCTCTCTGCTTCTATGTCTTTGCCTTCGGTATGTCACCTTTTTCCTATCCTCCAGTGTCATAGACTGCACTGCTCCCATAGGCTGTGCCAAGTCTATGGGGTCTGATACCATTGTAATATATGTAAGGAAAACTAATGGTAAATGTGCAAAGAAAACATAGACGAAAACACCATAAAACAATGAACACAATCAGACCATAGATTGCACCAAAAATTGCATTGTTGACCTCTTTTTATTAATAAATGTGGGTGTGCAATAAGGTTTTGGAAGGAATGCACCTGGGCTTGCTCAAGGCAAGCTATCAAAGCCCCAAATGACAAGTAAGACACCCTCCTCTGATCTGTTGCTATGTTGCTCTAGCTCTACGTTGAAGATGCCCCGAAATATGTTGCTTGCTAAATAGATATGCTGCTAGAGCCCTCTCTGATGCTCAAAAAATTATGGGAAATTGATCCCAGCCTCTCCACTAAATGCCCAGCATAACCCACGAAGGATTTGGTGAATGCTTGACTTCGGTATTTTGACCCATTTCCCCTCAAGGGCTCAACTACTAGGTGATTCAACCTTGTTGTGAAGATAAATCCCCTATGCTGACAGAGGTGATCTCTATAGCCCAATGAGTGGGTTTAGCAACAAATTGAACAAACTAATGTATACTTTCCTAGTTTATCTTTAAAAATGCAGAGAGAGAGAGAGAGAGACAATCCTACCTCGCCCTGATGCTAATTGCTCAATCCTTTGATGATGACTTCGATCCCTTAGCTTCCAAGCTTTCTCTTTGCTTGTTCCTTACGTCCGAGTACCTACAAGAGAGATCAAAGGACAATACAAGATACAAGAGCATACATAGTATATATCAAACATAAACTACTTGACAGATCAATGAGTATTAAACTAAATGCATAAATATTTAGACATTTATGGAAAGCGAACATCAGATGTATATATTAATAAATAAAAAATGGAATCATACAATCATTGCCTTGATGTTGGAGACCTCCTTTTGGTGGATGTCCAAGTCCAAGCCAAGACTCTTCAAACACTCCTTCTCCAAGTTAGATGGGCAACATTTGGGCATAATATCAGCATAGGAATGTAGGCAATCAATGACCAACCATTTGGGGATGGAAGGGAGAGGGGGTTAGAGATCCACAAAAGAGGGAGAAAGGTCCACATATAAAGGGGAAGGCCCTTAAAGGTAGAATCCAGAGATCCAAATGGGAGAGATCGACCATATCTCTACCCAACAACATCCATCTTGTTGTTTCTTGAAGTCTCTAGCATACAAAGCTTCTCCTCTATTTTGAGAAAACCTACCAAAAGAGGTTCAGTGCAGGATTTCATATCAAAACCCACGCTGGCAACGCTATGTCAAAGAACTACAACCTACCATTAACATGGGCAAGCAGTGGAGCAAAGAGCGCTGGTCCTGAAATTTAGGGTTTCAGTCAACCTTCTCTAGAATTGACTTTTGGCAGCTTTTCTTCCATTCTTCAGGGTTTCATGATGAGTACACTTCATAGTTGTCACCATTTTGGCACTTCGCGATGTAGAAGATGAAGTCAGACAAAACACTGTGTAACAAAACCACCTGTAAATTTTGTAGCAAAAGGCCTCCAAAGTGGCTGCAATACTCCTCAATATGCTTCCCCATCCTTCACTCCAAGTTTCAGCCCAACCACAACTCACTCCTCCACCTCCTGGAGTGCTCCCAGCAAGAACTGCATAGTCCCTGCGTTGTTGTATATGCTCCTCTCCGAGAAAATCGACCCTCCTGCTGGTAGTGCGAAAAGACAAGGTGAAACTCCCTCCTTGGGCTAGCACTCGAAGTCCACTGAAGCAAGGGTTGAGATCTCTGCTCAAAGACACTCATGTGCTAAACAACACAGACTTGGCTTCAACTCAAGAGTGCTCTTGTCATAGACAATTTTGCAAATGGTGAATGAATGAGAAAGTGAGAGTTCCCTCCTCCTTTTGTCAAGATGCCTCCAAAATGCCCTTGTGGGCCCAACTTGAACTTCCCACACAAAATCCCTTCCAATGAGAGCGTACTTCCCATGTGGGCCAAAAATCCCATGAGGTGGCCCCACACTCCACCAAAGCCGCATTTTTTCCCTCCAACTGTAATGTTCGGGTGTCTCTTAAGCCAAAAATCAAATTTGGGTCCTCTAACCCATCTTTCCTAAGTGCATCCGTATGATAAATAAAAAATGAGAAAAAATTGATATTTCACTTAGAAAAATGCTAAGTGGGAATATCACATACATGTATATATTAAAAATTTAAAATTGCACATGAAAATGCATAAACTTTCAACACTAAAAATATTGTAACAGGTTTTTCAAATTGTCTAGACGATCCTATCCCCATAGCTAACTCCATCGCTAATGTCCCTCGAGAATGGAAATTGTTTGCACAAGCTTAAAATTTGAAAATTGTAAGATAAAGATCTTAATTTTTAACAAAACTTACTTCAATTTATAACAAAACAAAATTGAAATATTCAATACTTGTGACAAGCCAATATTTGACACATCTCCTAATAGGGAGGAAGGTAGTCGCGTTGTGTCGAAAACGCCGGATGGAATGGAAATCTATTAACATTTAATTATGTAATTATTTCTTTTACAAATATGTCAAGTCACAATAACGTTATAATAAAAGTACATTAATAGTATCAACACGTTCTTAAAAAAAAACTAACATCTCTCAACATATCTTTATTTGAACCCGAACCCGCCAACATGATATTATCAAAATTAAATTCAACAAATGACTTAACTGCAAATGGTGAACATATGATACATTCATGTTAGATTATATCTGAAAAAATTTACAAAATGTATGTGAATCAACATTAACACATACATTACATTACATTAAAATATCAATCCTAAACATTAATAATTACTAATCCCATGCCCTTTTCCTCATGACCAATTAGGTCTTGTTAGCCATCATGAAAATCCTTTGAATACACTTTAACCTCTTCAATATTCATATTATCTATCTCCACATTTGATTTAAATACAAAATTAGCACGTGCATCATGTCGTGCTCTTTATCGATTTAGACCGACATAAATTCTAGTCAATGTAGTTTGTATGTTGTCTGTAATGGCATCCCTTGCTTCTTGACCAATTTGAGAAGTGGCATCCATATTCAACCGCAAAGTTACAAAACGTGGAGGTTGAGGTACCAAAGGAGGCAGAGGATGAGGCAATTCAGTATCCCTAAATGCACCCTTGCGTTCATATATCTGACCTTTCTTGGTACCATAAAATTCATATGGAAGGTTAGTATAATCAGGTTTCATACCCAAAAATAACTTTGCATAAAATAATCGAGCAAAATAATGTGGAACCTCATCATTCCATGACAACTTTCCATACGCTGCAAGGAACCAATCAAAGAAACGATGGGCTATTTCAAGGTGCCTGAAATATTGCACCTTCAACATCTTTCTTTTCGGCCTTTACCTGAAATTAAACATAGATTTGGCATGTGATTTTGTAACCCTCCTACTTACCTCGATCCATTTATTGGGACCCATCATTGTTTCCTTTCTACGCCTCATAATATATATAAAGTCATCAATTGTTAGCCCAAGGTTCTTGTAAAAAACAAGAAATGTACTTAGAGAGTGCAAAATTATTTCTAGTCTTTGCCAACTCTCTAGAGGGAGCTTCAACCTCCCAATATCATTCTTCAATTTTGAATAATGAGTTGTGCACCTTTGTAACATACACTATTGGATGTTTGTTTCCCAAGGAAGCTCATCAAGAATATCAGATGGATAGGTGGTAATTGGCGTATGGTCTTCTTCTTGAATCACCTTGCTTTGCCTATGTTGACTTCAGTCAACGTTTTCACCCCCTGCTTCAATATAATTACATAAATATTAAAACATTTCAATGTATTTATACACATGAAAAATAGACATACATGTATATGTACATACAATTTATTTACGTACAAAGTTGTCTTAACATAATTTTTTTTTTAAATTATATAATTTACCAATATGGGGATCATGATGATCCGATTGAGATTCACGACCACTTTAAGATGGTTGAGAAACATCACGCCTAAGTACATAAGTTGATTGAGTTTGTTGACCACAGAGAGAATGTTGAGCACCCTTACACAATGACCTAGTGAGAGATGCTTCTAAAAAAAAATAAAAATTATAAATTAATTAAGTTAAATTCACAAAAATCTATTCAATATGTATGTACATATGATTCTACCTATTTATAATTTAAGTAAATGCACACACACACACATATACCATACCACGATGATGTGAACGATGGTCCTCCATTGATTGATCTGATACTCTCATTGACCTAGTGAGAGATGCTCCTAAAAAAGATGGAATTTATTATAAATTAATAAATCTAAATTGACAAAAATCAATTCAATATGTATGTACATATGATTCTATGAATATCATTTAAGTTTTCACATAAACATATATATACCATGATGATGATGTAACAAACGATGGCCCTCCCTTGATTCATTTGATACTCTCCTCGATCCATGACCAATCTCGTTGGCGTGCATAGAAAGTCGCTCTCTAGTCGATGCTCGAGACTCAAATGACACTCTATCCCGTTTATGCCTCGAACAATTGGGTGTTGACTGCTCATGTGATCATCGATATATATATATATATATATATATATATATACAGATAGAGAGAGAGAGAGAGAGAGAGAGAGAGAGAGAGAGAGAGAGTTCATGCCTTTAAAAATCTTTAAAATTACTATTTCAAAAGATCAAAAAAAAAAATACAAATCAATGTAACTATCTAGGGGTTTCTTCAAAATTATTTGGTGTAAATTATTCATTTCAAATATACTCAGGACTAAAAACACAAATGTTAAAGTGCACATCTTGAGAATTAAATACAAAATTTTCTGAAACATGTTAGGTCCCGATAATTCACCAAATTGTGATTACACAGTGGGGGCACACTTAGTATAGTATTGAAAGAAACACATGGTCATTAAAGACACCACATTTATAACTAAAAAACACACACATATAAGAGATATATTACAATGTCCATCAATAAATTTTGATGGAGTGCATATTGACACCAATTCATCTTTCACACACAAATATTGAATTAGCATTGCTCCATACAATAAATCACTAGATTTATTATTAACATTTGCACAATGACTTATGCTAAATGATTGAAATTGACTAACAATAAGTTTTGCTTCTTTATGTAGTTTTTTGAACTTCTCCTTTTGACTTGGTACACACTGTTAGTGTCTATCAGTCTTGCCAGTCAACAGTGATCAAATGTGCTCTTTTAAAGTTTTTGTTAGGGTCCTAGGTCAATTTTTTCATGGTTTCAGTAGGTCTTCAAATAAAAAACATTGATCATTGGTTGGTGTGTCTAGGTCAGTGCTACTCCCTTCAGCATTCATGGTTATCACTATTCATCATGGTCACGTCGTTTTTCAAGTGTTACATGTCATGGATCAGTGAAATAATCATATAGGTCTTGGTCTAGGTCTTCACCTGTTTTGTCATCACCATGTCAAATTTAAGTAAAAAGAGCTATGTTTATTGTCTTGAGTCCTCATATAAAGGGATTTAACATATTAGGGAGAAAATGTAAAAATGGTAAAGGTAATACTTCAGTTCATAAAGATATTAATCCAATCAATGAAGTATGATGCCATGTCATGAAATATGCTAAAAAAGGTGTTTTTTAGTTTTAAAGGATCTTTAGAGCATTTCTTTAACTTATATCATTTGTATAGAGCTCCAATTGGTCATTGAAAGCCTTCCAAGCAACCTCATCATCGGTTTCCACTCTCAAAAGGTGATTGGCACCAAAGCTCCACACTGCGTTTTCAGCTAACCATGCCGCGTTTTTGACCTTTCGCTACGTTTTCACTTGAATAGGAAAAGAATACATCTCCAAAGGTTTTTTGTGGCCAATGAAGGTTCCATCAACCTATTGACAAGTAAGTTAAAGCTCTTGCCACCTCCTATCAACATTTATTTCATCTTCTCAGCGGAGAAACCCTCCCACAGTCCCCACGCTACGTTTTTGGTGGGTGAGATCCATAGTTTGGTTTGCAAGCAAATATACCTAGTTCCCTACACATTTTAACCTTCCCCACACTCAAAAACACTTACCCTGGCTTTCCTTATCCCTCCTCCCTCATTCCCCTAAGTCCTAGAGCTAACCCTAGTCTGTACCCTACATTTTTGGCAGAAATTAGGGTTAGGACTATGTTTTAATTCCTACCACTCATCCCTTCACTCCCTATCTATTTTTTCACTTCCCTAAGCTTCCAAACACACCTCCCTACCTCCAAATTTTTCCTACCAATATATGTCCTCCCTAAACCCTCTATCCCCTCATCTCAAGACACTAACCCTAATCCCCTGTTTTCCCAAGTAAAACTTTGTTTTTCCCCTTTTGTCCATATAGGGTTTTGCTGTGCAAATTCAAATCATGGAAAGTGAGAAGAAGGCATATAATGAAAGAGGTCAGGTGTCGAGATTTGAGCCAGGTCACACCCATGAGATCAATGCTTCACCATTCATCAAAAGGTCATGTGAAGAAGTGGGCTGCCTAGGGCTTCGTGAGAAAATACAACAAGTGGGATACCATGCCAAGTTGACAAGCCTCTTTGCCACCAACTTGAAAAGAGGAAAATCCACAATATTAGGGATAGACTTCATCATATCAACAGACATGATTGGCATAATTTTTAGGGTTTTGAGGTCATTTTCCACACATAGGGATAATATTATTTCAAAATTAGAGTCTGAAGTAAGGAAGATGAATTTGACAAAAGTAAAAGAGGTTTTTGTCAATCATAGACCAAGGAACAAAATTTTCCTTCTGTTTTTACATGGGTATCATAGATTGGGAGATATACAACTTTCTTGGCGACATATTTCAGAAAATAAAAAATTTCCAAGTTAATTTCCTGTTTAAGTAATGATTTTGTGGCACGAATTCCGAGTAAAAATTAAAATGAATTTCGAAAACTTGAGAGAGGTTTGTCTTGACAACATCCTTATCTACAAAAACCTCTCCCAATTTCGCAAAAGGTTTCATGGTTAGAGAGATATTTCTCCATATTTGAGGCATAGTTTTGCAGAAAACCCTAAAATTTCACACAATTTTTGATAATTTTGATGTGGAGGTCAAAAGGAATCCAAAAATGTAAAACTTTTGTCAAATGGAAGCCCCAAACAACAAGGTAGCATTCCCCATGCTAAGTTTTTGTTTGGGGCTTCCATTTGACAAAAGGTTTACATTTCTAGATTCCTTTTGACCTCCACATCAAAATTATCCAACCGGAGTTCCACTTCAACACATTCTGGCAGGTCAAAAAGTAAAAGGGTAGCGAAAAAGCACCTTTATGCCCTGTTTTTCAGCAGCACACTATGTTTTTGGAGTAGCTATGGAAGAATTGAATTTTGGAGGTCTTGGAGCAGTATTTTTTAGTTCTTGAGGGTTCTATGATGTAGTAGACATGCAGAGCTTTCTCCAACATTTTACAGATCCTGATTTGGAGCACAAAAACCCCTCCAAAATCCTTTTGCAAGCAGCACGCTACGTTTTCTGCAGGCACGCTACATTTTCAGGGAATTCGCTATGTTTTTTCTTGGAATTGATTTTTTTTTTTTTTTTTACTTTTCTCAATCAAGTTCGAGGTTTCTTGATGTAATTTCTCTATGGTGTTGTAATGATGTATTGGGGTGTATTTATGTTTGTTAAAGTAAAAAATGAGTAGATTCATGCTTGTAAAGCTTTCCATGGTCAAATGACTCAGTTTTAGGCCAATTTGGGAGTTTGTTTTAACCTCCCTAGCCATTAGGCTAGGTTAGAGAGATTTGTGTAAACTGATTCTATACTGAGGAATTCGACCCCTGAGAGAGGGGAATGTAGTTTTTGGTCTTTATGTAACCCAATCTAAGCCATAGAGAGGGTTGGATGTTTGAGAGTTTAATGGAGCTATTGTACTTGATCATTTTGCAGTAATACAATCCAGTTTCAGCTATTATTCAGGAATTCATGTGGTATGATCTTGTGGCCGTGTTTTTCTTTTATAATTCACTTTTATGAATGAATAATTCATCTTCTTTCCATCTCTTTAATTTCAGTGATCTTCCTATGAGTTAATAAACACAATTCTTAAGTTTAAGCTCTGTCTTGGTAGGAATTTCATGTTTTTGTTATTTATCTTATGATAAATGAATTTATGCTTGCCATGCTCATTTTGATCCTTTGCTTTTCTACCCTACACTATATTGATAAAGCCTCAAAGTGCCATTGAGACATACCTACCTTGCTCCTTTGTATTTTGCAACTGAGTTTTTCCTAAAATCCTAGCCCTAGTTCCTCGGCTCATTCTTCATCCAACAAACCATAAATTTCAAAACCCTAGAGCAAAACATACCTAGCCTAATATCTTTTCTTCCTCCAGTCATTTTTGGTTGTGAAATCATGGAGAGAGCCCTCTCTCGTTTGGCAGGGCTAGCTACCAAACTAAAAGCTTTGTTTGACGTTACCTCCATCAGTCTCCTTCTTAGTCTGGGACACTGTGGAGTGATAACATTTTGGCACTATTGTCAGGGAAACATAAGATCATATCTTGCCTGGGAAAGAATTCCAAGGATAAGATCTGATTTGCTGATGGTGGACAGCAGTCAGACACCTATGAAGGTTGAAATCATTCACTTGGCGACTCCAAATCAGTTTCAATGTAATGTTCCTAAATAAGAATTTAAGTGATATTTCAAAGAAACAAACAGTGTAGCAGCATAAAATTAAAAACATGTACCAAACACCCATGAAACACTGTAAAACTGTAACTGTTGAGCCATATATTATGAAATATGAGAGCATGAGTACAATATATGAGTGAAGTGGTGCACCTGGGCTTGTCTCAAGGACAAGCTGGACCAAACCTAGGTGATGGAATAGCTGGAAAGATGGTCGTTCAGTTGCTGCACCACTATGCACTGTGCTGTCCCAGAAAACTGTTGTTTTGCTGATTTGGACCTCCTAGAATGTGCCCAAAAACCACCCAGAAAATTCTATCCTTTCATTCTTAGACTCGGACAAAATGCAGAAAAACCCAAAAGGGAATTTCTCTGATTTTGACTTTGGATTTTCGACCTCTTGGGAGCCCCTCTCCGGCTACTGCTGCCAAATTCAACCTGCAAACAACCTGGAAACACCCCTCAAACTCTGCTTTCACCTGTAGTAGCTGATCGTTTGTTCCCTGGTTGGCTCTTGGCCCTAATGGCTGCTCTCCCAAGCCCCACAAATATGCTGCCTAAGGCCACTGCGTAGTCCCTCTACCCAAAAATGAAAATTTCTGTGTGTACTGACTGGATGGTTGCAAAAATTTGAGAACATACCCTCAGCTCTCCACCTTCCTTGCCCCCGAAACTCCCTGCAAGTTAGGGACCTCCTGGCTGGCTCAATCCTCCTTTACGTATTTCTGGCTGGCCAAAAAGTATGCAGTCCCTTCCTCTGCATTGCTGTATGAACTGTGAATTGATGCTGAAACTCCTGCAACCTCCATGGAATAGCCTCCCTAAGGCAGGCATGGATAGTCCTCCGAAGTAGAGGTTGAGTCTTCCCTGCAGAAGAGTCGTGGCTAAACAACCAGTAGACTTGCTAAGCAGCAGAGCATACAATAGTAAGTTTGTTTTTCAAATAATCAGAATGCTGCAAAATGAGAGCTCCATCCTCTTTTATCACTTTGGACCCCCTTAGCCTCTTATGGTCCCCTCCTTCCACTAGTTCGAATTCCCTTCAACACATTCCTTGGCCAAGTTCGAATTATTCATATGGTGGCCCCCACATTCCACTAGCTGCCAGAAATAAATCAAATTGCCTATAGTTCCTAAGTTTTGTGTGTGGGGTCCTCCTCCTAAGCCAAAATTGATGCCAAAATTGTGTTGCTACATGCCGTGACTAATTCATTTGAGAAGGGACATGACAGTCCTCCTCTCCCAAATGTTTCTTGCCCTCAAACAACCTCAAAGCTGGGTGCTCTAGTATGTGCTCACCCTCCCAAGTGGCATCTTCATCCGGCAAGTTATTCTAGCGCAACAAGAACTCCCTGATGGTTTTTCTCCTTAGTCTTCTCTCCCTGCTTTCCAGTATGGCCTTTGGTTCCAACACCAAATGGCCCTCATCATCCAATGGGGGTAGATTAGCTGTTGCAGTCACCTGTTGTCCCAACACCTTCTTCAGGCATGAGACATGAAATATGTTATGGATCTTGCTCCCCGGAGGTAGCACTAGCTCATAGACCACCTCCCCAACCTGCCTAGTCACTTGGTAGGGCCCATAGAAGCGTGGCTGTAGCTTCTCGGCCCCCTTCTATTTTAGCGTAGACTGTCTATAAGGCTGCAACCAAAGGTACACTAGGCCCCCTCCTCAAAGTGCCTTTCTATCCCGTGTCGATATGCATATAGTTTTTGTTGATTCTGGGCTGTCGCTAGATTATCCTTGAGAGCTTTGAGGATATATTGGTTCTCTTGGACCCAGTCTTTGGCCTTTGGGGCCCGGCTCTCTCCGAAAATAACATCAGCAAAAGTTAGAGCATCATAACCATAGAGGGCATGGAAAGGAGTCATATCGATAGACATGTGGTGCATGGTATTGTAGCAAAACTCGTCCAAGTGCAACCACTAAATCCACATCCTCTCCTGACCTGTCACATAGTTCCTCAGGTACCCTCCAACCACTGGTTGACCCTCTCTGTCTGGCTGTCTGTCTGAGGGTGGTAATTGGTGCTAGGAGTAAGTTCCATCCCAACCAAATTGAAAAGCTCCTACCAAAAGCCACCCATGAATCTACTATCTCTGTCGATAACAATGTTCTTAGGGAGTCCATGTAGTCTGAAATCCTCCCAGAAGAACAACTTGGAAACCTGGGTAGCTGTGAATCTAGTGGGGATGGCGAAGAAGTGGGAAAATTTGGTGAGCCTGTCGACCACCACATATATGCAATCCTTCCCCTATACTATGGGGAGTCCTTTGATGGAATCCATCGAGATACTTTCCCATTTCCCCTCTGGAATGGGAAGTGGCTCTAATAGCCCTGTAGGGTGAGTTAGCTCCCCCTTGTTCCGCTGGTAAGCCTCACACTCTCTTACGTGCTGCAGCACATCCTCCTTGAGGCCTTTCCACATGAACCTCACTCGAACAACCATGTAAGTCTTCCAGAACCGCTGGTGTCCGGACAGTGGTGAATCGTGAGCTGCCTGGAGTACCCTCTCCCTCAACTGTGAGTTGGGTACTAAGCAAATGCGGACCTTGTAATAGATGACCTCATCCATCACACGGTAACACTCATCTGAATTTGTCCCCTCTAGCACCTCGTAGGCCTTCTTGTCCTTGGAGTACTCAACCAACAACTGAGCCTTCCAATCCTGGCAGATGCTCTTAAGAGATAACCCAGCTGGTCTCCTGGATAGAGCATCGACCACCACATTGTGCTTGCCCTGCACATACTCAATATCGAAGTCATATGCTTGCAACTTGCTGACCCATCTCTACTGCCTGTCATTAAGGCCCTGCTGCCCCATGAAATGTAGAAGACTGTTGTGATCAATGTTCAGTCTGAATCGGTTTCCCACCAAGTACTAATGGAACTCGCCCAATGCATGCATGATGGCCAACATCTCCTTGTCATATATAGAATATGATAGCTCATGCGGTAGGAGCTTCCGACTCTCGAAAGCTATGGGGTGTCCCTCCTGTGACAATACGACTCCAACTCCTACCCCTGATGCATCACACTCCACCGTGAATGGTTGGGAAAAATCTGGTAGTGCCAAAATAGGGCAACTGCTCATCACCTCTTTGAGGTGATCGAAAGTGGCCTGTGATCCCTCAGTCCATGTGAAGGTCCCTTTCTTGGTCAAGTCGGTCAAGGGTGTTGCCAGCTGTGAGAACCCCTTGACAAACTTCCTGTAGTAAGTGCAAATGTCCAAGAAGCCTCTCAGCGTGGTTATGTCTCGGGGTACTGGCCAATCCCGAATGGTCCGGATCTTTTCCTCATGAACCTTTACCCCATCTACTCCAATGATATGCTCGAGATAAAGCATCTCTGTCAATCCAAACTCACATTTGGAGATCTTGGCATAGAATTTCTTCTCTTCTAGAATGCGCAGTATCTCCTCCAAGTATTGGAGGTGCTCCTCCCATGTCCGACTATATATCAGGATGTCATAGAAAAACACTAACAAAAACCTCCTCAGCTGCCCCCGAAATATGTGGTTCATGCAAGACTGAATGTGGCAGGAGCATTGGTCAGCCCAAATGGCATGACCAGAAACTCAAAGTGCCCATAGTGGCACCGGAATGCTGTCTTGGGGATGTCCTAATCCCGAAATCTCATCTGGTGGTACCCCGAATGCAGATCGATCTTAGAGAAGTACTTGGCTCCTCTAAGATCATCCATCATCTCATCAATGCGGGGAATGGGGTACCGGTTCTTGAGTGTCTTCCTATTAATGACTCTGTAGTCTATTCACATCCTGAGTGTCCCATCCTTCTTCTTCACCATCACTGCGGAGAGCAAAAGTACTAGAACTAGGTCTGATTTGACCCAAAGCAAGCAGCTCCTGAATAGCCTTCTCTATCTCGTCCTTATAGGCTTTGGGGTGCCTGTAAGGAGTAGTGAGAACTGCCTGTATACCTGGCTCTAGCTCAATGGTGTGCTCAAACCCTGTATCTGGTGGCTGCCCTGGTGGAATGTCCCTGAACACCACTGTGTACCTGTCCAGAAGAGCTTGTATGTCTGCTAGTGGTGACTGTGCCTGTCCCCCAGCCTTTGAGATCGTCAACTCGACTACCCATGCAATGTACCCATGTCAAAGATTTGCCTCCATCCTGTGGGCTGAAATTGTCTAAGGCGGATAAGGCTGCATGCCTCTTAAAACCACCAGTTTTTCATTTGGCCCCATGAACTCCATCTCAAGTTTCCTCCAATCAATCGTAACTCTCCCAAGGGAAGACAACCACTGGACACCCATCACCACATTGGTGTCTGGCACATCGACCCCAAAGAAGTGGTCCGTCATCGAGTAGTTTCCCATAAATACTGTCAAGAAGGGCACGTATTTGGTACACTGGATGGTACGGTCACCTGGCACTAGGACGGAGAATCCCTCAAACTCTACCGTGGTGAGGCCCTTCCTCTGGACCAGCTATGCATCTATGAAGTTGTGGGTAGCCCCACTGTCCACTAGTATTGACACCCTTTGCCCTTGTACCATACCTCTGATCCGGAGTGTCAAAAAATTAGGAATCCCGCATAGAAAAGCAAGGACTCCCCTTGATGAGGCAAGAGATGCCCCTCCTTGTGGAAGTGGTGGTGGTGGTGGCCGTCTGTCCCTCTAACTCTCTCCATCTGCCCCACCATAATCCTGCTCCACCTCGTCCTCCTGGTCACTGTCAGAAAATATCTCAATTTAATGTGCTCTACCCACTGTGCACCTATGGCCTGGTGCCCATGGCTCTCTGCATGTGAAGCATAGCTTCCTCCTCCGGAGGTCCCTCCGTGTCTCCTCATGTAGCTACCCACTCCCCTGTGTGGTCCTCGGTGGTGGGGGTCTAGTCTCATGCCCCTTATGTGGGAAAGGGGTCTATGTAGGGAATGGCACTCTGGTCTTGGGTATGGCACCCTGCAAATATCTGGCATACACCACCACCTCTTGTAGCGTAGAGGGTCTACGTGACTTCACCAGTCCACGCAGAGGCTCAAGCAAACCCTTAATGAAGGTGTATACCTTCTTGGCCTCGGATAGATCCGAGACCATCACTCACACATGCAAAAAATCTGAAAAATATTTCTCTGGGTTGCCTATCTGACACAGTTGTGTCAGCTCCCTGAAGGATGCCTTTGGATCCCTATGATCAAATCGCTCCACCACCCTCCTGGTGAAGTCCTCATACGAAACTATCTTGGCATGCCCCAAAGTGGTTAGGCTGTGAAACCACTAGTCATGGGCTTCCCCCTCCAAGTGCAGCGCTTCCATCTCAATGGCCTCCTGTTCCGTCATTCAGTTGAGTTGAAGTATGTGTCCATCTTTTCAACCCAAGCCCTGGCTGTGCACTTGGAAATGCCATCAAATGTAGGGAAGTACATCCTCCCTATAGTTCTCTGCAGCTCATAGTTTTGGGTCCCCTGTCCTCCGTACCCTTTTTTCCTCTCACTCTGCTTGAGCTTGCAGTAATATCTAAAGGAGAGGGCTTCTTTGAAATCTTCGTCCATTGCCTGCAACTCTCTGAAGTAATCCCCCATTCGGGGAGTGTCTTCCTCCCTTGTTGGTTTGATCTGTGCTATTAGCATGAAGGAGGGTAGTGTGGCCCTAGTGGGAAAACTCACTGAAGGGTGTCGCGCTGATGGTGAGGGATGATCGAAGGGATGAGAAGCCTCGGAAGTATCTCCACCCAAAACCCTCTAAGTGTGGCTCTATCTCAACTCTGTGATTTGATCTCCTTCAACATGCCTTTCTATCCCTTGGCAAAGTCACTCAGAGCCCTCAAGAGGCTATCGAAAGCCATCTCCTCCCTGCTCTTGGGCTATGTCATTTCCTCCTCTCCTCCCACTGTTTTCCCTCTTTCCTCTGTGTCTGATGTAATTTCCAGTCCCCTTTCTCTGCTCCTGTACCTCTGCCTCCTATAAGTGATGTTCTCTCGGTCTTCTACTCTCATAGGAAATCAACCCCACAGATGAGCCAAGAATTAGGCTCTGATACCACTGTAATGTTCCTAAATAGGAATTTAAGTGACATTTCAAATAAACAAGTAGTGCAACAACATAAAATTAAAAACATATATCAAACACCCATGAAACACTATAAAACTTGAACTGCTGAGCCATATATTACGAAATATGAGAGAATGAGTACAATATATGAATGAAGTGGTGCACTGGAATTGTCTCAAGGACAATCTGGACCAAACCTAGGTGATGGAATAGTTGGAAAGATGGCTATTCAGTTGCTGCACCACTATGCACTGCGCTGTCCAAGAAAGCTGTTGTTCTGATGATTTCAACCTGCTGGAATGTGCACAAAAAACACCCAGAAAATTCTGTCCTTTCAGACCTAGACTCCTTGGACAAAACCCAGAAAAACCCAGACGAGAATTTCTCTGATTTGGACATTGGAATTTTGACCTCTTCGGAGCCCCACTCTGGTTACTACAGCCAAATACGACTCACAGGAAACAACCTGCAAATCCACCTCAAAACAACCCTCAAATGCTGCTTTCAACTGTAGTAGCTGAGCCCTTGCTCCCCGGATGTCCCTTGGCCCTGATGGCTGCTCTCCCAAGTGCCACGAATTTGTTGCCTGAGGCCAATAAATAGTCCCTCTGCCTAGAAATGCATATTGTTGTGTGTACTGACTTGTTGGCTGCAAAAAGCTAAGAAAATACCCTTAGCCCTGTACCCTCCTTGCCCCCAGAACTCCCAGCAAGTTAGGGACCTCCTGGCTGGCTTAATCCTCCTCTGCGTATTTCTGGCTGCCTAGAAAGTACATAGTCCCTTCCTTTGCATGGCTGGATGAACTGTGAATCGATGTTGAAACTCCTGCAACCTCTGTGGAAAAGTCTCCCTAAGGCGAGCACGGATAGTCCCCGGAATTAGAGGTTGAATCTTCCCTGCAGAAGACACATGGCTAAAAAGCCGGTAGACATGCTAAGCAGCAGAGAATGCAAGAGTAAGTTTGTTTGTCAAATAATCAGAATGCTGCAAAATGAGAGCTCCATCATCTTTTATCACTTTGGACCCCCTTAGCCTCTTGTGGGCCCCTCCTTCCACTAGTTCGAATTCCCTCCAACCATTCTTTGGCCATGTTTGAATTATGCATGTGGTGTCCCCCACATTCCACTAGCTGCCAGAAATAAATCGAATTGCCTATAGTTCCTAAATTTTGCGTGTGGGGTCCTCCTCCTAATTTGAAATTGATGCCAAAATTGTGTTGCTTCACCTTGTGACTAATTCATTTGAGAAGAGACATGACATTCAAATTTAATTCGAAGAATCCACTGGAGGATGGACCTTACCAATAGAAAAACGAAAGGACAATATGGGAAGATCATGTATTCAAGTTGGAATTTCATCCAAGATATAATATGATTTATTGTAAATTATTTCTTCTTTTTTCCTGAGAATGTCAAGAAGGTTTCCCAAAGTATACCATATTTGAGAAAAGATCCCAGACCCGCATTTGATTCCTTTCATTTGATGATTGTGAATACAAATTTTGATCTTGGTTAAGACCCTTCTTCCGAATCTTATGATGACCATGTTCAACTTGATGAACCTCAAGAGATCAAGACTAATCCTACAACTTATGTACATACTCCTACACCTTGTAAAATTCCAGATAGATACAAGCCACTCATCTTACCTCCTATACTCCATGATTTCCCTGAAAATTATTACAAATATATTCCCAGGTTTGATGTAGAATATGGTAACATCACTGCTGAAAAACACATTGAGGATTTTGAAAATTTTCTCGACCATTTTGAGATTGAAGAAGATGATGTCAGTATTAGGATTTTTGCTTTATCTTTGCAAAGCGAAGCCAAGAAATGGTTAAAAAAATTACCCACTGCAAGAATTTTTGATTTCCATCAGTGTGTGAAAGTCTTTCTTGATAAATGGGTGATCAAGAGTAATCCTTTTCAAATTTTAGAAGAATATAATCATTTGAAAAGACAACTAGGAGAAATAGTGCAACACTTTTCATCTAGGTTCAATCAATTATACCATTCAATCCCTGCTGATATCAAACCGCCACCCGGCTTAGCTCTCTTACACTATCCATATGCCTTTGATACGGAAATGGAATTTGAATTGAGGGAAAGGGACCCTACCACACTCGAAGAAATGCAGGACAATGCAATAGTTTTGGAAGCTAATTTTATGGTCAAAAGGTCAAAATTGAAGGAAGCGGAGAGGGAGAACATAGAGAAGGAACACCTAACATCTTTAGAAGTGAAACTTTACATTTTGGTAAGTACAATGGAAGAAATGATGCAAAAGATCATCCTGAGAGATAAACTTGCTGTTCAAAAATACCATGTCCCACTTATTGCAGAAGAAGAAGAGGTTGCTGGCCCTAACCATTTTCTTGCTAATCTCAATTACCCTAGATCAAAAAATGATTGTTTTATGTATTCATTTATGGACAGTCATGAAAATGGATTTGTAGATCAACTCGTGGAGAATCAATCTGCTGATCTAATGTGTATGCTTGATGTCATTCCTTATATTGATGATTTACCCAAGTATGATCAGTATAATGATGATTATGTTGTTGAAATAAAGGCTGACTCTTCAAGGCAATCAACGACATGTTTTTGGGAGGAAAAAGTTCAGTTACAACAACTCAAATGTAGCACTCAGACTATACATATTAATCATGACAGCAATGAAGAAAATGAATAAAATTCCAAAGCAGGTAAAAGGTCTTTGCCTTTACGTTTTACTTCATTTCAATTACTGAGAGAAAACTTTCCTAAGATTAGAAATCAACAGTCTTTCATTTTTGATATTGAGCATGAAGAAGACACTGAACTTCTTGATCAAGACTCCTTACTCTGGCGTTTCTCCTCATTTGAAAAAATAAGAGAAAACTATAACCAAGCAGATAAGCGAGTTGTCAACAACATAAATGGGCAACCTTCTCATGAATTGGTTAAGGGGGTCACTTGTGATATGGAAGCTTCTTTCGCTCCATAATCTCAGCCACTGAGTTACATTGAGTTTCAAAACACAGATGAAAGTTTAGAATCTGAAACATATTGTGAATCAAAGCAGGATAATTTTGTACCTTTAACTTTTGATTCATTTCAGTTTTTGAAGGAAAATTTTGATTATATCTCTAAAGCAAATAATGATAAGCTTATAGAAAATCATGTACTCTCATTGGAACCAAAGTATGACAAGTTGTAGCAGTCCTCTCAAGTTCTCCATGATCCAATAGCTGATGTTTTGGATGATAGTTGTGATCAAAGTCCTTCTCCCTTAGATAACTATGACCTTAAAAACAGAGATGATAAAAACTTGATCAGGCAGCAACTGGCTTTATTTTCTTGTTCAACGGGAATCTCCTTACAAAGCACATACAAAAGCTTACAGTCATATTAGGAGAGTAATGATGAAGAGCCTTGTCTGGAGCTTGATCATCAAGAAAAATTAGTCATTCACAAGTTTCAAGATCCTTTTGATAATTTGCTTCAGTCCTCAAGGTAGATGAGTTTTCTTGTATTTATGGATCATGTACACACGTTCAGTGGACACTTGGAGTGGCCTATCTTTTGTTTTTTCTGCTTCTTCAAGGATAGTGTGAGTAGGATTCAAGTAAGTAGCCATCTGCTGGATTGGTTACATTGGAGGGATCATTTCACATGATTGTATATGGATTATCATCAGGATTTGAAGCCCGAGGTGAAGGCCCTAAGATCTTGATGGCCTGCTGCCATAAGTAAGTTCAGTCAGTAGTCAATTTTAGAGTTAAGTCAGTTCAGTTTGTCAGTCAGTTTTCAGTTTTGTCTTTTTGTTTTTGATTCCCCAATGGATCAAGCTACTTGGTCTACGATGTTCTTGACACCTCCTAAAGGAGCTGCCATCCGCAGCTGGAGCCAATGTTAGTGTCTTTTAGTCCTGCCAGTCACCAGTTTTCAAATGTGCTCTTTTAATGTTTTTGTTAGGGTCCTAGGTCAAGGTTTTTATGGTTTCAGTAGGTCTTCAAATAAAAATATTTGATCATTGGTTGGTGTGTCTAGGTCAGTGCTACTCCCTTCAACATTCATGGTTATAATTATTCATCATGGTGATGCCGTTTTACAAGTGTTACAGGGCATGCAAATAATCATATAGGCTTTGGTCTAGGTCTTCACCTGTTTTGTCATCACCATGTCAGTTTTAAGTAAAAAGAGCTATGTTTATTGTCTTGAGTCCTCATATAAAGGGAGTTAGCATCTTAGGGAGCAAATGTAATAAAGGTAAAGGTAATACTTCAGTTCATAAAGATATTGCTTCAATCAATGAGGTATGATGCCATGTCATGACATATGCCAAAAAATGTGTTTTTGAGTTTTAAAGGATCTTTAGAGAATTTCTTTCACTCATCTCATTTGTATCAAGCTCCAATTGGTCATTGAAAGCCTACCAAGCAACCTCAGCATCGATTTCCACTCTCAAAAGGTGATTGGAACCCCATCCAAAGCTCCATGCTGCGTTTCAGCCAACCACGCTGCATTTTTGACCCTTTGCTATGTTTCCACTTCCAGAGGTAAAGAATACATCTCTAGAGGTTTCTTGTGGCCAATGTAGGTTCCATCAACCTATTGAAAAGTAAGTTAAAGTTCTTGCCACCTCCTATCAACATTTATTTCATATTTTCAGTGGAGAAACCCTCCCACAGTCCCCACTCTACGTTTTTGGTGGGTGAGCTCCATAGTTTGGGTTGCAAGAAAACATACCTAGTTCCCTACACATTTTACCCTTCCCCACACTCAAACACACTTCCCCTGGCTTTCCTTATCCATCCTCCCTCATTCCCCTAAGTCCTAGAGATAACCCTAGTCTGTACGCTACGTTTTTGGCAGAAATTAGGGTTAGGACTGTGCTTTAATTCCTACCCCTCATCCCTTCACTCCCTCTCTGATTTTTCACTTCCCTAAGCTTCCCAATACACCTCACTACCTCCCAAAGTTTTCCTACTAATATGTCTCCTCCCTCACCCCTCTATCCCCTCACCTCAAGACACTAACCCTAATCCCCTATTTTCCCAATTAAAACTCTATTTGTTTTCCCATTTTGTCCAACTAGGGTTTTGCTGTGCAAATTCAAATCATGGAAAGTAAAAATAAGGCATATAATAAAGGAGGCCAGGTGTCTATATTTGAGCCATCTCACACCCATGAGATCAATGCTTCACCATTCATCAAAAGGTCATGTGAAGAAGTGGGTTGCCTAGGGTTTTGTGAGCAAATTCAGCAGGTGGGATACCATGCCAAGTTGACAAGCCTCTTTGCCACCAACTTGAAAAGAGGATCAGCCACAATATCAGGGATAAAACTCATCATATCAGCAGACGTGATTGGCATAATTTTTAGGGTTTTGAGTTCATTTGCCACACATAGGGGCAGTCTTAGTTCAAAATCGGTTTCTAAATTAAGGAAGATGAATTTGACAAAAGTAAAAGCGGTTTTTGTCAATAATAGACCAATGAACAAAAATTTCATTTCATTTTTACATAGGTATCATAGATTGGGATATATGCAACTTTCTTGGAGACATATTTCAGAAAATCAATTTTTTCCAAGTTAATTTCCTGTTTTAGTCATGATTTTGTGGCATGGATTCTGAGAAAAAATTAAATTGAATTTCCAAAACCTGAGAGAGATTTGTCTTCAAAACATCTTTATCTACAAAAATTCTCGTAGTTTTGCAAAACGTTTCATGGTTAGAGAGATATTTCTCCATCTTTGAGGCATATTTTTGTAGAAAACCCATAAATTTTACACAGTTTTTTGTCCAAGAAGGTAGCGTTCCCCACAGTACATTTTTGTTTGGGGCCTCGATTTGACAAAAGGTTTACATTTCTAGATTCCTTTTGACCTCCACATCAAAATTATCCAACCAGAGTTACACTTCAGCACATTCTGGCAGGTCAAAAAGTAAAAAGAGTAGCGAAAAAACACCTTTTTGCCCTGTTTTTCTGCAACACACTATGTTTTTGGAGTAGTTGTGGGAGAATTGAATTTTGGAGGTCTTGGAGCAGTATGTTTTAGTTCTTGAGGGTTCTATGATGTAGTAGACATGTAGAGCTTTCTCCAGCATTTTACAGATCTTGATTTGGAGCACGGGAACCCCCTAAAAGGCTTTTGCAAGTAGCACGCTACATTTTCTATAGACACGCTATGTTTTCAGGTAATTCGCTACATTTTTGCATGGAAGTGGATTTTTTACTTTTCTCAGTCAAGTTCGAGGTTTCTTGATGTAATTTCTCATTTATGGTGTTTTAATGATGTATTGGGTATAGTTATGTTTGTTAAAGTAAAAACTGAGTAGATTCATGCTTGTAAAGCTTTCCATGGTCAAATGAATCATTTTTAGGCCAATATGGGAGTTTGTTTTAACCTCTCTAGTCATTAGGTTAGGTTAGAGAGATTTGAGTAAACTGATTCTATACTGAGGAATTCGATCCCTTAGAGAGGGGTATGTAGTTTTTGGTCTATATGTAACCCAATCTAAGCCATAGAGAGGGTTGGATGTTTGGGAGTCTATTGGAGCTATTGTACTTGATCATTTTGCAGTAATACAAGGCAGTTGAAACTATTATTCAGGAATTCATGTGGTATGATCTTGTGGTAGTGTTTTTCTTCTATAATTCACTTTTATGAATGAATAATTCATCTTCTTTCCATCTCTTTGCTTTCAGTGATATTCCTATGAGTTAATAAACATAATTCTTAAGTTTAAGCTCTGTTTTGGTAGGAATTTCATGTTTTTGTTATTCATCTTTTGATAAATGAATTCATGCTTCCATGCTCATTTTGATCCTTTGATTTTCTACCCTACAGTACACCGAAAAAGCCACGAAGTGCCATTGAGACATACCTACCTTTCTCCTTTGTATTTCTACACCTGAGTTTTTCCTAAAACCCTAGCCCTAGTTCCTTGGCTCATTCTTCATCCAGCAAACACTAAATTTCGAAACCCTAGAGCAGAACATACTTAGCCTAATAAATTTTCTTCCTCCAGTCATTTTTGGCTATGAAATCATAGAGAGATCCCTCTCTGGTTTGGTAGTGCTAGCTATCAAACTAAAAGCTTGGTTTGAGGTTACCTCCATCGGTCTCCTTATCAGGCCAGGACAATGTGGAGTGATAACATTTTGGCACCATTGTCGGGGAAACGTAAGATCACATATTTCCTGGGAAAGAACGATAAGGATTAGATCTGATTTGCTGATGGTGGACAGAGGTCAGATACTTATGAAGGCTGAAATCATTCACTTGGCGACTCCAAATCAATTTCAAAATTAATTCGAAGATTCCAATGGAGGATGTACCTTACCAATAGAAAAATGAAAGGACAATATGGGAAGATATTGTATTCAAGTTGGAATCTCATCCAATATATAATATGCTTTATTGTAAATTATTTCTTCTCTTTTCTTGGGAATGTCAAGAAGGTTTTCCAAAGTATACTGTATTTGAGAAAAGATCCCAGACCTGCATTTGATTCCTTTTCTTTGATGATTATGAATAGAGATTTTGATGTTGGTGAAGACCCTTCTTCCAAATCTTATGATGACCATCTTCAACTTGATGATCCTCAAGGGATCAAGACTAATCCTACAACTTCTGTACATACTCCTACACCTTGTAAAATTCTAGATAGATACAAGCCGCTCATCTTACCTCATATACTCCATGATTTCCCTGAAAATTATTACAAATATATTCCGAGGTTTGATGGAGAATATGGTAAAATCACTGATAAAAAACACATTCAGAATTTTAAAAAAATTCTTGACCTTTTTCAGATTGAAGAAGATGATGTCAGTGTTAGGACTTTTGCTTTTTCTTTGCAAGGCGAAGCCAAGAAATGGTTCAAAAACTTACCAGTTGCAAGCATTTTAGATTTCCATTAGTTTGTGAAAGTCTTTCTTGATAAATGGGAGATCAAGCTTAATTATTTTATGATTTTAGTACAATACAATCATTTGAAAAGACAACCAGGAGAAATAGTGCAACACTTTTCATCTAGGTTCAATCAAGTATACCTTTCAATCCTTGATGATATCAAACGGCCACCTGGCTTAGCTCTCTTACACCACCCAGATGCCTTTGATCCAGAAATGGCATTTCAATTGAGAGAAAGGGACCCTACCACACTCGAAGAAAAGTAGGACAATGCAATAGCTGTGGAAGCTAATTTGCTGGTCAAAAGGTAAAAATTGAAGAAAGCAGAGAGGGAGAACATAGAGAAGGAACACCTGACATCTTCAGAAGTTAAACTTGACATTTTGGTAAGTACAATGGAATAAATGATGCATAAGATCATCATGAGAGATAAACTTGCTGTTAAAAAACACCATGTCCCACTTATTGCAGAAGAAGAAGAGGTTGCTGGCCATAACCATTTCCTTGGTAATGTCAGTGACCCTAGATCAAAAAATAATTGTTTTATCTATTCATTTATGGACAGTCCTGAAAATGGATTTGTAGATCAACCTGTGGAGAATCAATATGCTGATCTAATGTGTATGCTTGATGTCATTCCTTATATTGATGAGTTACCTAAGTATGATCAGTATGATGATGATTATGTTGTTGAAATAGAGGCTGACTCTTCAAGGCAATCAATGACATGTTTTTGGGAGGAAAAAGTTCAGTTACAGTAGCTCAAATGTAGCACTCAGCCTATACATATTAATCATGACAACAATTGATCCAGGTGGATGTTTGTGGCTACCCACCTATCACACTTGGACCCCCACAACTATCTCTTTCAGTTTTTCAGTTTCCTTAATTGTAGCACAATTTACTATTTTTAGCAGTTTTTCTGGTCCTGAACTTCTGGAGCCGTTTTGAGGCCCTAAATGAAGTTTTTTGGAAAAACTGGGAGCAACTTCGTAAATCGATGTTGCTCTTCCCAAAGTTATATTCCTCAGATATATGTTTCTAATGAGCTATTGTACGTGTCAAACGAAGATCGGGTCCCAAAGTTAGGACCCCAGGAAGTTGATGTACCAACTTACCAAAAATGGGGCCCACAATTTGGCGTTT
This sequence comes from Pinus tabuliformis, assembly GCA_031772625.1. NCBI lineage: Eukaryota > Viridiplantae > Streptophyta > Pinopsida > Pinales > Pinaceae > Pinus > Pinus tabuliformis. The sequence goes on along the minus strand of CM062820.1, from coordinate 780,175,145 downwards.
CATCTTCTAGGGTTAGGTTCTGGGATGTTAAGGGTTTTCCATTATTTCTCAACAATAAATAGGCCTTCGAGCCTCATTATAACACAGTTTAGAGGCATGTAGCCGCCATATCTCTTCTCAGAGATAAACTACCATCGCCCTAGCTGGTATATTTCCATTGCTGTTTGTAAGAATATTTCAGTATTTTTACATTAATGAAATGAAGTATTATTTCCGTTGCATCTTCCTGTTTATGGTTATCTCTGTAATTTGTTGCGTTCCTGTTTAAATCCGGATCAGTGGTATCGGTGCGGTCTGCTTTTTCTCTGTTTTTCTTTGCATGTCCCCAACGAGGTCAGGATATAACGAGTTAGGGTTTGAACTGGTCGAAGCTTTGCAAGACCCACCTTGCAAATCCCGACAGCCTCCCATGGTGGATGAAAAGAAAGATGAGGGTGTAGGAGATCCTATCAAAATCTTGCTCAAAGAAGCCCTCGAGTGACAAAGGAACGCGATGATGGACAATTTTTCCCAAATCCTTTAGTGGCTACCCAAAGGCGACGCATCGGCTTCTAGTAGCTACTCTGGAAACACCACGCCCTTTAAGATACAAGTTAATTTTGAAATCCCCATATTCGAGGGTCAGATAGATGCAGATGCTGTAGATAAATGGTTAAATATGCTAGAGGGTTATTTTTCTGTTCATGAATTTTTGAGTTAGGAAAAGATTGTTTTCGCTCTTCTCAAAGCAGCCCCCCACATCAAGGACTGGTGGGAAACCTACTGCGAGCAGAAGGATGAAAGTACGGGCTCGCTGTTTTCAGACGCACCCACTTGGAACTCATTTTGGGATGCCATCAAGGAGCAGTACTACCCTGTCAAAAGCTATAAGGACAAATACATAAAGTGGACCACGCTGTGGCAGGGATGGGACCAAGATGTGCCGGAGTTCAAAAACATTTTCATACCCTTCGCAAACAGTTGGGTATCAAAGATTTTGAGCTGCATCTGGTACTCAAGTACCGCGGCTGCCTACACAGATACATCTAGGAAGAGATGGAGTTCTTGAACATCTCCTCGCTTGGCACAACGTACCGATACACTGTTAAAATTGAGCAAAAGTTAAAACAGAAGAAGAGATACTTTGGATCTACGAATCCGAAGACCAAAGGACAAATCCAAGGCGGGGTGACCCAAGACAACCTGTCGAAGCCACAAGAAAAGAACAACACCATGAAGTCGAAGAAGGACATAGGAAAGTGGTGTGAGTTCAATAAGAGCCCCACTCACAACACAAGTGAGTGTTAGACCAAGCAGTCGTTGGTGGCAGAGTTGAAGGCTTCAGAATTAGATGCATGTTCCGAACCTGAGTCAGAAACTGAAAAAGGGAATGGCAAAGGGAAGTAGATCATTGATGCGGAGCCTAGCGCCACTGTTGCCACCAGGGAAAATTTTAAGAACCCCCCCTAAATTTATAAATATAATAAATGGGCGAATCTCCATGGTATATAGGAAAAATGGAAGGCGATTTTATCAATAATATAATATGTATATATAATTTTTTGGCGAATCTCTCACCAGGCATGGCGAATATTTTACTCAATTATAAAATCTTGTAAGATCTTGGCGAGTCTTTCACTAAATAATAAAACTTTGTAAAGTCGTAGTGAATCTTAGCATAGGCTACATGCTGGTTTAATTCCCCCATTTAAATAGGCTACATTCCAGGTGAATACCATGGGTCAATACCATGTGCCATTTTGGTGAATACCATGGGTCAATACCATGTGCCATTTTTATTTTTATTAATTCTAATATTAGGGTTAATAATGGTTTTTTGCATGGTATTAATAACAATCTAGTCCATGGTATTTGTCCCATAGTATTTTGGCCATAGGTTTCACCTAAATATAACCCATTTTTTGAGTGTTCGTAAATATAAGGTGACTTATGGAGTAAATATAAAAAAATGTTTTATTTGTTTACCATACCTCTCGTTTATTTATATTTTTATTAATTTACCATACCTCTTTTACAAATATGGTATTTGGCCCATAGGATTCACTTAAATAAAACCTCTTTCTTGAGCCTTCATAAATAGAACGAGGGTTATGGACTAAATATAAAAAGAGGTTTTATTTATTTACGATACGTCTAGTTTATTTATATTTTTATTTATTTACCATACCTTTTGAGTAAGTATAAAAAGACGTTTTATTTATTTACCATACCTCCACTTTACTTATATTTTTATTTGTTTACACCCTTACATGTATATAAGGTGACTTATGGAGTAAATATAAAAAATGTTTTATTTATTTACCATACCTCTCATTTATTTATATTTTTATTAATTTACCATACCTCTTTTATAAATATGGTATTTGGCCCATAGGATTCACTTAAATAAAATCTATTCTTGAAAATGGGCGAATGGATTCACTTAAATAAAACCTATTCTTGAAAATGGGCGAAGGTTGTAAGTCCTAATTTCAAGGGCTAAATTTACCTTTTTTACCCTCTCCCTTAAAATAAGGTGGGCTATTTGAGGTGATTTGTAAAAATGTACTATGATACAAAATGGATTCACTTAAAATAAAACCTATTCTTGAAAATGGGCGAATGGAAGGTTGTAAGTCCTAATTTCAAGGGCTAAATTTACCTTTTTTACCCTCTCCCTTAAAATAAGGTGGGCTATTTGAGGTGATTTGTAAAAATGTACTATGATACAAAATATTCACCCACTAAAAATTTAAAACCCCTTAATTTCGCCAAAGGGCGAACATTCGCCCCTGAAATTATCCTTGGTTGCCACCAACAAGATCTAGAAGAATGAGCCCAAAGATCTAGAGGAGGGGGAGCTGTTATAGACATTTTTGGGCACTGCAACCCCAAGCATAAATGTCCATAAACCAAGGGCTCCTAAGTCCCTAAAGGTGTTGTTCCAACCCCTAAAAGAACAAGGTCAACTGATTACAGCATCTCCCAGAAGTTCTCCATGAAAAACCACTCAGAACTGGTCAAAACTAGACCATTTCACCTGCTCCATAGGCAAAGTGCGTTGCATCCCACCTAAATACACATAGTAGGTGCGTTGCATGTCAAAAATCCATTCTATGGGGTGCGATGGGCGAGAAGGGACAAATGGCAGGGTCAATCCGCGAGGTGGAGAAGCATGGAATCTTCTAGAAACTTCTCCTGTGACACTTGCCTCTCTGAATTCGACTAGGGATGAGTAAGAGATCATCAATCCCCAGTGGGGTCGCCATTTTGTTACCGGGAATAGTGTCTATGCAGAGCTGCTAATCCCACTGAGGCTGGTAGCTAACTTAGAAACAAACAAACTTAAAACTACTTTCGTTTTCCTTTATGAGAGATAGATGAGAGAAGAATAAAGGAGACCAACCTCTATCTTGCACTTGGTTCCTTGCTCGATTCCTCTCTCTTCTGATAGTTCTTTGCTACTTGCTTTCATTTATACCCAGCTTCACAGAGTACCTGTAGAATCAAAGCAGCATAACACTATACGAGAACATAGATCTATTATCATAAACAATATAGGATCAGATGTATATTAACCATACAAATGCATAAAACATCAATCAAACAAGTGTATGGAGGAAAAACTTGAATAGATTTATTGATAATCAAGAAAGAACCAAGAGAATTACAACCAATTGTTCTGACCCAACATCATCCTCTCAGCAAGAAGCCCTTCTTCACCTCATGAAAAGCTTAGATCACCCTACACTATGATATTGCACCAATAAACCAGCAGCACTTCCTTACAAGATACAAAATTCCAGCCTCTGGATCTCTGGGATGAGGGATCCATATATAGATGTCTGCAAGGGAAAGAATAGGCCAATACAGAGTGGAGGTGAATGATCGGCCAATACAGAGTGGAGGTGATGATGAGAACACGACCAATGCTTAAAGGGCTGAAGTACTACATTCACGATGGTTATTTACCGAAAATTGTTTCATTTTTTATTTTAAAATGAGCTTAAACGCTGGGGGAAACACTTGCTCATTGCTTATGTTTATTTTTTAACGAGCATGAAGTCCGCGTTAAAACTGCTCGATATAACGGTAATTTCTTGACTTTACCATTAATAGCTTTGTCCCTTCAAAGATTGTACTGCATGCTCAATTGCTTCATCAAACTAGTTAGAAATGAACAATATATGTTTGAAAAATGAGTTAAGATAATAATATTTTACTTGAATTATGTAAAAAGTAATTTAAAAGTGCTTTTACCCCTCATTTTACCATTTCATTTGAACTTTGGCTTGTTGGAGCTTTGGAGGTGCTTCCCCCCCTTTAGATTTTAATCTTTTTGGACCTGAGAGATTATTACACAAAAAGATCGAGCGCTTGTTTTGTTCGGCTCGTTAAAAGTACCGAAAATTCATCTCTTCTGTATTATTTTATACTTTTTCGGACTTAAGGGATTAGATGACGAAAAAGGATTTTTTGGATTTTCCTTTACGTCCCTTTTCAGACTCTCTAAAATTGAAAAGGACCGAGTTATCTTTGTCGTTAAACTCGTTAAAACCTAATAGCGACAAACTTGTCCATAACAGACAAGAACGAGTTTCACTATCGCTATCCTCCTCAAGCTTGAAAAAAATAAAGAGGTACTGGTTAGCAATGACTGGGGAAAAATTGGGAAGAAAACTTGAAGAAACTTTGTTGGTAGCAAGTTGCTCTTGAACATGAAACTTTCACTACACATCCAAGTCGGGTTGGGTTGTTCCATTCACTAGTCACATCACCATGGTTCCATCACACCATCCACATTTGGGGTTAATGCTACCAATCCATCATGTCAGTGTCGCCGATATGTTCAAGAGAAGTCGCTTAGAGAATTCACCTGTGTCTCACCCACTGCAATACATTTACGCTGCATTCTTTCATGACCGCCACCCTGAACCTTATATCACCAGATCGTTTTCACCTCCATTAAAATCATTTGCTCCGTTCCATGTCATTGATGTGGGATTCCTCAAGGCCCTCCTATGACAGATCACTTCTTGTCGACATCAGCTCATTATCTAAGAAGTCGATCTAGGAACAACCCTTTCAGTACTTTAAAGCTTGCATGCCTCAATGGCAAGTTTCTCACTTCCGGTGACAGGTTTACATCAATGGCCTTCGACCGAAAGATTTTGCGTGGTGTTCGACGCCAAGTCCCTTATTCACACCACGTGAATTGTACTGCAGTACCTTGAGGATCATTATCATTATCGGTGATTCCTCTCGCGCCTGTTAACAACTTACATCATTGGCTGGTAATCAGGCGATGTCTTTCCATGTTTGACTCCAGAACATCTCTCACATGGATCGACTTGTACTTTGAGTGAAAATCAAATGAGATTGAAGACCCCGGATCTAGTTTCATCCATCCGGGCTGCAATATATATTCAGGAAAATAAATACATCAAATGTACATCATTGCTGCACAGATAATCATCCAATCTAAGGGATGACAGCTCTACCAGAACCATCAATCTACACTCAGACGATTGTCTGTCTCATGTACATGAAAGATGAATTTATAAAGCTGAGCATGGGAATGCCCGCCTCAGCTAGATCATGAAAATATTACGAAGATAATGTATTGTATTGTATCTTATTACAGGTCTCCTTCCAGCTTGAAAGAACATCAGATCCTCATGATAAAGCATTTCACCCGACATCAAAAAGATTAACGACCTCATGCTTTAGGGGGCAACTGTTATAGACATTTTTGGGCACTGCAACCCCAAGCATAAATGTCCATAAACCAAGGGCTCCTAAGTCCCTAAAGGTGTTGTTCCAACCCCTAAAAGAACAAGGTCAACTGATTACAACATCTCCCAGAAGTTCTCCATGAAAAACCACTCAGAACTGGTCAAAACTGGACCATTTCACCTGCTCCATAGGCAAAGTGCGTTGCCTCCCACCTAAATACACACAGTAGGTGCGTTGCATGTCAAAAATCCATTCTATGGGGTGCGATGGGCGAGAAGGGACAAATGGCAGGGTCAAACCGTGAGGTGGAGAAGCATGGAATCTTCCAGAAACTTCTCCTGTGAAACTTGTCTCTCTGAATTCGACCAGGGATGAGTAAGAGATCATCAATCTCCAAGTGGAATCAAGAACTATCAGAGGGGAGACACTAATCAAATCTCAAAAGCTGACTCACCTCCCTTGCAGACATCTATATATGGATCCCTTATCCCAGAGATCCAGAGGCTGGAATTTTGTATCTCGTAAGGAAGTGATGTTGGTTTATTGGTGCAATATCATAGTGTTGGGTGATCTAAGCTTTTCATGAGGTGAAGAAGGGCTTCTTGTTGAGAGGATGATGCTGGGTCAGAACAATTGGTTGTAATTTTCTTGGCTCTTTCTTGATTATCAATAAAGCTATTCAAGTTTTCCTCCATACACTTGTGTGATTGATGTTTTATGCATTTGTATGGTTAATATACATCTGATCCTATATTGTTTATGATAATAGATCTATGTTCTCGTATAGTGTTATATTGCTTTGATTCTACAGGTACTCTGTGAAGCTGGGTATACAAGAAAGCAAGTAGCAAAGAACTATTAGAAGAGAGAGGAATCGAGCAAGGAACCAAGCGCAAGATAAAGGTTGGTCTCCTTTATTCTTCTCTCATCTATCTCTCATAAAGGAAAACGAAAGTAGTTTTAAGTTTGTTTATTTATAAGGTAGCTACCAGCCTTAGTGGGATTAGCAGCTCTGCATAGACACTATTCCTGGTAACAGGAGCATCTTTTCCACTCACATATGTGGGTGAAGGGTTTGTCGTTGCAATACATTGTTGACAGTGGGAGCCAAAAGAACCTCATTTCAGCAGAGGTTGTGAAGCGGTTGGGCCTATTGACTATAGCACACCCGCAACCGTACAGTATCAGTTAGCTTCACCAAGGACAAGATCTCTGAGTTCGCCAGCAGTGTCGCTTTCCCTACAGCATCAAACCCTTCATAGACGAGGTATTGTGTGATGTTACGCCTCTGGATGTTTGTGATGTACTATTAGGCCAACCATACTTGTGGAGGCAACATGCTGTGTATGAGTCAAGGCCTCGTGCTGTCATTATTTCTTTGCGTAATTCATTATACAGGATACCAGAGGTAGCCCCACCTACCGCCACCTCTTTGATCACTACCAAGAAAGGAAGCAAGCTCATCTCCCACACTAGGAAATTCATTTTCTGTCTGGTTCGCTCCCAAAGTAAGGGGAAGATCGTCACCACATCCATGCCCCTCGCGAAGGGTTCCTCCACGCAGCAATAGCAGCAGAGGGATACGGTCATGAAAGAACATAGGAACAAATTCTCCTCACCCACAGTGGTACCACACAAGCTTTAGGTGGGCAACAAAGTCTGGTTGCATCTGCAGAAAGAACACCTTACAAGATCCCATCAGAGGCTCCGATGACGCCGACATGGTCCTTACACCATTACCAAGGCTTTGGGAAATAATGCTTTGGAGCACAACATTCCTCCATTCCTTCGCCTACACCAAGTGTTCAATGTGTACAGCCCTTGACCATGCTTCCCACCATTACTAGACACATCCGAGATTGCAGAGCAGCTCACCAGGGACCAAGTTCAGTAGATGGAGGAACTCAATGTAATGGGGACCATTGCTTCCTAAAGGGGGAGGAATGATCTAGGTGGATGTTGGTGGCCACCCACCTATCCCACTTGGATCCCCACAACTATCTTCTTTAGTTTTTTGGTTTCCTTAATTGTAACACAATTTACTATTTTTAGCAGTTTTTCGGGTCCTGAACTTATGGAGCTGTTTTGAGGCCCTAAACGATGTTTTTTGGAAAAACCGGGAGCAACATGGGACCAATGTTGCTCTCCCCAAAGTTATAGTCCTTAGATTTATCTTTCTAATGAGCTATTGTACATATCAAACAAAGATCAGGTCCCAAAGTTACGACCTCGGGAAGTTGATGTACCAACTTACCCAAAACGGGGCCCACAATTTGGCGTTTCATCTTCTAGGATTAGGTTTTGGGATGTTAAGGGTTTTCCATTATTTCTCAACAATAAATAGGCCTTCAAACCTCATTGTAACACAGTTCAGAGGCATGTATCCGCCACATCTCTTCCCAGAGATAAGCTACCATCGCCCTAGTTGGTATATTTACATTGTTGTTTGTAAGCATATTTCAGTATTTTACATTAATGAAATGAAGTATTATTTCCGCTGCATCTCTGTGTTTATGGTTATCTCTGTAATTTCTTGTGTTCTTATTTAAATCCGGATCAGCAATGAAGAAAATGCATAAAATTTCAAAGAAGGTGAAAGGCCTTTGCCTTTATGTTTTTCTTCATTTGAATTACTGGGAGAAAACTTTACTAAGATTAGAAATCAACAGTGGTTCAGTTTTGATAATGAGCATGAAGAAGACATTGAAATTCTTGATCAAGACTCCTTACCCTTGTGTTTCTCCTCATTTGAAAAAATAAGAGAAAACTATAAGCAAGCAGATAAGTGAGTTGTCAACAGCATAAATGGGCAGCCTTCTCATGAATTGGTTGAGGAGGTCACTTGTGATATGGAAGCTTCTTTCGCTCCAAAATATAAACCACTGAGTTACATTGAGTTTCAAAACATAGATGAAAGTTTAGAATCTGAAACATATTGTGAATCAAAGCAGGATAACTCTGTACCTTTAGGGTTTGATTCATTTCAGTTTTTGAAGGAAAATTTGATTATATCTCTGAAGCAAAGAATGACAAGCTTATAGAAAATCATGTAGTCTCATTGGAACCAATGTATGACAAGTTGCAACAATCCTCTCAAGTTCTCCATGATCCAATAGCTGATGTTTTGTATGATATATGTGATCAAAGTCCTTCTCCATTAGCTAACTGTGACCTTAAAAATAGAGATCATAAAAACTTGATCAGGCTGCAGCTGGCTTTATTGTCTTGTTCAACGGGAATCAACTTACAAAGCTCATACAAAAACTTGCAGTCATATTAGGAAAGTAATGAAGATGAGTCTTGTCTGGAGTTGATCATCAAGAAAAATTCGTCATTCATAAGTTTTAGGATCCTTTTTCTAGTTTGCTTTAGCCCTCAAGGGAGATGAGTTTTCTTGTATTTATGGATCATGTACACACATTCAATGGACACTTGGTGTGGCCTATCTTTTGTTTTTTCTGCTTGCTCAAGGAAAGTGTGATCTGGATTCAATTAAGTAGCCATTTGGTGGATTGGTTACATTGGAGGGATCATGTCACATGATTGTATATATATCTTCAGCAGGTGGGCGGTTATCATCAGGATTTGAAGCCCGAGGTGAAGGTCCTAAGATCTCGATTGTCTGCTGCCATAATTAAGTTCAGTCAGTAGTCATATTTAGAGTTAAGTTAGTTCAGTTTGTCAGTCAATTTTGAGTTTTGAGTTTGGTATTTTTGTTTTTGTCTCCATGCCCATTGGTTCAGGCTACTTGGTCTACGGTGTTCTTGACACCTCCTAAAGGAGCTTCCAGCCCCAACTGGAGCCAATGTTAGTGTCTGTAAGTCCTGCAAGTCACTAGTGATAAAATGTGCTCTTTTAAAGTTTTTGTTAGGGTCTTAGGTCAAGTCTTTTATGGTTCCAATAAGTCTTCAAATAAAAAACTTTGATCATTGGTTCGTGTGTCTAGGTCAGTGCTACTCCCTTCAGCATTCATGGTTATCATTATTCATCATGGTCACGTCAATTTTCAAGTGTTACAGGTCATGGATCAATCAAAAGAGCTATGTTTATTGTCTTGAGTCCTCATATAAAGGGAATTAGCATCTTAGGGATCAAATGTAATAAAGTTAAAGGTAATACTTTAGTTCATAAAGATATTGCTCCAATCAATGAGGTATGATGCCATGTCATGACATATGCCAAAAAAGGTTTTTTTGAGTTTTAAAGAATCTTTCAAGCATTTCTTTCACTCATCTCATTTGTATAGAGCTCCAACTAGTCATTGAAAGCATTCCAAGGAACCTCAACATCGATTTCCACTCTCAAAAGGTGATTGGTACCCCCTCCAAAGCTCCATTCTATGTTTTCAGCCAACCACGCTGCGTTTTTGACCCTTTGCTACGTTTTCACTTCTAGAGGCAAAAAATACATCTCAAGAGATTTTCTGTGGCCAATGAAGGTTCCATCAGCCTATTGACAAGTAAGTTAAAGCTCTTACCACCTACTATCAACATTTATTTCATCTTCAGTGGAGAAACCCTCCCACATTTCCCACGCTATGTTTTTGGTGTGCGAGCTCCATAGTTGGGGTTGCTAGAAAATATACCTAGTTTACTGCACATTTTACCCTTCCCCACACTCAAACACACTTCCCCTGGCTTTCCTTATCCCTCCTGCCTTATTCCCCTAAGTCCTAGAGCTAACCCTATTCTGTACGTTACGTTTTTCGCAGAAATTAGGGTTACGACTGTGTTTTAATTCCTACCACTCATCCCTTCATTGCATATCTTATTTTTCACTTCCCTAAGCTTCCCAACACACCTCCCTACCTCCCAAATTTTTCCTACTAAGATATCTCCTCCCTAACCTCTCTATCCCCTCACTTCAAGACACTAAACCTAATCCCCTGTTTTCCCTAGTAAAACTCTATTTTTTGCCCCTTTTGTCCATCTAGGGTTTTGCTGTGCAAATTCAAATCATGGAAAGTGAGAAGAAGACATATAATAAAGGAGTTCAGGTGTATAGATTTGAGCCAGCTCACACCCATGATATCGATGCTTCACCATTCATCAAAAGGTCATGTGAAGAAGTGGGCTACCTAGGGTTTTATGAGCAAATTCAGCAAGTGGGATACCATGCCAAGTTGACAAGCCTCTTTTCCACCAACTTGAAAAGAGGAAAAACCAGAATATTAGGGATAGACTTTGTTAGCGCTTGAATTTGGCCTCAGGCTGAAAAAGACAAAATCCAAGGCAACATCAAACCACTTAGCCTCGTAGCTAGCCCTACGGGGCAGGAGAGGGCTCTCTCCGGGTCTATCTCGACAAAAGATCTTCAAAGGGCAGAGATGACTAATAAGAACAGTGATTTTAGGCTAGTAAACTGATTGAGAAGGTTTGATTTCAGATTTTTAGGGTTTTGGTGGAAAATAGGGGGAGAGCAATTTTGGGTGCGGGGATGGGACATAGCTTTTGCAGAGGTCTTTTTGGGGCAAGGTAGGAGATTGTCTTGATGCCTTTGATTTAAGTGAATGGATAGGAATGACTGGTGAGGATCTAAAGAGAGCAAGAAACCATCGAGAGTTCTCTTTAGACAGAGGAAAACATAGATATTAAGCAAACTTAAAGGCAGAGCATATAAATTATGAATTCTACCTTAACACTTCATTTACTTAATGTGCAGAAAAGAGAAATAGGAAATTGATACACATAAAAAATCTTTCAAGTACATGAGATAACACACCATCAACACAAATAACCACAGGAATCCCAAATAGTGCTGCAAAACCCTGGTCTTTACTTTGCCAAAATTGCAGAGATACAAAGTGTAATACAATAGAAGCTAATCCCTCCAGAGTCCAACCATGAAAATGACTAAGAAAATGCATAATCTAGGCAAGCTAACACCTTTCCTTGCCTCTAGGGGTCGAGCTCATCATCCTAGGAGTTGTTTCAACCAATTCTAAACTGAGCACTACAATCTAGGCAATCAAAACAACTTGCCTCTATAAGCTAGGAAACCAATTCATTCATTAAATTTTTGACTTTTTATGAATGAATATTCTAGAAGAGATAAATAAGTGCCATGACATCATAAAATTACATAAATTACATCAAGGAGGATGAGAAACCACTCCAAAAAGTCAAAACTAGTCAAATCTGCATTTTGCTGAGCTGTAGGTGAAAATTTGGCAAACTTCCCTGATACGTAGCGCCCCAATCCTTAACACGTAGCGCACATTTGAGCCAACTTTTGAGGAACTTGCCGGCATCCAAATGAGGCAAAAGTAAGCTTGTTGGAAAGGTTTGGATGTCTACTTTCCAGCCCAAGTGGAATTTCTCAATTTGGTGGTCATTTTCCCCTCAAAAATTGCAATCTCCCAAGACTGCTCCCTGTGTGTCCAAAAAGTGGCAGAAAGTCATTTTTTGCATGTTTTTTTGACCTTCTGAGGGCTCAAAACCTGATGAAATGTCTTGGTAATTTCTGAGCAAGTGTAATTTGTCATGAAAAATCCAAAAATGCTGAGTTTTTAAGGAATGGACTTGCCCATCTTCAGGGTAGCGCGCGGCGTGCTACGTGTTGAGAGCAAAAACCTGTGTGTGGCACAAAAAAGTCAAAATTGACCAAAATTGCTCAAAATTTCCTGAAATTTGAGCTGGAAGTGCATCATTGAGCACCACGCTCCTTCAAGGTAGCCTCAGCCAAAATATGAAGGCGATCGGGCCTTTTCCTCCGTTTTAGTGCCTTGGCCAACCGTCCTTTGAGCACCTTCATTCTTGCTTTACACACATGCATTCGAGCCCAATAGTGATTCTTCATGTGTCGGAGCATGTCTTTGTCCCTGTTTTCCTTTGCTATCAACCTCTCTAGATGTGTGTTCACCTGAATGAGCATAGAGCTTTGCTCCTTAGGTGTCAAATCACTGGGTCTCTTGCGAGCCAATTTCCGGTCTTCTCGGATCCTCCGCAACTCATCAAGAGAGTGTTCATCCTCTAATTGCTTGTTGCGCTGCTCCAAATAAGTAATTGTCCAATTTGCCATCTCCAATTTTTGCTGCAACAAGTCATTTTCAGCTCTTAGCTGCTGGATGATCTCCTCTGACTCTAGGCTAGGAGAAATGATATCAAGGTCAACAACATCTATGCCTGGAACACCTGATGGCCCCTCATCAATCTTGGGCTGCTTGCCTCTCTCTGGTACCTGTGCTATTGTCGAAAGCGAGGCCCCTTCCACCTGATGTGGAGATAACACTCACTGTGCTGATGAAGAAGGCGAGACCCCCTTCCACCTGATGTGGAGATAATACTCGCCGTGCAGATGCAAATAAGACCCTGTGGCCTCTCTGATATGTAACATAAGGAGGAGTGCTGACATGCTCGGGCTCTGGAATATCAAACTGATGTGAAGGCCCTCCCTCATCACGGACAACCTCAAGAGGTGGCTGTGGCACTGTGAACAAGTCACGAGAAATGAAATCCTCCCATAGAATACCCTGTTGTGCCAACTGATGCATGACCACAATCTTGATCAGTGCATAATGATAGATGCTCTTGTGTTACTGTGCTGGGCTCTTTCTTTGCACCAAGGGCACCATCCTCTCTATATTTCGGCACATGAAGAATGGAATGTTCATCATTCGTACCCGTGTGAAATGCATCAACAAACGGATATGGTATGAATACAAACGTGAAAATCTGCCCTCACAAGTGAAATAGCGAATGATGTTCCTCATCAAAGGTGCATACTCGTCTCTTAAGAATCTGAAGGGAAAAACACCAGTTAGGTACCTCATATATGCAGGTTTGATATATGGATCATAATGAAATCTGTCCAACTGCTGGTGCTTGTTCCATTCTTCTCCAATATTGGGTATCCCTGTTGCTTGAGCAACAATCTCAGGTGACAATGTGAAGTCCACTCCTGCAAGATTCACATGCCCATTGTGCAAATGTAGGACAAACAAGCGGGCCAACTCCTTGTGGTGTTGAATTTGGGAGATTCTCTCACGATATTCATAGCATGATAGATATCAGAAACATGACACTGCAAGTGGACAAGCTTGTAGATAAGCCAAAGAGGTGGGTTCCTCCCTGACATGCTGGCCACCCTTACCACCCCTGTGATGCCTCCTTGGAACCTCTACCTCTGGTGTTAATTCACGGTCATCACTTTGCTCATAATCTGTTTCGGTTTTTGACATGGTTTTGGAGGCAAGTGACTGAAAAATAATGCTGACTGTGCACCCAATGAACTGCTGTTTTGACTTGTTTAAATGCTGTTACCAAGGGGAAAAACACACATGGGAAATGTTAGGGAAAAGGGAAAATTGAGGGGATTAGGGAAAACAAATGTGAAAGGAAATTTTAGGAAAGGAACATGGAACATATACAATCATAATTTGTAGGATTGTAATGGGAAGTGGGGTTTAGGAAATTTACATAGGATTTTAGGAATTAGTAGGGTTTGGGGATTTTAATGATTTTTAGTAGGGAAATTATATGATTTGCATGGAAAATGTCAAGGAAAATGGTGAGGAAAATATGGGAAAGAGGAATGGGAAAATGGGTAACCTTGGGCAGCAAATTTCAATGAAACCCTAGCACATTTGCAATTTTAATATTTGATACAGCAAGGTAGGGTTTTACTCCATATTAGCATGGCATTTTTGCATTTTCATTGCTCATTCATCTTAGCCAAACCAAAACCACCATGGATTAGAGGCCTACCTGAAAAAATTTGGAGAGAGAAGCAGCTTTGATGGCTTGCTGGCGATTTCCTGAGCAAGAAACCAAACGCGTAGCGCACCCAGCCTGATGCGTAGTGCGCCTTCAACGCGTAGCGCCTGAGTTAATTTGAACTAGAAAATGCGCACTGATGCGTAGCGCGCCTCCAACGCGTAGCGCGCCTCCTCTGATGCGTAGCGTGCTGCTGCAACTGCTCAATTCGCCCAATGAACTTTGAAATCAACTTGACAACTATTCTCTTGGAGTGTTAAGAGGCAAATGAATTACCAATGAGGGATGGCATGCTTTTATAGGCTTCCTTTTAAGTTTTTACTTGCCCAAAACCCACTTTGTAATGTTTGAATGTTGACATTTTTTGCTTTAATTGGCTCTGACCTTTAATTTCATTTCTTTGAAAAATTGGTTGAAATGATGATTTCTTCTGAAAATTTTTGCAGGGATAGCTTCTAGGATGCTTTGGCAAAGGAGACCAAGGCTGCACTTTGACATTTGAAGAATTTGAAATTTTGATAATTTTTACAAAAATGAGATAATGACCTTGTTTTCAAAAACAGAGTTTTTGAGAACAAGGTAAAAATTTAGTTGTACAATGATGAGAAATGTTTAATGAAGGACATCCCTCTAGCCTGCTGGTCCTTGATGACCTCTCAAGGCAAAATTAGACTCAACCCTAGACCTAAAGCCTAAAAACTTAAAGCAAAATGAATGACCCTTTGAGGACTTTATTTATTTGAACAAACCTGAACCAGCAGTGCCAAACAAGAGGGGAATAACGACATAAACTCCTTCCACCGAGATTATGGCATGCCTAACGGAATGCAACATGATCACACTGATGAGACACCTACCTATGAAATGCAAAGAGCTTTTGATCTCTGGTGGAGGGCTACTATACCGACTCTAACAGACTTCATCATATAAGCAGATGTGATTGCCATAATTTTTAGGGTTTTGAGGTCATTTGCCACACATAGGTACTGTTAGTGTCAGTCTTTCTAGCCTTCCTCCAGTGATCAAATGTGCTCTTACAAAGTGGTCTCAGAGTGTCAAGGTCAAATTTTGTCATTTCAGTGAGTCTTCAAGCAAAATTTGGTCACTAGGCATTAGGTCTAGGCTTTGCCCAAATTTCAGTCCATGTCATCATTCAGCCGATCCTATCATCATTCAGAGGGTTGTCATTATCATGTCAGTGTCTAATGAGTGTTTTTACAACTTATTCATGCTTCAGTTGTGCCTAGGCAAGGTCATTTCCCTCTCCTAGGGTTTTGAAGGCAATTTCTCTTGGGCGGCTAAATAATCAGAAAAACTCATATCCTGATGTTCATACACCTTCCCCTATCCTTAAAGTACCTTATCAAACACTTCCCATCCCTTAGATCCGCCAAATTCCTCATTTTTGCACAAACTCTAGTTTCTAGCTACAACCTGGCAATTTTCTAGGTTTGGCCTGTGTTTTGCCCTTTTGGACCCCTTCCCCTCACTCAATCTCTGAGATTCAACTTTCCCTTGCTTCTTAACATCCCTCCCTACTTCCAAAAATTTCCTCAAGAATTTAGAAGCCCCCTATCCCCTTCATTTCGCTTCATTTCGACAAAATTCCTTGTTTCACACATCGGGACAAGTTTCACTCAAAAGATTTTTCTGAGCAATCAAAGATGAATTTTGGAAAACTGAGAGAGGTTATTGTCCAAAACATGCCAAGGAAGAAAAACCTCCTTCACTTTTTACACAGGTTTCAAGGTTTGAGAGAAATTTCAAGAATTCCGTTGCCTCAGGAGAATCAAAGACACCTTTGATGTGACCTTGGGAAAATCAATTTTTCTCCTAGCTGGGTTGGCCAAATGATTTTCTTTATGGGTAAAATGATAACTAGACGCAAATCTCTTTCCAATGAGCTATCATGAGCTCAATTTGGGGTTGAGTAAGGCACTCAAAAGTTGACTGCAACAACACTCTTCCTTGAGGCAGCCTCATTTTGCACTTTTTGACCAGTCTTGGGAGATTTGATTTTTGATAGGTCAAATCAACTCCAAATTGAAAAATTATACTTGGGTTGGAAATTAGACTCAAAGAAATTTCCAACGAGCTATCATGCACCTCATTCTGACACCGGGAAGGCCTCCAAACAGGGCTCCAAAGTGCGCGACCCGTTGAGGATGATGTGCGCGACCCGTTGAGGAATTTGTGCCAGATTTGACCAGTTCAGCCCAGAATTTGCAGTTTAGCTCCAGTTTGACTTTCTGAGGTCGATGGTGGTCCTTTTGACTGTACTTGTGGCACTTTTTGGATACTTTTACCCTTGTTTTACTCTTCTAGAAGTTTCTCTCATGTAAAAGGGTAAAATTGACTGTATGAACTGGTTTCCAAGTTTTTAGAGGCAAGTTGTTTTGACTGCCTATTTTGTAGTGCTTAGTTTAGAAGTTGTTCAAACAGCTCCTAGGATAGTGAGCTCGATCCATGGAGGCAGGGAAAGAGGTTAGATCATCTATATTATGTACTTTCATGCTCATTTTCAGGGTTGGACTCTTGAGGGAGGAGCTATTATTGTATATTTCACTTGTATCTCTGCAATTTTTGGCTAAGGAAGACCAGGGTTTTGCAGTCATCTTTGGGATTCTTGTGGACTCATGTGTTTGATGATGTGTTTCTACATGTTATTGTAAGCTTTGTTATGTGATTCATTTCCTTTCTATACTGCTGCATATTAAACAAATGAAGTGATAAAGTTAGAATTCATGCTAGCCATGCTCTGCTTTTAAATTCGTTTAATTTCTATGTTTTCTGCTGTCTAAAGAGAATTCAAATCCATTGTTTGCTCTCTTTAGCCCTCTCATCTTTCTTCTAAATCATCCCTTTCAGCTAAAAACATCAATACAGGTTCCTACCTTGCCCCAAAGACCCCCCTGCAGAAACTGTGTCCAATCCCCGCACCCTAAATTGCAGCTCCTCAATTTGCCACCAAAAACCCCAAAAACCCCTAAATCAACCTTTTAATCAGTTTAATAGCCTAATATCAGTGTTACCTTTGATTGGTCATCTCATCTCATTGAAGATTTGCCGAGATTGACCGGAGAGAGCCTTCTCCTGCCCCGTAGGGCTAGCTACGAGGCTGAATGGTTTGATGTAGCTTTGAGATTTGCCTTTCTCAGCCTGAGGTGAAATCTCAAGTGCTAACATACTGGCGACCATACTGGGGAGAACAACTGATCGTTTGCTCATTGACGTGTTATTTCATAAGTCTTAGACGGAGCCTGAAGTTACGCCAGGTAGCCTTCGAAAACGCTCTTGTTTTACATCAGCGTTAGTAGATAAACGTTGCTTCAGTCAATCTCCGTGAGCTTGTGAATATAACACTTCATTTGCATTCTACCCCAGTACATGTATCAAGTTCAGATCTGATTGTTGATGGTGGACAACGATCAGACACTTGAAAGGCTGAAATCATTCACTTGGCGACTCTAAATCAGTTTTGAGATCAGATCCAAAGACTCCACTGGAGGATGATCCCGACCAACAAAAACATGAAAGGAAAACATGGACATATCAGGTATTCAAGTTGGAATTTTATCCAAGACATTTTGTTCTTTGTCATAAATTATTTCTTCTCTTTTCCTACGAATGTCAAGAAGGCTTTGCAAAGTATATTGTATTTGAGAAAAGATCCCAGGCCTGCATTTGATTCCTTCCCTTTGAAAAGTGTGAAAACCAAAGATTTGCATGCCTTTGAGCTTGATCACGATCCTTTTTCTGAATTTTGTGATGAACCTATACCTGCTGTACATATCCCTACACCTTGTAAAATTCCAGATCGGTATAAACCTCTTGTTTTACCTTCTGTTCTTCATGCTTTCCCCAAAAACTATGATCTATACTTGCCGATGTTTGATGGTGAATGTAAGAATGTCAACGCTGAGCAACATGTGCAGAATTTTGAGAATTTTCTAGATCTTTTTGAAGTTGATGATGAAGATGTTAGTATAAGGCTTTTTGCTCTTTCTTTGCAAGCCAAAGTGAAGAGTTGGTTCAAAGCCCTGCCTGATGCAAGCATCTCAGATTTCCAGCAGTTTGTCAAAGTTTTTCTCGACAGGTGGATGATCGGACAGAACCTTCTCTTGATTGTAGAAGAGTATAACCAGCTGAAAAGACTACCAGGGGAGATAGTACAACAGTTTTCAGCCAGATTTAATCAAGTTTATTATTCAATGCCAGATGATATAAGGCCTACTACTAGATTTGCTCTCTTGCACTATCCGGGTGCCTTTGATCCGGAGATGGAGTTTCAGCTGAGAGAAAGGGATATTGCAACATTTCACGAGATGCAAAATAGTGCAGTAAATGTAGAGGCTCATCTGCTGATCCGAAGGGCAAGGTTGAAGGAAGAAGAGCTGAAAAACATAGATCCCGAAAAATCAACATCTCTAGAGGTAAAGCTTGACAATTTGGTAAGTGCAGTGGAAAATATGATGGACAAGATCAACACAAGGAATGATTATGATGTTCAAGGCTCGCTGATTGAAGAAGAACAAGTTGCTGATCCAAAACATTTTGTTTCTTACCCTAGTTGTCATAGATCTGATAATGATTGTTTTGTAGATCACCTTGGAGAAGAGAGATTTATTGATATGACATGCATGCTTGATGATGTGTTTTATAGTGATGATTTGCCTCGTTTTGATCAGTATGATGATGATTATGTTCTCCAAATAGAGGCTAATTTTGCAATCAAACAAGCAGCTAGTTTGTGGAAGGAAAAAGTTCATTTTCAGCAGCTTGAATACAATGTTCAGCCATCACATATCAGCTATGACATTGACGAGGAAAGTGCAGCACAGTTTGAAGTAAGTGGCGGATCTTTGCCTTTTTGTTTTGATTCATGTCAGTTCATTAGAGACAACTTCCATGAAATTAGAAATCAGCTGTCAACAAGTCTTGATCTAGACCATCTTGAAGGCAATAAAAACCTTGTTCCAGACTTTACATATTCAGATTTGCAGTCCCCAAATGCCATTGGTTGCCAAGTTGCAGATGAAAGCATGGAAGCTGACATATTTGATCAAATGATACAAGAAGGTTCCCTACCTTTCTGTTTTGAATCATTTCAGTATTTGAAGGGAAATTTGCATAGTCCATCTTCAGTGAAGAATGAGCAGCATGTAGGCAATCATGTAATCACATTGGAACCAATAGAAAATGGGTTGCAACAGTCTTTTCAAGCTTTTCATGATCCAATTGCTGATGTTTTGGATGAGGTTTGCAGTCAAAGTTTTTCTCCATTGTCTACATGTGAGCTTGAAACATGTGCTGATATGAATTTGATCCGGCAGCCGGTTTCTTTGTCATTTTCAGTAGGGGTCTTGTCACAAGGCTCAGATCAAAGTTTTCATTCATGGTATGAGGAGAAGAGAAGTAATATATTGGATGAGCTAAGTTCCAGTGTGCTTGAATTTCAAGATCCTTATGCAGTGTTTTTGGAGGTGGATAGAGAAGCCATATCATTCAATGGATCTGTTCCCAAGTTGTCATGGGAGTTGCCTTTCAGTAGTTCTCACTTGTTGTTCATAAGCAAGCACTTGTGGAAAATTCAAACAGCAGACGGGATACTTACTTGGTTGCATTGGTTGTTTCATTTCACTTGATCAGGTGATGAATGAAACTGTTAGAGTAGGTTGTGATGAATAAGCTCCCCATTGAGCATCATTTTCAGTTTGTCGGTTGTGTTTAAGTGTTGAGTCAGTTTTTAGTTGAGTGAGAGTCAATTTGTGTTATCAAGTCATCATTTTTCAGTCATGCAATTCAGCTTGAGTTTTTGACTCCATTTCCCAATGGATGAAGGCACTGGTCTGCTCTCCCAGAGGTCTAAGGTTCTTGGCACCTCCAAGGAGCTAACATCCCCATTGGAGCCAATGTTAGTGTCAGTCTTTCCAGCCTTCCTCCAGTGATCAAATGTGCTCTTACAA
Organism: Pinus tabuliformis; assembly: GCA_031772625.1. NCBI lineage: Eukaryota > Viridiplantae > Streptophyta > Pinopsida > Pinales > Pinaceae > Pinus > Pinus tabuliformis. The sequence goes on along the minus strand of CM062820.1, from coordinate 780,154,750 downwards.
AGTGGTCTCAGAGTGTCAAGGTCAAATTTTGTCATTTCAGTGAGTCTTCAAGCAAAATTTGGTCACTAGGCATTAGGTCTAGGCTTTGCCCAAATTTCAGTCCATGTCATCATTCAGCTGAGCCTATCATCATTCAGAGGGTTTTCATTATCATGTCAGTGTTTAATGAGTCTTTTTACAACTTATTCATGCTTCAGTTGTGCCTAGGCAAGGTCATTTCCCTCTCCTAGGGTTTTGAAGGCAATTTCTCTTGGGCGGCTAAATAATCAGCAAAACTCATATCCTGATGTTCATACACCTTCCCCTATCCTTAAAGTACCTTATCAAACACTTCCCATCCCTTAGATCCGCCAAATTCCTCATTTTTGCACAAACCCTAGTTTCTAGCTACAACCTGGCAATTTTCTAGGTTTGGCCTGTGTTTTTCCCTTTTGGACCCCTTCCCCTCACTCAATCTCTGAGATTCCACTTTCCCCTGCTTCCTAACATCCCTCCCTACTTCCAAAAATTTCCTCAAGAATTTAGAAGCCCCCTATCCCCTTCATTTCGCTTCATTTTGACAAAATTCCTTGTTTCACACATCGGGACAAGTTTCACTCAAAAGCTGTTTCTGAGCAATCAAAGATGAATTTTGGAAAAATGAGAGATTTTATTGTCCACAACATGCCAAGGAAGAAAAACCTCCTTCACTTTTTACACAGGTTTCAAGGTTTGAGAGAAATGTCAAGAATTCCGTTGCCTCAGGAGAATCAAAGACACCTCTGAAGTGACCTTGGGAAAATCAAGTTTTCTCCTAGCTGGGTTGGCCAAATGATTTTCTTGATGGGTAAAATGATAACTAGACACAAAGCTCTTTCCAATGAGCTATCATGAGCTCAATTTGGGGTTGAGGAAGGCACTCAAAAGTTGACTGCAACAACACTCTTCCTTGAGGCAGCCTCATTTGGCACTTTTTGACCAGTCTTGGGAGATTTGATTTTTGACAGGTCAAATCAACTCCAAATTGAAAAATTCCACTTGGGTTGGAAATTAGACTCAAATACCTTTCCAACAGGCTATCATGTACCTCATTCTGACACCCGGAAGGTCTCCAAACAAAGCTCCAAAGTGCACGACCCGTTGAGGATGATGTGCGCGACCCGTTGAGGAATTTGTGCCAGATTTGACCAGTTCAGCCCAGAATTTGCAGTTTAGCTCCAGTTTGACTTTCTGAGGTCGATGGTGGTCCTTTTGACTGTACTTGTGGCACTTTTTGGATACTTTTACCGTTGTTTTACTCTTCTAGAAGTTTCTCTCATGTAAAAGGGTAAAATTGACTGTATGAACTGGTTTCCAAGTTTTTAGAGGCAAGTTGTTTTGACTGCCTATTTTGTAGTGCTTAGTTTAGAAGTTGTTCAAACAGCTCCTAGGATAGTGAGCTCGACCCATGGAGGCAGGGAAAGAGGTTAGATCATCTATATTATGTACTTTCATGCTCATTTTCAGGGTTGGACTCTTGAGGGAGGAGCTATTATTGTATATTTCACTTGTATCTCTGCAATTTTTGGCTAAGGAAGACCAGGGTTTTGCAGTCATCTTTGGGATTCTTGTGGACTCATGTGTTTGATGCTGTGTTTCTACATGTTATTGTAAGCTTTGTTATGTGATTCATTTCCTTTCTATACTGCTGCATATTAAACAAATGAAGTGATAAAGTTAGAATTCATGCTAGCCATGCTCTGCTTTTAAATTTGTTTAATTTCTATGTTTTCTGCTGTCTAAAGAGAATTCAAATCCATTGTTTGCTCTCTTTAGCCTTCTCATCTTTCTTCTAAATCATCCCTTTCAGCTAAAAACATCAATACAGGTTCCTACCTTGCCCCAAAGACCCCCCTGCAGAAACTGTGTCCAATCCCCGCACCCTAAATTGCAGCTCCTCAATTTGCCACCAAAAACCCCAAAAACCCCTAAATCAACCTTTTAATAAGTTTACTAGCCTAATATCAGTGTTACCTTTGATTGGTCATCTCATCTCATTGAAGATTTGCCGAGATTGACTGGAGAGAGCCTTCTCCTGCCCCGTAGGGCTAGCTACGAGGCTGAATGGTTTGATGTAGCTTTGAGATTTGCCTTTCTCAGCCTGAGGTGAAATCTCAAGTGCTAACAGGTACAATATTACTTCAAAATCAGTTTCTAAAGTAAGGAAGATGAATTTGACAAAAGTAAAAGAGGTTTTTGTCAATAATAAACCAATGAAAAAAAATTTCCTTTCATTTTTACACAGGTATCATAGATGGGGAGATATGCAACTTGCTTGGAGACATATTTCAGAAATTCAAAATTTTCCAAGTTAATTTCTTATTTTAGTCATGATTTTGTGGCATGGATTTTGAGAAAAAATTAAAATGAATTTCAAAAACCCGAGAGAGGTTTGTCTTCAGAACATCTTTATCTACAAAAAACCTCCTAGTTTTGCAAAAATTTTCATGGTTAGAGTGATATTTCTCCATATTTGAGGCATATTTTTATAGAAAACCCATAAACTTTACATAGTTTTTTGTCCAAAAAGGTAGCGTTCCCCATGGTACGTTTTTTTTTGGGGCTTCTATTTGACAAAAGGTTTACATTTCTGGATTCCTTTTGACCTCCACATCAAAATTATCCAACCGGAGTTACACTTCAACTCATTTTGGCAGGTCAAAAATTAAAACAAGTAGCGAAAAAACACCTTTTGCCCTGTTTTTCTGCAGCACACTACGTTTTTGGAGTAGTTTTGGGAGAATTGAATTTTGGAACAGTATGTTTTAGTTCTTGAGGGTTCTATAATGTAGTAGACATGCATAGATGTCTCCAACATTTTACAGATCTTGATTTGGAGCACGGGAACCCCTCCAAAAGCCTTTTGCAAGGAGCACACTACGTTTTCTGCAGACACGCTACATTTTTAGGCAATTCACTAAGTTTTTGCCTAGAAGTGATTTTTTTTACTTTTCTCAGTCAAGTTCGATGTTTCTTGATGTAATTTCTCATTTATGGTGTTGTAATGATGTATTGGGGTGTAATTATGTTTGTTAAAGTAAAAACTAATTAGATTCATGCTTGTAAAGCTTTCCATTGTCAAATGAATCAGTTTTAGGCCAAATTGGGAGTTTGTTTTAACCTCCCTAGTCATTAGGTTAGGTTAGAGAGATTTGCGTAAATTGATTCTATACTGAGGAATTGGACCCCTGTGAGAGGGGGATGTAGTTTTTGGTCTATATGTAACCCAATCTAAGCCATAGAGAGGGTTGTATGTTTGAGAGTCTAGTGGAGCTATTGTACTTGATCATGTTGCAGTAATACAATCCAATAGCAGCTATTATTTAGGAATTCATGTGGTATGAGATTGTGGTAGTGTTTTTCTTCTATAGTCCACTTTTATGAATGAATAATTCATCTTCTTTCCATCTCTTTTCTTTCGGTGATCTTCCTATGAGTTAATAAACATAATTCTTAAGTTTAAGCTTTGTTTTGGTAGGAATTTCATGTTTTTGTTATTCATCTTCTGATAAATGAATTCATGCTTGCCATGCTCATTTTGATCCTTTGCTTTTCTACCCTACATTACATTGACAAAGCCTTGAAGTACCATTGAGACATACCTACCTTGCTCCTTTGTATTTCTGCAACTAAGTTTTTCCTAAAACCCTAGCCCTAGTTGCTTGGCTCATTCTTCATCCAGCAAACCCTAAATTTCAAAACCGTAGAGCAGAACATACCTAGCCTAATATCTTTTCTTCCTACAGTCATTTTTGGCTGTGAAATCATAGAGAGAGCCCTCTCTGGTTTGGTAGGGCTAGCTACCAAACTAAAATCTTGGTTTGACGTTACCTCCATCGGTCTCCTTCTCAGCCTGGGACACTGTGGATTGATAATATTTTTGCACCATTGCCAGGGAAACGTAAGATCATATCTTCCCTGGGGAAGATCGACAAGGATCTGATCTAATTTTCTAATGGTGGACATCAGTCAGACACATATGAAGGTTGAAATCATTCACTTTGTGACTCCAAATCAATTTTAAATTTAACTCAAAGACTCCATTGGAGGATGAACCTTACCAATAGAAAAATGAAAGGAAAATATGGGAAGATCAGGTATTCAAGTTGGAAATTCATCCAAGATATAATATGCTTTTTTGTAAATTATTTCTTTTCTTTTCCTGAGAATCTCTAGAAGGTTTTCCAAAGTACACTATATTTGAGAAAAGATACCAGACCCACATTTGATTCCTTTCCTTTGAAGATTGTGATTACAAATTTTGATCTTGGTCAAGACCCTTCTTCCGAATATTATGATGACCATCTTCAACTTGATGAGCCTCAAGAGATCAAGACTAATCCTACAACTTTTATACATACTTCAACACATCGTAAAATTCCAGATAGATATAAGCCACTCATCTTACCTCCTATACTCCATGATTTCCCTGAAATTATTACAAATATATTCCCAAGTTTGATGGAGAATATGGTAACATCACTGCTAAAAAACACATTCAAAATTTTGAAAATTTTCTCGACCTTTTTGAGATTGAAGAAGATGATGTCAGTATCATGATTTTTTCTTTATCTTTGCAAGGCGAAGCCAAGAAATGGTTCAAAAACTTATCAGATGCAAGCATTTTCTATTTCCATCAGTTTTTGAAAGTGTTTCTTGATAAATGGGTGACCAAGAGTAATCCTTTTCTGATTTTAGAAGAATATAATCATTTGAAACGACAACCAGGAGAAACAATGCAACACTTTTCATCTAGGTTCAATTAAGTATACCATTCAATCTCTTCTGATATCAAACCGCCACCTGGCTTAGCTCTCTTACACTACCTAGATGCCTTTGATCTAGAAATCTCATTTCAATTGAAGGAAAGGGACCCTACCACACTTGAAGAAATGCAGGACAATGTAATAGCTGTGGAAGTTAATTTGCTTGTCAAAAGGTCAAAATTGAAGGAAGCAGAGAGGGAGAACATAGAGAAGGAACACCTGACATTTTCAGAAGTGAAACTTGACATTTTGGTAAGTGCAATGGAAGAAATGATGCAAAAGATCATCATGAGACATTAACTTGTTGTTTAAAAAACCCATGTCCAACTTATTGCAGAAGAAGAAGAGGTTGTTGGCCCTAATCATTTTCTTAGTAATCTCAGTTACCCTATATCAAAAAATGATTGTTTTAAGTATTCATTTACGGAGAGTCATGAAAATGGATTTGTAGATCAACATGTGGAGAATCAATCTGCTGATCTAATGTGTATGCTTGATGTCATTACTTATATTGATGAGTTACCCAAGTATGATCAATATGATGATGATTATGTTGTTGAAATAGAGGTTGACTCTTCAAGGCAACCAACGACATGTTTTTGGGAGGAAAAAGTTAAGTTACAACAGCTCCAATGTAGCACTCAGCCTATACATATTAATCATGACAGAAATGAAGAAAATGCATAAAAGTTCAAAGTAGGTGAAAGGTATTTGTCTTTATGTTTTACTTCATTTCAATTACTGAGAGAAAACTTTCCTAAGATTAGAAATCAACGGTCTTTCAGTTTTGATATTGAGTATGAAGAAGAAACTGAACTTCTTGATCAAGACTCATTACACTTGTGTTTCTCCTCATTTGAAAAAATAAGAGAAAAATATAAGCGAGGTTGTAAACAACATAAATGGGCAACATTCTCATGAATTGGTTGAGGAGGTCACTTGTGATATGGAAGCTTCTTTCGCTCCAGAATCCCAACCACTAAGTTACATTGAGTTTCACAACACAGATGAAAGTTTAGAATCTGAAACATATTGTGAATCAAAGCATGATAACTGTGTACCTTTAAGTTTTGTTTCATTTCAGTTTTTGAAGGAAAATTTTGATCATATCTCTAAAGCAAAGGATGACAAGCTTATAGAAAATCATGTAGTCTCATTGGAACCAATGTATGACAAGTTGTAGCAGTCCTCTCAAGTTCTCCATGATCCAATAGCTGATGTTTTGGATGATATATGTGATCAAAGTCCTTCTCCATTAGCTAACTATGACATTAAAAACAAAGATGATAAAAAATTGATCAGGCAACAACTGGCTTTATTGTCTTGTTCAGCAGGTATCTCCTTACAAAGCTCATAAAAAAACTTGCAGTCATATTAGGAGAGTAATGAAGAAGAGTCTTTTCTAGAGCTTGATCATCAAGAAAAAATAGTCATTCACAAGTTTCAGGATCCTTTTGATAATTTGCTTCAGTCCTCAAGGGAGATGAGTTTTCTTGTATTTATGGATCATGTACACACGTTCAGTGGACACTTGGAATGGCCTATCTTTTTTTTTTCTATGTACTCAACGAAAGTGTGAGCAGGATTCAAGTAAGTAGCCATTTGCTGGATTGGTTACATTGGAGGGATCATTTCACATGATTGTATATATATCTTCACCACGTGGGAAATTATCATCAGGATTTGAAGCCCGAGGTGAAGGTCCTAAGATCTCGATGGCCTACTGCCATAAGTAAGATCAGTCAGTAGTTAGTTTTAGAGTTAAGTCAGTTCAGTTTGTCGGTCAATTTTGAGTTTTGAGTTTGGTATTTTTGTTTTTGACTCCATGCCCAATGGATCAGGCTACTTAGTCTATGTTGTTCTTGACACCTTCTAAAAGAGTTTCCATCCCCAGCTGGAGCCAATGTTAGTGTCTGTCAGTCCTTCCAGTCACTAGTGATCAAATGTGCTCTTTTAAAGTTTTTGTTAGGGTCCTAGGTCAAGTTTGTTATGGTTTCAGTAGGTATTCAAATAAAAAACTTTGATTTGTTGGTGTGTTTAGGTTAGTGCTACTCCCTTCAACATTTATGGTTATCATTATTCATCATGGTCATGTCATTTTTCAAGTGTTACAAGTCATTGATTAGTCAAATAATCATATAGGGCTTGGTCTAGGTCTTCACTTGTTTTGTCATCACCATGTCAGTTTTATGTAAAATGAGCTATGTTTATTGTCTTGAGTCCTCATATAAAGGGAGTTAGCATCTTAGGGAGCAAATTTCATAAAGGTAAAGGTAATACTTCAGTTCATAAAGATATTTCTCCAATCAATGAGGTATGATGCCATGTCATGACATATGTGAAAAAATGTGTTTTTGCGTTTTAAAGGATCTTTTAAGCATTTCTTTCACTCATCTCATTTGTATAGAGCTCCAATTGGTCATTGAAAGCCTTCCAAGTAACCTCAACATCGATTTCCACTCTAAAAATTTGATTGGCACCACCTCCAAAGCTCCATGCTACGTTTTCAACCAACCATGCTGCGTTTTTGACGAGGCCTATTTTTGCAGAAAAATAAGAAATTTTACACAGTTTTTTGTCCAAAAAGGTAGCGTGCACCATGCTACGTTTTTGTTGGGGGCATCCATTTGACAAAAGGTTTACATTTGTGGATTAATTTTGACCTCCACATCAAAATTATCTAACCAGAGTTCCACCTCAGCACATTTTGGCAGGTCAAAAAGTAAAAAAAGTAGCGAAAAAAAGCCTTTCTGCCCTGTTTTTCAACAACACGCTATGTTTTTGGAGTAGCTGTGGGAGAATTGAATTTTGGAGATCTTGGAGAAAATTTTTTTAGTGCTTGAGGGTTCTCTGATGTAGTATACATACAAAGCTTTTTCCAGCATTTACAGATCCTGATTTGGATCATGGGAACCACCCAAAAGCCTTTTGCAAGCAACATGCTACATTTTCAGGAAATTCAATACGTTTTTGCGTGGAAGTGATTTTTGTTTACTTTTCTCAGTCAAGTTCGAGGTTTCTTGATGTAATTTATCATTTATGGTGTTGTAATGATGTATTTGGGTGTAATTATGTTTGTTAAAGTAAAAATTGAGTAGATTCATGCTTGTAAAGGTTTCCATGGTCAAATGAATCAGTTTTAGGCCAATTTGGGAGTTTGTTTTAACCTCCCTAGTCATTAGGTTTGGTTAGAGAGATTGTGTAAACTGATTCTATACTGAGGAATTCGACCCCTGAGAGAGCGGGATGTAGTTTTTGGTTTATATGTAACCCAATCTTAGCCATAGAGAGGGTTGGATGTTTGACAGCCTAGTGGAGCTATTGTACTTGATCATTTTGCAGTAATAAAACCCAGTTGCAGCTATTATTCAGGAATTCATGTGGTATGATCTTGTGGCCGTGTTTTTCTTCTATAATTCACTTTTATGAATGAATAATTCATCTTCTTTCCATCTCTTTGCTTTCAATGATCTTCCTATGAGTTAATAAACATAATTCTTAAGTTTAAGCTTTGTTTTGGTAGGAATTTCATGTTTTTGTTATTCATCTTCTGATAAATTAATTCATACTTGCCATGCTCATTTTGATACCCTTGATTTTCTACCCTACACTACACCGACAAAGCCTCAAAGTGCCATTGAGACATACCTACCTTGCTCCTTTGTATTTCTAGAACTGAGTTTTTCCTAAAACCCTAGCCCTAGTTGCTTGGCTCATTCTTCATCTAGCAAACCCTAAATTTCAAAACCCTAGAGCAGAACATACCTAGCCTAATATCTTTTCTTCCTCCAGTCATTTTTGGCTGTGAAATCATAGAGAGAGCCCTCTCTGGTTTGGTAGGGCTAGCTACCAAACTAAAATCTTGGTTTGACGTTACCTCCGTCAGTCTCCTTCTCAACCTGGCACACTAGGGAGTGATAACATTTTGGTGCCATTTCCTGGGAAACGTAATATCATATCTTGCCTGGGAAAGAACGAAAGGGATCTGATCTAATTTTCTTATGGTGGATAGAAGTTAGATACATATGAAGGCTGAAATCATTCACTTGGCGACTCCAAATTAGTTTAAAATTTAATTCGAAGACTCCACTGGAGGATGAACCTTACCAATAGAAAAATGAAAGGAAAATATGGGAAGATCAGGTATTCAAGTTGGAATTTCATCCAAGATATAATATGATTTATTTTAAATTATTTCTTCTCTTTTCATAAGAATGTCAAGAAGGTTTTCCAAAGTATACTGTATTTGAGAAAAGATCCCAGACCCGCATTTGATTCCTTTCCTTTGAAGATTGTGAATACAAATTTTGATCTTGGTGAAGACCCTTCTTCCGAATCTTATGATGACCATTTTCAACTTGATGAGCCTCAAGAGATCAGGACTAATCCTACAGCTTTTGTACATACTCCTACACCTTGTAAAATTCGGGATAGATACAAGCCACTCATCTTACCTCCTATACTCCATGATTTCCCTCAAAATTATTACAAATATATTCCCAGGTTCGATGGAGAATAACGTCACTGCTAAAAAACACATTGATAATTTTGTTTCCCGACCAATTTGAGATTGAAGAAGATGATGTCAGTATCAAGAGTTTTTCTTTATCTTTGCAAGGCGAAGCCAAGAAATGGTTCAAAAACTTACCAACTGCAAGCATTTCGATTTCCATCAGTTTGTGAAAGTATTTCTTGATAAATGGGTGACCAAGAGTATTCCTTTTCTGATTTTAGAAGAATATAATCATTTGAAAAGACAACTAGGAGAAACAGTGCAACACTTTTCATCTAGGTTCAATAAAGTTTACCATTCAATCTATGCTGATATCAAACCGCCAACCAGCTTAGCTCTCTTACACTACCCAGATGCCTTTGATCTGGAAATGACATTTCAATTGAGGGAAAGGGACCCTTCCACACTCGAACAAATGCACGACAATGCAATAATATGGAAGATAATTTGCTGGCCAGAAGGTAAAAATTGAAGGAAGTAGAGAGGGAGAACATAGAGAAGGAACACCTGACATCTTCATAAGTGAAACTTGACATTTTGGTAAGTACAATGGAAGAAATGAGCAAAAGATCATCATGAGAGATAAACTTGTTGTTCAAAAACACCATGTCGCACTTATTGTAGAAGAAGAAGAGGTTGCTGGCGCTAACCATTTTCTTGCTAATCTCTGTTACCCTAGATTAGAAATTGATTGTTTTATGTATTCATTTATGGACATTTATGAAAATGGCTTTATAGATCAACCCGTGGAGAATTAATCTGCTGATATAATGTGTATGCTTCATGTCATTCCTTATATTGGTGAGTTACCCAACTATGATCAGCATGATGATGATTATGTTGTTGAAATAGAGGCTGACTCTTCAAGGCAATCAACGACATGCTTTTGGGAGGAAAAAGTTCAATTACAACAACTCAAATGTAACACTCATCCTTTACATATTAATCATGACAACAATGAAGAAAATGCATAAAATTTCAAAGCAGGTGAAATGTCTTTGCCTTTGTGTTTTACTTCATTTCAATTACTGAGAGAAAACTTTCCTAAGCTTAGAAATCAACAGTATTTCAGTTTTGATATTGAGCATGAAGAAAACACTGAACTTGTTTATCAAGACTCCTTACCCTTGTGTTTCTCCTCATTTGAAAAAATAAGAGAAAGCTATAAGCAAGCAGATAAGTGAGTTGTCAACAGCGTAAATGGGCAACCTTCTCATGAATTGGTTGAGGAGGTCACTTGTGATATGGAAGCTTCTTTCACTCCAGAATCCCAACCATTGAGTTACATTGACTTTCAAAACACAAATGAAAGTTTAGAATCTGAAACATATTGTGAATCAAAGCAGGATAATTCCATACCTTTAAGTTTTGAGTCATTTTAGTTTTTGAAGGAAAATTTTGATTATATCTCTGAAGAAAAGAATGACAAGCTTATAGAAAATCATGTAGTCTCATTGGAACCAATGTATGACAAGTTGCAGCAGTCCTTTCAAGTTCTCCATGATCCAATAGATGATGTTTTGGATGATACCTGTGATCAAAGTCCTTCTCCATTAGCTAACTATGACATTAGAAACATAGATGATAAAAACTTGATCAGGTAGCAGCTGACTTTATTCTTTTGTTCAGTAGGAATCTCCTTACAAATCTCATACAAAAACTTGCAGTCATATTAGGAGAGTAATGAAGAAGAGTCTTGTCTGGAGCTTGATTATCAAGAAAAATTAGTCATTCACAAGTTTCAAGATCCTTTTTCTAATTTGCTTCAGTCCTCAAGGGAGATGAGTTTCCTTGTATTTATGGATCATTTACACACATTCAGTGGACAATTGGAGTTGCCTATCTTTTGTTTTGTCTGCCTGCTCAAGGAAAGTGTGAGCAGGATTCAAGTAAGTAGCCATTTGTTGGATTGGTTACATTGGAGGGATCATTTCACATGATTGTATATATATCTTTAGCAGGTGGGCGGTTATCATCAGGATTTGAAGCCCGAGGTGAAGGTCCTAAGATCTCAATGGCCTATTGCCATAAGTAAGTTTAGTGAGTAGTGAGTTTTTGATTTAAGTTAGTTCAGTTTGTCGGTCAGTTTTCAGTTTTGAGTTTGGTCTTTTTGTTTTTGACTCCATGCCCAACGGATTAGGCTACTTGGTCTACGGTGTTCTTGACACCTTCTAAAGGAGCTGCCATCCCCAACTGGAGCCAATGTTAGTGTATGTCAGTCCTTCCAGTCACCAGTGATCAAATGTGCTCTTTTAAAGTTTTTGTTAGGGTCCTAGGTCAAGTTTTTTATGGTTTCAGTAGGTCTAAAAATCTTTGATCATTGGTTGGTGTGTCTAGGTAAGTGCTACTCCCTTCAACATTCATGGTTATCATTATTCATCATGGTCATGTCATTTTTCAAGTTCTACAAGCCATGGATCAGTCAAATAGTCATATAGGTCTTGGTCTAGGTCTTCACCTATTTTTTCATCACCATGTCAGTTTTACGTGAAAAGAGCTATGTTTATTGTCTTGAGTCCTCATATAAAGGGAGTTAGCATCTTAGGGAGAAAATTTAATAAAGGTAAAGGTTTTTGAGTTTTAAAGGATCTTTCAAGCATTTCTTTCACTCATCTCATTTGTATTGGTCATTGAAAGACTTCCAAGCAACCTCAACATCTACTTCCACTCTTAAAAGGTGATTGGCACCCCCTCCAAAGCTCCACGTTGCGTTTTCAGCCAACCACGCTGCGTTTTTGACCCTTTGCTACGTTTTCACTTCTAGAGGAAAATAATACATTTGCAGAGGTTTTCTGTGGCCAATGAAGGTTCCATCAGCCTATTGACAAGCAAGTTAAAGCTCTTGCCACCTCCTATCAGTATTTATTTCATCTTTTCAGTGGAGAAACCTTCCCACAGTCCCAGGCTACGTTTTTGGTGGCTGAGCTCCATAGTTTGGGTTGAAAGCAAATATACCTAATTCCCTACACATTTTACCCTTCCCCAAACTCAAACACACTTTCCCTGGATTTCCTTATCCCTCCTCCCTCATTCCCCTAATTCCTAGAGCTAACCCTAGTGTGTACTCTACATTTTTGGCAGAAATTACGGTTAGGATTGTGTTTTAATTCCTACCACTCGTCCCTTTACTCTCTATCTGATTTTTCACTTCCCTAAGCTTCCCAACAGACCTCCGTACCTCCCAAATTTTTCCTACTAAGATATCTCATCCCTAACCCCTCTATCCCCTCACCTCAAGACACTAACCCTAATCCCTTGTTTTCCCTAGTAAAACTTTGTTTTTCCCCCCTTTCATCCATCTAAGGTTTTGCTGTGCAAATTCAAATCATGGAAAGTGAAAAGAAGGCATATAATCAAGGAGGTAAGGTGTCTAGATTTGGGCCATCTCACACCCATGAGATCAATGCTTCACCATTCATCAAAAGGTCATGTGAAGAAGTGGACTGCCTAGGCTTTTGTGAGCAAATTCAGCAAATGGGATACCATGCCAAGTTCACAAGCCTCTTTTCCACCAAATTCAAAAGAGGAAAAGCCATAATATCAGGGATAGACTTCAACATATCAGCAGACATTATTGGCATAATTTTTAGGGTTTTGAGATCATTTGCCACACATAGGTACAATCTTACTTCAAAATCAATTTCTGAAGTAAGGAAGATAAATTTGAAAAATGCGAAAGCGGTTTTTGTAATTCATAGACCAGGGAACAAAAACCTCCTTTATTGTTTACACAGATATCATAGTTTTGGAGATATGCAACTTTCTTGGAGATATATTTCAGAAAATCAAAATATTCCAAGTTAATTTCCTGTTTTAGTCATGATTTTGTGGCATGGATTCCAAGAAAATTCAAATGAATTTACAAAACTTGAGAGAGGTTTGTCTTCAAAACATCCTTATAACCAAAAACCTCTCCTAGGTTTAGAAAATGTTTCATATTTAGAGAGATATTTCTCCATCTGTGAGGCCTATTTTTGCAGAAAACCCAGAAATTTTACACAGTTTTTTGTCCAAAAAGGTAGTGTGCCCCACAATACGTTTTTGTTAGGGGTCTCCATTTAACAAAAGGTTTACATTTCTGGATTCCTTTTGACCTCCACATCAAAATTATCTAACCAGAGTTCGACTTCAGCACATTCTGGCATGCCAAAAAGTAAAAAAAGTAGTGAAAAAAAAGCCTTTTTGCCATGTTTTTCAACAACACGCTACGTTTTTGGAGTAGCCGTGGGAGAATTAAATTTTGGAGGCCTTGGAGAAATATTTTTTAGTTCTTGAGGGTTTTACGATGTAGTAGAGATGCAGATATTTTTCTAGCATTTTACAGATCTTGATTTGGAGCAAGGGAACCCCTCCAAAAACCTTTTGCAAGAAGCACGACGTTTTCTACAGACACGCTACGTTTTTAGGTAATTTGCTACGTTTTTGCCTGGAAGTGATTTTTTTTACTTAGTCAAGTTCGACATTTATTGATGTAATTTTTCATTTATGGTGTTGTAATGATGTATTGGGGTGTAATTATGATCTGAAATGAGGGTTTAACATCTTGTTATACTTACAAGAACCTCTCACTCCAAAGCTTAACAATTATTTTATCTAGCTTATGTTGACAATTGCGAAATTAAGTACTTGAAACAGGTGTATGTCTTTCTTTATTTTTAACTGTTTAAGTGCTTTAAGTCGATTTGTTTCTGCTGATGTTAGACACACATAACATCCATATAATGCAACAAATAAACATCAACACATAACACCAAATTTAATCTAGGAGTTCACCCGAATATCGTGGGCTATGTCTCCTTGAGCTTTTGTCAATTTGACTTGGCTCTTTGGGATTATGGCTTCAATTATTTTACAAGTTCCATACTCAACTCCAGGCTTAGAAAACCTATATCCTTGTCATGGCTGTCATCATTTTGCAAATAGATCTAAGATCCCTTAGACTTGATTCCTTTAATTGGTGCACTTAGCTTCCCTGAGCTTCTTGATGGCACAAAATCCTTTATAATTCTTCAACTATCTTTGAAACCTCTTCTACTATCTCCAACACATATCAGACATCAAAAATAGACTATTCATTTGCTCAAAATGATCACTGCATCCCCGATCTAAACCTTCCTCCACGGTTGGCACTGGGCTGCCTCAAACTTCCCTATAGCATCTCGACCTTTAGAAGTCTTCAGATTCTTCTATAAACCCTTTCAATGGATTCATAAGGATCATTTCAGTTAGGAATGACTATTGGTTCACTGAGAACGGATACTGGTAGCTCCTACAACTGCCTCCAACCCCTGGTGGCCTTGAGCTCCAAAATCTCCCTGGATGAAAATTTGCTTGAAGATGGCTTCTTCAACTTCTCTGGACTGTTCCATTGGCTTCAGAAGGCCTCAATTAGCCTAGCTAGTGTTATGCTCTTAACCTGCAAGATGATACAAGAATACCAAATATGCGCAGAAATATACCCAGAACATAGAACAGTGAGAAATAATAGCAGGTATTTTATTATTCAGAAAGTAATGTTCACTTGTCTCTTCGAGGGGGCAACCTCCAATAGAGCAGACCTCAATTACAAATTAAGACACGATGCTCCTTGCAAGGAGTCTCTATCCTTTATATATGAATCATACATGTAATACCATGGAGCAATACCATGGTTCTTATTAATACCATATATCTAATACCATGGCCCATTTGCAACTAATTGTGGTCCCGTCATTAAATGCGGGTTAACCACTTACAATTATTAATATGGGTTTTATTGATTCTTTACTTAACTATAACTATGACTTGATCCTACTACATAAATAAGGGGGTTAGGGTGGGACCCTAACATGCCCTCCCCCTTAAGAATAGCCTTGTCCTCAAGGCTGAAGCTGCGGAAACTGCTGAAGAATAGTGGCTGGTTCCCAGGTTGCATCTTTCGGAGAGGTGTCTTTCCACTTGACGAGGACTTTCTTGATCATGCGGCCACGCAGGTGTCATTCTCGTGTGTCGAGGACCTATTCAGGTTGGAGCCAGATTAACCCTTCGTCATCCAATTCAGGTAGACTGGTTTGAATTCTGCAATTGTTCCCAATCACTTTCTTGAGGCATGAGACATGGAAAAATGGATGGATTTTTGCAGTGGGTGGCAAAGATAGCTTGTAGGCCACTTCTCCAATGCGCTGAAGTACTTGATATGGTCCGTAGAATTTTGGAGATAGTTTCTGACAACCCTTGTCTTTGAGTGATGTTTGCTTATATGGTTGCAACCTCAAAAATACCTGATCCCCTTCTTGAAATTGGCGTTCTGAGCGATGTTGATCTACCTGTTGCTTCATGCGGTTTTGAGCTTGATGAAGATTCTCTCTAATATGGGCGAGCATGGTTGTGTGGTTCTGTAGGAGTTGATCCATTGCTTGTACCTTTGAGCACCCCTTGATATAAGAAGTAGGGGAAGGAGGGAGTTGACCATAAACTGCTTCATAGGGAGTCACTTTGGTGGTGGCATGATAGTTGGTGTTATACCACCATTCAGCTAGAGGTAACCACTGTACCCAAAGATGTTGCTTTTCTGAAGTGAAACACCTAAGGTAGGTTTCCAGACATTTGTTGACTGCTTCAGTTTGACCATCCATTTGTGGATGATAGGAAGTACTGAGTTTTAGTTGGGTATCTTGTAGCCTGAAGAGTTCCTGCCAAAAATTACTAGTGAAGATCGGGTCACGAATAGACACAATAGAAGTGGGCATGCCATGCAATTTTAAGATCTGATCCATGAAATATTGAGCGACCAAAGTCGGTGTAAAAGGGTGGAGTAGAGCGCAAAAATGAGCATACTTAGAAAGTCGGTCCACAACCACCATGATGACTGACTTGTTTCCTGACTTTGGAAGACCTGTAATGAAATCCATAGAAACCTCCATCCATATTGATGCTAGGATGGGCAATGGTTGTAATGTGCCCTGTGCTTTGACTGTCTCCCCTTTGTGGTGCTGACAGACATTGCATTCCGCTACAAAAGTAAGAATTTCCTTTTTCATGCCTGTCCAAAAAAATGATCTTCTAGTGCGAGCATATGTCTTCTGAAAGCCTGAATGTCCTGCAGTGGGGGATGAGTGCAACTCCGCCAAAATGCGGCTTTTGAGGGTGGATGTTGGTGATATTACGACTCTGTCCTTGTAGCGAAGAATCTCATCCTGCCACGAGTAGCCCTTGGTGGAATTTGGATCCGCCTACAATTGAGTAATGAGTTGGGAGAGCCAGGGATGTGAAAACCATTCCCTGAGTGCCTCTTCAATCCACTCTGGAATGGGAAGGGAAATTGCGATCAGGGTACTTTCCTCCTCAAATTGGCGAGATAATGCATCTGCTACAATATTTTTGCGCCCTTTCTTGTAAATGATCTCATAATCATATCCCAACATTTTGGCGAGCCATTTATTTTGTTGTGGTGAGGATAGGCGTTGCTCCAAAAAATATTTAAGACTATGATGGTCTGTGCGGATTTGGAAACGTCGCCCCAATAAGTAAGGTCGCCAGGTATCTACTGCATGTAAGATGGCCATCATTTCCTTCTCATAGGTAGATTGTCCCAGATTCTTCCCACTTAGTTGTTGGCTTGTGAAGGCCAAGGGTCGACCTTCCTGCATTAAGACCACCCCAATACCCGTACCCGAAGCATCACATTCAATGAAAAAAGATTTGGTGAATTCGGGTAGTGCTAAGACTGGAGTGGAACACATGGAATTTTTGACAGCTGTAAAGGCCTGTTGTGCTTCATCATTCCAGAGGAATGAATTTTTCTTGAGGAGTTGAGTGAGGGGTTTCGCAATGCAACCATAATTGCGGAAAAATTTGCGATATTAGCCCGTGAGACCCAAAAATCCTCTCAGGCTCTTCAAGGTCTTAGGTTGAGGCCAATCCTACATTGCCTGGATCTTTTTGGGGTCCACCCTGACACATTCACGCCCCACAATGTGGCCCAAATACTCAACCTCTTCCATGCCAAAAGAACACTTGGACATCTTAACAAATAATTTATTCTTGCGGAGCAGTTGCAAGAGCAGATCTACATGCTGAAGATGTGCAACCCAAGCGCAACTATAGATGAGGATGTTATCGAAGAAAACAAGGACAAATTTTCTGAGATATGGTTTGAGGAGGTGGTTCATAAGGCTCTGAAAAGTAGATGGGGTGTTACAAAGACCGAATGGCATGACCAGGAACTCATAATGGCCTTCATGAGTTCTGAATGCAGCCTTTGGAATGTTGACTTCTTTCATGCGAATTTGGTGGTAGCCTGAGCGAAGATCCAGCTTAGTGAAGAATTGAGCCCCATTTAGTTCATCCAGAAAATCATCAACAACCGGGATGGGAAATTTATCTTTGACGGTCAACTTATTGAGGGCCTTGAAGTCTGGACACATACGCCGTTCCCCATCTTTCTTGAGCACCATGACCACCGGTGATGGATAAGGACTAATGTTGGGACGAATGACTCTTGCTCCCAAAAGTATCTTGATTATTTTTTCTATTTCATTCTTTTGGGCGAATGGATATCGATATGGGCGCACATTTGGTGGTTGGGCCGCTGGGACCAAAGTGATGCTATGATCATGTTCCCCTCTCGAGGGTGGAAGCTCATGAGGCTTGTCAAAGACTGGCAGATGGTTATTTAAAATCTGTTGCATCTTAGGATGAATCGGAAGCGAATTGGGTTCGACGGCCTGGATGGCATTAAATTGAGCTATAACTCCATGATGGCCCTTTTTTAACAAATTTTCCATCCTATGTGAGCTGATGATAGAGGGAGCTCCCGCCTGGAGTTCGCAGAGGGTATGTGTGGAGTTGTTCTGCGTAAAGCTCATATATAACTCCTGGAAATCCATTATGATTGGCCCAAGTGTGCGAAGCCATTCAGCACCGAGGACAATGTCACACCCTCCCATGTGTATGGAAAACATGTGGGTCTTCAACTGATAATCCCCCATTTGAAGTTTGACATTTTCACAACGACCTTCTTATTTCATTGTTTCCCCATCCGCAATTTGGACTTGGAAGTTAGAAAAGGCTCGTACAAAACAATGCACTGCTTCCACGACTCTTTGATGGATAAAATTATGTGCGATTCCACTATCAATCAAGACTACTAATGGGCAGTGCTTAATAAAACCTCTGATTTTGAGAGTTTGAGGTGAAGAAATCCCTGCCAAAGCATGCAGCGAAATAACTGGTTCGTCATGGACATTGTCCTTCTGGTTGTCCTCTTTTTCCTCCTCAGGTTCCTCAAGTGGTGGGGCTTCCTCTGATGAGTTGTAATCAGTAGCATCAATTTGAAAAAATTTGGGCTCCTTGCATTTATGACCTGGGGAGTATTTTTCATCACAGTAGTAACATAATCCCTGCTTTCTTCTTTCTGCCATTTCTGCAGGTGACACCTTTTGAACCTTAAGTGTTTGAGTAGTGCTGTGAGCCTGTGGGGGGCGACCCTTGGTGGTGAAATTTGGGTGATTGGACTGGGCCACTAACGCACGTTCAACTTTACGAGCTATCCTGCAAGCCTCCGACCATGTGGGAGGGTGGTGCAGTTGGATGTGAGCTTGTATGGCCTCTTTAAGACCACTGATAAAACATTCTGTGTAGAACGCATCTTGGAGACCCGTAGTGTGGAAAGCTAAGGCTTCAAAGGCTGTAATATATTCATCCACTGTGCCAGTCTGTCAGAGCTTAGTGAGACGACCCAAAAAAGCAGATTCATGATCAAAGCGCTCTATAAGAGATTTTTTTAAGGTGTCCCAAGTCAAGAACCTTCCATTGCAACGTTGATGCCATTACCACCATTGCCATCTTTCATTGTCCAAGTACATGCTCCCCACCATAAGCTGAGTCTCATTATCTAAGATGTAATTTAGATTGAAATACTGCTCCATTTGTGCTACCCATGCTACCAGGTGAGAACCATCAAATTTATGCATATCCAACTTGGGTGGTTGCAGACGGGATTGTTGGTGGGTGCCCCAGAGGTGAAGAGAGTGGCTAGACTCACCCTCACTCTGTTCATTGCCAATATACGCCTCCTCTCGGGCTTCTACCTTGCCCTTTAAGAGTGTGTTAGTTAGTGTCATCAGTTGATCTTGGAGGTCTTTGAAGGATTGTTCAAGTTTTTCGATCTTCTCATTGGCCATAGCTTGAGCTCTAGTTTCTACCATGCACCGATCCGATGTACTTGAAATTTGGGACCGCCCAATTTTTTTTTTTTGCACTAACAATTGAATGGTACCACCTTGCTCAGCTTTTCGTCCTAATTCTTATGGGCTAGATCACTAATAAGCACCTCGGGGGGTCTTAGACTAATTTGCTTCAGTCCTCAAAGACTTCCAAGCAACCTCAACATCTATTTCCACTCTCAAAAGGTGATTGGCACCACCTCCAAAGCTCCACCCTTCGTTTTCAGCCAACCACACTGCATTTTTGACCCTTCGCTACGTTTTCACTTCTAGAGGAAAATAATACATCTCCAAAGGTTTTCTGTGGCCAATGAAGGTTCCATCAGCCTATTGACAAGAAAATTAAAGCTCTTGCCACCTCCTATCAAAATTTATTTCATATTTTCAGCGGGGAAACCTTCCCACAGTCCCCACGCTACGTTTTTGGTGGGTGAGCTCCATAGTTTGGGTTGCAAGAAAATATACCTAGTTCCATACACATTTTACCCTTCCCCACACTCAAACACACTTCCCTTGGCTTTCCTTATCCCTCCTCCCTCATTCCCCTAATTCCTAGAGCTAACCCTAGTCTGTACTCTACGTTTTTGGTAGAAATTAGGGTTAGGATTTTTTTTTAATTCCTACCACTCATCCCTTTACTCCCTATCTTATTTTTCACTTACCTAAGCTTCCCAAAACACCTACCTGCCTCCAAAATTTTTCCTACTAAGATATCTCCTCCCTAACCCCTCTATCCCCTCACCTCAAGACACTAACCCTAATCCCTTGTTTTCCCAAGTAAAACTTTGTTTTCCCCCCCTTTCATCCATCTAGGGTTTTACTGTGCAAATTCAAATCATGGAAAGTGAGAAGAAGGCATATAATAAAGGAGGTTAGGTGTCTATATTTGAGCCAGCTCACATCCATGAGATCAATGCTTCACCATTCATCAAAAGGTCATGTGAAGAAGTGGGCTGCCTAGGGTTTTGTGAGAAAATTCAGCAAATGGGATACCATGCCTAGTTCACAAGCCTCTTTTCCACCAAATTAAAAAGAGGAAGAGCTACAATATCAGGGATATACTTCATCATATCAGTAGACGTGACTGGCATAATGTTTAGGGTTTTGAGGTCATTTGCCACACATAGGTACAATCTTAATTCAAAATCAGTTTCTGAAGTAAGGAAGATGAATTTGATAAACGTGAAAGAGGTTTTTGTCAATCATAGACCAGGGAACAAAAATGTCCTTCAGTTTTTACATAGGTATCATAGTTTTGGAGATATGCAAATTTCTTGGAGACATATTTCAGAGAATCAAAATATTCCAAGTTAATTTCCTGTTTTAGTCATGATTTTGTGGCACAGATTCCAAGAAAACTCAAATGAATTTACAAAACCTGAGAGATATTTGTCTTTAAAACATCCTTATCAACAAAAACCTCTCCCAGGTTTGTAAAATGTTTCATGTTTAGAGAGATATTGCTCCATTCGTTAGGCCTATTTTTGCAGAAAACCCAGAAATTTTACACAGTTTTTTGTCCAAAAAGATAGCATGCCCCACGCTACGTTTTTGTTGGGGGTCTCCATTTGACAAAAGGTTTACATTTCGAGATTCATTTTGACCTCCACATCAAAATTATCTAATTGGATTTCGACTTCAGCACATTTTGGTAGGTAAAAAATTAAAAAAAGTAGCGAAAAAAGGCCTTTAGGGAGTCAACAACACGCTAGTTTTTGAAGTAGCTGTGGGAGAATTAAATTTTGAAGGCCTTGGAGCAATATTTTTTAATTCTTGAGGGTTCTACAATGTAGTAGAAATGTAGATATTTTTCCAGCATTTTACAGATCCTGATTTGGAGCACGAGAACCACTCCAAAAGCCTTTTGCAAGTAGCACGCTTCGTTTTCTAAAGACACGCTATGTTTTCAGGCAATTTGCTACTTTTTTGCCTCGAAGTGATTTTTTTTTACTTTTCTCAATGAAGTTCGAGGTTTCTAGATGTAATTTCTCATTTATGGTGTTGTAATGATGTATTGGGGTGTAATTATGTTTGTTAAAGTAAAAATTGAGTAGATTCATGCTTGTAAAGGTTTCGATGGTCAAATGAATTAGTTTTAGGCCAATTTGGGAGTTTGTTTTAACCTCCCTAGTCATTAGGTTTGGTTAGAGAGATTTGTGTAAACTGATTCTATACTGAGGAAATTTGACCCCTGAGAGAGGGGGATGTAGTTTTTGGTCTATATGTAACCCAATCTAATCCATACAGAGGGTTGGATGTTTGAGAGTCTAGTGGAGCTATTGTACTTTATCATTTTGCGGTAATACAACCCAGTTGCAGCTATTATTCAAGAATACATGTGGTATGATCTTGTGGCAGTGTTTTGCTTTTATAATTCACTTTTATGAATGAAAAATTCATCTTCTTTCCATCTCTTTGCTTTCAGTGATCTTCCTATGAGTTAATAAACATAATTCTTAAGTTTAAGCTTTGTTTTGGTAGGAATTTCATGTTTTTGTTATTCATCTTCTGATAAATGAATTCATGCTTGCCATGCTCATTTTGATCCTTTGCTTTTCTACCCTACACTACACTGACAAAGCCTCGAAGTGCCATTGAGACATACCTACCTTGCTCCTTTGTATTTTTGCAACTGAGTTTTTCCTAAAACCCCAGCCCTAGTTCCTTGGCTCATTCTTCATCGAACAAACCCTAAATTTCAAAACCATAGAGCAGAACATACCTGGCCTAATATATTTTCTTCCTCCAGTCATTTATGGCTGTTAAATCATAGATAGAGCCCTCTCTGGTTTGGTAGGGCTAGCTATCAAACTAAATGTTTGGTTTGACGTTACCTCCATCGGTCTCCTTCTCAGTCTGGGACACTGTGGAGTGATAACATTTTGGCGCCGTTGCTGGGGAAACATAAGATTGTATCTTCCGTGGGAAAGAATGACAAGGATCAGATCTTATTTGTTGATGGTGGATAGTGGTCAGACACATATGAAGGCTGAAATCATTCACTTGGTGACTCCAAACCAATTTCAAATTTATTTTGAAGATGCCACTGGAGGATGAAACTTACCAACAGAAAAATGAAAGGACAATATGGGAAGATTAGGTACTCAAGTTGGAATTTCATCCAAGATATAATATGATTTATTGTAAATTATTTCTTCTCTTTTCCTGAGAATGTCAAGAAGGTTTTACAAAGTATACTGTATTTAAGAAAAGATCCCAGACCCGCATTTGATTCCTTTCCTTTGAAGATTGTGAATACAAATTTTGATCTTGGTCAAGACCCTTCTTCTGAATCTTATGATGACCATATTCAACTTGATGAGCCTCAAGAGATCAAGACTAATCCTACAACTTCTGTACATACTCCTACACCTTGTAAAATTCTAGATAGATACAAGCCACTCATCTTACCTCCTATACTCCATGATTTCCCTGAAAATTATTACAAATATATTCGCATGTTTGATGGAGAATATGGTAACATCACTATTGAAAAACACATTGAGAATTTTGAAAATTTTCTCAACCTTTTTGAGATTTAAGAATATGATGTCAGTATCAAACTTTTTGCTTTATCTTTGCATGGAAAACCCAAGAAATGGTTCAAAAACTTACCAACTGCAAGCATTTTCGATTTCCATTAGTTTGTGAAAGTATTTCTTGCTAAATGGGTGATGAAGAGTAATCCTTTTTTGATTTTAGAAGAATATAATCATTTTAAAAGACAACCAAGAGAAACAGTACAACACTTTTCATCTAGGTTCAATGAAGTATACCATTCAATCCCTGCTGATATCAAACCGCCACTCGGCTTAGCTCACTTACACTACTCGGATGCCTTTGATTCAGAAATGGCATTTCAATTGAGGGAAAGGCACCCTACCACACTCGAAGAAATGTAGGACAATGAAATAGCTGTGGAAGCTAATTTGCTGGTCAAAAGGCCAAAATTGAAGGAAACAGAGAGGGAGAACATAAAGAAGGAACACCTGACATCTTCAGAAGTGAAACTTGACATTTTGGTAAGTACAATGGAAGAAATGATGCAAAAGATCATCATGAGAGATAAACTTGCTGTTCAAAAACACCATGTCCCACTTATTGTAGAACAAGAAGACGTTGCTGGCCCTAACCATTTTCTTGCTAATCTATGTTACCCTAGATTAGAAATTGATTGTTTTATGTATTCATTTATGGATAGTCATGAAAATTGATTTGTGGATCAACCTGTGGAGAATCAATCTGCTGATCTAATGTGTATGTTTGATGTCATTCCTTATATTGATGAGTTACCCAAGTATGATATTTATGATGATGATTATGTTGTTGAAATAGAGACTAACTCTTCAAGGCAATTGGCGACATGTTTTTGGGAGGAAAAAGTTCAGTTACAACAGCTCAAATGTAGCACTCAGCATATTAATCATGATAGAAATGAATAAAATGCATAAAATTTGAAAGCAGGTGAAAGGTCTTTTCCTTTATGTTTTACTTCATTTCAATTAATAAGAGAAAACATTCCTAAGATTAGAAATCAACAATCTTTCAATTTTGATATTGAGCATGAAGAAGACACTGAACTTCTTGATCAAGACTCCTTACCCTTGTGTTTCTTCTCATTTGAAAAAATAAGAGAAGACTATAAGCAAGAAGATAAGCGAGTTGTCAAAAACATAAATGGACATCCTTCTCATGAATTGGTTGAGGAGGTCACTTGTGATATGGAAGCTTATTTTGCTCCAGAATCCGAGTCACTGAGTTACGTTGAGTTTCAAAACACAGGTGAAAGTTTAGAATCTGAAACATATTGTAAATCAAAGCAGGATAATTCTGTACCTTTAAGTTTTGATTCATTTCATATTTTGAAGGAAATTTTTGATTATATATCTTAAGAAAAGAATGAAAAGCTTATAGATAATCATGTAGTCTCATAATGACAAGTTGCAACAGTCCTCTCAAGTTCTCCATGATCCAATAGCTGATGTTTTGAATGATATTTGTGATCAAAGTCCTTCTCCATTAGCTAACGATGACCTTAAAAACAAAGATGATAGAAACTTGATCAGGCAGCAGTTGGTTTTATTATCTTATTCAACAAGAATCTCCTTACAAAGCTCATACAAAAACTTGCAGTCATATCAGGAGAGTAATGAAGAATAGTCTTGTTTGGAGCTTGATCATCAAGAAAAAATTATCATTCACAAGTTTCAGGATCCTTTTGATAATTTGCTTCAATCCTCAAGGGAGATGAGTTTTATTGTATTTATGGATCATGTACACACGTTTAGTGGACACTTGGAGTGGCCTATCTTTTGTTTTTTCTTCTTGCTCAAGGAAAGTGTGAGCAAGATTCAAGTAAGTAGCCATTTGGTGGATTGGTTACATTGGAGGGATCATTTCACATGATTGTATATATATATCTTCAGCAGGTGGGCGTTTATCATCAGGATTTGAAGCCCGAGGTGAAGGCCCTAAGATCTCTACGGTCTGCTGCCATAAGTAAGTTCAGTGAGTAGTGAGTTTTAGAGTTAAGTCAGTTCAGTTTGTCGGTCAGTTTTGAGTTTGGTCTTTTTGTTTTTGACTCCGTGCCCAATGGATTAGGCTACTTGGTCTACGGTGTTCTTGACACCTCCTAAAGGAGATTCCATCCCCAGCTAGAGCCAATGTTAGTGTATGTCAGTCCTACCAGTCACCAATGATCAAATGTGCTCTTTTAAAGTTTTTGTTAGGGTCCTAGGTCAATTTTTTTATGGTTTCAGTAGGTCTTCAAATAAAACACTTTGACCATTGGTTGGTGTGTCTAGGTTAGTGCTACTCCCTTTAGCATTCATGGTTATCATTATTCATCATGGTCATGTGATTTTTCAAGTGTTACAGGTCATGGGTCAGTTAAACAATCATATAGGTCTTGGTCTAGGTCTTCACCTGTTTTGTCATCACCATGTCAGTTTTAAGTAAAAAGAGATATGTTTATTATCTTCAGTTGATAAAGATATTCCTTCAATGAATGAGATATGATGGCATGTCATGACATATGCCAAAAAAGGTGTTTTTATGTTTTAAAGGATCTTTCAAGCATTTCTTTCACTCATCTCAATTGTATAGAGCTCCAATTGGTCATTAAAAGCCTTCCAAGAAACCTCAACATCGATTTCCACTCTCAAAAGGTGATTGGCACCACTTCCAAAGCTCCACGTTGCGTTTTCAGCCAACCACGCTGAGTTTTTAATGCTTCGCTATGTTTTCACTTCTAGAGGCAAATAATACATCTCCAGAGGTTTTTTGTGGTCAATGAAGGTGCCATAAGCCTATTTACAAGTAAGTTAAAGCTCTTGCCACCTCTAATCAACACTTATTTCATATTTTCAGTGGAGAAACACTCCCACAGTCCCCACGCTACATTTTTGGTGGGTGAGCTCCATAGTTTGGGTTGAGGGCAAGTATACATAGTTTACTACACATTTTACCCTTCCCCACACTCAAACACACTTCCCCTGGCTTTCCTTATCCCTTGTCCCACATTCCCCTAAGTCCTAGAGCTAACTTTAGTATGTACTCTATGTTTTTTGCAGAAATTAGAGTGAGGACTGTGTTTTAATTCCTACCACTCATCCCTTCACTCCCTATCTGATTTTTCACTTCCCTAAGATTCCCAGCACACCTCCCTACCTCCCAAAATTTTCCTACTGAGATATCTCCTCCCTAACCCCTCTATCCCCTCACCTCAAGACACTAACCCTAATCCCCTGTTTTCCCAAGTAAAACTTTGTTTTTTCCCCTTTCATCCATCTAGGTTTTGCTGTGCAAATTCAAATCATGGAAAGTGAGAAGAAGGCATATAATAAAGGAGGTCAAGTGTCTGGAATTGAGCTAGCTCACACCCATGAGATCAATGCTTCACCATTCATCAAAAGGTCATGTGAAGTTGGCTGCCTAGGGTTTTGTGAGCAAATTCAACAAGTGGGATACCATACCAAGTTGACAAGCCTCTTTTCAATCAACTTCAAAAGAGGAAAAGCCACAATATCAAGGATAGAATTCATCATATTAGTAGACATGATTGGCATAATTTTTAGGGTTTTTAGGTCATTTGCTACACATAGGTACAATCTTACTGCAAAATCAGTTTTTGAAGTAAAGAAGATGAATTTGACAAATGTAAAAGAGGTTTTTGTCAAACATAGACCAAGGAACAAAAAAATACTTCAGGTGTTACACATGTATCATAGATTGGGAGATATGCAACTTTCTTGGAGACATATTTCAGAAAATAAAAAATTTCCAAGTTAATTTCTTGTTTTAGTCATGAATTTGTGACATGGATTCCGAGAAAATTAAAATGAATTTCCAAAACCTAGGAGAGGTTTTACTTCACCACATCCTTATCTACAGAAAACGCTCCCAGTTTTGCAAAATTTTTCATGGTTAGAGATATATTGTTCCATCTTTGAGGCCTATTTTTGTAGAAAACCCAAAAATTTTACACAGTTTTTTGTCCAAAAAGGTAGCGTGCCCCATGCTATGTTTTTGTTGGGGGCCTCCATTTGAAAAAATATTTACATTTCTAGATTCCTATTGACCTCCAAATTAAAATTATCTAACCGAAGTTCTACTTCAGCACATTCTGGCAGGTCAAAAAGTAAAAAAAGTAGCGAACAAACGCCTTTCTGCCTTGTTTTTCAAAAACACGCTACGTTTTTGGAGTAGCTGTGGGAGAATTAAATTTTGGAGACCTTGGAGCAATATTTTTTAGTGCTCGAGGGTTCTATGATGTAGTAGAGATGTATAGATTTTTCCAGCATTTTACAGATCTTGATTTGGAGCTTGGGAACCCTCCAAAAGCCTTTTGCAAACAACACACTACGTTTTCACGCAATTCTCTACGTTTTTGCCTGGAAGTGATTTTTTTTACTTTTTTTTGAGTCAAGTTCGAGGTTTATTGATGTAATTTCTCATTTATGGTGTTTTAATGATGTATTGAGGTGTAATTATGTTTGTTAAAGTAAAAATTGAATAGATGCATGCTTGTAAAGGTTTCCATGGTCAAATGAATCAGTTTTAGGCCAATTTGGGAGTTTGTTTTAACCTCCCTAGTCATTAGGTTTGGTTAGAGGGATTTGTGTAAACCGATTCTATACTGAGGAATTTGACCCTTGAGAGAGGAGGATGTAGTTTTTGGTCTATATGGAACCCAATATAAACCATAGAGAGGGCTGGATGTTTGAGAGTCTAGTGGAGCTATTGTACTTGATCATTTTGCAGTAATACAAGCCACTTGCAACTATTATTCAGGAATTCATGTGGTATGATCTTGTGGCAGCGTTTTTCTTCTATAATTCACTTGTATGAATTGATAATGCATCTTCTTTCCATCTCTTTGCTTTCAGTGATCTTCCTATGAGTTAATAAACATAATTCTTAAGTTTAAGCTTTGTTTTGGTAGGAATTTCATGTTTTTGTTATTCATCTTCTGATAAATGAATTCATGCTTTCCATGCTCATTTTGATCCTTTTCTTTTATACCCTACACTACACTGACAAAGCCTCGAAGTGCCACTGAGACATACCTACCTTGCTCCTTTGTATTTCCGCAACTGAGTTTTTCCTAAAACCCTAGCCCTAGTTCCTTGGCTCATTCTTCATCCAGCAAACCCTAAATTTCAAAACCCTAGAGCAGAAAATAGCTAGCCTAATATCTTTTCTTCCTACAGTCATTTTTGGCTGTGAAATAATAGAGAGAGCCCTCTTTGATTTGGTAGGGCTAGCCACCAAACTAAAAGCTTGGTTTAACGTTACCTCCGTGGGTCTCCTTCTTAGCCTGGGACACTGTGGAGTGATAACATTTTAGTGCTGTCGTCGGGGAAACGTAAGATCGTAATTTCCCTGGGAAAGAACGACGAGGATCAGATCTGATTTTCTGATGGTGGACAACGGTTAGACACATATGAAGGATAAAATCATTCACTTGGTGAATCCAAATCAGTGTCAAATTTAATTCGAAGACTCCACTGGAGGATGAGCCTTACCAACAGAAAAATGAAAGGACAATATAGGAAGATCAGGTATTCAAGTTGGAATTTCATCCAAGATATAATATGCTTTACAGTAAATTATTTCTTCTCTTTTCCTGAGAATGTCAAGAAGGTTTTCCAAAGTATACTGTATTTGAGAAAAGACCCGCATTTGATTCATTTCCTTTGAAGATTGTGAATACAAATTTTAATCTTGGTCAAGACCCTTCTTCCGAATCTTATGATGACCATATTCAACTTGATGAACCTCAAGAGATCAAGACTACTCCTACAGCTTCTGTACATACTCCTACACCTTGTAAAATTCCAGATAGATACAAGCCACTCATCTTACCTCCTATACTCCATGATTTCCATGAAAATTATTACAAATATATTCCCAGGTTTGATGGAGAATATGGTAACGTCGTTGCTGGAAAACACATTCAGGATTTTGAAAATTTTCTCAATCTTTTTGAGATTGAAGAAGATGATGTTAGTATCAAGCTTTTTGCTTTATCTTTGCAAGGTGAAGCCAAGAAATGGTTCAAAAACTTACCAGCTGCAAGAATTTTCGATTTCCATCGGTTTGTGAAAGTCTTTCTTGATAAATGGGTGATCAAGGGTAATCCTTTTATGATTTTAGAAGAATATAATCATTTGAAAAGACAGCCAGGAGAAATAGTGCAACACTTTTCATCTAGGTTCAATCAAGTATACCATTCAATCCATGCTGATATCAAACCGCCACCCGACTTAGCTCTCTTACACTACCCGGATGCTTTTGATCCGGAAATGGCATTTGAATTGAGGGAAAGGGAGCCTACCACACTCAAATAAATGCAAGACAATGCAATAACAGTGGAATCAAAGAATGACAAGCTTATAGGAAATCATGTAGTCTTATTGGAACCAAAGTATGACAAGTTGCAACAATCCTCACAAGTTATCTATGATCCAATAGCTGATGTTTTGGATGATATATGTGATCAAAGTCCTTCTCCATTAGCTAACCATGACCTTAAAAATAGAGGTGATAAAAACTTGATCAGGCAACAACTGGCTTTATTGTCTTGTTCAACAAGAATCTCCTTACAAAGCTCATACAAAAACTTGTAGTGATATCAGGAGAGTAAAGAAGAAGAGTCTTGTCTGGAGCTTGATCATCAAGAAAAAATTGTCATTCACAAGTTTCAGAATCCTTTTGCTAATTTGCTTCAGTTCTCAAGGGAGATGATTTTTCTTGTATTTATGGATCATGTACACACGTTCAATGGACACTTGGAGTGGCCTATCTTTTGGTTTTTCTCTTTGCTTAAGGAAAGTGTGAGCAGGATTCAAGTAAGTAGCCATTTGCTGGATTGGTTACATTGGAGGGATCATTTCACATGATTGTATATATCTCTTGAGTAGGTGGGCAGTTATCATAATGATTTGAAGCCCGAGGTGAAGGCACTAAGATATCGATGGTCTGCTGCCATAAGTAAGTTCAGTCAATATTTAGTTTTAGAGTTAAGTCAGTTCAGTTTGTAGTCATTTTTGAGTTTTGAGTTTAGTCTTTTTATTTTTGACTCCATGCCCAATGGATCAGGCTACTTGGTCTACGGTGTTGTTGACACCTCCTAAAGGAGTTACCATCCCCAGCTGGAGCCAATGTTAGTGTCTGTCAGTCCTGCTAGTCACCAGTGATTAAATGTGCTCTTTTAAAGTTTTTGTTAGGGTCCTAGGTCAAGTTTTTTATGGTTTCAGTAGGTCTTCAATAATAAAATTTGATCATTGGTTGGTGTGTTTAGGTTAGTGCTACTCCCTTTAGCATTCATGGTTATCATTATTCGTCATGGTCATGTCATTTTTCAAGTGTTACAGGTCATGGATCAGTGAAATAATCATATAGGTCTTCGTCTAGGTCTTCACCTGTTTTGTCATCACCATGTTAGTTTTAAATAAAAAGAGCTATGTTTATTGTCTTGAGTCCTCATATAAAGGGAGTTATCACCTTAGGGAGAAAATGAAATAAAGGTAAAGGCGATACTTTAGTTCATAAATATATTTCTCCAATCAATTGGGTGTGATGCCATGTCATGACATATGCCAAAAAAGGTGTTTTTGAGTTTTAAAGGATCTTTCAAACATTTCTTTCACTCATCTCATTTTTATAGAGCTCCAATTGGTCATTGAAAGTATTCCAAGCCACCTCAGCATTGATTTCCACTCTCGAAAGGTTATTGGCACCCCCTCCAAAGCTCCATGCTGTGATTTTGACCCTTCTCTATGTTTTCACTTCTAGAGGCAAATAATATATCTCTAGAGGTTTTCTGTGGCCAATGAAGGTTCCATCAGCCTATTGAGAAGTAAGTTAAAGCTCTTGCCACCTCTTATCAACATTTATTTCATCTTTTTAGTGGAGAAACCCTCCCATAATCCCCACGCTACATTTTTGCTGGGTGAGCTCCATAGTTTGGGTTACAAGAAAATATTTTTAGTTCCCTACACATTTTACCCTTCCCCACACTTAATCACACTTCCCCTGGATTTCTTTATCCCTCTTCCCTCATTCAGTCCTAGAGCTAACCCTAGTTTGTACTCTATGTTTTTGGCAGAAATTAGGGTTAGGACTGTGTTTTAATTCCTACCACTCATCCCTTCACTCCCTTTCTCATTTTTCACTTCCCTAAGATTCCCAACACACCTCCCTATCTCCCAAAATTTTCATACTAAGATATCTCCTCCCTAACCCCTCTATCCCCTCACCTCAAGACACTAACCCTAATCCGTTGTTTTCCCAAGTAAAACTTTGTTTTTTTCCCTGTTCATCCATCTAGGGTTTTGTTGTGCAAATTCAAATCATGGAAAGTGAGAAGAAGGCATATAATAAAGGAGGTCAGGTGTCTAGATTTGAGCCAGTTCACACCCATGAGATCAATGCTTCACCATTCATCAAAAGGTCATGTGAAGAAGTGGGTTGCCTAGGGTTTTGTGAGCAAATTCAGCAAGTGGGATACCATGCCAAGTTGACAAGCCTCTTTTCCTTCAAATGAGGAAAACCCACAATATCAGTGATAGACTTCATCATATCAGCAGATGTGATTGGCACAATTTTTATGGTTTTGAGGTCATTTGCCATAGATAGGTACAATCTTACTTCAAAATCAGTTTATGAAGTAAAGAAGATGAATTTGACAAACGTGAAAGATGTTTTTGTCAAACATATACCAAGGAACAAAAACCTCCTTCAGTTTTTACATAGGTATCATAGACTGGGAAATATGCAACTTTCTTGGGGTCATTTTTCAGAAAATAAAAAATTTCCAAGTTAATTTCCTGTTTTAGTCATGAATTTGTGGCACAGATTTCGAGAAAATTAAAATGAATTTCCAAAACATGAGAGATGTTTTGCTTCACAACATCCTTATCTACAAAACGCTCCCTGTTTTGCAAATTGTTTCTTGGTTAGAGATATATTGTTCCATCTTTGAGTCCTATTTTTGCAGAAAACCCAGAAATTTTACACAGTTTTTTGTCCAAAAAGGTAGCGTGCCCCACGCTACGTTTTTGTTGGGGGCCTCCATTTGACAAAAGGTTTACATTTATGGATTCATTTTTACCTCCACATCAAAATTATCGAACTGGAGTTCCACTTCAGCGCATTCTGGCAGGTCAAAAAGTAAAAAAAGTAGCGAAAAAACACCTTTCTGCCCTGTTTTTTAGCAGCACGCTACATTTTTGGAGTAGCTGTGGGAGAATTGAATTTTGGAGGTCTTGGAGCAGTATTTTTTAGTGCTTGAGGGTTCTATGATGTAGTAGACATGCATATATTTCTCCATCATTTTACAGATCTTGATTTGGAGCATAGGAACCCCTCCAAAAGCCTTTTGCAAGCAGCATGCTACATTTTCTGCAGACACACTATGTTTTCAGGCAATTCGCTACGTTTTTGCCTGGAAGTGATTTTTTTTTACTTTTCTCAGTCAAGTTTGAGGTTTCTTGATGTAATTTCTCATTTATGGTGTTTTAATGATGTATTGGGGTGTAATTATGTTTGTTAAAGTAAAAATTGAGTAGATTCATGCTTGTAAAGGTTTCCATGGTCAAATGAATCAGTTTTAGGCCAATTTGGGAGTTTGTTTTAACCTCCATAGACATTAGGTTTGGTTAGAGAGATTTGTGTAAACTACTTCTATATTGAGGAATTCAACCCCTGAGAGAGGGGGATGTAGTTTCTCATCTATATGTAACCCAATCTAAGCCATACAGAGGGTTGGATGTTTGAGAGTCTAGTGGAGCTATTGTACTTGATCATTTTGCGGTAATACAACCCAGTTGCAGCTATTATTCAAGAATACATGTGGTATGATCTTGTGGCAGTGTTTTGCTTTTATAATTCACTTTTATGAATGAATAATTCATCTTCTTTCCATCTCTTTGCTTTCAGTGATCTTCCTATGAGTTAATAAACATAATTCTTAAGTTTAAGCTTTGTTTTGGTAGGAATTTCATGTTTTTGTTATTCATCTTCTGATGAATGAATTCATGCTTGCCATGCTCATTTTGATCCTTTGCTTTTCTACCCTACACTACACTGACAAAGCCTCGAAGTTCCATTGAGACATACCTACCTTGCTCCTTTGTATTTTTGCAACTGAGTTTTTCCTAAAACCCTAGCCCTAGTTCCTTGGCTCATTCTTCATCGAGCAAACCCTAAATTTCAAAATCCTAGAGCAGAACATACCTAACCTAATATATTTTCTTCCTCCAGTCATTTTTGGCTGTGAAATCATAGAGAGAGCCCTCTCTGGTTTGGTAGGGCTAACTACCAAACTAAAAGCTTGGTTTGACGTTACCTCTGTCGGTCTCCTTCTCATCCCGAGACACTATGGAGTGATAACATTTCGGCACCATTGTCAGGGAAATGTAAGATCGTATCTTCCTTGGGAAATAACGACAAGTATTATATCTCATTTGCTAATGGTGGACAACGATTAGACACATATGAAGGCTGAAATCATTCACTTGGCCACTCCAAATCAGTTTAAAATTTAATTCGAAGACTCCACTAGAGGATGAACCTTACCAACAGAAAAATGAAAGGACAATGGGAATATTAGGTATTCAAGTTGGAATTTCATCCAAGCTATAATATGCTTTATTGTAAGTTATTTCTTCTTTTTTACTGAGAATGTAAAGAAGGTTTTCCAAAGTATACTGTATTTGAGAAAATATCCTAGACCCGCATTTGATTCCTTTCCTTTGAAGATCGTGAATAAAAATTTTGATCTTGGTGAAGACCCTTCTTCCGAATCTTATGATGACTATCTTCAACTTGATGAGCCTCATGAGATCAAGACTAATCCTATAGCTTCTGTACATACTCCTACACCTTGTAAAATTCCAGATAAATACAAGCCACTCATCTTATATTCTATACTCCATGATTTGCCTGAAAATTATTACAAGTATATTCCTAGGTTTGATGGAGAATATGGTAACATCATTGCTGAAAAACACATTGAGAATTTTGAAAATTTTCTTGACCTTTTTGAGATTGAAGAAGATGATGTCAGTAACAGGATTTTTGCTTTATCTTGGCAAGGCAAAGCCAAGAAATGGTTCAAAAACTTACCAGCTGCAAGCATTTTTGATTTCCATTAGTTTGTGAAAGTCTTTCTTGATAAATGGGTGGTCAAAATGAATCATTTTTTGATTTTATAAGAATATAATCATTTGAAAAGATAGCTAGGAGAAACAGTGCAACATTTTTCATCTAGGTCCAATCAAGTATACCATTCAATCCCTGTTGATATCAAACCGACACCTGGCTTAGCTCTCTTACACTACCCAGATGCCTTTGATTTGGAAATGGCA
Organism: Pinus tabuliformis; assembly: GCA_031772625.1. NCBI lineage: Eukaryota > Viridiplantae > Streptophyta > Pinopsida > Pinales > Pinaceae > Pinus > Pinus tabuliformis. The sequence continues at coordinate 780,120,375 of CM062820.1, read as the reverse complement.
TTTCAATTGAGGGAAAGGGACCCTACCACACTCAAAGAAATGCAGGACAATGCAATAGCTGTGGAAGCTAATTTGATGGTCAAAAGGTCAAAATTGAAGGATGTAGAGAGGGAGAACATAGAGAAGGAACACCTGACATCTTCATAAGTGAAACTTGACATTTTGGTAAGTACAATGGAAGAAATGATGCAAAAGATCATCATGAGAGATAAAATTTCTGTTCAAAAACATCATGTCCCACTTATTGCAGAAGAAGAAGAGGTTGATGGCCCTAAACATTTTCTTGCTAACCTTTGTTACCCTAGATCAGAAAATGATTGTTTTATTTGTTCATTTATGGATAGTCATGTAAATGGATTTGTAGATCAACCTGTGGAGAATCAATCTGCTGATCTAATGTGTATGCTTGATGTCATTCCTTATATTGATGAGTTGCCCAAGTATGATTAGTATGATGATGATTATGTTGTTGAAATAGAGGCTGACTCCTCAAGGAAATCAATGGCATGTTTTTGGGAGGAAAAAGTTTAGTTACAACCGCTCAAATGTAGCAGTCAGCCTATACATATAAATCATGACAACAATGAAGAAAATGCATAAAATTTCAAAGCAGGTGAAAGGTCTTTGCCTTTATGTTTTACTTCATTTCAATTATTGAGAGAAAACTTTCCTAAGATTAGAAATCAACAGTCTTTCAGTTTTGATATTGAGCATGAAGAAGACATTGAAATTCTTGATGAATACTCCTTACCTTTGTGTTTCTCTTCATTTGAAAAAATAAGAGAAAACTATAATCAAGTAGATAAATGAGTTGTCAACAAAATAAATGGGCAACCTTCTCATGAATTGGTTGAGGAGGTCACTTGTGATATGGAATCTTCTTTTGCTCCAGAATCCCAGCCACTGAGTTACATTGAGTTTCAAAACACAGATGAAATTTTAGAATCTGAAACATATTGTGAGTCAAAGCAGGATAATTCTATACCTTTAAGTTTTGATTCATTTCAGTTTTTGAAGGAAAATTTTGATTATATCTCTGAAGCAAAGAATAAAAAGCCTATGTAAAATCATGTAGTCTCATTGGAACCAATGTATGACAAGTTGCAATAGTCCCCTCAAGTTCTCCATGATCCAATAGCTGATGTTTTGGATGATATCTGTGATCAAAGTCTTTCTCCATTAGCTAACCGAGACCTTAAAAACAAAGATGATAAAAACTTGATTAGGCAGTAGCTGGCTTTATTGTCATGTTCAACAGGAAACTCCTTACAAATCTCATACAAAAACTTGCAGTCATATTAGGAGAGTAATGAAGAAGAGTCTTGTTTGGAGCTTAATCATCAAGAAAAATTAGTCATTCACAAGTTTCAGGATCCTTTTTCTAATTTGCTTCAGTCGTCAAGGGCAACAAGTTTTCTTGTATTTAGGGATCATGTACACACATTCAGTTGACACTTGGAGTGGCCTATCTTTTTTTTTCTCTGCCTGCTTAAGGAAAGTGTGAGTAGGATTCAAGTAAATAGCCATTTGCTGGATTGGTTACATTGGAGGGATCATTTCACATGATTGTATATATATCTTCAGCAGGTGGGCGTTTATCATCAAGATTTGAAGCCCGAAGTGAATACCTTAAGATCTCGATGGTCTGCTGAAATAGGTAAGTTCAGTTAGTAGTCAGTTTTAGGGTTAAGTCAGTTCAGTTTGTCGGCCAGTTTTCAGTTTTGAGTTTGGTGTTTTTGTTTTTGACTCCATGCCCAATGGATTGGGCTACTTGGTCTACGGTGTTCTTGACAACTCCTAAAGGAGCTTCCATCCCTAGCTAGAGCCAATGTTACTGTCTGCCAGTCCTGTCAGTCACCAGTGATCAAATGTGCTCTTTTAAAGTTTTTGTTAGGGTCCTAGGTCAAGTTTTTTGTGGATTGAGTAGGTCTTCAAATAAAAAAATTTGATCATTGGTTGGTGTGTCTAGGTCAGTGCTACTACCTTGAGGATTCATGGTTATCATTATTCATCATGGTTATGTCATTTTTCAAGTGTTACATGTCATGGATTAGTCAAATAATCATATAGGTCTTGGTCTAGGTCTTCACCTGTTTTGTCATCACCATGTCAGTTTTAAGTAAAATGAGCTATGTTTATTGTCTTGAGTCCTCATATAAAGGGAGTTAGCATCTTAGGGAGAAAATGTAATAAAGGTAAAGGTAATACTTCAGTTCATAAAGATATTGCTCCAATCAATGAGGTATGATGCCATGTCATGACATATGCCAAAAAAGGTGTTTTTGAGTTTTAAAGGATCTTTCAAGCATTTCTTTCACTCATCGCATTTGTATAGAGCTCCGATTATTCATTGAAAGCCTTCCAAGCAACCTCAGCATCGATTTGCACTCTCAAAAGCTGATTGGCACGCCCTCTAAAGCTCCACATTGCGTTTTTAGCCAACCACGCTACGTTTTTGATCCTTCGCTACGTTTGCACTTCTACAGGCAAAGAATACATCTCCATAGGTTTTCTATGGTCAATGAAGGTTCCTTCAGCCTATTGACATGTAATTTAAATCTCTTTCCACCTCCTATCAACATTTATTTCATTTTTCAGTGGAGGAACCCTCCCATAGTCCCCACGCTACGTTTTTGGTGGGTGAACTCCATAGTTTGGGTTGCAAGAAAATATACCTAGTTCCCTACACATTTTACCCTTCCCCACACTCAAACACACTTACCTTGGGTTTTCTTATCCCTCCTCCCTCATTCCCCTAAGTCCTAGAGCTAACCCTAGTCTGTACTCTACGTTTTTGGCATAAATTGAGGTTAGGACCGGTTTTTATTCCTAACACTCATCCCTTCACTCGCTGATTGAGTTTCACTTCCCTAAAATTCCCAACACACCTCCCTACCTCTCAAATTTTTCCTACTAAGATATCTCCTCCCTAACCACTCCATCCCCTCACCTCAAGACACTAACCCTAATCCCCTGTTTTCCCAAGTAAAACTTTGTTTTTTCCCCTTTCATCTATCTAGGGTTTTGCTGTGAAAATTCAAATCCTGGAAAGTGAGAAGAAGGAATATAATAAAGGAGGTCAGGTGTGTAGATTTGAGCCAACTCACACCCATGAGATCAATGCTTCGCCATTCATCAAAAGGTCATGTGAAGAACTGGGTTGCCTAGAGTTTTGTGAGCAAATTTACCAAGTGGGATACCATGCCAAGTTGACAAGCCTCTTTTTGACCAACTTCAAAAGAGGAAAAGCCAAAATATCATGGATAGACTTCATGATATCAACAGACATGATTGGCATAATTTTTAGGGTTTTGAGGTCATTTGCGACACATAGGTACACTCTTACTGTTATAGCTCTGATACCACTTGTTATAGATCTAACCCAGAAATATATGATAATAGAAATAAACCCAAGAAATAACAAGATCTGAATATAGATAAATTCTTCACTTTATTAATCAAACCCTTAAGGTAGGGCAACACCATACATTCACTCCTTAAGGAAGGAGAACACTCCACAGGCCATATGCCTGTTCATACAATAATCTTTGACATCTCTCAATGGGGAGTCTCTAGCCTCTATATAGGCCTCATACATACAATACCATGGGTCATTACCATGGTTCCATCAATACCATCTATCTAATACGATGGGCTTATTACATTATTGCTATCCCATAAGATCTTGTTGGGATCTATATTCAGATCTTGTTATTTCTTGGGTTTATTTCTATTATCATATATTTCTGGGTTAGATCTATAACAAGTGGTATTGTATGTATGAGGCCTATATAGAGGCTAGAGACTCCCCATTAAGAGATGTCAAGGATTATTGTATGAACATGCATATGGCTTGTGGAGTGTTCTCCTTCCTTAAGGAGTGAATGTATGGTGTTGCCCTACCTTAAGGGTTTGATCAATAAAGAAGCATTTATATGTATATTCACATCTTGTTATTTCTTGGGTTTATTTGTATTATCATATATTTCTGGGTTAGATCTATAACAAGTGGTATCAGAGCACTTTCTTGGGCAAAATGGAGAATATATATATATATATATATATATATATATGTTTTTTTTTATGGTTTTTTTGGGGTGACGAGTTTGCAGATAGATCTGTGCATTTTGGTGCAAAATTTGAAAAATATAATTGCAGATCTAGACTGTTTGTGAAAAGATACCCAAGTTCAAAAAAAAAAATCGGCTGAATCGAAGTCCAGATGAGGGAGATATTGCTGATTTAAAAATTAGTTGGGATGCAGACATTTTTCGGGGCGGCTAGTTTGCAGAGTAGATCTGTACGTGCTAGTGCAAAATATGCAGAATATAATTATAGATCTAGATTTTTTGTGAAAAAATACCCAAGTTCAAAAAAGAAAATCAGTCGAATCAGAGTCTGGATGAGGGAGATATCGCTGATTTAAAATAATTTTTTATTTTTTTTTATTTTTTCCAGAATTTTTTTTGTGACAGCGGGATAGTTGCAGCATAGATCTTGTTATTTATGGGTATCTTTGCCCACTATAACAGATCTGCTTTGCAAACTCGCCGCCCCAAAAGATGTCTGCATCCCAACTGATTTTTAAATCAGCAATATCTCCCTCATTCGGACTCCGATTCGACCGATTTTTTTTTTGAACTTGGGTATTTTTTCACAAAAAATCTAGATCTGTAATTATATTTTGCATATTTTCCACAAAAATGTACAAATCTGATCTAAAAACTCGCCACCCCAAAAAATTCCTGCAAAAATATAAAATAAAAATATTCTCCACTTTGCCGAAGAAAGTGCTCTGATACCACTTGTTATAGATCTAACCCAAAAATATATGATAATAGAAATAAACCCAAGAATAACAAGATCTGAATATAGTAATTCTTCACTTTATTAATTGAACCCTTAAGGTATGGCAACACCATACATTCACTCCTTAAGGAAGGAGAACACTCCACAAGCCATATGCTTGTTCATACAATATTCCTTGACATATCTCAATGGGGAGTCTTTAGCCTCTATATAGGCCTCATACATACAATACCATGGGTCATTACCATGGTTCCCTCAATACCATCTATCTAATACCATGGGCTTATTACATTATTGCTAACTACTTGTGGTCCCTTACATGATACGGGTTAACCACCTTATTTATTACTATAGCCCATCCCATATATTACATTATTCTCTTGGGTACCTCTCTTTGTACCCCATATTATCCCCCCAGGTATACTACATAGTGTACTCATTCATATGTCCATCTTAGATCCTCCCTAAGACATTGATTAGAAAATTCCTTGAGCTTCCCCTGAAGGAAATAGCTCTAAAACCCTAATTTGAGAATTGTCGTGCTTATTAGACTAAAAACAATAATGATCACCTGTTGCACTGCACTTGACCAGTGATGGCATTGCTCTATTCACTTGTATACTTGTGATGATCCCAAAAAGGCAATTTTCCCAAAGAGGATGAGAAGCTTTGTGATCTAGAAGCTTCCAGAGAAGCGAGATGGAGGTTGTTTGGCATAGATGAGGTTGAATTATCCAAATTTGGCCTCTTGGTCTTGTCCCTATGAGCTACCTCCTTGAGATAAGGGCTTACTCCTATCTTTGGAGAGATCCTAACTCCCTTTTCTAGCCTATATATTCATCCTCTTCCCATTCCTAAATGGTTGGTCTATGTCTATTTGCACCCTTATGCTAAGATTGTGCCTATATACTACTCATTTGGCTAGGAGAAGGAGTGTTTGGAGAGCTTACCTTGGACTTGGATATTCATTCAAGGAGAGCCTACCAACATCAAGGCTTGGTTGTATGCTTCCCTTTATTTTCTATTAATATACAATTGTTGGTTCATTTTCCCTAAATGTGTATGCTCATGTATCATTTAGCTTAACATTCCTTGATCAATTAAGTAGGTTGTTTTTGAATATGATATTTGTATTTGCATGCCTTGTTGTGTCTTAATCTCTTGTGCAGGTGCATAAATGTTGAGACCAACAGGAACAATCCCGTGAAGAATGTGATTCAAGGTCTTTAACAAAGGATATTGAAATAGCATCAGAACGAGGTAGGCCATCTTCTTTGTTTCTCGTTTCAATTGTAACTTAGGAAAGTGTCTGGTAGATTGTCACTTCAGTTGCTAGACCCACTCATTTGGCTAAAGGGATCATCTCTATCCGCAAAGAAGATTTACCTAGACAACAAAATGGCGACCCCACTCGGGAAGTTATAACCCTTTCCATCCATTCCTTTAATAAGATCCTTTGACTAGTTAGACCAACTATCGATTTCTCGACTTGTCTGCATCAGTCTAGGTTTATACCATCACTGATTACTACATTAGAGTGTTAAGTCTGGATTGTTTCTTTGAATAATTTTTTTTTTCCCATATTCCTTGCCCGTCATGGGTTCATCTCTAATAGTCGCGATGGCATCGTGATTTTTTACCTGTACAGTCGTGATGGCAACTTGATTTTTTACCTGTACAATCGCGATGGAAAACAAATTATTCACTATTTGGTTGCGCTGAAATCATCACTACTTTTTCTATACAAGGTAGTGATGATGGACCCAACCATCATAGATTTTCCTATGCAAAGTAGCGATGATAACCCAATAATCACGGGTTTGGGTATATAAAGTAGCGATGATCCTTGAATGTGATAATTTTTAAGGTTTCTTCCTTAGAATCCAGTGTGCCTTGGCCCCTAAGGTCTTTTCCTATCCTGTATGCTTGGATTTGTTAGTTTTTTATTGACTGTCTTGATTAATTTGCAAAATTTGTCTCATTGGCTTTGAAGTGAAATTTGATTGAGTTCTAGGGTTTCTAGTCAATTGGTCATCACTCGCTTCTTGTTGGTGTCATTGAGATGTTTGTTTTCCTAATTGATTGAGTGTTGTTTTATGTGGAAATCATTGGAAACAACATTTTGCATTTCTTTTAGCTTGTATTTCGAAATTTAATTTTCGTGAAAATGCATTAGATTAGTTGCATTGAAAAGTTATTTTTTGATATTCATCATTGAAAATAGTTCACATTTCTCGATGTTTGAAAGATAAAAACTGTATTAGGTGCATCAAACCATTCAAAAAGAAAATAAAAGCATAATTCATATAAATGCATCTTAGTAAAGTAAAAATCATTTTTCTTTCGAAAGGTTGCATTTAGGATAGTGAAAAGTGAAAATCTTTTTTACTTTTGGCATTGCATTTGTAAGACAAAAATGAGAGTTAGTGGAAGGCATTTTTGCATGAAGTGTTTTGTTTGATGCATTATTGATTGAAATTTCTTTCCTTGATTAGTCTAGCTTTCATTGAAACATAAAGTTTTACTTTTCTCGTATAGTTGCATCTTAGAGATTCAGGTGACATCATTTTGAGCCTTAACACCAAAACATAATTTAAAGATCAACTTTAAAATCTATCAATTAAATAAGGAGAATTTGAAACATTAACGCTCATACTTGGTGGTCTAGGCTAGAGACATGTTCTGGAGTCTATAAAACTCAACAATTGTCCTTCGCAATATTCTTTCATTAGACAACGCTAGCACAGACTTGTGATCCCCGTAACATCGAGTATATAAAAGGAGACCCTCATAGGTTGCAAAACTTTATCCATAGGAAGCCAAGTCTACCGCCCTGTAAACATGATACACCGAAGACAACATTTAGGGAAATTTCATGCACATACATTAAGTCCTTAGTAAATTTATTTTCTAAGGTGTATATTGTAGTTTAGAGTTACTTGGTAATCCCTTTTGCCTAGAGTATCCTCAGTAGTCATTTCAATCTTTTCTGACTCCTTAAAATTGAAAATATCAACGGGCACTTGTCCTTTCAAGATCGCTAAACCAATGAAAGTGACTAGTGTCACCTTTTCATCCTTTTCTTAACTCTTAAAACATGAAAAGGAAATTTTTTTGCTTCAAATTCTAAAATTAATTGACCATGGAATAACATCCTTCCTCTGAAAATACTCCTTAGTAGATCTTAGGTTGATACCAATGGAAACATTTCCTGGGTCTACTAGTCAAGGAAACCCCTTTGATGGGAATCCTAGTCATTTTCTTTCTTTTGGAAATACTGGTGCTCCTTATATGGCAATGTTGGCCCTTCTTGAATTGAAAATTGGTTTGCCAGTTTGGTTATTTTCGACCTCGGTGATTCCTAGTGTCCAAATTGCTTTTCAACCAAGTTCTCCTCCACTTGAACAACATCAACCTCATGTTGATCCTAAAGTTGACCCCTTTCATCGTTCACCTATTTCTTCACCCCGTTCTTCCTCTTCACCTGGTAAAAGTATGGATTCTAGTAACCAAGAAGATAAGAAGAAGACAAAGAGGACGAAAAAGAAGAAGCAAACTGAGAAAGGTGGCAACCAAATGACTACTGTTACCAATGCAACTAATGAAGAAAAATATTCCAACGAACCCTGGAAAGTAAAATTACCTTGCATGTTATGTAAGGGTGACCACCTTCTTCTGAATTCTCCTAGTATTCACAAGGTCTTATAAGTGTGTTCCACAGGTTCACATCGACCTTTGTCATCAGCCTCTGGCGATCATGCTGGTGATAAACCTTCAACTAGTAAAACTCATGGGAAAAAGGGAAAAGTCAAATTTCCTTGTAAATTGTGTGAAGGTAATCATCCCATTCACCTTTTTCCTCTTATGGATGAAGTTCCAAAGAGTTGGAAAACCTTACAGTTTCTCAACCTCACTTTCCGACTGGGTATTGAAAGCATTCCCTTGATCCTTTTCTAATTGATAAAGTGATTGATCAAAAGCCATATTTGTTCAACCCCACTCTCTCTAAAAGTGAGTCTCGTGAGTCTATTCTCAATCAACCATTTGTCGATAAAACAATAGAACTGGCTCTACCTTCAGTAACCATACCTTGCCGGTAGAGAGTGAACCTCATACTGCTCAAGTTCTTCTAGTTTCTTCAGTTTTGAATGAACTAGAGTAAATTCTCCTATTCCCAAGGTGAATGAGAGCATTTCTCTTGTTCTCGTTGAGCAAGAAGTCATCTCTCACGTTCCTAGGGCACCCCCTCCAAGTAGTTTAGTCACTTCTTTTGATTGGAGTCGATTGGCAAGATATCACCTTCCGTCTTATGTGCCTTTCTAGATTACAGTACATGCTTACCATTTGGCCATAACTAGCACAATCATAGATGAGGGTGCATCTATTAACATCCTGTCCTCAACTACCTGGCAAGCTTTAGGTTCTCCTCAGCTTGTCCCTGTCACTCAGAATTTGTTAGCTTTTAATAGAGGAACCAGTCAACCATTAGGGATCCTTCCTAAGTTACCTATTACTTTGGGAGAAAAGTTTGTCTATATAGACGTGATGGTAGTACAAGGCCCTTTAGATTTTAATCTACTCCTTGGCCGTGACTATGCTTATGTCATGGAGCTCTTGTCTCTTCCCTCTTTCAAGTGATGTGTTTCCCACATGAAGGAAGTAATGTGATCATTGATTAGCTTACATTCATTGGTCCTGAATCAACCATCATCCCTAAATGGTTCTTATGTGCAAGTGGTATCATCCTCGCCACAGGTTAATTACGTGGCCACCTGTTCCATAGCCACATCTACTGATGATCTAGTAGGTGATGTAGTACACCATGTACTGGGGGCATTGGAGCCCAATTTTTAATTTGGATCCCTGGACATGTATCCCTTCGAGAGTGTTGTTCTCCCATTTGATGAGACCCTCTTGGAAGCCATGGCATATTTTGGGTTGTGATCATAAGTATGGATCAGAGTTCCTTGTCCTGTGTCAAGCTCCTTAAAAAATGAAACAAGGGATTTGGAGTAGAGTTCCTTGTCTTGTGTCAAGCTCCTTAAAAAATGAAACAAGAACTATGAGGATAGTTCTTTTACTATGTCAACCTCATTAAAAAATGAAATAGGTTCCCCATGAGGATAGTTCTTTTACTATTTCAACCTTGTTAAAAAATGAAATAGGTATCCATGAACATAGTTCCTTTACTTGTGTCAAGCTCGTTAAAAAATGAAACAAATCCCCTTCCAATGTGAGTCTTTGATTAGATCTCGTAAACTCCCAGTCAAGGCTTTCACTTGATCTCATAAGTGAACCTTCATTCCATCCACCTATTAGTAACCAGTAATCTACTTAGGTGAATGAAGTGAAGCTTGGGGGGCATGTACCTCGAATTGAGTCATTATGCTGCGGGCATGCAAACTTATCTCAAGTATAGTTTATCTTTGTTTCAAGCTTGTGTAAAAATGAAACCAAATCCAAGCATAGTTTTTTCTCATGTTTCAAGCTTGTGAAAAAATGAAACCATATTCAAGTATACTCTAGCATAGTTTCCCATGTTTCAAGCTTGTGTAAAAATGAAACCATTTCCCTTTTTAACTCTCGTGATTTCTGTTTTGTTAGCCATTTTTTGCTAGATAAGCCTTGGTTGTTCCATTCCATCACCACTATGTCTTGGCTGATCATTCGCTTTCACTTGGTTGTGTTACCCTTTCCTGAGGAACATCTATGATGAGTGGTCCTATTAGCCAGCCTCTTGACCTTTACATATTTTGAGCAGTTCCGTCATTACTGGAACCAGTTGCTATCCTTTTATACCACTCGTTCCTCCAGGAAGAGTCATCTTTAAGCTCTTTTTTGACTCTCTAAACATGAAAAAATCACCAAGTACTTGTCTTTTCGAACTCGTTAAATTAAATGAATTCACATCATCTCAGTATACGTTTACCCCTTTTTTGGATTGAGATTGACTATTTGCAAAAGAGGTACACCTTGGTCGACATGGTGAAGAGGTTCTCTCGAATATTGTTTTCTACCTTTTCGGATTCAAGAGAAAAATTTCGAAAAGGGACTTGATGGAGTTTTATTTTTTGTCTCTTTTTCAAACTCTCTAAATATGAAAAATATGCCAAGTTATTCTTCTGTCAGACTCGTTAAAAATTAAATGATGAAAGACTTGTTGCCATGACGAGCCCGAGTTTATCCTTCCTAGGACTCGTAAAACTTACTAGGATGGATTCATCCGAAGGGTGAACTTATATGACAAGAATATGGTATCCTCTTCAAGTTTGTGTAAAAATAAAGAGGTAATCACTAGAAATAGTGGGGAAATGTGAAAGTGAAACATCTCTTGTATAGGCAACATGTCGCTCTTGAACATGACACTCATCTATTTCTCGTGTCGGGTTTGGGATATCCTCACTTAGTCACTTGTCCTTCCGAGTCTAGGTGATCCATTTTTCCTCTCATCTGACTATTCTACTTTGTCATTATGACCCTTGGTCCTATGTTGAGTCAAATGATGCCACACTCTGGAGTCATGTCGCAAATATTTTCAAGAGAAGTCCTCTCTGCAATATATTACCTATACATTGTCTGACTCTTTGCTATAGTCTTGGATCCTACGCATTTCATTCCACTTTATTCTTTGTTTTGTGTCGATGATGGGGGACTCATTATGACCCTCCTACGATGGGTCTCTTCCTGTCGACTTCAGCTCATTATTCGGGAAGATGACTTAGAAACTCCCTTTAAGTACCTTAGAGCTTGCATGCCTTATATTGCACAAAAATTGTCACCTTGACATTCTGCAATCTATGTGAGTCCATTACCACTCATACTTTCCTTCTTTGCAAGTCTTAAGCCTCAGTTCTTCATATCAAGCCTTGAAAATAAGAGAAAGCCCTCAAAAGTCTCTAAAAAATTGGTTCTGCACTTTCTCTTAGCATTACCTACGGTCTCGCACCTAAACGTCATGTTCCCTGCGCACCTGACCGCTCTGTCTCTGTGTAATGGGTGCGGACCCTGTAAAAGTAAAAAAGACGCAAGTATATTCTTAAAAAATCACTTTGAGTCATTTCTAGAAGCTTCTGGAAGGAATCTTGAGGTGGCAAGTTCGCTCCTTTAAGGTTCATGCATCCCATACCTTAAGGAGCTAACCCCTTGATGTGAGGAGCTTATCCCTTTGAAGGAAGACTCTATCCCTTCATAGGTGGACCTGTAACCTCCTTCCTTTGCACTATAAAATGAAGCATTGGGCTGGTTACTGGAGAGGTTGAAAGCTGAATATTTTTGAGGTGAAATGCTGTTGGAACTTAGTCTTCCTAATTGAGTTTTTGTGAGGAGAGATTACATACTTATTTTATCTCATTTGGAAGAGTGTGAGGCTTGTCAAAGTAAAGGAGATTCCTATTTCGGACCCTGGGAAGAGCTTGTACAACATTAAGGCACCAAAGGTTGTAAAGTTCTTCTTCAAAGTTAATACAAATAAGTTTATTTTTCTCAATAAGCTGTGTTTGATGGTTTATTTTATGGATTCCTTGATCACCATAATGAACATGATTTATGATATTAGCTATGCATGTGTTATTTGATGTGTGCTTGTTTGTGATTGCAGGTTCTCAAAAGGAAACTCTTTCAGACAGTTGAAGGATGACTGCTACAAACTAGCGTTGGACTTAAGGTAGGGTCTAAACACCTCTATAGTTTTTATTAATGAATCGTAATACGTTTAGAGAAAGGTAGATTTGCTTGTCCTGTTTGTTGCTAGATATCTTTTGATACTAGGGAGATCGGCCTTGTTCGCAAGATCGATTTATCCAACCAACAAATTGGTGACTCTGCTGGGGACTGCTGCTGCAATTGCTACATTTTCTGTTCAATCTACCACACCTGTTTCTGGAGTATCTGTAGCTTCGATTTCTACTATCCCTGCATCAGTGCAAACTCCTCAAGTCTCTGTACCCCAGTCAGGACCTACAGTTCAGAATTCGGTCCAGATGCCTGCAGGACAAGCTGGTCCAAGTACAATTTCCACGAGTCAACTGTACAAGGAACAATATCAATCCGGTCCTACTGTACAAAATCCAGTTTATCAGAATCAACTGTACACTGGCTATACTTATCAACAGCCTCAACAACCCCAGTTTGGCCTGGTTAATCCTAGTTTTCTAGGAGGTTATAACATTCCTAATGCAAATCCGATTTCAGGTTATCTTGGATATCCTCCTCCTGGAGCTAGTCTCATTACACAAGGTTTTCGCGAACCTAACCGTCAGTTACCATTTATTGCAACTTTGGATTTACCTGATTTGTCACGCCTTACGAATGATCCAATTTATTATCTTTCGTACTGGCCGCCAATGCCTAATAAGTTGCCTAGTGATATCCCGAAATTCGAGGGTAAGTCAGGTGAGGATCCATCAAATCATGTTATGACTTATCACCTCTGGTGTGCATCTAATTCCATCGTTGATGATTCAATTTGATTGCGTCTTTTTCAAAGAACTCTTATTGGTCTTGCTACCAAATGGTACATTGAGTTACCATGAGGCTCTTTTTATAATTTCAGTCAGTTAGCTACTTCTTTCTTAACTCATTTTCAGTTGCCTGTCAGATACGACAATGGCACGAAATTGTTAACTTCACTAAAACAATCCATGACCACATATATTTCTGATCATATTCATGAATGGCGATGTAGAAGGTGTTTAGTGAAAGTTTTCATTCTGGATCAAATTTTAGCAGAATGGTTCGTTATATCATTGTTACCTAAAATCACTGAAGATGTAGCTAAGGCAGGGGTTGTCACTGAAGAGCAAGTCATTGCTCAGGCTAAGTACCTTGACCTCGTTTATATGCAGTCAGGTACTTTACACAATAAAATACCTAATCTTCCAAAAACTACAACTCCTTCAGGGTCTCATGCCGCTGATGGTATGATTGGTTCAGTTACTACTAGAGCAAGAAGAAATCTTCAAATAATTCTTCTCCTACAATAACTTTACATGATTCCCCGAAAGGAGATTCTTCCACTGAATTTTCTGTCGACGTCCATGTCATAGATTCATCTATGACCAAATCTGGTAGTAAAGAGAAGGGGAAGAACAAAAACAATCAAAATTCAAAAGATAAAACAAATAAAAATGAATCTATTGACGGAAAATGAAAACCTCGCTATCCTTGTTTCATCTGTGACGAGGATCATTTTACTAAAGAATGCCCATATCGAGCAGAGTTTTCAAAATTCGTTAAAGGTTCTCAAACGCCTACTGTCTTGAAGGATCCTTCTCCGACTCAAGGTAGTAAAGTGGTTGATTCTTCCTTGAATACCTCAGAAGAACCCATTATGATGATGTCTCATGTCAGGATTGCAACGCGATCACAAGATTATGGTAGTAACAATCCTGTTGATGGTAAAGAAGTAGAATCTTCTAATTCAAAACCATCAACTACACCTCCTCATGGGTCTGCTCCACTACAGATTGAGAAACCCAATCCAGACTTAGTAACCAAACCGCCTGCTAAAGGTATATTTCGGAAATCAGCTTTCAATCCATATGCGAAAGCTGCTCAGAATTATAACATTGTTGAATACTTAGCTATTTTCCCTTCAGCAATGTTAGCTTTGGAAGTGCTGCAATCATGCCCAACACAATGTAAATTACTATTGTCTGCTATAGGAGCTGTTGATATTCAAGATTCAAACCTAATAATATTTGATTTAGAGAATAGTACACCCCGCCTTCCTCATAAAATGGCTTTCCAGATTCCAGTGTTAGTAAAAAACAGGCCTTGCTTTTGGACTGTGATTGATGAGGGAGCTTCTACGTGTATTATGTTGATCCGGTGTTGGAAATTTCTTGGTTCTCCTAGACTCAATCAGTCTCCAACAATTCTAAAGGCTTTTGATGGCCGATGGTTCCATGCTTTTAGTATTTTGGAAGATTTACCTATAGGGGTCCAAGGCAAAACTGTAAATCTAGATGTGGAAGTGGTTGATGCCCCTCTAGGTTACAACCTTCTCCTGGGTCGCAGTTCGTCTTATGCTATGACTGCTATTGTTTCATCGGTATTTCGGCTTGTTAAGTTTCCTCATAATGGAAAGATCATTACGATAGACCAGCTGAGTTATTTCTCATCTGACCCAGCCTCTACTGATAGTGTTCAGTATGTCGGTAAAACAACTATCCCTTACAAGGATGTTGGGGTAGGTTTGATTAAAGATTCTGGTTTACTTGGAGCTTTTTCCTTCCCTCCTCCTAACGTATCGCCTTCTATTTCAACTATTCATATGATTTCATCGAACACTATTGCTTTTGATGATCCTTGGATCGTACCTTTATATTTCGAGGTGGATTCATTTGATGGCGCAATGCCTTTGAATCCCTTTGAAATTGCATATCAGGCGGTACAGTTGTTTTCTGATTCCTGACCTATCGCGATGATAGTTTCTTCCTGTCTCAACCTCGTTAAAAAATGAAACAAGGAGTGGCGAGGATAGTTTGTTCCCATGTCAACCTCGTTAAAAAATGAAACCGGATGTTGCGAGGATAGTTTCTTCCTGTATCAACCTCGTTAAAAAATGAAACTAGATGTCTCGAGCATAGTTCCTTGTCTTGTGCCAAGCTTGTTAAAAAATGAAACAAGGGGTCGTGAGCATAGTTCCTTGTCTTGTGTCAAGCTCATTAAAAAATGAAACAAGGGTTATGAGCATAGTTCTTTGTCTTGTGCCAAGCTCATTAAAAAATGAAACAAGGATTCATGAGCATAGTTCCTTGTCTTGTGTCAAGCTCGTTAAAAAATGAATCAATGGTTTTAGAGCATAGTTCCTTGTCTTATGTCAAGCTCATTTAAAAAATGAAATAAGGGTTTTGAGGATAGTTCTTTTCCTGTGTCAACCTCATTAAAAAATGAAACAACTCCCTTTCCAAGTCTAGTCTTTCCAAGATCTCGAAAGTGAACCTTCATTCCATCCACCTGGTTGAATGCAATGAAGCTTGGGGGGCATGTACCTCGTTTTGAGTCATTATGCTGGGGGCATGCGAACTTATAACAAGCATAGTTTTTCGTTTCAAGCCTGTGTAAACATGAAACCGAACCCAAGCAGAGTTCTCTATGGTTCAAGCTTGTGTAAAAATGAACCCATACCCAATTTACATCTTGTGATTGCAGTTTTTATCTGCTAATTTCTGTTAGATGAGCCTTGGTTGTTTTCATTCCATTGCCACTATCTCTTTGGCTGATCATATGCTTTCACTTGGTTGTTTACCCTTCCTAAGGGACCGCATATATGAGTGGTTTTATTAGCTAGCCTCTTAACCATTACATGTTTTGAGCAGTTCCTCCATTGCCGGAACTGGTTTCTACCCTTTATACCACTCGTTCCTCTAGGACGAGTCTTCTTTAAGCTCTTTTCTGACTCATAAAATATGAAAAGATTGTCGAGTTTTTTCATTTTTAAACTCGTTAAACGGAATTAAAAGGACGGTTCACTTACAGCTCTTTTCTAACCATATAAACATGAAAAGATCATTGGACTTTTGTCGTTTCAAGTTCGATATTGGTTATAAAATGACGTGTCTTTGATCGCTTTTTTACTTTTTTAGATCGGAGCCACTAATTATGAAAAGTAATCCTTGATCGTAATGGTCAAGCAGTTCTCTCAAGTATTATTTTATACTTTTTTGGGCTTGGGGGACACAAATTTACAAAAAAGGACACCCATGGAGTTTCCTTAAGTTTTTCTTCTGACTCCATAAAATTGAAAAACACCGAGTTTCTCCTATACTGGACTCATTAAAATTTAACAGTAAAGGACCTGTTCAATTTTAAACAGGAACGAACCACTCCTTCTTAGGGTTCGAATTTTAAACTAAGTTGGACTCATTCGAAGGATGAGCTTATAACCAAGCAAATGTTATCCTCCTCAAGTTTGTCAAAAATAAAGAGGTACTTGCCAGAAATGGTGGGGGAAAAGAGAGAAAAATGAACATGTTTGTTATACTTTGTGTTTTAGAAACAGTCAACCACTCTTGAACATGACACTTTTTGTTTACTGGGTTGGGAAATCCTTTGCCTAACAGTTTATCAAACCATATTGAAAGTCTTCAGCTGGTTTCTGGGTATTAACTTTGGGTCAATTGTCACCAAACCATTTGCAGTGTCGTTATGTGTTCAAGAGGTAAGTTCAAATAAACCATTCATTTGCAAAATATCTGTCATCAATTTTGACCATCCCTGAGTTAGTCCTTGCCAAATATTTTTCTTCAAAACTTGATCTATGATTTCGTGTTGTGGGCTTGCCTACGACATATCGCTTTCTATCGACTTCAACTCTTTATTTAGAAAGATGATATAGAAATCGTCAGTACCTTGGAATCTGCATGCCCTAATGGCAAGTTTCTCGCCTTCGATGATAGGTTGCATCATTGACCTTCGATCAAAGGATTCTATGACATGTTCGACATCAACTCATTTATTCGCATTTCATGGATTATACTGAGTACTTTGAGAGCCATTGACATTACTGGTGGTTTCTCTCACACTTGTTAACAGTTCACATCATTGACTGGTAATCAAGTGGTTTCTACCATGTTCGAATTCGACACATTCATTCACATGGATAGAATCGTACTAGTTCGGGAAGCAGAAATCAAGACCCTGGATCTAGTTTCCACCATCCAGGCTGCGAGGAATTTTGTTATTCATTATACAGTGGAATATTCATAAACAGATGGTTGCACCCATATTGTGTCTACATATGTCTATAATCGTGATGTATTACAAAATCATTCCTATATTAGAGTAGTTTAGTTAGTTTTCTAGTCAGTTTTGATCTGAGTATGGGAATGCCTACCTCGGCGATGATATGTTCACATATATATATTTTGCATTGAATGTTTTTATAGGTTCCGATTGGGGTGTCCACAGGATGATCCTTGAAATGATAAAGTAGATGAAAAATTCTATCTTCATCAATTACAGACTTCGCACTTTAGGGGGCAATCTGTTGCACAAAAATTGTCACCTTGACATTCTGCATTCTGTGTGAGTCCATTACCACTCATACTTTCCTCCTTTGCAAGTCTTAAGCCTCAGTTCTTCATATCAAGCCTTGAAAATAAGAGAAAGCCCTCAAAAGTCTCTAAAACTCTCGTTCTGCACTTTCTCTTAGCATTACCTACGGTCCCGCACATAAACGTCATGTTCCCTAGGCACCTGATCGCTCTATCTCTGTGTAATGGGTGCGGACCCCTGTAAAAGTAGAAAAGGCGCAAGTATATTCTTAAAAACTCACTTTAAGTCATTTCTATAAGCTTCTGGAAGGAATTTTGAGGTACCAAGTTCGCTCCTTTAAGGTTCATGCATCCCATACCTTAAGGAGCTAACCCCTTGATGTGAGGAGCTTATCCCTTTGAAGGAGGACTCTATCCCTTCATAGGTGGACCTGTAACCTCCTCCCTTTGTGCTATAAAATGAAGCATTGGGCTGGTTACTGGAGAGGTTGAAAGCTGAATATTTTTGAGGTGAAATGCTGCTGGAACTTAGTCTTCCTAATTGAGTTTTTGTGAGGAGATATTACATACCTCTTTGATCTCATTTGGAAGAGTGTGAGGCTTTTCAAAGTAAAGGAGATTCCTGTTTCGTACCCTGGGAAGAGCTTTTACAACATTAAGGCACCAAAGGTTGTAAAGTTCTTCTTCAAAGTTAATACAAATAAGTTTATTTTTCTCAATAAGATGTGTTTGATGGTTTATTTTATGGATTCCTTGATCACCATAATGAACATGATTTATGATATTAGCTATGCAGGTGTTATTTGATGTGTGCTTGTTTGTGATTGCAGGTTCTCAAAAGGAAACTCTTTCGGATAGTTGAAGGATGAATGCTACAAACTAGCGTTGGACTTAAGGTAGGGTCTAAACACCTCTATAGTTTTTATTAATGAATCACAATATGTTTAGAGAAAGGTAGATTTGCTTGTCCTGTTTGTTGCTAGATATCTTTTGATACTAGGGAGATCTGCCTTGTCTGCAAGATCGATTTATCCAACCAACACCTTAATGGTAATTTCTTCACATCCGACAATAGGTTTCCATCATTGGCCTTCGATTGGATGATTCCATGAATGTTCGACTTCAACTTCATTATCACATTCCTGCATTGTACTGTTGTTCCTTGAGAGCCACTACCATTATTGGTGGTTTCTCTCATGCTTATTAACGGTCCACATCATTGGCTAGTAATTAGGTGGTTTTCTAGCATGTTCGACTTCAACACATTTATTCGCATGTTAGGATTTGCACTTTGATCAGGTTGGGATGGAGCGCAAGACCCTGAGTCTTGTCTGATATGACTCAGATTGCATGGATTTATATAATATTCATGATTGTACACGTGTTTCTACTATACGAATGGCTGTGACCATATCGTGTTACTTTACATTTATGATGATCCTTCTACATCAGATGGATATGACCATACCTTGGATCTTAGATTCACAGATGATCCTTCTCATCTGGATGGCTGCATCCATACCATAGATTTATGTATTGATATCATATATGTATATGTATATGAGTCCTTGATTTGCAAGTCTTCTAACAGTGATTATCCTTGTCCTTGAAAAAGCTTGTAAAGCATCTCAGCCATCACTCCCCATTCTGCCTTCATGCTTTAGGGGGAATCTATTACAAAATATTTTGTCACACCTCCTACAGTTCCCTGTCACATACACCGAAGTGCCCGAAACATGACCATCATGCAATGTAATCATTCATATGTCCAGCTTAGATCCTCCCTAAGACATTGATTGGAAAAGGCCTTGAGCTTCCCCTGAAAGAAATAGCTCTAAATCCCTAATTTGAGAATCATCACAATTATGAGACTAAAAAAAGCGATGATCGCCTGTTTCACTGCACTTGACTTGTGATGGTATCGCTCTGTTCACTTGTATACCTGCGATGATCCCAAAAAGGAAAATTTCCCAAAGAGGGTGAGAAGCTTGATGATCTATAAGCTTCCAAAGCCGTGAGTTGGAGTTTGTTTGGCATAGATGAGGTCGAATTCTCCCAATTTGGCCTCTTGGTCTTATCCCTATGAGCTACCTCCTTGAGATAAGGGAATACTCCTATCTTTGGAGAGATCCTAACTCCCTTTCCCAGCCTATATATTCATCCTCTCCCATTCCCAAATGGTTGGTGATACTCATTTGGCTTGGAGAAGGAGTGCTTGGAGAGCTTAGTTTGGACTTGGATATTCATTCAATGAGAGCCTATCAACATCAAGGCTTGGTTGTATTCTTCCCTTTATTTTCTATTAATATACAACTTCTGGTTCATTTTCCCTAAATGTGTATGCTCATGTATCATTTAGCTTAACATTCCTTGATCAGTTAAGTAGATTTCTTTTGAATATGTTATTTGTATTTCCATGCCTTGTTGTGTCTTGATCTCTTGTGTAGGTGCATAAATGCTGAGAGCAGCAGGAACGAGCCCGTGACACAAGTGATTCAAGGTCTTCAACAAAGGAGATCGAAACAACATCAAAATGAGGTAGGCCATCTTCTTCGTTTCTCTTTTCAATTGTAACTTAGGAAAGTGTCTGGTAGATTGTCACTTCAGTTGCAAGAACCACTCATTGGGCTAGAGGGATCATCTGTATCCATAAACAGGATTTACCTAGACAACAAGTACAATGGGCCTTCAATCAAGATTCACGGTTAACTCTTTAATGCCAAGAGCAACAACTTTTGACAAAAGTTCGATGAACACACTATACTCGAAAATGTTATTAGTTTTACAACCTAAACATATACCTTGTAAATTCACTAACTCACCATTAGGGTCATAGATTTATCATGCAGTGGATGTTAGGGTCCCATCCTAACCCCCTTATTTATGTCATGGGATCACGTCATAGTCAAGAGTCAATAAGGCCCATATTAATATTTGTAAGTGGTTAACCCGCAATTAATGACGGGACGACAGTTAGTTGCAAATGGGCAGTAGTATTAGATAGATGGTAAATGGGCGGTAGTATTAGATAGATGGTATTAATAAAACCCACGGTATTGGCCCGTGGTATCGCATGTATGAGTCATATATAAAGGATAGAGACTCCCTGCAAGGAGTATCGTGTCTTGTTTTGTAATCGAGCTCTGCTCTATTGGAGGTTGCCCCCTCGAAGAGGCCTGTGAACATTTCTCTC
Organism: Pinus tabuliformis; assembly: GCA_031772625.1. Taxonomy (NCBI): domain Eukaryota; kingdom Viridiplantae; phylum Streptophyta; class Pinopsida; order Pinales; family Pinaceae; genus Pinus; species Pinus tabuliformis. The sequence goes on along the minus strand of CM062820.1, from coordinate 780,099,375 downwards.
TGAGTAATAAAATCATTGCTATTCTGTGTTCTGGGTATATTTTCTTCGCATATTCTGTGTTCTGGGTATCTTTTATTCGCATATTCTATGTTCGGTATTACTTTGCAGGTTAAGAGCATAACAAGTGGTATCAGAGCACTTTCCAGGGCTCGGTGGGATCTCCAAATTTTAGCAATTTTTTTTTTGGCTAGAGACGTGTTCCGGCGTCTTTAAACCACGGGATCTGTCGTTAAGCGCATAAACCTACAGATTTGGGGAGGCATGCACACAGGAAATACAAGAGGTGGTCACGTCTGTTGGACTCCCTTGTAACCCCTGTGGGTACCCCTTCGAGTAGTAGTGCATTAGACAGAACCGCGCACGGACTGTCTTCCACGTACCCTCTGGATATATAGGAAGCCCCCTAGCTCCCTTGAAACCTCGCCATAGATAAATCTTCGGCCGTCTTGTGGCTACAGTACACTGAGAACAGCACTCGGAGAGATTACTCGCCCGTACGATAGGGTAGTCGGGTTGTACGGCTAAGGGTACGGTCGATCCTCCTTAGTTAGAGCCCTGAAACATTGGGCCGAGTACTACTGTCAGACCCTTATGTATATTGCGATCTGTAGCACCTGACACTCCTCAAGACCATAGTTCCCTTTCTATCGGGGGATCACACATCACCTATTCCAGATCAGCAAGTGCAGCAGCAGCCGACATTAGTCCCGCAGCTCCATCAGATCAGCAGCAGCAGTTGTTCCACCATTCAGATCTCTCAGATCCACTAGATCGGAGTAGTTGTGAAGGGTTCCTGTCCCTGGATATAATTTTCGCAGGACTTTTGGCGGCATTGAAATTCTGAGGATTTGGCGACTGCAGTATTGATCAGGAAGGAGTAAAACTCCGTTAGGAGTTTTCCAAAAAAAAAAAAAAAGAGTCTGAGATCTTCCGGGGCGCTTATTGGTGACCTAGCCCATCAGAATCAGGACGACGAGCTGAGCAAGGTGGTACCATTCAATTTCTTAGTAAAATTTTTTTAGGCGGTCCCAATTTTTCATCAGGCTGGTGTATGGTAGAAACTCGCGCTCAAGCGATGGCCAATGAAAGGATAGACAAAATTGAAGACCATGTGAACTCCCTCCAAACTGCGGTGAAGAATATTGAACTTGAGCTTAAAGGAATAAGTCTCCAGATACATGATGCACTCCCAAAGGGCAAGGAGCCAGCCCACGAGGAGGCGTATAATGGCCATGAATACCATGAGGGTGAGTCTAGCCACTCTCATCACGTCTGGCACACCCATCCACCACCCAGTCAGCGACCTCCCAAGTTGGATATGCATAAATTTGACGGTTCTCACACGTCCGCATGGCTAGCACAAATGGAGCAGTATTTCCAATTGAATCATATCATAGATGAGGGGACTAAGCTTATGGTGGGCACCATGTACTTGGACGATGAACGATGGAAATGGAAGGAATGGCATTAGCGTTGCAATGGACATTTTCAGAATTGGGCCCAATTTGCCAAAGCTCTTCGAAGTCGATTTGAACAGGAAGACTCTTTTTTGGGACGTCTCACTAAGCTCCGACAGACGGGTATAGTGGAGGAATATATTACTGCTTTTGAAGCCTTAGCCTTCCGCACTAGGGGTCTCACAGATGAGTTCTACATGGAATGCTTTATCAACGGTCTTAAAGAAGCCATCAAAGCTCAGGTTCTACTCCACCACCCTCCCACATGGACAGAGGCTTGCCAGGTAGCTCGTAAGGTGGAACGTGCATTAACATCCCAATCCAGCCGCCCCAACTTCACCGCTAAAGGTCGTCCCTCACAGGCTCCCAATTCGACTCAGACACTTAAGATTCAAAAGGTGTCACCTGCGGAAATGGCCGAAAGAAGGAAGCAAGGACTATGTTACTACTGTGATGAAAAATATTCCCCGGGTCATAAATGCAAAGAGCCCAAGTTTTTTCAAATAGATGCCACTGACTACAGCTCCACCGAGGAAGATCCACCACTTGAGGAACCGGAGGCGATCGAAGAAGATAACCAAAAGGAGATTGTGTCTGATGAACCAATTATTTCGCTAAATGCATTGGCAGGAATTTCTTCCCCTCAAAATCTCAAAATCAGGGGTTTTCTTAAACATCGCCCAGTAGTAGTCTTGATTGATAGTGGAAGTACCCATAATTTCATCCATCAAAAGATCGCTGAAGCAGCACATTGTTTCGTCCGGGCAGTTTCTAACTTCCAAGTCCAGATTGCAAATGGGGCACAATGAAATGTGAAGGTCGCTGTGAAAATGTCAAACTTCAAATGGGGGATTATCAATTGAAAACCCACATGTTTGCAAGACACATGGGGGGTTGCGACATTGTCCTAGGCGCGGAATGGCTCCGCACTCTTGGGCCAATCACAATGGATTTCCAGGAGTTATATATGAGTTTTAAGCAGAACAACTCCACACATACCCTCCGTGGACTACAGGCGGGAGCCCCCTCTATCATCAGCTCGCATAGGATGGAAAAATTGTTAAAAAAGGGCCATCATGGAGTGGTAGCTCAATTTAATGCCATCCAGGTAGTCGACACTATGTCTCTGCCAATTCATCCTGAGATGCAACAGATTTTAAATAAACATCGGACGATCTTTGACAAGCCTCATGAGCTTCCACCCTCGCGAGGGGAACATGATCATAGCATCACATTGGTTCCAGGGGCCCAACCCCCAAATGTACGGCCATACAGATATCCGTTCACCCAAAAGAATTAAATAGAAAAAATCATCAAGGAATTGTTGGAAGCAAGTGTCATTCGTCCCATCATTAGTCCTTATTCATCCCCAGTGGTCATGGTCCTCAAGAAAGATGGGGAGTGGTGGATGTGTCCCGACTTCAGGGCCCTCAATAAGTTAACAGTTAAAGATAAATTTCCCATCTCGGTGGTTGACGATTTTCTGGACGAACTCAATGGGGCTCAATTCTTCACTAAGTTGGATCTTCTCTCAGGCTACCACCAAATTCGCATGAAGGAAGTCGACATTCCCAAGACGGTTTTCAGAACTCATGAAGGCCATTATGAGTTCCTGGTCATGCCATTTGGTCTCTGTAATGCCCCCTCTACTTTTCAGAGCCTTATGAATCACCTCCTCAAACCATATCTCAGAAAATTTGTCCTTGTCTTCTTCGATGACATCCTCATCTATAGTGGCACTTGGGCGGCACATCTTCAGCATGTAGATCTACTCTTGCAACTGCTCCGCACGCATAAATTATTTGTCAAGATGTCTAAGTGTTCGTTTGGCATGGAAGAAGTTGAGTATTTGGGCCACATTGTGGGGCGTGAAGGTGTCAAGGTGGACCCCAAAAAGATCCAGGCAATGCAAGAATGGCCTCAACCTAAGACCTTGAAAAGCTTGAGAGGATTTTTGGGTCTCACAGGCTATTATCGTAAATTTGTCTGCATAGTGAAGCCCCTAACACAACTCCTAAAGAAAAATTCCTTCTTCTGGAACGAGGAAGCACAACAGGCATTTACCGCTCTCGAAACCGCCATGTGTTCCACTCCCGTCTTAGCACTACCGGACTTCACCAAATCATTTGTCATTGAATGTGATGCTTCGGGAACAGGTATTGGAGCGGTCTTAATGCAGGAAGGGCAACCATTGGCCTTCACCAGTCAACAACTAAGTGGGAGGAATCTGGGCCAATCTACCTACGAGAAGGAAATGATGGCCATCTTACATGCAGTCGAGACCTGGCGACCTTACTTGTTGGGGCGACGTTTCCAAATCCGCACAGATCATCACAGTCTTAAATATTTTTTGGAGCAACGCCTATCTTCCCCACAACAAAATAAATGGTTAGCCAAAATGCTGGGATATGATTACGAGATCATTTACAAGAAAGGGAAAGAAAACCGTGTAGTAGATGCATTGTCGCGCCAATTTGAGGAGGAAAGTACTCTGCTCGCAATTTCCCTCCCCATTCTAGACTGGATTGAAGAGGCTCGCAGGGAATGGTTTTCACATCCTAGGCTCTCCCAACTCATTTCTCAATTGCAGGTAGATCCTAATTCCAGCAAGGGCTACTCGTGGCAGAATGATATTCTTCGCTACAAGGACATAGTCGTAATATCACCAACATCCACCCTCAAAAGTCGCATTTTGGCAGAATTGCACTCATCTCCCATTGCAGGGCATTCGGGCTTTCAGAAGACGTATGCTCGCACCAGAAGATCATTTTTTTGGACCGGCATGAAACAGGACATCCTTACTTTCGTAGTAGAATGTGACATCTGTCAACGCCACAAAGGAGAAACCGTCAACACACCAGGCACATTACAACCATTGCCCATTCTGGCGTCAATTTGGAGGGAGGTCTCCATGGATTTCATTACAGGTCTTCCAAAGTCTGGGAACAAGTCAGTCATCATGGTGGTTGTGGACCGACTGTCAAAGTATGCTCATTTCTGCGCCCTACCCCAACCATTTACACCAACTTTGGTTGCTCAAACTTTCATGGATCAGATCTTCAAATTGCATGGCATGCCCACTTCTATTGTGTCCGACCGCGACCCAATCTTCACCAATAATTTTTGGCAGGAGCTCTTCAGAATACAAGGCACTCAACTCAAACTCAGTACTTCATATCATCCGCAAACAGATGGTCAAACCGAAGCCGTAAAAAAATGTCTAGAAACCTACCTTAGGTGTTTCACTTCAGAAAAGAAACACCTTTGGGTACAGTGGTTACCTCTGGCGGAATGGTGGTATAACACCAACTATCATGCCACCACCAAAATGACTCCCTATGAAGCAGTCTATGGTCAACTTCCGCCTTCCCCTACTTCTTATCTCACGGGGTGCTCCAAAGTACAAGCCGTGGATCAACTCCTACAACACCGCGCAACCATGCTCGCCCATCTGCGCGAGAATCTTCATCAAGCTCAGAACCGTATGAAGCAACAGGCTGACCAACATTGCTCAGAGCGCCAATTTCAAGAAGGGGATCAGGTCTTTTTGAGGCTGCAACCATATAAGCAAACATCAATCAAAGACAAGGGTTGTCAAAAGCTCTCTCCAAAATTCTACGGACCATACCAAGTACTTCAACGCATTGGAGAAGTGGCTTACAAGTTGGCTTTGCCACCTACAACAAAAATCCACCCAGTTTTCCATGTATCGTGCCTCAAGAAAGTGATTGGGAACAATTGCCGAGTTCAAACCAGTCTACCTGAATTAGACGAAGAAGGGTCAATCTGGCTTCAACCTGAACAGGTTCTAGACACACGAGACAAGCACCTGCGCGGCCGCATGATTAAGGAGGTCCTCGTCAAATGGAAAGACACTGTTAGCTACCTATACCAATAGGTTTCATATTTCATGATCGGCAAGGAAAGTTCCAAATATGCTCTGCTTTGATGATGCAAAGATCCCATATTTCCAAGAGAAAACAAGCTGTGCATATAGCTTGATATAGACTCAATTTTGATGGATGGTCCAACAGCCTAATCTGGATCATGCCATGTTTTAAATTTTCAGTTGTAGAATAGAGAAAGAAGTCTGTCCAAACTGTTTAATCTTGGCAGGCAAGTAGCTTAGGTAGAGAAGTAAGGCTCCCAACTGCTTAATCTGGGACCTTGGAAGCAATAAGGGCAACATTAGATAGAAAATCAAAAGGAAAAAGCCAGAGAAAAGAAAAGGCAAATAAGGGTCTGCAAGTCTAAGTGCACCCTCCAAGAAGAAACAAAAAATGCTAGGCAAATAGATGGGTAGGTAGATGGGGTTGCAGAATTGTCCTTCCTTACAATTGAAGGTGTGCTAATCTATTTCACAAAGCAAAATCAATGGATTGAGAAGATCTTCTTCTCCATCAGGTTCCAGCAAAACAAAGAAGCATGTATAACTTCCCAATTTTCTCCTTTCCTATTCATTACTAACATCCCCTCATCAGTTGAGATGCATGGAAGAGTTGGTGGTTTTATGGTGGTTCTTAGTCCTTTAAGAGCCACATTTCTTGTCTAAAAATCTTTTCATTTTGATCTACTCCCTAAAAACTAAGTGGTTTTCAAATAAACTTAGTGATTTCATTCCTCATTCACCTCTTTTATCCATATTAACCCTTAACTTTACTATCTAAATCCCCTATGTCCCCCTTTCCCTACTATAATAACACTATGGTGTATAAATCCCAGCATTGTATAGATATCCTCCCTTTAGCACTATAGCTAAATAAGTTTGTCAAGGGAGACTTTAGTCCAACAGGGGCTATGGTCAGCCCTATGAAGGGATTGCTTCAACCTCTGGTTGGAATTATAACCTCCTCCTAAGCCCTCACCTTCCCACTGCTCAAAATGCCATATAAAACCCTCTTTCCCCCTGCTAGACCCACTCCTAACCTCCTTTTCCTAATAAAAGCCCTTGAAAAAATCCAAAGATCCCTGAAGACCCACTAAAACCCTTTTTCCTAAGGTTCCGCGCATATAAAAATTAAATGGAATATTTTAATGGGCGGGACCCAACCCGGAAGCTGCACGACCGTCGGCATCGCCCGCCAGCCGTCCGATCTCTGCTGCCCAGATCTAACAGTGGGCGGTCATTTTCGCGCCCCGACCTGCCTCCCTTTAACGTCCGGGGAACGGTGGTTTTCCGCCCCGTACAAGGGACGCGTGGCAGGCGGTGGGGTTGTTCGGAGCCCCCCTCCCCGATACCGCCTTTGCCCAAAGGTGGTGCGGGGAGACTGCTTACCACCATCCCCGTTACCACCTTCCCTCCTACGTCACCTGCACGTCATCATGACGTCAGATCATCTCCCGCCCCCGCGCCCGTGGCCCACCGCATTCCCCTGCCACCGCGTCTGCCACTCTGGCCGCCACCTCACCGTCCATGTCACCTCCGTACCCAGGCCCGCCGTGACGTCATGCTGACTTCATTGGCGAAAAAGCGCCAATAAGCCATTTTTGCCAAAATTGCCGTTATTAATGCCCGAAATAGCCGTTTTGTGTCATTTTCGAGCGAAAATACACTGAGCTCTTGCTGCTGCTTCCGCGCCAGATTGTTCCTGAAACTGCAAAATTCGAATTTGTGCCGCTCGTGCTTATCAATTCAGCTACCTCGTGCCTCCACAGTTCAGCCCGAAGGCTTTTCAAGCGTTTTACCAGGTATTCACCGTAATCCTTCCGTTTGGCCCATGCATACCATTTCTCTGTAAAATTCACCATTAAAGCACCTGTCAAAACTCCATACAAGCTCTGTCTAATACCTAAAGGTGAGCTAAGGTGACCTACATCACCCCAGAACCATAATTCAACACAGAAAACAGTTAAAACGCGGACCAAAATTGTAAATTCTTCCCCAAGGTGCCCAGCATTGTTCCCTTTTGCTGGGTGTAGACCAGCTGCAGTTTCTACTAAAGAAAACCTCATACCCTCTGCAATTTACCTCTAAGCAATTCACACCTCTGTGAATTTACAAAAAACTGCAGAAGCAAGCCTGCTTTCCCATTGCAAAAAACACTTCAGACTTCGTGTACAATCGATTTGTCATTCAATCTCTTAGTACCTTTGCAAACCATTGCACTCATCTTACTTCAGCATCAAATCATACCATGGCTGCCCCTGCACCCACAGCTCTCAGTGTTGCACCATTAAATCCACCCAATAAAGACCTGCAGTCCTTGCCTCTTGCTGACAAGGACTACCTTATTGAAGACTGTGTGGTAAGCAAGGACTTTCTGCAGACCTTCAGGCAGTTGAGAGAGGACTACCTGAATGGTCATGATACATATGGCATATGGGAGTCTAACCTGCCATACTATTGTCTCCCCTCTGTAAATGTGTTTCCTGAAATCATTCGCCTATGTGCTGAAAACTATGATGTACAACACAGAGCCATCAACACCCCATCTGGGAGGATCTTCTTCTACATCAATCCTGAGTCCATCAACAAAATGCTACATTTTGATCAGACAGAGCTCCTAATTGTTGGAAATAATACTGAGAGGGGGGGGTGAATCAGTATTATCAGATCAATAAAACTTTTTCAATGCTCAGAAACATATACGCTACTTCAGTTAAGTGAACCAGCGTGTACACGCTACTGTGTCTAAGGAAAACAACGTATAACCAGAAAACTTATAATTCAGTTAGTTTATCTTCAGTTAAGTGCATCAGGTCATCATTCACCATATTAAGAGTAAACAGATGCAGTATAACATAACAGATTATCACACAAAAGCCACACACATGAACACCATGATATAAGGTGGAAACCCAATGTGGGTGAAAACCACCTGCTGCAAGTCGTCTCTATCTTTCTTTAATAAGAATTTCAGTTTACAATCTTTTGTACTGGTGCAGCCTTATACTAGTACGCAGGCTACAACCTGCAGAAGGCTTCAACCTTCTCTCGTTCTCCAAACTTCCTTGGAAGGGAGCTCCAACCCCCTTTGCTCTTGTACTAGCTAAGATACTAGTACGTAGGTGCTGGCCTACAATCTTCTTTCCTTCAGGTACCACTTTTCATCAATTTTCAGACTGGATACTCCTGAAGCACAACATTACAATCTGAAGACCATGATTCATTCACAAATCATATAAAACAACCAATACTAGCATCATCAATCTTTGAATCACTGAACCACTGAAACCCTGTCAAACCCAGTCACCAGAACACAGAGAAGACTACAGAACTCTGCAATAATAGTCAGATCCAGCTGCAACCCAAAAATCAGGCTCAAAAAGATATACGCTACTACTATGAAGGCAACCCGCGTATACACGCGGTTTTACCGAAGACAACCTGCGTACAGATCTAAAAATAATCTTTCATAACTTGCAGCTGTACCAGATTTCAGTTATACCCAGAACATAGCATTGCGTCAGTATGCAGATCCAGAAATTCGCATAATCAACCATATAAAGATAGTTCATTTCAAACCATTTGATCCCGATCTCTCCTTAGATCTTGTTCTCCATCAACCGATGAGATCTCTCCTTAGCTCAGATCAAGCAATACACCATCAACCAATAACCTGCATACTAGATCTAATACTTCATCAGATATTCAAGACATTTCAGATGCCTTTGCCTAATGATCTTCTTCTCCTTATATAGCCTTAGGCCTTGCTCAATACCACGAGCCAAAACCATAGAAATCCAAAACCATCAACTCAAAACTAGGGATCGACACGTCCGTCGAGACACCATGGTCCGAAACCATAGGCACAACTTCCAAGGAATAACTGCCACGGACCAAAAAGGAGTTTTCCACATACACGCGCTTTTACTGAAGCCAACCTGCGTGTACACGCGACTTGGGCTTGATGAACCTGCGTATATGAATTTTCTCTTCTTCTTATAGTCTGATCATCAATTCCTTGCTGCTGACCTTCTGCACTATGATTTGTCATCAGTGACGTTTGCCATCAAGGACAACACTTGTCTCATAATGCCAACACTAATCCCATTCTCCATGAACTATCTGCTGGACACTGGTGCCAAGATGACCAGTGAGGAGATTCAAAAGGTTACCAGGACATTCATGAGACCTGAGTGCCAGCCTGCAGGGCCACCTCCTTATTTAGATGTCTACTTCACCGAAGTAGGCAGATTGCTCCTAGACATGATTGCTTATGTGCTGGGATACAGAACCAGCGAACATGTGGATGAGACAATGCTAGTATTACTAGCTGTTTACAGCCCTGGCCAACCCCCTGCCCGCAAATATAACTTTGCCAAGTTCATTGCTAACAAAATCCATGATCAGTTGGGTGCAGTGGATAGGCAGGGGGTCTTCAAATACTCGGCCTATATCTATCACCTCTTTATGTACTATCAGTCTGAGGCTTTTCCATGCTATATCAAAAAGCTGGACTATAGAGGGGAAAGAAGGTCTGTTATCTTCTGGACCTCTGTCTACCACAAAGTCACAAACTCACCCTATTTCTATTGTGAGTTTGTTGACCAATTTGTATATCCAGTCTCTTGCCTATTGATGAGGTCCCCTCCTCCCAGGATGTCAACTGAGATAAAGAAGGCTCTGCAGCTTTCCAAAAAATGTAAAATAGGTGATTGGTACCTATATGAGGATCACACAGTCATCAGAGTCTACGGCTCTGAGCTCTGTCCTTACAGACTCCCAAAGTATGTGCCCATGAGGATATTTGCCTTGGAATATTATAGGCAGTTGATTCAGTCTGACCTCACCCATTTCCACAGCTCCAGAAAGAAGGCCCACCTCAAGTTCAAACACCAGTTGGGCCCCTTCATCATGAACAAAAAGGAAGGATGGGAAGATGCTGACCTAATCCTTAAGGACAAATATAAACTATCATACAGTTTCTGGTGGGTCCCTTATGACCCTGAGGGCTTCATTACTGCCAGGAGAAACAAATACAGGCTTCTACGTTATGGGCATTGCCAATACCCACACATTGAGAAATATGCCAACCAGCAAGAATGGCTGCAGGGTACTCTAGTTGAAAAACTAACTGAAGAAGAGATAATGCTAAAGAATATGAAGGAGCTTGAAAAAACCATTGACCTAGACTCTGTGCAGCAGGTACCTTTCAAGCGGCCTTATTCAACAGGAGAAGGGACCTCGGCCTCAAGGACTGCACCAGTAACACAAGCACCCTCCACAGCAACACCAGTTGCAGACAAAGGCAAAGGCATAATGGGGGCAGAGGAGGAAACAGTGAAAGAAAATCCGGCCCCTGAAAATGAGCAGCATCAAGAGCCCCAACAAGGGCAGCAAACAGAACAGCAGCAAGAGCAGACTGCTCCTCAACAAACGGAGCTACCAGCAGCTCCAGTAATGCAAACTCCACCTCCACAGACTGAGCCATTGACTGCTCCTAGTTTGCAGACCCCAGCACATGAAGAAAGGGGTATGAAGAGAGATAGAGAAGAGTCCACTCCAATTAGTGGATCCTCCCAACAACCAGGAGCCAAAAGGCAAAGGCTAGACTCCCTTGAAGTAGAAGACATCACTGAAGAATTCCTTGACAGCTCAAGGAAAAACAGGGAGGGCAGCCAACACACAGGGACAAGCTCCTTTCAGTAGGAGCAAGGATTGCAACTTGGTTTGGAGGTGTCTTCCTCCTCCCAGCAGAGTAAGAAGCCCAAGAGCACTAAGGCTTCTTTCAAACAAATCAAAGCTCAGAATGATCTGCTGAGGGCTGAGGTTTACAAGCAATTTATAGATGCAACACCAGCCCAGCAAGAAAGGCTAATTCGGTGTATGACATTAAAGAGGAAAAGATAATCCTCAGTCACTTCAAGCCTACAATACCGCAGCCTAAGTCAGCTGCAGATTTTGTGAAGACAAGGGTAGAGGTCATGGCCAAAGACATCCATCCCATGGACCAGATCGAACTCCACAAGCAGACTGGAGAAATGGTTTATGCAACCTTGGTGGAGAGGGCAACCATGGCCCATGAGCTAAAAGAATCCTTGAAAAACACCAACACACAGTTGGATTTTGAAAGAATGTCCTCCTTGGCCAAAGACAATAGAATAAAGTCTCTTGAGAACATCATCATTGATCTAGGACATGATCCTAGTGATCCAAAGGGTGTGAAGGCCCTTATGAAGAAGAAAGATGATGACCTGAATGCATTAAAGAAGAGGTTGAAGCTGCAGCCCACAGAGCACCCTCAAACCGCAGAACTTCAAAAGCAAAAACAGGTTGATGAAGAATTAGACCTCCTAATGCAGCAAGACCAGAGGATCAGGGATTTGGAGAAAGAGCTGGAAGGAGCATTACAAGATAAACAGGGAGAATCCACTTCCCAAGCTCCTCCAACTACTTCAACAACAACAACAACTTCAGGGGCAGCAGTGGCCCCCACAACAGAAGCAGCAGGAACAACAGCAGCTCCAGAGGCCAGCACAAGTGTAGAAGAATTGACTAAGGCCATCAAGGAAATGGAGCTCCAGGCCAATGAAATAAAGAAGGCCAAGGAAAAATTGGCAGAATTGGATACTAAATATGACAAGTCAAAAATGACTGTAGCAGAGCAGGGCAGAGAAATAAAGGCCCTAAAAGACAAGATAAAGGCCTTGGAGAAGGAGCTGAATCTAGAGACTGCCATGGCCGACATAAAGAGGATTCTATGGGCCAAGATTGGCCAATCCATCAGTCAACAGTGGAGGTCTATCAAAACTATACATGAACAGATGGACTTAGTGGGCCAGGCACAAGCAGAAATCCATAAGGCCAAGACAACACTGGGAGAAAAGCCAGAACATGCCAACAGGATGATAGACTTCTTGAACAGACAAGAAAAGGAGGAACTGGCAGCCATAGGCATTACTAACAGAACTGAGGCCGTCCTCACTGCTAAGAAGGTGCTAACTCTCAGAAATTATGTACAAACTGTGGAGAGGAAGTGCTATGAGATCCAAGCTGAGGTGGAGGAATATAAAGTTAAGATGGCAGTACTGCAAGCAAAGGGACTGCCCAGCCTCCTAAGTGGTGCAGGAAAATTGATTTCTCGAGATCAATTTGCCAACAGAATGGCAACCACCATTGAAAATCAAATTATTGCATCTGGCAGTACATCTGAGCAAACAGGACCCCCCACAGGACAGAGCTTGTATAATAAACTTGAAGGCCTGTTCTTCATTGAAAATGAGGTGAATCATCTGTTTGAAACTCCACCTAACTTTTATAGGTATACAGAGGCCGATGAGACCTTGATAAAAATTCGGAGACATCAAATGCCCAAGGAGGATTGGTGGCAAGCAATGCTCCAGATTTTGCCACGATAGCCTCAATTGTTCGGCCACTGCCAGCTCCAGGTCACTACAAAACAAACAGCAGGATAAAGTCAGCAATAAAGGCAGCTGAAAGGGTGACTCAGCACAGGAAAAATGACAGCTAGCCTAAAGGATAAGCAAATGCGCATATTTGGACAACTTAGCCTCAGCCGACTTCGACACCCACTAAGTCATCAATTCTGACTTTTTTTGACGGCTAAAGCAATAAAAAGTTATTGCAGCATTTACTTTCTAAGCTGCCAAGCTCCAGGAGTTGGCATAACATTTATGAGCCATTAACTCCTTTCTTGATATTTTTACATGTAAATTTTTGTATAAATACCCCCCTTAGTAACGCATAAGGGGTTGGTGATTTTTGACTCCAAGGAGGATCTATTGTATACCTTCAGTTTTATCTAATACAGAGGGCTGGACCAGCTCAGTGATTTCCTGAAGTATTTGATGTATGGATGATGCTTGATGTGCTGATGCAGAATTCCTGTGCTGTCTGATGAAATAACAAGTTTTTCTCAAATCTCTGTTTCTTGTTTTCTTATGTTTATCAAACCACACTTATGTTGTTCTAAGCTAGCAGTAAAGAAAAAGAATAGTACAGGATTTGTTTCATTACACCTTGTGCTCAATTTTTACTGCTATGAATGTTTATCTTCAGGATTAACGATATACATGAATTCTTAACTGCTCATGTGTCTAATTAATTCTATATGTGTTAATGTTAACTGGAAATTCTTCATTGCTTCTAGTTTGACATTCCCACTGTCTTTTCTTCAGTAGTTTTCTGTGAGATTCTTAATTGCCTTACATAAACTGAATACACCCACTTAATAACTATTATGAATGTTGTTCCTCAGACACAAACCTGGCTCTACAACATCACTAAGGTATTACACAGTATCAGACAAACTAAAGGACCTCTGACTCCATGCCCAATGGACTAAGACATGCTAGTACATACCTATATATATATTAACTGGAATCATCACCAAACATATTTCAAAAACAAAACCTGAACATCATAGCTAGCTTAAAATACTACCAAAACAGAGATAAAATTTAAAGAGAGAGCCCTCTCTGATTACAGCTTGGCTAGAAGCTGAAATCCAAAGACTGGTTAGTGGTTACCCCGGCCGTATTCCCTTGGGAGTCATAGGGAACAACCTGGGTGTTAACATAATTGGCGACTCCACTAGGGACCAAGCATACTTTTCAAACCGTTGTCTATCCATAGACAGTGGTTCTAAAAGGCTTAATCAGTCCCTTAAACAATCCTAAAATATCTCAGAAAATACCAAAAACAAATTCAGAAGCTGGCTCCTAAAAGGGAAAACAGGCACACTAGGTCAAACCCTGACCCAAATCCACCAGCTGTGTTTGAGAATCCTAATATAATCCCTAGAATCATTAGGAAGCAGCAAAGGCAGGAAAATCCTACTGATTTGACTCCTGAGACAGCCCACCCTGAGCCAGTTCCAACCCCAATCAAGGTTCTATTTAGGTCCACCCCTGTCTCCCCCAGTTCACCATCTACATCTCAAAGCCCTCCTTACACATCTTCACCCACTGCACATATCCCCTTGAACTACACTCTAGGTGCTGCTGCACCTGTTACCCCTGTAGTACACACCGTTCCTTTTATCCCAGTTGCTCTTGTGAATCCCCCAAACCTTGTGAATATGGCTAACAGATATGCACCCTTGTAGTTACCAGCTAATGCTGCGGCTCTACCCAAAGACTACCAAACTAAAATCTCATATTTTGACTCCACTGGTCATCTCACACCTACTCAGCATGCCAAAAGGATGCAAGACCATTTTGAGACCTATGAAATAGATGATGACAGTGTGAGAATGAGGATGTTTGTTCAAAGCCTAACTGGGGATGTAAGAACTTGGTTTAGATCCATGAATGCAAATTCCATCACAACTCCTGATGAGCTTTATCAAGCCTTTACTAGCAGATGGGAGAAGAAGAAGGATCCTCTGCACATACTTGGTGAATATGACACTATCAAAAGAGGTCCCCAAGAGACTGTTTTGGAGTATTGTGCAAGATTTAACAATGTATATAACGCAATCCCACAAAATTTAAGACCTCCCCCTGATTTGGCCTTGTACAAATTTCCTGATGGTTTTGACCCTGATATGGCCTATCAGTTAAAGGAGAGAGACCCTCAAACCCTTGCAGATGCCCAAAAGGTTGCTGTCACAGTGGAAGCTAACCTGATTGCCAAAAGAAACAGAGCAAGGTTGGAAAAGAGAAACACCTTCAAAGAAGAACCCTCAGCCTTTGATCAAAAACTGGATGCAATACTCACTGGTATGAAGAGATTGGGGGATAGAGTGGAATCGGTTGAGAGGAAATCATCATGGGAAGCACCACAAAACAACCCTCCTAGGAATCCAAATTTTAGGAGAACTCAAAACCCAAGCGTTAGCAAGCCCAGTGCTGACCAAGACATAAGACCCCCTTTCCAAGAAAATTATGCTGAAACTTCCACATCAAGTGAACCCAATGAAGATTCTCAGATTAATTTAATAGGCCTAGATGGTGAAACTCAAGTCTTTTTGACACAAGAAGACCATGAGGATGATGTAATCAAGCTGTTCCCAATCAAATCAGGTGAGTCATTTGACTTCAAACAAGGCTATGACACAACTGTTTATGAAGTCCATAAGCAATACAAGCTAAGGAGTAGAACTGTAAATGTAACTCAGCCTAAAAAGACAAAGGACAGCCAGCAGCCCAAAAGAACCATTGTCACAGGACCAAGTGACAAAATTGGTCCAAACACAGATGAGGTAACCGTTGAGGAAATAGCTGAAACCTTTTCCTCAAAACAGCAGCCAGTAGATCCATCATCCTTGAAGCCCAACCTAAGTAACACCTCTCAAGAGATGAGCAAGAAGGGTAAGCCTCAAGATCAAGGTAAGAATCAAGAAGAAGAGTTAGTGAACAAGGAAAGAACTGTCATCCACATCCAAAAGACCCAATCCGATAAACCCTTTGACCTAGAAACTGAAATTAGTAAATTGAAGGTAGCTATTCCTCTTTCAAAACTAGCCAAGCATGACATGTATAAACAACAAATCAAAAAGTCCCTTCAACTTACTAACAACAAAGATGATGTTAATGTGTTGGATGATACCCCAGAGCTACTTTTTGGCCCTGAGGTGGATGGAAAGACAGCAGGTGTAGGCATTTTACCTTTCTATGTCAGCCTGCATGTTCATGACAAAATATTACACAATGCAATGTTTGACTCGGGTGCCTCTCACAACCTGATGCCCAAATCAGTCATGGAAAGACTAAACCTGGATATTACCAGACCATACAAGGACCTGTTCTCCTTTGATTCCATCCAAGTCAAGTGCTTAGGCCTAATAAAGGATCTATGTGTGTCTCTTGTTCAGTACCCAAACAAAACAATTCTAATGGATGTGGTAGTTGCTGACATCCCACCCAAGTATGGGATGCCGTTATCAAGATCATGGGGAGCTAAACTTCAAGGTTCCCTGCAATTAGATATGTCATATGCCACCATCACTGTTTTTGGGCAGCCAAAGAGATTATACAAGGAAACATTAATGAAATACATGGTCAGCAGTGAAGAAAAGCCTCAAAACTTTCCCATATATGCTGTCCATTCAGACATAGACTCATACATTCTCTTCAATGATAATACAACTCTCTCAGATAGTGAGGGTGAACCCAAGAGACTCATACAAGAGAAAGACACTAATGAGCAAACCGCTGCCCAAGAAACAATGATTAACCAAACATTGAACACAGCTGTTGCTCAAGAAAGCAAACAGGTTCCATCAAGTGAGGAGACTGCCCTAGAAAACAAACTAGATGGCAAACCACAGCTTCAACTTACAATTCTAGCACACAAGGAGGTCATTAAGTTCTCCCCGGAACAAGAGATCCTATGGTTCCTTGAATTTGATGGGTCAGTCAACAAATTAGGGGCAGGAGCTGGAGTTTGGATACATAATAAACAAGACAGTCATGCAGAAGGCCAAGCCTATAGGCTGAATTTCAAATGTACTAATAATATGGCAGAATATGAAGCTCTTTTACTAGGCCTCAAGCTAGTAAAGTTCTTACAAGCCACAAAAGTCTCAATTATGGGGGATTCAGATTTAGTCATCCAACAAGTACAGGGAAATTTTGTCACCAATGACAAAAGACTGAGATCTTATAGATCTGCTGCTGCTGAACTACTACAGTCCTTCACTGAATTTCAAATTACTAAGATTCCCAGAACCCATAACTTGCATGCCCACAGTTTAGCCACATTTGCAAGTACCTGCAAGCTACCTTTGAGCCCCACCACTGTTTTACAGCTGAGGTAAAACACAGACCTTCTGTCCCAAACAATGTCAAGGACTGGCAAGTATTTGAAGATGATGCACAAATAAACAACTTCTTGACCCTGCAACAAGAATTTGCAGGATTAAATATTGACACAGAAAGAGCAAGTCAATCACAAATACCTGAAAGAGCAAGTCAATCACAAATACAATTTGAACAGACTAACCACCCAATATCACCCAAAACAGCAAAACAAATGCTAAATCCAACTATTTTCAACAAGGAGAACATACAACAAATTCAACAAACCAATCATGAGGAAGTAGCTGTTGTAGAGGATGAAATCATAGAGCTAAAAAACAATTTTATCCCAACAGGACTAACTCCATTGGAAGACATCTTTGACTCAAATGACATCCCTAGAAAACCAAAATTGCAGCCCCTAAATACAGCCATTGAAGAATGCAACATTGGCACTGTTGATAAGCCCAAGATAATAAAGCTATCTGCATCTCTGCCTCCAGATCAAAAACCCAAATACATTGACCTTTTCAAAGAGTTTCAGGATGTCTTTGCATGGGGTTATGAGGATTTAAAATCCTATGACACCTCTGTCATCCAACATACTATCCCTCTCAAGCCTAATCAGAAGCCATTCAAACAAAAATTGAGAAGGATTAATCCCATGCTCCTCCCTTCAATTGAAAAGGAATTGCAAAAAATGTTTAAAGCAGGCATCATAGCACCAATCAGGTTTTCTGATTGGATTTCAAATTTGGTCCCTACAAGAAAGAAAACTGGTGAAATAAGGCTTTGTGTAGATCTAAGAAATCTGAATCAAGTATCCCTCAAAGACAATTATCCCTTGCCCAATATGGATCACATTCTCCAAAGAGTGGTAGGGGCTTCAAGAATTTCATTACTTGATGGATTCTCAGGCTTTAATCAGATCCTAGTTCATCCTGATGATCAGGACAAAACAACATTTACAACCCCATGGGGAACTTTCAAATATGTAAAAATGCCTTTTGGATTGAAAAATGCAGGGGCAACATTTCAAAGAGCAATGGATATTGCTTTTGCCAAGGAGATTCATGACTTTCTTGTCATTTACTTAGATGACCTTACACCTTTCTCAAAATCAGACCAAGAACATTTGAAACATTTGAGACAGATCTTCCTAACATGTAGGAAATATGGAATCTCCTTGAATCCCAAGAAATCCTTATTTGGTTTAGAGGAAGGTAAGCTATTGGGACATATCATTTCAAAAGATGGCATTAGAATTGACCCAGATAGGATACAAGCTATCCTGCAAATGCCCCACCCAAGAAATATAAAGGAATTACAAGCCTTTTTGGGTAAAATCAACTTCCTAAGGAGATTTATCCCAAATCTGGCTGAATTGAGCAGATTACTGAATAACATGCTAAAGAAGGATTCAAAAGTGAAATGGACGGTTGAAGCAAATCAAGCCTTTGAAGGTATAAAATTGGCCCTTACTCAGACTCCAGTCCTAACAAATCCTCAATTTGAAAAAGAATTCATCATTTTTTCCTTTGCCTCCCAACATACTATTGCTGCTGTTTTATTACAGAAGGATGACCAGGGAAATGAAAAGCCCATTGCTTTCTTTAGCAGAGCTCTTAGAGATGCACCTCTGAAATACCAAATCATGGAAAAACAAGCTTATGCCTTGGTCAAAGCCATTAAGGACTTTAGGATTTATATCCTTTATTCCCATGTTATAGCTCATGTGCCAAGTCCTATTGTTAAAGACATTCTCACCCAAGAGAACTTAGAGGGCAGAAGGGGAAAATGGATTGCAAATATTTTAGAATTTGACATCGAAATAAAACCTACAAAACTGATAAAAGGGCAAGGTTTGGCCAAACTAATGACAGAGGCAAACTTCCAAGCCTTAGACATCAACCAACTGGACAGTGGACCAGAGCTGGCGACTCCAAAGATCAATGTAGCCTTCGAACAATCCCCTTGGTACTCTGATATATGTTATGTATTACAAAACCTGTGTGCTCCCCCAGGATTGTCCAGAACTAAATGTAGGTTCTTAAAAATGAAAGCTTCTAAATTCTGTGTTATGGATGGAAATTTACTTTGGAAAAACCATGAAGGGATATTGTTAAACTGCTTAATTGAGAATGAAACTAACAATATCATAAAAGAATTTCATGCAGGTGACTGTGGTGGACACTTGTACTGGAAGTCCACTGTGGATAAAATACTAAGGGCTGGTTACTACTGGCCCACCATGTTCTCTGATGTCAAGAAATTCACAACCTCATGTCACAAATGTCAAGTGTTTGAGGGAAAGAGACAGTTACTGCCACTTCCCTTAAGGCCTATTGCAACAGAGAGACCTTTTCAACAATGGGGCTTGGATTTCATTGGGGAAATTCATCCCTCGTCCTCAGGCCAGCACAGATGGATTCTAACAGCTACAAACTATTTCACTAAGTGGATTGAAGCTGCTCCATGCAGACAAGCAAATGATTCAATAATCATTCAGTTTTTGGAGAATAACATATTGGCTAGATTTCGCTGCCCTGACAAAATAATAACAGATAATGCTGCTGCTTTCAGATCCAAGAAGATGGTGAATTTCTGCCACAAATTTCACATTACCTTGGGCCATTCTACTGCATACTATCCCCAAGGAAACGGCCTTGCTGAATCATCAAATAAAAGCCTGGTAAACATTATAAAGAAAGTGCTAGAAGAGAACAAAAAGAATTGGCATAAGAAGCTTGTGAATGCCTTATGGGCAGATAGACTAACAACCAAGAGATCAATTGGGACCAGCCCATATGAGTTAGTCTATGGATTAGAAGCTAAATTCCCTTCATCACTAGGGATTCCTGTCCTGAAACTTCTTCAAGAAAGTCAAGCCGAACCAAACGATATGCAGAGAAGGATAAATCAAATAATATGTTTGCAGCAAACTAGAGATCAAGTGTACAACAGAGTTCAAGTTTTACAAGAAAAGCTAAAGAAAGCTTTTGACAAAAGAACTAAGGCAAAAGACTTTAACATTGGAGACAAAGTCCTCAAGTGGGACTCAAGAAGAGAGGATAAGTGAAAACATGGAAAATTTGATTCCCTTTGGAGAGGACCATTTGCTGTCCAAGCAGTGCAAGGAAACAATACCTATTTCCTTAAAAGTCTTAATGAAACTGATTTGGATGAAGGTCCTGTGAATGGCAGGATGCTGAAGCACTATTTTGACCACTACCCATAAGTGCAGCCTGAGTTTCCCTTGTACATATTCAGGTGTATATATTACTTTCTGTTAAAATGTAAAAATGCAGCCTCTCAAGTTTTATTAACTGTCAGCGAAAGGCAGATAGGTTTAGAGATCCAACAAGGTGGGAAGAGAACAATTTTGGCATTTCAAAGCAGCATACTTCAAGTTTGGTAAAAAGATGGCAAAGGCCAAGGCATTCTGACCTCCTGTTCTTGGTCTTTCTAATGAAAAACCATCCCCATGTGGAGCCACTGTTAGCTACCTATACCAATAGGTTTCATATTTCATGATCGGCAAGGAAAGTTCCAAATATGCTCTGCTTTGATGATGCAAAGATCCCATATTTCCAAGAGAAAACAAGCTATGCATATAGCTTGATATATACTCAATTTTGATGGATGGTCCAACAGCCTAATCTGGATCATGCCATGTTTTAAATTTTCAGTTGTAGAATAGAGAAAGAAGTCTGTCCAAACTCTTTAATCTTGGCAGGCAAGTAGCTTAGGTAGAGAAGTAAGGCTCCCAACTGCTTAATCTAGGACCTTGGAAGCAATAAGGGCAGCATTAGATAGAAAATCAAAAGGAAAAAGCCAGAGAAAAGAAAAGGCAAATAAGGGTCTGCAAGTCTAAGTGCACCCTCCAAGAAGAAACAAAAAATGCTAGGCAAATAGATGGGTAGGTAGATGGGGTTGCCGAACTGTCCTTCCTTACAATTGAAGGTGTGCTAATCTATTTCACAAAGAAAAATCAATGGATTGAGAAGATTTTCTTCTCCATCAGGTTCCAGCAAAACAAAGAAGCATGTCTAACTTCCCAATTTTCTCCTTTCCCATTCATTACTAACATCCCCTCATCAGTTGAGATGCATGGAAGAGTTGGTGGTTTTATGGTGGTTCTTAGTCCTTTAAGAGCCACATTTCTTGTCTAAAAATCTTTTCATTTTGATCTACTCCCTAAAAACTAAGTGGTTTTCAAATAAACTTAGTGATTTCATTCCTCATTCACCTCTTTTATCCATATTAACCCTTAACTTTACTATCTAAATCCCCTATGTCCCCCTTTCCCTACTATAATAACACTATGGTGTATAAATCCCAGCATTGTATAGATATCCTCCCTTTAGCACTATAGCTAAATAAGTTTGTCAAGGGAGACTTTAGTCCAACAGGGGCTATGGTCAGCCCTATGAAGGGATTGCTTCAACCTCTGGTTGGAATTATAACCTTTTCCTAAGCCCTCACCTTCCCGCTGCTCAAAATGCCATATAAAACCCTCTTTCCCCCTGCTAGACCCACTCCTAACCTCCTTTTCCTAATAAAAGCCCTTGAAAAAATCCAAAGATCCCTGAAGACCCACTAAAACCCTTTTTCCTAAGGTTCCGCGCATATAAAAATTAAATGAAATATTTTAATGGGCGGGACCCAACCCGGAAGCTGCACGACCGTCGGCATCGCCCGCCAGCCGTCCGATCTCTGCCGCCCAGATCTAATGGTGGGCGGTCATTTTCGCGCCCCGACCTGCCTCCCTTTAACGTCCGGGGAACGGTGGTTTTCCGCCCCGTACAAGGGACGCGTGGCAGGCGGCGGGGTTGTTTGGAGCCCCCCTCCCCGATACCGCCTTTGCCCAAAGGTGGTGCGGGGAGACCGCTTACCACCATCCCCGTTACCACCTTCCCTCCTACGTCACCTGCACGTCATCATGACGTCAGATCATCTCCCGCCCCCGCGCCCGTGGCCCACCGCATTCCCCTGTCACCGTGTCTGCCACTCTGGCCGCCACCTCACCATCCATGTCACCTCCGTACCCGGGCCCGCCGTGACGTCATGCTGACGTCATTGGCGGAAAAGCGCCAATAAGCCATTTTTGCCAAAATTGCCGTTATTAACGCCCGAAATAGCTGTTTTGTGTCATTTTTGAGCGAAAATACACTGAGCTCTTGCTGCTGCTTCCGTGCCAGATTGTTCCTGAAATTGAAAAATTCGAATTTGTGCCACCCGAGCTTATCAATTCAGCTACCTCGTGCCTCCACAGTTCAGCCCGAAGGCTTTTCAAGCGTTTTACCAGGTATTCACCGTAATCCTTCCGTTTGGCCCATGCATACCATTTCTCTGTAAAATTCACCATTAAAGCACCTGTCAAAACTCCATACAAGCTCTGTCTAATACCTAAAGGTGAGCTAAGGTGACCTACATCACCCCAGAACCATAAGGCAACACAGAAAACAGTTAAAACGCGGACCAAAATTGTAAATTCTTCCCCAAGGTGCCTAGCATTGTTCCCTTTTGCTGGGTGTAGACCAGCTGCAGTTTCTACTAAAGAAAACCTCATACCCTCTGCAATTTACCTCTAAGCAATTCACACCTCTGTGAATTTACAAAAAACTGCAGAAGCAAGCCTGCTTTCCCATTGCAAAAAACACTTCAGACTTCGTGTACAATCGATTTGTCATTCAATCTCTTAGTACCTTTGCAAACCATTGCACTCATCTTACTTCAGCATCAAATCATACCATGGCTGCCCCTACACCCACAGCTCTCAGTGTTGCACCATTAAATCCACCCAATAAAGACCTGCAGTCCTTGCCTCTTGCTGACAAGGACTACCTTATTGAAGACTGTGTGGTAAGCAGGGACTTTCTGCAGACCTTCAGGCAGTTGAGAGAGGACTACCTGAATGGTCATGATACATATGGCATATGGGAGTCTAACCTGCCATACTATTGTCTCCCCTCTGTAAATGTGTTTCCTGAAATCATTCGCCTATGTGCTGAAAACTATGATGTACAGCACAGAGCCATCAGCACCCCATCTGGGAGGATCCTCTTCTACATCAATCCTGAGTCCATCAACAAAATGCTACATTTTGATCAGACAGAGCTCCTAATCCCATTCTCCATGAACTATCTGCTGGACACTGGTGCCAAGATGACCAGTGAGGAGATTCAAAAGGTTACCAGGACATTCATGAGACCTGAGTGCCAGCCTGCAGGGCCACCTCCTTATTTAGATGTCTACTTCACCGAAGTAGGCAGATTTCTCCTGGACATGATTTCTTATGTGCTGGGATACAGAACCAGCGAACATGTGGATGAGACAATGCTAGTATTACTAGCTGTTTACAGCCCTGGCCAACCCCCTGCCCGCAAATATAACTTTGCCAAGTTCATTGCTAATAAAATCCACGATCAGTTGGGTGCAGTGGATAGGCAGGGGGTCTTCAAATACTCGGCCTATATCTATCACCTCTTTATGTACTATCAGTCTGAGGCTTTTCCATGCTATATCAAAAAGCTGGACAATAGAGGGGAAAGAAGGTCTGTTATCTTCTGGACCTCTGTCTACCACAAAGTCACAAACTCACCCTATTCCTATTGTGAGTTTGTTGACCAGTTTGTATATCCAGTCTCTTGCCTATTGATGAGGTCCCCTCCTCCCAGGATGTCAACTGAGATACAGAAGGCTCTGCAGCTTTCCAAAAAATGTAAAATAGGTGATTGGTACCTATATGAGGATCACATAGTCATCAGAGTCTACGGCTGTGAGCTCTGTCCTTACAGACTCCCAAAGTATGTGCCCATGAGGATATTTGCCTTGGAATATTATAGGCAGTTGATTTAGTCTAACCTCACCCATTTCCACAGCTCCAGAAAGAAGGCCCACCTCAAGTTCAAACACCAGTTGGGCCCCTTCATCATGAACAAAAAGGAAGGATGGGAAGATGCTGACCTCATCCTTAAGGACAAATATAAACTATCATACAGTTTCCGGTGGGTCCCTTATGACCCTGAGGGCTTCATTACTGCCAGGAGAAACAAATACAGGCTTCTAGGTTATGGGCATTGCCAATACCCACACATTGAGAAATATGCCAACCAACAAGAATGGCTGCAGGGTACTCTAGTTGAAAAACTAACTGAAGAAGAGATAATGCTAAAGAATATGAAGGAGCTTGAAAAAACCATTGACCTAGACTCTGTGCAGCAGGTACCTTTCAAGCAGCCTTATTCAACAGGAGAAGGGACCTCGGCCTCAAGGACTGCACCAGTAACACAAGCACCCTCCACAGCAGCACCAGCTGCAGACAAAGGCAAAGGCATAATGGGGGCAGAGGAGGAAACAGTGAAAGAAAAGCCAGCCCCTGCAAATGAGCAGCATCAAGAGCCCCAACAAGGGCAGCAAACAGAACAGCAGCAAGAGCAGACTGCTCCTCAACGAACGGAGCTACCAGCAGCTCCAATAATGCAAACTCCACCTCCACAGACTGAGCCATTGACTGCTCCTAGTTTGCAGACCCCAGCACATGAAGAAAGAGGTATGAAAAGAGATATAGAAGAGTGCACTCCAATTAGTGGATCCTCCCAACAACCAGGAGCCAAAAGGCAAAGGCTAGACTCCCCAGAAGTAGAAGACATCACTGAAGAATTCCTTGACAGCTCAAGGAAAAACAGGGAGGGCAGCCAGCACACAGGGACAAGCTTCTTTCAGCAGGAGCAAGGATTGCAACTTGGTTTGGAGGTGTCTTCCTCCTCCCAGCAGAGCAAGAAGCCCAAGAGCACTAAGGCTTCTTTCAAACAAATCAAAGCTCAGAATGATCTGCTGAGGGCTGAGGTTTACAAGCAATTTATAGATGCAACACCAGCCCAGCAAGAAAGGCTAATGTCGGTGTATGACATTAAAGAGGAAAAGATAATCCTCAGTCACTTCAAGCCTACAATACCGCAGCCTAAGTCAGCTGCAGATTTTGTGAAGACAAGGGTAGAGGTCATGGCCAAAGACATCCATCCCATGGACCAGATCGAACTCCACAAGCAGACTGGAGAAATGGTTTATGCAACCTTGGTGGAGAGGGCAACCATGGCCCATGAGCTAAAAGAATCCTTGAAAAACACCAACACACAGTTGGATTTTGAAAGAATGTCCTCCTTGGCCAAAGACAATAGAATAAAGTCTCTTGAGGACATCATCATTGATCTAGGACATGATCCTAGTGATCCAAAGGGTGTGAAGGCCCTTATGAAGAAGAAAGATGATGACTTGAATGCATTAAAGAAGAGGTTGAAGCTGCAGCCCACAGAGCACCCTCAAACCGCAGAACTTCAAAAGCAAAAACAGGTTGATGAACAATTAGACCTCCTAATGCAGCAAGACCAGAGGATCAGGGATTTGGAGAAAGAGCTGGAAGGAGCATTACAAGATAAACAGGGAGAATCCACTTCCCAAGCTCCTCCAACTACTTCAACAACAGCAACAACTTCAGGGGCAGCAGTGGCCCCCACAACAGAAGCAGCAGGAACAACAGCAGCTCCAGAGGCCAGCACAAGTGTAGAAGAATTGACTAAGCCATCAAGGAAATGGAGCTCCAGGCCAATGAAATAAAGAAGGCCAAGGAAAAATTGGCAGAATTGGATACTAAATATGACAAGTCAAAAATGACTGTAGCAGAGCAGGGCAGAGAAATAAAGGCCCTAAAAGACAAGATAAAGGCCTTGGAGAAGGAGCTGAATCTAGAGACTGCCATGGCCGACATAAAGAGGATTCTATGGGCCAAGATTGGCCAATCCATCAGTCAACAGTGGAGGTCTATCAAAACTATACATGAACAGATGGACTTAGTGGGCCAGGCACAAGCAGAAATCCATAAGGCCAAGACAACACTGGGAGAAAAGCCAGAACAGGCCAACAGGATGATAGACTTCTTGAACAGACAAGAAAAGGAGGAACTGGCAGCCATAGGCATTACCAACAGAACTGAGGCCGTCGTCACTGCTAAGAAGGTGCTAACTCTCAGAATTTATGTACAAACTATGGAGAGGAAGTGCTATGAGATCCAAGCTGAGGTGGAGGAATATAAAGTTAAGATGGCAGTACTGCAAGCAAAGGGACTGCCCAGCCTCCTAAGTGGTGCAGGAAAATTGATTTCTCGAGATCAATTTGCCAACAGAATGGCAACCACCATTGAAAATCAAATTATTGCATCTGGCAGTACATCTGAGCAAACAGGACCCCCCACAGGACAAAGCTTGTATGATAAACTTGAAGGCCCGTTCTTCATTGAAAATGAGGTGAATCATCTGTTTGAAACTCCACCTAACTTTTATAGGTATACAGAGGCCGATGAGACCTTGATAAAAATTCGGAGACATCAAATGCCCAAGGAGGATTGGTGGCAAGCAATGATCCAGATTTTGCCACGATAGCCTCAATTGTTCGGCCACTGCCAGCTCCGGGTCACTACAAAACAAACAGCAGGATAAAGTCAGCAATAAAGGCAGCTGAAAGGGTGACTCAGCACAGGAAAAATGACAGCTAGCCTAAAGGATAAGCAAATGCGCATATTTGGACAGCTTAGCCTCAGCCGACTTCGACACCCACTAAGTCATCAATTCTGACTATTTTTGACGGCTAAAGCAATAAAAAGTTATTGCAGCATTTACTTTCTAAGCTGCCAAGCTCCAGGAGTTGGCATAACATTTATGAGCCATTAACTCCTTTCTTGATATTTTTACATGTAAATTTTTGTATAAATACCCCCCTTAGTAACGCATAAGGGGTTGGTGATTTTTGACTCCAAGGAGGATCTATTGTATACCTTCAGTTTTATCTAATACAGAGGGTTGGACCAGCTCAGTGATTTCCTGAAGTATTTGATGTATGGATGATGCTTGATGTGCTGATGCAGAATTCCTGTGCTGTCTGATGAAATAACAAGTTTTTCTCAAATCTCTGTTTCTTGTTTTCTTATGTTTATCAAACCACACTTATGTTGTTCTAAGCTAGCAGTAAAGAAAAAGAATAGTACAGGATTTGTTTCATTACACCTTGTGCTCAATTTTTACTGCTGTGAATGTTTATCTTCAGGATTAACGATATACATGAATTCTTAACTGCTCATGTGTCTAATTAATTCTATATGTGTTAATGTTAACTGGAAATTCTTCATTGCTTCTAGTTTGACATTCCCACTGTCTTTTCTTCAGCAGTTTTCTGTGAGATTCTTAATTGCCTTACATAAACTGAATACACTCACTTAATAACTATTATGAACGTTGTTCCTCAGACACAAACCTGGCTCTGCAGCATCACTAAGGTATTACACAGTATCAGACAAACTAAAGGACCTCTGACTCCATGCCCAATGGACTAAGACATGCTAGTACATACCTATATATATATTAACTGGAATCATCACCAAACACATTTCAAAAACAAAACCTGAACATCATAGCTAGCCTAAAATACTACCAAAACAGAGCTAAACTTTAAAGAGAGAGCCCTCTCTGATTACAGCTTGGCTAGAAGCTGAAATCCAAAGACTGGTTAGTGGTTACCCCGGCCGTATTCCCATGGGAGTCATAGGGAACAACCTGGGTGTTAACAGACACCTCTCCGGAAGATGCAACTTGGGAACCAGCCACTATTCTTCAGCAGTTTCCGCAGCTTCAGCCTTGAGGACAAGGTTAGTCTTAAGGGGGAGGGCATGTTAGGGTCCCACCCTAACCCCCTTATTTATGTCATGGGATCACGTCATAGTCAAGAGTCAATAAAGCCCATATTAATATTTGTAAGTGGTTAACCCGCAATTAATGACGAGACCACAGTTAGTTGCAAATGGGCTGTAGTATTAGATAGATGGTAAATGGGTGGTAGTATTAGATAGATGGTATTAATAAAACCCACGGTATTGGCCCGTGGTATCGCATGTATGAGTCATATATAAAGGATAGAGACTCCCTGCGAGGAGTATCGTGTCTTGTTTTGTAATCGAGCTCTGCTCTATTGGAGGTTGCCCCCTCGAAGAGGCCTGTGAACATTTCTCTCTGAGTAATAAAATCATTGCTATTCTGTGTTCTGGGTATATTTTCTTTGCATATTCTGTGTTCTGGGTATCTTTTCTTCGCATATTCTATGTTCGGTATTACTTTGCAGGTTAATAGCATAACAGTGGAAGCCAGATTCTGTGTACTATGATAAGCACCATCAGCAAAAATGATGTAACATTTGAATGACATCTGCAAACCAAGTAGAGCATAAGGTAAGCAAAGGAAAACTTGTGTTGGGCTCTTAATTTGTCATTGGTATTACCACTTCTTAACATTCATTTCATCTATTTCCACTATTCTTTTATCACGCTATTTACCATAATTTATTATATAATTCCATTTCATAATCATTTATGCTCTTGTGGATAAATAATATCTGATCTCATTTATTTTTAATAATTAATGATTATTATGCATGATTTTGGCTTATTCATTCGTTATAACCTCACTCATGATTTTAGCCTCCAAGATATCTTCCAGATTGCAGATTTGGTCTTCAACAGATAATTAGATATTCCAACTCAGGAATTCACTGGCATAAGAAGTAACCGTTTTGCATTGGACGTTTTGGGCAATTGAAATAAAATCTGGAAAATCCGAGACATGGGTTTTGTTCAGAATGGATAAATCAATTTCCTATTAAGTAGTTTTCAGAAATTCGGTTTGTATTGGGAGAAAAGAAAGGTTCTTCGAAGGACATATTTGCAAATTTGCTGTTGTGGCCATTTTCCAGAATTGCCCAATTGTAATAACCAAATTCGACTTGTTCCAGTTGAATTATGATGGACAAGATCTCTCAGATCTCATCTTGAATATAGAGATCAGTTTGTTGCAAGTTTCCTTTGGATGTTTGTATATTTAAAAGACACAATTCAGAGAGAGAGGGGAGCTAGCTAGTGTAAGAATTGAGCCTTGTAACTGTGGAACTCTTGTTAATGAAATTTCCAGCCTTCTGATATTTTTCTCAATACGTGAGTTAAGAAAAACCCTGACCAGGGAGTCGGGCCCACTCTTTTTATCAGGTGCTGTGCATGTATCCTTTTTATGTATATTTTTTACTTCTTGTATTTTCTTTATTGTTGTTACAGATTTCCATAGATTGTTGTGAATGCTTTTCTTTCTGTAATTTAATTTCCATTACTGTTACAACGATGCTTTGATTTCTTAATCACGAACCCTTGATTGATGTAGATTGTAACCTTTCCCCTGCATATACTTTGCGCGTTACCTTGAAAAGAGTACACACCCGGATTGATGAATTAATGTAGGAAAGGGTTGACAAATCATTCATATCTGGACACCAACATTTTGGCATTGTTTCCGGGGAAGGCTAACAAGGTTTAAGACACGATTTGTATCGACCAGAGGGTCAATCTCTCATCTTGGGGAGGGAATCGTCCTTTGACACCCTGCTCCAGGTCCTGAGCATAGTTATTTTTCCTGCATTTTTGCTTGTTTTTATTTTATAGGATCCACTCTCTCGTCCTGGGGAGGGAAAGAGTTCTCTCACCCTGCTCTAGGTCCTGAGCTTAAATTTTTCTTTTATTTTTGTTTGTTTTGATTTTGGAAAAACTAATCTCTCATCCTAGGGAGGGAATGGTCCTTTGACGCCCTGCTCCAAGTTTCAAGCTTTAGATTTCCTTGTGTGCATTCTTTTCTTGTTTGGTTTCTTGTCTTGGGGAGGGAAGGGTCTTTTGACACCCTGCTCCAGGTCTTGAGCTTTAGATTTCCTTTCAAATTGTTTTTTTTGAATAACTAGGAAGAAAAAGGTAGAAATTTGAAGAAATCTTATCATTTCACTCAAGTGGTGATGTAAGCACCACCCATTCCACTAACAAATTGACAGGAATATCTGAAGGAGGAACCTCAAAGCAGCACATGAAGAACATCTTCAATTATGGTAAGAAATGGCTTACATTGTTACTTTTGAATTCCCTATCAGCGATCTAGGAGGGGTGACATAAATGCATATAATTCCTCCATCTTCTCTACCAAATTTTCATGGTTTGGATAATGAGGACCCAGATACATTCTTATTTGAGTTTGAAATACTTTGTACAGGATATGATTATTGTACTAATGATCAAAGGTTGAAAGTGTTTCCTCTTACTCTAAAAGGAGAAGTTCTTCGATGGTTCATGAGCCTTCGTGGGAACTGCAACAAAACATAGGAGGACATGAAGAATGCATTCTTGGAGAATTACCAAGACTATTGCAAGGCCAATGAAGATATTTTCAGTATGATACAACGGGAAGATGAAAGCTTGGAGGACTATTTGGAGCGATTTAAATACAACCATCAAAAATCAAAGCATAAGCATTTGGAAAAAGAGATCTTAAAAACACTCATTCTTAAAGGAATCAAAGATGAAATCTTAGAAATCTTAAATCTGATAGGAAAATGTGACGTTTTTTAGCTATCATATGATGATGTTTTTGATTTATGCATAAGGTATTCAAGAGGAATATCCAAGGCTAGTAAGAATTCTAGAGAATTTTCTTCTTTCCTTTCCAAATTGCTACAAGAACAAAAGATATAACAGATGAAATCATTGATTTATTTGAACATTTTAAAGTTGATTTTATTAGCTCTCTAAATTCACAATTGCACATTTTGTAGGATAAGAAAAGTCAAGTAGAAGTTGAAGAAGTGATTTTTCCTCAATGCCAAAAGGAGCATCCCATGGATAGTTTCACTTTCTTACCTGGGATGAAAACAACATTTCCAACAGATGGAGAAGCTGCAGTAATTTCACAACCATTGAAACCTTGGCCTACATGTATGTTTCAAAACACTTCCTCTCCATTGTCTTACTTGCATAATCTATTATGGAATACTCATGTCTTAGGGCAGCCATGCCAATCTCAATATAACCCCCATCAATCTTGTCCACAAGTTTGGCATGGTTCATCCTATGATTACATGACTACTCTCCCTCATCTTGTAGCACAAACACATCATCCATATTCTTCACCAACTCTTCCACAACATATTGCTTGCAGATCAAAATCATCCACACATCCCAATCAACTACATCATCAAAATCCTCCATGCCCTACACAATATCCTGCTCAACTCATTGCACACCCTCACCATAATAAACCAGTACAACATTATTATAGTGTTGAATTGCAAAATTTACCTACCCTTCCCACCCAATCCATCTCGCATACACAATTGCAGAAAATTGATATCGAGATTGGAAATGTTTCAAATCCAAAAATTGTTGAAGTTATGGAAGAAAAGGAGGTTTCTTCTAGTCTGCGTCAACAAGTTGTTTTAGAAACTCAAGAACTTCATGATATGAAAACTATGGGAAATCAAGAAAGTAAAGGATATATTGAAGATTGGTTCCACTCCATCAGTTGTTCGCAGTGTCACTCCATACTTCAACAATTTTTGACACCATATTTTCAAGGGAAGCTGGTCTCTCATACCCTAGTATTTATTGACAGACATTTCTCAAATTCGGGTGTGTATACACTTGAGGCCTTATTTCTAAAATGGCTTCATTGGAAGTATTATTATACGTAAGTATGCTTTATTTTTCAAGGTAGAATAGGTTAGTGTAGAAAATAGAATAAATAAGTATATAAATATTTTTTGTTATATGTAGAATGAGTTGTGTTTGCTGCAACTTGCTGAGTATATCAATATCAATGGTAAATATTTGAATTTAATTGTGTATATAGATGTATTATATTGAAAAATATATTTCTACAAACACTCACCATCATTTTTTTTTATTTTATCATATCTTATGGCGTGTGGGCTTGATAAAACCACTGAAATCACAGTCGGTACAGTCATGTTTTGAGGAACAAAATGAGAATATTTTCAAAACCTATTTCTATACTAAGTAGCCCTTTATTTCTACTTTCTAATCTAATTTGAATCACTCAATTTGGATTTGAAATGAAAAAGTTATGACCAAGACATTGACAGTATGTCGAATAGGCAGCTTGGGAACATAGTTGGGACAGTCTGTTTCTGGAGGCCTAAATGACTAGATTTTTGAAACTTGTTTCTATGATATATCACCCTATTAATATAGTTTACAATGTAATTGAATCAGCTGATTTTGATATCGTATGAGAAAGTTATGACCAAAATACTGACTGTCTATTGTAAATCAACACCTTTAAAACTCTGTTTTTCCGACTGTTCCTTTGCACATTTGACCCATAAATTCTTCATGATTTCAAAACCTGTTTCTATTGGATAGAGTTACATGAATATAATTTAATATCCAATTTTAATCGGTTCAATCCATCATCAAACGAAAAATTTATGCTTAAAATATCAACTGTTGGTCTAAGTTGGGAAATCGAAAGTGACTCTATTATGCAGGTTGTTCTAAGTAAATTTGACATATCATATCATGGAATTTTTAAAACCTGTTTCAATTGGAGATATCCCTATTAATTCACTTTCATTTTAATTTGGAATGATGCAAATCGGACGAAAAAAGAAGAAGTTATGATTAAAATACTGTTGGTTAGTATGGTTGGCCACCGCTGTCCCGCAGGTAATAAATTAACTCTATTTTGTTATTTTTTTTCCATGGATTTGTTTTACAGAGTAACTATTTGTGATTTTTTTTCATATTTATTGGATTTAGAGAGCCTGATCACCTCCCTTCTTCCATGATTACATGTTTTATTACAGGTAGACGCTCGTTTTTTTTTGCAAGTCCAAGGAGAATAAAGGAGGTCAATTTGTTTTTGAACAAGTGATTATTGAAGGCAATGATAATGAAATAATAGATTTTCATCCCAACATCTACTAAGAAATGTAATATCATATAATTTTGATTCTTTTGAGGTGCCATGGAAATTGATCCTAAGAGTTTGTTACAATTTTTTCCTGTTATTTCTCACCAACAACATGAAGACTTCTTCATTACCTAATGGATTCATAACAGGAGAAATGGAGAATTTATTTCCATTTGAATATCCAAGTCATTTCTGCCAAAACATTTTTCCATTCATTTACCATTGATATATTGTTGTTTCTAGAAATAGATTGATATTCCCTCAAGAAACAACATTGTTGTAGTCAAAATCATAGCTGTTGCAACTTAAGTTATTTATTTATTTATTTATTTTCAATAAAATTGTTATTTCTTTTTTGATTCTTCTTATGTTTTTTTTCATGTCTTCAAAGTCACAAATTTTGTTCATTCATCAAAATAAAAGGAAGTTCTCAAGTTTCATGATGTTGCTCCATATTTATCCATTTCTTCCTGAGTCTTATCAGTATATGGTTTCCTCAGATCCATTGGGTGCTGTTACTCTGCCACTGCTGTTATTCCCAAAAATTTTCTAAGTGTCGGATGTTGTTACTCCGCCGTTGCTGTTACTCCCAAAATTTTTCTAAGTGTAGGATGTTTTTACTCCTTGGATGCTGTTACTTTGCCAATGCTGTTACTCCTTGGGTGCTATTACTCCGCTGCTACTGTTACTCCTTGGGTGCTATTACTCCGCTGCTGCTGTTACTCCCGAAAAATTTCTAAGTGTCGGATGTTGTTACTCCTTGGATGTTGTTACTCCACCAATGTTGTTACTCCTTGGGTGTTGTTACTCCCGAAAATTTTCTAAGTGTCGGTGCTGTTACTCCGCTGGTGCTGTTACTCTGCCAGTGCTGTTACTCCGTCAGTGCTGTTACTCCGCCGGTGCTATTACTCCACCGGTGCTGTTACTCCGCTAGTGTTGTTACTCCACTGGTGTTATTACTCCACCAATGTTGTTACTCCGCCGATGCTGTTACTTCGCTAGTGCTGTTATTCTGTCGGTGCTGTTACTCCATCACTGTTGTTACTCCGTTGGTGCTGTTACTCTGCCAGTGCTGTTACTCCGTCGGTGCTGTTACTCCGCTGGTGATGTTACTTCGTCGGTGCTGTTACTCTGCAGGTGTTGTTACTCCGCTAGTGCTGTTTCTCTGTCGATGCTGTTACTCCGTCAGTGCTGTTACTCCATTGGTGCTGTTACTCCGTCACTGCTGTTACTCTGCCACTACTGTTACTTCGCCAATGATATTACTCCGTCGATGCTGTTACTCAGCCGGTGCTATTACTCTGCCAATGCTGTTACTCTGTCGGTGTTGTTACTTAGCCACTGCTGTTTTTCCGCCACTGCTATTAGTCCCAAAATTTTTCTAAGTACCCGGTGTTGTTATTCCTTCGGTGTTGTTACTCTTTCAGTGATGCTACTCCTTTGGTGCTGCTACTTCATGGTGAAATTTTTTCTAAGTACCCAGTGTTGTTACTCTACACATGTTGATACTCCGTCAAGGTAAGTCTTCAGGTACATCCCTAATCAACTCTGTGTATTTGATTGATGTTTCAATTATGACTGAGGATGGTCATATCTTAGTTGGGGAGAGGTGTTGCAATTGATAGAAAATGTATTATATGTAATATCAATGATGTCATGTCATCATTGTTATTAAAATTTCACATCGACTCATACATCTCACGATTATTACCACCATAATCCATAACATTCCGTAACCTCCATGTATCCACACACATTCGAACTTAAATCATGCACAACGACATTAACTTGGTGAATGGGGAAATGCATTTAATTGTCTAGGTCCTCTTTGACATAATGATTGGGTAGTCAATTTATCTTTGTTTATCTATAAACATAATTTTATTTTTTAAGGAATAATTATGAAAATATGATTTCATCATGGCAACTTTCAACTTTCCTAATTTGTCAAGTCCCTGATTTTGTAAAATTTATGATGATGACCACAAAATTGTACTTAAATCTTTCCATCACTATCTAATGAATTATTCCTCAAACCCCAATCTTAACAAAGCAAAATATATTTATCAACAGTCATTTGAAGGTTATTAGTATTTGAGAAGCAAAATTACCTGAGTTGAAAATAGTTACTACAAAACGTTTTACGCCATCCCTAGCTCTTAAGGAGCTGGCTTGCCACCCCATCTAGTAAGTGATCTTTTGTTGATTAAAAATAACCATAGTTAAATTGTAAAACATAAATAGTCAACTGGAGGATAGGAGGTCTCATCACAAGTCGACCTACCATGATCATAGGTCCTAATAGAGTGACATTACCACTACTAGTCACCAAGCCAAGGTAATGGCCTTTGGTCATAAAACTGAAGGACAAGAGGTCTCATCATGAGTCGACTTGTTCAATTTTGTTAGTTCCCATGAATGGCATTGTTATTAACTGGTTACCAAGCCAGAACAATGATCTTCAGTAGACATCTAAGTAAATTGAAATGCTTTCGTAACTATGTACTTATTTCTAATAGATGGGACAATGGCATCTCAATGGGTTAAAAAGGCATCCATGTCGAGGCTATGGACGCCTGCTGGCAGCAGTGGCCATGCTTATGGTTCAAAAGTTAATTCAATACCATGATCTACTTGGTTACCTTGTTTTCTCAAAACTAACTGTCGATAAAGCCATTATTGCACATATAAGGTTTGCTAGAACTCATGGTTCATGGGGTAATATTTAATCAGTTCTTAGATAATGGTGGTTATGGTTTATATCTATTATTGAGTCGTAAATATTTACTTTACATGTTAGGGTTGAAACTTTTAGGATATTTGATATTTGACATTTTGTATCATCTAATCTATCATTCCTTTATTCTACAAGTTTCATATCTTTAACCAAAGATAATTGCTTTACCCAATCAATCTCTATTTAATCCTAGCTTAACAACACTACTATTATTTTGGGGAAGGATGAAGAGGCCTAATTCTAAATCCTGATGAATTACTGATTGAGGATACTCATGAGATGTGCTATAGAAATCTTGATGATAGGGAAACTAATCAGTTTGGGGGAAGGAAATGCTGCTACACTTTTTGATTACTTTCTTTGAGCTTGCATGGCTTCCACCTTTCACATCACTTACACAAGCTCAACCTACATTAGCTTCAACAAATGTAAATCCATAGATTTCATTCCACATTATTTTGCTGAAAGAAACAATTGAGGTGAAATAACATGAGTGTTTGATTTATTAAAAGTTTAGGAGAATGTCATTAAAAAAAACCACTGAGCATTATTCACTCATATTTTTCAAACCATTATTTCCCCTACTTTATATAGAGGCATTGGGTTGCATGTGGGCATGCGACATATTCAGTTTGGGGGAATGTTGGGCTCTTAACATTCATTTCATCTATTTTCACTACTCTTTTATTACATTATTTACCATAATTTATTATATAATTCCATTTCATAATCATTACACCGTAAGGCGTTCCCTCTGAGAGGAACTCCCCTCCATGCTGCGCTGTCTCATTATGGGCCTTTAGATCGATTGTTAGACGATGGAATAAACTCCAGCCATTAGATCGTCCTTCCCTCCTTAAAACAGCTGTCACTCAATGATGCGCCTTCTCCCACCACATCGCCAAGGCGGTTACAGCATCCTCGCCTTGGCCATGCGCATCAAGTCCCCTGAGCTTCTGGGCCTGCAAAACCTCACCATGTTTACTCTCAGCGACGATTCCGTTTTCTCAAGTGAAGGCCAAGAATTTTCGAACAATGTGAGGTACCATGTGGTTCCCAACATGAGGTTGCCTTTGGCAGATCTGGTGCAGCTTCCGGTGGGCACAAGACTGAAGACTCTCCTCCACGGGCAATCGCCGGTTGTGAGCAACAGCAAACCCTTCTCTGTCAATTATGTGGGTATAAAGATTGCGTATGTTTTCAGCAACAGATGGATAGTTGTGCATGAGATTCTTCGGCCGCTCATAAGCTCTGTGGATCCAATGGAGTGGGCTTCCAGCGACAGCAGCGAGATTCTTCGGTCCCTCTTGATGAGCTCAGAGGATCAAATGGGGTTTTACAGAAACAGCAGCACTGGTGATCATCATGAGTAGTAGTAGGTCAATAAGGAGCTAAAGATTCTTTTATTTTAGTTGCTGTCTGTGTATTTGTGATGTATTTTGCCTTTGCAATTTGAGTACAGTGGTATCCATGAGAAATTTTTCCAGGAAGCAAGCAATTAAATGTCTATGAATGCAGCATGTTATGTTCCTCTATCAAGAAGCCACATTTTGCTTGAACTGTAATGGTCGATTTCTTATTTGCTAGGGATGGTTGATGTTTCCCACAAGACGTACATGGCTGTACTGGCCATATGCTTTCTGTTGATATACAGGCTGGATTGGGACTAAACAAAACTATTTCTGAAAACATTCAGAATCATGGATGTGAAGGCTGAATTTAGAGGCTGGGATTTGTGACAGATGACAAGAAACTTTCTTGAGAAGGCTGTGTGAATGCCCAACTCAGGTTGAGTAACCTTCAATAGAAGTATGACTGTTGCACTTGGTTAAAGAGCTACTTTTCCACTATCCATAACAAATATTCCATTCATGTGTTATTCTTAGGCTTAAAGTTCTTTTTATAACAAAATTTCACCTTTTGCGTTAATTAAATTGACTGCCTATTAACATAATTTGAATAATTTACTGATTATTTTTCTTTTAACTCCCACTTTTTTTGTTAATTAGTCTGACCAACAAAAGTAGACTGAGTTATTGATCAACTAATGTTGAAGCTGATTATCCTAGAGTGTTGTAACAGTCCCCTCTCCTTGAATTACTTTGCCCCAAAGCAATTGTAGTGTTGGGTGTTGTAGAATATCTGGGCATTCCCATGTCACCTTTTCTACTGGTAGATCTTTCATTGAAGGAGGAATTCTGTTAGCACCTACAGTGCCTACAGAAATAAAATAGGCATACTTAATCAACTGACCAATCACTACATAAATAGATTTCTTTCTTCTATCTCATTGCAATCCACAGGGCAGTTCTTGGAATACATTTGCAAATTCATTCAATGGCTGTACATCTTTTTGCATTGTTGTTTCAAGAGTCTTAACCCTACCATGCCAACCCTTCATTGAAGTACATAGGAAAATGGGACATAGTTCAATTGTAGCAAGTGTTTGGACTTTATTTGCTGAAATCAGTCTGTTGCACTCAATTGCAGTCCTTCAACAATAGTCAGCTATTATCCTTAATTTTTACATATGACCTCCAGTTTCATGTGGACTTGGCTCAGAGTCTTCAACCATTGAATACCTATGACCTCATCAACCCTGCTAGTGTCACAACATAAAAATTAGAGTTTAATTCATAGACATGCAACTGCAATTCCATTCCCTTGATCATCACCCTGCACTCCATCATAGTATCATTGACGACCATTATTTGGAAGTTTTGTGATCAGACATCTTTTATGCTCATGGATGTCCTTCAACTTTTCATCTATAAATTGAAAAGCATTATTAGAATCTTTGAGGCTGCCACATTTCTGTCCTTAGTTTCCATTTTATCCTCGTAAGTCTGGTATTGAGTAATTCCCTACATGACAACAAGGGAGGCAGTTTGTTTTGTGGTTCTTGGTCTTCTTTATCCATTGTGTGCTCCTGTGGCTGTTTGTTCGTCTTGGTTGCTATCAGTTGTTTCAGTATAAATATCTACAATCGCAGTCATATGAATCTTTCCAGAAGCCTTGCTTTTGTGTCCCTTGGACCAGGTTTCTTTCCAAGTGTAGCAAAGCCCCTTTGAACGCAGATCAAAGATTCTTAGGGTCCAAAAATCTAGCTTTTGATGGGCTAATATTCAAGACAAAAGAGAAGTTGGATTTTTCATTACCCTAAGAGTCTACTTTTGATGCTATGGGAAGTTTGGAAGCTGAACTAGTTGCAATTTGACTCATAACAACTTTTGAATAGGCGCCTCCAAGGTACTGGGCTTCAAAGCCTTGACATAACCCCTAATGGACTCCTTTAATCCATCGATATACATATCAACCACTCGTTGAGGGGAGATCCTTTGAACAAAAAAACTTGCTTTATGAAACTCTCTCAAGCACTCCTTTTATAGCATGTTGCTTCCAGTCCAACTCTGGTTTTGGTTGATAATATTGGAAATTCTGTTTCTGGTTTGTAATATTGGGATTCTGGTTCTGATAACCTTAGTTTCAACGGATTTTATTTCAGAATATTCCAATATGGAAGGAAATAGGAATAAACAAGAGATATTTCCCCACCCCTTTAGTTGCAATCAAAAGTTCATCACAAAACAAGTGGGGAAGAACAAGAGGGATTTCCCAATTTCAAAGAGGATCATAAGCATTGGAGTTAAAAGAAACGAGTCTTACAGACTAATGCAGAGATACCTCGTAGCCAATTTACACAGTTTTCTATCAGCAGGCTTTGTTATACTTTTTTGATGATGAATATGAGAAACAAAGAAAACCGCTGACAACGTGATTACTTGATTCTTTTACTTCTCTCTTTTGAGAATATATTGGCCCGGATTTTCTATAGATATGCAATAAAAATGTCCACATGAAATGGTTTGACTCCTCTATTCACTGGTTTTCTTCACTTTTTTCTCTTTTGTATTTGGCATGAAAATTTGAAGATTGTACGTGTCTGATTTGAAAACCCCTAAATTAGGCCATAAATCCTAAATAACTCCATTTGTTTTGAACAAGTTTAGAAACACAGCTTACGGAATTTTCTATTTCGTGGACAATATTTCCCATTTTTTGTGATTATGGTTTCAATAATCCTTTCAGTATTGTATAAAAACAAATATTTCGGAAGTCATGTGGTTATGTATTTGTAAATGAAGTGAGCGTCGATCAGTAAATGCGTTTTCTGCTAATTACTACTATTTTTTATTTTATATTGTGTTTTAGACCTAAGTCTCTCATGTTGAGCTCAAAGATAAAAAAGTTATGTAACAGAATGTGTGCGCACCATTTATATGACAGGTCGGAAGCGATGAGGGTGGCTGGAGTTCAATTCAGAGTTTTGTTTCTTTAGATAAAGATTCAGACGAAACTATTGCATTCCTCTTTGGTTATTTGGGAGTCTCTGTACCTTACAAAACTTTTCTCTGGACCCAGGAAGAGAGCAAGCGTACAGTCAAATGGCTAAAGTGCCACCTTGAAGAGCTTGGGGATAAACCTACATTTATTTCTCATATTGGTGACATCAGCTATGCCAGAGGCTATGCATGGCTATGGGATGCATTCTTTACTCAGATTGAGCCTCTTGCATCCAAGGTTCCTTATCATGTATGCATGGGAAATCATGAGTATGACTGGCCATTACAGCCGTGGAAACCTGAATGGTCAACCAAAGTGTATGGAACTGACGGAGGTGGTGAATGTGGGGTCCCTTACAGCTTAAAGTTTCAGATGCTCGGTGATTCTTCTTTTCCAACTGGAAATGTTGCCCCATCAACAAAAAATCTCTACTATTCATTTGACTTGGGAGTTGTACATTTCTTGTATATGTCCACTGAAACTAATTTTTTACGAGGAAGTGATCAATAGGCTTTCATAGAGCAAGACCTGAAAAAGGTTGATAGAAACAAGACGCCATTTGTAGTATTTCAAGGTCACCGTCCAATGTATACCACTGACAATGCAGTCAGTGAACGACCCCTATGAGAAAAAATGATTGAACACTTGGAGCCTCTGCTAGTTAAGTATAGAGTCAACCTGGTCTTATGGGGCCATGTTCACAAGTATGAGAAGTTTTGTCCAATGAAAAACTTTTCATGTGGAAGCATGGACAGTGAAGCTGATCTTCCCATACATGTTGTAATTGGAATGGGTGGACACGACTGGCAACCAATTTGGGAACCTAGGCCTGATCACCCAACAGATCCTATCTTTCCACAACCTGTTAGATCTCTTTACCGAAGCAACGAGCTTGGTTATACAAGACTATATGCAACTAGGAAAACATTGACACTTTCCTATATTGGGAACCATGACGGACAGGTCCATGATGTTTTAGAAATACGTTTGAAAGGTATTTAGAAATCTTCTAACTGGATTTAGTTTATGAAGGCGGGCAGCTTATTCCTGGTTGGAGCTTTACTTGGTTTTATTGGTGGATACCAATTCTACTCCAAAAGAGACGTGTTCAACGGACAGGGCTGGAGAGCGTTCAGCATTTATAGTTAGCATAGAAGACGAAGATAACATGCTAGCATAAAAAAACCCTACCAAAACAGGTTTTCTGGATGGGTACCTATTTATAATCTAGAAAAGAAACATGATCAGTGGACAGGGCTTAATGCTTATGAATCCTAATGCATATCATGCCATGAGAGCATGGAAGATAAAGTAAACTATATTACTATCCAAAAGCCATCAGAAGCAATTAATAGAATGCAAATACTATGGTTATAACTTATAATGTAGCAGAGAAAAGCAAGTCAGTTGGCCACGCTGAAGCATTTTTATCAAATAATTTCTCTAATAGCTATAGAATTCTCTTAGCCATATCTACATGAGACATTGAAATTTTGTTGGGGCTCTCTTCTTTTGAATGGGTGTGATGTAAATAATGTGTAGCAACAACAGTGTATAGACTCTACCCACTTACTCTTGAGCTTTTGCCCCCACTCTGCATATATTTACGCCGTAAGGCGTTCCCTCTGAGAGGAACTCCCCTCCATGCCGCGCTGTCTCGTTATGGGCCCTTAGATCGATTGTTAGACGATGGAATAAACTCTAGCCATTAGATCGTCCTTCCATCCTTAAGACAGTTGTCACTCAATGATGGGCCTTCTCCCACCACATCGCCAAGGGCCTCTTCACCTACGCCGATCTGCAAAAGCTGCCCAACGGAACAAACCTGGAAGCCATTGCCGCCCACTGCAGCCTCGTCGTCACAGGTAATTCTCACGGAGGTGGCCGCCAAGATTCCATCTCTCCCTCCACTCAAATGCC
The DNA here is from genome assembly GCA_031772625.1 of Pinus tabuliformis. Lineage (NCBI taxonomy): Eukaryota > Viridiplantae > Streptophyta > Pinopsida > Pinales > Pinaceae > Pinus > Pinus tabuliformis. The sequence goes on along the minus strand of CM062820.1, from coordinate 780,057,433 downwards.
GGCCGAGTATCATCCAGTGTACATTAATGGAGTTCTTGTCTTGCATCCTGACATTCTCAATGATGGGCTGTTAGCGATCCATGGCGTCGACAAGCTGCTTCTTGATCTTGATCTTGATCACAGTAATTATGACACAACTCCGGGAGCCCCTGTTCCTGCAATGATGTCACCATCACCATCATCATCACCTAGTCCTGGTCCTGATCATCCCCTGAATTTCATAATGCCCTTCATGCTGCAAGATGTAGCGCTCAGTCTTAGAGATCGCGGTTACAGCATCCTCGCCTTGGCCATGCGCATCAAGTCCCCTGAGCTTCTGCGCCTGCAAAACCTCACCATCTTTACTCTCAGCGACGATTCCGTTTTCTCAAGCGAAGGCCAAGAATTTTCGAACAATGTGAGGTACCATGTGGTTCCCAACATGAGGTTGCCTTTGGCAGATCTGGTGCAGCTTCCGGCGGGCACAAGACTGAAGACTCTCCTCCACGGGCAATCGCTGGTTGTCACCATCATCATCAGCTAGTCCTGGTCCTGATCATCCCCTGAATGTCATAACGCCCTTCATGCTGCAAGATGCAGCGCTCAGTCTTAGAGATCGCGGTTACAACATCCTCGCCTTGGCCATGCGCATCAAGTCCCCTGAGCTTCTGCGCCTGCAAAACCTCACCATCTTTACTCTCAGCGACGATTCCGTTTTCTCAAGCGAAGGCCAAGAATTTTCGAACAATGCGAGGTACAATGTGGTTCCCAACATGAGGCTGCCTTTGGCAGATCTGGTGCAGCTTCCGGCGGGCACAAGACTGAAGACTCTCCTCCACGGGCAATCGCTGGTTGTGAGCGACAACAAACCCTTCTCTGTCAATTATGTGGGTATAAAGATTGCGGATGTTTTCAGCAATAGATGGATAGTCGTGCATGAGATTCTTCGGCCGCTCATAAGCTCCGTGGATCCGATGGAGTGGGCTTCCAGCGACAGCAGCGAGATTCTTCGGTCCCTCTTGATGATCTCAGAGGATCAGATGGGGTTTTACAGAAACAGCAGCACTGGTGATCATCATGAGTAGTAGTAGGTCAATAAGGAGCTAAAGATTCTTTTATTTTAGTTGTTGTCTGTGTATTTGTGATGTATTTTGCCTTTGCAATTTGAGTAAAGTGGTATCCATGAGAAATCATGTCCACGAAGCAAGCAATTAAATGTCTATGAATGCAGCCTGTTATGTTCCTCTATCAAGAAGCCACATTTTGCTTGAACTGTAATGGAACAATGGCAATTTATATAATGGTTCCGATTCCTTTAATTCTTTTCTTTCATGGTTTCTTAATTTTCTGTATGTCAAGTATGACTTCGCGCTTTCATTTCTTTTCTCTGTCATGAGAATCTCCTTAAGCCATGGATTTTCTTTATCGATGGGAAACAACCATAGAGCTGAGATGGTTCAAAGAGAAACTAAAATGGAATGCCAGTAAACGAGTAGAATTCACAGAAGAGGCCAGATCGACATAGATATTGCATTGCCAGTAATAATAATAAACATGCCATTTCATCCAAATCCTTCAAAGAAATGTGAGGGTGCAATCTTCTGATCGAAACTAGCAAAGTCTGCTGAGCGTTGTTAAGAGCACACGTAATGAAATTCAAGATTGCAGAATATTAAGGAAATTTGATTACTAAAATGTTTTGGAATCTGCAAATCAAATTAAATTGCCTGAAAGTTATATCGTAATTCAATCGCCTGAAATTTATCATAATTACAAGGATGTTGAACACCATTTAGCACTGATATTTGCCATGCATGAAGAAGTCTGCAATTTTTTGTGTCGAAGAATAGCATTCAAGTCTAATGGGCTCAGAGAAGTAAATCTAGGATTATGGCATGAATGCTTATTCAACTGCATGAGTGAACTCTCTGAATTCTGGCATGGGGTTGTGGTTCATAAAGCCTTGCACCATCTGCAAAATAGTTTTAAGAGTGGATAGGTATACCCTTTCAGGAGTTCAAAAATATTTACGCTGTAAGGCGTTCCCTCTGAAAGGAACTCCCCTCCATGCCGCGTTGTCTCGTTATGGCCCTTTAGATCGATTGTTAGACGATGGAATAAAATCCAGCCATTAGATCGTCAGTGAAAAATGTTATAGGCGGTTCAGATTATTGGAATGTCGTAGGCAGTTGAGAATATTGCGCTTTTTAGAAACCATTTTCGTGATGTTTTCCATCCTTAAGACAGTTTTCACTCAATGATGGGCCTTCCCCTCAATTTTGCCATCCCCTTCTTCATTTCCATTCCCCCTCTCCTTCCATTAATTCCCTCGCTGCTCTTTCCACTTCCTCTCTCTTCACCAATGCATCTGCGCCCTTCTACGCTTCAATGCCCACCTTCATCTCCTTCACTAGAAGGAAGGCATTCATTCTCTGTTCAGCAAAGAGAGGCCAAGCGATCATCGGCACTCCATGTAAGATGCTTTCGATCATTGAATTCCAACCACAACGAAAAAGGAAACCGTCTGTGGATGGATGAGAGAGGACAGCAATCTGAGGCGCCCATGAATCCACCACAAATCCACGGTCCTGGATTCGAGTCTCGAAACCCTCAGGTAGAACCTCCCTCATATCTGCTTCGGTAGTCATCGTGGATTCAGTTGGAGGAGGAGGCTCCTTACGCAACACCCAAAGGAACCGCTGCACACTTGCTTCTAGCCCCAAAGCTAGTTCCTGAATCTGATTCTCCGACAGGGTGCCGCGGCTCCCAAAAGAAACGAACATAATTGTCGAGGCGGGCTGGCGGTCCAGCCATTTGAGGCAGCCCTCCTTCTCAAACTTCTCTTCAGATTCTGAAAGAGACAAAGCTATTAGCATCCCAACGGGATAAATACAAGGGGTCATTTCAACAGCGCTCAGAACCTTCCTTCCTTGAGAGCTTTTATTTGTGCTGGTTCCATTTCTTGGCATGTATTTATTAGAATTCCATGAGCTTCCTGAAGCCAAAGGGAATGTTGAATGAACCAGTTGAATGAAATATCAGATCTGTCTAGAAGAGGGTCTGGCAAATCTATTCCAAGAATCGGCGGAAGGCCCGTCAGAAAGAAATTATAATTAAAGTGGATGTAGTGTATATGTGATGTGGCAATGTCATGGCCTAGATTGTCAATCATAGCAACTCTCTGATTAGGACGTGGTTTAATATGGGGATATGTGTTCCAGCTTTTTGAATGCATGTGAAACTAAGCTGCCATGTTGTAGTCTTCTAGACTTGTGTAACTGGTTCTGTTTCCTTGGTTAAGTGCAAGTTTCAGTTGATCAAATAAAAACTGCAAATAAGTACACCGATGACACCATCTATGCTGGAGAAAAACTTATAATTCCTTGAGAGGGATATGGGAGCTCAAATTATATTTGAAAGTTTGTAGTACAGGTTGTCATGGAATGTGTATGCAGTAATTTGCACAACAGCCTCAAGTCCCCAGTCCTGATTAGATATAAGAGGTCGTCCAATCCAGTTCTAGTTTTGGATTGTTTATGGTAGGTTATCTATCACAAATTTTAAGGAAATATGTGATAAGCCAGTTGGAAATGTATTTGTTTTGTTTATACAGGTTTTTTTTAGATTTGTTACTCAGGGGCATGATGTCATGTTCTAGAGATACCCTGTCCATGTATCTTTACTATCTCGTAAAATGCAAGTTGAATGCTAATCATGCCAGATTCCAGTGATTCTTTGGAAACTCATGTAGCAAATGGGTGATTGGTGTGCCATGCATGACAATGCTACCCTGCGTTTATTAATAAGCTTTATCGTTGTATTGAACTCTTGTATTTTGGTGAGTGGTCTGACTTTATTTATCAAGTATCTTTATTCTTTGTTCCACCTTATTGTAGAGCATTTCTTAGCGTAGTTGTTGTTCAGATTTTTGAATGCATGTGAAACTAAAGTTGCCATCTTGTTCCCTTCTATCCATTGTATAAGACTTGTGTAATTGGTTCTGTTTCCTTGGTTGAGTGCAGGTTTCAGTTGATCAAATAAAATCTGCAAATAAGTACACTGATGACACCATCTATGCTGGAGAAAAACTTATAATTCCTTGAGAGGGATATGGGAGCTCAGATTATATTTGAAAGTTTGTAGTACAGGTTGTCATGGAATGTGTATGCAGTAATTTGCACAACAACCTCAAGTCCCCAGTCTTGTTTAGATATAAGAGATCGTCCAGTCCAGTTTGAGTTTTGGATTGTTTATGGTAGGTTATCTATCACAAATTATAAGGAAATATGTGATAAGCCAGTTGGAAATGTATTTGTTTTGTTTATACAAATTTCTTTTAGATTTGTTACTCAGGGGCACGTTGTCATGTTTTAGAGATACCCTGTCCATGTATCTTTACTATCTCGTAAAATGCAAGTTGAATGCTAATCATGCCAGAGTCCAGTGATGCTTTGGAAACTCATGTAGCAAATGGGTGATTGGTGTGCCCTGCATGACAATGCTACCATGCGTTTATTAATAAGCTTTATCGTTGTATTGAACTCTTGTATTTGGTGCCTCCAGAATTATTAATTTCCAACCCATATTGCAATGTGAATGATTAGTATTTGTCATTTGGTATGCATAACAAGCTTTAATTAACTTCTTTTGGTGAGTGGTCTGACTCTATTTATCAAGTATCTTTATTCTTTGTTCCACCTTATTGTAGAGCATTTCTTAGCGTAGTTGCTGTTCAGCTTTTTGAATGCATGTGAAACTAAAGTTGCCATCTTGTTCCCTTCTATCCATTGTATAAGTCTTGTGTAACTGGTTCTGTTTCCTTGGTTGAGTGCAGGTTTCAGTTGATCAAATAAAATCTGCAAATAAGTACACCGATGACACCATCTATGCTGGAGAAAAACTTATAATTCCTTGAGAGGGATATGGGAGCTCAGATTATATTTGAAAGTTTGTAGTACAGGTTGTCATGGAATGTGTATGCAGTAATTTGCACAACAGCCTCAAGTCCCCAGTCCTGATTAGATATAAGAGGTCGTCCAATCCAGTTCTAGTTTTGGATTGTTTATGGTAGGTTATCTATCACAAATTTTAAGGAAATATGTGATAAGCCAGTTGGAAATGTATTTGTTTTGTTTATACAGGTTTTTTTTAGATTTGTTACTCAGGGGCATGATGTCATGTTCTAGAGATACCCTGTCCATGTATCTTTACTATCTCGTAAAATGCAAGTTGAATGCTAATCATGCCAGATTCCAGTGATTCTTTGGAAACTCATGTAGCAAATGGGTGATTGGTGTGCCATGCATGACAATGCTACCCTGCGTTTATTAATAAGCTTTATCGTTGTATTGAACTCTTGTATTTTGGTGAGTGGTCTGACTTTATTTATCAAGTATCTTTATTCTTTGTTCCACCTTATTGTAGAGCATTTCTTAGCGTAGTTGTTGTTCAGATTTTTGAATGCATGTGAAACTAAAGTTGCCATCTTGTTCCCTTCTATCCATTGTATAAGACTTGTGTAATTGGTTCTGTTTCCTTGGTTGAGTGCAGGTTTCAGTTGATCAAATAAAATCTGCAAATAAGTACACTGATGACACCATCTATGCTGGAGAAAAACTTATAATTCCTTGAGAGGGATATGGGAGCTCAGATTATATTTGAAAGTTTGTAGTACAGGTTGTCATGGAATGTGTATGCAGTAATTTGCACAACAACCTCAAGTCCCCAGTCTTGTTTAGATATAAGAGATCGTCCAGTCCAGTTTGAGTTTTGGATTGTTTATGGTAGGTTATCTATCACAAATTATAAGGAAATATGTGATAAGCCAGTTGGAAATGTATTTGTTTTGTTTATACAAATTTCTTTTAGATTTGTTACTCAGGGGCACGTTGTCATGTTTTAGAGATACCCTGTCCATGTATCTTTACTATCTCGTAAAATGCAAGTTGAATGCTAATCATGCCAGAGTCCAGTGATGCTTTGGAAACTCATGTAGCAAATGGGTGATTGGTGTGCCCTGCATGACAATGCTACCATGCGTTTATTAATAAGCTTTATCGTTGTATTGAACTCTTGTATTTGGTGCCTCCAGAATTATTAATTTCCAACCCATATTGCAATGTGAATGATTAGTATTTGTCATTTGGTATGCATAACAAGCTTTAATTAACTTCTTTTGGTGAGTGGTCTGACTCTATTTATCAAGTATCTTTATTCTTTGTTCCACCTTATTGTAGAGCATTTCTTAGCGTAGTTGCTGTTCAGCTTTTTGAATGCATGTGAAACTAAAGTTGCCATCTTGTTCCCTTCTATCCATTGTATAAGTCTTGTGTAACTGGTTCTGTTTCCTTGGTTGAGTGCAGGTTTCAGTTGATCAAATAAAATCTGCAAATAAGTACACCGATGACACCATCTATGCTGGAGAAAAACTTATAATTCCTTGAGAGGGATATGGGAGCTCAGATTATATTTGAAAGTTTGTAGTACAGGTTGTCATGGAATGTGTATGCAGTAATTTGCACAACAGCCTCAAGTCCCCAGTCCTGATTAGATATAAGAGGTCGTCCAATCCAGTTCTAGTTTTGGATTGTTTATGGTAGGTTATCTATCACAAATTTTAAGGAAATATGTGATAAGCCAGTTGGAAATGTATTTGTTTTGTTTATACAGGTTTTTTTTAGATTTGTTACTCAGGGGCATGATGTCATGTTCTAGAGATACCCTGTCCATGTATCTTTACTATCTCGTAAAATGCAAGTTGAATGCTAATCATGCCAGATTCCAGTGATTCTTTGGAAACTCATGTAGCAAATGGGTGATTGGTGTGCCATGCATGACAATGCTACCCTGCGTTTATTAATAAGCTTTATCGTTGTATTGAACTCTTGTATTTTGGTGAGTGGTCTGACTTTATTTATCAAGTATCTTTATTCTTTGTTCCACCTTATTGTAGAGCATTTCTTAGCGTAGTTGTTGTTCAGATTTTTGAATGCATGTGAAACTAAAGTTGCCATCTTGTTCCCTTCTATCCATTGTATAAGACTTGTGTAATTGGTTCTGTTTCCTTGGTTGAGTGCAGGTTTCAGTTGATCAAATAAAATCTGCAAATAAGTACACTGATGACACCATCTATGCTGGAGAAAAACTTATAATTCCTTGAGAGGGATATGGGAGCTCAGATTATATTTGAAAGTTTGTAGTACAGGTTGTCATGGAATGTGTATGCAGTAATTTGCACAACAACCTCAAGTCCCCAGTCTTGTTTAGATATAAGAGATCGTCCAGTCCAGTTTGAGTTTTGGATTGTTTATGGTAGGTTATCTATCACAAATTTTAAGGAAATATGTGATAAGCCAGTTGGAAATGTATTTGTTTTGTTTATACAAATTTCTTTTAGATTTGTTACTCAGGGGCACGTTGTCATGTTTTAGAGATACCCTGTCCATGTATCTTTACTATCTCGTAAAATGCAAGTTGAATGCTAATCATGCCAGAGTCCAGTGATGCTTTGGAAACTCATGTAGCAAATGGGTGATTGGTGTGCCCTGCATGACAATGCTACCATGCGTTTATTAATAAGCTTTATCGTTGTATTGAACTCTTGTATTTGGTGCCTCCAGAATTATTAATTTCCAACCCATATTGCAATGTGAATGATTAGTATTTGTCATTTGGTATGCATAACAAGCTTTAATTAACTTCTTTTGGTGAGTGGTCTGACTCTATTTATCAAGTATCTTTATTCTTTGTTCCACCTTATTGTAGAGCATTTCTTAGCGTAGTTGCTGTTCAGCTTTTTGAATGCATGTGAAACTAAAGTTGCCATCTTGTTCCCTTCTATCCATTGTATAAGTCTTGTGTAACTGGTTCTGTTTCCTTGGTTGAGTGCAGGTTTCAGTTGATCAAATAAAATCTGCAAATAAGTACACCGATGACACCATCTATGCTGGAGAAAAACTTATAATTCCTTGAGAGGGATATGGGAGCTCAGATTATATTTGAAAGTTTGTAGTACAGGTTGTCATGGAATGTGTATGCAGTAATTTGCACAACAGCCTCAAGTCCCTAGTCTTGTTTAGATATAAGAGATCGTCCAGTCCAGTTTGAGTTTTGGATTGTTTATGGTAGGTTATCTATTAAGGAAATATGTGATAAGCCAGTTGGAAATGTATTTGTTTTGTTTATACAGATTTCTTTTAGATTTGTTACTCAGGAGCATGATGTCATGTTCTAGAGATACCCTGTCCATGTATCTTTACTATCTCGTAAAATGCAAGTTGAATGCTAATCATGCCAGAGTCCAGTGATGAGTTTTACTATCTCGTAAAATGCAAGTTGAATGCTAATCATGCCAGAGTCCAGTGATGCTTTGGAAACTCATGTAGCAAATGGGTGATTGTTGTGCCCTGCATGACAATGCTACCCTGCATTTATTAATAAGCTTTATCGTTGTATTGAACTCTTGTATTTGGTGCCTCCAGAATTATTAATTTCCAACCCTTATTGCGATGTGAATGATTAGTGTTTGTCATTTGGTATGCATAACAAGATTTAACTTCTTTCGATAATAAAAAATGCAGGCTGCATACTGGCATTTGCCTCTCAATTGGACTATTTAATGGTTATTTTCCACAAGTAAATAAATAGTGTTCATTTCAGATGGCATTTTCTCTTTGAAACTGTGCCTCTGGACAACAACCTGCTAACTTAACTGAACATTCATAAAGCTCTGCCAAATCTTAGTAGTTCATGGCCTATTTTAAATTCTATCAAACTTATTCGAACTAACACAGTATTTACTTAAGCGGGGTCATTTCACACTGCTTAGTACAATAGAATGATCTTTCTTGAAATAGAATAAGTACTTCAAAAAAGTACCTATGAATTTTACTCATAGTTATTTGACTTTAACCTTAACAGAATCCTCTGCGGAATCCCTATATGTCTTCTGGTACAATGTGTCTCTTGTTTTACCAAAAAAAAAGAAGAAGCAAAAAGGGCATCCTGGCCTTACAGAGCCCGACATTAGAAACTGCCAATGTCAAGTATAGTAGCTCTGCTATCCACCTAAGGAACCTTGAAGGTATATTTTCAGGGAGCAAACGCTCAGCTCCCGCGATAGCCTGCAAACAATGTTTTAATTTAGAATAGAATTATCATGGTAAATTGGTATAAGAATATTAGTATAAAAAATCACCGAGTTATAAACCTAAATATTGGCAAAGGCTAATTCTTCATGTGGCATAATCAATTAGCCATGTTATCTTGCTACATGATGCAAAAAAATGACCCATGGATCCTAATACTTTTTAGGGCTCTTTTTCAATTCAATAGGCTTTTATTCTTCTTCTTCTTCTTCCTGAGATGGTAAAGATAATGACTCAAGAATGACTCTAAGCTTACTAGATAACCAAATTCTCAACATACCTTGCAATGCATATTTGTTACACCTCTATTATAGACCAAGACAAATGTAACAAATCAATGTACACTAGTGCATCAATATGATTGTTTTCACATAAGGCTTGATCATTAAAAGGACATTAAGGTTTGTACCTTTTGGGACAATTGCTAGTATAGTCAACATCAGAGAAAATACAAACGACCCAGAATATGAGAGAAAATACAAATGACCTAGATCCATTAAAACCTTGAAAGTTTGTTCATGAACTCTCTGAATCTGGTATAAAATGTGTGCTGTATTTGAAACTTCAATTTGCCATTAAATTAATGGGACATGAATTCCCACAAAGCACTTCAAAAATGTGCAATTAAGTTGAGCTTTCATCTTGTCATTCAATTGATGGACACTCAATATTAAATATAAGATAAATATATAGGAGTAGCATTTGAGTGTTAGATTTATAAAGAAGATTCTTTTTATTATTAATAAAAATATAGATAGTTAGTTTCATTTTAAAAGGTTATAAATATGAGTTATAAATACAAGACTTAATAGGTTGTAAACATTTAAAGTGTTGTAAATATGAGTTATTAATTGTTTTTACTCAAAATCTGATAAATAGCAATTTAGCAATTTCTTTTTAATTGAGTGACATAAATTCATGTTTTTTTAGGTTGAAGGTAAAGCCACTAAAGTGCAAAAATTGTGATGCCAATAATTAGAGGGATTGTCATCATGGGGTGATAAGAAATTTAATATTCCAAGAAGAGGAGGTAGTAGTAGATTCTAAATAAATTAGCAATGCAACAACATAAATGTTTGCAACAAATTTAGAGAGATCCACCTTGTTGAATAATGCACACACTACATGGATAATGGATTTCCGCACTTTATGCCTTACGGCATTTTCTTTGCAACATCTGGTGCAAATGCTAGTTTATGCTCTTGTGGATAAATAATATCTGATCTCATTTATTTTTAATAATTAATGATTATTATGCATGATTTTGGCTTATTCATTCGTTATAACCTCACTCATGATTTTAGCCTCCAAGATCTCTTACAGATTGCAGATTTGGTCTTCAACAGATAATTTGATATTCCAACTCAAGAATTCGCTGGCATAAGAAGTGACCATTTTTCATTGGATGTTTTGGGCAAATGAAAGCGATTCTGGAAAATTCGAGATATGGGTTTTCTTCAGAACGGACCGAATCAGTTTCCCATTAAGAAGTTTTCAGAAATTCGGCTTGTATTGGGAGAAAATAAAGGTTCTTCGAAGGACATATTTGTAGATTTGCTGTTGCGGCCATTTTCCAAATTGCCCAATTGTAATAATCAAATTCGACTTGTTCCAGCTGAATCATGATGGGCAAGATCTCTCAGATCTCATATTGAATATAGAGATCAGTTTGTTGCAAGTTTCCTTTGGATGTTTTTATATTTAAAAGACACAATTCAGAGAGAGAGAGGGGAGCTAGCTGATGTAAGAATTGAGCCTTGTCACTGTGGAACTCTTGTTAATGAAATTTCCAGCCTTCTGACATTTTTCTCAATATGTGAGTTAAGCACATCCCTGACCAGGGATTCGGGCCCACTCTTCTGATCAGGTGCTGTGCGTGTGTCCTTTTATGCATATTTTTTACTTGTTGTATTTTCTTTATTGTTGTTATAGATTTCCATAGATTGTTGTGAATGCTTTTCTTTCTGCAATTTAATTTCCATTACTGTTACAATGATGCTTTGATTTCTTAATCACAAACCCTTGATTGATGTAGATTGTAACCTTGTCCCTGCATATACTTTGCGCGTTACCTTGAAAAGAGTACACACCCGGATTGATGAATTAATGTAGGAAAGGGTTGACAAATCGTTCATACCTAGACACCAAAAACTTGTTTGCAAAAGAAAAATAACACACCAAAACCACACTGCACACTAATGAAACACACTATTGTACAAAAGTATTTACATGAAAAACCATGCATAATACTTCATAAGGTAAAACTCATTTTGAGGCTCAGCGGAAGAATTTCCTTCATAATCAACTAACTCATAGGCACCTTTTTGTAAAAATCATTTAACAATGTAAGGCCAATGCCACATTGGTTCGAATTTCCCAGTTCCCAATTTGGCATTGGCTTGATCATATAACAAGACCAACTCACCCTTAGCAAAAACGCGAGGAGAAACAATTCTACCATATTGAGCCTTGATCCGTTTCTTTTGGGTTTCGATCACTAAGACAATAATATGGCAAGTTTCATCAAGCCTTTCGAGGTAAAGTAAATGTTCCTCCTCAGGTGAGGTATCAGGGAGTAATTCAACAACTAGTTTCAATGAAGGAATTTCACACTCAATCGGAAGAGTTCCCTCTAGACCATACACCACCCAAAAGGGTGTGAATCCAATGGTAGTCTTAGCTGTGGTTCGGTAAGCCCATAGAGCTGAAAATAACATAAGATGCCAATTTTGTTTATGCATCCCAATGGTGCGTTGAAGCATGGTAACCAAGACTTTGTTGACTTCCTCAACTTTCCCATTGGCCTATGGATAATAAGGAGTTGAGTTGTCGCGACACAAACCCAACTGAGATGTAATATCTACCATCATATAACCTTGAAAATGAAAGCCATGATCAACAACGATGACTTGAGGGACACCAAATTGAGAAATGACATGGTTGAAAAGAAATTGAGCAAAAGTTTTACCATCAGTTGCATATGTGGGCATCTCCTCGACCCATTTAGTGAAATAATCAACGACGATGATGATATAACCATGCCGCTCGACTGAGCGAAGGTTACATGTCATGAACTTAATACCTCATTTAGCAAAGAGGTTGACAATAAAAACTGGGTGTAAGGGTGTAGGTGGGGTGCATTATTTACGCTTGTAAATCTGGCAAGTGTGACATTTTTGAACTGCTAAAATGCAATATTTAAAGATTGAAGGCTATAAATAACTGGTACAAAGGATTTTTCGAGCAGTAGCATATCTTGACATATGACTGCCACAGGTCCCAGAGTGACAGTCATTTAGGACTCTCTCAGCTTCTTCAAGTGTCAAACATCTACGAAGGATAGAATCGACACCAACACAGTAAAAAGTATCGACAATAATCTCACAGGGTTGGAACTGATGTCGAATGTGACAACGCTCAAAATTTGACAACTCTAATTTTAAATTTAGGTTTGGGTATAAACAATGATATCCCTATACCATTGGTCAAGAGTGTTGATGAGAAAGAGAGTTTTGTTAGGAATTAGCTCGTCATAAGTTGTAGATGTGGTCATAGAAGGAAGATCACAAATTAACTCGGCAAAAACCAGTGCTTTCTTTGATTTGGCTATATCAAATTCCTGAAGGATGACAATCCACTTAGAATACTTGCCCCCCAGCAACTGACGAGTCAGAATTTATATCACGGGGTTGTAGTCAGAAATCACAGTGGTTTTCCACAAGAGAATATAGTGTCGAAAGTGTTGAATGACGTGAATAGTTGCTAAAGCCAGTTTCTCAACACAGGCATATCAAGTTTCGGTGTGAATAATATTTCAGCTTAAGCAGTAAATAACGTGTTCATTTCCATCATCATTGTCTTGAACCGGTATCATGGAAATAATACAGTCGGTTGTTGCCAAGTACAAGAAGTAATTGTGGTGGTAATTGGGGGGATGTAGTAAAGGAGCACTAATGAGGGTGTTCTTTAATGCATCAAAACATCTTTGAGCAATTTCATCCCAAATAAATGGGATCCCTTTCTTCAGCAAACGAGTAAATCCCTTGGAAATTTCAGCATAATTGGGGATAAAATGAGGAAGGAAAATAGATTTCCCCTGCAAACTCTGCAACTGGTGTAAAGATGATGGAGGGGGTAAATTCACAATTTCCTCTACTTTGAGGGGGTCAATCTAGATGCCATTTTTATATACAACAAACCATAGGAGACAACCAGATTCGACGCAAAAGACACACTTATGTGGATTTAAAAGAATATTGTAATGTCTACAGTGAAGAAACATCGCTTGAAGGTGGTTAGGATGGTCATGACGCTTAGCAGAATGTGCTGGTAAGTCATCAAGATATGATTGAACGATGTGTTTAATGTCATGAAAAGCATAAGACATCTCTCGTTGGAAGGTAGCGCCATCATTTTTCATACCAAAAGGGATTTTTTTGTAGGCAAAGGTTCCCCATGTTTCCTTCAGACAAAACTTCATGCACCATAATAGGAATTTGAAGTGGATGAGTCGGTTCATAGGAAAAATACGTTTCTAAACATGGTGAAATCACTCCAAGACTCGAGAGAAATGAGGAACGATGCTGAGCATCATTCCAGGGAGTTTCTTCAAGAGACATAACCTCGGTGATACTCTCGTCAGTTGGAAATGTCTCATTCAAGGGATCCGAAGAATCCCAAGAACTAAGCCAAGGGGATTGTGAATATGTGTCTAGATGCATACTATGATTAGCATGACTTTTAGAAGTGGTTGTTGAAGCCAAAAATTTGATAGGCTTGTTCTGCTGGGATGAGTGACATGACATTGCCAAAATAATCGACTTGATCGAGATGAGGAACAATCCAAGGATCATGTAAAGTGGAGATCATGTTGACAGAAGTGACGCTTGGAGGTGGGAGGGAAAAAGTTCCCATAAGAGCAGAGTCTTTAAAAAGACCATCCCCAACACTCTTGTGAGGGATGTCAGTATTTCCCACATATGGCACATTTTCCATTTGAAGAGCTAGAAGAGAAAAAGGGTAACTGAATAACTGTGACTATTTTCCCCCCATGAGGAAAACATAGCACATGGAACAACATAGAAACCACGAAAAACATAGCATGGGTCCAACTTCGACCAAGTAGAAGGTTATAATTCAAGTTGGAATCAACAACTTCTACTTCTAAATTAACGATTTTCCCTTCCAACGTTATGGGAAATCTTGTGAGAATACCATATGGACGAGATCCTCTGCCATCGAAGGCTTCTAAGGTGTTAGGAGTCTGGTTGAGAGGTGGAGAGCCAATAGCTTTCCAACATGAGACGGACATGATGCAAGTGGAAGCACCCTCATTAATGACAGTTCGATGAATCATCTTCCCTTTGGTAATGACTTGGATTAAAAAGGCAAGCTAATGTGGAAGACATGGAACATGATTTTCCAGGTCAAAGGTTATCTGACTCGAATCAGTAGGGCCAATTCCTCCTATAGCGGATAGTAATTCTTTTCATTGCAATGGAAAACTCTAGAGAACTTCCAAGGTAGACATCACCAAAGGCACTTGAGCTAAATATTTGAAAATATTATAATGTTGAGCAGCTCGTGCATTTGGATTGTATGATGATTTCCCAAGGACACCCTTAGGAGGTGATCAGATAACGAAGTCACTACTAGGTTTCTCAATATGAAGAGGACCAGAATTGGGCGGAGTAGAAGTGGAAGGTGTATCAGTAAATTTTTTCTCCACAACCTGTTTGGGAGGAGTCACATTGTCTTTTGATCGAGTGTAAAAACAAATAGGTGTCGTTCCCCTCATATAAACCTGAGAGCCTAAAGATGTAGAAGATTGTGGTTGCTCTACCAATTGTGTTTTCTGTGATGGAAAAGGTTCTTTTAATACAACCAGTGTCCCTTGGGTGCCTTTTAACAAACAACTGACTTCAACACAATGGGACAATTCTTGGTATAGTGATCTTCATCATAAATGAGGCAAGGATATTTGGGCTTACATTTAGACGCATCATCAACAGGCGATTTCAGAGGATTATGTTTTGGGGTAGCAGATTTGGATTTTCCTTTACCCTTCTTTTTACCTTTTGAGGTTTTGTCTACCACAGTAAATTGAATGGAATGAACCTCAGAGGTTTTACCAGGATTTCGAGATGGATTATAAGGAGAATTGGATGCAGTAGTTGAAACAGATATCTACTTTGTTGAAGTAGAAGAAGCTTTACTAGAAGTTTGAGTCACTGGCCCAATAATACCATCAACGTGTGGTGCATCGAGATGTTTGGAAGATGTAGGATCAATAGATGGTATCAGAGCATGAGGCAAGAGATCATACAACATGCCAGATTGGGAATACACCAAATCAAGATATTGAGCAAGGACATTGGCTTGATCTTCAGTCACACAACCACCCATAGTTATGTCCTTGGCAATTTTATTAACGAATGATTTGGTAAGCCATTCAGTTAAGAGCTCATCAGGTATATCGAACTTGATAAGGTGACGCCGATGTCTCCATTCGTGAATATGATCAGAGATGTGGGTAGCAATATTCTGTTTCAAGGACGTTAATAGATGGGTACTAGTTTAATATCAAACTAGTAGCTGGAAGTGAGTAGGGAAGAACATTGCCAAAGTTTTGAAGTGTTGGAAGGCACCTCGAGGTAACTCGATGTACCATTTCATGGTAGCACCCATCAGGTTCGCTGGAAAAGACATCGACGAATGGAATCATCAACCCAAGAATTGGATGAACACCACAAATGATAAGTCATAACGTGGGCTTGGGGGTCTTATCCAGAATTTCCTTCAAATTTTGAACAATCACTGAGAATCTTAGTGGGAACTGAAGGCCAATACGACGAATGGAGTGTTGGGTCATTTGTGAGCCTTGACACATCCAATAGTTCCAACATTGCTAGAAATGGAATTTGTGGATTGAAAGGCATGGGAGGCATTTGATAAGGCTCAGATTGTGGATTCCAACCTTGTTGGTATGGGTTCTACCCCCAAAGTGGTAGGTTTTGACCATAAGGAGCTTGATATTTCCCCCACTGAGAGGCATTCTGACCATAAGGAGCTTGATATTGCCCCCACTGAGAGGTATTCTGACCATACAAGGGTAGATTTTGCCCCCACAAAGGTGGGTTTCGACCAGGTTAAGGTTGATACTGACCCGTCATAGGCTGTTGACAACCATAAGGTGGATAAACAACTTGCAAAGAGTAGGGAGTATAAGGTTGTTGTTGCAACGTTTGACCCTAGTGGTAAAATTGTTGACCCTGCTACTGTAGGGGTTGACCTTGTTGTTATAAGGTCTGGCCTTGTTGGTACAAGGGTTAGTTTTTTTGCTGCAATGTTTGTTGATAAGGCCCTTGTTGCACATAAGTTCCTTGTTGTACATAAGGTTATTATTGTTGGAAATTTCCTTGTGGAATTTGTTGGGTTCCAGGTTGGTACTGATAGGTTCCAGTTTGAAATTGACCAAATGTCCAAATGAGGGATTTGGACCAGACTACATTTGGGGTCTTTCTTGTTGATTAAAAGGTGGGTTTTGAGGTTGTTGTTATCCATACAGAGGGTACGATTGTTGGTAGGGTATTTGGGCCCAAAGAGGCTGTTGATACGAAAATTTTTCCTGATCCAAATGGAATAGATGATCCACTATGATAAGGTACACTACCAATGGTTTGACTAATTTCGATAGCGTGAGTTTGAGATCCACTCACATAAGTTCAACCTGAAATAAGAGGTACATATGAAGGGGGTGGTTATGTCCCCCCATGTGGTGGGATAGGTGGTGGAACATATTGTCCACTTAATGGAGGAGTGAAGGAACTTATAGGGACATTAAACATCCCAACCATAACTGTCATTTGTACGAGAACAAAAATTACAGTTTTTACAGGAATTGGAGAGGCCACATTTGAAACATGTTGGGCATGGAATCCTCCCCAAGGCATGTATTGGGGCTCAAAGCCCAAGTTTTGACAGAATCTTTTTGTAGAGCTCTGTGAATTACGGGCACGGGGCGCGAAAGTATGCTAGAATCATAGGGTTTTCCACCCTAGTCTTGTAATGTAATGTCGGCTGGATAGACCTAACCATGGTCCGTGGACCATGGATTGTATAAATAGAGCGAGGCTCTAAGTGTAAAGGAAATAGACAAAATAGGAAACATAAGAATGAGGAAGTCCAAGTGATTGAGCGAAGTGTAAAGGGTGTCTGTGGGTCGTAGAGTAGGAGAAGGCTCTGTAACTGAGTGCGTAGAGGCCTAGTAGTCCGCAGCTAAGTGCGTGGACCCTTGCAGCTAAGTGCGCAAGGCGAGTCGAGTCTGTAACCGTGGAAAGAATCAATAAAGAGAAGTCTGGTTATAATTCTGTGTATCTGTTCTTGGGTTAATGCATGATTGATCTACCTTGCAAATATATTGTTTATTTACTGTGCACACCTGTATGAATGTTTTATGTTGTTAAGTATAACTCAAAGCACTCAAGTAGGCAAGGATAATTAACTAATATTGGAATATAAGCAAGGTCTTGGGTAATAGTGCAAAACGTGGCACAACCCCTGGATAGGGTGCACAAAGGCAGTGTATCAGGTTGCAAGGAACGGGAAGGTGTGCGAAGAAACCTATGTGCAATGAGAAACTGCGGACCAGTTGAACTCATCAGAAATCTCCAGGGTGCGGTAACCTGGTTCTAGCACCCTCCCATACTACTTTAGGTGAGACCTCAGTTCGTGCTCTGCGGAATGTTGCCAAAAGGGCCAATAGTACCCGGATTTGTTTAGCTAACTAACTATGAACCTGGATCAGGCCCCAACAAGCCAACAAATGGTTCCGTTGCCGGGACCGAGATCTGCATAAAAATGTCTGATGTCGTACCATTGGAATCCGACAAAGAAAGGAATTGAGGAGTGGTTGAATAGAAAAATTCACGAGTTTGCGGTACAGGAAAACAAGAATCCATGATTAGCAAAGGAAGAGTGGTTAGATTGCTACTTGTATACGGATATCCATGAAATTTTCTTTGCATCCTTCCCCACTAAGTTGTACGAGTGGGTCGCAAAGTGAGGAGATAGCCAAGGAAGGTGTAAACTCGAAAAACTTATTGTGTGGACTCCAAAGTTGGTGCGAAGACTGGAAGCATCAGAAGATAGGATCACACATGCTGTCGATCACTAGCTAGATTGAATCATTGGAGAATTCATCATCGAATTCGCAGTAGATACTTCAATCAGCTATAGCGACGCAGAACGACGCTTCCTCAAGGGACCACGAGGTAAGTACGTTAAATATTTGAACACCTGGATTAAAATGCTATTATGTGAAAAGCGGGTTATGTGAAGAGATTGATGTTTGGGGCTACGCAGAGTGGGAGGATCTATAGAAATGAAGGTAGCATAGAACTAGAAATTATCCCCTTGATTCACCTCCATGCGAAGAAGAACTCGCGAAGGTTTCACCAATAAGTGCGATCAATTTGATAAAGTAGAGAATTCCACGCATTCCACCCCCACCCACACCACCACCAGTTTCACCTTCTTCACCCCTAACTTCATCCATACCACCTCTGCCACCATCGCGAAGCAGTATAGCTAGTGTGATAAAGCTACCAGTGTTCAAGGGAGTAGGGAATGAAGATCCAGACCAATTTTGGTTCGTGGTAAAAGTCGTATGGGAAGCACAGGGTGTCACAGACGACAATATAAAGAAGGCAACATTGGTCAGCACTCTGTAGGATCGCGCGCTGACCTGGTACATTAAGCATTCCAATGACAATCCGAATGCAGGGATAGCGAATATCCAAGCTACACTAAAAAAGGAATTTAGCAGACCAAAATCGAAGGCACAGTCGATCATTGGATTCAAGGAAATCATAATGCTATCAGGCGAAACCCCGTGGGAGCTGGATCAAAGATTGAAGTGCACAATTTGTGAAGTGAGCATGACACTAACAGATGGGAAACATCGCAAATGGTTTGTAGCATCATTAAAATCGCATATACGGAATGCATTGTCTCAAAAAAGTCTAACAACTCAAGCTGAAGCTTTGGAGGTCGTGATGAGATTGCATGAGAATCTGATACAAGATACAAACCTCGAAGTCTAGTAGATTCACGTGCAGCTGAAAAATTTGTGCCTTGAGATGTAGAGTTTGAAACAAGACAAGATGGCTTGTCCAGAAGTGCGCGACGAGGTATGGTGCATAAAATGCAAGGGCCAGGGGCACGATAAGGACCACTGTCCAGTGTTCTTGAATTACCTTGTGGGAGGAGGTTCAATGCCATTGAGACTCGAGGCACAAGTAGGACCAAGCGTGGTGCCTGCATTGTGGTGCGTGATTTGTCAGATAGGAGGGAAACATTCTACAGATAACTGTCATCTATTACAATATTATACACATAATTCCCAATATTTGTTCTGTAATTTCTGCAGGTCAATAGGCCATGATGAGCACACCTGTAGAAGTTATGAACTGATGATGGATCAAAATCCTACATACAGAGTTCAGGCCGAAACATGGGCCCTTGATTAAAACACAGGAATGGCATGCACCAGATTTCAGGGGTGCAGACGAGGCCGAGGAGGAATGGGACTAGGAAGAGGTCGTGGTCAACTGATATGTTACAATTCCGGGGGGCTAGGACATTATTCCCGCGACTGTATGAATCCAATGCAACCGTTGTGCTTTTATTATACATTGTTCGATCATGAGATAGAGAACTATCCAACACTGATAGCGAGGTTGCGCGATAAAGGAGAACTCCAACCTCCCCCAACTCAGAACCTGCAAATGATGAGGTTTGAGCCGCGCGATGAAGAACATAGTGTAAATATCATGCTTCAAAGTGGTATTACGACGGGGGATGACAAGGGCAAGCAACCCGAAGAAATTCCTTGGGTTCGCAAAGCTTCGACGAAGGAACCTAAATTTGATTTGGAGTGCGCTAAAGAGACATTCATGGAAGCTAAGAGGAGCTTTGTGGATGCCTCCACTTCAGGAACTAAAGACAGACTGTAATTGAAAATGGACCCATCGATGCTCACTACATTCTTGGAGACATGCATGAGGCTACTACATGACAACAAGGCTGTGAAGGGCCTGCAAGAACTCATAAATAGATGTGCTAGGACCACGCCATGAGAACCGCACATAGTCTGGAAGCTCAGGAAGCACACGACGCGAACAAGAAGGGAGATGAGATTGACCGCCCAGATCGGCGAATATGAGATGGATCAAGTGATTCTGGATCTAGGATTAGACACGAACGTCCTGCCAAAGCAGACATGGGAGCGCATGGGCAGGCATGCGCTGTAATGGTCTCCTATCCAACTGCGAATGGCGAACTAGCAAAAGATCCTACCTATGGGAATATTGCAGGGAATTACAGTAGACATCGAAGGAGCGAGGGCACTAGAAGATTTCGAAGTGATAAAGATTTTTGATGACAACAATCCCTATCCCGCATTACTAGGAATAGATTGGGCCACTGACATGAATGGAGTGATAAATCTAAAGAAGCGCAAGATGATTTTTGAGAAAAAGTCACTGCGTGTAGTGGTACCTTTAGACCCTACAGAAGGATCGCGCTACACAGAACCAGTGCGCGACAATGACAACGATGATGATCTAGACTGCATCTACAAGATAACCGTGCAAGAGCAAGACTGGGTAAATCCCATTGCGGATGGCCGAATCTCTTGGGAGCGCGAAAGCTCCTGCACATCAGATTTTGATGAAGAGATAGAATGATTGCAAAATCAATTACACGAGGTGACCACACTCAAATGTAACATGATGATAAGGTCACTGCATTGCGTAGCAACGGAGACAAAAGACCTGCCTACTTATGATGGGTTAAGCAAGGTGGAGGAGTTCCTAAACAAATTTGAAAAAGAAGTGCCGAAACAACAACGTTTCGACGATTTGAAATGGGCACTATGCGCTAAGCCCACAAGGTGGTGGGGTATGCACCAGTAGAATTTTGAGGACTGGCATGAATACAAAAGGATGATGAGCCCACAATTTGGGAAGCCTTAGATGTAGATAAAAGCCAAGTATGCCGGACAAAACAGCTCATGCGCCCACCTTTCCAGATGGATACATGCATATGGTGCGTAACCTGCACAAAGACACACCATCCGCAAGGTAGGAAACATGATCGGTAAGCAGGAGCGGGTAAGACAATGGCGCAAACAACCCCTCCGTTTGGGACCAGGAGGTATGGTAAGACCAAGTGCGCAGAAGGTTATCTGCGTGGAAGCCTTTGACAAAGTGTGTGAAGTACTAAATAGGTTCCACAATGCGAAACAGACTAATTGGGACGTACACGTACCAGCGGTTCTATGGGCGTATAGGGCCATGTACAAGAACCTGACCGTGCAGGCACCACCAAGGTTGGAATATGAGATGAACGTTGTAAGCCCTCTAGTACTTGAAAAGCCTAATTTAACACTAGTAGGGATGACGGTTCGTGGAACCTTGGAAGCAGAAATCCAACAGGGAAACCTTAGACTCCAAGAACTTGAAGAAGAGAGGATACAGTTGAGGAAGAAAAGCACCCTAGTGAACGTGGAAGTCAAGAAGCTGGAGGAAGAGATAAAGGAATATTTTCTCGCCGAAAAAACTAGGATGGTAAAGCAAGGTGTGTACGATCATGCTTACAAGTTTGAGCACTATTTCCATGAATTGATCAGTCTGATTCCTTGGATTGGACAACATAGTGCTAAGCATAGTGACCAGGGTAGTGCGTTGCAAATGGTGAAGTGCGCGATGCCTACTGTAACAATAAAAGGTGGGGATTCTCCAAGAGCCATGACAGAGGACAGGATGGAACTTTACATGGGTGGTGCGACCACCTGACTAGCCGAAGGAAATATAGTCTTAGTGCTCCAAGCAGTTGAAAGGAAGCGCGACACTATAAAATACTCTGCTCGGAAGCTACGCGAGGTTGGAGCTACGCGCAGAAACAAAAAGTCACAAGGTCCACGATTGCGCACAGGGCACTGTGATGCTACGTGGGTTGGTCAAAAAGTGACCGTTGAAGTCACTATTCATGATGGGATTCTTGACTTGAGGCCAAATGGAGCACTCCTGACATAGAAGTCTCAGAACAACGTCTACAACAGATCCAACAAGCAGCAGCTCAGTGCATTACTGACCTTCACGCAGTTTGAGAATAGTTGGAGGGACTCTGGGCAAAGATCGCTGCGTCGACAAAGTGACTCGAGGGCGAGTCACGATGTTTTTGTTGGGGGCATATTGGTCATGGAGTCCCCCCAAGGCATGTTTTTGGGCTCAAAGCCCAAGTTTTGACCAAATCTTGTTGTAAAACTCTGCGAATTGTGGGCGTGGGCACGAAAGTATGTTAGAATCACAGGGTTGTCCACCCTAGTCTTGTAATGTAATGTCGGCTGAATAGACCTACCCATGGTCCACATACCATGGATTGTATAAATAGAGTGAGGCTCTAAGTGTAAAGGAAATAGACAGAATAGGAAACAGAAGAATAAGGAAGTCCAAGTGATTGAGCGAAGTGTAAAGGGTGTCTGTGGGTTGTAGAGTAGGAGAAGGCTCTACAGCTGAGTGCGCACAGGCCTAGTAGTCCGCAGCTGAGTGCGCGGACCCCTGCAGCTGAGTGTGCAGACCCCTGTAGCTGAGTGCGCAGAGCGAGTCGAATTTGTAAATGTGGAAAGAATTAATAAAGAGAAGTTTGGTTATAATTTTGTGTATCTGTTCTTGGGTTAATGCATGATTGATATACCTTGCAAATATACTGTTTATTTATTGCGCACACCTGTATGAATGTTTTCTGTTGTTAAGTATAACTCAAAGCACTCAAGTAGGCAAGGATAATTAACTAATATTGAAATATAAGCAAGGTCTTGGGTAATAGTGCAAAATGCGGCACAACCCCTGGATAGGGTTATGCGAAGGCAGTGTATCAGGTCGCGAGGAATGGGAAGGTGCGTGAAGCAACCTGAACGCAAGGAGAAACTGCAGACGAGTCGAACTCATCAGACATCTCCAAGGTGCAAAAACTTGGTTCTAGCACCCTCGCATACTACTTCGGGTGAGACCTAAGTCCACGCTCCACGGACTGTTGCCAAAAGGGCTAGTATTACCGGGATTTGTTTGGCTAACTAACTATGAACTTGGGTCAGGCCCCAACAAGCCAACAAAAAAAATGGACAAAAAGTAGGCATAGCGCCCAATGACCAAATGGGATTGTGATAAAGTGAAGACGCACTTGGAGTACTTGAAACCAATTAAGCCAAAGAGGTGTACCCTAGTGGAAACAAAGGTTCACTTCTTTTAGGTAGTAGTGGAGGTGGCATACTTACCAAATACAAAAAGCCTTCAGGTGGAAAGTTGTATTTAGATTCATCGCCAACACCAGGAGTGTGCATATGTGAGACTTTCAGAGGAGGATCTTGAGGAGAGGTTTGGAAAATCACCTTATGATGTCATGGGTGGAAAGAGTTGGCGAGGGGGAAATCCGCGATGACCGAGGAGAAGGCTCCAAAGGTACACTAGGATTATCAAATGGACTATATGGCCATTGAGGAGATATGACCAATGGATCAAAAATCAGATTTAGAGGGAATAATAAATACCTTTGCAGAACCTCAAGAGTTTCTGGATCAGATTCCTGAGATGATGAGTCTCGAGGTGGAGGACGAGAAGCAAGGGGTTGAATACTCGGGATAATTCCAAGTTCAAAACCTTGGGCTTCAAGTGACTGTGAAATCTTAGGATGGACTCCTTGTGATGACCCTTCAATGTTAGATGATGAAGGGGATATGTAAGCTAAACTCGGTGGTTCAACCATGATGACCTCCTCTCTAAAACAAAAGGAGGTGGTTTATTTGAGCTTACAATTAAAATTTACTATTAATCAAGCAATATGAATCCATGGATAATTACATATGTAAGTCATGTTATCATGGGCAGTTAAATTTTAGAACTTAAAAACAAGAAATAAATCCAAAAGGGTGTACTAGGCAAGAGGATTTACCAAGTATCTGTGAACTGCTATTTACACCTTAGCCGAAACCAAGGACTTAACGTTCTGTGGTTGATCTCCCCGAATGTTGTGTTTGGTGTATCACATCTACAAGGCAGTTGACTTGATTACATGTGGCTAAACGATAGAAACCTAGTGGGGTCTGCCAATATATACACGATGGTACGGGGAGCACAAAACCATGTTCGTGTTGTTTAATGAATAACTGTGCAATGAGAGAGTTCCCATATACTTTCCATACGTGGAGCACCTTCGATATACCAGAGAGTACTGGAGAATGATCCTATAAACTTCCATATGTGGAACAAGATTTCACCCCTGGGATACAATGCGGGAAATTAACAACAACTTCTAGGTTTATAGATGCTGGAACACACCTCTAGCCTAGACCTATAAACATTTGCATTAAGTTCCAAATGCTCCTTAGGTTAATTTAATAAATTTTAATATTTATCTTGAATTATGTTTCAATTTTTTGGCTCAAACGATGTTACTTGAAACCTAAAATGCAACTATACGAGAAAATAAAACTTTTCACTTAAATGAAAGCTAAACTAACAAGGGAAGATAATTCAATCAATTAATGCATCAAATAAGAGAATGCATCAAAGAACATGCCTCCACTAACTTTTCTTTCCAAATTCAATATGAAAAATAAAAAACAATCTTGACTATCTTATATGCAATCTATCGAAAGCAAAATAATGTTTACTTCACTAAGATGCACTTTATAAAAATCATGTTCTCTTTGATTTTGGGATGCTCTAGTGCAATAAAAGCTACAATTAAAACAAAAAAGAGATTTTGATTCAAATGCTTCAATTGCAAACAATGCACCAATTAAAGCAACACCAACTCAAATCCAAAATCACTTAAATGAAAATGTCTTTCACTTTTTCTCTTTTGAATGAATAAATAATGCACTCTTTTTAGCTTGTATCAAACAATGTAATCTGTGTTGATAAATTACAAAGATGATTTTTCAAGCGCAAGATGACCTATTGCAATAAAAAAAAAACTATGCAAAAGACAAGCCAAAACTAATGCAATTTGACGTTTTGAATGATTTTAACAGATAATCAGATCTAATCAATCAACAAACCACAAACTCAATGATACTTACAAGCATCAAGTGGCAGCCAAATGACCTAAAAACCCTAGAATCAATCCAATTTCACTACAAACACTTGAAAGCTAAAGAGACAAGAGTTTCCTAATCAAATAAGATAATCAGAAAAAACACCAATAAGTCTAATAACAATGGACAAGAAAAGGGACATGAGGCACTGAGACACACTGGCTTTGGCAGAGAAACCGTAATTTTCACCAATCTCTAAGATCAACATGGATGTAATGGCCAAAATCATGTTGAACATGTGTTCAGCGTGACTGTTTCAAAGTAAAGCGCATTGGCAGCACGAGTGTCTGAGTAAAAAAATTCCTTGGGCGAGGAATAAGGCAAAAAACAAAAAATATTTCAAGAAACAATCGAGACTCATCACTCTAAGGTAGTAATCATTGATTGTTCAGACCTATACAGGGTCAAAATAACTGAGAACTCAATGGTCGGTCAAACTGATCAAGGGATTAGATCAAAAAAGAGATTGAAGAGGCTATAGCTTTCCCAGTGTAGTCACCATTTTTTTGTGAAGGAAAATACCCTTTGCGAATAGAGGTGATCTCTCTATCCCAATGAGTGGGTGTAGTAACAAACTAAATAAACTAAAATACACTTTCATATCTTATGTTTAACAAATGTAGAGGGAGGGTACCCTACCTCGCTCTGATGTTAATTGATCAATCCTTCGGAGATGTCTTTGATTCCTTCGCTTTTATGCTCGCTCCTTACTTGTTCTTCACATCTGAGTACCTGCAAGAAAGATCAAAGAGCAATACAAGGTAGTATGGCATACATCAAACATAAACTACTTAATAGATCAAGGAGTATTAAGCTAAAAACATAAACATTCATACAATTATGGAAAGCGAACATCAGATGTATAGATTAATGAGCTAGAAAGGGAAGCATACAACCTATGCCTTGATGTTGGAGACCTTGTTTTGGTGGATATCCAAGTCCAAGCAAATACTCTTCAAGAACTCCTTCTCTAAGTTAGAATGGGTAGCATTTGGGCATAATCTCATTATAGGAATGCAGGTAATCAATGACCAACCATTTGGGGATGGAAGGGAGTTGATTTATAGGAAGGGAGAGGGAGCTACGGATACAAAAAAGAGGGAAGAAGTTCCACATCTCAAGGGGAAGGCCCATAATGATAATATCAAGAGCCACAAATGGGATATCTCGACCATATCTACAACAACTAATATCTAGCTCGTTGTTCTAAAAGTTTCTAGCATACGAAGCTTCTCCCCCATTTTGGGAAAACCTACCAGAAGAGGTTCAATGTGGGTTTTCATATCAAAACCCATGCTAGTAGCGCTAGGGAAAATCAATGCAACCTACCATTAGCATGGGAAGGTAGTGGAGCAAAGCGTGTTGGCCCTAAAAATTAGGGTTTTAGCTAACCTTCTTCAGAATTGACTCAGGGAAGTTTTCCTTTGGTTTTTCAGGGATATTTGTCTGTGTATCATGATGGATATATCTCACAGTGATCAAAATTTTGGTACTTTTGGATATGGAATAGGAAGTGAAAAAGAGGTGTGACAAAATACTATGTATCACTCATCACCTTGTCGCTCATCTTATCTAGAAGGAGAATCTTGTGAACTGTAGTCTACCATCTTGCTAGTCATCTTAGATCTTCTTCTTCCTGCAAGTATATCTGTCATCTAAACCAAAATATAAACATAATCAACATACCTCAGTATAGTTTATGGGAGGATACATCGTCTACAAGATCAACTAGATTAGAAAAATACATGTATAATCATAATCATAATAGTATATAGACATCACCTCAATCATCATCCTAGTTACCATGCACGATGCCAAAAACTATAACACCAACTGGACTCAGTGCATGCATAACAACATATAAACACCGACACAGATAAAAAATGAATATACAACCAACATGCATTCATGACAAACACATCCCAACAACAACATCACCAAGTTCTACATGACCACACAACTGTAGAAATGAACATCACCATGCATACACATCAAGGACATAGACAACCTACATGCATGCGTGAAAACCACATCTGCCCATCTACTCCAAGGGGTGAACCATGCTCTGATACCACTCAACGATATCAAATATTACCCAAAGAGAACAAAAACTGACATCACCCAAAGAGAACAGAACCTACTCTGATACCACTCTGTAACACCTTCCTCCCAGATTTACCCAAGCTAACTGGTCCACTGGGGTAAGCATGTGATGAAGAGTTACTATGATATGATTCAACTCACCATGTATAGTTAAGGAAATGGAATCGACACACCAAAAACCAAACTAACCTTCCTCAAGAGCTACAGGACCCCCAAGGGTTAACCAACCACACCAGGTGCCCAACCCCTGAGTTAACTTGATTTTTAATTGAATTAGACCCCTAGTTTCTCCCATGACCTCTATGCAGATGACACCCTCCAGTCTCTCCCATAGCAAGGTCTCCATGCAACTATAGTCTTTTTCAGGAAGTTTTGTGCTAGTGACCCAAAAATCTGAGCCACTTTTTCAGGTCTAGGACTCAGGCCTATGCCTTGAACTTGATGAAATTCTCATAAATGACAAATAAAAGGAAGACAAGGCCTCTAATGCCAAACTTGAACAAGGTCCTAACCTGACTCATCCTAACCATGACAGACATTTCATCAAACACATCATGAACATGTAATGTATAGTTCATAAAAACACATCTGAGCATAGGCGCCTCATACTTATCTGAGATTCATCAAGAAGTTTTGGTGCCCTCAAACAGTATTTGCATTATCATCTATTAGGTCATACATTCATTAGCATTTCCTTTACTAAACAAAACATGGTTAGAGACATAACTTAAGTTTTTCATTAACCATGCTTATAACCAACATATAACCAAAATAATAATAATGATGGAACAACCATTAAAGGCACATAATAACAAATATAAATAGTCATGAAATACAAGAGGAAAATATCTCTTATTAACATATGAAAATCCATCCAATTCAGTGACTTCCATGTACCACCCGACCATAGATTGCGTTGAACCAAAACTTTCTTTTAGTCAATCACCCTTGTGCCATATTCCAAGCATGAATGTGGGACTCACAACAAAACCAAACAAGGCTTCTCAATATTTACCATGTATCTCACCATTATCGGTCAAGGGATTCTTAGGCCCAAAACCCTCATCTATACTATCAGGCTTTACCATGTATCCCTCCACTACTGGTCATGGGATTCCTGGGCCCAAACAAAGAAACATACACTATAGGATTTACCATAATCCTACCATATATTGGTCAAATGATCACTAGGCCCTAAACAAGCATGGATGCCTCCAGATATCTCCACCTAAATTGTGCGGAATTTTCTTGTCTCCACCCTTAGGATTTACCATGTATCTCGCCATTACCGATCAATGGATTCCTAGGCCTTTGGGAATTTTCATGAGACCACCCCACTCAGTTTTGAAACCATCCATCAATCCTCTCAACCAAGTAAAGACCCACATCATACCATGGTCCATAGGTATCCAGAAATGGAAAGGAAAGGCTGAAACTACTGTCACACTTGGAAAAAACCATGCCAATGATAGAAGAGAACCAAATACACACATTCAATAACCATGCATACCAAACTAGTAAGGAAATCATACATGCAACTCGATACCTACTGTTAGTGCTTAGATTTACCTCAGGCTGAAAAGGTAGGATCTAGGGCCAACATCAAACCATGCTTAGCCTGGTAGCTAGCCCTACCAGGTCAGGAGAGGGCTCTCTCCAGGTCAATCTCAACAAATATTGATCGATGAGGGCTTCAGATGACTGAAATATCTTCTGATCTTAGGCTAGGTATGAGTGCAAGAGAGTTTGATTGAATAAAATAGTATTTTGTTGGCTCAGAGGGAAAGGCACATTTTGGGGTGTGGGGATTGAGGCTCAGTTATGCAGAGATCTCAATGGGGCAAGGTAGGCAATCGTTTTGGCACTTAAATTTGAGTGAGACGGAAGGAATAGACAGGTGAGGTGTTGAATAGGGAAAGAGAAATCATGAATCCTCCCCAAACAACTGAAAACATCAAATAACTAAAGCAAACTTCAAGTAAAGCACTGCACTTTCAATGGATTCTACTTACACTCTTGTTTGTTTAGTTCAGAAGAAATAAGATAGATAATGGCATAAAATCACATAAACAAATTCACAATTACAAAGACAAGCACTGTACCAAGACAAATTTCCACATGAATCCCAAAGAGTGCTGCAAATCTTGGTCTCAATTCCTTAGCCAAAATGAAAATATGAGTGTACAATGAAGCTCAATGCTTTCTCTGGAGTCCAACCATGCTGATGACTGAAAAATAACATAATATAAACCAACATAGCTCATCCTTGCCTCTAGGGGTCGAGATCACATTCTTAGGAGCTGATTCAACTGATTCTAAACTGAGAACTAGAAACTAGGCAACATAACAGCATGCCTCTAGAAACAAGGGAACTGATTCATTCAGTTTCAAACAACCTCTAAACTGATGAATCTACTTCTACAAGTGAAAATATAACATATTTACATCATGATCCATCAATGTTCATCAAACTACATCACAAATTTACCATTAGGAAAGTGAAAAAGTCAAACTAGGCAAAGCTGGGCGAAAAGAAAAGCAAAACTTGGTCAAATTAGCAATTTTCCCTCTATGCGCCGCGCCTGATTATTTATGCGTTGCGCCTATTTGGACCCACTTTTGGAGGCCTTCCCGATGTCTAAATGAGCTCTAGGTGTGCTTTCTAGAAAGGTCTACCTGTATACTTTCCAACCCAAGTAGAATTTTTGAGTTTGGCCTCCGATCCAAGAATTGATTCTGAAGAGCTTCCAAGGTAGTGATGCTGTTAGCTGCCAACCCTCTGAACCATTTTCTTACTTCTCCGGCAAATGTTTGCACGAACAACCGCATGGTAACATCTTCTTCATCTAACTCATATAGATCAAAGAAAGTGGACATTTTATTGATATGTTGCTGTGCTGTAATACTTTGTGGAGTGCCATCAAACATGGGGATTTTACTTTGGTAATCAGTAGGCATATCATGAAGATTAGCAGGCAATGCAAGTGGGGCAAACCGGGCTGCCATTTTTCTAGGTAAGGTAGGTCTTGGAGTAGCAGGCGGAGTAGGTGTAGTAGTATGAGAAGTAAGAGGAGGAGAAGTAGTATGTGAAGCTGAAGGCGAAACAACTGTAGATGGAGGATGAGTAACTATGGGAGAGATAACAATAAAAGGAGGATTTGTCTGTTCATGCACCGTGATAGAAGATCCAATATGACCAGAGATATTTTCAAGGAAATCAGCAAGAGTAGTAGCTTGTACACGTGACTGAAGATTTCTCAAAATGAAGTTTTCAACTAATTTGTTATGCCTCTCAAATTCAATAGCAGCTGCAAAATCAGGATTAGGAACTAGAGTTGCAAGTGCACTTTCAGATTTTGTTTTAAACAGAGACAACTCAAAACTTTCGTCAAAGTTTAAATCTTCAAGATACTCAAAAATAGCCGGGCATGAATGAGATCTGAAAAGGGGTTTAGGAGCTGTAGCCAGCTTGTTTTCTCAGAATGACTAGGAAAGAAAAAGCGTTTCAGCCTGTGAAAACTCTCAACCTATCATCCACGGCTCAGAGTTAACAAATACATGGGGATAAGATGTCAAAGCAGCGCTATATTCACAAGCTCACGGAGATTGACTGAAGCAGCGTTTATCTACTTGCGCTGATGTAAAACAAGAGCGTTTTCGAAGGCTACCTGGCGTAACTTCAGGCTCCGTCTAAGACCTATGAAATAACACGTCAATGAACAAAAGATGAGTTTGTTCTCCCCAGTATGGTCTCCAGTATGTTAGCGCTTGAAATTTCACCTCAGGCTGAAAAGGCAAATCTCAAAGCTACATCAAACCATTCAGCCTCGTAGCTAGCCCTACGGGGCAGGAGAAGGCTCTCTCCGGTCAATCTCGGTAAATTTTCAATAGGAAGAGATGACCAATCAAGGTAACACTGATATTAGGCTAGTAAACTGATTTAAAGGTTGATTTTGGGGTTTTTGGGGTTTTTGGTGGCAAATTGAGGAACTGCAATTTAGGGTGCGGGGATTGGACACAGTTTCTGCAGGGGGGTCTTTGGGGCAAGGTAGGAGCTTGTGTAGATGTCTTTAGCTGAATTGGATGATCAGGAAGAGAGATAAGAAGGCTAAAGAGAGCAAACAATGAATTTTAATTCTCTTTAGACAGTAGAAAACATAGAAATTAAACAAATTTTGAAAGCAGAGCATGGCAAGCATGAATTCTAACTTTATCACTTCATTTGTTTAATATGCAGCAGTATAGAAAGGAAATGAATCACATAAAAAAGCTTACAATGACATGAAGAAACACACCATCAACACATGAGTCCACAAGAATCCCAAAGATGACTGCAAAACCCTGGTCTTCCTTTGCCAAAAATTGCAGAGATACAAGTGAAATAATACAATGATAGCTTCTCCCTCAAGAGTCCAACCATGAAAATGAGCAAGAGAAGGCATAATATAGATGATCTAACTCCTTTCCCCACCTCTAGGGGTCGAGCTCAGCTTCCTAGGAGCTGTTTCAACTAATTCTAAACTGAGCACTAGATAATAGGCAGTCAAAACAACTTGCCTCTAAAACTTAGGAAACCTATCCGTGCATTAAATTTTTACCATTTACATTCAAGAATATTCTAGAAGTGATCAAGGAGAGTAAAAGCATCATAGAGCCATGAAAATTACACAAAAATCCATCATTTACATGCCCAAAACATTAAACCAAGTGAAAACAGTGTTTTTCTGGCCGAACTGGTCAAAACAGGCAAAATTCCCTGACGGGTCGCGCACATGTGCCTGACGGGTCGCGCACATTGAGAGGCCTGTTTTTGGGCCTTACCGGTGTCCAAATCAGGTTCAAGATAGCTCATTGGAAAGGTCTGCGAGTCTACTTTCCAACCCCACCAGAATTTTTGAATTTGGAGTTGATTTGACCCCTCAAAACTCAATTCTCCCAAGACAGCTTTCTGCAACTCAAAATAGGGGCAGAAAGTCAAAATTTGCATGTGTTTTGACCTTTTGGAGGACCAAATCTCCATAAAAACTGAAGTCCATCCATAGGTAGGTGTAACTTTGCATGAAAATTCCAAAAATGCTGAGTTTTCCCCGTTCTGAGTTGCCCCCATGTAGGGTCGCGCGCGGGGTGAGACCCGTTAAAAGGCCAAAACCTGTCAATGTCCCAAAAATGCCAAAAATGCCTCAAAACTTTCAAAATTTCTTGTGCTAGCTGCTAGGAAGAGGCTAATGAGTATCATGGTGAGTGAGAGAAGCCTCGGCCAAGATACGGAGTGGGTTGGTCTTCTTCTTCCTCTTGCGAGCCTCGGACAACCTTCTTTGGAACATTTTCATCTTCGCCTTGCAAACATGCATCCTCGCCCAATAATGATTCTTCATGTTCCTTAGCAGCCTCTTGTCCTGGTTGGCCTTCTCCAACAGCCTCTCCAAGTGAGCATTCTCCTGAATGAGCAAAGACTCCCGGTCAGCAGGCAATGGGTCACCGGGCCTCCTACGGTTCAAAGTTCGATCACTGCGGATCCTCCATAGCTCATCAAGTTCTTTTTCCTCTTCTAATTGTTTGTTGCGCTGCTCCAGATAAGTGATGGTCCATTGAGCCATTTGGAGCTTTTGTTGCAACACGAGGTTCTCCTCCTCTCTCTGTCTGATAATCTCATAAAAATCTGAAGAAGGAGAGCGGGCATCAAGGTCAATGAAATCATCATGTGTATCACCGGCTCTCTCATCCTCAACCATGGGCTGCTTGCCCTCCCGCACTGCCTCTGCTGATGAAGAATGCGAGGCCCCTTCCACCTGGTGTGGAGATAACACTCGCTGCCCTGAAGATGATGACGAGACCCCTTCCACCTGCTGTGGAGAAAGTACTCGTCGAGCTGCTGCAAACAAGGCCCTGTGGCCTCTCTGGTAGGTGACCTGAGGTGAGGAAGCAACATGTTTCAGAACAATGATCTCGGGCTGGTGAGATGGACCTCCCTCCTCATAAATGACCTCTGGCTCCGGCTGTGGCTGTGGTGGCGCTGTGAAGAACTCATGGGAAATGAACTCTTCCCATGGAATGCCCTGCTGACTCAACTGATGGGAAACAATGAGCTGGATGAGACCATAGTGACATAAACTCCTAAACTGCTGGGCTGGGGTCTTCCTCTGTAACATAGGCACCATCCTTTGAATATTCTGGAAGAAGAAAACCGAGATGTTCATCATCCTCACTCGGGTAAAGTGCATCAACAGGTGGATGTGATAAGAGTACACCTGTGAAAACCTGCCCTCACATGTAAAGTAATGCATGATGAGTTTCAAGATCGGAGCATACTCCCTCCGGAGAAATCTGAAAGGAAAGACCCCCGACAAGTGTTTCATGAAGGCTGGCATGACATATGGCTCAAAATGAACAAAATCCAACACTTTGCGCTTGGGCCACACCTCACCCACATTTGGTATCCCGGTAGCCTCTGAAATCACTTCCGGAGACAACACAAAGTTCACTCCTGCCAGAGTGACCTGCCCATCATGAAGGTGCAAAACAAATAAGCGGGCCAACTCCCTGTGGTGCTGGATCTGAGCAAGCCTCTCGCAAAACTGAAAACATGACATATACCGAAAGCAATTCACTGCCAAAGGACAGGCCTGCAATTCTGCCAATGAGTTGGGCTCCTCTCTCTTATGATGACCACCTTTGCCCCCCCTAGGAGGCCTCCGCTGTACCTCAACCTCTGTAGAAGAAGACTGGTCATCACCTTGCTCATAGGTCTCGGTGGTTGACATGGTGCTTTTGAGCAAAGTGGAGAAAATAGACAAAGTAAACTGCTGCCCTTGCCTGCAAAAATGCTGAGTTGTATGCTGTTTTCAAGGGGAAAAAATCATGAAGGAAATGTTAGGGGAGGGGATTTTTTAATAAGGAAAGGGAAACATATGAAAACAGGGAATTTTCAAGGGACAATTCACAAACTGTCAAACATATAATCTCATCTTAATCAGCGGGAAATCATTTGCAAAGAAATGTTTTTATTAGGGAAACATGGATAATAATAACCAAGGGAAATGACATGTATGCTCAACAGGGGGATGGGACAACATAGATAACTTGCTCATTTGATTTCTGCCTTTCAATGTACATCATAAGGCACACTCTGTTTTTTCAAAGGGGTTCATGTACATTTGATGCTAGGGGAAAAGGGCTTCATTGACATTTTGTCAAAAGGGAAAAGGGGTTTCATTGACAAAGATATTAGGGGATAGAAGGGAAAACATGGTTTTTGCTTTTTAGGACCACAACAACATTACTTTTGATCAAATATACATAGCAATATTTCCTTTGCTTTTGTTTATATACACAGCCACATTTTCTTTATTTCTTGTTTTGGCATTTTATCATCATATTGCTTTCTTTTTTGCATAATCATTTTGTTTTTCTTTCATACCATTTTGTTCTTTTTGCTGTGTGTGTTTTTATATCACAATGGAGGGTATTAGGGTTTTGGGAATGTGTTTAGGGAGGGATAGGGTTTGATACTTGGAAGGAGGAAAATTTCATATTCTTTGCAAATAAGATAAGATAGAGACATATGATGGCAATTGTGAAATCAATGGGGAAACATGGAGGGAACATAAATGGGAATTAAAACCTTGAAAAAAAACACCAAACCCTAGCATTATGCCTACATTGACAAGCAATCACGAAAATCGATTTTCTTTGCATTCTTAGTGATAAAAACATATAAATGAAAGCTCATCATTCACCATTCATCAATTCATCAAGTGTATAGACCCTACCTCGGTCGATTTTGCAACTTAGAGGGCGATTGGACAAAATTTGGGGCGGTTTTGGTGTCAACAGCTTGACGGGTCGCGCCCATTACAAATTAACGCTGCTGGGAGGCGCCTGACGGGTCGCGCACCGCCCAACAGGTCGCGCACAACCTCTGACGGGTCATGCACCTGAAACTGGTTCAATTTCTCTGCACTTTGCCTCCTTTCGCCTCTTCGCCCTATCACTTCTTCTTGCAAGCTCTTTGGATGCACAATGAGGGTATTGAGAGGGAATTTGACTCTTTATAAGCTCAATTTGAAAAAATTTACTTACCAAACCCACTTTCTAATGTTTTGCCTTGACACTTTCTTTTAACACTGTTTGAGTTTTCTTTTGTTCTGAATTTGACTTTTTGGGTGCTTTAGCTCCGTTCTTTTTGCAGGTAGACCATCTGATGGACTCTGGCGAGGAGACTAGGGTTATTGCCGGCATTTTGAATAATTTTTGAAATTTCCTTATTGTTTTACAAAATTGACATGACCTTGGGTTTAAAAACAGGGTTTTTAAATCCAAGGTATAAATAAGCTGTACATGATGAAAAATATCAATGAAACATATTTACATACCTCCTTCTAGCTTGCTGGGGACTCATGGACCTCTGACTCATGATCTTGCAATGACATTTGACTGAAACCCTAGACCTAAGACTTTGGACTTCAAGACAAAACAAAACAAGTGTGACACAAGCTCATTAACTGATATGACCTGATCCAGCAAAGCCAAGAAGGGAACAAGGACCAGCTCCTCCATCAGTTTTATGGCATTGCCTAATGGGATGCAAAACTGACATTGATGAGACACCTACTTATGCATATGCAAAGAGTTTTTTGATCACTGATGGAGGGCATCATGACCGACACTAACATTGGCTCCAATGGGGATGGTAGCTCCTTGGAGGTGCCAAGAACCTTAGACCTATGGGAGAGCAGACCAGTGCCTTATTTATTGGGCAATGGAGTCAACTTGTACACACGTGACCAAACTTGAAATGACTATATTGGACTTGACTATGAACTGAAATTTTCAAAGGACTTCGACACAAACAAACTAACTTTTGCAGAAAATAAACAATCTGAAAACTTCACACCAACTAATCACCATCCTTAGAATTATAGCCTTCACCGCGGGCCCCAAACTAAGGATGAGAGATCAGTTCACACTTGCTGTAATATGAAAGGAAATCGGTAATTACAATGAGGATGATTGGAGCAGAAATTGCTCAAGCATGATACCTTTTCAGAAGCCGGCCATTCACCGACCCACCGGGACATTCATCACCATTCATCTCTTTGAGAAGGAAAGCATTGGGACCACGATATGCAGCAATCTTATAAGGACCTTTCCACAAATTATCGAATTTACCGTGCTTACCTTTGTCCTCATTTCGGGCATCCCATCTCAAAACGACATCTTCCAGCTGAAAGTTTTCCGACTTTGCCTTCTTGTCATAGATTTTCTTGATGCGCTCTTGCAACCTCAAAGAATTTTGGAGAACCTCTTCCCTTGTTTGCTGCAAGTGAATCATTTGATTGATTCGCCTTTGCCTTGGATCCGGATCTTCACCCGCCTCTTGAAGCAATCTCGCGACCGGTACACTAAGTGATGTTGGAAAAACTGCATCAATTCCATAAACGATTTCAAATGGCGACATGCCAATTGACTTCTTTTGACTTACCCGATCAGCCCACAATGCATTTAGCAACTTCTTGTGCCAACTTTTCTTGTTAATTTCCAGCATCTTCTTGATAATGTTCACTAGTGACTTATTTGACGATTCGGCCAGCCCATTACCTTGCGGATGATAAGCCGTGGAGTGCCCCAAGCTGATGTTATACTTATAGCAAAAATCAACCATCTTCTTGGACTTAAATGCCGCTGCATTATCTGTGATCAATTTGAATGGACAACCAAAACGTGACAAGATATTATTCTCAAGAAAAGAAATGATTACCGAATCCGTGGCCTGCCGAGTGGGAATTGCCTCTATCCACTTTGTGAAGTAATCGGTGGCAGTTAAGATCCATCGATGCTGCCCGGATGATGCTGGGTGGATTTTGCCAATAAAGTCTAAGCCCCACTGCTGAAATGGTGCGCTGATTTCCACCGGTTTGAGAGGCAATGGCTGCAACCTTTGCTTCCCTTGGAATATTTGGCATTCATGACAGCTTTTCACCGCTTTGTACACATCAGAAAATAGAGAAGGCCAATAGAAACCAGCCCGCAAGATCTTATTGGCTGTAGTTTTCCAAAACAAATGACCTCCACAGTCGCCTTTATGGAAATCCTCTACTGTTGCCTTTGCTTCCTCTTCAACCAAACAATTCAGCAAGATGCCACCGGGATCTTTCCAATAAAGTGCAGATTTCATAATGCAAAACTTAGCAGCCTTTAGCTTCAGTGTTCTTTCTTTGTTTCTTGACATTCCAGGAGGTGCGGATACATTTTGAAGCACATAAACTATATCAGCATACCAAGGAGAAGTAATAAAAATATCCGATACCTGAATCGCTGAATTTTCTTCCTCACCATCGGATAAGGCAGCAATCAAGTTGATGTCAAGGGCATGAAGGTTTGTTTCAGCCATCAACTTTGCGAGACCTTGGCCTTTAATCAGCTTGGTAGGCTTGATTTCAACATCATATTCCAAAAGAGCAGCAATCCACTTACCCCTCCTACCTTCTGGCTCCGTTTGTACCAAGACATCTTTTATGGCCGCACTAGGAACATATGCCAATACATGAGAGTTGAGTATGTATACCCGGAAATCTTTCAAAGCCTTAATCAGTGCCAACGCTTGCTTCTCAATGATATTATAATTCAGCGCCCCGTCTCTTATGATTCGGCTGAAAAATGCAATTGGCCTCTCAACTCCTTCTCTCTTTTGCATCAATACGGCTGCCAATGTATGCTCAGAAGCGAAAGAAAACAAAATGAAATCCTGAGTATAATCGGGGCTGATCAAGGTTGGGGCTGAAGACAAGATTACCTTGATTAAATTGAAAGATTTGACCGCCTCCTCGGTCCATTTGATCTCGCTGTCCTTCCGTAGCATATTGGTTATCTCTCTAAGGTGCTCTGCAAGGTTAGGAATGAAGCGGCACAAAAAATTTAATTTGCCATTAAAAGATTGTATTTCCTTCTTGTTTCGGGGCTACTCTAGTTGCTGAATTGCCTCCACCCGTGCAGGATCAATTTGAATACCATCTTTGGAAATGATATGTCCCAGAAACTTGCCTTCACTCATGGCAAAAAGACTCTTTTTCGGATTCAAGGAAATGCCATATTTTCTGCATTTTTGGAACACTTTAGTCAAATGAAACAAATGCTCTTCATCTGATTTGGAAAACACGGTTAGATCATCAAGATAAACAACTAAGAATATATCCTTTTCATTGGCAAAGGCCATATCCATAGCTCGCTGAAATGTGGCACCCGCGTTCTTCAACCCAAATGGCATTTTGGCATAGTGAAATGTTCCCCAAGGTGTAGTGAAGGCTGTCTTATCACGATCATCTTCGTGCACTAAAATTTGATTGTAGCCGGAGTATCCATCTAGCAATGACATCCTGGATGCCCCCACAACCCGCTGCAATATGTGATCCATCTTGGGCAGCGGATAATTGTCCTTTAATGACACTTTGTTCAGATTTCTAAAGTCTATACACAAGCGAATCTCACCGGTTTTCTTCCTCACGGGCACCAAGTTTGAGATCCAATCGGAAAACCGGATTGGCACTATGATCCCGGACTTATACAACCTGTTGACCTCCTTCTCAATCAATGGCAGCAATTTAGGATTAATTCTTCTCAACTTTTGCCGGAAAGGCTTTTGATTTGGCTTTATGGGAATAATGTGTTGAATAATGATTGTATCATAGGTCCTTAAATCTGAATAATCCCAAGCAAACACATTAGAAAACGATGACAATAATCTAATGTATTGATTCTTTACCTTGGGCGGCAATGCTTTTGATAACTTCACCATCTTTGGATTCTCGGCTGTCCCAAGGTTCACATCTTCCACACCTTCATCTGTTGGCATCAAAGTTGGCTTGCGGGCCACATCATCTTGATCAAAAAGTTCTTCTAAAGGAATCAGCCCTTTAGGAATATAATTGTCTTTCAGCTGCAAAACATCCATTTGATTCACTCCTTCAGGCTCCATATCTATTGAGATTTCTTCAAATTTACCTTCTCCATGCAAGAAGTCTTTGATCTCTTCGTCATCTTGGAAGACTTGCCAACACCTTTGATTATCCGGGATTGTAGGACGATGCTTCACATAGATTTCGAACTTGTTGCTTGAATTCATTGGTATTTTCAAATTACTTGCTGCCTTTGCCAATGCATCCGCAACACCATTTTGAATCCGGGGCACACATGTCAAGGTATGTTCTGAAAACCGCTTCAAAATGTCTAGAACAGCATTGCGATAAGCCCGCATACGTGGGTTTTTGGCTTGAAATTCCCCCTTCACTTGTTTGATAACTAATTCGGAGTCGCCATAAACCGCTATCTTCTTTGCTTTCAACTTTCGAAGGATTTTCAAACCAGCAATAAGGGCCTCATATTCCGCTTCATTATTCGAACAATCAAAAGCCAATTTGTAAGAACACACCCGTACCTTGCTTGGAACTTGGTTAGGGACTGAAAATGGACTACGAATCCACACACCTATACCAGCTCCATCGCTGCCCACTGCACCATCAAAATCCATGGTCCAAAGACCATCCTCATCATCTTCCAAGGGCTGCACTTGTGATGTTGTTGCAGTCATGATTTGCTGCCCATTTGTTTCAGCGATTGACCTTATGACAGTAGTCCTTCCTTCACTTTCCGTTCTCAATACTTCTCTGAAATTTTCTGCAATGCCTAGGATATCTTCTACCTGAACTAACTGACTATCTACCTCATTAAAATTATCAGCAAATAAAACATAAGATTCTAAATCTGTTTGTACATAATTTACATGATGATTTACTGGCTTTTCCTTGCTAGTAATCATATACTTCATCTTTTGCTCTCGATACACTTTCCTCATCTGTCCAAACACCGAAATAGTAGCATATGAAAAATCCAGCTGAAGAGTACCTTTGAGCTTGGATCCCCATGACCTTGAAAGCAGCATGCTAAATCGTGGAGGAATGTCCGCCACTACCACGTCCATCAATAGGTTCTTTGCTGGAATTTGATCCAGACTAACAACCAAATCTTTAATCAAGCCAATGCATCTAACCTGGCTAGAATCAAATGAATATAAATCATGGTACTTTCGAGTAATATCAAGCCCCAACTTCTCCATAATTGCCTTGGGCATTAAATTATGTGACGCTCCCGAATCAAACATGGCATTATGAAGCACATAATCATGTATTCTCAAGCTGATATAGAATGGAGGAACATCACTCTCGGGAGACTCACCATTTAGAGCTGGCCCAAAGATTAACTCCGGATGATCATCTTGTACATTCACCATGTCTAGCATTGGGTCAAAATTCAGCAACTTGGAAATTTGGCTTCGGTAAGTGGCATTCTTCATGACTTCCGTTAAAGGAATAGATATCTTCACCTTTGCAATTTCATTCTCCAAACTGAAAACTGGAAACTTCTCACCTTCGTTTGCAGGATTATCTCTTTTCTCAGCTTTATCCTTTGGTGCATTTGATGGCTGGTCCACTTTAGCTGCTAATAATGATGGGATTGTTGAGGGACCAACTATGTCTTTACCTTTTGAAGAAACTGAATCATTTTTCGCTGCAATGTCTTTCTTCTTCTGCACAGGGTTTATAGGAATAGTCTGACCTCTCAATTGCCTTTGCTGTCCTTGCTGAGCTGATAATGCATTCAAGTACCCTCTTTGATATTCTTTAGATTCTTCTTCTAGTATCATATCATTTGACAAAATATAATGCTCATCTTGTGGAAAGACGGAATTACTTACCAACTCATCTTCTTCCGTGATATATGTAGGCATATCATCAGGGATAAAGAAATGATTTTCCTCGCCAACATTATCACCCTCATCTTCAGATTCTTGACTAACAAAGTTCTGCTGAAAAGGCGGTTTCATTTGCTGCTGAACTGCTGTTTCTTGTGCCTTTGTTTCACGCTGCTTGATCCTATATTGTTGCTGCTGACCTCTGAAATTTGGGTTACGAATCTGAGGTTCCGGCTTGTCAATTGTGACCCTTTCAAGTAACCTCTTCACCTGTTCAACTGATTGAAGAACCTGATTTGATGTGGATGCTTCCTCCTTGATTGTAACTCGCTTTTCTGCCTTCATCCTTGCTCTTTTGTCATTCAAATTTGCCTCAACGCTGACAGCAATTTTCTGCATGTCCTCCAAGGTAGGGGGATCTCGGTCTCTCAGTGAATAAGCCATCTCCGGGTCAAAACCATCCGGGAATTTGAGAAGTGCTGATTTTCTAGATGGCCTCAAATCATCGGGAATAGCATTATAAACTGAATTGAATCTGATTATATAATCTTGAACTGACTCACCCGGATTACGCTTGAGGTTGTTGTATTCGGCATTGATTTGAAGCGGATCCTTTCTGATTTCCCACCGATCCAAGAATTGATTCTGAAGAGCTTCCAAGGTAGTGATGCTGTTAGCTGCCAACCCTCTGAACCATTTTCTTACTTCTCCGGCAAATGTTTGCACGAACAACCGCATGGTAACATCTTCTTCATCTAACTCATATATATCAAAGAAAGTGGAAATTTTATCGATATGTTGGTGTGCTGTAATACTTTGTGGAGTGCCATCAAACATGGGGATTTTACTTTGGTAATCAGCAGGCATATCATGAAGATTAGCAGGCAATGCAAGTGGGGCAAACCGGGCTGCCATTTTTCTAGGTAAGGTAGGTCTTGGAGTAGCAGGCGGAGTAGGTGTAGTAGTATGAGAAGTAAGAGGAGGAGAAGCAGTATGTGAAGCTGAAGGTGAAACAACTGTAGATGGAGGATGAGTAACTATGGGAGAGATAACAATAAAAGGAGGATTTGTCTGTTCATGCGCCGTGATAGAAGATCCAATATGACCAGAGATATTTTCAAGGAAATCAGCAAGAGTAGTAGCTTGTACACGTGACTGAAGATTTCTCAAAATGAAGTTTTCAACTAATTTGTTATGCCTCTCAAATTCAATAGCAGCTGCAAAATCAGGATTAGGAACTAGAGTTGCAAGTGCACTTTCAGATTTTGTTTTAAACAGAGACAACTCAAAACTTTCATCAAAGTCTAAATCTTCAAGATACTAAAAAATAGCCGGGCATGAATGAGATCTGAAAAGGGGTTTACGAGCTGTAGCCAGCTTGTTTTCTCAGAATGACTAGGAAAGAAAAAGCGTTTCAGCCTGTGAAAACTCTCAACCTATCATCCACGGCTCAGAGTTAACAAATACATGGGGATAAGATGTCAAAGCAGCGCTATATTCACAAGCTCACGGAGATTGACTGAAGCAGCGTTTATCTACTTGCGCTGATGTAAAACAAGAGCGTTTTCGAAGGCTACCTGGCGTAACTTCAGGCTCCGTCTAAGACCTATGAAATAACACGTCAATGAACAAAAGATCAGTTTGTTCTCCCCAGTATGGTCGCCAGTATGTTAGCGCTTGAAATTTCACCTTAGGCTGAAAAGGCAAATCTCAAAGCTACATCAAACCATTCAGCCTCGTAGCTAGCCCTACGGGGCAGGAGAAGGCTCTCTCCGGTCAATCTCGGTAAATTTTCAATAGGAAGAGATGACCAATCAAGGTAACACTGATATTAGGCTAGTAAACTGATTTAAAGGTTGATTTTGGGGTTTTTGGGGTTTTTGGTGGCAAATTGAGGAACTGCAATTTAGGGTGCGGGGATTGGACACAGTTTCTGCAGGGGGGTCTTTGGGGCAAGGTAGGAGCTTGTGTAGATGTCTTTAGCTGAATTGGATGATCAGGAAGAGAGATAATAAGGCTAAAGAGAGCAAACAATGAATTTTAATTCTCTTTAGACAGTAGAAAACATAGAAATTAAACAAATTTTGAAAGCAGAGCATGGCAAGCATGAATTCTAACTTTATCACTTCATTTGTTTAATATGCAGTAGTATAGAAAGGAAATGAATCACATAACAAAGCTTACAATGACATGAAGAAACACACCATCAACACATGAGTCCACAAGAATCCCAAAGATGACTGCAAAACCCTGGTCTTCCTTTGCCAAAAATTGCAGAGATACAAGTGAAATAATACAATGATAGCTTCTCCCTCAAGAGTCCAACCATGAAAATGAGCAAGAGAAGGCATAATATAGATGATATAACTCCTTTCCCCACCTCTAGGGGTTGAGCTCAGCTTCCTAGGAGCTGTTTCAACTAATTCTAAACTGAGCACTAGATAATAGGCAGTCAAAACAACTTGCCTCTAAAACTTAGGAAACCTATCCATGCATTAAATTTTTACCATTTACATTCAAGAATCTTCTAGAAGTGATCAAGGAGAGTAAAAGCATCATAGAGCCATGAAAATTACACAAAAATCCATCATTTACATGCCCAAAACATTAAACCAAGTGAAAACAGTGTTTTTCTGGCCGAACTGGTCAAAACAGGGAAAATTCCCTGACAGGTCGCGCACATGTGCCTGACGGGTCGCGCACATTGAGAGGCCTGTTTGGGGGCCTTCCTGGTGTTCAAATCAGGTGCAAGATAGCTCATTGGAAAGGTCTACGCGTCTACTTTCCAACCCCACTAGAATTTTTGAATTTGGAGTTGATTGACCCCTCAAAACTCAATTCTCCCAAGACAGCTTTCTGCAACTCAAAATAGGGGCAGAAAGTCAAAATTTGCATGTGTTTTGACCTTTTGGAGGCCCAAATCTCCATAAAAACTGAAGTCCATCCACAGGTAGGTGTAACTTTGCATAAAAATTCCAAAAATGCTGAGTTTTCCCCGTTCTGAGTTGCCCCCATGTAGGGTCGCGCGCGGGGTGAGACCCGTTAAAAGGCCAAAACCTGTCAATGTCCCAAAAATGCCAAAAATGCCTCAAAACTTTCAAAATTTCTTGTGCTAGCTGCTAGGAAGAGGCTAATGAGTATCATGGTGAGTGAGAGAAGCCTCGGCCAAGATACGGAGTGGGTTGGTCTTCTTCTTCCTCTTGTGGGCCTCAGACAACCTTCTTTGGAACATTTTCATCTTCGCCTTGCA
This sequence comes from Pinus tabuliformis, assembly GCA_031772625.1. Lineage (NCBI taxonomy): Eukaryota > Viridiplantae > Streptophyta > Pinopsida > Pinales > Pinaceae > Pinus > Pinus tabuliformis. The sequence goes on along the minus strand of CM062820.1, from coordinate 780,013,052 downwards.
AACATGCATCCTCGCCCAATAATGATTCTTCATGTTCCTTAGCAGCCTCTTGTCCTGGTTGGCCTTCTCCAACAGCCTCTCCAAGCGAGCATTCTCCTGAATGAGCAAAGACTCCCGATCAGTAGGCAATGGGTCACCGGGCCTCCTACGGTTCAAAGTTCGATCACTGCGGATCCTCCATAGCTCATCAAGTTCTTTTTCCTCTTCTAATTGTTTGTTGCGCTGCTCCAGATAAGTGATGGTCCATTGAGCCATTTGGAGCTTTTGCTGCAACACGAGGTTCTCCTCCTCTCTCTGTCTGATAATCTCATAAAAATCTGAAGAAGGAGAGCGGGCATCAAGGTCAATGAAATCATCATGTGTATCACTGGCTCTCTCATCCTCAACCATGGGCTGCTTGCCCTCCCGCACTGCCTCTGCTGATGAAGAATGCGAGGCCCCTTCCACCTGGTGTGGAGATAACACTCGCTGCCCTGAAGATGATGACGAGACCCCTTCCACCTGCTGTGGAGAAAGTACTCGTCGAGCTGCTGCAAACAAGGCCCTGTGGCCTCTCTGGTAGGTGACCTGAGGTGAGGAAGCAACATGTTTCGGAACAATGATCTCGGGCTGGTGAGATGGACCTCCCTCCTCATAAATGACCTCTGGCTCTGGCTGTGGCTGTGGTGGCACTGTGAAGAACTCATGGGAAATGAACTCTTCCCATGGAATGCCCTGCTGACTCAACTGATGGGAAACAATGAGCTGGATGAGACCATAGTGACATAAACTCCTAGACTGCTGGGCTGGGGTCTTCCTCTGTAACATAGGCACCATCCTCTGAATATTCTGGAAGAAGAAAACTGAGATGTTCATCATCCTCACTCGGGTAAAGTGCATCAACAGGCGGATGTGATAAGAGTACACCTGTGAAAACCTGCCCTCACATGTAAAGTAATGCATGATGAGTTTCAAGATCGGAGCATACTCCCTCCAGAGAAATCTGAAAGGAAAGACCCCCAACAAGTGTTTCATGAAGGCTGGCATGACATATGGCTCAAAATGAACAAAATCCAACACTTTGCGCTTGGGCCACTCCTCACCCACATTTCGTATCTCGGTAGCCTCTGAAATCACTTCCGGAGACAACACAAAGTTCACTCCTGCCAGAGTGACCTGCCCATCATGAAGGTGCAAAACAAATAAGCGGGCCAACTCCCTGTGGTGCTGGATCTGAGCAAGCCTCTCACAAAACTGAAAACATGACATATACCGAAAGCAATTCACTGCCAAAGGACAGGCCTGCAATTCTGCCAATGAGGTGGGCTCCTCTCTCTTATGATGACCACCTTTGCCCCCCCTACGAGGCCTCCACTGTACCTCAACCTCTGTAGAAGAAGACTGGTCATCACCTTGCTCATAGGTCTCGGTGGTTGACATGGTGCTTTTGAGCAAAGTGGAGAAAATAGACAAAGTAAACTGCTGCCCTTGCCTACAAAAATGCTGAGTTGTATGCTGTTTTCAAGGGGAAAAAATCATGAAGGAAATGTTAGGGGAGGGGATTTTTTAATAAGGAAAGGGAAACATATGAAAACAGGGAATTTTCAAGGGACAATTCACAAACTGTCAAACATATAATCTCATCTTAATCAGCGGGAAATCATTTGCAAAGAAATGTTTTTGTTAGGGAAACATGGATAATAATAACCAAGGGAAATGACATGTATGCTCAACAGGGGGATGGGACAGCATAGATAACTTGCTCATTTGATTTCTGCCTTTCAATGTACATCATAAGGCACACTCTGTTTTTTCAAAGGGGTTCATGTACATTTGATGCTAGGGGAAAAGGGCTTCATTGACATTTTGTCAAAAGGGAAAAGGGGTTTCATTGACAAAGATATTAGGGGATAGAAGGGAAAACATGGTTTTTGCTTTTTAGGACCACAGCAACATTACTTTTGATCAAATATACATAGCAATATTTCCTTTGCTTTTGTTTATATACACAGCCACATTTTCTTTATTTCTTGTTTTGGCATTTTATCATCATATTGCTTTCTTTTTTGCATAATCATTTTGTTTTTCTTTCATACCATTTTGTTCTTTTTGCTGTGTGTGTTTTTATATCACAATGGAGGGTATTAGGGTTTTGGGAATGTGTTTAGGGAGGGATAGGGTTTGATACTTGGAAGGAGGAAAATTTCATATTCTTTGCAAATAAGATAAGATAGAGACATATGATGACAATTGTGAAATCAATGGGGAAACATGGAGGGAACATAAATGGGAATTAAAACCTTGAAAAAAAACACCAAACCCTAGCATTATGCCTACATTGACAAGCAATCACCAAAATCAATTTTCTTTGCATTCGCGCCCATTACAAATTAACGCTGCTGGGAGGCACCTGACGGGTCGTGCACCGCCCAACAGGTCGCACACAACCTCTGACGGGTCGCGCACCTGAAACTGGTTCAATTTCTCTGCACTTTGCCTCCTTTCGCCTCTTCGCCCTATCACTTCTTCTTGCAAGCTCTTTGGATGCACAATGAGGGTATTGAGAGGGAATTTGACTCTTTATAAGCTCAATTTGAAAAAATTTACTTACCAAACCCACTTTCTAATGTTTTGCCTTGACACTTTCTTTTAACACTGTTTTGAGTTTTCTTTTGTTTTGAATTTGACTTTTTGGGTGCTTTAGCTCCGTTCTTTTTGCAGGTAGACCATCTGATGGACTCTGGCGAGGAGACCAGGGTTATTGCCGGCATTTTGAATAATTTTTGAAATTTCCTTATTGTTTTAAAAAATTGACATGACCTTGGGTTTAAAAACAGGGTTTTTAAATCCAAGGTATAAATAAGCTGTACATGATGAAAAATATCAATGAAACATATTTACATACCTCCTTCTGGCTTGCTGGGGACTCATGGACCTCTGACTCATGATCTTGCAATGACATTTGACTGAAACCCTAGACCTAAGACTTTGGACTTCAAGACAAAACAAAACAAGTGTGACACAAGCTCATTAACTGATATGACCTGATCCAGCAAAGCCAAGAAGGGAACAAGGACCAGCTCCTCCATCAGTTTTATGGCATGCCTAATGGGATGCAAAACTGACATTGATGAGACACCTACTTATGCATATGCAAAGCATTTTTTGATCACTGATGGAGGGCATCATGACCGACACTAACATGCGCTGTGCATCCAACCCAATGCACTACGCCTAGCATATGTGCCGCACCCTTGCAAAATAAAACAGAAGTCTGAGGCCCAGTGTGCCGCGCCTCCTGCCTAGTGCGCCACACCGGTAACTTATAGCGATTTTCACCCAAACTTCTCACTTGCTCACCAAAATCGCTTTGCCTTGCTTCTCTCTGCTTTTGGAGTGCAAATGAGCTTTCAAACATTTGGAGAAATGATTTATAGATGTAGCTTTTCAATTTTAATTTTTCCAAACCCACTTTCATAATGTTTTGCAAATGACTTTATTTTCAAACTCTGTTTTTTGAACTTTTTCACTTCATTTGAGTTTTGTGATGACTAAATGACCTGAGCTTTGCTTGTTTTGCAGGTGTTGGAGCTTCTGGGGCTAAGGAAAGAAACCAGGGTTGCAGATGGAGTGATATACAATGAAGAAAACAAAATTTCATGATTTTTTGTACAATAAAAGCAAAATACTCTGTTTTTTCCTCAAAACAGAGTTTTGAGGAAAAACACATTTTCAAACACTTGGCGATGAAATTTATTGATATTGAAACCTCCTCATGGCCTGCTGGTAATTATTGGACACTTTGAAACATTTTTTGACAAAACCCTAATGAAACCCTAGACCTAATTGACAATGAAACCCTAAAGACAACCTTTGCAATCTTAAGATAAAAAGAAGATCGTATATGCTTTTTTTAATGAAAAAACATGAGCCAGCAGGTAGATAAGATGAGGGAAACTGTAGGAATGCCACTACAGTCAGATGATCCATGCGCCTAATGGAACGCAAATGACTGGGTGGGACGCCTAATATGAAATGCAACAAGAGGATTTGATCTTTGACGGAGGGATGAAAATACCAACTCTAACATTGGCTCCAATGGGTATGGTAGCTCCTTGGAGGTGCCAAGAACTACGGATCTCTGGGAAAGTAGGCAGTGCCTTCGTCCATTGGGCTATGGAGTCAACAACTTTGACACAACAAAACTGAACTGTTAACTGAAAGACTCAATTTCATGACTGAACGTGACTCAAATTGACTCATTTTCAAGACTGAAATTGACCGAAAGACCTAACCCTAACAAACCAAACCAAGACTGAAATCAAACCTCAGCTTTATAGCCTTCACCTCAGGCCCCAAGCTGAAGAATGAAAACATCACACTCTTGCAATGGAATTTAAACAAACCGGTATATACAATGATGAATAGGACAACAGAAAATAGTTCACACAATATACCGTTTGAGGAGCCGACCATTGACCGGCCCACCAGGATAGTCTTTGCCATTTAGCTCTTGAAAAAGGAAAGCATTCTGGCCCTGATGCGCAACAACCTTGTATGGTCCTTTCCAAATATTTTCAAATTTTCTGTGCTTACCATTTTCTTCATTCCTTGCATCCCATTTCAGCACTGTGTCTCCGATTTCAAACTTGTCCGCCTTTGCTTCCGGTCATATATCCTCTTAATTCTTTCCTGCAGCTTGGAAGTGTTCTGAAATACCTCCTTTCTAGTTTGCTGTAAATGTATCATGTGATTGATCCTCCGATGCAAACTATCGTCCTCGCTGCCAGCTTCTTGCAACAATTTTACCACTGGGACTGCCAAAGAGGTCGGGAAGACTGTGTCTACACCATACACAAGCTCAAAAGGAGACATTCCAATAGATTTCTTTTGACTTACCCTGCCTACGCAAAGTGCATTGACCAACTTTTTGTGCCAACTCTTCTTGTTAGTTTCCAGTAGCCGCATCCCTTATGGTTCTGTTGAAGAATGCAATTGGTTTCTTGAGCTGGTCTCTTTTTTGCATCAAGACCACTTCCATGGTATGATCCGAGGCAAAGGAAAACATAATAAAATCCTAAGTATAGTCCGGGCTGATCAAAACCGGAGCTGAAGAAAGGGCTAATTTCACCAAATTAAAAGACTTAACTGCTTCCTCGGTCCACCTTACTGCACTATCCTTTTTCAGCATGTTTGTGATCTCTCTTAAGTGTTCTTCAAGATTGGGCACAAAGCAACGTAAGAAATTGATCTTACCATTGAAGGATTGGATTTCTTTCTTACTTCGTGGGAAATCAATCTTTTGAATGGCCTCCACCCGAGCTGGATCGATGCAGATGCCCTCCTTTGAGATAATATGCCCGAGAAGCTTGCCTTCATTCATGGAAAACAAGCTTTTCTTTGGATTGAGCGAGATGCCATACTTCCTACACCGTTGAAAAAAATCTTCAAATGATAGAGGTGATTTTCATCTATATTAGAGAAAACTGTTAAGTCATCAAGATAAACAACTAGAAAAACATCTTTTTCATTGAAAATGCTATATTCATCACCTGCTGAAAGGTTGCACCAACATTTTTCAATCCAAAAGGCATCTTTGCGTAATGAAAAGTTCCCCATGGAGTGGTGAACGCTGTTTTGTCATGATCATCCTCATGGACCAGAATTTGGTTATAACCCGAATAACCATTGAGTAGTGACATTCGAGATCCTCCAACTACTCGCTGAAGTATGTGATCCATCTTGGGCAATGGATAGTTGTCTTTCAAGGACACTTTGTTCAGATTTATAAAATCAATGCATAACCAGATCTCACCTGTTTTCTTGCGGACATGCACCAAGTTTGAAATCCAATATGCAAATCTTATGGGGACTATGATACCAGCTTTATACAACCTATTCACTTCCTTCTCGATTGAATGCAGAAACTTTGGATTTATTCTTCTTCGCTTTTGATGAAAAGGCTTTTGATTTGGCTTGATTGGGATCACATGCTGAATTATGCGTGTGTCATATGCCTTTAAGTCTGAATAATCCCAAGCGAATACATCAGTAAAAGAGGATAACAAACTGATATACTTTGCTTTTACCTGTGGGGGCAATGCTTTTGATAATTTCACCATCTTGGGATTTTCAGCTGATCCAATGTTCACGTCCTCAACTCCTTTTTTGGTTGGCAGCAAGGTCGGTTTTCTAGCCACATCGTCCTGATCGAAGAGATCCTCTAAAGGTATTAGACCTTTAGGAATGATGTTGTTTTTGAGCTGCAAAACTTCCATCTGATTGACTTCCATAACCTCATCACCATCATCATATTCCATATCAATAGTAATGTCCTTGAATTTACCTTTATTTTGTAGAAATTCATCGATCTCATCATCATCTTGGTACACTTACCAATACCTTTGATTGTCGGGGACAGCTGGGCGATGCTTCACGTGAATCTCAAACTTATTGTTTGAGTTCATAGGAATCTTCAAATTGCTTGCTGCTGTTGCAAGTGAATCTGTAATGACATTCTGAGCACGGGGCACACAAGTTATAGTATGATCAGAAAATACCTTCAAGATATCCAACACCACATTGCGGTAGGTCCGCATTCGAGGATGCTTAGCTTGGTACTCGCCTTTCACTTGCTTGATAACTAACTCGGAGTCGCCATACACTGAAATCCTCTTAGCATTTAATTTTCTAAGAACTTTCAAACCAGCATTCAAAGCTTCATATTCAGCGTCATTGTTTGAACAGTCAAAAGCTAATTTATAAGAGCAGACCCTTACATTACTTGGCACTTTGTTTGGGGCGAAAACCGGGCTGCGTATCCAAATACCAATTCTAGCACCTTCCCTTCCTACTGCGCCATCAAAGTCCATGCCCCATAGGCCTGTTTCATCCTCTTCCAAATACTGAAATTCTTTTTCTTTTCCTTGTTGTCCATCAATATGTTGCTTATGTCGGACTGCTGATTGCTCAGCGGTGCCATCAAGTCTTTGTCGTTCTTGTTTCAAGACTTCTCTGAAATTTTTAGTTATCTCAGGAATGTCTTCTACTTCCACTATTTGGCTATTTACATCATTAAAACTATCTGAATACAAAACAAATGACTCTAGATCAGCATGTACATAGTTGATTGGATGATTTACCAGTTTCTCCTTGCTAGTGATCATGTACTTCATTTTCTGTTCCCCGTATAGTTTCCTCATCTGACCGAACACGGGAATTGTACCATAGGAGAAATCAAGTTGCATTGTCCCTTTAATCTTTTCTCCCCAAGATCTGGAAAGAAGCATGCCAAATCTAGGAGGTATATCCACCACCACCACATCCATCAAAACATTTTTAGCCGGAATCTGATCCAAACTGACCACCAAATCCTTGATAAGCCCATTGCACCTTACTCTACCAGAATCGAAAGAGTAAAGGTCATGGTATTTCCTAGTGATATCCAATCCCAATTTCTCCATGATGGCTTTCAGCATGAGATTATGAGAAGCTCTGGAATCAAACATAGCATTATGTAATACAAAATCATCCACCTTGAGACTGATATAGAAAGGAACAACATCACTATCTTGGGACTGACCTTCCAACGCTGGCCCAAAGATCAGCTCGGGACTGTCATCTTCCACATTTACCATGTCGGATGATGGATCTAAACTCAAAATTTTAGACACTTGACTTTTATAATTTCTGTTCTTCATCAACTCAATTAAAGGAATTGATATTTCAACTTAGCAATTTCATTTTCTAAGTTAAAAACTGAAACTTTTTCTACCTCTTTTGCTGGAACATCCTTTCCGTTTTCTCCTTTGACACATTTGGCTGATTTGGTTTTTCACTTGCTGATGTTGTTTTGTTGGTGCTAGGATCTGCTGTCTCTTTTCCCTTTTTCTGCACATTAGGAGGATCATTCTTTGACACTGCTGCCTCCTTCCTTTTCTGAATTGGATTTACAGGCACATATCTATTCCGAAGTGAATATTTCCATTGATGAGCTGACAAAGCATTCATGTATCCTCTTTGGTATTCATCAGAATCTTCTGCAAGCACTGTCTCATTTGCCAAAATAAAATTTTCATCCCCTCGTTCAGCTTGATTCTCGGAGTACTCCTCATCTTCTGTGATGAAAATTGGCATGTCATCGGGTGTAAAGAAATGATTTTCTTCTCCAATCACATTCTCCTCCTCTTCTGATTCCAGACCAAGTACAAAATTATGTTGTAGAGGTGTCTGCACTTGCTGCTGTGCTGCTTGATCTTGGGCTCACTGCTCTCTTTGTTTGATCCTATATTGGGGCTGCTACTGGCCACAGAATTTAGGATTTCTGACTTGTGGTTCAGACTTGTCAAGCTTCATCCTATCAAGCATCTGTTCCACCTTTCGAAGCACTTGATCTGACGAGGAAGGCTCTTCTTTTATCGTGACTTTCTTTTCAGCTCTTGCTCTAGCTCTCTTGGCCAGCAAATTTGCTTCAATGCTGACCGCAATTTTCTGCATGTCTTCCAAAGTAGCCGGATCTCTATCTCTTAATTGATAAGCCATATTAGTATCAAAACCATCTGGAAACTTAATCAAGGCTAGCCCCATGGGTGGCTTTATATGATCTGGGATTGCATTGTAAACTGAATTGAATCTAATACAGTAATCTTGAACAGACTCACCAACATTCCACTTGATGTGCTCATACTCGGAAAGGATCTGAAGGGGATTTTTCTTCACTTCCCAGTAGTCTAAGAATTGTCTCTGTAGATTGGCCAATGTAGTGATGCTTGCAGCCGGCAAGGCCCTGAACCATTTCCTTACTTCACCACCAAATGTTTGTACAAAGAGCCTCATGGTTACATTTTCTGCATCAATCTCATGGAGATCGAAGAAATCTGTCATTCTGTCCACATGTTGCTGAGCTGTAACACTATGAGGAGTACCATCAAACAAAGGAATTTTGCTTTGATAATCGGCGGGCATATCATCCAAATTTTGAGGCAGTACAAGAGGTGCAAAACGAGCAGCCATTTCTCTTGGTGGATTTGCAATCGGTCTTGGGGATGTTGGGGGAGTGGGTGGAGCTGATGTATGGGGGGTATGAGGAGGTGTATGCGGAGGGGAAGCAATCTTGGATATTTTAGGAGTAGAAGGAGTAGACGGAGGCGATACTACTGCAGATTTTTGATCAGAAACAATAGGCTGCATAGGAATGGTAGGAATGAAAGGAGGTTCGGTGGGAATTCTTGAACTAGATGCAATTGCGGATGACCCAAGGGTTGCAGAAGTAGTCTCTAAGAAATCAACAATATTGGAAGCCACAATTGTAGTCTGGAGCTGGTTCAAAATATAATCATCAATAGATTTATTGGCCCTTTCAGTTTCAAGATTTCTAACAAACTCAGGATTTAAGGCAGTTGAAGCAACAACGCTTTCAGATTTGGTTTCAAACAAAGACAACTCAAACTTCTCATCAAACTCAAGATCCTCAAGATACTCAAAACCAACAGGACACGATTGAGCTTTGAACACAGGAATGATAGAAATTCCTTGGCGAACTATTCTTGGAATAAGATTGGGATTTTCGTAAACAAGAGGGGGATCAGGATTCAGATTTTCTTTGGTATGCCTTTTGGAAGCCAGTGTGCTATTATTTCCAAGAAATCAAATGGACATTAAAAACTTGTTTAGCCTATCAAATCCTAAAATTATCATCCAAAAGCTTAGAATTATCAGATGTACTGGGGTGATCTGCAAGTTAGATGCTCCGTTTATAAGACTAGACTGGAGATTGACTGAAGTAGCGTTTATCTACTTGCGCTAATGCAAAGCAAAAGTGTTTAGAAGGCTACCTGGCTAATCTTCAGGCTCCATCTGTAGTTTATAAAATGAAGAATACCAACAAACAAATATACTATTCCCCAGTATGGTCGCCACTATGTTAGTGCCTAGATTTACCTCAGGCTGAAAAGGTAGGATCCAGGGCCAACATCAAACCACGCTCAGCCTGGTAGCTAGCCCTACCAGGTCAGGAGAGGGCTCTCTCCGGGTCAATCTCAGCAAATAATGATCGATGAGGGCTTGAGATGACTGAAATATCTTTTGATCTTAGGCTAGGTATGAGTGCAAGAGAGTTTGATTGAATAAAATAGTATTTTGTTGGCTCAGAGGGAAAGGCACATTTTGGGGTGCAGGGATTGAGGCTCAGTTCTACAGAGATCTCAATGGGGCAAGGTAGGCAATCGTTTTGGCACTTAAATTTGAGTGAGATAGAAGGAATAGATAGGTGAGGTGTTGAAGAGGGTAAGAGCAATCATGAATTCTCCCCAAACAGCGGAAAACATCAAATAACTAAAGCAAACTTCAAGTAGAGCACTGCACTTTCAATGGATTCTACTTACACTCTTGTTTGTTTAGTTCAGAAGAAATAAGATAGATAATGGCTTACAATCACATAAAAAAATTCACAATTACAAAGATAAGCACTGTACCAAGACAAATTTCCACATGAATCCGAAAGGCTGCTGCAAATCCTGGTCTCAATTCCTTAGCCAAAATGAAAATATGAGTGTACAATGAAGTTCAATGCTTTCTCTGGAGTCCAACCATGCTAATGACTGAAAAATAACATAATATAGACAAAAATAGCTCATCCTTGCCTCTAGGGGTCTAGCTCACATGATTAGGAGGTGATCCAACTGATTCTAAACTGAGAACTACAAACTAGGCAACATAACAGCATGCCTCTAGAAACAAGGGAACTGATTTATTCAGTTTCAAAAAACCTCTGAATTGATGAATCTACTTCTACAAGTAAAAATATAACATATTTGCATCATGATCCATCAATTCTCATCAAATTACATCACAAATTTACCATTAGGAAAGTGAAAAAGTCAAACTAGGCAAAGCTGGGTGAAAAACAAAGCAAAACTTGGTCAAACTGGCAATGTTTCCTCTATGCGCCGCGCCTGATTCTCTATGCATCATGCCTGTTTGGACCCACTTTTGGAGGCCTTTCTAATGTCCAAATGAGCTCCACGTGTACTTTTTGGAAAGGTCTACCTGTCTACTTTCTAACCCAAGTGGAATTTTTCAATTTGGCCTCTATTTACCCCTCCAAAAGTCCATTCTCCCAACACTGCTTCATGTGTGTCAAAATAGGGGCAGTGAGGTCATTTTTTGAGTGTTTTTGACCTTTTTTGAGGGCTCAAAACCTTCCCAAATTTCTTGGCCATAGGTAGGAAAGTTTAATTTTGCATGCCAAATCCAAAAATGCTGAGTTTTTGTGATTTGGAGGCCCCTAGCAAAAGTGAGCGCCATGTGGCGCGGCGCATATGGCAGAAAAACCTGTTTTTTGTGCCAAAAATTTCCAAAATGCAAAAATTGCCCCAAATTTCTTGAAATTTGGGCTGAGTCTTCTCTATCAAGCATGATGTTGGGCAAAGGAAGCCTCAGCCAATATCTGAAATCCTTCATCCTCTTTTTGCCTCATTGATGCTCTCTTCAACTTTGCTTTTAAACTCCTGATTCTCGCTTAGCACACCAAGTTCCGGGACAAGTAATGGTATGACAAGTTTCTAAGCATATTCTTTACATTGATGGCCTTCTCCAGCTTCCTCTCCAAGTTCATATTGACTCTTTCAAGCCTTGAATCCCTATCGACATTTATCTCTAGCTCTAAAGAAGTAAACTCCACCCTCCTCCTTTGGGCAGCTTGGCGATTCTCCCGAATGTTTTGAAACTCCATAATCACCTGCTGGTCCTCAAGCTACTTATTCCTCTGCTCCAAGTACTGTATGGTCCATTGAGCTCTATCCAAGTTGGTAGACAAGGCATCAATGTCCGCCTGCTGCTCAATGATTTCTCTAAGATTTGTGCTTTGCGGGTCCATAATGGTATCATCACCCTCAATGAGGATGAAATCAGTCTCCCGCTCACCTGATGGTCCTCCCTCCTGTAGTGGCCTCTTGCCTCAGTCCTGAACCTGCTGTGATGATGATGGAAGCAAGGCCCCTTCCTCCCCAGGTGGAGATAACACTCGCTTTGTTGCTGCAAACAACCGTCTAGTGCCCTTCTGATAGGTGATGAACACTAGCACACTAGCGGTCTGTGTCTCATGGCCCTCATGCTGATAGGAAGGTCCACTTGTCTCATGCCCAGCCTCTTAAGGTCCCTGTGAAGCTCTGAAAAACTCACGAGAGATGAAGTCATCCCAAGTGATGCCATGTAGACCAAGCTGATGAACGACCATAATTTTGATGAGAGCAAAATGATAAATACTGTTGAACTGCTGCTGAGGAGTCTTGTGTTGCACAAGGGTGGTCATCTTCTCTATGTTTCAGCACATGAAGTAAGGTATGTTCATCATTTGTACCTGGGTAAAATGCATCAGCAGCCTGATATGATAAGCATATAAGCGGGAGAATCGACCCTCACAGCTGAAATACTTCATGATGAGTTTCATTAAAGGAGCATATTCATCTTTGAGGTACCGAAAAGGAAACACTCTCTTGAGCTGTCTCAAAAAGCCGAGCTTGATGTACGGTTCATAATGCCGCCAGTCAATTTTCTGCCTCTTGTTCCATGGCTCTCTAATGTTAGGTATGCTGGTTGCTAATGAAATGGATTCTGGTGTTAATGTGAAAGTGACACTAGCTAGAGTGGCTTGATCACCATGTAAATGCAGTACAAACAAGCGAGCCAACTCATGATGAAACTGAATATTAGCAACCTTCTCACAAAATTCATAACATGACTGATGCTGGAAACAAAAGATGGCAAGTGGGCAGGCCTGTAATTCAACAAGAGTGGTTGGTTCTTCTCTAATATGTTTGCCACCTCTATGAGGCCTCCTAGGTGCATGTCCCTCTGTGGGTGAGTCACTTTGGGTCTCCTCTTCATAATCATATGAAGGATCAGATGCCATGTCTGCTGGTAGGTAGACTGTCTTGGAGAAGTAGGTGCTGATATGTCAAACTGTCTTGAACTGTTTTTGGTGATGTGTTTGACCTCTACCACCAAGGGAAAACAGTGAAATGAGGGACAGTGGAGGGGTAATTTAGGGAATTAGGGACTGTTGGGGCAGGGTTATTTAAGGGAACTGGGAATTAGAATGTAGTTTGGGAGCTTTTGTATAGGACTAGGGTTTGGTGCGTTTGGGAGTTTGGGAAAGGGAAATTGGGATAGGGGATTAGTGAATTTAGGGGGTAGGAGAACTTAGGGAATAAGGAAATCAATGGACAAATGGGATAAGGGAGTGATGGAGGAATGATAGACTTGGTAGCAAAATAGTTAATCAAAACCCTAGGCAGCAAGTTTCTTTGAGGAATTTCAAATGGTAGGGTTTGATTTTTTTTTAAACACTCACCATTCATCAACCACCATAACATAAACACCAAACTTGGATAAACAACAGAGGTGGAGGCTCTACCTACTTGGAACAAGACAAATTCGTGTGTTTTTGGCGATTTGAGTGAATTCTGGAAGTTTTCAGGCATGTGCGCCGCGCATCCAGCCCAATGCGTCGCGCCCTTGCAAAATAACACAGGAGTCTGAGGCCCAGTGCGCCGCACCTCCTGCCTAGTGCGCCGCGCCGGTAACTTACAACGATTTTCACCCAAACTTCTCACTTACTCACCAAAATTGCTTTGCCTTGCTTCTCTTTGCTCTTGGAGTGAAAATGAGCTTTCAAACATTTGGAGAAATGATTTATACATGGAGCTTTTCAATTTTAATTTTGCCAAACCCACTTTCATAATGTTTTGCAAATGACTTTATTTTCAAACTCTGTTTTTTGGACTTTTTCACTTCATTTGAGTTTTGTGATGACTAAATGACCTGAGCTTTACTTGTTTTGTAGGTGTTTGAGCTTCTAGGGCTAAGGAAAGAAACCAGGGTTGCAGATGGAGTGATATACAATGAAGAAAACAAAATTTCATGATTTTTTGTACAATAAAAGCAAAATACTCTGTTTTTTCCTCAAAACTCAAAACATATTTTTGAGGAAAAACACATTTTCAAACACTTGGCGATGAAATTTATTGATATTGAAACCTCCTCATGGCTTGCTGGTAATTACTGGACACTTTGAAACATTTTTTGACGAAACCTTGATGAAACCCTAAACCTAATTGAAAATGAAACCCTAAAGACAACCTTTGCAATCTTAAGATAAAAAGAAGACTGTATATGCTTTTTTTGAATGAACAAACATGAGCCAGTAGGCAGATAACATGAGGGAAACTGTAGGAATGCCACTACCTTTAGATGATCCATGCGCCTAATGGAATGCAAATGACTGGGCGGGACACCTAATATGAAATGAAACAAGAGGATTTGATCTCTGACGGAGGGATGAAAATACCGACTCTAACACCTACAAGTAATCCTAATGTAGTCACTTGATCCAACTCTTCATTTTTGAATCTACCCTTTGCTTCCTTGTCCTTCCTTTTTATTATTTTATCCAATGCTAGAGTACTCCAAGGATACTAAGTGTGCAATAGTAATGAGAGAGTAGAGATATTAGATAGAGAGCTCCAAAACTGAACTAAGAAAAGGTTGTGAAATTATACTCAAAAGCCTTTTTATGAATGAGGCCTCTATTTTCTTCAATTTCCATTATTTTCCTTCAATTTCCTCCACACATGAAACCTGTGACCTTTCACCTTCCCTTTCTCCTAATTTCCTTTATTTCATAAAGAAAATGCCAATAAATGCCTCTTTCCTTTTCAATGCCTTTTCCATTTCCTTTCCCAATTTCCCTTAGCCATAATAAACCAAATGAACACCCACTAGGATGTTTTTCCCAACATTCATCTTGGAATACGTGTCCCATGACCTTGGTCTTATTTTTCCTTTATTAACTTTTATTAAATGAAATTTTAACCGGGGGATATTGCAAAAACCAAACAACCATCCCTAGGATGTAACACTGACAAATAAAGACAACTCCTATGTTTAATGACACTGGAATACGTATGCTATCCTAGAAAAATAAATGTGTCATTAATGTTCCAAATTATCCTTAGGTTAATTGATAAATTTTAATGCTGATCTTGACTAAGGTTTCAATTTTAAGGCTCGAAACAAATTCACCTGAACTCCTAGAATACAACTAGCATGAGAAAATGAAGTCTTTTCATTCAATGATGATCTAATTAAATAAGGGAAGGAGTTTCAAACAATGATGCAACAAACAAGAACTTCCAAACAAGATCTTCAACTTCTACTATTCCAATTTAAAAATTTAAATCCCTATCGCATGAAAAAAAATTAAAATTGTCTTTTCTTTTCCTTTTAAAATTTTCAATTCACTCAAAACTGAAATATGACTAGATTATTGAATAAAAAACATTCACACAAATTAGAACTATAACATGAAAGTATTTTAACAAATCAATATCTAATCTAAATGATTAGAAACCCTAATAAACAGGAAGAAATAAACTCTCATACAAATGTAATCACACTTAATTCCAAACAAACTGATGGCTTTATACAGACCTTGAGTAGACTAGAGACTCAGGAAGACACCGCAAGCAAAACAAAATTCAAAGAAGGGCAAGGAAATGATTTTTTTTTTTCACTTACAGGGGTCATTGCAGGTAATATATGAAGCCAATGTGATTCATGACACTTAGAAATAAAGACAATTGTGTTGGATCACTCTGTCTCAGAACAAAAAGTGCAATGGGGAAATTTTCTTAAAACGTACAAAACTAATCCTAACCAAGCTTGAAATTATGCTCCCCTAGGTCTAATAACTATTTGAACAAGTAAAATAGAGTCATTTTCATAGGTCCAAAAAGGATAGACAAAGGAAACCACTAAACAAAATATTGTTCCCTAGTGGAGTTGCCAATTTCTTTTATGGATAAATTCCTTCTGCAGATAGAAACAATTTCCCTAGACCTAGTGGATTGACGTAGAAACAACCAACACAAAAATGTTATGTTTTCCTTAGAGAAGTTTGAAATATCGAATAAAGAATTACTTGGGAACCATTGCAAGCTCTCTTATTCTCGTTTATTTTCAAGCTTTAGCTCCAACTCCAAATGCTAAAATTGGAACCTTCAAATCATCTAATACAAATAAGAGAACCAAAACATACAAATAACATATACAAAATACCCTAAACAGGAAGCCAAGGATTCATTGTTCTACATATGCATAAATGAGACATAATATATAGGAGAGCAAGGAACTTTTGTATTAATAAAAGTAGGAGAATATTACAACCCTTGTAGGCCTTGACCTTGTATATCTCTCCCAACTATCTTGTCCTTCCTTTGCATAATATCAATCCTTCAATCATACCTCAACCATATGGATGGATTAAGGACCTCTAGGAACAAATCAGTAACATGAGGGAATAACTAAGAGTCTCCAAAATCCAACCTAGTCCTAATAGTAGGTAGTGCATTTATAGGAGAAATGAGGAGGTTGTAGATGCACTAAACTAGGGTAAGGTCCACTTTAGAAGGGGATAAGCTCCATGGGATAAGTGATAAAACCTCATTTGCAAGAATTCGAGTACATATTTAATAGAGAATGAAAAATTCCAAGATATAAGCCTCTAGAAGTAGAAGCTTTGAAATTATATTTAAGTTTTTCTTCATTTCAAGGGCCGTCATACTTTTCCATTTGATGCAACTTGCATCATCGCACTATTTGAACTAGGAAAATGCGATGAGGACTTAAATTAGGGTGTTTAGCCAATATAATGCATAATTCTTGCAACTTCTGGAAAGGACATGCTTTTGTCTTTTTATTGTTGATTGTAAATTGTGAATGGATGATGATTGATCCAGATTCAAGGTCATTTGGTTGAATATGACAAAATAACCTGTAACACTAATATGTAATAAGGATGAAAAATGGAGAAGCCCTGAAAGACAGAATAAAATGTGAAGTTAAGGAAGCACAATCATAATCAATGTAAAAAGGATGAAAAGTGTGATGTGGCCAAGATCCCTTAATTGCCAAAGTACATGACATTTCCACACAAATTCCCATGTCTTCTTACTTAAGGCCCATGAGAGTCAACATACCAATGTCAATCATATCTAAATGTTGGATGCACTAGTATATTAACAAAAAGAGGTTGTAGGCCAATATTTTGGGAATATTATTAAAACAATGAAGGGTGTCACCTATTAAGAATTGTAGAAATAATTTAACCAAAAATGCATAGGCTTGGAGAGATGTAGATTTCCATCCCTAAAATATCAGTAAGAAAAACCAAGAAATTAGAACTGGGAATCATCAAGTTTCTTTAGGGCTACTTGTTTAGGATACTTCTACTTTGGTTCCATGTCCACTAGCATACAATTCAATGGTGTGGTTTTTCATAGTTCAAAAAGATTAGTTTGTGGAGTGGTGTTTCTCATAGAACCTACAAGAGAGACCTCAAAGAATTTGATATGAAAAATCTTGTGCATAACATGTCAAACTTATACTCAACTGATCAAGTTTATCCCATAGAGCTAAGTAAGGATCACCATGTTCTTTCTTAATCTAGGCAATCAATTTTTTTTTGAGCAAGTAGAGATTGGTAAGTTGTTTAATCGTTGTTTCCTTGGACCAATAAAAACAAAAGTGTAGATCCACTCCTTGAAGGTTGCATCAACTTTCTCCTTGGGCATTCATTGCATTTCTAATTAATTTTTTTCTCCATATCAAAAATCTTGTGTTACCTGGATGACATCTTTCTAAGCCTAAGTTGTTTGTTTAGATATCCCGCTATTTGGGCAAGAACCAGGAGCATTGGAGGTGCACGTGTCAGGGCCTTTACAACTTGATGAGGCACCTAAAGTAAGGGTGGTAGGCTTCATGATGGTAAAATAGAGGAAATCAAATAAGGTTGAGGACCAAAGAGAACCCTCAAGGTAGAAAAAACAAAGTGGGAATGAACAATAGAAATATAACGGTCAAATTTTAAGATAAAGAGTGGAGATACATGAATTGGAGAAGAGAGGTTGCCATGGAAAAAGAAAAAATATTAGAGAGAGCCAAGGTGTAACCTAGAATAGGGAGACATGGAAGGTCACAAGGGGAGCATAAAGAGACACATCAATATGAGAGTAGAGAATATATAATGGAGGTTGGGCAAGGGAGCATAGAAGTAATGCATAGGGCTAAGCATAGAGACAAAGTGGCAAGGATAGGCTACCACTTGCCTAGAGAATCGATGGAAATGATGCACTATGGTTGACATCCTTTTGAAAAATTCATTAGCAAGGAGGGCTAGAGTTGCCACTATCCATTACCTTCCAAATTCATAATCTAACTCACAACCATATCTTAGCCTATATACACCATAATGGATATAGATATGATCAATTTTACATGAAGGAGGTAGATTGTTATTATAAATGTAGTGCCTCGATCTAGTTGGTTGACCTTGATATGACATTAGAATTAATATAACCTTAATACTCACACATTATTATTTTTGGACCTTAGGTCGAGGATTCATATACTTGACTCTTACTATTAATGGATGTGATGGATGTGTTTGTTTCCTAGTCGAGGTTATTATGATTCTAGTTGTGATGCATGTGTATGATTTCTAGTTGATGTTATCATTGATAATAGCTATGATGGATGTGTTTATGAGTATGTCTAATCATGCAATGGATTCATTATGTTGGCCAATTACATTAGTTTTGACTCACGATGAACAATGATGTTGATGATTTAACATATGTTATTATGTCAATGACTAACATTGTGAAACATTGTTATTGATGATTATTGACTATGCAAAGATACCGCCAAATGCACTCACATGTGATGAGTACACGACCTTTGGTTTTATGGAATTGAATATGTTGTCTCTGAAATTTTAAATTTCAACTTGAAATTCTGATGTAAGTTATGATGGCATGTTAGTGTCTGCAAGCACAGGTTAGTTGCTTGGCCGAACGACTCACACATGGGTGATGGGGCTGTACAGATTGATGGAACTTCATGGGAGGGGTGGGAAAACATCCTTGACTTCACCTACTAGCACTCTCCACCATGAATTGGGCTCGAAGGTGTCGTGATACCTTCACCTTAAAGACCATGATGTTATGGGGGAAGACCCTAGATTGGGCAACCCACGAGGATTTTACTAGGGGGTGTGAATTGAGGTGAATTCCTTGATCCCTAGCACCATTAATATCACTATAGAGGGAATCACAAGAGAGGATAGTAGCCTCCATCATTGAACCTAGATCTTCCCCTTGTAGTCATTAGATGCTTGAAGGGAAAGCGACGTGGCACCCTTGGAACTTCAAGGGAAGTTCTTAAAGGGCATGATCGACTTAGAACCCTTGGCATCAAGAAGACACTACTGGGCATGGTACCCTTGTACCTTTGAAGGGAATTCCTTAAAGGGCATGACAAACTTGGTACCAAGAAGAAATTATTGAATATAATCAAGATGTGAAAATCCTACTAATTCACATAAGGTGGTAAATGAGGTTTTAGAACCAAGGTAATTAAATCAACAATAAAACTTGGGGTAAAGGGAGAATAGGAAGAAATAAAAAGATTTTACCAGTTGAGAACTCTACCCTTCCCATGTTGTTAGGTAGATAATGTGAAAAAGTGTGTTAAGAGGGAAAATAGTAGGGGGGGGAGAGGGACATAGAGTTAATTAGAAGGATTAATCCTAAAATAGTGTAACCTCATTAAGAAAAGAGGGCAGTGAATACAAATAAATATTAATAAATTAAATTAGAGAAAATATAGAGAACCTCCATGTGGCAAGAACCAACATAAGAATATCCATCTAAGAGGCAAATTGAGTTAAATTAGGAGGTAGTTGGGGGACCAAATATGAGACTTATAAGTTGAATGTAGTAATGGACACAAATTAAGGATAAGAAAAGGGGGATCAAGAGATAATGAGGAGTAAAAATAGCTATTCTTGTTTGGGTGGGGAAAAATATTATTTTTCAATTAAAATTTAAGTAAATAATTTTGGAGATCTCGGGTGAGAGGGTGACACATGGGTGGATGAATAATCAAACTTTTGGATTAATAAAAATAATTAATTATGCATGAAGTGCCAAGTGTCCCCTATGAAGCCTCTTATAAAAAAGGGGAAAGTTATGGGAGAGGGGAGATTTTTTCCCTGTTATTGGATGAACTAGATAATGCTAGTTTGATAGTGAATATGACTATAGTGAGTTTGCTATAGTGAATATTTTCTTTTTAGAGGGGGTCTCTTTAGAAAAGAGTGCTTTCCTCCATTGGATAACACTTCTCCACTATCTTACAACCCCATTGCAGCTCAGGGGTCTGTGGGGAAGAATAGTACCCAGGGAGTAGATTGGGAAGTCAACCAGTGAGTTAACAACATTAAGATAGGGACACTACCTCCTTCATGCCTGTACATGGACAACCATAAGGGAGTGAAATAATTAACAAAGTCGAGTCAAGTCTCCATCCCTTTGGTGAATGGTACTTCGGGTTACATAAATTTCAACTACATGTTTATTATATTGCATTAAATTGTATAATTGAATTATGGATGAATTGATTTTAAAGTGTTATGTGTATTGCATATTGATGTGTGGTTTATTGTGATCCACTTATACTTATTATTCATGGATAAATGAGTGTCAGAAGAAACTTCTTAATTTTTCTCTTTCTTGGTAATACAATATCTTAGGATTTTCTCTCTATTTCATTAAGAGAATATCTATTGTCTTGTATTCCTTAAATTGTTAGCTACCCATGTTGCATGTGGCTAATATTTGAAAAGAAAATTGTGGCTAAATAGTTTTATAATTGTAGCCCTGTTGACAGTGTTGGATGCCGCCAACATATGGGGGTATCCATGATGTGGAGTTCCAATTATAACTCACACTATTTGGTGTAGGAGCCCCATCCGGGTATAAGGTCCGACCACCGTTGCGAGTGATTTAAAGGGATGCCTTGGCTGCAAAACATACATAAGAGATCACGAACATAAATTTGGGGTGGAAAGTATGTAAGCTTTATGTCACACCAAGTGTAAGGTGTAAAAGTAGCTTCCACACAAGAGATACGAAACAGGGCTTTCGTAGAGAAGTATTAGTACTATCCTAAGAGAGTCACGTGAGAGAAATCTAGAAATATTTGTTGATTAACCTACAAATTAGTTCACAAGGTAACAACAATAATAACACTCAATCAACAAGATTCATAGCTAAAGCAATGAAATAGTTCATTATATTTAGTATGAATAACACAACATATACCAAAAACATCTAAAGAATAGTCTTACAACATTTACGATACATACATGAAAGGGTGTTGGATACAAGAGCTTCTAATAATTAATGAAAGATCCACATACATTGTTACATTATTGAAACACTAGCTCCAATAGTGGAACATGAATATACAATTTTCTTCTCCAAAAGAATGATCTTATCCTTTATGCACAACAAGATAAGCCAAGGCCAAATCTCTAAAAGTCCAAGCCCTTTGCTTGAATTATGAAGGCTTATTTTATAACAAATTCTAATGACCTTTGAGCTTCCTCATGACTCTTTGACTTCCAGAATCTATATGTGGCTCTTTACATTCCACATGTGTCTCTTGGACTCTTTTACATTTGGACTTATTATTCATAGAAGACAAATTACATCAAAATGGTGGCTATATAAGACAAAAATCCTCACGGGGAAAAGGACAAATCAATAGCTTGAACACGGAGTTCATTTGTGATGTAGGAGTGTCATGCTTTGAAATTTATTCCAATAAATTTAACTCTGATTGGAAGCTCTACAACACATCACATCTTCACCTCCAAAGCAACTGATAATATGGATTTGGAGATTGAATTTATGTTATTCCACAACTAGGAAAATTTCATGTGAACTTTAGTTGGCTCACTTGAATACTGTAGAATAGAGTTCTTGGTGGTCTCCAAGCCTTCTTGATCTCTTGCTTGCTTTATTTGTTCAATAAACTCCTTCATCTCCCAGATGATGGCATCCTTGCCTCTTACTTCTCCAAGTGAACCCACATAAGGCAGTTTATGTTTTTGTGCTAGGGACTCTATACCACCATGCAGTTGAACATAGGCAGTTATGGTGTTGGTCGCTTATTCACTAAGGTGGATGAAATTATGAGTATGGAGTCTTAACTGTGATCTATCCATCATCTGTTATCTTATCTTTCTTGACCAAATTCCCAGGAACATCAAGATACTTGATGCCACAATCCTGCATCAAATCTACAAATCTGTTTGTAAGCTTTAGAAGCTTCATGATATCTTGATATTTCTTCTGAATTTGTACTAGGGGTGCCACCACCTCATGTAAGAGAATTGTATCAATGTATAGTTTCTTCAGGGTGTCTTCCATTAGATTTAATTATTCAATTATTTTTTATCGTAGCTCCATTGTGCTAATATTAGTAGAAGATAACTGTTGATTCTCTACAGAAAGATGATCAACCTGTTGTTTTGCAGCAACTAGCTCCTTCCGTAATGATTCATTCTCACTCATAAGATACTTTGTATTATCTTGTGTTTTTGTCACAATATCCACATTCATTGCCATGACTACTCTGGGATTTCCCTTGGTGTTAGATGTTATCGCCTTCTCTATGGATATGGAGACCAGATTAACAACATAATTTGGAAAGTACTTCCAGCTTTCTTATATTATCCATTTCTTACTTGATCAAAGGTAAAGTTGGATAGGTCCATAACCCTTTCATCGAGTGGAGGAAAAATTCCCATCTCGTTGAATGGGAGATGGAAACTAGTGAGAGGAGGTTTTTGCTGAGTACTAGGCTCTTATACAATTAGTTCAATGACATCCTCCTCCTCCAATTTTGCTTCCATTTCACGGTTCATCTATTCTTCCTCCGTTACCTATGTGGATTCTTCCTCCTATCTGTTCTTCATTTCTTCTTCCTGTAATCACCTATATTGTTCCTCTTCCTCTATTCTTTTCCTTCCCTCTTCTATTTTTTGTTACTGCCTAAACAAATCATCTTGCTTCCTCTTTTCATATTCTTCTTTCTGTAAGAATTCATCCTTTCTCTTGTGCTATTATTATATTTATTTCTTATAACCTTATCTTCTCTTGCTCCTTTTGTTTCTTTTGTTGTTCTACCCCAACCGCACCTTCGCACATTGGATCAAATTTTAACTTTCTACTTCTCTCTCCCACATGATCACATTTTAGCCTCTTTCTATGTGATATAGTGTCCACTTGGGTAGTGACTTCTTATGGAACATCCTCCATCTATACATATAGTACCTGTGAAACCAGGGAGGGACCTGCCTCATCCATTGGCAAATTCTTCCTCAGGTCATTGTACCACTTCTTGATTTTCTCATATTCTTGGACAATCATAGGTCCATACAACCAATTGTATTATATCTTATCACAATGTTACTTGAAAAAAATTCCTAGGATCATATCTATGAAAAAACATTGTTCCAAAGTGAGGACGATTAAGTTCTTCAATTTCAGCATCAACCTCGTCGAGGATCTTAATCTCATAAAGTCCAATCCATAAATGAAATGACGGCCAAAGAGCCTTCTTTATTCTCTAGAGTTGTGAAAACAATCCATTGTTCAACTGATATGCTACGTCCTGCAAGACCACCTTATTGGTCACATACCTAAGCATAAGGTGAGGGGTTGTTTGACACTCGAAACATCTGATGTATGTGCTCTACAGTGAAGCAAACCAATCCGCAATCTCATAAAGTGCTTCCTTCGCCTTACCCATCATGCAGAGAGGCTCTGTCTCAAATATCAACTTGTAGACAACTTCAAACAAATTATCGACCATCTTATCATAAACTAGTCAAAAACTAACTTTTGTTAATAGTCTATAGTGGAAGTAGACATGTAACTTCTCCTGAGGGGTCAAGTCCCACTTCATCTCAATGAACTCATAACAGGCACAGATACCATCGAGAAGATAAGCAGACATGTAGAACTCTGGTGCTTGTTTGGCTTGTAATGTTGTCTTGGCCTCAGGGTATTTTTTAAGGATTTAAATATTTTCCCTATATATATTAATGTAGTTGACTATTCTAGTTTGAAAATTCATACTTATAGAATGTTGATGAATATTCAATAAAAACATGTTATTTACTATTTAAATTGGTAATTTTTTGGTGAATATCATCCACTTAATCATATATATGTAAAAAATAAGCTAATTTTTAACCAAATTGGCAAATCATTTTTTTTTTATGAAATATAAAAAAATTAGCCCATTTGTGATATTTTGCCCCTAAAATTTTCCCTACTTGGCTTTTTGTATGTGAAGTTGTTGTTCATGAGAGAGGATATATGCCCAATTGAAAAACTTACCTCTGGAGACAACTATGTTGAGAAAGTAAATCCAACTCTCCTTAAAGAATCATGCATTCTTCTATCCATCTAGTCTACAACACATCACTATGAGATACTAGTAAACTTTTCTTAAGGATTTTGTCTGGCAAACTGCACTTAGTATCTGAAAAAATATTCTAGGCTCTTAGCACATAGATTTTGATAACTTCCTTAGTATTGATATTTTATCAAGTTGCGTAAAACTCTATTTTTTCATACTCCCTTGGTATTGCCATATTATAATAAGAATCAATGTCATGCAGATGGTAAGTGGCAATCTCATTCCCTCTTTCAATGTTAAGGAACAAATTCCTGCTATCCATGTTTAACAAGATCCATTCGATAGCCTCTATGCAAGGAATCAGAAGGAATCTGCATGCAACTCTATGTATCCTAGAGACCTTGACATTTATGTACACTTACCTATCTTCCAATTTCTTTGGGAATTTTTTTTGCATGAAATCATATTTGATGTCCTTCAATGAGACCAAATATTTATCAATAGCGTTATGTGTTAGAAATAATATGGATGGTTGGCTTAGTAATTTTGACTGCCTCCTCAATAATAGATTCTAAAGTTCTTTTGATGTAGATTGCTAGGTGGTAGGAGGCATTGTCTTGGCAGATGATGAGAGAGTGATGTATTATATATCTGGAGCACCTGCAAGTGGAAAATCACTCATGGCAAACAAAAAATAGTTTCAATAAATCCCCTAACTATCACATGCAAAATATTCAAAAGATATTGATTAAGAGAAGATCTAGGAAAGTTGGAAGCACAAGTCTATCACAAGTGAGACATGATGGCTTAACTAGCCACTTAGAGTGGGCACTACACCATAACAAAGGAACAATGAAGAGATAACCCTTGACTGAGGCTGAAGAGTGGGATATGTACTCATGAGAGAGAGGGAGAGACTGATGAGGAGAAAGGCATAGTGACAAGGGACAAGGAGGGCAACGCAGATGCTTGAGAGTGCATAGTGCACCCAAGAGAGCCAATGAGGGCATAGGGCACAATGACAATTGACAAGAATGACCAAAGATTCCTTGAAGGTGCATTATGCACTCTTGAGAGGATTTTTTTCCTTGCTAGGCACAATTTTCAAACACAGACGGTCTTTGTTTCTCAAAAGTGTGCTTTGAAAGGGATCTTCTTCTACTAGGCACAGTTTTGGTGGACAGAGGGTTCTTGTTTTCCAAAAGTGCACTATGATCAAAGATGATTTTAAAATGGCTAAGTGAAGGCGAACAACAAGTCAAGAACACATTAACAATGAAGGAAAAGAGTTGCAAGTGTTTATAGGATCTGTCACAATCATGAATAGAAGGTGAAAGGCCATGGAATGCGAAGAGTCACTAAAAACACCACTTGTGACAGCAAGATGACACTTGTAAGATTAAGTATGGATGAAAATGACACTTCGTATGTGAAAAGAAATTGAAACATTGTTAAGGAAAACAAAAGTGTCACTAAAAGAAATAAAAGCAATCAAGAATGACACTTTGCAAAACTTAGTGAGAATCCATGCAGTTGTGATCAAGATTGAAGGCAAAGATCCTTGTGGTGAGAAAATGAGCTCAACCAACAATGAACAGTGATAATGAGAATTAATTATGGGTTGGGTAACTTATAAAATAATCTACATCCAAAAAAAGTTCATGCATGATCACAACTTGTCGATTGATGAATGAGTTAGTTACAAGAAGTAGACAGGGCTCCTATTTTCTAGGAGTGTGCTCACCATACAGAGAAAGAAGGGCGCATGCATGAGAAACAAGAGGGAATAGTCTCTATTGAAAAGGAGTGTTGGATTTGAAGACTAGGAGGGCGCAATCACTGATAACGAGTACAATATCCTTGTGGATAAGAAGTGTGCTTGGTTAAGTGGAATAAGTGTGCTCCACTGAGAGTTGGAAGTGCGCTCATGCTTTCGAAGGCACAATTTATTCCAACAATGCTTGTGTTAATGCTATCTTTAGCAAGTTAATTTCTCTAGGAGAAAATGTGGCACTTTTGTGATTTTGTGTGATATGCATGTCAAGTGAAGATAGTTAATCACTAAGTAAAAAAAAATAGTGATTTTCCTATCTTTAGAAAGACAACACAAGTGTTTCCAAAGAAAAGAAGATGACACTTAGGAAAATTTGACCTGGGAGGAAAAGCGACACTTAGGAATATTGCCAGGATGATCGACAGTTATAAAAACATGAACAAATAATAAGACAACACCAGATAACTTGAAATGACAATTCATGTAGGCTTCAAAATTGACTAAGTCAAAATTTTGGAGGGTTGTTGTCACAACAACAACACTTGGTGACGCAATGGAAGAACTCCAAATTCTCTATTTAGTTATTACCTTTACACATGAAGTTTCAATCCTTCAGGAAGTATTGATTCACATGGTGGATTGTCTTAACTTTACCATTCAACCCAATTATAGATATAGTTTCCTCTCTCCCATGAATCAGTAAAACACATTATAAATCTTACCATATCACAATTTGTTTGATCCAAGAGAGGGTAATATAGCAATGGTGAGTTAAAGATAATCAAAGTTTTAGTGCTCATCTCTGGTGTTGCTCCACTTCCAGTAGGCTTGTTCAATACCTTGTCAGAGTTACTATAGGAATACAAGCATTGCTTCACTGCCAGCAAGCTGTTCAGTACCCTGGCAAAGTCACTTGCTTTACCTCTTTGTGGAGGAAGCCTTTCTCTTCTCACCCTTTATTTCTTTTTAAAAGTTCACATGTGCTTAAGAAATTTTTATTTTGTAGGGTCGGAAGAGCGATACAGACTTATTGAGAGAAAAATAGGTTGTTCCTTAAGAGAATGTTATATATATCTCTTATATTAATTTTCGCATTGTTAGTTTTCCCATTTACTTTCACTACTTGATCAGATCAGAAGGAAAAACACCATTCAATTAACAAACCAAGTTTAGGAATGAAGATCCTAAATGTATGCCGGAATTATGGTTCTACTTATGGTTTTCTAGTCGAATGGTTCATATTTTCCATCAAGACATCATCAACTATGAAAAATGTAAAGGCTGGAGCAAACAAAAAAGAAGCAGGCTAGCTAAGGGTTGCACATCACTACAATTTTCCTTTCCCAAGGTTTATCCACGTCATTTTGAAGCTCAGTAAAGAAACTTCCATGAATATTCTTATTGAAACAAAATGACACACAAAAAAATTGTCAAATTTAAATAGCAAGAAAACAATGCAATGAAAACAGAAGAAAATAATATGATGTAATCAACTAAATGCAATCTAACCTAGTCTAAAAGGTAGAGGACCGAGACTTAGTAAAATGGAATTCCAATGTAGCCATAGAAGCTTCTCCTAACCCTTAAGTCAAAATATATCATCGAGTGAAAGCAATAAAACATAATGTGTAGTAATAAATTTAAACAACCAAGACATATGTACACAAATACAAAGGTACAAAGTGCAAGCAAAGTGGTGTAAGGTAAATGACTGCCCTATTTGACAAAATACACCACAACAATGCTTCTTCGACTCATAGCCATATAAAAACTTATTGAATGCATGAAGGTACTTACTATTATCCAAGGAACTCACCAACTATGAATTCTCTAACCAATATGCAATAGGCTCATAAAAACAACAAGGTTGAAAATGTTAAAAAGACAAATTTACTAAGAACAAATCTGCATCATGTAAAAGATCAAGATCAAGATGTGAATCACATACACATTGGACATGGTTAGTGTTGGTGTGTGGATCAATATTGATGATGGATGAGGGTAGAGGTCTCTCATATAAGAAAATATAATAATCATTCCACACTCTTTGTTTCCAAGTTCCAACCGAAGCTTTACATGAAGAAGGATGTGTCAGTTGGAGTTGATGCATCTAATCGTATATTTTATCTTGAGGGATAAAAAATTCAACATGAAGATATAACCAAACATCCTTGAATAATGAATCCATATCCCATGAAATAATGCTAAGAATGGAATTTTGCAAGAAAACCTTGACCTGACCAAATTCAGGAGTTTCATCAGGATAGTGGGGACCTAACATAACCATCAGTGTAGACTGAAGTGCCCCGACTTCTTGGAAAGACTCATAACTTTTAAAATATTGAAACTCAAATTTTGAACACATGTTCAGTTCTAACTTTGAACAAGTTCCATCATTTGAATTAAAAAAATGGACCCAATCAGAGTTGTTTGATTCATGGAATCAATAAATTCTATCAGATAGATTAACAAGACTTTGACAAAAATCATCGATAACTAACATATGATATTATTGAAAACGTTCATTCCCTTGTGTCAGATTAACTGATCCACTACTAATATCCTAACACAAGGTGTGGTGAGTGGGGTTAGATATGCTAGAAAGAAAATCATCGATGATAAAATCTGACTAATTGAAAGTTATTCAAATCTAAATCCTCCTACGAAAACAAATATTCATCCATGAAAATCAAATAAGAATCATCATGCAATTCGATATGAACAGGGTGATCAGGATAATTTTTTTCTATGTATTCAACATGATTAAAGGATTCAATATTTGGAAGCTAATTATCAAGACTATGAGATGAATGATTGATAGAACAAGGAGAACCATCATATTGAGAAATAGAAGAGAGGAAAGTGACTCCTCATTGATGAGCTCATCAACATTAGGAATAGTTGTCGATTCAGATTCATGGATTTGATTTTTAGATTTCAGAATTTGAATAGGAACAATACAAGGTATAGGGAAAGGATGCAGACAAGGAATAAAAGGGTTTGTAGTTTCCTCCTCCAAAGGTTGAGACTCTTCTTGGAAAGGACCATTCAATGGATTCGATTGAAAATAATTCCTTGAAATTTTAACTAAAAATCAAAACTTATCATCCAAAGATTCCCAATCCACATCTTCATCAGAAAACTCATAGCAAAGGTGAAGAAATCGGTCGGAAAATTTTTCTAAGGATTCACTTGATTCCATCCTAAGCTGATCAATTCTATTTCAAAAATATTGAAAATCATAATTGTTAAAGACTTGGAAAATAACATTACCAATTGTTTGAAAGAATGGATAGAAGCAACAGGTAAACAGTAACACCATTACTTGGCACGACCATCCAATATAAGGGTAAACAACTGAGCAAGAATATTTTCTGAATAAATGTTAGGTCCCTATAATACTAGTGTATTCCCCCATTATTATTGTCATTGTAGCCCTTAATTTTATTGTTATGCCCATGTTTTCCCCATATTGTTATTATTTTTCCCCATAGAAACCCAATATTGTTATTGTTGTTGATCTAAAAATCACTCGTGAGTGACCTAAATTAAATAATTAATGAATGAAGGTATTACAGACTCATGTGATGGTGTGTGTTTCTATGTTACTTTAGGCAACGGATCGATCAGATTGCAAAATACATAGACAGTGGAAAAACAGAAAATGGTAAGGGAAACACAGTAAGCAAAGACAAGAACACAACAAATTAATAAGGAGCTCACCCTATTCTCCAGGGCTACATCTCCGGTCCAACTTTCAGTGGTGGCCTTCTTTTATTGTGTCTTTAAAGCAAATTTTTTACAGTGAGGAGCTCAATTAGAGTCTCTTGAAACAAATGATGCTTGGTAGGGTGGTTCTTGGATTCCCCAAGCCACTAGAGTGCACAGACTCTTTCCCTTTCCAATTCTTGACCTCTCTGGTCTTTAATGGGAGAAGACCAGTGTGGTACTCAATTCCCGACAGATCCTCACAGGGATTGCTTTAACCTCTCAAGCTTTCTGTCTACTCGATGCTGCCTTAGGTCAGCTCGGCTCTCTGTCTTCTACTTCTTGCTTCACTGTCTCTTTCACCTTTTCTTTCACTGCTTCTTCTCTGGTTCTTGCTTCTCTTCTCTTTGTCTTCTTCTCTGTTTGTTCATGGCTTAAAGCCTATCTGTCCTCGACTGTTCACTTCCTCTTTCGCCCCTTCGGATCGCCTGCTGCTGTTCACCTGGAGTTCCCTGCCTCTGCGTCATTGCCAACATTTCACAGGGAAGTGGCCACTTGTCCTCTCACAAACTGTGCCAGCTCTTCCTCGATGGTTTGGTATTTCAGTTACATTGTGGAATGACTCATCCACCAACTCGGTGGTCAAATCAGACTTCAAACTTTTATGTGCCGCGACTTAATTCCCCTGTCAAATCCAGTTTCTCCATCAGGCACAATCTCCGCCATCAGATCGAGTCCCCAGATCCTAATGTGTTCACTCATTTCGTGCGATTGACTTGCTCGACTGTTAGTACACGATGAGAGGTGTTTTTCTCTCTCATCTGCCAGACACGCGTCGGGCACTGAATGTAATCGCTCGTTTTCTACCAAATCCGCTTACCACCAAAGGATGCCTCCGATATACCGCCAGTTTTGGAGTGTGGGACTCGCCTTTCGCCTTAGCGCCTTCCCTATAGTTTCCTAGCTTCCCATGTGACCGAGCGCTCCAGGGCTTTTCCTTCTTGAGGGGTTTTGCCCAACGAATCGCGCATCAGAAATGGCCTCCGTTTCCTAATCCGGGCTTCCTAACTGCCAATTTTTCCTCCTGCGCGGTCTCCATGGGCCTCGGTCAGCATGCTTTGACTGAGGTCCTCGTCATTCCTCGCTGACTAAAAACTACCACTGTCCAAAGATCTTCCTGATCACTCTTTATCTATAAATTCAAAGTCTATCCCGATTTGATACAGTCATGGCACTTTGATAATTTTCATGGATCCAATTCAGATCATGACCTTCCCACTGAAAAAGCTTTTGGACCACCAAAAGTTGGATATCAAGCATCGACTAAGTTAGGGTACAATTGTCTCACTTGTCCAATCTCTATATACTTTGCATTGCTTGGCTTTGAACCCTTGAGCCCAACCCTGAGGTACTCAACATCTCCCCTGCGCGTCGTCCTCACCTTCCTGTCCAGAACTGTGTCTTTCTGCAATTCATTAAGATATTCAGGTAGCAGGTCATCAATAGAAGGCAATTGACTCTACTCTTTGGGATCCTCAATTAGTGAAGGTTCAAACAGCCTCAAGCAATCTGCATTTACGACTGAGTAGATGTGCATGTAAGCTGGTAGATCAAGGCGAAAATCATTCTCACCAATCTTCTCAAGTATCCTAAAGGGTCCATACCTGATAGGCTTTAGCTTTTTACCTTCACCTTGCATCCTGTCCTTACTGATATACAACCAGACTTGGTCACCAACTTGGAAACTATGCTCCATCCGATGCTTGTCATGCCTTGCCTTGTATTTGGCTTGGCTCTTTTCCAACTGTTCCTGTACTGCCTGGTGGATCTCTTGGATTTGTTCAATGAACCTAGTTGCCCTGTCCACATCACTATGTCCCTCAACTATCGTGTCTTTACAAAAGACAAAATCTAAAGGAGACCTTGGTGTGAAACCAAAACAGGTCTCAAAAGGAGATCTCTGTGTAGAAGAATGTTTTGCTCTATTGTAAGCATGCTGCACATAACACAAATGTTCATCCCAAAGCTTAGGATGTTTGCTGCAATATCCTCTGAGTAACTGGATCACTGTCCTGTTAACTACTTCTGTCTGGCCATCAGTTTGTGGATGAAAAGCTGTGCTTTTCTTTAGTTTTGTGTCCATCAGTTCCAACAGACTTGACCAAAACTTCCCCACAAATCGGGTGTCTTGATCAGATACAATGGAAGTGGGTAATCCAAAATGAACCCATACATGTTTAAAGAACAGTTTTGCAGTTTGTTCAGATGTAATCTGTTTGTTACAAGGTATCAAAATACACATTTTGCTGAACCTATCCACAACAACATACAGATAATCATGACCTTTCCTAGATTTAGGCAGTCCTCCAACAAAATCCATGGAAACACTTTCCCAAGGGTGAGAAGGAAATGGTAATGGAGTGTACAAGCCTAGTTTTTTGTTGCTGGGCTTGCTTTTAGCACAAATAGTACACCCTCTTACATATCTAGAAACTGTCTCATTCATTTTTGGCCAATAACAAAATCTTTGCAGCTGTGCAACTGTTTTACTTACCCCAAAGTGACCTGATATTAGAGAAGTGTGTGCTTCTCGAATTATCTTTACTCTTTCAGTTTGTGGAATGCATAACTTCCCACAATGGTACAAGAGCCAGCCCTTTACATGATAATCCAATTCTTCTACTCATTTTCCTTGACTTAAAGTTGCATATACATCTTTAAAGTCTATATCTTAAGCATATTGTTCAATGTAGCTTTCATGTAGCGCAAAATTATGCTTAAGTATAGTAGATGCATTTATAATGGGTCTGGATAACATATCTGCAACTTTATTATGTATGCCCTTTTTATATCTGATGACTAAATGAAATTGTTGTAGAAAACCCATCCATCTATAGTGTCTTGATTGCTGCAACTTAGTTTGGGAGTGTAGATATTGAAGTGGTTGATGATCAGTATGTATTACTGTCTCTTTGCCCATTAAGTAATGTTTCCACTTTTTCACACTCTGTACTAATGCATACAATTCTTTATCATATGTAGGATAGTTAACTACTGTAGAATTAAATGTCTTAGAATGATAACATATGGGTTTACCATGTTGTGTCAACACTGCTCCAATGGCATAGTCACTATCATCTATTTGGATCTCAAATGGTCTTTGAAGATCATGTAGTGCTAGTATAGGTGCTGTACTAATATTTTCTTTCAAGGTGTCGAAGGCTTTCTGCTGTTTGCCTCCCCACTGAAACACCTTGTTCAATCCTGTTAAAGCATGTAAGGGAGCTGCAATTAAGGAAAAGTTAGAAATGAACTTCCTCCAATATTGTGCTGCTCCTAAGAAGCTTCTAACTTCTGTAGCAGATTTGGGTTTAGGCCAGTTTACAATGACTGCCACCTTAGAGGGATCTATCTTCAATTCACCACCCCCTACTATATGACCCAAATAATTCAGAGATGTTTTGCCAAATTCACATTTTGAGAGTTTAACATAAAGTTTTTCTCTTTTCAAAACATCTAGTGTCTGCTTAACATGCTTTAAGTGTTCTTCCCACGTTTTTCTAAATATCAGAATGTCATCCAGATACACAATAACAAAATCATCAAGAAAAGGTCTGAGTACATCATTCATTAATCTCATGAAAGTAGCAGGAGCATTAGTTAAGCCAAAAGGCATAACCAACCACTCATACAATCCCTGCTTTGTTTTGAAAGCAGTCTTCCATGCATCTTGTTCTGCAACTCTGACTTGATGGTATCCACTATGCAAGTCTAGCTTGGAGAAATAAACAACTTCTTTCAATTGATCTAAAAGATCATCTATGCAAGGAAGGGGATAACGATTTTTGATTGTTATCTTATTCAGTGCTCGGTAATCAATGCACATTCTCCACGAGCCATCTTTCTTTCTCACCAAAATGATTGGTGACCCACATGGTGATGTGCTAGGTCTGATGAACCCTTTCTTGAGCAACTCCTGCACCTGCTTCTTGATTTCAACATTCTCTAAAGCGGAAAACCTATACATTCCAATGTTAGGAAATGGAGCATCTTGCTGAAAAATAATATCATGCACTATTTCCTTTTTGGGTGGCAGACCTTTAGGTTCTTGAAACAAGATATCATACTCCAAAACAACCTTTTCTAAATCATCTTGCTGTTTAGCATTACAACCCTCAAATACATTGGTTTTATTAGGTTTCTTTTCCTTTACAACCATCAGTAAGAATTGTTTGCATGAATTTATCATTCGTTTCATCTGCCTTGAGTTTATGAGAGTATAATTATTCTTGAGCTTATGAGCTCTTACAAAGTATTCGATTCCATATTTAACAAGTAGATACTTATTCTCAGCTCTATAGAAAATATCTTTCCTATCATACAAGTAAGGAATTCCTAAAATAATTCCACATATATCCAAAGGAATTATGTCTAACTCAACCTCATCTACAAATGCTGACCCAAAAGAAAACTTGAGTTTGCACTGTCTAGTCACTTGTAGTTGTGCTTTATCATTCAACCATCCTAATGGGTATGGTTTCTTGTGAGGTGTAGTTACTAATCCCAACTTCTTTACAATTGACTCAAAAATTAAATTTACTTGTGAGCAACTATCAAACAAAGTATTAATCTTTTGATGTTTGGAAATAACTCGAATATGGAAAATCTCACGTATTTTTCTCTCATTCTCTTCATCAATAGTAGATTGTATAGAATTACTAGTAGATGCTTCAGAATTCTTACCTTTTGTACCTGTGGCTGCAATGGTTGTTTCATCTCCTGAGTCTGACCCCAAATATTTCTGAATAGCTGAAACAATCTTCTTCTTCTTACCCTCGAACTTCTTAGGTCTCAGCTTTGGATGCAGAATCCAACAGTGCTCATCATCATGCCCATCCTTTTTACAGTGAGTGCATGAAGCCTTGCTCTTCTGTGCAGTGTTAGCCTTCCTTACTTTCCATTTCTGCTTTCTTTTTTCCTTATTCTTGGTTGCAGTGGGTTGGGATTATCCCCCAACTTCTGGACTTCCATTCTTTCCTCTAGCTTCTATATGAGTAGCTTGTACATATAACTCATCTATACTAGTGGGATTAAACATGAGGATAGTGTGCCTCATGTAGCTGTGTAGACCACCAATGTAATTCAACAAAGTCTCAGGTGAGTCTAATGAGATTCCTAGAATCAACGCTCTCTTTCTAAATTCTTGAGTGTACCCTTGCACACTTTGCTCTTTCAACTGTAGAAGAGTTTGCCAACTCATCATGGCTTGTTGCATGTAGGCCAATGGATAGAACTGCTTTTTGATTGCAGAAACAAATTCACTCCAGATAGAGATAGTCTTACCATGTCTTTTCATGTCAGCTTGGGTTCTGCCTTCCCACCAAACCAAGGCAGTGCCTCCAAGGTGTAGGCTTGCCAGCTGAATCTTGCTCTTGTCTGAATCGATATTCTGCACTCTGCAATAAACATCAATTTGTCTAATCCAATTGTCCAACTTTTCTGCATTCAACTCTCCATCATATATAGGTAAATCAAATTTGACATCTAGTTTGATCAAAGATGCTTTCTTTTTGTGTTCAAGGCTGTTAGGAGGTGTGAGAAATATTTCCTCTTTCCCTTTTCCTTTTGAGTGGTCATGCAAGTGAGACACATCTTCTCCTTTGTCTTGTTTAGAGCCTGATGAATCTTCATCCTTATGTTTTCTAAAGTCCCTATACATTTCTTCTACCATGGACTTTATGGCTAGGAAACTATCTATGAATTGAGGGTCTGGCCCCATAGAACCTTCCTCTGACATTGTCTTCTAAGGATAGACTCTCCCAATTTTAGGATTAGTTTTGACCAACTCTCCTTCTCCTAATTTGAGCTTTGATCTAGTTTAAACCAACAAAAGCTTGTCTAACCTTAACAGCCTAAAGCTCTGATACCACTTGATCTGAAAATCACTCGTGAGTGACCTCAGTTAAATAATTAATGAAAGAAGGTATTACAGACTCATGTGCTGGTGTGTGTGTCTATGTTACTTTAGGCAACAGATTGATCAGATTGCAAAATACACAGACACTGGAAAAATGGAAAACAGTAAGGGAAACACAATAAGCAAAGACAAGAACACAACAAATTAATAAGGAGATCACCCTATTCTCCAGGGCTACATCTCTAGTCCAGATTTTAGTGGTGGCCTCCTTTTATTGTGTCTTTAAAGCAAAGTTTTTACAGTGAGGAGCTCAATTAGAGTCTCTTAACATAGATGATGCTTGGTAGGGTGGTTCTTGGTTTCCCCAAGCCACTAGAGTGCACAAACTCTTTCCGTTTCCAAGACTTGACCTCTCTAGTTTTTAATGGGAGGAGCCTAGTGTGGTACTCAATTCCTGACAGATCCTCACAGGGATTTCTTGAACCTCTCAAGCTTTCTGTCTACTCGATGCTGCCTTAGGTCAACTTGGCTCTCTGTCTTCTGCTTCTTACTTCATTGTCTCTTTCACCTTTTCTTTCACTGTTTCTTCTTTGGTTCTTCCTTCTCTTCTCTCTGTCTTCTTCTCTGTCTATTCATGGATTAAAGCCAATCTGTCCTCGATTGTTCGCTTCCCCTTTCGCCCCTTCAGATCGCCTGCTGCTGTTCGCCTGGAGTTCCCTGCCTTTGTGTCATCGCCAATGTCTCACAGGGAAGTGGCCACTTGTCCTCTCACGAACTGCACCAGCTCTTCCTCGACGGTTTGGTATTTTAGTTACACTGTGGAATGACTCATCCGCTAACTTAATTATCAAATCAGAATTCAAATTTTATGTGACGTGGCTTAATTCCTCTGTCAAATCCGGTTTCTCCATCGGGCGCAATCTCCGCCGTCAGATCTGGGTCCCTAGATCCCATGGTATTC
Source organism: Pinus tabuliformis (assembly GCA_031772625.1). NCBI lineage: Eukaryota > Viridiplantae > Streptophyta > Pinopsida > Pinales > Pinaceae > Pinus > Pinus tabuliformis. The sequence goes on along the minus strand of CM062820.1, from coordinate 779,976,380 downwards.
ACTCATTTCACGCAGTTGACTTGCTTGACCGTTAGTGTGTGATGAGAGGTAGTTTTCTCTCTCATTTGCTAGACACGCGTCAAGCGCTGAATGGAATCGCTCGTTTTCTGCTAAATATGCTTACCGCCCAAGGATGCCTCCGATATACCACCGATTTTTGAGTACGGGACCCGCCTTTCACCTTAGTGCCTTCCCTAAGGTTTCTCGGCTTCCCATGCGATCGAGCGCTCCGGGGATTTTCCTTCTCGAGGGGTCACGCATCAGAAATGGCCTCTGTTTCCCGATCCGGGCTTCCTAACTACCAGTTTTTCCTCCTGCGTGGTCTCCATGGGCCTCAGTCAGCGCGCTTTGATCGAGGTCCTCGTCATTCCTCACTAGCTGCAAAATTCCACTATCTAGAGGTCTTCCTGATCACTCGTTGTCTATAAATTGGAAGTCTGTCTCGATTTGATACAGTCATGGCACTTTGATAATTTTCATGGATCCAATTCGGATCAATTGTGCCCTTACATTATTATTGTTATGTCGGCTTTGATTATATTGTGACCCCTTAGAATCCTATATATAGAAAGGAGGTTTTTTCATTTGAATCATCCAAGAATTTTTCATTTGTGTAATGTAAAGGAGGTTTCCCCCTTCGAAGAGGCTAATTTTGAAGTCGTTGATCTATATTTTCTATATTTTGGTAAGCTGGTTGCATAACATTTGGTATTGGAGCTTTGGATTCTAGAGTTTCGTTGCTTCAAACAGGTCCTTGTGGAATTTACGCTATAACCTTTTTTATATGAAGCTTCAAAAGCTAAAAACAAAAACCCATTTGAGACGAAATATTGTGAAACGTCGTGACCAAATTTCAAATCTTTTCTCGCTATATTTTTGGAGATATGATACAAGGAAGTTAGGGTTTTGGAAGGCTTCCAAATTCCATCTCAAATAGGTGACCGTGGGAAACTAATCATAACTTTCTCTCTGATTATATGATTCAGATTTTGTAAAAAGTGACAGAAATAGGATGAAATTTAGTTTGTTGGGTACCGATTGTAGGTACGAATCTTGAAATAGTGACACGTGGCGCTTCATACAAGTTCGCTCTACTGAACCAATCTATAATCAAGTCATTGTGGGATATAAAAAATATCGCTTCCTTGGAGAATCCAATATTTATCTAGCTTGTGGGGTTTGAAAGAGGACTCAGAGGGCTAATAGAGGACGGAATTTCAGACCTTGGAGATCCACCATTACATAGATACAACAGATTCAATATTGAGCTCCCACAAAGAAAAAAAAATCGGTGTATTTTTTAAATTTTGCATATGTTTTGTTTGAAAAAATATTTTGAAGTGATTCAAAGGGAATGTTGAAGCATAATACTCATTAATTGATGCCCCGAAGAAAGAAAATGGAAACACCTAGTAAGCAACCTGAAAGTTCTACTATGATCCATGAAGAAGAAGAAGAAACGCAACATGATATATCAAAATTAGGAGACCAAGTGCAACAATTTTCGCTCTCACAAAGAGTAACCAAAAATGAAATGGAAGCTAAGATGTATGGTTTGAAGAATAGATTAAAATAAAACATGGAAGGATTGAAGAATGAAATGAAAGATAATATGGAAGATTTTAAGAATGGTTTAAAAGCAGACATGGAAGGTTTCAAGGAAGGTTTGACAAGGTTGCTACAATAAATGCTTCCTAAATGCGAAAATGTATTAGATGAAACTCATGATGAGAACAAAAGAAATTTTAATCATGATTTCATTGACTAACATTTTATTGAAGACCCACCATGTTCCCAAGATCGATATGAGGAATTTTGATGGAAAGGATCCTGTAACATGGATACTACAAATGGAGCAATATTTCGATCTCCATAATGTGAAAAACACACAAAAGGTACGCATTGAAACTTTATATTTGGAACCCAATCAATTTGTATGGTATCAGTAGCTTTTCTCTCATAAACATATTGTCACTTGATCAATTTTTATGGAGGATACAAAGAGCAATGCCTTCTTTAGTCAATTGATAAATCTCAAACAAAAGGGTTCAATGTTGGAGCACATTGAGGAATTAAAAAAATTGAATATAAAGGTAAATGATATTCTAGAAGAGCATAGGATTGATGTGTTTATAGGGACCTTAAAGGATAACATCCAACATGAGGTTCGCCTTTGGGAATCTGATTCATTGGAAAAGGCATTCAGGTTGGCAAGAAAAATTGAAAGAAAAATTATGGAAACAAGGAATCCTACCACTCACAACTATAAAGATGTAAGTGTTGCTACCCCTAGCCTTCCACAACCTACAAGGTTGACACCACAAAAATTGGAAGAGAAAATAGCGAAAGGGATTTGTTATAGTTGTGATAAAAAATTCACTAAAGGTCATAAGTGTGTTGAGAAGAAATTATTTTACATAGATTGTGAAGAGGAGGAAAAAAAAGGAACAAGAAACATCAAAACAAGAGGATATACACCAGGAACCAACCCTAGAGAAATAAAAATGAATCCAATGATATCTTGCAATCCATTGGTAGGAATTAACACTCCTAAAACTCTTAAGATAGAATGGCATAACAAGAAGAAAAAGGTAATAGTGTTGATTGATTTGGGTAGTACCCACAATTTTATTCATTGTAAGATAGCTAAGGAATTGAATGCTTCCTATATCCAGCACCAGAGTTTCAAGTGATGGTTGCAAATGGAGGAACCATAAATTGCTCTGAAAAATTCCATAATATCAAGTTATCCATGGGAGAATATGTATTGAATAGTCTAGTGCTTTCCATTCCAATGGGTGGTGTTGATGTTGTACTAGGAGTCTAATGGCTACAATATTTGGGTACAATAGCTTTTAATTTTCAGGAAATTTCCTTGAAATTTTTTTGGGAAGGAAAGGAAGTCAAATTAAGGCGTATCACATGGAAACTGGAAAATATAATCAACTCTAACAGCATGAAAATCTTCTAAATAAAGAACAATGAGGCATAATTTCACAATTATGTTCACTAGAGGTTCCCACATCGAAATCATCTATATCTCCAGATCTCCAAAAAGTCTTGGACAATCATTCCTAGGTATTTGAGATTACCAAAGACCTCCCACCTATTCATGATCATGACCATGCTATTCATTTGATTCTAGGAAGTTTTCCTCCAAACATCAGGCCTTAGAGATATCCCTATGCCCAAAAGAGTTAAATTGAACGTATGGTTGCAGAAACGTTAGAGGTTGGTATAATTCAACCTCGTCAAAGTTATTTCTCTGTTCTAATAGTATTGGTGCACAAGAAGGATGGATCATGGTGCATGTGTCTGGATTATAGGGAGCTCAAAAATCTCAATATTAAAGATAAATTTCCCATTCGAGTCATTGATGAATTATTGGATGAATTACATAGAGTAATTTACTTCATCAAGTTGGATCTTCGTTCAGGATATCATCAAATCAGAATGAAGACTGAAGACATTCTGAAAACAACATTTATAACTCATGAGGGTCATTATGAATTCTTGGTTATGCCTTTTGGCCTTACCAATGCACCTTCTACATTTTAAGGTTTGATGAATTCCATTTTCAAACCTTTCCTTAGAAAATTTGTGTTAGTATTTTTTGATGATATATTAATCTACAACAAGTCTTGGAAGGATCATGTTCAACATGTTGACAGGGTGCTCAAACTATTGGAGGAGAAATAATTATATGCAAAAGCCTCCAAATGTTTCTTTGGAGTACAGGAGGTGGAATATCTAGGTCATATTGTATTTCATGAAGGTGTTAAGGTAGGCCCTAGAAAAATTAAAGCCATTAAGGAATGGAAAATTCCCACATCCATAAATCATCTGCGAGGACTTCTTGGGTTGACAAGTTATTATCACAAGTTTTTTAAGAATTATGGGAGAATATCAACACCTCTAACAACATTACTAAAGAAAGATCCATTTTCTTGGATTCCAGAAACAACAATGGCCTTTGTACATCTTAAAGAGGCAATATGCCAGGCACTGGTATTAGCTATGCCAAACTTCACAGAAACCTTTATTGTGGAATGTGATGCCTCAGGAAATGAAATTGGTGTTGTTTTAATGCAAGAAGGAAGACCCATTGCTTTTGAAAATCATCCAATAAAAGGAAAGTATTTACACAAAGCCATTTATGAGAAGTAAATGTTGGCAATAGTACATGAACTTAAGAAATGGCGACCTTTCCTAATGGGGAGACATTTCAAGTTAAAAATGGATCATGATAGTCTTAAATACTTTTTAGAACAAAGATTATATTTAGAAGAGCAACAAAAATGGGTCACAAAGATGTTGGGTTATGACTTTGAAATCATATACAAAAAAGGGAAGAAAATATTATTGCAAGATCCCAATACATCTGACACATTTAGTTGGAAAAATGATTCATTATGGTACAAAGATCTCTTATACCTCTATAAGAATTCCCAACTCAGACAAAATATTCTTCTCGATTTGCACACACCTTCGTTAGGAGGGCACACAGGATTTTTAAAAACTTACCACAGGGTTAAGAAGGATTTTTTTTTTGGGATGGCCTTAAATCTAATATTCAAAAGTTTGTGGTGGAATGTTTAGTTTGCCAAAAAAATAAAGTTGAAACAATTAAGACCCCTGGTCTGTTACAACCTTTATCCATTCCAAGTCAATGTTGGGAGGAGGTTTCAATGGATTTTATCATAGGTCTACCCAAGTCTGAAGGAAACATTGTCATCATGGTGGTAGTTGATAGACTTACCAAGTATGCACACTTGTGTGCATTATCTCATCCATTTAAAGATAGTTCAGTTGCTACTACATTTATGGAAAAAATACATGGAAACCTAAATATTATTGTAAGCGACAGAGATCCCATTTTCACTGGAAACTTTTGGACGGAATTATTTTCTTGTTTGGGTACTCAGTTAGCTCATAGCTCATCTTATCATCCTCAATCTGATGGGCAAACTGAGATAGTGAAAAAATGTTTGGAAGGATATCTTCATCACTTTGTAACTGATAAATATGCATAATGGGTTAAGTGGTTGCCTCTGGTTGAATGGTGGTATAACATTTCCTTCCATACTGTAGAAAAAATGACCCCATTTAAGGCACTTTATGGATATCATCCACCGTCCATCACATCATCTTTAAGATAAAATTATAAGGTTCAAGTAGTGGAAGATCACATCAAGCATCAACAACAAGTTCTGCAACTCTTAAAGGACAACCTCACTTTGGCACATAATAGAATGAAACAATATGCAGATCAACATCGTAGCGAAAGAAGTTTTGATGTAGGTGACTGGGTATTTCTATGACTACAACCATATAAACAAATGTCCCTCAAGCAAGCTAAGAAGGATAATAAATTATCACCAAAGTATTATGGTCCATACAAGGTGTTGCAAAAGATTGGTATTATGGCATACAAATTGGAGCTTCCTACATATTCCTGAGTGTACCCAGTTTTCCATGTTTCATGATTAATGAAGGTTATAGGTGACAAACTCCCAATTCAAACAATATTGCTAGAACTTGATGAGGAAGGAAAAATCATATTGGAACTTGAAGTAGTCACAAAAACAAGAACTCGAAAGCTATGAATTCGATCAATTTTAGTGTATCTCATCAAGTGGAAGAACTTACCGGCTGAATATTCCACATGGGAGGATGCAAATTTTATACAAAAGCATCCAGAACTACTCAAGCATTGAGGACAATGCTTTTTTGAAGGAGAGGGGAATGTTAGGTCCCTATAATACTAGTGTATTCCCCCATTATTATTGTCATTGTAGCCATTATTATTATTTATGTGCCCATGTTGTCTCCATATTGTTATTATTGTGCCCCATAGAAGCCCACTATTGTTAGTTTTGTGCCCTTACATTATTATTGTTATGTCATCTCTGATTATATTGTGACCCCTTAGACTCCTATATATAAAAAGGAGGTTTTGTCATTTGAATCATCCAAGAATTGTTCATTTGTGTAATGTAAAGGAGTTCTCCCCCTCAAAGAGGCTAATTTTGAAGTCGTTGATCTATCTTTTCTATCTTTTTGTGAGCTAGTTTCATAACAATAAAGTCTGATTGAAAAATAGAATTGAAAGAATTCAACCACATAATCAAGGATGGTTTTTGGAGAATTTCCATTGTACTTTAAATTTGATAAGTTATGTAAGAATTATGCGGGTATTGAAAGATCCAAATCCTTTTAAAATCACCTCAGGATTATGATTTGGGATGTATCCATTTAAGATAGAGATTCAAACATAATTTATAGGCTCAACTTGTCATATTTCCGTCCTTCTACTGCTAGGATGTTGAAAGTGTTGGATGTTTCCAACATACAATGGGTCTCCTCGATGTGAAGTCCCAATTATACCTCACACCGTTTGGTGTAGGAGCCCCATCTGGGTATAAGGTCTGGCCACCGTTGTGAGTGATTTAAAGGGATGCCTTGGCTGTAAAACATACATAAGAGATCATGCACATAAATTTAGGGTAGAAAGTCTGTAAGATTTGTGTGACACCAAGTGTAAGGTGTAAAAGGAGTTTCCATGCAAGAGATAAGAAACAAGCCTTTGGTAGAAAAGTATTAGTACTATCCTAAGAGAGACACACGAGAGAAATCTAGGAATATTCATTGATTAACTTGTAAATTAGTCCACAAGATAACCATGATTATATAAACATATAACAACACCCAATCAACAAGATTCATAGCTAAAGAAATGAAATAGTTCATTATCTTTACTATGCATAACACAACATATACCACAAACATCTAAATAAATTCTTACAACATTTATGATACATACGTGAAAGAGTGTTGGCTCCAAGGGCTTATGATAATTAATGAAAGATCCAAGTACACTGTTACATTGAAAAAACACTAGCTCCAATATTGTAACATGAAGCTACAAATTTCTTCTCCAAAATAATGATCTTGTCCCTTATGAAAAACTAGAGAAGCCAAGGAAAAATATCTAAAAGTCCAAGCCATTTTCTTGAGTTATGAGGATTTATTTATAACAAATGCTAATGACCTTTGATTTTCCTCATGACTCTTTGACTTCCACAACCTATGGACTTCTATGCAAGCCTTTACATTCCACATATCCTCTTGGACTTGTTTTACTTTTGAACTTATTATTCATAAAAGACAAATTACATCAAAATGTTGGCCATATAAGACAAAACCCCTCATGGGGAAATGGAAAACTCAATAGATTGAACATGGAGTTCATTTGTGATGTAGGAGTGCCATGTTATGAACTATGTTGTGATAAATGTAGCTTTGATTGGAAACTCTACAACATATCACATCTTCACCTCCAAAGCATATGATAATATGGATTTAGATCTTGACTGTATGCTATTTTACAACCAAGACAATTTAATGTGAACTTTATTTGGCTCAATTCCATACTTTAGAATAACTTTCTTAGTGATCTCCAATCATTCTTGATCTATTTATTTCTTTATTTTTCAATAAATTCATTTATCTCCTACATGATGACATCCTTTCCTCTTACTTCTCCAAGTGAATCAACAATAATAAGTTTATGTTTCTGTTCTAGGGACTTGTTGTCGCTGCGATCAATACGCTCCAAATGTTTTCCCACACTTGAATTTTTGAGCCTACTAAGAATCTTATGGTCTCTCATCCTATGGCCACTCCATGGTTGATTGATGTTTTGTAAAACATTTAAGCCTTATTCCTAGTATTAATTGTCAAGTCACTTTCACACACATGCTCAATCTTCCATGAGTTGATGATATGACTTCCTTCATGAAATATTGAAGAGACATGTCACCACCCATCAAGACAATGCATGTACAGTGTTCAACTCACATCGATAGTCAATTCACACTTCGTTGACAATATCCCTCACCTTGGTTGCAATTGTGCTTCTATTTATGTGAGTGTTCTCAACCATCACTTTTGAATGCCTCTGTATTCACAAGTCTCGTTTTCACTTTCATGGCTCTCAAGTTTTCTTACAAGCGTCATACTCATGTTATCTTCACTCTAGCATGTGTTTCCTGCAATTTCTACAACTTTTGCAAGTGTCACTTTTCTATCATTTCAAGGTATGATTATTATTCACGAGTCCTGTGCATTCCTTTGTCTTGCATCAATGGAATTCATGTGTTTGATCCATGTTTTAGTTGTGATCATATGAGTTCTCTCTTTTACTCTATTGGTCTCACACTTAACCTTTTTGAAGCCCTTTTTTGGTCCTATTAGTTAGCACAAATCATAGAGTCATTAGCCTTCTTACTATGTGTTGGGCACAACTTATCCAAGAACCTCATTGACCCATCTTTCCTCACATACTTCTGTGCAATTTTTTTTCTAAGGTCTCCTCCCTCTCACAGTGCATTAGTACTTCCTAAGGATAAGTTACCTAGCCTTGTGCTACCTCCCTCAGTGAAAGAGCATTCCAGATGAACACGTAGCCACTGTTGAAGAGAATTGCGTTCTTCCAAGCATGAGTGTACTTCAAAACAATGAAGCACACTTAGAAGCAAGGAAGTGCACTTCAAACGCTTAGTGAAAAAGTGCACTTCAGAAGAACAAGGACTTTCTCTCCTCTAAAAAACACATTCTATACAAAGAAGGACCTTATTTCCTTAAAAAGAGCACTCTGAGAGACTGGGCGCACTTTAAAACTATGAGTGCACTTTGGGACTATGAGCACACTCCTTTGACATGAAGAAATGCACCCTCTTATATCACATGTCGCACTAATGAAGCATGAAGATTCTTCCTTCCCTTTAAGCACATGGTGCAGTCACAAAGCTTGAAGCTTGAGGACACTCCTTCGGTACAAAGAACCACACCCTCTTAGAGTGCATATTTCACTCACAAATCACAAAACCTTGGAGCACATATCACACTCACAAATCATGAAGCTTCATCCTCCCCTTTGAGTGCATGGAAAAGTCACGAAGCCTGAATCTTGAGCGCACTACTTCAGCATGAATAACTGCACCCTATTAGAGTGCATGTCCCACTCACGAACCATGAAGTTTTATCCTTCCCTTTAAGTGCATGGTATAGTCACGAATACTGAAGCTTGAGCGCACTCCTTCGAAACGAAGAACTGTGCCCTCTTTGAGCACACAAGCACACCTCAAAGTCTTGAATTTTCTCCCTTCGTCCCTTTGGAATGTGGCAGTACACCCTACTTGAGCGCATGAGTACAACTTGAAGGCCTGAAGGCCTGAAGCTTCACTCCTTTGTCTCTTTGAAGTGCACCCTTGCACCTACTTTGTCTCTTTGAGAACATGAGCACATCTTGAAGGCCTGAAGCCTCACTCCTTCATTTCTTCAGAGTGTGCCCTTATGCCCCTTGAGCTCTCTCTCTTTCTCTCTCTCTCTCTTTCTTGAGCAAAAAAGCACACCTTGAAGGCCTTTTATGAACCATGATGAGTTTAACTACACCCTCCTAATTAAGATTTCTTCTTTTAACCCTCTCATAGGCCTATCATGAGGAGATCATTCCATGAGCTTGGTAGTGATACGATAGATGTTCTAAACTAATTTTTCCTCATCACGAAGGATTTTCATTCAGAGAAGTACCATCTCAACATGACAAGGTGATGCTCAAGATAATATAGAAATGAGAAAACATAAGGAAACACCTGTGAATATAAAGAAAAAAAGAGAGCTATCATGGAGACATGAAGAATATCATGAACCGAAACAGAAAGAAGACATTACATGACAAATCAGAGGACTCCAATGTTGATCCAAGAATCTTTGGAGGGTTAAGATAAGAAACAAAGTGGATCTTTCATGAATATAAAGCATTGATTAGATCTACCATCAATAATGAAATATGAAGAAACAAGGAAGGAAAATTGGCATTTCCACATAATCATGAAGTCCATGTCATCATTGTCAAGTTGTAACTTGTACAAGTGTCATCATAGTGGTAAATGTATGTCCATGTTTCATGCCACATCAACAATGTAATGATGTATTCTCAAGAAAAGGACAACATGTAATGTGCAGAATTCCATGAGTCATATGTAGAATATGAAAAGTCACATAGTCATATATAGACAAAATGTCTTTAGGAGAAGTCCAAAAGTCATTAGAATTTCAACAATTGTTTAAAAGTCCAAAGGACACATTAGAAGTCCAAGAGTCATGAGGGTAATTCAAGAGTCACATGGATATGAAAGGTCATCCCCCTTGTTATAAAAGAAACCTCACAACTCAAGAAAAGGGATTCTGGAGGATTAACCTTTGGAGAGATAGTCTTGGCTTCTCTACGTGGAATAAGAGAGAAAACTATTATTTGGAGAAGAAAGGAGTGACTTAATGTTCCACTATTGGAACTAGTGTCTTATCTTGTAACTGTGTACTTGGACCTTTAACCTAATTGAAGCTATATGAGCCAACAATTTTTCATGCATGTATCACAAATGTTTGAGGACTATTATTGGGATGTTTATGGTATATGTTGTGTTCATTTGTACTAGAAAAATTCAACTATTTCTGTTGCTTCGGTACTTATCTGGTTGAATGTGTGTTGTATTCACTTTAAGATAGTTATGTGAACTATTTGCCTAACAAATATGTTTATGCTCTCATGTGTCTCTCTTAGGTTAGTACTACTACTTTCCTTCTAGAGGCTCACTTTTTTCTATCCCCTCGTGAAAATATCATTTTACACATTGCAATTGGTGTTTCACAATGTCAAGTTACTTGCTTATTCAATGTTTACATATATGATCTCTTATGTTATCCATTGAAACCAAGACGAATATTTGTGTTATGGTGGCCAGGTAAATACTCCTAATGGGGTTCCTACTCCAAACAGTGTGAGGTATAATTGGGACTACTCATTAGGGAGACCCCTTGTATGTTGGTGGTATCCAACACTGTCAACATTCCAGCACTAGAAGGAGGGATAGATGATAATTTGTGCCATTTTAGTATGTGTTGAATCTCTTATATTTAATGGCTAATCCTCAAATCATAATCCTAGGTTGTTTCTATAATTTACCCAGTGGTCAAATTTTAACCCCCGATGAGCCTTTTTATGACTTGTCTCAATTGAAGTTTGATAGTGGGGATGGAACATCCATAGCCGAGAACAGTTCCAATTTTCTTAAATTTTGTGAATATTATGAAATCGATGATGAAAATATTTCTTATGTGCTTTTCTTCCGCACCCTTGAAGGTCATGTTAATTGATGGTGTCATACCTTACCATCTACCTCTATTCATTATTTTGATCATTTCCTTAAGGAGCTTCATTAAGCTTTTGGTAGCTATGATTATCAAGATGTTTTACAAAGAATCAATCAACTGAAATGAATCCTAATGAATCTTTGAGGATTTTTATAATAGATTCCTTCACTTATGTTGTTAGTTTCTTGGGGAAAATTTGGATTTGGATTTCCTTAAAGTGAAGTTTACAAAGTTGGTTCAAATATCTTTACACGATGAATATAAACCCCTTGATGTTTATGTCCCCCCAAATTCTTTAAATTGTGAGACACCTCTAATTCCAAAGGAGGAACCTACTATTTCTTTTGTTCCTTGCCCTCCTCCTTTCCTAGTACCAATTTGGAAGCCTCCTTATGATCATGTCAAAGTTGGGAAATCTAGAAATCAAATTCCTAATCCACCTCCTCATTCTTCTTCCGCTTTCCATGATTCATATCCAATAGAGGAAACCTTGAAATGGTTCATGGATACAAAGGTGAATTCTAATCCCTTTATTTATCAAGATGGTATTGACACTCATAAATCTAGTCTTAAAGATGATTTGAATTCTTGGCATCCTCTATCATCTATTTCTCATGATCCCTTGCCCCATGATTTGCTTGATCAACCTATTCCAAATTCAAACAATGATCAGGTGCAAGGTAGTCACTCTACATAGGTAGAGGAGCAGGAAGGAGAGGATTATTTCAATATTTCTTTTATTTTTCAAAATCCTCCATGTAGATATAATTTTCTTCCATCCTTGATTGATTTTGAATCTAGAAATCTCGTGATGAATTAAATAAAGTTAATTTCCTAAATCAGTTTGAAGTCTTGGATAATTCTCATTCTGTTGATTCTGATTCCATTATTGCATATAATGATGGTTTCCCAAGTGAACCATTTAATATTTTGATTGCTTAAGAAGACTTTATTTTGGAAGATTTAGACCTCATATCTGGTTTAGTCCAAGAATATGTTCTTATGGAAACTTACACTTCACCTCATTATCCCCCGTGCTTAAATTTTTGGAATGCATCAACTTGTGAAGAAGATATTATATGCTCTTTATGTCCATCATCTAATGAGTTGGATTTTGAATTGACACGAGGTAGTGAGGTCATCCATGATGAATAAGAAGGTAAGTAGCTTATCAAGTATTCTTTCCATTCCTTATCATTTCCAATTTTTCATGAAGAAAATTCTTCCATCTAGGTTACTCATGAGATCTATCCAATTAATCCATCTTTAGATGTGCAATTAGAATAATTTTTTCACTTGGGTAATATGTTTGTTGAAAACTTAAATTTTGATCAAATTAGTGACGTATATGGCTTCCATTTGGATAATAGTGATCTTTTTTAAACTACTAATGGTAGTTGTCCATGCACCATGCATAATCTGATCCAATCTCTGATATCTCATTATACAATCTTGGAAGGTTCCAGGACTTATCAGGAAGTCGAGGCACTTCAACTTCCATTGATGGTTATGTTAGGTTCTCACAACTCTGTTAATATCCTTGAGCTAAGTTAGATCTGGATTTTATTGCATGATTCTTTTCTTTGCATAGTTTCATTGGATTTAAATCCCTTCTTGAAATATGTTTGTTATTTTGGATATATCTCTTCCAACTTTCAAGGTCTCATTTACGATTGGATTAAATATTTTGTTTCAGTTAGTTCATCTTCATGCAAATATATTATATCAAAATCAAGTTTAGAATGTATAGCTTTCATGGATGAGAAAAGCTGTGAAGTTGATCATTCTAAAAATTATCTTTGGCTGAAGAATTCATACTTGCCACATTCTTTTGAAAGGAATCAACTCCTAATCCTTCTTGTGAATATTCAGATATTGATTATCTTCTTCATGGCACCAGATATCCTCTTAAGTGTTAATGAATTGTTGTGTTATATGTTGAATCAAGTTCCTCTTTTTCATCCACCACATCTCAACTGGTTTACTATGTTTTCCATATTGGCGTTCCTTTTTAATTATTTTGATGCTTGTTTAGTTTGTAGCCAGTCACAAGAAGATGGTTTGTCACATTAAACATATGAGGAAGATGATTCTTTTGTTCAGGTAATTTGCAAAGTTTTTCAAACTTATTTATCTTTGTTAGAGTCACGTGCCTTAGTCAGGCCATATGATCATGGTTCTTGCTCTAAAAACTATCATTCAATTGGTCATTTTCCCACTAGTGTACCTAATGATGGTTGTTTTACATTAGATGATATTTATGGTTATCATCTCACTTTCCAAATACTTGTCAAGCAGTTGAGGCACTTTAACCTCCGCTAATGGTTATGTTAGGTCCTCACTATCTTGATAATACTTTTGAATATGATCATATATGTTTTCCCTTGCAAGATTCTCATCCTGATTCCATGCCATTAATTGAGAAATTATCTTTTCAGGGATTTCAGTTTTCTCAAGAGGATGCTTTTGAATTTCATGATCCAATATATAATCAATTGTAGGCATATTTATTAGTAATCCCATTTGCTAGAAACAAGTTTCAAATTCTCTTGATGGTTGCAAAGGAAGACAATATAAGTAGAGGTGCTTACACAAGGAGTCGTAGAGGTTTGTAACATTTTCGTTCTTATCGAAAATGCAAGGTTGCAGGTTGGGTAAAGATAATTAATATGGCACATATTTATTTCATTAATAAAGACCTTATAATTTTTGTGAAATATATTAAGGCTTTTATCTTTTCTGACACACATTATCATATATTGTTTTTCATTGCTCGTATCTTTGTGTTTGTAGGTCGGGACCAATTACGGTGGATTAATTGGAAATATCATTACACTTAGCCCCGACCTTCTAGCATGATAGGTTAGGATTAGGCTTAGTTGCATTTAGTTTCCCTTGCATTGCATCCACCCTCTATCCTGATCTCCATAGAGTCTTTTCATGTGTTTATTCGACATGTTGTTTTTACCTCCTGCCTCCATTTTCTTTTTTCTTTTGATTTGGTTTTGTTGTTTTTTCATGTATTTTCTTTTGTAATTTTGGTCAATAAGACTTTGCATGAAAGATGTTCCTATTTGGCTCAAAACACATTGAAAAACTTGAAAAGGGAAATTGTGATGACGAAAAATGCTTGGCTTATCAATTCCCTCTTCTCTATCATGGATTTACACATCTTTAAAGTCAATGATGTCTGTTAGGTCCCTAAATACTAATGTATTCCCTTATTATTATTGTAATTGTAGCCCCTTATTATTATTATTGTTGTGACCATTTTGTCCCCATATTTTTATTATTGTGCCCCATGGAAGCCCACTATTGTTATTGTTGTGCCCTTACATTATTAGTGTTATGTCGGCTCTAATTATATTGTGACCCCTTAGACTCCTATATATAGAATGGAGGTTTTTCCATTTAAATCATCCAAGATTTTTTCATTTGTGTAATATAAAGGAGGTTTCCCCCTTGAAGAGGCTGATTTTTAAGTCATCGACCTATCTTTTCTTCTATTTTGTGAGATGGTTGCATAAAATTTGGTATTAGAGCTTTGGATTCTAGGGTTTCGCTACTCCAAATAGGTCATAGTGGAATTTTCATTATAACGTTTTTTTATATGATGTTTGAAAACCTGAAATTAAAACCAATTTGAGACAAAACCTTGATGAAACTCAGGTTTGAATTTCATATCTTGTTTCACTATATTTTCGGAGATATGGTCCAAGGAAGTTAGGGTTTTTGTAGGTTCTCAAATTACATCCCATACACGTGACCTTAGAAAAATCGTCATAAATTTCTCTCTGAGCATCATATTGAAATTGCATAAGAATTTGCAGAAAGAGGACGTACTGTGTGTATCATTTTCAGGTCCGAATGTTGAAATAGGGACACATGGCACATCGTACAAGTTCACCCTACTAAAATAGTCTATAATTAGGTCATCGTGGGATATTTGGCATAAATATTTCTTGAAGAATCAAATCTTGATTAGACTAGTGGTGTTGGAAATAGGACTCAGAGGGCCACCACTGGACATAATTTCAGACCTTGGAGATCCACAATTATAGAGATAAAATAGATTCAATATCGAGTTACTACGAAGAGAAAACAAAAGATATGTAGTCTTATTAAAATTTTTCATAAGTTTGGTTTGAAAAATTAGCTTGAAGTAATTCAAATGGCATAGTGAAGCATGGTTATCATTAATTGATGCCCAGAGAAAGACAATGGAAACACCTAATAAGCAACCTGAAAGCTCTACCATGAGTCAGGAAGAAGAAGAAGAAATGAAACATGATATTGCAAAATTACCAAGTGCAACAAATTTCACTCTCACAAAAAGTAACAGAAGCTAGGATGGATGGTTTAAAGAAATTCATAATGGATGGCATGGAAGCTAATATGGATGGTTTAGAAGCAAAACTGAAGGGAAACATTGCAGATTTGAAGAAATACATTGAAGGTTTGAAAGGAGGTTTAGCCAAGTTGCTACAAAAAATGCTTCCTAATGGCGAAAAGGTAGTAGAAAAAACTCATGATGAGAAGAAAATAAATGTTAATCATGATTTCATAGTATCTAACATTGGAATGAAGACTCACCATGTTCCAAAGATCGATATGGGGAAGTTTGATGGAAAGGATCCTGTAACATGGAGACTACAGATGGAGCAATATTTCGATCTCCATAATGTGCAAAACACACAAAGGGTACGCATTGAAACTTTATATTTGGAACCCAATCAGTTTGTATGGTATCGATGGCTTTCCTCTCATAATTTTTTTTTCACTTGGTCAATTTTTATGGAGGAAATGATAGCACATTATGAGGATACAAAAAGCAACATCTTCCTTAACCAATTGATAAATCTCAAACAAAAGGGTTCAATGGTGGAGCACATTGAGGACTTCCAAAAATTGAATATAAAGGTAAAATATATTCCAGAGGAGCATAGGATTGATGTGTTCATAGGGACTTTAAAGGATAAAATCCAACATGAGGTTCGCCTTTGGGAACCTGATCCATTGGAAAAGGCATTTAGGTTGGCAAGAAAAATTGAAAGAAAAATTATGGCAACAAGGAATCCTACCACTCACAAATATAAAGATGGAAGTGTTGTTGCCCCTAGCCTTCCATAATCTACAAGGTTGACACCACAACAATTGGAAGAAAAAAGAGCAAAAGGGTTTTGTTACAGTGGTGATAGCAAATACACTAAAGATCATAAGTGCGTTGAGAAGAAATTATTTTACATAGATTGTGAAGAGGAGGAAGAAAAGGAACAAGAAAAGTCAAAAGAAGAGGATATATAGTAGGAATCGTCCCTAGAGAAAGAATAAATGAATCCAACCATATCCTGTAATGCATTGGCAAGAATTACCACTCCTCAAACCCTCAAAATAGAAGGACATATCAAGTAGAAAAAGGTAATAGTTTTGATTGATTTGGGTAGTAGCCATATTTTTATTCATTGTAAGATAGCCAAGCAATTGAATTTCTTCCTATTTCCAACACTAGAGTGTCAAGAGATGGTTGCAAATGGAGGAACCATAAATTTCTCCAATGGGTAGTGCTGATGTTGTACTAGAAGTCCAATGGCTACAATCTTTGGGTACGATAGCTTTTAATTTTCAAGAAATTTTCTTGATTTTTTTCAGAAGGAAAGGAAGTTGAGTTAACGGGTATCGCAGGGAAACCGAGAATGATAATAAAATCTAAATACATGAAAAATATTCTAAAAAAATAACAACAGGGTGTAATTGTACAATTATGTTCACTAGAGGTTCCCACATCGAAATCATCTATTTCTCCAGACCTCCAAAATATTTTGGACAATAAGTCCAAGGTATTTGAGACTCACAAAAGTTTCCCACCTATTCGTGACCATTATAATTCTATTCATTTGATTGCAGCAAGTTTTCCTCCAAACATCAGGCTTTATAGATATTTGTATGCCCAAAAGAGTGAAATTGAACGTATGGTTGTAGAAATTCTAGAGGTTGGTATAATTCAACCTAGTCAAAGTTCTTTCTCTGCTCTAGTAGTATTGGTGCACAAGAAGGATGGATCATGGTGCATGTGTCTAGATTATATGGAGATCAAAAAGCTCACTATTAAAGATAAATTTACCATTTCTATCATTGTTGAATTATTGGATGAATTACATGGAGCAATTTACTTCACCAAGTTCCATCTTCATTCAAGATATCATCAAATTAGAATGAAGACTGAAGACATTCTGAAAAGAACATTTAGAAATCATGAGGTTTATTATGAATTTTTGGTCATGAATTTTGGCCTTACTAATGCCCCTTCTACATTTCAACCTTTGATTAATTCCATTTTCAAACCCTTCCTTAGAAATTTTGTGTTAGTATTTTTTGATGATATACTAATCTATAGTAAGTCTTGGAAGGATCATGTTAAACATGTTGATAGGGTGCTCAAACTATTGGAGGAGAAACAATTAAATGAAAAAATACTCCAAATTTTTCTTTGGAGTACAAGAGCTGGAATATCTGGGTCATATTGTATCTCATGAAGGTGTTAAGGTAGATCCTAGAAAAATTAAAGCCATTAAGGAATGGAAAATCCCCACATCCATAAATCATCTGTGAGGATTTCTTGGGTTGACAGGGTATTATCGAAAGTTTGTTAATAATTATGGGAGAATAACAACAACTCTAACAACATTACTGAAGAAATATGCATTTTCTTGGACTCATTTTGTTGGACTCCACAAGCAACAAAGGCCTTTGAACATCTTAAAGAGGAAATGTGCCAAGCACCAGTCTTAGTTAAGCCAGACTTCACAAAAACCTTTATTGTGGAATGTGATGCCTCAGGAAATGGAATTGGTGTTGTTTTAATACAAGAAAGAAGACCCATTGATTTCAAAAGTCGTCCAATCAAAGGAAAGTATTTATACAAAACTATTTATGAGAAGGAAATGTTGGCAATACTACATGCACTTAAGAAATGGAGACCTTACCTAATGGGAATACACTTTAAGGTAAAAACGGATCATGATAGTCTTAAATACTTTTTAGAATAAATATTATCTTCATAAGAGAAACAAAAATGGGTCACAAAGATGTTGGGTTATGACTTTGAAATCATCTACAAAAAAGGGAAGCAAAATGTTGTTGCAGATGCACTCTCAAGAAAATATGAGGATGTGGAATCATTTTTTTGTGCCATTTCTATCATCAAACCAGATTGGATAAACAAAGAAAGGGATGAATGGAACAATGATGAAGAAGTGTGGGAAATCATTCAAAAGTTGCAGCAAGTTCCCAGTACATCTGATATATTTAGCTGGAAAAATGATTCGTTATGTTACAAAGATCACTTATTGCTTTGTAAGAATTCCCAACTCAAACAAAATATTCCTTTGGAATTACACACCTCTCCCTTAGGAGGGCACTCAGGATTTTTAAAAACTTACCACAGGGTTAAGAAGTATTTTTTTTGGGATGGCCTTAAATTTGATATTCAAAAGTTTGTGGTGGAATGTTTGATTTTCCAACAAAATAAAGTTAAGACAATTAAGATCCAGGGTCTGCTACGACCTTTATCCATTTCAAGTCAATGAAGGGAGTAGGTTTCAATGGATTTTATCACAAGTTTACCCAAGTTCGAAGGAAAGTGTGTCATCATGGTGGTAGTTGATAGATTGACCAAGTATGCACACTTTTGTGCATTATCTCATCCATTTAAATCCAGTACACTTGTGACTGCATTTATGGAAACAATTCAAAAGCTACATGGAAACCCAAAGATTATTGTAAGCGACAAAGATCCCATTTTCACTGGAAATTTTTGGATAGAATTATTTTCTTGTCTGGGTACTCAGTTAGCTCATAGCTAATCTTATCATCCCCAATTTGATGGGAAAACTGAGATAGTGAACAAATGTTTGGAAGGATATCTTCGTTACTTTGTATCTGATAAACATACACAATGGGACAAGTGGTTGCCTTTGGCTAAATGGTGGTATAACAATTCCTTCCATATTGCAGCAAAAATTACGCCATTTATGGCACTTTATGGATATCATATTTAAGTGAAAATTATAAGGTTCAAGCAGTGGAAGATCACATCGAGCATCAATAATAAGTTCTCCAACTCTTAAAGGATAACCTCACTTTGGCACATAATTATAAATCCTGTATCTATTATATGATCCTCATTCTTCAATATGGTATTGTAAGTAAATAATGTTTTTCTTGCTGATCCAGTCAAGTAGAGAAAGGATAAGGGGATAATCTAAAAGCGAGGAAACCAATATCAATGGCTATATAAATACTTCTTTGAAGGGGCGACCTCCTATGCTCTCAAAAAGTAGGGATACCTCTTCCACACATTGAAAATAATAAACGTCGAAGCAAAGCCCTATTAAATAAATAAATGAAGGGTGAAAGAAGAGAAAGGATTCCTGCACAGGAAGGTGAAGCAAGTGACTTCGTCGGGGTACTGGCCAGGCTCACTGGAAGCGAATCAATGCTTGTGCTCCTATAGTGACTCTGCTGAGGTACTGTCTAGGTCTATTGGTAGTAGAGAAACACTAGAGATGAAACTCATACTTTGAATATCTTAAAGTCGCCGCACATATTACCCTTTTCTAGATCGAAACAATTGTGATTTAGCAAGCCTTGATATGTGTTTACAAGAGTAAGGTGTTATAGAAATATTTGGGCACTGTAACCCCAATCACATATGTCCATAAACCAAGGGCTTCTAAGTCCCTAAAAGTGTTGTTTCATAACCTAAAGGAGAAAGGTTAGCTGATTACATCATCTCCCAGAAGTTCTCCATGAAAAACTACTTAAACTGGTCAAAGCAAGACCATAGAGACTGCCCCGTGCTAAAGGTGCGATGCATCTCACCCGCCACATGCAAAAAGTGCGATGAATACTGAAAATCCCTTCTATAGGGTGTGATGAGCGAGAGCAGACAAATGGCACAAGTAGTTTGCTAGGTGGAAACCCAGAGAATCTTCTAGAAACTGCTCATTTGACACTTGCCTCTCTGAGTTCGCCCAGGGATGAGTAAGAGATCTAAAATCTCCATGTGGAACTAGGAACTGTCAGAGAGATGACACTAATCAAAATCCTAGAAGCTGACTCACCCCCTGCAAATATCTATAAATGGATCCCTCATCCAAGAGATCCAGAGGTTTGAATTGGGTAATTTGCAAAGAGGTGCTGTTGGTTTCACTTTGAAGACATTGTTGGGTGATCTTGCTTTGTGTGAGGTGAAGAGGGCTTTCAAGCTGGGAGGATGGCGCTGGGTAAGACCAAGTGGTTGTAATCCTCTCTTCTACTACTTTTACTAATAAATATATTTGAGTTTTCCTCCATATTCTTGTGTATCTCTGAATATTGTGTTGGTTTATGCATTTGTATGGTCAATATATATCTGATCCTATATTGTTTACAGTGAAAGATCTCTATGCTTTGATGGTATTATGCTACTGTGAATCTACAGGTGCTCTTTGAAGCGGGACAAGTAAGGAAGCAGTGGTGAGATCCTGTCAAAGGGGAAAGGAAAAAAGCAAGGAGCCAAGTGGAAGACTGAGGTTGGTACTCTCTGCTGCTTTCCCATCTATCTCTCGTAAAGGGAAAACAAGTAACTTTAATCTATTTGTTTCTAAGATAGCTACCCATCTTAGTGGGACCAGCAGCTCTGAATAGACACTAGATTTCCCGATAACAAAATGGCGACTCTGCTGGGGAGCGATTAGTTTGATTGCTTGTCTCTATTTGTTTGATTCATAAACCATAGACGAAGCCTGAAGTCAAGCCAGCTAGCCTTCGAACTGCATTTGCTATGCAAGTGCAAAGTAGATCAACGCTGCTTCAGTCAATCTCTGGGTTTGTTTATGAATTGAACAATTGAATTGCAAACATCCTAAGTGCCCTAGAGGTAGCTTAAGTAACCTCATTAGATCAGCCCTATACTTTGTATTTACTGACTATCATTTGCTCGGCCTAAATTCCTGAACTAAACTACAAACTGTGACCAAGAACCAAGTTAAAGTATTGTCCCTGGACCATCGCACCTTGTCTTCTTGGCAATCTGGATGCATCGTACCTCCCATGTGCAGTAGGTGGGATGCATCCCTGTTTCCCTGTGTTACAGGTGCGATGATTGGACAAGACTAGATCTGCCTCCAAATTTTGGTTTTTTCTTCACCGTCTTCAGTTTTATTCAGGAGTTTTGCTATCTATGATCAATAGACCACTTTTGAAACCCCCTTCTTTGCATCATCCAACCTCCATTGTGCAAAGATTTGTGAATGTTTTTATGTATTTTTCGCCATTCACAGTTCTCATTTACAAAATGGTAGCTTAATCGAACTGTCGTCTTTGGATTTGAAAGTGTCGCAAGTGTCGTTTTCAGTCAAAGAAAATAATCTTTCTCTTTTTGATAGTCAATTACAATGTTACTCTTGTATTTGATCTGAATTAGTAGTATTTCAAGTGTCAAAAGCATTTTTCAATTCAAAATCATAAAGTGTCATCTTGTCTCCTTTTCATTTTTTGAAAAGAAAATCGTTAGTACTGTCGCTTTGAAAGAAGGAATAATTCAGATTTGTACTTAGCATTCTTTTGTCATTCACACATTAAGAAAGAGAAAACAAATACATGCATGTGCATTTTCATTTAGACTGCTTGTTGATTTTGATTTAGGACAAGGCATCTAGTGTGTGCTCTCTGCTCTATGTTGAAAGGATTTCATTTCTCTTTCCTTAGTAGTTAGGATTTTCATTGCAAAAAGAAGATTAAATGACTGTTTATCATCTTAGATTGCATTTTAGGAATTGTATATCTACATCACGTGGTGAACCTTAAAGGCAAACTTCTTAAGAAAGATCAACTGTAAAATAAATTCAATGAACATAAAAACACTTTGGAACCTAACGCACAACATCTAGAAGTCTAGGCTAGAGACATATTTCGGCGTCGTAAAGCCTGGTAACTATCGCTTTCATCGTAGGTTGGGTGATTCCTCCTCTTTGAGACGACAAGTGCCAGTATGGACTTGTGCTCCCATGTACCGTCGAGTATATATTGGGAGACCACAATAGGCTATATCCTTTATCCTTAGGAAGCCGTGTCTGCGGCTCTATCGATTGCAATGCATTGAACACAACATTCGGGAAGATTGACTGCCGTACCGTAAAAAGTATTCTGCAGTTTTGCTATTGGTTTGGTAATCACTGTGTCTAGATTTCCATAGTAGTCTCTTTTGTTCCTTTTCAGACTCCTTAAAGGAAAAGTTCCATCTGATCACTTGTCACTTCAGGCTCATTAAAAATCGAAGGTGACTAGAGTCATCTTTAGCTTTTTCTTGACTCTTAAAAATTGAAAAAGCAAGTTGGTGTCAAAGCATCTAAAATTTATTTTAATCAGAATAACGTCACTGTTCCCTCGTTGGTCTTAGTTTGAGAAAATGGAGTCCACCAACCAAGGATTTCCCCTTGGGGGAAGTCCTAGTCCTTTCTCCTCTTGGGGAGATGTTGGTGCACCTCATATGGCACATTGTCCCTTCTAGGACTGACAATTGGCCTGCCGGTATGGATTTTCTTGACCTCTGTCGTTCAAAGCACCATGATTCCTAAAGAATCAAATCAGCAACTAGATGATACCAAAGTTCCCCCCCAACCTTCTACTTTGTTTGTCTCTCCCTCTCCTTCTTCCTCTTCGCTTGGTAAATATAGTAAAACTAAAAACCAAGTAACTGAGAAGAAGAAGAAGGGGAAGGAGAAGAAGAAGAAGGAGCCAACGACAAAAAGGGGCAACCGTGCATCGTCTAGCAAAAATCCACACACTGCACCGTCCAAACCTAAATCTTCATGTGTCATCTGCAAAGGAGACTACTATCACCGAGATTTTCATTGCATCCCACGGATCCTAAGGGACTAGTCTCCCCGTTTGCACAATCTGGTGTCGTCAACCTCTGATGATCATGCTGAAAGTGAACCATCAATTAGTGAAAGCGAAGTCACCAGAAAAAAAGGAAAATCTAAATTTCCCTGCAGACTGTGTGAAGGCGATCATGCCCTCCACCGTTGTCCCTTCCTGGATGAAGCTAAAAGAGTCTTGGATAATCATCCTGTATCACCATAGCGACTCCCTCATGGGTACAAGAAACTCTTGCCGAATCCATTGCTATTTGAAAATCTGACTGACCCACCTCTGGAGTCAGTTGAAGCACCTATCATTGAAGATAAACCCTCTGAGTCCACATTGGACCAAAGTCAACAGGTCGAGACGGCAGTCGATCCCATCTTGACTTCAGAAGATTTACCTTCAGATGATACAGTCACCGAAGAGAATGAGAACGACACTGTTCAAATTATTTTCATAAACACATACTCTGATGAACATGGGGGAAATCTACCCATTCCTTTACTGCAGGAAGGAAATTCATGAGAGTTGTATCTAGCTATTTATTTGGTCCCACCTCCAAGCAACCTAGTCGTTTCCTTCGATTGGAATCTACTAGGCAGACCCCATTTACCATCTAATGTACCATTTCGAATCATAGTGCAAACTTACAAAATGGTCATGGTTGGTACCATCATAGATGAAGGGGCTTCTGTGAGTATCCTTTCCTCAACTACTTGGAAAGCACTTGGTTCACCATCGCTTTTGCCTGAGATGCGAAATCTGACAGGCTTCGATAAAGGAACCAGTCGACCGTTAGGGATCCTTCCAAGTTTGCCTATAACTTTAAGAAGGAAAACCATTTATCTGAATGTAATGGTAGTATAAGGACCTTTATATTACAATCTACTCCTTGGGCGCGACTACATTTATAGCATGGGAGCCATTGTCTCCTCACTCTTTCGAGTAATGTGTTTTTTGCATGAAGGCAGAGTGGTCCAGCTCGTAGACCAGCTTTCATTCCCCGGTTCACACATATCTAATAGTAAAATGCCATCCTTAACAGGTCTTTTTGCACAAGGAATGTCTCATCGATCTCCAGTTCGTTAACCTGATGAGCGCGAGTGATTCGGTGGTCAAGACTGAAACCCAAGGGGCATGCACCCTGGTCTGCTTCGGCAGGAAAACTTTAGGTATAGGGTAGGTTTCCGTAGAGGATATATGACTGATCTGACACACCCGTCCATTTAGGAAAATGGGATTAGACCGGAATAAGATACCTCTATTAGAAGGTAGGCCTTTCCTGATAGAACAAATGTTTTGTCTGCAAATTGAAGGGTAACCTGGAGAAGGTAGGCCTTTCCCGATAGAGAAAGTGTTTTGTCTGCAAATTGAGGGGTAACCTGGGAAACTCTACTTCGCTATACCTGGGGGCATGCAAACCTTTTTGCGTGAAAGTGAAAAGAGACCATTTATTTTCTTAGTTTGTAGGTTCTTAACCCTTTAAACTCGTAGGATTGGTCGTTCCTAGTTTACATAATGAAAGGAGTCGGAGCATAATTTCGAATGGTGCAAACTCCCTAAAAAATGAACCTATCAATGAGACATCCTTATTATACGACTGGCACGAGTAGTTTTACGCGAAGTTCAAGCTCGTTAAAAATTAAACTTAGCAATGAGCATATGTTCCACCAAAGTTTAAGCTCATTAAAAAAAAAATGAACCCACCTCCGGTAAATAACCATTGTGAATGCATTATCATCAGCTTTTGAGCCTTGGTTGTGTTGTTACCATCACCTCCACTCTGTTGTTGCCGATCATTCGCCTCCATTTGATTGTTTACCCCTTTTGAGGAACAACTGCGATGAGTGATCCTATTAGCCACCTTTTTACATTTCCGTGATTGGAAAGTTCCAAACCTTACCTGGAACCAGCTGCTATTTGAAAACATCATTCGTTCCTCAAAAAACAAGTCTCATTGAAGCTCTTTTCATCTGACTTGTAAAATATGAAAAGATTGCCGAGAAATTGGCCTCTCCAGCTCGTTAAAGTGATTGGAAGTGCTATCCCTCCTCTAGATTTTAGTCTTTTTGGACCTAAGGGATTATTACACAAAAAGATCAAGCGTTTGTCTTGTTCGGCTCATCAAAACTATCAAAAAGTCATCCCTTTCGCACTGTTTTATACTTTTTCGGACTTAAGGGATTATATTACGAAAAAGGAATATTGGAGTTTTCTTTCTGTCTCTTTTCAGACTCTCTAAAGTTGAAAAGGACCGAGTTATCCTTGTCGTTAAACTCATTAAAACAATAACGACAAACTTGTCCATTCAGACAAGAGCGAGTTTCACTATTGCTAGTCTCGTTAAAACATAGCAATGGGTTTGCTTGAAGGGAAAATTATAGAACAAGAATATGTTATCCTCCTCAAGCTTGACAAAGATAAAGAGGTATTGGTCAGAAATGACTGGGGAAAATTGGGAAGAAAACTTGAAGAAACTTTATTGGTAGCAGGTCGCTCTTGAACATGACACTTTCACTCCATCACCATGATTGAGTCGGGTTGGGTTATTCCGTTCACCGGTCATATCACCATTGGTCCACCGTACCATCCACTTTTGGTATTAATGCTACCAATCCATTTCAGTGTCGCCGATATGTTCAAGAGAAGTCGCTCATAGCATTCACCTACCCAGCTTGTGTCTCATCCGCTACAATACCTTCACGCTTCATTCTTTCATGACCGCCACCCTGAACCTTGTATCATCAGATCGTTTTCACCTCTACAAAATCATTTGCTCCGTTCCGTGTCGTAAATGTGGGATCCATTAATGCCCTCCTATGACGGGTCACTTCTTGTCGACATCAGCTCATTATCCAAGAAGCCGACCTAGGAACAACCCTTTTAGTAATTTGAAGCTTGCATGCCTCAATGGCAAGTTTCTCACTTCCGGTGACAGGTTTACATTAAAGGCCTTAGACTGAAAGACTTTGCGTGGTGTTCGACATCAACTCATGTATTCGCACCATGTGAATTTTACTGTAGTACCTTGAGGGTCATCATCATTATCGGTGATTCCTCTCGCGCCTGTTAACAGCTCACATCATTGGCTGGTAATCAGGCAATGTCCTTCCATGTTCGACATCAGAACATCTTTTCACATGGATTGACTTGTACTTTCGGTCGAAGATTGAATGAGTTTTGAAGACCCCGGATCTAGTTTCATCCATCTAGGCTGCGATATATTCAGGAAAATAAAGACATCAAATGTACATCATTGCTACATAGATAATCATCCAAACTAAGGGATGATGGCTCTACTAGAATCGTCAGTCTGCACACAGACGATTGTCTGTCCTATGTACATGAAAATGAATTTATCAAAGTTGAGCATGGGAATGCCTGCCTTAGCTAGATCATGAAAATATTATGAAGATAATGTATTGTATTGTATCTTATTACAGGTCACCTTCTAGTACGAAAAACCTCGGATCCTCATTATAAAGCATTTCACCCGACATCAAAAAGATTTACGACCTCATGCTTTAGGGGGCAACTGTTATAGACATATTTGGGCACTACAACCCCAATAACATATGTCCATAAACCAAGGGATTGTAAGTCCCTAAAAGTGTTGTTTCATACCCTAAAGGAGCAAGGTCAGCTAATTACATCATCTCCCAGAAGTTCTCGATGACAAACTACTCAGAACTAGTCAAAGCAGGACCATACAGACTACCCAGTGCTAAAGGTGCGATGCATCTCACCTGCCACATGCAAAAGGTTCAATGCATACTGAAAAGCCCTTCTGTAGGGTGCGATGAGCGAGAGCAGACAAATGGCACAAGCAGTTTTCTAGGTGGAAACCTAGAGAATCTTCTAGAACCTGCTCATTTGACACTTGCCTCTCTGAGTTCGCCAAGGGATGAGTAAGTGATCTAAAATCTCCATGTGGAACTAGGAACTATCAGAGAGATGACACTAATCAAAATCCCAGAAGCTGACTCACCCCCTACAAATATCTATAAATGGATCCCTCATCCAAGAGATCCAGAGGTTGGAAATGGGTAATTTGCAAAGAGGTGCTGCTGGTTTCTCTTTGAAGACATTGTTGGGTGATCTTGCTTTGTGTGAGGTGAAGAGGGCTTTCAAGCTGGGTGGATGGTGCTTGGTCAAACCAAGTGGTTGTAATCCTCTCTTCTACTACTTTTACTAATAAAGCTATTTGAGTTTTCCTCCATATTCTTGTGTATCTCTGAATATTGTGCTGGTATATGCATTTGTATGGTCAATATATATCTGATCCTATATTGTTTACAGTGAAAGATCTCTATGCTTTGATGGTATTATGCTGCTCTGAATCTACAGGTGCTCTTTGAAGCGGGACAAATAAGGAAGCAGTGGTGAGATCTTGTCAAAGGGGAAAGGAAACAAGCAAGGAGCCAAGCGGAAGACTAAGGTTGGTAGTCTCTGATGCTTTCCCATCTCTCTCTCGTAAAGGAAAAACGAGTAACTTTAATCTGTTTGTTTCTAATATAGCTACCCGTCTTGGTGGGACTAGAAGCTCTGAATAGACACTAGATTTCCCGATAACATAAGGGAATGGAGGGACTATATATCTTACTAGGTTAAGTAGGGAAGACAAGGTAATCCATGAGATGAATTAAAAATTCCTGAAATACTGAGAGCTTACATTTAGATAATTAAACCTAAACAAAGAAGCTAGAGTTCTACTAGTGTGTCACCAAGTGTTGTCACTGCAATCAACACCCTCAAAATTTTTTACCACACTTGAATTTTAGAGCCTATTGAGAATCTTACATTCCGTTATCCTATGGCAACTCCATGGTTGTTTGATGTTTCATATAATGTTTAAGCATTCTTCCTAGTTTTAACTGTCAAGTCACTTGGACACACATGCTCATCCTTCAATGAGTTCATGAGAACACTTCCTTAATTCAAGCTTGAACAAGCATGGAACCATCCATCAAGACAATGTATGTACAATGTTCAACTCATGTCGACATCTAGTGCACACTTTCATTGACAACCTCCCTCACCTTAGTTGCGATTGTACTTATATTTTTGTGAGTGTTCTCAACTGTTGATTTTACATGCCTCCATATTCACAAGTTTTGATTTCACTTTTGCGACTGTCACTTTTCCCTTTATTTTTCCTTAACAAGTGTCATACTCATATAATCTTCACTCTAGCATGTGTTTCCTTCAATTTATTTAACTTTTTCAAGTGTCGCTTTGCTATGGTTTCAACATGTGATTGTTGTCGAGTCATGTGCATTCCCTTGGCTTGCATCAATGGAATTCATGTGTGTAATCGATGTTTGAGTTGTAATAGGATGCATTTCTATCTTTTACTCTATTGGTCTCACACTTAGCCATTTTTAAGCTGTTTTTAGATCCTACTCTTCTGTGCAAGTCGTAGAGTGATTAACCTTCTTACTATGTCATGCGCATAGCTTATCCATGAGCCTCATTGACCCATATTTCCTCCCATACTTGTGAAATAAGTATTTTCTAAGGTATCCTCCCTCTGAAAATGTATTATTACTTACTAAGGATAAGTTACCTAGCCTTGTGTTGCATCCCTCAGTGAAAGCACATTCCAAATGAACAAGTGGCCACTGTTGGAGAGAACTACGCCCTTCCAAGATTGAGTGCACTTCAAAACAATGAAGTGCACTTCAAAACAATGAAGAACACTTTGATAAAACAAAGGGAACTTCAAAAAAACAAAGCACACTTCAAACACTTGGTGAAAAAGCATACTACAAAAGAAAAAGGACCTTCTCTCCTCTTAAAAGCTCATTCTAGACAAACAAGGAACTTATTTCCTTAAAAAGCACACTTTGAGAGCCTGGGCACACTTCAAAACCATGAGAGGAATTTAGGACTATGAGCACACTCATTCGTCACAAATAAATTTTCCCTCTTAGAGCACATGTCACACTCACGAAGCACGAAGCTTCATCCTTCCCCTTGAGCGCATGGCATAGTCACGAAGCCTGAAGCTTGTGCACACTCCTTCAACACAAAGAACCGCGCCCTCTTAAATTGCATGTCACACCAATGAAGGATGAAGCCTTAGAGCACATGTCGCACTCATGAATCATGAAGCTTCATCCTTCCCTTTGAGCACATGGCATAGTCATGAATGCTAAAGCTTGAGTGCGCTCCTTCGGCGTGAATAATTGTTCCCTCTCAGAGTGCATGTCACACTTATGAAGAATGAATCCTTAGAGCGTGTGTCACAATAGAAAAACATGAAGTTTCATCCTCCCCTTTGAGTGCATGGTGAAATCACGAAGCTTGAATCTTGAGTGCACTCCTTTGACACAAAGAACTATGCCCTCTTTGAGTGCATGAGCGCACCTTGAAGGCTTAAATGTTTTCCCTTTGACCATTTGGCATGTGGTAGTTCACACTCCTTGAGTGCATGATCACACCTTGAAGTCTTCAAGGCTTGAAGATTCACTCCTTCATCTCTTCAAAGTGCACCCTTGTGTCCTCTTTATCTCTTTAAGCGCATGAGCACACCTTGAATGCTTGAAGATCTAAAGCCTCACTCCTTTTTCTCTTCTGAGTCCACCCTTATACCCCATGAGTTGTCTCTATCTTTCTTGAGAAAAAAATCACACCTTGAAGGCTCCTTTTTAACCTTTATGAGTTAATTATTCCATCCTAATTAATCCTTCTTCTTTTAACCCTCTCACAAGCCTATCATGAGAAGATCATTCCGTGAGGTAGGTAGTGATAGGATATATGTTTTAAACTATTTTTTCCTCACCATGAATGATTTTCATTCATAGGAGCACCATATTAACATGAAAAGGTGATGATCAAGAGAAGATAGCAAGGAGAAAGAATAAATAAACTC
The DNA here is from genome assembly GCA_031772625.1 of Pinus tabuliformis. Lineage (NCBI taxonomy): Eukaryota > Viridiplantae > Streptophyta > Pinopsida > Pinales > Pinaceae > Pinus > Pinus tabuliformis. The sequence goes on along the minus strand of CM062820.1, from coordinate 779,946,382 downwards.
CTGCGGAGAAGAAGAACCAAAGATATCTATCATGGAGACATGAAGCAGATCATGGACCGAAATGGAAAGAAGACATTGCATGATGACTCAGAGGATTCTAATGTTGATCTAAGATCCTTTGAAGGGTGAAGATAACCAAAAAATTGGATCTTTCATAAAGGTAAATCATAGATCATATCTATAATCAAGAACGAAAGATGAATCAGCAAGGAAGGCAGCTAGTCATTGCCACCTCATCATGAAATCCATGTCATCATTGTCAAGTTGTAACTTGTACAAGTGGCATCATAGTGGAAAATGTATGTCCATGTTTCATGACACATCAACATGTGGAATGTAATGATGTATTCTCAAGAAAGGACAACATGTAATGTGTGGAATTCTAGGAGTCATATGTAGAATATGAAAAGTCACTTAGTCATATATAGACAAAATGTCTTTAGGAGAAGTCCAAAAGTCATTAGAAGTTCAAGAGTTGTTTAAAAGTCCAAAGGAAACATTATAACTCCAAGATTCATGAGTGTAATTCAAGAGTCATGGGCATATGAAAGATCATCCCACTTGTTATAAAATCAACCTTACAACTCAAGCAAAGGGCATTTGGAGGCTTAAGTTTTGGAGAGCTAGTTTTAACTTCTCTACTTGGCATAGGAGAGAAAACTATTCTTTGGAGAAGCAAGAAGTGACTTAGTGTTCCACTATTACAACTAGTGTCTCATCATTGTAACAACGTACTTGGACCTTTCACCTAATTGAATCTCTATGATCCAACAAATTTTCAATCATGTATTGCAAATGTTTTAGCACTATTCTTGGGATGTTTATGGTATATGTTGTGTTCATATGTACTGGGGAAATTGAGATATTTTAGTGTCTTCGGTACTCATCTCGTTGAATGTGTGTTGTATTCTCTTTAACATCGTTATGTGAACTATTTTTCTAATGAATATTTTTATTCTCTCGTGTTCTCTCTTAGGTTAGTACTAATAATTCCATTATAGAGGCTCACTTTTGTCTCTCCCCTCATGACAATATCCTTTTACACATTGCAATTGATGTTTCACAATGTGAACTTAGTTGCTTATTCAAGGTTTATGTATATGATATCTTATGTTATCTATTGTTACCAAGATGAACCTTTGTGTTATGGTGGTCAAGATGATACTCCGAATGGGGCTCCCACTCCAAACATTGTGAGGTCTAATTGGGAATTCACATTGGGGAGACCCCTTGTACGTTGGCAGTATCCAACACCGTCAATAAGATTATATACCACCATGCAACTGAACATAATCAACTATGGTGTTGGTCTCATGTTCACTAAGGTGGATGCAATTCTAAGTATGAAGTCTTAATTTTTCTCTATCCATCTTGATTGATATCCTGTCTTTCTTGACCAACTTCTCAAGAACATCAGGATACTTGACACCCCAATCCAACATCAAATATAAAAAATTTCTTGTAACCTTTAGAAGCTTCATTATCTATTAATACTTCTTCTGTATTTGTACCAGGGGTGTCACCACCTCATATAATAGAATCATCTCAATGTATATATGCTTCAGGGTGTCTTCCATCAACTTTAATTATTCAATTATGGTTGATCGTAGCTGCATCGTGTTGATACTAGTAGAAGACAACTATTGATTCTCGGCGGCAAGATGGTCATCCTGTTGTTTTATGGAAGCTAGCTCCTTCTGCAATAGCGCATTCTCACTCGTAAGATACTTTTTATTATCTTGTGTTGTTTTCATAAAAGCCACATTTTCCGCCATGACTACTCTTGGATTTCTCCTAGTATTAGATGATATCATCTTATCTATGGATATGGAGACTATATTAACGGGATATTTGGAAAGTACCTCCACCTTTCTTGTACTATCCTTTTCTTTAGCTGATCGAAGGTAAAGTTGGATAGGTCCATAACCTTGTCATTGGGTGGAGGAAAAATTCCCATATCATTGAATGGGAGATAACCACCAGTGAGAGGAGTTTTTGGCTGAGTGCTAGGCTCATATGCAATTGGTTCAATGTCATCCTCCTCCTCTAATTATGCTTCCATTTCACTGGCCATCTATTTTCCTTCGTTACTTGTGCGACTTCTTCCTCCTCTTTCTTCTTCTTGTAATCACTTATGTTGTTTGTCTTCCTCTATTCTTTTCTTCTATTGTTTGTCTTGCTTTCTGTTGTTGCCTAGACAAGTCATCTTGCTTCCTCTTTTCTTCTTCTTCTTTTTGTATGCATTCCTCTTTTCTCTAGTGTTATTCTTCTATATAATTTGTTGTTTCTAAACTTCTCTTCTCCTTCTACTTTTGTTTCTTTTGCTTCTCTGCCTCAATCACACCTTTGCACATTGGATCAACTTTGAAATTTCTACTACTCTTTCCCAATAGATCATGTTTTAGCCTCTTTTTAGGTGATATAATGTCCACTTGGGTGGTGCCTTCCCATTGAACATCCTCCATCTGTACATCTGGTACCTCTAAAACTTGGGAGGGCCCTACCTCATCTCTTGATCTATTCTTCCTTAGTGCATTGTACCAATTCTTGATTTTCTCATATTCTTTGATGATCATAAGTCCATACGACTAGTTTTATTGTATCTTATCACAATGTTGTCTACAAATTTTCCAAGGATCATATCTATAAAAACTCATTGTTCCAAATAGAAGGAAATTAAGTTCTTCAATTTTAGCATCATTCGCCTTGAGGATTTTGAGCTCATAAATTCCAATCTGTAAAGGAAATGAGGGACAATGAGCCTTATTCCTCCTCTAGATTTGTGTAGACAATCCATTGTTCAATTGATAGGCTACCTTCTGCAAGACAACCTTATTGGTCAATACCTATGCATAAGATTAGGGCCTATGTGACACCTAAAACATCTTATGTATATGCCCTGCGGTGAAGCAAACCAATCCGAAATATCATAAAGCTCTTCCTTCACCTGATCTGTCATGCATGGAGGTTCTATCTCAAATGTCATCTTGCAAACAACTACAATGAAATTCTCAACCAAATTATCATAAAATCCTCAAAAATAACTTCCAATAACAGTTTGCAGTGGAAGTAGACTGGTAACTTCTCCTGAGGGGTCCAGTGCCACTTCATCCCAGTGAACTCATAATGGGTGTAGATACCATCTAGTAGATAATCAAACATGTAGAACAATAGTGCTTGTTTGGACTGTAATTTTGTGTTGGCCTTTTGTATGTAAAGTTGCAGTTCATGAGAGAGGATATATTCCAGATTGAAAACCTTACCTTTACAGAAAACCATGTTGAGCAAGTAAATCCAACTCTCCTCAAATAATTTTTCTTTTTTCTATCCATGTAGTTTGCAACACATCACCATGAGATACTGCTAAATATTTCTTAAGGATTTGGTTTGGTAAACTGACCTTGGACTTTGGCAGAATCTTTCAGGTTCTTGGCACCTAGATTTGATAACTTCCTTGGTATTGATATTTGCCCAGGTTGCATAAAAAATTGTGTTTGCATACTCCCTTGGTCTTACCATCTTGTAATAAGAATGAATGTCATGTAGATGGTAAGTGGAAATATCATTCCCTCTTTCACTGTTAAGGACATAATTCTTAGATATCATTTTTTGGTATTCAACTGCGTCAAGTGAGTCATCCATCTATGACCATTTCCATGAGAGCTAGTTGTAATTGACTAATTTCTCATGATTTTTGAATAGTCCACTTAGCACTCATTGCATCAGGTGATGTTCACATGGGTGAAGAAGTGGGATTGAAACTAGTGAAATAAATCACATAGCGTCAATCATCACTTTTGGAGCTTGCACCTGGTAACCAGGACTTCCCGGGAGGTCACCCATCCCAGATCGCCTCTGGCTCAAGCGCACTTAACTGTGAAGTTTTCCCCACAATCAAGCCCACTTAGCTTGCTACCCAATTTGAAAAACCTTAGCAAGTATTATGCCTCATGAGCCATTCAAGTAGAGTTCCCTTCACTCTTTTGAATTAAGTATTGGGGGTTTTCACAATGCATTATATTAGATATCATTTTTTGGGATTCAACTGCGTTAAGTAAGTCATTCATCTATGACCATTTCCATGAGAGGTAGTCATAACTGACTAATTCTTGTTATCCATGTGTAAGAGGATCCATTCGATAGCCTCTGTGCAAGGTATCACTCACTAGTAGAAAATGAAAAATTAGTGACTAGGAAACTAAAAAAGTTAGTCGCCTCATATTTTCCAAGTGAAATACTACCACAAATGAGCAATATTAAGTAACCCAACTAAAAACGACTAACATAAATGACTAATTTAGTCTGAGGTTAAAATATATGACTAGCTAATAAATAATACAACTAAAAATGACTAACATGAATGACTAATTTAGTCTAGGAACAAAAATATGACTACTTAACAAGTACTACAATAATAAAAATTAGTCGTTTATGTTAGTCATTTTAATTGTGTCACTTCAACAATCTAAACTTACAAGTGATAGGGGATTCAAAGGCTATTATAGATTGGTTGAAAGGTTATACTTCCTTAAACACTTCTTTATTGGATCAATGGATGATTAGAGTTATGGAGTTGATTATAATTTTCAGGGTTATTTCCTTTTATCACATTCATAGAGAATTAAATTCAAAGGTTGATAGTTTATCTGAAATGGTAGTGGGTTTACAACTGGGTCAAATACAATATGAAGAGTACCTTCAAGGAAAAGTGTTGGTTAATTAGTAGAGGTCAAATTTCCTTTAGTTGAAGACTTAAATTTTCATGCATATCTACATTTTTTATTATTAGGGTCATATACATTGAACTTAGGATACTAGTTTCTAACTTGGATATCAAGTTGTTTATCTAGTTTGAATGCACATTATTATTATTCATTCTTGTGAAATAATTTATTATTATCATTTATTGCGCTTATACATACACTCATGGATTTGAGACACCAATATTCTTCTTCTTTTTTAGTTGTGAGGATAACTTCGTTCATTTCCAAGCCTTGTATTGCCATGAAGAGGGGTACTTTTTATTTTACTTTTTAACCATATATTTCCATTAACATATTTTTCCCCTCTCTATATTATTGGAGGAATGAAATTTTTCTTAGGTTAGATATTTAAGTTAAAGTTTACATGTTCTTGTTTTTTTCTCCTAAGCAAAAAAGAGTGAGCCAACTAATTATTTTCAAATATGATCAAGTCCTCTAACATCTTTGAGAACTAGAAGGGGCTACCTCTGATGGGTAGGAGTCTTTGGTTTTCATTTAGCTTTAATATTAGGCCAATGGGTTTGTGATCTAAGAGGGAAGAGGGGATGGTATAAGAAGATACTTTCCCTTGATCATTCATGAGTGAGGGTTGGACCAAAAAGAAATCCAAACATTCTACTTTGAAACCTCACTCGACTCTTTTATTTGTTCAAGTAAATTTATTGATCTTGGGTTAATGTGTATGAAGTCCAATCTTGAGATGATAACTTTTATCCATTATTCATGTTGATCTCTAAAATAATTTCCTCATATTTTCCCCTATTTTTAATAATTTTTTTTCCCATTTTTAATAATAAAATTTACATTTCCACTATTTTTAATAATAAAATTTACATCTCAAGCTAGAATTACTTGATTTATGGAGTTTCATAATGAAAACAAAACTTCTATTTTTTTCACTCCAAAAATTTGATTTATACACTATGGCGCCAACGTAGTTGCTAAAATTATGGAGTTTTGTAATGAAAACCAAACTTCGAATTTTTTTCACTCCAAAAATTTGATTTATACACTATGGTACCAATGTAGTTGTTGTAATTGAAATAAATAGGGAGATATGTAATAGGAAAAATAACAAACATGATTTTCAAATTGGATGGAATTCCAAAATTTTGGGCATTTATAATTTAGGGGATGATATTCGAACCAATCCCTTCTTCATAAAGTACACAAAATGGGTGTGTGGTATTACTGAATATGGAGGATTGGATTATGTGGAGATTTTACAAGTTTTCAATCACTTTCATTGGAGGTTAGCAGCGACCTGAGCGAGTAGATACCATGAGAGGATCAATCTCTGATATTTTTCTATCAGTTAATTGATGTCGAGTCTATTAGGGTTTAGTAGCAAGGGGGTTCAAAAGAATTGAAGGGAGGGGATGTGGTAGATGGGAAAGGAACAGGTGATTACAACATCAGAACCATAGTTTGGGTGAGGAGGAGAAATGGATCATGGTGGCTCAAAAGAATTATGGGTATGAATGAACTCTCCATCTCTCATCTAATGTCTCCTCGATCTAGAAACCCTGTCAAGCTTCTTGGTTGGGAAGATGCCAGTGTGTCAACTTTCCTTTCCCTTTACCTCTTATTTATTTATTTTATGTTATGAAGCTTCCCTGTAATGGGATTATGGTTGCATGCTAATAGGAGACAACATGGTAGAGCTTACACTTGATTTTTATAGAGGAAATGGACAAATAATATAGTGGTGGATGCATTCCCCATATATTACCAATGTAGTAATCTCATTCTTTAATGAATAAATCCTTATTTGTAAATATTGCCATGCTCGCATATATTTCTTTCACTATTGTTAATGTGCTCAACCTGCTTTGAAATCACTTACAGGTTCTTAAGCTTAAAAATCAAAGGAATGGAAAAAAAGAAGATGATAAGGACCCTTGCACAGAAAACATGTATTCAGGAGGTTTATCTACCTCAAAGGTAGTGTAAGCACTTCCCCAACTCAAATATAGGAAAATTCCTTCAATTATTTTTATAGGTTACCTTTGAGATATACTCTTCCCAAAGTCCTAAGATAAGAAATGGGCTGGTTCATGTCACATAAACCCCAATTGGGCACTGGAGTACAGTCTAGAAAGTCCCAAAATTGGATAGAAAGGTCTGGGAAGTCAATCCACACTAAGCAGTAGAGTTGGAAAAACTACTTGGAAAAGAAATCATCGACCCAAGGGGACAAAATAACCATGGTGTTCACACACAACCAGGGGCCACTAGAAACAATAATAGAACAATGTAGCTCTTCCTTAAATAAAATAGGGAAAATCATTTTCTCAAGCTTTGAATAATCAAACAATGCCATCAATTAAGCTTCCAGACTTTCTTGACCTAATATTTTATGATGGCCTTAGGGAGATTTCCAATGCCACTAACAAACACTTCACTGTGTGCACCTTTTGATCTTATCAAAAAAACCAGAATGTTCATCAACAGATATATCCATAAGGATTTTATCAAGAGGAACTTCATTTCCTCATGGAGGACTCTTAGAACAAAATTTCATTGGCCTTTAGTGGTAATATGCTCATAGTTGATGGAAGCACTACTATTGGGGATGAAAGAGTAATTGTTAGATGAAAAAAACTGCCATTAGGCCTTGAGTATTCTATTATAAGGCATCCTCATGCCTTTTGGCAAGTAGTAATAGCTTCTTAGGTTCACTGTAGAACAACTAAGTTGTTAGGGCACAAAGTATTGGCGAAAGCATACAAACCTAGCCCATCAAAACCCTCCTATTTCAAGAATATGATAAAAACTAGAGACCCAAAGCATTAAAAATCCCCTCTTTCAAGCATATCATAAAAAATTCTCAAGCTACTCATTCACCAATGCAATTTTTAGCTTCAATTATATTTCAAACAAGTTTTCATATGCTTGAAGGACCAAGGATCTCATAATTGATAGAATTTATGCCATCAATGGAAAAAAAAGTATTTTTAGACTTTGTGGGTCTGTAATTTTGTTAAATTGGCCCTGTTATATGATTTATTTAGAAAAAATAAAAAAATTAAGGAACAAAACTATCTTCTCGACTTCATGGATCATGCATGGCTATTTGCTTTTTTAGTGAACTTATCCTCATTTATAAACTTGACTAATTGGGGTTTCTATTATTTTTTGTGTCTGAAATGGGTTGACTACCTCTAACTATAAAGAGATGAATGATTTGTATGAAAAATACAAGGAGAAAGGTATTATCCAAACATATATTGTATCTGTTAGTCATGACCATATTTAAATTACTCTTTGTTTTAGTTGTCTTATTATTTCCTGGTGTTGACAATAGTATGCATCTTATATCATGGAAGTCAAAGTGCTCTCCATTTCTTTGGCATCTTTCTTGGGTAATCTGATCCTTATGTTAGTTTTGATTTCATTCTATTTAAAACTATGCATAATTTTAAACAATGTGTTGTCATGGGTCATGTAGTTCTATATTACAAGAACCTTGACTAGGAGACCAATTTCTCATTCTATTTCTAATTCTCCCATTCTTGTCTTGAATTTACATTAGTAGATGATCAATTCTATGTGTATAATATGTACTTGATGGGGCACACAAGGATTTGAATTAATGGTGAATGGGTGTATTGTTAAGGCACTCATTGTGAAAAGGTCATTGGTTCAAATCCACTATAGGTTAACCAAAAAAAAAGGTGCTTGATAGGGGTTGGGTTCACACATATTTAGTCCATCTAGATTTTGCATGTTGATAGGGGTTGTTTCTGTTAATGCAGATTTAGTCCATCTAGATTTTGCATGCTGACATGATCTTTCTAGGGAGTATTGGAGGTGGCATTGGCAATACACATCTTTAGATTGAGCCATTTAGGATGTATATAATGAAAATTATATGTATCTTGGTGCATAGAGGACCATCAGCTGGGGGTAGGTTCTTGGAGTTTACTTCCTAGCCTATCCAATTTAAGTAAAGGGATTCTTTATCTCAATAGGAACTTCTCAAATATTTGTTTAATTTCTCTGATGGAGGTCAAAACTTAAAACATACTTGATTGTGTGGTTATTTAGTGTTTTTAGAACTTTTTTATCGAAGTATTTTGTTTGGAGTTTTCTTTTGGGTTTGTTTCACTTAGGTCTCTTTACTTCTGCAAAAAATCTTGTAATTGATCAGCAAGGAGCCCAAAGATAAACAAATGGTCTGCCATGCATTAAGCTTAGTGGCTATTCAATCTTAAAAATTAACCATGTTTACAATTTAAGTATATAGATCCTAGGGTTTTGAGAAAATAAATTAAACCTTCTCCTTTTAAATACATGAATCATAATTGATTGTGTGGACCTCTTTTGCAATGGTGAGAACAAAGCATGAATGCATAACAAGAATGGAGTTATTTTTGAGTCCTAAAATTTACTAGGTCAAGATAATAATAATTTGCATGAATATGGTAAATATCATGTAGGATATAAATCTCATGCTCTTTCCCAACTTGTTTGGGTAGGTAGGGGGATGATGATGTTGTTGCAATGATGGTTGTCAATGGACTGTGGAGGGAAGAGAGTTGCTTTCCTTGCAATAATACAATTATCAATATACTTCTAAGAAAAGAAAAGTCCATATAAATCTTGAATGTTGGGTAAAATATTGTCAGAAATGTGCTTATTGGTGAATCAATTTTTTGGAGGGTTACTGATAAAATAGCCTACATAATTTGCCCACCTCCGTTGTAGTGATTTACTAGTAAACTAAACAATACAAATCTACTGTCCACCTCATACAAGACACTCCCTTGCCTTGTTTGGGGGTTTATCGCATACTTCATATAAGACACCCTCTTTGAAGGGTTAATATGAGTGGCTTACCTTTAAGATGGTCAAAAAATAATATTATATAGATATGTAAGGTCCATTCCATGTAGAATTATGTAGATATTCTTGGCTTCAATGTTCCAATCTAGACCCATCAATCTAAAATATGACCTCCTGAGAAAAATAGGTTGTACAACTGTTGTGACAATTTTCGTATGTAGCTTATTTGAGCATTGAATTCCTTGAAGTGGTTTATTGGCTTGCAATCTCGATTAAATCAATATAGATATAACCCCCTAGGAAAAGTAGGTTGTAGGAATTTGTGCCCAATTTTCATATCGGGCTGATTTGAGCATTAGATCCCTTGAAAGAACTTCTTTTTTAGTTAAGAGAAAGATTCATCTTGGTTTATGTGCCTTGAATTTTAGTTCCCTTTGCCTTCTAACTTTGTTTTTAATGATTTATTCCCCTTTGCTAGATAACAAGAATGATGAAAAATATTGATTTATTGTGTTTTGAGGCAACAACATTTGTATATATAGAAGCTCCTTGATTCTTAATAAGGATAGGGGAGTGCCATTAAGATAGGCTACAATATTAATTTTTTTGACTTTTTAGCTATAAGCTAATATAATCTCCTTAATGCACATCGACTCTATTTTCTTAAAGAGTCTGCATTATTAGCTAGTTATTTTATACTATTATCCAATGCATAATTTGAATAATCACTTTTTATTGTAGACCTTCTTATATGAAATTTATATATATTTCAATTTCTTGAAGTTATTTTCCTTTAACACAATCTATTACTGTCTTTATTTGTAATCATTATGTGCAATCGATAATATTCATATACTTAGTGCAATACCCTGTTATTTATATCACTTAAGATCTTTTTAATTAATGTTCAATGGTTTAAGGAGTTCAATGGTATCTACTTAGTGTGAGTGTCAACACCATGTTGAGTGGTTCAATAAATACCAATAACTTTAACAAACCATTTTTTCAAAACCAAATTTTTTTTTACAACTAATTCTGAAGTAGTATGGGAAACTATTTGCAAGATTGGAAATATTGGCCTTCCCATCCAATCAGTTTGGTGCATAGGAACCAGGTGATAATGGAGAGTTTGCAGAAAAGGTATGAACTCACTTTGAAGCAAAGATTCCTATATTTGAGAAGGTATGTATCTATTTAATACGTTCTATACCTCTTGAGGTTCCTTTCTATTGTGCTAAAGGATTCATTTTAAAGTAACTAGTTTATTCGGTTCCTTCTTTGGATCCTTAGTGTTAAGTGTTGAATTTGTGATGTAGATATAAGTTAATGGTAGTAACTAAACTCCTATCTATAATGTATTGAAGTCAAGCAAAGGTGGGACTTTTGGCAATAACATAAAGTGGAACTTCACTAAATTTCTAGTCGAAAAAGATGGAAATATAGTAGAACGACATGCACCAACTATGTCTCCATTGAGTTATGAAGTATTTTACAAGCCCGGTTAGTTAGATATATCATTTATGCATTATCCTTGCTATGGATAGCTCACTAATTTTGCATACCAACTTCTTTGCCATTGAATTGTTCAAGTAAGAAATTATAGTGTAGTAATCAAATGTATCACATGTAGGAATATTTACTAATATATTGGTGGCATGTTTGCAGAAAGATGTCAAGAAGTTGTTAGTAGTTTCTTGATTCTTTCAAGAAGTAACATATTATTCCTTTTCTGTTTGTAAAATAGGATAAGTAGGAATATTTGAGTAATTTAGTAAGACTTTGTTCTAGTTGCTGCAAAGGATTCAAGCAAACATTGTTAGCAGTTTAGTAGTTCATTAGAGTGCATATAATTGTTGCATACATTTTTATCTCTTTCATTTCATATGTGTTTCATATACATAATAGTAAGTGAATTTTTAAGCTTTGATATACATTTTAACTTGAAATTTTATTGAATGAATATATGTGGATATGTGTTGTTTCTCCTCTTCTATATCAGTAACTTATAAGCTCAACTCAACATATTATGTGTTTAATTATCAGGGGATGAAAATGCAATTATATTTTTTAAACTCTTCTTGAATGGAAGTGGACTTGGATGTGTATTCATTTCCATTTTAGAATCCTATAAATCATGAAAAGCATTTTTTGTACTAATTTTTTTATGCACATATTGTTTTCACTACTTTTTGAAAAAAAACTTCCAGGTGGGATTTAACATATTACTCTCAATTTCTCGTAAAACAGTAAAAATATTTATATGCATGCCATAATTGTTATTTTTCCTTTTTTATTTCATTTCCTTTCTTAGATTCTTCTAAAGGCTTCTTTGTATTAGAAATTGCATAAGGAAAATGTGGATATTTATTGCTCTGGCATGGTGGAGACCAACTATATAAACACTATTCTTGTTCTTGTATAGCCTGTCTGGGATAAGCTGAATGTGCTAGAGAGTTTACAAGAAACTCTTTGCTCATGGATTAAGGGCAATCCCCAATAATTTAAGCATTAGCAAAAGTGCATTATATCTAATTCTACTTTCCTCACTTGCACAATTATCTTCCTATATAGATCAGTGTGAACTAGAAAGTTGTCATACTAGGAGAAATTCTTAGTAGTATGTGCTTCATTAAACATAACATATTTTGTTTTCTTCCAAATGAGGAATTTTTTTTTATTTTGACTAGCTTCCAAGTGCCATGTTGTGCAAAACTTAACAACCCAAGGAATTTTAACCCATGAGGGTGATTTTCTAGGAAATGGAGGCAAGGAGGAGTTCACCATTCGACCACAAAATTTGGTGAAAACAATATAATGTGAGCATAGCATATGGAAATTATTTGAAGAGATGTTTAAGGTTAGTAGGCCAATTTCATAAAGGATACTTAAACTTAGGAATGCCTTAGTCAATTAGTCTCTTATCAAAATCCAAGCCCTCAAGAATGAGGGACCAGGAAGGTATTTTTGGCTCCTATCACTAATTTACAAACACTGCAAAGTTGTAAAAGGAAATCATTTTATTGAGAATTGAGAGAATTTAATTAATCATCGAAAATAGGCTTGCTACAACAACATTTGTCACCATCTGCCTTGAATTTTTTCTAGGTTGTAGGAAATGCCTAGGCCATGTTCCAATGCTCAAAACACCAAGAAACACCAAACTCAAGCAGTTGTACCATATATTATATAAGGTGTCCAAATGTAGAAACATCGTATAGTATGGTCAGTGGTGTTTCCAAGATGTTTCAACCATTTCCAGTAAAATTTCGGGTGCTTTTTTGGAAGTTTCCAGACCTACCTAAGTGCCCATAAGGGGTGTGGATTGTATATGAAATTATCACCCTATCCACTCCAATGACCCCTTGAGATAAAACAAATATAGGGATTGAGCTATGAGGAGTTTCTTGCCTCGGTAATGACTTGTAATTTTAAATTCTTAAAATAAAAATTGACATTTTCCTTTATCTAGTTCTTTCTTTCTGAGAAATAATGTGAGAAATAATGCATTGAAATCTAATGTTCATTGTATTAATCCTATTAATCTAAGAAATAATACATTGAAATCTAGTTCCTTCTTTGTCATTTGTAGTTGTACTTTTTCAATGGGTTTTCTTCTTTGATTTTCTATTCTCTTTTTATTATAATTTTTGAATTGGTATTTTCCACATTTAATTTATATGTTGGGGGAATCTAGATTGTCCATTCTAGGAACTTGGATAGATGGATTGAGGACTTATGGTCATGGAGATTAAAATTCAGGGATGTAATCTACCAATTTTCTTTTTAGGTAAATCATTAGTTTCTCTTTGAAGGTTTTTTATTGTTTGTGCTCCTCGAGATCTATGGCTATTGACTAGTTGTTGTGTATGTACTACAACCCAGAACAGATGGAGTAAAATTGTTACTAGAAAAATTTGTAGGGATTACAATGTTACTTTTCACACCTGATCCAAATGGATCTTAAACACCGCTTAGAAAAACAATGATGGTAAGATAATATCTCTTTCTGTTCTATTTTCATTTAAGAAAGGATAACACATACAAGTATAGTTTACACCTTGAACTATATGCATTATGTAGACCTTTTCCAAATAATTCTTTTACATCGTATCCTTTGCTATGATCCTCAAGATATTTATGTACACATGCCTCCTAAAGGATTTAACTTTCATATTGGAGATATATGTTGCATCCATATAAATGGGAAAGTTGAGAACTTTTAATACATCATGGTTGGTTGGAGGAAATCCTCTTATGGATCCAGAATTGTTAGGTTGAAGAAAACAAGAACTTAGGACACATGTTGGAGCTGTTTTGTTCACCTGATATTACAATGCTTCAAAGTTCTGTAATTATTGTTATCATCAATAGGTATTTTGTTGGTTCTATTTTTTTTACCTTATGATTTGTTTTAGAAAGGTTGTTTTCTATGCATAAGAAAACATTATAGTGCAAATTATGTTGTAGATAAGCCAATAAAAATTAAAAATGAATATCTATAGAAAAATTGAATAATGATGAGTGTTTCCTTTGTGGGATGGATGGTACTTTAATTTTTTGTGACAATTGTCCCACTGTATATCATTCTAAATGTGTTGATGTCTCAAATTTGTTTTTTCCCTGAAGGAGATTGGTATTGTCTTCAGTGTTTGGGGAAAGAAAGTACCAAAACAATTGAGGCATTGAGGTTTGCAATGAACTGAGATATTGGTTACAATCCATATCTACGTGTATACTTCTCTTCCTACGTTTACTTGTCAGTGTAAGTTAAACCTTTGATGGCATGAGTTACTAGTTTTCTATTTATCCTTTCTATGCATTTTTCATTGAGCTTCTTTATAATTTTTTCTATGTTTCTTATGACTGAGGCTCACATGGTTTGCCTAAATCCCCATTACTCTTGTAACTTTTGTTGTCTAGTATGGTTTCAGTAAAGAAGTGGTTGAATTACCATGCTGCTGGCCAACAAATGTACATGTTTGTGGCTTTTGGTTTCCATCCATGGATAGGGAATTCACAAGCCAAATGGGTGCTTAAAACTCTCATCCAACTTCTTTAAAGAATGAAACTATGGATCACTTGAAATCGTGTCAAAATATTTTTTTCTCTAGCTAGCATGAGTAGTTTTGTTGTGTTGAACATATGATTTTATTAATGAAGGAAGTTTTGGAAGGAACTAGCTACCGAATTATCCTTTTCTCATATGGTTATCCACCTTTAGATGCTTCCATAAAATATTTTGTTGGAGAATTTTTGGGTGCCAAAAAACTCCATGGTGCATCTGCCAATTACTGTGAAAGAAATACTGACCACATTAAAGATGGAGTATATCTCTTTTAAAATAGGCTTCTCAGTGATTTTGGTTCCATGACATATAATTTGTTGTTCCCCAAATGTTTTGTAGCAATACATCATGGGGACAGTGGAACAACTATAACAACATTACATGGTGGAGTACCCTAGATAATTTTCCATTTCATACTAGACCAATTTTATAGGGATGAATGTATGAATTGGATAGGGGTTGCACGCCACCATTGAAGAAGAACCATCTTATCCTAGTAACAATGAATATAGTATTATGGAAGTTGTAAATCCCTTTTGGAATCAATCCATGTGGTTATGGCTGCTAAAATGAATGATAATGTAGCTGACATTATAGAAAGAATTTTTTTTGAGGATGGAGTTGAAAATGCTATAAATATTCTTTTAAATAAGGTCTATATTTCAGCAAATATAGTATTATGAAAATTCAAGGTTAGGAATTAAAGTCATACCAAATATGTTGGGGATATTTGGTCTTGGTATGATACTCTTGAAAGTTTCTAGGATCTCAACACCATGCAGGGGCATGCTATGTCCTTTTGTAGCCATTGTAATGTACAATCTACAACAAGGCATATTTGCAAATGAGAGTTGTATTTTTGGTGAAAGATATTAAGGAGTTTCTTGAAGCCTATGATTACCAAATTTTGATGGTTTTAGGGTTACATCATTTTTTTAAGTAAGGAGGCTTATCATGGATGCTGTAATGAAGGTTCTCAATTGAACAGTCTATTATAACAATAAATACATTATTGAGCAGACAAGAATGGGCCTCTAACAAAAAACTTGAAAGGAGACTTACCTAGATGGACTTTGTATTTCATATTGCATCCACCGATGCTAGTACCTAAATAAAACATTCATTCCATTTCCAAATTTAAATGGTTGATGGTCATGCATTCTAGTTTGTTTTAATAATTTTTCATATTGTGGTAATTTTGCATATAAGGTAACATGAGATATCAGATGGTTGGTGGTAGTGTTTCAAAGAACCATATAACATGCTACAAGTGCATATTTCCTACCTCAAAAAGGAAATAACAGTAAACATGGACAAAAAAATATGAGAAACTTAATAAAGAAAGAGTAATTGAATTCTAAGCAAGCATGATCGCAGGAACTGGGACAATTGGATTTGGGTTATGTGTGTGTGTTGTGGATGTCAAAAACCGTTATGTCCCCTCTATGAAATACTAATTCAAGTATTCCTTCCTACATTTCTACGTACAAGTTCACCAATATAGAAATGACAAGTTTTGATAGATGGCATTGAAGATTGAATTACAAATGATGTGTCAACAAAGGAAATTGGGATCAAGGGGTGGTGTAAAGTTGGTAGAAATAATTTGGATTCTTTTAGTTCTATGCTTTGTCATCACAGTAGGATTCAGGGATACCACCTCAAGTGGGAGTACTTATGGCACTGCTACTATCACTGTTATGTTGTGACAACTTGCATTATATCACATGTTATAAGCATTGTATAGCGAATATTTTCTATGGAATATTGGTTTTATTCTCTTCTTTGGATAGATTGAAGGACCCTACCTCTCAACCTCTATTATGAAAGTGCCACAAGGAGTTGGGCTCCTCTTTCTTTGTCAGCGATAATTATGGTTATCATGTAGAGAATTTGATAGAGATAATTTTCTGAGGCACCAATGTTAAGGGTGTCTTTTCAACTATCAAGATAGAAGGAAAAAAAATCAAATGTTAGCTACTATAGAATATTTTATTCATTCATTTTGGTTTTACTTTATCTTAGATTTATAAATCCTTACATATTATAAATTTTTCGGTGGTTTCGAAAGAATACCTAGTATTTTTTACATTGAAGGTTTAGAAATCCCTAAAAGAAGTAGAAAATATGCATGGCAAGCTATTGTTGAAATGGTAAGGACTGTATTACAACTAGTTGTACATGTCTTCAGTCAATTTGCAATTTCATTATTTCTCTTAGGTTCTAAGAAATTGGAATTTTATTCATCTTATATTCTTGAAATGCTTTACAGATGAGGAACCATGATGCTTGCATTAGATAGGATGACCTTTTAAATTTAGAATATTTCTGTCAACTTAAAATGGTAGGAGACAAAGTCTACTGTCTTCAAGAAGATTTTTATTTGTGCCAAGGATTTAGAAAATGGTCTAATAAAGTATTTGATAGACTTTGGGAAATGGAAATCCATTCCAACCTTATTAAGATGATGGACTCAGTAACTTACTTGAACCTCTGAAGAGTATGCTGAAATTCCTCACACCATCCACCACGGGCTCGATAAATACGAGGACACATGACTCCTTCGGTCTTCAACTCGATTTACAGTCCCGACTTAAGGCGATCTTGGAACAAACTATCCTCAGATAGGCAGCCCAACAGGCTTCAGAATTAATTCAAATAAAAATGTTACATACCAAGTTATGCCTCAGAGTAGAGCTTTCTGGTCTTTGATCTCTTAAAGCACATAATACAAACACACTTTCACACACTCACACATTCACTCACAACGCAGATGTGTCTCTCTACACACACAAGACTCATACTTATAAGTTTAGAAACATATGAGAATTATTGAAGGTCTTGTTAGACATTGCTTAGTCCAGATGATGTCTGTTCAATATTCTCAAGTACAATAATTAAAAGAAAACACACTACCAAGGTCCCATCGGACTTCGATCACTATCATAATCGGAATCAGGATCATGTGCTTCTGATGAAGATGAGGGAAGCTTTTGCTTTAACCATGATTGATTTAACCACTCCAAATATTCTGTCTCCCATGTGTGGTCCTGTTGCTCTTGAGCATCTTGGTACAAATCCACGAAAATAGTTTCTTTTTCGTCGGATACCTTCTCTTTTCCTTTTGCTGTAGCTACTTTTTCTTTTGTCGAGACTGTAGAAGATTCTCCTTTTAGTGGTGCCTTGGATGATTGTCTTGTATCAAACTTTATCGTGTCAGTCGTAACATAGAGATTCTTTTGTGGAAAGAGATATTTATTGTCCTCTTTCGTCCATCGATTTACATAAGCCATTGGATCTATCTCAATGTCAAGGAAGGAATCTTTTTTGCTTTTACAGAATTCAGGCATTGTTTGAACTGACAATTCGACTCCATCTAATAATTCCCATTTGAAAATTTGAAACATGCTGACAGAGCGTTCTATGGCACATTGGACCCATAGCTTGCAGTTATGATTGATATTCTCTTGCTGCTGCCAACCTAATTCAAAAATCATAGATGAATAAACCTTGGTTCATAATAATAAATTTAACAAAAAAACTACATCATCACTCCAATTTCCTGCCATAACACTAATAATAATTAATGCCTTTGAATTAATCAGTAATTTGATTAGTCCAAATCTTCCTTGAAGTGTTTCCAAAGTTCTGATCATAGACAATTTTTCAGGTAACTTGAGGTTGTGAAATTCTTTAAGCCATAGAGTGATTTTCTTGATTTCTTCATTATTGGTGGCTATCATAGAGGCAACAACTCGTTCAGGGCCATATAATTGTGCAAAAGGATTTGTGATAATAGGATTTCTGAACTCTAAACTTTGATAATCCCAATGTGTCGAGAATGTTCGCAGATATTGCAATGTCCTTTCAACACATTGAGAAGCTCTTGTCTGTGGCTTCTTTTGAAAATGGCCATTTTTTATTTCCCAATATGCAAATGGTTCAAAGAGTTCATACTGGGGAAATGAATATGTTCCTGCAAAATTTTCATCATTTCTTTGAAGAAATGCAGCATCAAGTTCTTCAAAAAGATCAAGAATTCTTAACGACTTTAGAAACCTTCCTACCCTTTCGGTCATATTTATTTCATCCAAATCCAGCATTTTAGCAGAAGTATAAACAACAAAAGAGAAATCTATACCTCCAATGATCTGATAATAATTCAAAGTTTGTAAAACCTTGATCATGGATTCAGTATATTCTTTAGTCCAGTAATCATCAAGAGTCTTGAAATAAAGTTTTACCTTCATATTTGGCAGAGGATATACCTTTACTAATTCTTCATCTAGACCCAAAAGAACACCAACATTTTGGGACTTCCAAGCTTGAAATTTGTGTATCCATTGATTTCTTCTCATTCTCAGTCCAATAACCTTTTTAATTTCTTTGACCACATCACCAAGAATTAATTCAAGAATCTGAAATCTTTTTACAAAAGTTTCAAAGCTATCATCTGCAGGGGTCTTACCAGGAATAACAAAAATATCAGTTCTTTGGTTATGAACATGGGCCTTGTTCATTTCTCTGGTAAGAGAGTCAACCAAATAATTGGAAATACCTGGCATCCATTCAACATCAAAATCATACATTTGAAACCATATCTGCCATGCTAAAATTCTACCTCTTGTGAGCTGTTTTGATATCTTGGCTGATAAGAAATATTTGAAATTCATTGAGTTTGTTCTTATCAGGAACTTGGCAGGGGCCAAATATAATTCAAATTTTTGTATGCCATTAAAAATGGCAAGAGTTTCTTTTTCTGCTGGAAAATAATTTTTCTGGTGAATCAGAAATTCTCCAGAGGCATATGCACATAAAATTTCTTCTCCCGTCTCTTCCTTTCTTTCAAAAAGGATGGCTGCCCAAAAATTATCGGACGCATCAGTCTGAAGGATGAGAAATCCATTACCTGGCGGTTTGAGCTCGGGGAGATTTTTGCATTCAACTTTTAACATTTGAACTGTTGCTGTGGCTTCTTGTGACCATCCAGAATGCAAATGTCTTCTGATTGGAGCAGTTTTTTCTAACAATATAGGAATGTATTTATGCACATAGTTGAGTATTCCTAGAAATCATTGAATCATTTTAGTATCATGTAATTGATCGGGAAATTCAGATAATTTTGTTAAAACATGGGGTTGCATCTGAATTTTACCATTGATAACATGGATACCCAAAAAATCAATATATCTTGAAACATAAGCATTTTATTTTCTGACAAAACAATACCATGTTGCTTTGCTTCTTCAAGAAATATCTGTAAATGTTTTATATGTGATTCAAGATCCTGACTGTGAATCAAAATGTCATCAATATAGACAACAATAAAATCATATTTACCAAAAATATAGTCCATTTGCCGTTGAAAGAAATTTGGAGCATTCTTCAGTCCAAATGGGACTACTCTCCATTGGAAAAAACCTGCGGGACATGTGAATGCAGTTTTGTGACGATCTTCTTCTTTGATTTGTATCTGGTAATAACCAAACTTCATGTCGAACTTACTAAAGATCTTGCTATTTTGAATTTTTTGCATAATTGTTTCCTGGCGGGGTAGAGGATAGTTGAAGCCCTTCGTGATTGCATTCAATGGTTTATAATTAATGACCATTCGATCTTTTCCTCTGACTATCTCTGAGTGATTTCTTACCAGGAAAGCAGAACAAGAATAATGAGAAGAACTAGGTTCGATTAACTTGAGATATAAGAGTTCTTCAATCTGCTTTTCGATTTCTTTTTCATCTATTGGAGTACAGGGTATAAGCTTTCTTGTAAACCTGTTGTCATGTAGAGTAATTATTTCTTGCTGAGGACTTTCTTTAGTCCAAAATGCTTGAGGATTTTCAGAACAACATTTCAACAATTCATCATAAATAGTCATTTGTTTAGGAGACCAATCAGGATTTCTGTTTGCCTTTTTTTTTAATTTTGTTTGACTCCTTTCTTCATAAATCTGCAATACTTCTTGCCAATTATGAGAAGTATTCTGGGATTTTTTCATGCCGGCCTTCTTTTGGCTATTTTCTTTTCTGGCTTCTGAATTAGCCAAAGTCAATCTTGGAATTGAGATTGCCTTCTTTTTTATATTCAGAATAAATTTGTCATCACTAATTGTAACTAGCAACATAGAATTAATAAACAACATTCCAAGAAACAAACTTGCAGAGGCATCATAGTGCTGAATTGCAGAAATTTTTACAATACTCCCCCCTAGTCTTAAAGATACGTTATCAACATAGTGGGTGAGATTGACAGAGCCACCAATGGTCTTAGAAATCAGAATATTTTGTAAAGGCTTCCATAATCCTTTGAATAAAGATGGGCGTGCTAAGTTATTGGAGCCACCTGTATCAATGAATGCATCCACAGTGATCCATTCACCTTTAACTTGGACTTCAACAGGAATATAGAGAAGATTGTTAGTTTTAGCAATCTTTTTTAGAAAATAAATTTCATTGAGATTAACAGATGTGGGAACGGGCAAAGATGAAGATGAATGAGAAACTGTCTTTGGGTAAGGACAAAAAGAATTCAACGTGGATTGTGGAGGCAAAGAATTTAAAACGGAGTGTGAATTCTTAGTATCTCGATCGATAGGTAGAGAGGGAACAGTAGAGATAGCATCATCTGAGATGGATTCAGATGTATCATCGGTGTAGTCATCGGAGCTATACTCATCACTAAAATGCAAGTCAGTTTCATTCTTAGATTCAGAACAATCATAGCAAATATTCATTTTCTGGCATGTGTCGGGAACTGACTCAATATCTGACAAGGAAGCATTAGTTAAAATATATACATCTGATACTTCATCTTGGGAATCAACAATTGACGAATTATCTACAAAATCATTAATCTCTATACATGCTTTCAACTTGTTGGAAGAGCTTTTGGGACATTTTCTGGCGAAGTGACCTTCTTGTTTGCATATAAAACACACATTGTCTCTTTTTGGTTGCCTGTGCTTTTTTAAATATTTGAACTTGCGGAATGGCTTTCTGGGATTGGATACTCTCTTGGGCCTGAATTTTCCATATTTTCTGGATTTTCTCTTGTTGAATGGTGTCCATGGTAATAAAGAACAACAAACATCAAGACCAGGAGAAAAATCTTGAGCTTTCTTCTGCCAACAAAGATATTTAACTTTTTCTTGACATCAAAATAAGAGATCTATCCAATAAGTTTGTTCAATCTTTTTCCCTTGAACGTCCAGATCTTTCATTATCATATCACCTAGATTACCAGACAATTTTGACAGGAATGAAATCTTTTGAGTAGAATCATTGGTAAGATTAGCTTTATATATCTTGGCCATATAATCATTACCAAAATGATCTAAAAACTTTAAATCCTTCAATTCCATTCTTGCTAGATCTGTTATAATCTATTTCTTTTCATCTGCTGGTTCGGGGACAAATTGGGTTTTGAGTAGAAATTCGAATGTAGCTAATCTTGCAGCAGCTACATGCATCTGTTCTTATTCTGATGGTCCCATCCACTAGTCATATACAATTCCTGGCCATTCGTTTTTTTGCGAAGGCAAAAATAGATAGATTATCTAATTTAGAGACAATTTGCATTTGATATAGGGCACCAATCCAAACTCTGATGGATTCAGCTGGATTTGTAGATTTGTCTAAGTCTAGAACATATCCAGTGGCATTGGCTGCAAACAAGTCTTCTTCAACCCTTGGGTACTTATGTACTTCACGAAGTACATTGGCTTTTTGGAGAGATGGCAAAATGAAGGAAGGGAATTTAGAGGCAACATTTTCTAAAGTGGCTATCTCACTTTTTGATTTGTGAAGATTTAGTGATTTTGTTGGCTCTAGTCTATGTTCAGCTTGGGCGCTGGATTCAGCTTCACTGCCCTCTTGCTTTTCATCTATATCCCAATAGTTAGGAGTATCCATGGAGATAGAAAATTTGGGAACCTTTGATTCTCTCCTTTTCTTTTCTTTTTTCTTTTTCTCTTTTGCTTCTCTTCTTGCTTTTTCTTCTTGCTGTTCATCGTGGAGAAGCTTAAGATTAGCTAGAATTAGCTCAGACTAGGATCCTAAATCATCCAGAACTTCCTCTGCATGTGCACACCATGTGGTAAGGTAATTACCAATCTGATAGGTCTGATCTAGGTCAGTGGTGTTTAATGCATTATGCTCTATCAAGGGAGCACAGTCAGCTCGGGTCGGCGGCTGTTTTGACACAGAAGAGGTGGTGCAAAATTTTGTCTTAGGAGGCCATTTCCCACCCTTTACAAAACAATGATTTGCATATTTCCATTCTTCAACAGGAGGAAACTAGGTATGAGAAATACGATGCATTTTATTTACAGCTAAAAAAGGTTTAGATTCAGGTATATACAGCTTAGTTGATGATAATTGTGGTTCAGAAAGACTTACTTCTTCAAATGGAGGGAGATCGACGCGTCTTGAAGAAGAAGCTTCAGTAGAAGGTACAGGGATGACATAATGTCGTGGCCTGACGATAGGTCGATGAATCTATGGTTTTGTAGGAATAAGCTTTACTTGACCATTATTAATCAAGATTCTTTTGAGTTTTGACTCAGGCTTGCGATCATCTGCAATCGACTTATATTGAAAATATCAATTTCTTGGCAATTCAGTTTGATCATACAGAACACCTTCAACTTGAGCATTTGAAAGACCAACAGTAACACAATCTTTTAAAACAGGTTGTTTGAGTTTAGGGTGAGCTGTGTTGGTTAACTGAAAAGAAGCTTGAACCAGTGTAGAAAGATACTCAGTATCTTCTATCATTTGAAGTCCTTGAACTCCTACCAGGAGTTTCCAACAATATTTAAGATGGATATCGGCCAAGCTAATTGAATAATCAAGAAATATTGTACCATATTGACACCCAGTAGATAGATTACCCAAAATAGTTCCTATTCTTTCATGGTCATAAATTTGGTGACGGTATCAAAAACTTCAGCAATGCAGGGAGTATTTAATCCATGTCGAAACAAAGGAGCAAGACCAATTCTAATACCACCAAAATGAAGATAGGAATACTTATGATCCTTTACATACTATCAAAATTTCTTGATCTCATCATCAAAAAATAGATTTAAAGCGACTATTTGGACCGCGGGACCATAAATTTTTATAGTAACTTCCACTTCTTTCAAAAAAGATTTTCTTTTAAAAACAAACGACATAGGAAATTTATAGACATCAGTAGCATGGAGAGTAGGAGGATTCCAGCTCTCAGGATTCTCAATTGCTTCAGAGTTTTCAGTAGATGCAAGGTCAGATTCAACAGTTCGAGAAGAGACTTCAGTTATAACTTTACGATCAATAGACGAGAAAGAGCGTAACAGATTTGCCATAATTACAAACTATACCAGAGATTGACTAAAGTAGCGTTTATCTACTCAGCAATTGTAGAACAAGAGCTTTTCAAAGGCTTCCTGGCTAGCTTTAGACTTTGTCTATAGTTTACAACATTATTAAACATGGAACAAAGGTTGAGGAGGCCTTAGATGGCACATACAAGTATTGGCTAAGCGAGTATCATGTGCCTTTATGCATGTTGAAGTATTTTGAACAATAAGTGAAAATATGTGCCCACTCAAAGAAAGGTTCAAAGAGAGTTTGTAAGGTACATTATAGATTTTCCTAAATTTCCAAGTTGGATGTATTTACCATCATATTCGAAAAAATAGAGAATCATGAGAAATGTTCATGTACTCATTTAAACAAGGATGTATTGATCTTATATGTAGTGATTTATTTTTTCCCTACCTATTATCAAAACTCCCCTTAATTAGTCAGGATTATGTGGATATGCACTTCATGGGTTTCAATTTTTTTATGAAATTTTTTGGTCTACTATTGTACCATACACTTATCTACAAGATTATAGATTATTATAATGACAGGTGTAGGTACCATGTCCAATTACTCTCCACTTTGGTGGGATTAAATCATCTCTTTAATTAACTTTTGTTAATCAACAATTTAGATGAGTTTTGGAGGAATATTCTATAGTTATACGTGAATGACTTACTTAACGCAGTTGAATCACAAAATGATATCTATAGTTATTATTGACAATGAACATTCAATATAAAATTCTAGTCATATGTCCTTCCTTAACCCAATTTTTTTGTATTAAGGAACTTAGGCATGGAGGTTTGAATAGCATGCAAATGTTTTGTGCCAATGCAAAAATGTTACAACTTTGCACATATTGAAACCCTCTCTGAAGACCATTGTTAAGGAAATGGTCCTAGAGGACATGTAGTAGGTTCCATATTTTGTAGACCTAAGTAGACCATAAATGGAGCATTTTGGATGTAATGTTCCACAATTGTGGGCTATTATACTTTTTATTTTATTTTTTGTTATTTTTGGTTTTGATTTCTAGTATTTCCTGTAATGGGAAATTTTATGGTTCTTTTGCATCACTCATAAAAATTTGACTCAGCTAAATTTCCAAGGATCCAAATGATGCATTTTTTAAGAATCTTCATGGTTTTCAGCCATGTGAATTGACTAAGCTAAAGGATAGCACATGTGTCTTTGTTGCTTATGGTCAAAAACTTTATATTTGTTGAAATATAGTACTCTATTTTGAGTTGATTCCAGTTTTTCACTTGTGTATTAAGAATAAAGATGGAACAAAAATTGGGGAGTTTTAATATCTACCCATTAAAAAGAATTTTTACCTAACTGTTAATACATGTAAAGCTTAAACAATTTGGCTGTAATTGTATGTAACTGGGTGTACTTTTTTCCTTTTCAAGATGATGACCTCTTTAAAAGTCCATGTTATATAATAGAAGTTATTTGTGCTAGACCCTTTTCTGAAGCAACAAAGAAAATCCGTGAGGAGGAGGCCCAATTTTTTACTAAATGTATTGAGCTTTCTAAGTTTGAAGTTGAATATAGGGAGGTGAGTATTTACATTTGGATGTGAGGGGTAAAGTTTGTTTCATAACTAATCATTGCACCTAAGGAATATTTACTAAGTAAATTTGTTGCATGGTTTACTTCTGACAGGTTTTGGCTCAGTTTACAAAAATCACTGTTAGATATTCTGAAGAAATGCAAGTTGTGAGTTCATATGAAAAGCTTTTACATTGAAGTGATTCTTGTCACATACTAGTTTCTCATGTTAATATGAACTATGGTGAAGATGTTGATTATTGTATTCATGGAACTGTTCTTTGATTATTATAAAAAATTATGTATATTTTGATAATTATTATATATGAGTTTTGCTTATGGATGCATCCTTAATGAGTCCTGTGACTTATCTTCTTGCTTGGCATCGATCAGGGCTTAAAATAGATTGAAGTCAACTACATAATTTCTCGAGGTTGTCCTTTTTATAGGATTCCAATAATACCTTGACATATGCTTATGGTTTCCCGATCACCATTCCTTTGCTAGAAATACGGTTTTAGGATGTGGTTTCTCTAAATATTGAGCTTGTTGACTTTTGGAATATTGTGCATAAACAAGCAAGTTTTCCATACTCAAAATAGTTTCTAGACTCCATACACTTGAATGGAATTTTCTTGTTGTCTAGATATTATACCCAGGAATAATATAGAATCTATGTTCTGGTCATAGTTTATGTTTGTGATTTTTGTTGCATCTTCCCAAACCATAAGAAAGGTTCACATGGTATTCTTCACTTGTTCAATATTTAAGTGTGCCAGAATTGGGAATGAAAAGCTTGAAGTATTACTCATTCCATATCTGAAGGAGAGCCTTTGAGAGGGGTTGAACCATACTATCTAGTGCTTCATAGGCAGTCTGGATCTTTCCATACCCCACACCTCTCTTTGGGGTCCAAAAAACAACAAGAAGCAACTGCGTGGCAATATTTTGATAGCCCACCATTATGGACTTTCATGTTTTTCTTTATCCATTTCACTATTGTTTACGTTGAAGGCCATATATGTTGGGTTGTGTTATATTCTTTCCATGACTAACCGATGTAGTGAACCGGGGAGTTAGAGGGGGTGCAGAGCCCCCCCTTTGTTGTGCGGATTGCACAATGGGGGTGTCACAGGGGGGTGTGAGGGGGGTGGGTAGCCCTCCTCTACGGGGTTCGGGGTAGGCCCCCGGGAAATTTTCGGTCCATGGTATTGGACGTGATGGTTTTCGGTCCATGGTATTGGATGATTTGGAATGTATAAATATGTATTATAACATTGAAAGGAATATAATGAGAAAAATCAAGTTGGTAGTTCCAGTTTTGGGATCCAGGGGAAAATATTTGTGTATATGTGTTTTATGTGTTATGCTCTCGCATTGTTTATTTTCTGTGTTTTAGAATTCGTATGCAGGTAATTTCTGTACGGGGTTAAAACCTACAATATATCCATGAAACGACATATTAAGTCCTTTCTGTGAAGGGTCCTTAACATGTTCTAACAACCTATGATGATTGGAATTTGAGAATGAGATTCACTAATTCTGAAATCTGAACACTCCAATTTCTTTAGAAGGGGGAGTTTTGGCCCTCATTTTAAATAGCTGAGGCAGACTCCCAATGGAAAATGTATTCCTTGCCTCTCATACTTGATGGATTTTTGTGCCTCTACTAAGCACTAGAATAAAGAGAAAGTAAATGCCCCTATGAGAAGAGACATTTTTGCATAATTGTTTGGGATCATGGAGAAAAATTAGGTTTCAACACATATTCCACCATAGAGGATACCCACTAAATGCCACTACAAGTGCATAAAACTTACAAAATTCGAATGCAGATGAAATATTGTTGGGTTGTGTTATATTTTTTCCACGTAGTTAATAGGGGGTTTGAGGGGCACCTGTAACCCCACTTTATGGGGTTCGGGGCAGCTCCCCGGAAAATTTTGATTTTGGACCCTATGTTAGGTTGGGCGGACCCACCTATGGTTTTGTGCATGATTTTTACACATGTTTTTTGGACGTGATGGTTTTTCAGTCCATGGTATTGGACGCGATGATTTTCGGTCCATGGTATTGGATGCGATGGTTTTCAGTCCATGGTATTAGAAGCTTTGGCATGTATAAATATGTATTATAACATTGAAAGGAACATAATGAAAAATCAAGCTGGTAGTCCCGGTTTTGGGATCCAGGGGAAAATCTTTGTGTATATGTGTCTTAAGTGTTATACTCTCGCATTGTTTATTTTATGTGTTTTAGAATTCGTATGCAGGTAATTTCTGTACGGGGTTAAAACCTACATTTGGTATCAGAGCTGTTTTGGCTTCAAGGGGATGCCTTTGTTGTTGAGGGGTTTCGCTTGGGACTGTGGTAGACCCTGTTCAGTGGGAGATCTGCGAGATTGATTCTGGTGGTGAAAGAAGATGGTGAGTAGTGGAAAGATAGAGATTAAGAAATTTAATGGTCAGAGTTTTGAGTTGTGGAAACTCAAGATGGAGGATCTGTTAGTGGATAAAGATCAGTGGATCACGGTAGATCTAGGTACTAAACCCACGGGAGTGTTCGATGAAGAATGGAAAAAGTTGGATCAGAAGGCAAAGAGCACAATATGATTATGTGTCTCAGATTTAGTATTGTTGAATGTATCCGGGGAAGCTACGACGAAGGCTTTGTGGGACAAGTTAGGGACTTTGTACCAATCTAATTCTTTGGTGAAGAAACTGTTCCTACGAAAAAAGATGTATAACCTGAGGATGAAAGATGGAGACTCGGTGATAGAGCATATGAACGCATTTAATACTGTGGCAAGTCAGTTAGCGTCTGTTGATATTAAAATTTCAAATGAAGATAAGTGCATTAGTTTGTTGTGTTCTTTACCAGATTCGTGGGATAGTCTGGTTATTGCAATAGGTAGCAATGCAACTGCCTTGCAATTTGATGAAATAGTCTCAGCCTTGTTGACGGAGGAGATGTGACGGAAAAATATGGAGAGCCAAAATGGTGATGCCTTGTCTGTATGAGGACTATCCCAGAACAGAAACAAAAATAAGTCATCGAGTGGGAGATCTAAATATAGAGGGAGATCTAAATCTCCAGGAAAACCTGTAAAGGTGGTGTGCTGGAAATGCGGAAAGGAAGGGCACTACAAAAGGGACTGTAAATCTAAAGCTCCTAATAAAGGAAAGGGATCTGATGATGCTCCTTCTGCAAAGGCGAAAATGACCTCAGATGAAGGTGGGGATGTGTACTTGGTTTCTTCAAGTACACATGTAGATCATGAAGCATGGTTGATTGACTCAGGTGCATCCTTTCACTTCACTTCCCATAGAGAGTGGTTCTGTGAGTATGAGAAATATGATGGTGGTGATGTCTTCTAGGGGGATGACAGGAAGGCTAGAATCGTTGGTCGCAGAAAAGTAAAGTTGAAATTGCAAGGTGGAAGGGTTAGAATGCTTCCATGTGTTCTACATATTCCTGCATTATCTAGAAATCTGATTTCTATTAGCAAGCTGGATGATGCATGTGTAAAAACAACATTCGAGAAGGATACTTACAAGATGGTTTGGGGAGCATTGGTATTGATGTGGGGAGTTCGGATTGGAACTCTGTACAAGCTGCAAGGTAGCACTGTTATTGATGGGTGCAATAGTTCTCTGGTTCCTGAAAGTGGAGTAGAAAATCTAGTGGTCTTTGGAGAGAAGACCATGCTATGGCATCAAAAGCTTGGACATATTAGAGAGAAGGGCCTTCGAATAATTCATGGTAAAGGTATGGTAGAAGGTATGAGTAATAGCTCTCTAGATTTTGATTTTTGTGAAAATTGTGTATATGGGAAGCAGAATCGGGTGAGTTTCCCCTCTGGTAGTAAGAGGGCGAAACATATATTGGAGCTTGTGCACAGTGATGTGTTTGGACCTGTGAAGGTTCCATCACTGGGTAAGTCTGTGTACTATGTATCATTTATAGATGACTTCTCAAGGAATATATGGATATATTTCATTAAGAAGAAATCTGAAGTCTTTGATAGGTTTAAAGAATTTAAGGCTCTAGTGGAAAACCATATAGAGAAGAAGATAAAGGTGCTGAGGACAGATAACGGTGGAGAGTTTTGCAGTAAGGAATTTGAAGAATTCTGCAAGAAGTGTGGTATAGCATGGTAGAAGACTACTCCATATACACCTCAGTAAAATGGAGTTGTAGAAAGAATGAACAAGACATTGATGGAAAGGGCAAGAAGCATGCTTAGTGGTGCCAGGTTAGGACAGGAATTCTAGGCAAAGGCGGTGGATACTGCATGTTACCTGGTCAACAGGTCACCTTCATCAACATTGGAGGATAAGACTCCACAAGAGGTATGGACTGGTAAGAAACTCTCTCTTTCACATCTGAGGGTATTTGGATGTGATGCATATGTACATGTTCTGAAGGAGAAAAGAACAAAGCTGGATAGTAAATCTGAAAAGTGCATCTTTATTGGGGACAAGGATGGTTTAAAGGGTTATAAGCTTTGGAACCCAGTCACATAGAAGGTTGTGTACAATCGAGATGTGGTGTTCAGAGAGGTGAAATATGTTATTAAACATGAAGTCCAACGAAAGGAACATGAGAAGATAGAGTTTGAGCTAAAGGAGGAAGAATCAGACTCTATAGCAGAGGAGGAATCAAAAGATAAAGAGCCACAAACTCCGGCTATGAGAAGATCAGTTTGAGAAAGAAGGCAACCTAAAAGGTATAGTCCATCTGCTTTCTGTTCAAGTTTTGCTTTATCTGTTATTGATGATGATCTCAGAACTGTGAAGGAAGCAGTGGATTCAGAGGATGGAAAATTTTGGAAAGAGGCCATGGTTGATGAAATGACATATTTGCACAAAAATGAGGCTTGGGATTTGGTGGAGTTGCTGGCTAGAAGGAAACCCATTGGCAGCACATGGGTGTTCAAAAAGAAGACAAATGTATAAGGAAAAGTGGAGAAATACAAATCTCGGTTGGTAGCAAAAGGTTATTCCCAGGTGTCGGGAATTGATTTTGGTGATATTTTTTCTCCTGTTGCCAAGGTAACTTCTATTAGATTACTTTTATCTGTTGCTGCTGCTTTTGATTTTGAGGTAGAACAGATGGATGTGAAGACAACATTTCTTCATGGGGATTTGGAAGAGGAGATCTACATGAAACAACCTAAAGGCTTTGCGGTGAAGGGTAAGAAAGAACTAGTATGCAAGTTAAAGAAGTCTCTGTATGGGTTAAAACAGTCACCAAGGATGTGGTATCGGAAATTTGATACATTTATACGGGGACTTGGCTTCACTAGAAGAAAAGCAGATCATTGTGTGTATTTTAAAATAATTGGTGACTGTGTTATTTATCTAGTCTTGTATGTGGATGATATGTTGCTGGTTGGAAATGACAAAGAAATTATCTAGGATTTGAAGACCCAATTGTCCTCCAAATTCGACATGAAAGATCTTGGTGCTGCAAACTATATTTTGGGCATGGAAATTAAAATAGATTGGGAAAAGAGGAAGCTCTGGTTAAACTAGAGGAAGTATGTCGAGACAATATTGCAGAGGTTTAATATGCAGGATAGTAAACTGGTGAAGGTTCCTATTCCTGTAGGTGTGAGGTTATCTACTGAACAGTGTCCCAAGACACAAGAAGAGGAAGGGGACATGTCCCGTGTTCCATATGCAAGTGCAGTCGGTAGCCTGATGTATGCAATGGTCTGTACTAGACTAGAAATTGCACATGCAGTGGAAGTATTGAGCAAGTTTATGTCAAAACCAGGGAAGGAGCACTGGACAGCAGTGAAGCAGGTTTTCAGGTATTTGCGTGGCACTAGTGATTATGGTTTGTGCTACCAAGGAAGACTAGGATTGGACAGAGTGTTGGATATTCATGGCTTTGTTGATATAGACTGGGCTGGAGATCTGGATTAGAGAAGATCTACAAGTGGGTATGTGTTTAACCTATTTGGAGGTGCAGTCAGATGGATGATTAAGAAACAATCTGTAGTGGCACTGTCAACTACAAAGGCAGAATACATGGAAGCCACTCATGTAAGCAAGGAAGCAGTTTGGTTGCAGAGATTGTGTTCAAGTATGGGTTAGTACAGGAATCTATAAGGATAGACTGTGACAACCAAAGTGCAATTTTCTTGGCAAAGAACCCTGCATATCATTCAAAGACAAAGCACATTGATGTTCAGTATCACTTTGTGAGGGATATGATATAAGACAAAAAGGTGTTGTTGGTAAAGGTGGACACTTTGAAGAATACTGCAAATGCATTGACAAAATCTGTGAGCTCTGAGAAGTTCTCTTGGTGCAGAGAGACAATGGGCATTTCAGGGCTGGAAAAATGACTAAGCTCTCTTGTGGCCCCCTGTGCAAAGAAAACGACAAGTGGGAGAATGTTGGGTTGTGTTATATTATTTCCACGTAGTTAATAGGGGGTTTGAGGGGCACCCGTAACCCCACTTTATGGGGTCCAGGGCAGCGCCGCAGAAAATTTTGATTTTGGGCCCTATGTTAGGTTGGGCGGACCCACCTATGGTTTTGTGCATGATTTTTGCACATGTTTTTTGGACGCGATGGTTTTTCGGTCCATGGTATTGGATGCGATGGTTTTCAGTCCATGGTATTGGATGCGATGGTTTTCGGTCCATGGTATTGGACGCGATGGTTTTCGGTCCATGGTATTGGATGCGATGGTTTTCGGTCCATGGTATTGGATGCTTTGGCATGTATAAATATGTATTATAACATTGAAAGGAACATAATGAAAAATCAAGCTAGTAGTCTCGGTTTTGGGATCTAGGGGAAATCTCTGTGTATATGTGTCTTAAGTGTTATACTCTCGCATCGTTTATTTTATGTGTTTTAGAATTCGTATGCAGGTAATTTCTGTACGGGGTTAAAACCTACAAATATCTAGATTTGTGGCTTCTCAGGCCCCAAAACCTACCTGCCACAAGCATGGAGATTAATCATGAAAAATAATGCTTTTAGATTATGAATTTCATGAGGTCCCTCCCATTCATGTAGAGATACATTTCGTTTTCCCCAGAAGGACTTGGACTTAGGTTTCAAATACCTTGGTTTCTTTCTTAAACCAAATTGTTAAAAGTTTTCACATTTGGTATCCTAAATTGTGCTTCCTTTAACTTTCAAAAAAGGTTTGGAAATTTCCATTGGCCTTGACTTCTTAGATTTTGCATGTAGCATTTGAAGATTGTATGGTTTTGTTGGTTTTTTTGGTTGAAGAATCTTTTTGTTAATCCTAGTTCTATGTTGTACCTTGTAAAAATATATAATGGACAATCTCCAAGACACAAAATTATGAAGGATCTATGAAATATGCTAACAAAGAAATAAAAATGGAGTAGAATTTTTTTTTTATGTATTCAACTGTGTCAACAGTTAGATAAAGATAATATGCATTTGTTGTACATAAGGCAATCATACTCCATAGCTTGTAAAAGTAAACTGAGTTTCTAGCTACAAGTTGTAAGATGCATGCTTATATTAGGTGTGTATGTGCATTTCAAAATCTTTGGTTTAGTTATTTGTGTCTAATTATTGCTTCAAATGTGACCATGCAGTGGGCATTTGACCTTTTTATTTCTCATGGAAATAATTCTACACAATACTTTTATGGTGCAGATTTTTTCATTTTTGGTGGTAAGTTCTGTCATTTTATTTTTTATTTATTTCATTTTCCTCATGTCAAATAGGAACTTATTTACTTGTTTTAAATACTCTAATTGAACGTTTCACTGAAATATCAATATTTTTATAAAAAGTTGTTATGAAGTGTATGAATTCTTACCTCAAGAATGAATTTGCAGATCTCAACATTTTCAAATTTTTGTTGTGGAGAATCATTGGAAGAAGTGTTTAAGTGGGCCCATTGTATTTAGTTTTTTGTGAAATTTTCCATGTGCTGTAAAATGAAGTTCTATAGTCTTATTATATTGAAATTAGTGATAAGAGCTTTAATAGATATTTAAATTAAAAAATAAGATGAGATCACATTATTAGTATTTAAATGAATATCTATTGGTTACAGATCGAAGACCTTAGATTCATCTTCCAGCCCTAGACTATACAAAGAATGGAGCTTCTAGTCTTTAACATGACTCTCGATTGGTGGATGCTATCAGTTACACAATTTTTAGAGGCAAACTATTGAATGATTTGAAAGGTGGAAATACATATGCAATGCATTGGTAACAAGGTGGGAATTTTTTGAAGTGGTTAAACAATATTTCATGTGTAAATTGTAGCCCAATCAATATTTAGTTGGAAACTCATATTGTAATACTTGGCATTTCATATAATAAAATTTGTGGTTCAAATTATTTATGATTGTATTTGATATTTTTTTGTGTTGTTATCAACTTATGAGACTACATGATTCACATGTTTTTCAAATTAGACGAGCATGAATATTGTATGGTATGTTTTTAATATAATCACAAAATTATACTAACTCATTTATGTTGATTAAAAATAAATATAAAACTACTAAATTAGTGGCCTATATTAATTAATAATTAACACAAATAAAATTAATATACAACCACTAAAGTAGTTGTTTATAATGATTATTAATGAAGATAAATGAAATGAATATAAACTACTAAACTAGTCATTGATATAATGAATGTGAAACTACTAAAACAAGATAAATGAATACTGCAAATGATAAATTTGTGATTACAAATGATGACCAAATTTTGCATATATATGACTATTAGTAGCTAATTTACAATATATTATAACGCAACTGAAATTTAGTCTTATTTCTTTGGTCATTAATTGGTTTCAAACGATAACTAAAATTTGCATATATGTGACTATTAGTAGCTAATTTATAGTATCTTATAACACGACCAAGATTTTGGTCATATTTCTTTGGTCATTAATTGGTTTTCTCGAGTGATCATATAGTACTATATTTTGTTGTATATTTGGTCATTAATTGTGGCAATTAATGACTAAATCAATGACTAAATTAATGACCAAATTTATGAATAAATATACTACTAGACAATAAAATTGAGACAACCAGTCAATGACTAAGCTAAAAACGACTAAAATTTGGTCGTGTTATAAGATATTGTAAATTAGCTACTATTGGTCAACGACTGAAAAATGGTTGTTTATATGAAAATTTAAGTCATTTTTTTAGTAACTAATTAGCTATTTTGTACTAGTGATTGGGAATATGCATGCAACTCTATGTATCCTGGACCTCTTGATATTTATGTACACTTCATTGTCTCCCAAGTTCTCAGGGAATCACTTTTACATGAAAGCATATTTGGTGTTCTTCCATGAGACCTTCAAATATTTGTCAATGAAGTAGTGCGTGTCAGAAATAATAGAGATGTTTGGCTTAGTAATTTCTAGTGCCTCCTTAGTACTAGCTTATGAAATTTCTTTTGATGTATCTTGACAGGTGGTAGAAGGCATTATCTCAACATATGATGAGAGGGTGATGTATTTTGTATCTGGAGCACCTGCAAGTGGAAATCCACTTAGGTGAATAACACTTATTTTCAATAAATCCCCTAACTATCACATACAAAATATTCAAAAGATAGTGATTAAGAGTAAATCTGGCCAAGCTGGAAGCACAAGCCTATCACAAGTGAGACAAGGTGGCTTACTAGCCACTAAGGGTGAGAATTGTGCCATGACAAAGAAGAGGGAACATTTCAAAGAAATAGTGAGGAGATAAGGCATGACTAAAGCTTGAGAGTGTGCTATCTGCTCATGAGAGAGAGAGACTTCTTGGGTGCACGACACAGTCACAAGGGAAAAGGAGGGGCACACTAACACTTAATAGTGTGCAGTGCACCCAAGAGATCCAGTGAGGGCACAGGGTGTAGTGAAAGTGGACAAGGATGCCCAACATCCTTGAAAGTGTGATGTGCACTCTTGAGAGGATATGCTTCCTTTTTGGTTGAAATTTTCGAACTCAAAGGGTATTTTTTTCTCAAAAGTGTTCTTTGAAAAGGGAGCTTCTTCTGCTGGGCAGAATTTTTGTGGAAAAAAGGTCCTTGTTTTCCAGAAGTGCACTATGCTCAAAGATGGGCTCAAAACAGCTAAGTGAAGGCCAACAACAAGTTAAGAACACATTAACAATGAAGGAAAGGATATAAACGTGTTTATAGGATCTGTCGCAATCATGACTGGAAGATGGAAGGTCATGGAATATGAAGAGTCACTAGAAATGCCACTTGAGATAACAAGGCACCTCTTGTAAGAGGAAGTATGGATGAAAACAACCCTTCATATGTGAAAACCAATTGAGATGTCACTAAGGAAAACAAAAGCACCACTAAAAATGACAAAAGAAATCAAGAATGACACTTTGCAAAACTTACCGAGAATCCACACACTTATGATCTAGATTGGAGACCAAAGCTCCTTGTGGTGAGAAAATGCACTCATCCTGGAGTGAACAGTGATAATGAGAATGAATGATGAGTTGGGTAACTTATAAAAGAATTCACATGCAAAGCAAGTTCATGCATGATTTCCACATATCAATTGATGAATGAATTAGTTACATGAAGTGGAGAGGGCTCCTATTTTCTAGGAGAGTGCTCACCATGCTGAGAAAGAAGGGTGCATGCATGAGAAACAAGAGGGCGAAGTCTCTATTGACAAGGAGTGCACTAGATCTGAAGAATATGAGGGTGCAATCATCAATAACAAGGAGTGCGCTCTCCTTATGGACAATAAGTGCACTTCACTGAGTGAAAGAAGTGCACTCCATCGAGAGTTAGAAGTGCACTTATGCTTGGGAGGGTGAAATTTCTTCCAACAATGCTTATGTGACTGATATCTTTCGAAAGTGTGCTTTATCTAGGAGAAAAGGTACACTTTTGTGCTTTTACATGATATGCATTTCAATTGATGAAAGCTAATCACTAAGTCAATAAAGCTAGTTCTTTTCTTATCTTTAGAAAGACAAAGATAATAAGACAACACTTAGGAAACTTTGACCTAGGAGGAAAAGCGACACTTAGGAATATTGCAAGGATGGCTGTCACTTAGAATAACATGAAAAAATAACAAGGCACCAAATAGCTTGAAACGATAGTTCATGTAGGCTCCAAAATTGACTAAGGCAAATTTTTTGGAGGGTGATTGTCACAGCAACAACAAGTCCCTATAATAAATGTCATTATAGCCAAAGGATATTTCCTTGTGCCTTCATATACACACTCAAAAAATGGAATGAAGGTGGGGGAATTTCCTCAATATTTTTCCCTCCATGTGGTAGAGGCACTCACACCTAGGGCTAACACTCAATACAGGGAAAGTAGAAGAATATTAAACCAACCAAGGTTAATTAACTTACAAATGCTTTTAATGAGTTATAAAACTTAATGTTGGAAAAGCAAAGGAAAAATGGAAAAAATTCATCCAAACTTCATTGATCATTAGAGAATTTTTTAATTCTAAAATGGACATCCTAAGAAAAATACTAAAGTTATGATTATGAATTTTACAGGGGGAAAAAAGATTTTTTTTAATTTTTTTTTTTTTTCATATTTTCCATTTATATCCTTACAAATTTAATCAAATTTCAAATGTAAACACTCACTAGATATGAAAACAAATTCCATATCCAACGAACACCTACATTTCCTAATTTTGGTATATATACAATGAGATAAACTAAAAATTCATGTATTTTTAGTTTATCTCGTTATGGACCTATCAAATAAAAATAAGTTGGTACTTGTTAAATGTGAAATTTAATTTCACATATAACGATTTCTTACACTTGAAAATTGAGTAAACATACAAGGATATAATTTAAAAATATTATTAAAAATATTCCTTGTTCTTCTAAAACTATTTATCCTTATGGTTGAATCATCATCATCTTGAATATTGGACCTTTCAAAGTTGATGTTGCTAGCACTTTTTTTTTAAGGCGCATTTTTACTTCAAAAATTCTCTATTGAACTACCTAGGCTAAGGGAGAGAGTTGTGATAGGCCTCACAAAGTGATACACCTCCTAAAATATCCTAAACATTTAGCTTCAAGTTCCTACAAGGCAAGTGTTGACCTAATCTCTAGTACACAAATATTTATCTCTATGTATTTGACAAGCACTAGATCTATTATTGTAAATATGAATCATGAAAAGTAGAGAGATCTAGATGCCCTTAATGAATATGTTACCTCCTTATCCCTTATCATGACAAAACCTCTCTTACGCTTGTAGGGTTGAAGCATCTACGGTACGAGTGGACCTAAGTAAATGAAAATACTTTGAGATTAACAACCTTACAAGGCTCAAGCCAAGCTTATTAGAAGAGGTCCTTATAAAGGTGTTGGGTGTGTAAGTAGCCATGGGTGTGGTGGAGGTGGAATAGAGAAAATCCAAGTGTAGGCTACAAATTAGGGTTTCAAAGAAAATTTCCAAATTTTGACCCGAGAGACATTACAAAGTTCATTGATATAAAAATACGAAAGGGAAGGACCTCCATGCATGGGTGCACATTATGTTAATAATTAGAAGGACCAAGACATATAGAATAACAATATTACACCTATTGACCAAATGTTGCAGGTTTGGTAAGACTATTTTGCAGGTTTTAGCCCTAAAGAACCCCATGTACAACACATGTCACCAATTACAAGTGTAGCACCTCCAAGGAACTTAAGATATGATTTCTACCTAGAAGATCAATAAGGTTAAATAGGATTTGATTCTCTTTGACCCCATAAAAAAAATCTATATGGGTTTGGATTTCCATGGATCGAAAATGGTGTGTTCTAATTAATTATGGACCCAACTAGGGGTTTACACCCTCAATTGGACCTATAAAGTTAATATCTATCCAAAGTAGGTGCCTTGAGGGTCCAAATGAGTCAATCTATTGATCAAGGGACATAAAGCATTTAAATACCCCACCTAGGCACTAGACATTTCAAGGGGGTCCCACATCTAAGATAAGGGAGGAGGAATGAAACATGTCCATCATATTGAAGAAATGGTTGAGGAATCATGTAATCATTGGGAAAGTTATGCATGAATACGAGGGTAAAAAACTCAAGGAACCTCTAAGAGTGTAGCATATATAAGTATCAAAGCGCAAATTCAATATGCAATAAGTTTCATTCAAATGCTAGACATGATAATACATTTGTTTATGATTTTATTACGATTAAGGATTTATTCAATTCATGTGTGATCCTACAAACTATCAACTTTCTGACTTTATTACGATTAAGGTTTATTCAATTCATGCCTCGATCCTACAAACTATCAACTCTGATTAGTTGCATATTCACTTTTACAACACAACTAGCCATGCTAGGCTACTGGAAATCAAGTTTGTTTTGATAATAATTTACATTTTTCATTTCTATTTCCATTTTTTGATTAGAATTTTAATCAACTAAAAGAAACATTGAAAAAAAGGGTATTAGTATATATATTGTGACTCTCTTTATGGACTGAAATGATCCTCATAATCATTTGAGTATCAATGGCCTTTTCCAATGAATCCTCTTAAGGTTTATCTCCCTCAACAAACTTCATAATTTAGTGTTCACTTGCATTAGATCTAGTCAAGGCATATGAATATGTTAACAAACCCCTTATACCTATAAATCTTTTATGAATTCTTGTACTTGTTTAATTTACTCATATGAGAGTGTAAGATATATTTGTTGTGTAAGGTAGAAGTACTCCTCATCATGGCTTCACCTTTCTTTTGAAATCCATACATTATATGTATTACCATATGAAAATATCTATATTATTGATGTTGTGTTTACATTAAGTATAATTTAATTCTTTTGGTTTATATTTCTATTGTGTGTCTATCAATTGAGTTTATTTTGGTTGGTTGGGAAAAATGTTGTTCTTCTACGATGTGCTTAGATCATAATGAGTATTTATTCTAATTGTTCCACGTCTTGTTCTCTAATCAATCCCTAGAAGATTGAATCATGAATATTCCTCATAAAGAACATAAATATATTTCTCATGGGAAAAAAATATTCTATTATATGTCAATGGTTTTCAAAACAAAATGCAACTTGAAATTTAAAATAAATAAAGAAATTTGATATTTTCCAATTCATATGTTATTATTCCTTGTATCATGATATAGTCATGCACTTCAAGATTTTCCATTTTAGTTCACATAAGAGGAATGAAAAAGGTTAATAAAATTATAGCTTTCAAGTTACATTCATAGGGCCTTGGGAACTTCTTATTTTTTAGGGTTTTGTTGATGATGTTGGACCCACCAATATTCAGAGGGTCTCTTCGATATGAATTCCCAATTAGACCTCACACCATTTGGAATAGGAGCCCCCATCCAGAATACAGCTCAGTTGTTGAAATAGTGGGATTTAGTGGTATGCCTTGGCTGCGATAATGCATAGAATGATGTATTCTTGACTTTGGTGAAGCAAGTGTGTGGCTTTGTGAATGGTCAATTACATTGCTTGATAGGTTCTAACACAACAAGGGGAAAGTAAGTGAGCCCCTTAGAAGCTTGTAATAGTACGCAACTTGAAAGAAACACACGAGCATCAAATAAATCGTAAGTTATCCTGCAAAAAAATTCACAAGATAACCATGATTGAAATACATCATCACACGCATCCAACAAGATTCTTACTAATGCAAAAAAATAGTTCATAAGCATTAGCGTAAATGAAACAACATATATTTCAAACATAACAAGAATAGTCCTACTATATTCACAACATATGCATGAAAGTGTACCAACTCTGATCTTTTATTAAAGTGAAAGTCCCAAACATACATATATAATTGATGAACCACTAGTCCCAATAGTGGAACATGAAGCCAACACCTGCTCCTCTAAAGAAATATACTCCCTCTAAGATAAGGAGAAGCCAAGGCTCTCCAAAAAACTCCCAAGCTTCTGATCCTAAACCAAAAGATTGAACAAAATCCCTTTAAATGACTAATGAGGATATATTCATAACACAAGGGGTGACTATTAATCTCCATTTGTGACTCTTTGACTTCCCTCATGACTATTTGACTTCCTCCAACCATGAACTTTGGACTTGATTACAAAATGACTCTTCACATTCCACAATTGACACTTGAAATTTCACTTACAATTAATTACAAAAATAATATTATAATATCGCTCATACCCATATAAGAGAAAATTGGGTGGAGTCAACTAGAAAACCTAATAAGAGAAAACAAGTCAAGCTTGAGCTTGGGGAAACTCCAGATTAGTCACTTAAACTTGTAGTTTCTTAGTCACATAGTGGTACCAAGCTTTGTAGTATGCGATGAACTCCCAAAATTGTGTAATGGGATCAGGCTGGAAGCAGAATCTAGCCTCCATTTCCTTCGGGTACACTACCTTGGAACCGGTCTAAATTTCCTTCTTCAGTAGGAGCAACATGGTGTTGATCCGGGCAGGGCCACCAATATACTTCTACACGTTATGCTTATTCACCTCCAAATCCTCCTTGGTGGAAACCTTCCTGAGCTGGTCCAATATTCTTCAACCTCCTACCTTAATTTGTTCTTGCCTTTGGCTTCACTGAGTGAGCAAACTGAAGGGATCTTATGTGGTTTCAACATGAAATCCACACTATTGTATAATCATGCATATGAGGCCTATTAGTGATGAATGAACTGAGTTGTTTGTTACTCTAGATGAGCATCCAAACTTATGTTGTCTCCAACTTGACATATTTCCTTATTTTCTTTACCAATTCAAACAATACCCGTTTGTGTTGCATTGACCATTCATGCACGTCAGCGATGGTTGTATGAACAACCTTGAGGGATTTAACATTATCTTTTCACTTTTGTTGCATTCCATGCAAGTGAAAAACTGCTTTATGCATGGTGACAAGATCCGCATAAAGGCTTTGCATGGTCTCTCCTAATGTCAATACTTCACCAAGTATGGTTGCCTTAAGTTCTTCCAGAAATACCTCTGCAGGAGCTACCTACTGGACCTCTGCTTAGAGCTTCTCAATTTGTTTCCTTGCAGCCTATAAGTTCTTTTGCATCTATCTTTTCTCATCCATGAGATACTTTGTGTTTGACTTGGTAGCACCTCTGAAGGCCAAGTTGGCTACAACAATGGCTTTTGGATTCCTCCTGGTATATGTCACTATCACCTTTTCTCTAATGAACACAAGAGATGTAAGATCACCCATAACGTGTTTTTTTCTTGCTTATACAATATTATTATGAATATCATCATTAGTTATATTGTACATATCCATGACCAGACCATCATTAAGAGGAACAATTTCCTCTTCTTCACTTGGATCTTACTCTGTTATCAGAGGAGGGAGAGACTGAATGGTGTCCAACTAAGTGCTCGACATGAAATCAACATCTTGGTTTAGCAGTTCTGTTTCCACCTCCATGTGTTGAATTACAATCAAATCTTCAATTTCTAGAGAAAATTCCTTCTCCTGCAACTATTTTCTCTCTTCTTCTAGTAGCTGGTTCTATTCTTGTTCTTTGACCTATTTTCATGCTACTTCTTCCTCTTATGTTTTTCGCCTTTCTTATTTTTCTTGTTTCTGCCTTTATTCTTCCAATATTTTTTTCTCTTGTAATTCCATTTGCTTTAGTTCTTCTTCCTTATTCCTTTGTTTCCTCATCCTTTCTACTACTATGGTTGCTTTCAGGATGATTGGATCTTCTTTCAGCTTGTGGCTTTGCTGTTCCTCTAGACTATGTAAAACCTTCCTCTTGCCCTTTTCACACATTGGGTTGCACCTTTTTGCTGGTTCTGCCTCTGGAGTGACCTCTTTTTGAGTAACCTGTGATGTTCCTATGAAGCTAACTAGTTCGTGGGTCTTAGATGCATTATAACAATTCTTCATCCTTTCCTCCTTGGGCCTATAAAATGTCCCATTTGGCCATTGGAAATGAATCCTTGCACAATGTTCTTTGCAAACATTTCTAAGATCATACATATTGAAGTCCAAAAGATTGAATGTGAATTTATCTATATCCTTTCCTTCGGTATCAAAAACCTTCAAATTCTTGATCTCGTACAATCCAATTCGCAAAGGAAGCGTGTGCCAAGGTGCTTTCTTCTTCCTCTGCAAAACTCCTGATAACCCTGTAGAAAGATGATAAAAAACTTCTTGCATGGCCAATTTTCGGTGGCATATCTCAGTAGAAGATGTGGAGACTTCTAACTTCCAAAAACTCTAAGGTAAGTGTCATCTAGTGAGGCAAACCAATCTGTTAATTCTGGCATTGCTTCCATTGCCTCACGGGACATGCAATGTGGATCTTCCTCAAACATTAAATTGTACAATGGAATGAGAAAGCGATCAATCAACTTTTCATTTACTCCTTTATAGTTGCACTTTGAAAGAAGCTTGCAGTAAATGTGCACAACAATTTCTCTTGGTGACTAGGTCCAACTCATGCCAGGAAGTGAATTCTAATCACATATTGCATCCAAAAAGAAAGAAAACATGTAAAATATGGCTTTCTTTGTAGAAATTCCTTGTAGATTAAAAAATGCTTATGTACTTTTCTAAAACAAAAGACTTGAATCTACTCCACTCATTAGCGAAAATAAATTAATCAATCAAGAAATCACAACATAAACATTAGACAACATTCAACACATTACACATTGATTTATCTAGGGAAAGAAACTACTCAAAACCCCTTCCTATATGTATTGCAGTAATAAAAAAATAGAGAAGAAATACAATGCTTTCTCAATCCCGAGCAACCTCTGCACTAGTATAATCTATCTCACTAATTCACAAGTTGCCTCTAATAAATATTTAACCAAATTCCTGCCTTCCCAAGTCCCTGGTTCTTTTAATTGTTCAATAAGGTATTAGCCCCTATTAATTAGGGAAATTTCTCATGGGGAATTGCACAATTCTTGTAGGCCCTTCTCTAAATGCATGCACCACTTGTACAACTTGGAATAGTCTACAACTGATAGTACACTTCCCATGAACCCTAATCTCAAATGGTTAAATCGAGTTATATGCATGCATCAATTATTATGGGTTGATTGATGAGTTAACAAGTTGATCACAAGTAAACACACCCCACTACTAGACCTTCCACTAGTTCTTAATCAGTAAGAACTGGTTAAACTAACAATAACTCAAATTAACTGAAACAAATCACTAGAAATTAGAAATCAATCATACTAAACATAACTCAATTATATCCAACTCACATTAACTGACTTAACTGAATGATAAGTGCCATATCACCTCATTTAACTACCTCCAACTATTTTACTAAAATTGAAATTCGAATTTTAATCTAATTTCACCAAGGAAAAGTAAAAACTAGATTTTCTTGTTGCATTTTCAACATGATTACCCTTATGAGAGTTATTAGCATTAGTCACATGAATTATCAACTATTGAGCCAACAAATCCAACCAATTGAATGGTTTTCCTTCAATCACAACCTGATTTAGCAAGAATTCCCAATGTCTGGAAAGGTCTCAGTACTGCTTTGACCATAGATCCGACAACATAGGACTATCAAGTACTGATAAGCCTTCCTGAGAGATTTGGTCTTGCAATTGTTGTTTGGTGTCTGGAGATATTTGGAATGATATTTTACCCAACCTTTGATGACATCCTTTGTGCTCAAGTAGCTGGTGACTATATAAAAGGGGGAATCCGTTTATGATTATGGTAGTGGAAAATGATACATAAGTTAGTAATCATGTGCCAAAAAAGAGGCAAGCCTTTGTCCACTAGCACTGTTGAGAGTCATTGTCTTGGTATCCATATGTGACATACTATAGTTGAAAATGTATGAACATGGAAAAACTAGCTATTTGCATGCAATATTGTGTAATCTTGACCTTTGGAAATTCATGTAACCCTGTCGGTCTCCTTTGAAACTATTTAATGAGAATACCTCATTCACCTTATACAATTTAATGTATGAATCTTTCTCTATAAATAGTTTAGTTTATGATAAAAACGGACAGATCACTGGAGTACTCTCAACTAGCTCCCCGATGTTGCTTTCTGTAGTGTCCTTTGAGACAGATCTCTTGGGAGTCATAGTAATAGTAACTGATCAAGAGAAGTTCTAAAAAACTACAG
Organism: Pinus tabuliformis; assembly: GCA_031772625.1. NCBI lineage: Eukaryota > Viridiplantae > Streptophyta > Pinopsida > Pinales > Pinaceae > Pinus > Pinus tabuliformis. The sequence goes on along the minus strand of CM062820.1, from coordinate 779,901,740 downwards.
TACATGTAGGATAAAAATTAACTCATGGGAAACATAAGTTAGCTCAAGAAAAAAACCTCACAAATCAATATCAAGGTAACAACCACAAGTTTGAGAGGAAGAAATGTGCAATTCCTGGACCGTAGGGAGAGGTTGAGATTAGGAATTGTGCATTGCACAATCTCAATGGGAAAAGGGGAATCCTGAGGCTTGATACTACATAATGTGCAGCCTCATCCTAGGCAGATTGAGGTAGAGACTATGCATTATGTAGTATTAGTGGCCAAGGGTGAGGCTTGAGCCCGGGAACTGCGCAATGCACAGTTGGGCAAGCCAAGGACTGCACGTTGTTCAGTGTCAGAGGCCGAGCACGAGGCTTGAGTCTTAGAGTTACAAAATATGCAGTTGGAGATGACAACTCCTAGCCAAGTAAAGGCAGATATTCCTGGGAAGGATATGGGAGAGTGGAATATTTGAATGATAGTGCAAGAAAGAGTGTAGATATGACTAAGGGTAAGATATATCAGTGAGAAAAAAGTGCAAAAAACCAACATGAAAAAGGGAAAATAAACATGCACATGGATTTCTTTTTTCATTTTTTCTTTCTTTTACAAGAAATTGGCCATTCACACTGCCAAGAAGGACTGTGAAATTCCCAACCACATGGGACTGGGAGATTCCTTGGCTCAGTGAACTGTGTAGTTTTTGAGGTTAGTGGAAGTTTTTATGCAATTTTTGAGTTCAAGGTTGTCCTACTTCTCAAGATTGCGTAGTTTCTGAGCTCAAGGTTTGCCTGCCTCTCAAGATTATGCAATTAATATCCTCAAGGTTGGATTTTCTTCCAAAATTGCACAATTTCTGAAGGGAAGGCCGAAAATGATACAAGTTCAAGGTAGGAGATGGCTTTTTTTGGAAAGGTTCAGATTAGGATCAAAACAAGACATCAAAAGCACTACATGAAATGATAATTCTTAACATAGCATGAATAGTTGAGGATAGTGAATGATGAGCTCCTATGGATAGAAGGGAGGCTCCAAAATCTAAGCATGGGAAAAATTTTGGAGTTTGGTTGTAGCATCTACTACAAGTTCCACCCTAACTCCCCTAGTTAGTGGAAATAAATTTGGTATTTTCCAATTCATTTGTTATTTTTCCTTATATCATGATGTAGTCATGAACTTCAAGATTTTCCATTTTTGTTTACGTGAGAAGCCAAAAGAAGCTTTCAAGCGAGAGGAATGAAAAACCTTAATAAATCGTAGATTTCAAGTTACATTCATAGGGCCTTGGAAACTTCTTATTTGTTAGGGTTCCACGCTAACTCCCCTAGTTAGTGTAATGGATTGCCACTTAATGTATTGAGGGGAATCCTTAATAAATAAGGACCCATAAAGTTGTAGAACATGAAATCAATAAATGTAAGTGGCTTCATTAAAGAAGGTTCACTAATTAGTGGTTGAGGCCTCATTAATGTAGGTGCACTAGATAGTTAAGGTTTGTTGAAAAAAGTTGTTATCGATGTGAAAGGAACTCCAGATGGAATGGAAAAATTCATAAATATATGCCCCTTTTTAATACCTTTTCAATGATAGGTAGCATGCCTTCTAACTCTTCATGGTTCAAGAAATAATTTTTTTAATGAAAACCTATATAAACTATGGCCCTATATAAATTCGACCTCAAGTTCCCCCCCCATAAAGGATAACCAAATCCAATTTTTAAGGGGACAAGTCAGCTCCCAAAACCCCCTTTGTTTAGTATAAATATGCCACTCGTGTGGCTCATTTCAATCATAAACTTAGTGTGGAGTGAATAATAAGGTCTGTAATAAACCACAAGATATCTAAGTTGAGGGAGATAAGGCCAAGCTAAGGAAAACAAAGTCAAGCTAAGGGAGAATAGGCCAAACTAATGATCATTGAGCTAAGGAAGTAAGTATGTTGAGTTACTCAGTATGGATTTTAGAGGTAATTCTTGTTGATATTCTCTTGTGATATTAGTTTGTGACTGATTTTATGTTTACCCTTGTTGCTATTGGAGGAGGCCAAGAACTAGTTTATCTGGACCTCAGGCTTGTAGGGCATATTAAAGTGAAGTAACAACAGATTTGTGAAGTTTGTAATGGCTAACTAAGGGCTGGAACAATAAGGAAAAGGGTGTAGTTTTTGGTACAAACTTCTAGGTAGGTATATCTTCTATTGAATAAACAATAAGCCTAAACATTGACAATGATAAGGAAAGTACCTAGCTTAGTTTAGCTACAGAGGATCTATGTTGTCCTTTATTCAATAGGTTAGTGCCTGAACAACTGTAAGTTGGTGCTTACAAAGAAATGGTGTCCCCATCTCCTTGACAGGTTGGAGCTTGCAATATTATAAGTGGGTGCTTATATATTATTTGTTTCCTCCCAATTTGTTGCCTATAACATTATAATAAATTGAAGACAATTAGAAAATCATTCAAGCGGTTTTCTCCTAGTTTGGGTTTACACTTTAATCTTTTTGTTCATAAATTGTGTTCATGGTTGATTATGTGATGTGGCTTCTATTTTTAGATAAATAAAGTGAAAATAATTTAGATTTATGTGATATTGATTCACCCCCCCCCCTCCTAGCATCATTTTGTATCAAAGAAGGTGTCTTAAAGAACATGTAATCACTAGAAGAAAGATCCTAGGAAGCACTCATCGATAGTTTCTCTTCAAAAAGATCTCAATTTTTTATGGAAGAAACTATTAATTATGGTCATTAAAAATGAAAAGCTATATAACATCTATTGGCTTTAACATTTAGAAAATTGTGGTTAATGGTTATAAATCTCCATTGACTACCCCACTGATCGAGCCAAAATAAGGGCTAGTGAACCAAATTAAAAAATAACGCATGTCATTCTGAGTGGCTTATCAAAAAATGAGCTCATTAAAGTGATGCATTGTAAATAAACCAAAGAGATATGGGACAAGATTCCAATTATATATAAAGGAGATGATAAAGTCCATAAGGCAAAGCTTCAAACTTACTAAAGACAATTTGAAGGCATGAATATGAATGATGAAGAAGATGTTGTTGATTACTTTCTTTGAGTAGTTGAAGTGGTTAATTCCCTCAAATAACTTGGTAAAAAAGTTAAAGAAACAAGAATTTTTCAAAAATGTCTATTCCTCTACATTTTAATGCCAAAGTCTTTGTCATAGAAGAATTAAAGGATTAGGAGAATATAACAATGGACGAGCTTAACAAAACTCTCACTATATATCAAATGAGGATGGGAATCTCATCACATAAGGAAGAAACATTTAAAGTAACAAATCAATCGAGAAAATGCAAGTCTAGTGATTTCTCTAGTGATGTATCTGATACAAAAATGCCACAACTAGTCAAAAAACTGAAGAAAGGATCTAGATTCAAAGGTAAGTTGCCTCTCATCAATTTTAAATATGGTAAGATAGGACAATTTTCTTCTCTGTGTCCTTTCAAGGAAGATAGTGATGAGGAGGAAGAACCCAAAAAAAGGGTCCTCAAAAGAAAATCTTTGAAAAATAAAAATATCTACTCCAAAGAGGATAATTATTTTCTTGAAGAAGATGAATATGATTTTGATGATGACAGAGGATACATCTTATTTCTAGCCATGAATGAAGTATACAACATAGACAAATCAGAGGAACAAAAGGAAAAAGCAAAAGAAGAAGATGTTCAAGGTATAGTGGATGTTGAAGCAAAACTCATTAAAGCACTGAGAAGAGATTGATAACCTCAGAAAGAAAAATAAAAGTCTATCCAAGGAAATCATCCTCCTCAAGATTGAAAAAGAGGAAGCAAAAATAGTGGAATAAATATTGAACAATCGAATAAAAGAAAAGGATGAGAATTGTGAGAATCTTGAAGGAGAAATTGTCTCAGTGAGGAAAGAACTAGATAAGCTCAACAAAAACATGAAAAACTCTCAAACTTTAGATGCCTTCTTAGCAATCAAAGATCACCATATGACAAGAACAGTCTTGGTTATATGGGTGAGACTTCATACAAAGAAAATGAAAGCCTTAAGTTACCAGAAAATAAAGTTGGAGAAAAACATGAAAGCTCCAATCCCAGTGAAATCAAGGAGAGAAATCAGGATGAGTTTGGAAACATTACTACACTAAAAATATATGCTAATGTTATCAAGGAGTCCATTCAAAATGAAAGCAACGATGGGGATAAGGACCAACAATGAATTGAATATTCTCCAAAAGAAAAACAAGGTCAGAAGAATTGTTCCATTAAGGAAATCATACATGGCCAAGTATTAAACTATTTTTCTTGGTCGATGTTTTTCATGCAAAAATTTTGGACATGAAGAAAGAGATTGTAAAACTTATGAGAAAAATTATTATGAAAGAGGTTCTAATAAAACCTCTATAAATAATCTTGTAGATAATAGAAATCATAAATAATTTTCTCCATTATCCAACTACAATATAGGGTGTTACAAATGTAACAATCTTTTACATATGGAACAAGACTGTCCTACAAAATTGGGAGAAGGGATTCGGAAGAAAAAAATAAGAATAACCACAAACAAAAAAATGCATACTAGTTATGTATGCTCGAAGCAATGAAATTTAGTGGTACGTTGATAGTGGATGCACTAGACGCATGATAAGAGATCAAAAAAATTTTATTACTCTAAAAGAAGAAAAAGGAGGAAATGTGACTTTTGGAGACAATGGATCTGCAAGAATCATTAGAAGAGGTATGGTGAGCCTTGACAATGGTAGGAATAAAGAAAAAAATGTTTTATAGATTGAAGGACTCAGACATAATCTTCTAAGTGTCATCTAGATGTGTGATCAAGGTTATGAAGATGGAAAAAATATTAGAAATAAGGAAAGACTTGTGTGTAAGTGCTATGCACAAACTGAAGGAATTGACTTTGAAGAAATCTTTGCTCTAGTTGCCAAATTAGAAGCAATACTATTTTTTTTGGAATTTGCTTGTTCTAAAGGATTTAAATTCTGTCAGATGGATGTGAAAGCATCCTTTATAAATGGTGGTTTAAAGCAAGAAGTATAAATCAAACAAACAAAAGGTTTTAACTTGTCCAAAAATAAAGATTATGTGTGTAAATTGAAGAAATATCTTTATAGGTTAAAACAAGCTCCAAGAGCTTGGAATGATAGGCTTGATCACTATCTTCAACAACAAGGCTTCAAAAGAGGATTTGTTGACAACAATCTCTACATCAATATGGAGAAGGAAAAATGATTAATTACACTTGTATATGTAAATGATCTCATTTTTGGTATCACTAATGATGGTATGAGTCATGGATTTGCACAGGAAATGTCAAAAGGAATTTGAAATATCAATGTTTAGAGAATTATCCATCTTCCTTGGACTACAAGTCTCTCAATCCAATGAATAAATATTTATTACCCAAAACAAATATATCAAGGAGATGCTCAAGTAGTTTGGAATGGAAAAATGTGTGCCAATTAATAATCATATGATTATTGCATGCAAGTTAGGCAACGATGATGAATACCCTGGATTCAATTCAACACTTTACAGGTCTATGATTGGGAGTATATTGTACTTGACTACTTCATGCTAGAAATTATGCAGGTGGTAGGAATGGTTGCAAGATTTCAATCAACACCAAGGGAACCACATATGCAGGAAATAAAGAAAATATTTGGATACTTGAAGTGAACACTTAACTTTGGTCTTCGGTATCCTAAGATTACATATTTCACATTGAAAAGAAACAAAAATTTAGATTGGAAAAATGGCATTGATGACCAAAAAAACACTAGTGGAAGTGAATTTTTTTAATTTTTAATACCAACAATATTGATTTTCTCACAACGATTTAATTTATCCATAATTTATTATTTATTTACCAAAATAGTATCTGAATCACTGAAAAATAAAATCAAATGTATCTTCAAATTATAGAATTAAAAATATGTAGCGTAAATAAACCAAAGAGATCAATCACACATTGAAAAATTAATTAACCCACAAACGATTCTTCGTCATTTGAAAATATGGGTTTTTTGACCCACATAGATACAAGGACAAATAAAATATAGAACCTGCTACTAGACTTCCTCATAATGAACATGGGCAAGTTAAATTGACCTCATGGAAATATATCTCCAAATGAAATCGCTCTTAAGAAATCAACTTCCATTAATTAGATATGTGCCCTCCTGCAACTCAATCTATGGCCTGCCACTAATGCGCACTAGAAAATCCCCAGCACTCGAGCAACTCATCCTCCTTCAAACATAATCAATCTCCTTTCATCAATTCAACCCTTCAATCTCCAAATCATCCCTCCTGGATTTTATCAAACTCGCTAGTACTTCTACCTTTTCTGCGCACTAGTCATTGAGCCACTTGCACTGCAGAGAAAATAATTTTCTCTTGTTATGACTCGCTCACAAACTTGCGCTCTTCATTGTGTCTTCACTTCCATCGCTAGCTTCCATTTATAATCTTCATTTATTCCAAATATATAATGTCAATCTCCTCTCCATAAACATCTTGAATCTTCCTTCAAGAAATATCTTGAAGATTCCTTCTAGAAACATCGTAAAGATCAATGGTTGAGATTGTTTATAAGTCACTTAAATAACTAAATTATTGTATCCTTAGAAAATAACCAAATAGTCCACAATAATTAATTGATTTTAGTTATTGTACTTTTCCTAAGTTAAACTTAGGAAACAAGGCATAATCACTAGAAGAGGCAAATCATGTCTTCCACATGTTATGACACCAAGAAATTGCAGAAGACCTTCGAACACTTCTTACATCAAAACTCCCCCCTAACAAGGAAGGGATTCTCCACCATACCCAGCTTACCCCAGTACATCACAAAATTTCCCTTCACTAGAGGCTTAATGAGAACATCTGCCACCTGCTCCTCTCTAGAAATGTAATGTAATATCACATCACCCCTTGAGACCCTGTCTTTGATGAAATGATATATAATCTTTGATATGCTTGGAATGATGATGAAACAATATATTCTCAAAGAGATTAATGCAACTCTAATTTTTTGGGTGTGTTATATTCTTTCCACGACTAGTAGCACACATTGGGGGGGGATGGTGTCATAGGGGGGCGACAGCCCCCCCTATAGGAATTTTTTTTCCCTATATATATGCAGACCCAAAGATGGTGGGCAAACCTACCCATGGTTTTGTGCATGGATTTTGCACATGGTTTTGGGCATGATGGTTTTTTGGCCATGGAATTTTGTAGATCCGGTGAAGAGAAATACGGTTATGTTCTAATCCAGGGTTAATGGATTAGGGTTTATGAATTATTCAACATGTATATATATGTATTATAACGTTGAAAGGAATATAATGAAAAATCAATCTAGTAGTCCTGATTTTGGGATCCAGGGGAAAATATATGTTTAATGTTCTCACCATTGTTTATCTTTTCTTTTAAGAACCTTAAACCCCTAGATTGATTATGGCTAAGTGGGAATGATGAGTTGGACTAGTCTAAGTTGTCTGAGAAAAAGGAGAGCCTTGCCAGGATCATAACTTTTCGATTGGTTCTTTGTTTTGGGCCTTCTTTTGCTAGTTGGAGTTATGACTTCTTTCTCTGGCTTTATTCACTACTTATCTCCTTGGTCTTGGCTAGTGATTGAAATGATCTGGGTCAATACGTTATATATGAGTTAGCGTCTCTTCAACTAGTGTGTGTATTATATCGTAAGTAAGAGGGTACATTGGGCGGGTATTGGTGTGTGGAAGACTAAAAGCTAAATGGTAATGGTGTGTGTTTGCCTTGCCCTCTTGCCTGTTAACCAAGTGAAAGTGTTGGTTCCTAGGTGTGTGACCTTTGAAAGTGTGTTTGTTCAGGTGAGACATTAATTAATGAAATGACTAGTTCCATTACTAGTATTTTCCAATAATGAATTACCTTTACTATATAGCAAGTGCTCTTTTGGGAGGAAACACCTTTGCCTTTGAGGGTTTTTTTCTTGGGCCTATGGTACACCCTATTCAATGGGATATTTGTGGGATCGATTCTTGAGATGAAAGAATATGGTGAATAATGGAAAGGTAGAGATTGAGAAATTCAATGGACAAAGCTTTGAGTTTTGGAAGCTCAATATGGAGGACTTGTTGGTGGATAAAGATCAATGGATTGTAGTAGATTTGAGTACTAAACCAATGGCAATGTCAGCAGAAAACTGGGTGAAGTTGGATTAAAAGGAAAAGAGCACAATATGATTGTGTATCTCAGATTCAATATTGTTGAATGTATCAAGGGAATATACAACGAAGGCTTTGTGGGAAAAGTTAAGGACTTTGTACCAATCTAAGTCTCTGGTGAACAAACTTTTCATGCGGAAAAAGTTGTATAACCTAAGGATGAAGGATGGAGACTCGGTGACATAGCATCTGAATGCCCTTAATACTATGGTAAGCCAATTGTTATCTATTGATATAAAAATTTTAGATGAAAATAAGTGCATCAATTTGTTGTGTTCTCTACCAGATTTGTGGGATAGTCTGGTTGTTGCTATAGGTAGCAATACAACTACCTTGAAGTTTGATGAAATAATATAACATTTGCTATCAGAGGAGATGAGACAAAAATATATGGAGATCTAGAATGGAGATGCCTTGTTTGTATGAGGACGGTCCTAGAACAGAAAAAAAAATAAGTCCTCGAGTGGGAGATATAAATATAGAGGGAGGTCTAAATCTCTAGGAAAACCTATAAAGGTGTGTTGGAAATGTGGGAAGGAAGGGAACTACAAAAAGGGCTATAGATCTAAAGCTCTTGAGAAAGGAAAGGAATCTAATGATGTTCCTTCTGCAGTAGTGAAAACCATCTTAGATGAAGGTGGGGATGTGTAATTGGCTTCTTCTTCAAGTACACATATAGATCATGAGGCATGGTTGATTAACTTAGGTGCATCCTTTCACTTCACTCCTCATAGGGATTGGTTATGCGAGTATGAGAAATATGATGGTGGTGATTTATTCTTATGGGATGATAGGAAGGCTAGAATCGCCAGACACAGAAAATTCAAGCTAAATTTGCAAAGTGGAAGGATTAGAACACATCTTGGTGTTCTGCATATTTCTGCATTGGCCATAAATATGCTTTCTATAAGAAATATGAATGATGCAGGTGTAAAGATAGTGTTTGAGATAGACACCTGCAAGATGGTTCCGAGAGCACTGGTATTGATGTGATGAGTTCATATTGGAAATATATACAAGTTTCTAGGTAGCACTATTATTGATGGGTGCAAAAGTTTTGTGGCTCTTGAAAGTGGAGTAGAAAACCTAGTTGCCTCTAGAGAAAAGACCATGTTATGGCATCAGACGCTTGGACATATTGGAGAGAAGTTCCTTCAAATACTTCATGGTAATGTTATGGTACAAGTTATGTCTAATTTCTCTATGGATTTCGATTTCTGTGAAAACTTTGTATATGGGAAACATAATCAGGTGAGTTTCCCTTTTGGTGCTAAGAGGGCGAAATGATATTAGAGCTTGTGCATAGTGATGTGTTCGGACCTGTGTCAGTTCCATCACTGAGTAAGTCTGTGTACTATGTCTCATTTATAGATGACTTCTCAAGGAATACATGGATATATTTCCTCAGGAAAAAATATGAACTCTTTGATAGGTTTAAATAATTTAAGGCTCTGGTGGAAAATCAGACAGAGAAGAAGATTAAGGTGTTGAGGACAGATAATGGTGGAGAGTTTTTCAAGCAGGAATTTGAAGAGTTTTGTGAAGTGTGGTATAACACGGTAGAACACTACTCCATACACACCTCAAAAAACTGGATTTTTAGAAACAATGAACAAGATGTTGATGGAAAAGGAAAGAAGCATGCTCAGTGGTGTTGGGTTAGAACAAGATTCTGGGCAGAGGAATTGGACTAGTAAGAAAAGAATCCACATGATGTATGGACTAGTAAGATGTTATATGGAAAAATGACCCCCTCATCAGCTCAGAGGGGAAAGACATGATAGTTGAAGCAAAGACCAAGATCACATGCTTTGTTTCCACACTAACGCTGGCTATACACTTACAACCTGCTTTATAAAGCTTCTCTGTAAGCCTAAGGGTGCGCTAGTGACCCTACTAACTCTAGTTGTTAGTTTGGTAACATTGTTAGTGGATCCTAATGAAGTTCTAAAGGTCAAAGGAGCAAATTGACTCATAAATATCAAGATATTTTCTCCTAAATCTACTCAAGAAAAGCAAGGAAACATCTCAAGTTTGACCTATTTGGGGGATTTATAATCCTAATGAAGGAGGCAAATGGGAAAGAGCTGAAAAGCATGGAAACTTCATTTCTTTTACCCTAAGGAACTCATGGAGGAACTTGTAAACCCTAACTCAATTGCTACATAAGAAAATCTAGGGCTATGGTGATAGAGGTCAAATCATTTGAAAGAATAACTTACTTGATTGTTGAGTATAGTCTCAAATATAAGCATAATAAGTTGGTAAGAAGGGAGAGAGAGAGAAGTTGGAGGCGTAAGGGAAGGTTGATGCAACAGATGGTTGTAATCACTCTTATGACATTAATATTGAACTGCAGTTGTACTGTCTAATCTGTGGTGTTGGTACTACCATTCATTTATTTGTTTGTCCAATCCCTTTTAGCATGAGTAGCTTCGTTATGTGTAGCTAGATGTCTTTTATGTATTCATGTATTAGTTATCAAGGTTGTATGCTGTGATTATGCTTGTCTCTTCTATGTGCAGGACTTGATTTGGAGCCAGCTCAGGGGACTTCCACCTAGCTGCATGGTGCTCTCCAGCAAATCTACACAGAGGCTTGAGGTAATCCATCTATTTTGCTTTGATAGTTAGTTAATGTTTATGGACATGCATGTATCTTTGTGACGACTACATATAATCTTACAGTCTGCCAAGGTTCCCGGGAAGACCCTTGAGGGTATCTCCATTCTTCATACGCCGTGCATTTTTATCCTATAGTAGTATATGAATATGTGAAAGACTAGGATGCATGGAACAAAAATGAATATGTGAAAGACTCCACATATAGAATACAACTTGTTTTCATCGAATTGAATATCTTTTAAGCATTGTCTTGTGCATGATTTTTGAGTCAGAGTCCCATCACATTTCATACGTCAACTCCCCTACCGAAGACACTAAAAAAGTACACATAAAATTTACCTAAAATCTATCAGTAACTCTTTATTGAGAAAACAAACATTAGTTTAGGCTAGGATCTTGGGATAGGCAGTGTGAGTAAACTTCCCAAGATCAGAAACCAAAACTAGTGTCATTAAAAGAGAGAAAATTCCTTCTGCACTCATATTACTGAGACCACTCCAGTCAAAGTGGAGCTAAGTATGAGACAACATCGGACTGTAAGTGAAGGTAGCCCGCCTTCATTTGAAACTCATTTGGGTATTCTATGTATTGGGGATCTCTTCGGGGATTTCGGAGCTGAGTTGGGGACTCAGGTATCCTGCCCACATAGCATACTGTTTACGGCTATGTCCCTCCCGGTAGTGTCTATGATTTGAGGTATCCTTAGTGGCCAACCTTTTAGGGACTTACACAAGGTGACTGGTGCAAGTTTCCTTGGTACCTAACACAGACAGACCTACTATGTCTTCAGTTTTTGGGAGGGTACTCATCTTCACGAGAGTACTTGGCCCCTCAATTTGAGGTTCGGGCGAAGCTCTAGAGTAATCGTAACTGTACATTTGGCGAGCCCTCTCTATTATTCATTGTGATACTGGGTTTCATCTCTAGTGATCGCTGCTTATTAGACAAGTTCATTTCCCTCTATTTGTTGATTGATCAACTTAGTGTATTTTTTATATTTTTTTTAGGTACTTGTGTGCTATCATTAAGACTTTAACAAATATCACGATAAAATTTATTAATAAAAATTAACGGTCACCGTGGCTACATATGGCCCTCGTCGTCAATCTAGATGATTGTTAGGACTTCCTCCACTCATTTTGGAAGATCCGCCGAGCTCCAGTGAACCGGATTCCCCATCTTCGGGGAATTAGTTTCCTAGATCTCACACGGAATCTATTTGTACAATTGACGATTCAAGTTTGCTGGAGGATTTCTTTACCGAAGGATTTCTTCCTCCCTTTAATCCTCCGCTAACGAGTCCTTCGGACCCACTCTTGGTTCCCCTGGCACCTGTACTCCTTGTCTCTTTACTTGGAACATTTCCATCCATCCTGTCGACGACTAATGGGTCATGGAACTTTGTGGACACTTTTGGTCCTCCACCACTTCCCTAGTCGACAGTCACCACCACACCATTGATGGCGAACCCCGTTATCCCATTTGTCTAAGGTACAACCACTTGCATGACACCCTCCATGAGCGGAACCTAGACGATGCCAGGTTCCACCCCTTTAGTGTCAAATTGTATACCTTCAACAAGTGATACATACAACGCTCCTTATAATGCTCAATATAGCACTATTAGCATAGTTCTCGTCCACTAACAATATGGTCAGCAAGCATTGTATAGTTCAAACCCCCAGATTCAAGTATCTGGGGGCATTCCCAATATGCACATAACGGTTGGGAACGTAACAATTCCCCCTCCATTCTCAGGCATGCATGGTCAGTCATTGATTGACATGAGCATTCTTTATGTATCAAGGACATATGGTTAGTTCTGTGGAGGGCGAGAATCCTCAAGGAGGTCCCAACTAATCCATGGGGGCACCTAATAAAAAATTTAAATGAGTCAAGGGGGCACTGCTTATCCTGGGGGAAATTCTATACCCAAACATCACATTCCCCATGGAAATCCACACTAAAATGCCACACCCCAAGGAAACTACTATACCACACAACCTATGTATAATATTGGGACTCAATCAATGGGAGGACCACAAGGTTCCTCAAGTCATATGACATCGCCTTGGTCCGAGTCGGGGGCACCACACACTTTGCCTTTCTTGGCAACGTTGGATATCCCTGACTTGTACAAACTTACAATTGACCCCATCTATCATAACTTACTTTGGCCGCTGATCTCACATAAAATACCAATAGACATCCCCAAGTTCGAAGGGAAACAAGGGGAGGATCTGGGTACTCATATCACCACTTATCATCTTTGGTGTGTTTCCAACTCCATGGTGGATGATAGTGTCCGGTTACGTCTTTTCCCTCACACCCTCACTAGAAACGCAACTAAGTGGTACATTGAGTTACCACGCACGCCAGTAAATACCTTCAATGCTCTAGCGATGGAATTCTTAAAGCACTTCCTGCTACCCATACGCTATGAGACTGGGACAGAGCTCCTCACTTCATTATGTCAGGATACCGCCATCCACATCTCTGATCATATACATGAATGGAGACATAGGCGAAGGTTAGTCAAGACTCCCCTCCTAGACTATCTCTTAGCGGACTGGTTCTGCAAGTCCCTACTCCCGTAAATCGCTAAAGATGTCACTTTAGGTGGTGTAGTCACAAAAGACCAATCCATATTTCATGCCCAACAATTAGATCTGATATATTCACAGTATGGCACTCTTTACGACGTAATCCCCAATACCCCTCGTAACTCCAATGTTTTCGCTACTCAGCACCCAAGAGTGCACGCTGATGGGATTATCGGCGCAACCTCTGGGGCTACTATAAAACAACACACCAGTCAAATTGCCCAGATGTTAGGGGACCCCTCTACCAAATCCACTGCTCTTCCTACCACCACGATAAAATATGTGCAGTCTACGCAAAAACCTGGTGGTAAGAAAAAGAAGAATAAGAAAAAGACTGCTCCATTTGAGGAGCAGTCAACAAAGCAGCAAAACCCAAAACAGAAGGTTGTTGCACCTCCTGATGATGGAAAGGATAAACCCGCCAGATTCCCCTGCAAAATCTGTGGTGAATACCTGTTGATGCTTCTAAAATAGTAGCACCAACATTGGGGGATAACCACCCGGTCCGGACCTTAGTATAGCTCCTTTTCCGTTTGGGATGGTGGCTCCGACTAGGGGTTATGGGACCAGTTTCCCAACAATGTGTGGTTTGATGAATGAATGTTTTAATGTATGTCAGAGATGGTAAATGATTTAATCTATGAATTTAAAATATACAAATATTCCTACATAACCCGGGTAATCTAATAACAATGCGATACTTGATAATTCCCAACAAACAAACAATCATATAGATGATTTACTTATCTATAGAAATGTGTCTTTAAATAATGATTACTTTGTTTAATAAATTAAAAAAAGTAATTATGAAAACATATCGCATGACATCGTAATATTTATCGTTGATATACATCTCTAATTGTAACAATTCTAAATTTTTCAGAAATGACTCAATATAGAATTATTCGAAGCGTATGAATACATCAAAAATAGCAAAATTTAAATGAAATGCCAATTAAATCAAGACAAAAAGAACATTGATAGAAATACCACATGCATTTGATTCTTGATCTGTAAATAACATTTCGGTTCCACCTCTTTGTTCCAAAAACTTTTAGGAGATACAAAAATGCAGGTCTTGAAAAAGTTCTTTCACAAAAATCTGAAACCTTGATCCACTACTTATAAAAAAATAAGTTTAGAAGCACAGAAGTGCAACTTCTCAAGTCTAGTTTTTGTACAAATTGAGGATCCTTCTGTGATACATTGAAAGGGTTTATATAATAGAACTAAAAAAAACTATCAACATAAATCACTTAGAATTTTTGGAACTGTAAATATGCAAATCTGGGATTTGCATTGCAAAAATAGTAGTGTGATTGCCTTTGAAAAGGATTCATTGTATCTATTTCTGTTCCTGTATCCGCAACTAACAAATTGAGAGCATGTTTTGAATTTTTGGAGGATGACTCATCCTTGAATTTAGTTGTCCCGTGTACGTGGCATATGAAATTTTGGGCACCATGCGACCAATAGCGTCAGTAATGCATTTGATGGTCATCTTTTGACTGTGCGGCTTGACCAAAATGGATCAAAATGCCTCCCAAGTAAGGCTTTGTACTCCGTTGAGTTGTTCTGCTTTTGTGGCCAAATCCTGCTTCCATTGATTTTCTAACATTTTCGCTTTTGGTAGCTTTCCAGGGGAATAATCAGAGATCAAATTAATGGCATATAAATTATCATTTACCAGCTCTATCACATTGTTCATTATAGCTTTGGCCCTGGAAGTAGCCCTTTCTGCCTTTATTAATTGCGTTTCCCATTCCAAAAATAATACATCTTTATGTGACTCTTGAATTTTTGGTAGGTTAGCAGCTTTGCCTTCTGTTGTGCTTTGCCATTTGAGGAAATTTGAGACCTTGCCATCTGCGTCCTCAAATTCTAGTCTGGTATTAACTGCCTGATCGATCAGCGATGCAGTGATGATGCATAGTGGGTCGATAAGAAATATTTTATGGTAGAGGAGATTGAGTTGTTGCGATAAGGCCTTATTTGCTTCTAGGGATTCCTTCTTGAATTCCTCGACTTTAGGATAATCTCTGAACTGTTGTGTATATAGTTGAAGCTGTGAGATTTCCTCTTCTTTTGCCTTCAGTCCTTGTTGATGTGTCAATTGAAGTTGTTTGAGCTGTTGGGACAACTGTTGTTGTTTCTGCATGGCATGCTGGTCAATATTTTGTTTCTCCAGGTTTAATTGAACTTTGAGCTGCTCATTCCTATATTTTTCTTCGGCCAACTATTCCTCAAGCTGATTAATCTTCTGTTTGAAGAGCAATCCTTTGATATTTTTCTTTGATTAATATATTAACCTCAGTGACCTGATCAATTGTGGCAGCTGTGTGAGCCCTTGCATATTGGGATAGATTAGTCATGTCCTCAGAAGGATTGACCTCTAAATCATTCCATATAACATTCATAAATTCTGATTGAGGAGTTATGGATGATGTCTGGTCAATTTTCCTCTTTTTCCTCTATTTTCTGACTACAACCCTGTGCTTAGGACTGTAAAAGACATCCAAAGGTGGTATCTCCTCAATATTTAATGTAATTTCACTTGAAGGGTTTTCATGGATTATTTCAACTTCTTTCTTAGCTATGACTGTACTGGGTGTCTCTTCAACACGCTCTCAGTCACGATGGGTTGTTGAGTTGCGGGTGATGTTGATGCCATACTGTTTTGGGGGTCGCTCTGGTTTTTGATTTGCTGATCAAATTGTTCCCATTATTTCATCAATATGGGGTCAATACTAACATCTGTGCCAAGGGGTTCACTGGTCTTTTCAACTATTTCCCCTTTCCCTGAAATCTCTTCAATAGTCTACTCCCCGATGTGTTCTTCTTGCTGAACAGTCAGGGTAGTATTTAATAAATCTAGAGGAAATGTCTATAACCTCCTTGTCCTGTATTCCATGAATTCATTCATCTTTATGGCTCCTAGTTTTAATCTTGCTAGATGAGTTACTTGTGAAAATAACTCTGGAGAAGCAAATAAATCATCAAACTCATCTGCCTCATGCATAAATTTAGCAATTTTCACCTGACTGGTGAAATTGTAAGCGACCTTGTTTAGATCATAATGTCTCTTAAGAATCACTGCTAGACTTCGGTCCTTAGTTTTCTCCGCCTCTTTCTCAGCATTTTTAAATTCATGCAATGTGTAAGTGCCATAATGGAGGGGAAATGGAGGCCACACTTGTTTTTTAGAGTCTCTGAGGTTTCTATTCATTCCCTTCTCCACCATCTGGTATGCTATTTCCCTATCTGATAACTTCTCTGGGATATAGAGTGGAAGGACATGAGGGTCTGTTATACTCCCAAAAACTCTAATATAGGTGAAATTCTCTTCCCTAAACCAACTGCTGATTGAAGTTAAGTCAATGCTGGCTTCGTTAGGGACCCGAGGAGTAGGCTTGTTAAAAATGACTTGATGAACAGGTAAAACAAAACAATGGAAAATTCTGTAGATGTGATTTTTGTATTCCCACTTCCATACATACTTGTGATAAATATGGATAGGGGTTGGGTCTTGAAATTCCATTTCCAACCCAGAATAGGAAAGTCAGAATTGAAGCAGATAGTGTCCATTATGTAGGCGCTCATATAAAATGGGGGCATGACTTTGGTGGTGACAAATCTGTTTCTTCTGTAATCTAATATTTGGCTGGCCATTTTATCAGATAGAATAGTTTCCCAATCCATAATAAAAGAGATGACTACCGCTTCTATTAATGGGACCATTTCTATAGAAAAACTAATATAATTTGGGCTTCCAAAGACCCTACATACCATTGCAGCACCATAACAATGCGGAGATGCCAAGGAGTCCATAGAGTACATACCAGAGGATTCGTGCTTATGCTTGTTTGGAAAATGTCTCCACTGTTTGATAGGGTCTGATTCTAGGTCATTCTCCTTAGTGAAGGCTTCCAAAAACACCTTGTTGTAGTGCCACTGGGGATCCAACAAATGTTACATTTTCTTCACTTCTTCAGGCTTGAATGTCCCGAACATCTTCCCATCGGCTGTGAAGAAGGCTCTATCTGTTATATTAATACTTTCAATCACCCATCTCAATAGATCATTATATGGTAAAAATTTGGCTCGAGCTGCTATTTTATGGAGGAAGGAGCTGGCCAAGTCATTGAACATGCTCTCCGTTTTATTGGTTCCATCCGCAATTGCTTCTTCTTCTATCTCCATTGGATTTTCTACTTCAAGTAAAGTATAGATGCCTTCCCACGAGATTTTACCAAGTCCTAGACAGGTAGTATCTGCAATTAGCACCAATTTTGCTGGTGATTCTTCCACTACCACAGGGGCTTTTGCTTTTCGAGATTTCTTAGACATCTTGCTTGATGTGCGATACTCATTCAATTTTGCAAAATGAGAAAGAGGAGTGTAACAGTCGAAAAAATTGAACAGAGATAATACAAATTACAGACTAAATGTAGTTAAGTGCATTAGATGCATGAGATGTTATGTTTGTACTTAGCTATCTCAGATGAAATCTTCGAAGGACATACCCATAACTACTCCTTAATGATTTGCCGTAACTTTGAATGTGAAACTTTAATGCTAAAACCATATGTCGCATCACAAGTCTTGTAACGGTATTTTGTAGAATAGGTGTCATGATTTTGCGATTTGTGATCAGCGATTGTGTTATTCTAATATTTGTTTAATAATCGTGTATCACAAATTGGGAGTTACAAGTGCTATACTTTAAAAGATTTGTTTTCATACTTGCGATTGTGATGAGTGCTGAGATGGCATAGGGAGACAATGGATTTTAATCTTGGTAAATCACGTTATTTCTTTGTCCATTGATTTATCCCTTTACCGCATGTATTTATAATATTTATCACATTATTTTATCAAGAGTGCACCATACGATAATTAAATCACATTGCGATTCTGTAATGCAGTATATTGGATGTTTCTTTATGAATCAGTGATATGTGATTTGCGATAGCCTTATCGCATTGCGAGATTTCAATGGAGTTTAATGGATAGTTTACTATGAATCAACGATATGAAATTTGGCGATAGGCTTATCGCATCGCAAAGTTCCAATGCCGCTTTATGTAATCCCGTGGGATTAACGTTGTGCAAGATGTGATAGTTTTAATACATCATGCGTATAGAAGGCTTACCTTGATAAAAATTTGCAATGAGGGTTTTATTATGACTATGATCGCATTGCAAGCTCTTCAAATGGATTTTCACATGTTCTTAAAGAAATGTGGTTTGCGATGAGTAGTTCTAACTATTCTAAACGAAATTTTGTTATGAATTCTATGGAATTTTTTTTTTATTCAACAGTTTATTGCTTTTATTTATATTCAAAAGGGGACCCATTTCTTATTTAATATTTTAAGACTAAGAGTTTAAAAATTGAAATGGGGGGGGGGGGGGGTTGTTGTATAGCACAACGATTGGCGATCCATTGGGAGAACCAACTATCTTTGAAAAAATAACGAAAATTTTAAAACTTTCTTATGTAGAATCAATTGAGGAAAAAACAATTATCTAAGAATTGGTTAGATAAAACTTTACTCTGAAATAAAAATATTTGAAATGCTGCAACTTCTCGTTCAAACTCTTATGATAAAAATAAAAACATTTTTGGTTTTTTCCAGCTTTGATTGGTTGTTAAATATAAAGTAGGGGGCTCCTCCAGCTTACCTTTTTAAGTTTACTCTTTTGCCACAGGTAGTGCCTCTACTACTAGCGAACATCTATAATCTCGACATGGTTACCTTTTAACCATCAGTCATTCATTGTCCCATCCATCTAAGAGTATCACTTTTTTTGAAGATAAATCCAAAAGATATGTTTACATGTATTTTTTATTTTTACTTTTTTATTTTGTTGGAATAAAAGCCATTATCCTGGTTTGGGAGCGAGATGATGACAATGCCATTCATTGGTTGTAATTGAACTGAACAAGCTAGCTCATAATGAGACCCCTTGTCTTATGATTATAAGCCATTACCTTGTTTTGATATGCAGTATTGGTAATGTCAGTTTAATTAGTTTCCTATGATAATGGTAAGCAGGCTCATCATGAGACCTCTTATCTTTTAAATCAGATATATTTTAGAATTACACTCTAAAAAATCATAAACCTAGTGGATGGGGTGAATGACTTACTCCTTAAGAGTTTGTGGATGACAATTTTGGAGTTGTGGATGCTTAGCTGGAGAAAGTATTTACCTTTTTATAAATAACCTTTCTTAACTTTATAAAACTTCAAAATGTTTTACTGTATTTTCAAGTTTTGGAAAATTTCACAAAATTAAAGAGTTTCTCAGAGTTTCATGTTTTATATAATTTCCAAAACCGTAATCATTTCCTTAGAAGGTTGTATTTTTTGTTTTTTTTGAAAGCAAGTATTCACAATATTCTTTCAAAGAGCTTTTAAATAGTGAAAAGTCAATGGGAGACTATTTACAACATTATTTCCTAAAAGAAACTAGCTTGCATAAAGAATATGTATAGGTAAGTAGGGGTTACCTCCTTAGGAGATGAATTTCTTTAAGATAAGCCCATTCACAAGAAGATAATCTCTCTTTCCTGATAAATCTTACAATAGAAAAGTTGATGAGCCTATCTTTTCAACAATTTGAAATGGTCCAAGCCACATCTTTTGAAATTTGGTATGCTTACCTTTGTCTTTGTGTGCTTTATCCCATTTAAAAATGAGATCACCAATTTGTAATGATTTTGACACGACAGAACTTGCATCAAAATAATATTTAATGATTTGTTGATGTTTAGAATGTGTAATTCTGGCCTTTTCTCTTTCCTCATCCAATTTAAGGATTTGATCAAACCTCAATTGAATAGAGGAAGAAGGGATTTCTTCAACAAATTGCACTAGGGCTAGAGAAGGGAGTGTCAAATTTGGAGGTATTACAACTTCTTTCCCATACACTAAGTTAAAAGGATAAGTACCTATTGAGGCCTTCTGAGTTATGCGATTTGCCCATAATGCAAATATCGAAGATTTATGCCAATTCTTTTGGTTTTGATCAACAGTTCTTTTGATAATCTTAATGAGATTCTTGTTAGTTGACTCTGCTAAGCCATTTCCTTGAGGATAGTAATTTGCAGAGTACTTTAACTTAAAACCTCTCTTAAGAGAAAATTCAACTATATTATTTCCAGAAAAATAAGATGCATTGTCAAAAGTAAGTGCATTAAGCAAACCAAACCTTGTAATGATGAACTGATAAATAAATTCAATAATTGCATCAGAATTGGCTACCTTTAGAGGAATTGCTTCTACCCACTTGGTGAAGTATTCCATGGCTGTAAGGATGTATCTGTGTTTCTTGGAAGAATGTGGGACAATTTCTCCAATAATATCAAGTCCCCATTGTTCAAATGGTTGCTCAATGTTTACTGGTTGCGAAGGAAAGGCTGGTTTCCTTTGTCTTCTGTCAGTAGTTTGGCATATCTTGCATTTCATTACGTAGTCATGGGCATCTTCAAACAAAGTTGGCCAATAATATCTAGCATGTAGTATTTTGTGAGCTGTAGTGTCTCCTCCAAAGTGTTCACCTGCTGGGCCATCATGTAATTCCTGCAAAACAATCTGCGTTTTAGCTTTTTCAAGGTATGTTAATAAATTTAATCATAATTTCTTCTAAATAACACATTATCAATGATTTCAAAGTGTTTGGATTTTTATCTTAAGGCATGTTTGTTTTTGTATTTTGTAGCTGAGTTCAGGGGGAGCATATCCATTTTTCAAGTAAAAGATCAGATCAGAATAGTGAGATTCCGAATTAGTGATACTTATCTCATTTACTTGTGCAGTATTATCTGAATATTCATGATCTGGAATATTGGAAGCTCTTGCCAATAACTTGCAAAAGCCTTGCCCTCTAACAATTTTCGCTGGTTTAATATCAATATCATATTCTTGTAAAGTGGTTACCCAGTTGGCTCTCTTCTCTCCTAATTCCCTTTGAACTAGCAATTGTCTCACTGCAGAGAATGGGACTATTACTTTAGTGTGTGTTTTTAGGAGAAATGGTCTAAAGTGTTTAATAGATTTAAATACAGCGAAAGCTTGTTTTTCAACTTCTGAATAGTTGAGCCCAACACCATGAAAATTGGAACTAAAGAAAGATATGGGTGCTTCTACTTGCTGGTCATTGATTTGTGCTAAAACAATAGCGTAAGATGTTTCAATGGTTAGAGTATGCAAAATAAAATGACTACAAAAATTCAGAGTATTCAATGCAGGAGCATTAATGATTGCTTGTTTGATTGTATCAAAAGCTTCTTTCTCGTTATGTTCCAATTTGAAAATTGAATTTTTCTTAATCATAGATTGCAAGGGTAAAACTATCTGAGAAAAATCAGGATCAAATCTTTTCACAAAATTTATTTGCCCCAACAATGATTGCATAGATTTCTTGTTATGTGGAAATGGAATGTCAGAAATCTCTTTTATCCTATCTGGATCAATGTATATGCCATATTTGGATACAATAAATCCTAAGAGCTTACCTTCACTAAGAGCAAAGAATGATTTTTTGGGATTCAAAGAAATCCCATATTTTTTACAATGTTCAAAGATCTGTTTTTAATCACGCGGATGATTGGTCCTTCTCTTAGAATAGATAGTTATGTCATCTAAGTAAACAACGGCTATTCTATTGATCAAACCTTGTAGAAATTTTGAATGATATAACACTTATTCACAGAGATTATCCTGATTATACACTATTTGCGGAATTCATGCATAATACATAACCTCCTCTACTATTGATAATCAATTTGTAGTATTCAGAAACAATCGCATGCGCACATTGAAGCATCAATCACACATATCAACACAATATATCATGGGGAAAGCATACAGCTGAAAACCCCCAATTATCTGTATATTATATTGATTGAGAACATGTAACAATACATAGTAAAATACTCCTCACAAGTACTCAGTACTATCTCCACATGCTACACACAAACTAGCTCAGATCTGAATCAATCATAGGTTCAAATCTCCTCCGCTGCTTGCCTGCCTCCACTGCGCAATCCAATGTGAGAATAGATGAGAATGGCTGATCCAAACTCGTATTTCCCTTGGCTAAACCACGCAATCCTAATTGGAAATACTCAATCCATTGATTGTGAAAATCTCATGCACAATAATAGTCACAACTGATAGCTGTCTTTCCCTTTCACTCACCTCTAACACTTGTCTCCACTGAACTGTTGTTATAGACATTTTTGTGCCTTACAGCTATAAGCATGAAATGTCCATAAACCAAGGGATCCTAAGTCCCTAAAAGTGTTGTTCCGACCCCTAAAGGAACAAGGTCAACAAATTACAGCTTCTCCCAGAAGTTCTCCACCAGAAACTGCTCAGAATCAGTCAAATCAGGATCATTTCAGCTGCTCCACTGGCTAGCTGCGTTGCATAGCACCCAAATACACTAGCTAGGTGCGTTGCAATGCACCTAAATGCACTACCAGGGTGCTTTGAGTGGGAAATGACAAATGGCAGTGTCATTCCGCGAGGTGGAAAGACAATGGAAGCTTCCAGAATCTTCCCCAATGACACTTGCCTCACTGAGTT
Organism: Pinus tabuliformis; assembly: GCA_031772625.1. Taxonomy (NCBI): domain Eukaryota; kingdom Viridiplantae; phylum Streptophyta; class Pinopsida; order Pinales; family Pinaceae; genus Pinus; species Pinus tabuliformis. The sequence continues at coordinate 779,878,709 of CM062820.1, read as the reverse complement.
CGACCAAGGATGAGTAAGAGGCTCTCAGTCTCCAAGTGGAAGCAAGAACTGACAGAGAGAAGGCACTAGTCAAATCATAAGCTGACTCATCCTCTTTGCATACATCTATATATGGATCCCTCATCCCAAAGATCCGGAGGCTTGAATTTTGTACATTGCAGAGAATTGCTGTTGGTTTTGAGATAGATATCAGAGTATTGGGTGATTTATGCTTTGTTGGAGGTGAAGAGGGGATTCTTTGCTGGGAGGTTGATGCTGGATCAGGAATCATCGGTTGTAACTCCTCCTGGATCTTCTTGTTATATCAATAAAACTATTTGAGTTTCTCCTACATGCTTGTGTATCATTGATGTTTGTTACATTTGTATGTTTAGCTTAAATCTGATCCTAAGCTATTTATGAATATAAATCCATGTCTTTGTGTAGTTTTCTTCTTCTGTAATCTTACAGGGACTTGGTGAAGCTGGGCAAGTAAGGGAGCAGGTAGCTAGAAGCTGTCAAAGAGGAGAGAGATTGGATCAAAGGACTAGCGCAAGACACAGGTTGGTTCATCCTATTCCTCTTCGTTTATAGTTCATAAAGAAGAATACGAAAGTAGTTTTCTCTGTTTGTTTCTAAGGTCACTGTCACACCTTAGTGGGATAGGGTCATTCTGAATAGACACTTTTCCCGTTAACAAAATGGTGACTCCACTGGGGAACGTGTCTAATTAGTTTGTTTGTGTTTCTCTTGTTGTTTGTTTCATAAACATATAAGTAGCAATCAAACTGCATTTGCCATTAACAAATGCAAAGTAGACATCTGCTACTTCAATCCATTCACTGGATCTGTTTATGATTTGAATAGCTGATTCACAAATGATCTGATTTCCCTTTGTGATAGCTCTTACACCTCCTTTAAATCTACCCTCTGATTGTGCATTACTGATTTCTTTTACTCGACCAAAAACCATAGATTAAACTGCAAACCGTGACCCAGAACCCGGATAGAATTCTCGTTTCTACCCCAGCGCAGGCTCTGTGAAGAGGTTCTGAATTTCAACGCACTTCCCGAGAGGGCTACCTGCGTTGAAATGCAGTTTCTCTGTGTAACAGGTGTGCTGATCAGCCTAGCCCTGTGCAGCTGAGGTTATTTGCTTCATTTTTTCAGTTTTGTCTCTGATTTTTGCAGCCAGTGATCAGTGTATGCGTCTGTTTAAAAACCCCTTTTCTTTGCCGTAATTCCACATCCTTTGTACAAAAAGACTATAGATGTCTTTGTGTGTTTCTGGCATCATTTACAGTTTTCCATTGCAAAAGTAGAATAGTCATACTGTCGTCCTTTGATTTAGATCTATCGTAACTGTCGATTTTGATCTTAGGAGAAAGTTTATTTGCTGTTGACAGTCGATTATGCTTTTACTTTTGCCTTTGGTTTGAATTTGTGACTTTCCAGTGTCGAAACGAGTATTTATTTCAAAATCATAAAGTGTCGTAATCATCTCTACCTTTTGATTTTGAAAAGAAGCTTGTTTGTGTTTGTCACTTGAAAGCAAATTCAGATTTGTACATCAACTTTCTTTTTAGGCATCAATATTAAGAAAGTGAAAAACAAATACATGCACATGTGCATTTGCATATTGACAGTCTGTTTGGCTTGATTTAGGAAAGTGCATTTACAGTGTGCTCTTTGCTCTTTGTGAAAAGATTGTGTCTTTCTTTTCCCCTTGTAGCTAGGATTTTCATTGCTGAAAAGAGATAAAAAGTTTGCTTATCATCTTTAGATTGCATTTTAGGAATTACATCTACATCTCGTGGTGAACCCAAAAGGCAAACTTCATAAGAAAGATCAACTTAAAATAAATTGAATGAATCTAACAACGCTTTGGAACTTAACGCACAACATTTAGATGTCTAGGCTAGAGACGTATTCCGGCGTCGTAAAGCCTGGTAACTGTTGTCCTCACTGATGGTTGGGTGATTCCTCCACTTTGAGACGATAAGTGCCAGTACGGACTTGTGCTCCCACGTACCGTCAAGTATATATTGGGAGACCCCTATAGGCTTAAAACCTTTTATCCATAGGAAGCCGTGTCGCCCGCCCTACTGATCGCAATGCACCGAACACAACATTCGGGAAGATTGACTGCCGTACTGTAAAAAGTATTCTGCAGTTTTGCGATTGGTTTGGTACTCCCTCTACCTAGATCTCCAGAGCAGTCCCTTTCGTTCCTTTTCAGACTCCTTAACGAAAAAGGTCCATCCGAGCACTTGTCACTTCAGGCTCATTAAAAATCGAAGGAGACTAGAGTCATCTTTTGTTTTTTCTCGACTCTTAAAAACTGAAAAAACAAGTTGTGTCAAAGCGTCTAAAATTTATTTTAAATGGAATATTCATTACCCTTTTCCTACGTTGATCTTAGGTTGAGAAAATGGAGTCTACCAACCAAGGAATTCCCCTTGGTGGAAATCCTAGTCCCTTCTCCTCTTGGGGAGATGTTGGTGCACCCCATATGGCCACATTGTCGCTTCCAGGACTGACAATTGGCTTGCCGATATGGCTCTTCTCAACCAATGTCGTTCAGAACACCATTATTCCTGAACAATCGAATCAGCAATTAGACGAGTCCAGAGTTGCCCACCTGCCTTCTACTTCCTCTGATTCTTCCTCTCCTCATTCCTCTTCGCTTGATGGAACTGGTAAAGCTAGAAACCATGTTCCTAAGGAGAAGAAGGAAAAGAGGAAGAAAGAGAAGAAGAAGAAGGAGCCAAAAGCGAATGGGGGAAAACGAGTGTCGTCTAACGAAAACCCACACACTGCACCGACCAGGCCTAAATCACCATGTGTCATTTGCAAAGGAGACCACTTTCACAGAGATTGTCCTTGCATCCCCCGGATACTAAGGGAATGGTCTCCTCGTTTGCATAATCCGGTGTCATCAACCTCTGGTGATCATGTTGAAAACACACCGTCAACTAGTGAAAGTGAAGCCCCAGGACAAAAAGGGAAAGCTAGATTTCCTTGTAAACTGTGCGAAGGCAATCATGCCGTCCACCGTTGTCCCTCTTAGACGAAGCTAAAAGAGTTTTGGATGATCGACCGGTTTCACCGTTACGACTTCCTCCTGGATATAGAAAACTCTTGCCGAGTCCGTCGCTAGTTGAGAATCCAGCTAGATCGCTCAACTGGTCGGCTGAAGCGCCTATCATTGAAGATAAATCAGCTGAATCCATACCAGACGAAAGTCAAAAGGTCGAGGTGGCAGTTGACTCGGTCTTGCCTTCAAAGGTTTTATCTTCAGATGATACAGTCACTGAAGAGAACAAAGATGACACCGTCCAAATTCTCTTCATCAACATAGACTCCGACGAACATGGGGGCAATCTACCCATTCCTTTACCGCAGGAAGGAAGTTCGTCAGAGCCAAACCTGGCCATCTACTCGGTCCCACCTCCAAGCAACCTAGTTGTCTCCTTCGACTGGAATCAACTAGGTAGACCCCGTTTACCAGCAATCATACCATTCCGAATTATCGTTCAAATATATAGAATGGTCATGGCTGGTACCATTATAGATGAGGGGGCTTCTGTGAGTATCCTTTCCTCTACTGCTTGGAAAGCGCTTGGTTCGCCATCGCTTTTGCCTGAGATGAGAAATCTGACAGGCTTTGATAAAGGAACCAGTCAACCTTTAGGAATCCTTCCCGATGTTCCCATAACATTGAGAGGGAAGACTGTTCGCATGAACGTAATGGTAGTTCAAGGACCCTTGGATTATAACCTACTCCTTGGACGAGACTATATTTATTGCATGGGAGCCATCGTCTCCTCACTCTTTAGAGTAATGTGTTTTCCGCACGAAGGAAGAGTGGTCAAGCTCGTGGACCAGCTTTCATTTCCCGGATCACGCATAGAAAATAGTCATATACCATCCCTAAATGGTCTCTTCACGCAAGAAATGTCTCAATCCCCAGTCCGTCCTCCCGATAAGCGCGAGTAATTCGGAGGGATATCACTGAAACCCAGGGGACATGCATCCTGGTCTGCTTCGGCAGGAAAACTTCGAGTATAGGGTAGGTTTCCGCGGGAGAATATGACTAGTCTGTACCCCGTCCGTGATTGGAAGAGGGGTTATTCTAGAATAAGATTCTCTTGTCAAAGTTATGTGAGTTGGCGGGCATCGTCGCTCACCTTTGTTTATCTCGGTAGACATCGCCGAAGAAGTGTTTTGTTTGCACCGCGAATAGAACAATCTTTGGGTAACCTGTAAGAGGTAGGCCTCTCCTGATAGAACAAATGTTTTGTTTGCAAATTGAGGGGTACCTTGAAACCATATTTTATACCTGGGGGCATGCAAACATTTTGGAGTGCAAGCAAAGAGCGATTATTTATCTGTTTTTTGGATTAGTCGTTTCCTAACTTGCATAAAGAAAGGATGTGGGGCAAAAATCTAAAAATTGCCATTTTTATATGAGGCATTCTTATCATATGACTGGATTAATCGAGCAGTTTTAGCACATAGTTCAAGCTCGTTAAAAAATAAACATAAGACATGAGAAAATGTTTCCACCCACATTTAAGCTCGTTAAAAAATGAACTATTCCCCGATAAATAACCACCGTGAATGTAGCATATCAGCCATTAAAGCCTTGGTCGTGTTTGCACCGTCACCTCCACTTTTCCATTGGCCGATCATTCACCTCCATTTGATTGTTTACCCATTTTGAGGAACAACTGCGAAGAGTGATTTCACTAGCCATCCTTGTGACACTGTCGTGATTGGAAAATTCCAACCCTTACCTGGAATCAGTTGCTACCCATTTTATCATTCGTTCCTCAAAAGATGAGTCTTCTTTAAGCTCTTTTCAACTGACTCGTAAAATATGAAAAGATTGCCGAGTTTTGGCCTTCCAGCTCGTTAAAGCGACCGGAAGTTCTATCCCTCCTCTAGATTTTAATCTTTTTGGACCTAAGGGATTATTGCACAAAAAGATCAAGCGCTTGTTTAGTTCGACTCGTTAAAACTATCGAAAATTCATCCCTTTTGTATTGTTTTATACTTTTTCAGACTTAAGGGATTAGATGACGAAAAAGGAATTTTGGAGTTAACTTTACGTACCTTTTCAGACTCTCTAAAAATGAAAAGGACCGAGTTATCTTTGTCGTTAGACTCGTTAAAAAGATTAATAGCGACAAACTTGTCTTTAGATGAGAACAAGTTTCACTATCGCTAGGCTCGTTAAAACATAGCGATGGGTTTACCCGAAGGGAAAATTATAGAACAAGCATATGTTATCCTCCTCAAGCTTGACAAAAATAAAGAGGTACTGGTCAACAATGACTAGGAAAAATTGGGAAGAAAACTCAAAGAATCTTTATTGGTAGCAAGTCGCTCTTGAACATGACACTTCCGCTCCGTGTCCGAATCGGGTTGGGTTGTTTCATTCACCGGTCACATCACCATGGTCACGCCATACCATCCACATTTGGGGTAAATGCTACCAATCCATCACATAAGTGTCGCCGACATGTTCAAGAGAAGTCATCCAGAGAAGTCACTCGTGTCCCATCCACTACCATACATTATACTTCATTCTTTCATGACCGCCATCCTAAACCGTATATCATCAGATTGTTTTCACCTCCATCAAAATCATTTGCTCCGTTCCATGTCATTGATGTGGGATTCATTAAGGCCCTCCTTTGACGGATCACTTCTTGTCGACATCAGCTCATTATCCAAGAAGTTGATCTAGGAACACCCCATTCAGTACTTTGAAGCTTGCATGCCTCAATGACAAGTTTCTCACTTCCGGCGACAGGTATACATCAATGACCTTCGACCGAAAGATTTTGCGTGGTGTTCGACGCCAAATCATTTATTCACACCACGTGAATTGTACTGTAGTACCTTGAGGGTCATCATCACTATCGGTGATTCCTCTCGCGCTTGTTAACGGTTTAAATCATTGACTGGTAATCAAGCGATGTCTTTCCATGTTCGACTTCAAAACATTTCTCACATGGATTGACTTGTACTTCGAGTGAAGATCGAACGAGATTGAAGACCCCGGATCTAGTTTCATCCATCCGGGCTGCGATATATATTCAGGAAAAATAAAGACATTGAAATGTACAACATTGCAGCACAGATAATCATCCTACCAAAAGGATGATGGCTCTATCAGAATCATCAGTCTACCATCAGACGATTGTCTGTCCTATGTACATGAAAATGAATTTATAAAGCTGAGCATGGGAATGCCCGCCTCAGCTAGATCATGAAAAATAGTATGAAGATAATGTATCGTATTGTATCTTATTACAGGTCTCCTCCCAGCATTGAAAGAACTTCGGATCCTCCTAATAAAGAATTTCACCCGATAAATGACCTCATACTTTAGGGGGCAATTGTTATAGACATTGTTGTGCCTTACAGCTATAAGCATGAAATGTCCATAAACCAAGGGATCCTAAGTCCCTAAAAGTGTTGTTCCGACCCCTAAAGGAACAAGGTCAACAAATTACAGCTTCTCCTAGAAGTTCTCCACCAGAAACTGCTCAGAATCAGTCAAATCAGGATCATTTCAGCTGCTCCACTGGCTAGCTGCATTGCATATCACCCAAATACACTAGCTAGGTGCGTTGCAACGCACCTAAATGCACTACCAGGGTGCGTTGAGCAGGAAATGACAAATGGCAGTGTCATTCCGCGAGGTGGACAGACAATGGAAGCTTCCAGAATCTTCCCCAATGACACTTGCCTCACTGAGTTCGACCAAGGATGAGTAATAGGCTCTCAGTCTCCAAGTGGAAGCAAGAACTGAAAGAGAGAAGACACTAGTCAAATCATAAGCTGACTCATCCTCTTTGCATACATCTATCTATGGATCCCTCATCCCAGAGATCTGGAGGCTGGAATTTTTTACATTGCAGAGAATCGCTATTGGTTTTGAGATAGACATCAGAGTATTGGGTGATTTATGCTTTGTTGGAGGTGAAGAGGGGATTCTTTGCTGGGAGGTTGATGCTGGATCAGGAATCATCGGTTGTAACTCCTCCTGGATCTTCTTGTTATATCAATAAAACTATTTGAGTTTCTCCTACATGCTTGTGTATCATTGATGTTTGTTACATTTGTATGTTTAGCTTAAATCTGATCCTAAGCTATTTATGAATATAAATCCATGTCTTTGTGTAGTTTTATTCTTCTGTGATCTTACAGGGACTTGGTGAAGCTGGGCAAGTAAGGGAGCAGGTAGCTGGAAGCTGTCAAAGAGGAGAGAGATTGGATCAAAGGACTAGCGCAAGACACAGGTTGGTTCATCCTATTCCTCTTCTTTTATAGTTCATAAAGAAGAATACGAAAGTAGTTTTCTCTGTTTGTTTCTAAGGTCACTGTCACACCTTAGTGGGATAGGGTCGTTCTGAATAGACACTTTTCCCGTTAACAACTGTCCATGCATTGAGTTAACTGATGTATTCTTTAGTTTATTTATGAGTTAATAATTAGTGAATTAATTAACAATTAATTCACATCACTCATCACTAGTGTATTCTGCAGTTAGACAAAATACAACTGGTTCAACTAAGTCAAACTGAACACAACTCCATCAAATCCTCAATCAACTCCACCAAACTCAATCACTTGAGTTCTAACTGAAGTCCATCATGGAATAGCTCAAGTAACCCATAAGAAAATCATATTTCCTTCTGGAAGTTGCATGTGCCACATTCGTAGCTCGAACTGAGGTGCTCCAAGAGGATAAGATAATGTTTATAGTCCAAATATTATTAAGAGCTAATAATATTCGACTGTTCTATTTTTAGCCTGGCAGTCTAAAAATAGACTCCGCCCATATGTCTAAAAATAGAAGTACATCTATTTTTACCAACATGACCAATCATCCAGAAATAGCATCCTGCAACTCATAGACCATGATCCATATGTCTAAAAATAGACGTAGTCTAAAAATATACTTTACGCCAAAAATAGCATGTGGGCCCACTTAGTGAAGGTGACTCCTTTCCACTAAGCTCCATCATCTTGTTGCATTTTCAACGCTCCCTCTCAACAAGATATGGATTATCTACAACCCCTATCCTGCAACTCTGGAATGTTCTGCATGCAACACATTTGCCCGGTCCACTTGCTCCAACAACACTTGGAACAAAAACACTCCCAGCTGACCACTCTGTTGGGCTAGGAACATACTCTGATGCTGAAGCTCTACTTGCTGCTGACAAGTGCTCCCTCTCTGACATCTGTGCTACTGGAACATCTCCATGCATCTTGCACCATTGCACACCTCTCTGTGCCACCTAGCACTATGCAAAACACTTGTGCCTCTCGCATTGTTGCAGCCTGCTAGCTATGCACTGTCCTGGGATTCCCTGCACTGTTGCTCTCTCTGTCGCTCCATCCGCATTTGTCTCTACTAAATTAGTCAGGTCCTGCTACTCCACATTGGGGCTCCCGTAGCAAGTTCTCATCCAAGAGGTTGGGTACCTCAAAGATCCCACTCCTCCTCCTTGGGACAATCACTCTATATCACCCCAAATCCTACCTGGAGGTATGGCTGCATGTGATCCCTCAGCCCACCTGGATCGAAGTTCCCCCCTACTAGAGGTCTCTGCATGAGTAGATGTCTCTACTTGATCTCCTCTCAGCTTCCCTTGTTGTGGCTGCTCCACAACCTCCTGAAGCTGCTGCACCAATCATGGCTCCTCCACAATCATCTGAGACTTCTTCTGGCTCTTCCTGTTGAGAGGTAATATACGCTCCCTCTCAACCACCAAGTCTCCATCAGTTACCTTGCTACTCAAGGCTTTGCATGCATCTTGAACTTCAAGAGCATGCAAGTTCTTGACCTATGAACTAATCTGCTTCACCTGTCTAGTGATGATGTGTCTAAGGAAAACCTTTCCCTTACTAAAGACTACATCATAGCCTCTGTCTTCCAGCGTCACGATTGACACCAAATTTCTCTTCAGTCCTGGTACATACTTTACATCGGTCAAGGTAAGGTGAGCTCCATGCTCCCTCTGAAAAATAACCGTGCCTACACCTAAGACACTATACTTCTCATCATTACCCATCGCTATAAGTATCTGGAGATCTTTCTCCTCCAAAGTACTGAAAAAACTCTTGCCACCGGTCATGTGGAAAGAAGCTCCATTGTTAATAAACCAACCACTTCCCACCATGGATGAAACCATGCATGCGAAGAGTGTGAAATCCAACTCAAACTGTGAAGTAAGTGCATGACCTTCAGATTCTTCCCCGGATCCCTTCTTGGATTTCCTTCGTGGACAATTTGCAGCATAATGGCCCACCTCATGACAACGAAAGCATCGTACTTTCAATTTTTCAACCTTCTTCCCATCATTGGAAGAACTGGATTCGGAAAGAGAACCCTTCTCCTTCCCGTTCTTTGCTTTGGTAGCCAAAGCAAAATTTTCTTCATCAGATGCCTTTGATGAAGATCCGTCCCTGGTATTCCACCTAATCTCCTCTTGCACAAGATCTGACCAAAGTCTCTCCCATCCTGACAGTTTCTCCTGACCATTGATAGAGTCCTGATAGGAATGCCAAATCTTTGGAAGACCAAGGAGAGCCAAGCTCACTAAGTCCTCATCATCGACAGTCACCCCCACACTGCCCATCTCATCCCGACATTGGGTGAACTTCGTGAGATACTCGGGCATACTGTCTCCATTCTCACACTTAATGTTTCTGAGTTTATCCTTGAGCACCAACTTCCTCTGGTCACTCTTTCTTTAGAATAAATTTGTCAACGCTTTCCACATCAAGTATGGAGAAGCCTTTCCATGCAGGCTTGATACAATGTGATCCTTCATGCCCTCCAACAAAATCCTTCGACACTTTGTTGTCTTCTTTTTCCAAGCCTCAACGTGAGCAGCATCAGTAGGCTTTGGGACCTCAGCCTCTATGAACTCCTTCAACCCATTGTCATCTAACACCACCTCCATCCTGTCTTTCCATGCAATATAGTTCGAGCTGCCTTCAAGAGCATACTCCAATTGCAACCGTTGAAAGACATCTCAACTTTGACACCAAGAAAACATTGCTGCAAATTCGAATTCCACCAGCTCAAAACTCAACTGCCTCCGATCTAAAATTAGTGAGAACAAAGTATTTCTCGTATAGAGATTGACTGTATGGGATTTTACCGGATATCTCACCTTCCAAAGGAAGGATGAATCCAGAGGCTACCTGGCCCGATTACAGACTCTGCCTGAAGAAATAAAATGTAACCACTTTCTGAATAATAGATCTGATGATCAACTCTGCTCTGATACCATGTAGAAATTTTGAATAATATAACACTTATTCACAGAGATTATCCTGATTATACACTATTTGTGGAATGCATTCATAATACATAACCTCCTCTACTATTGATCATCAATTTGCAGTATTCAGAAACAATCTCATGCGCACATTGAAGCATCAATCACACATATCAACACAGTATATCACGGGGAAAGCATACAGCTGAAAACCCCCAACTATCTGTATATTATATTGATTGAGAACATGTAACAATACATAGTACAATACTCCTCACAAGTACTCAGTACTATCTCCACATGCTACACACAAACTAGCTCAGATCTGAATCAATCACAGGTTCAAATCTCCTCTGCTGCTTGCCTGCCTCCACTGCGCAATCCAGTGTGAGAATAGATGAGAATGGCTGATCCAAATTCGTATTTCCCTTGGATAAACCACACAATCCTCATTGGCAATACTCAATCCATTGATTGTGCAAATCTCATGCACAACTATAGTCACAACTGACAACTGTCTTGCCCTTTCACTCACCTCTAACACTTGTCTCCACTAAACTATCCATGCATTGAGTTAACCGATGTATTCTTTAGTTTATTTATGAGTTAATAATTAGTGAATTAATTAACAATTAATTCACATCACTCATCACTAGTGTATTCTGCGGTTAGACTAAATACAACTAGTTCAGCTAAGTCAAACTGAACACAACTCCATCAACTCCTCAATCAACTCCACCAAACTCAATAACTTGAGTTCTAACTGAAGTCCATCATTCAATAGCTCAACTGACCCATAAGAAAAGCATATTTCCTTCTGGTAGTTGCATGTGCCACATCCGTAGCTTGAACTGAAGTGCTCCAAGAGGGTAAGATAATGTTTATAGTTTAAATATTATTAAGAGCTAATAATATTCGATTGTTCTATTTTTAGCCTGGCAGTCTAAAAATAGACTCCGCCCATATGTATAAAGATAGAAGTCCATTTATTTTTACCAACATGACCAATCATCCACAAATAGCATCCTGGAACTCATAGACCATGATCCATATGTCTAAAAATAGACTTTGCGCCAAAAATAGCCTGCGGGCCCACTTAGTGAAGGCGACTCCTTTCCACTAAGCTCCATCATCTTGTTGCATTTTCAACACTCCCTCTCAACAAGATATGGATTATCTGCAACCTCTATCCTGCAACTCAGGAATGTTCTGCATGCAACACATTTTCCCGGTCCACTTGCTCCAACAACACTTGGAACAAAAACACTCCCAACTGACCACTCTGTTGGGCTAGGAACATACTCTGATGCTGAAGCTCTACTTGCTATTGACAAGTGATCCCTCTCTGACATCTGCGCTACTGCAACATCTCCATGCATCTCGCACCATTGCACACCTCTCTGTGCCACCTAGCATTGTGCAAAACACTTGTGCCTCTCGCATTGCTGCAGCCTGCTAGCTATGCGCTGTCCTGGGATTCCTTGCACTGTCACTCTCTTTGCCGCTCCATCCGCATCTGTCTCTACTCAATCAGTCAGTTCCTGCTACTCCACATCGGGGCTCCCATAGCAAGTTCTCATCCAAGAGGTTGGGTACCTCAAGGATCCTGCCCCTTCTCCCTCGGACAATCACTCTATATCACCCCACCTCCTACTTGGAGGTATGGCTGCATGTGATCCCTCAACCCACCTGGCTCGAAGTTTCCCCCTACTGGATGTCCTTGCATGAGTAGATGTCTCTACTTGATCTCCTCTCATATTCCCTTGTTGTGGCTGCTCCACAACCTCCTAAAGTTGCTACACCAATCGTGGCTCCTCCACAATCATCTGAGACTTCTTCTGGCTCTGCCTATTGAGAGGTAATATACGCTCCCTCTCAACCACCAAGTCTCCATCAGTTACCTCGCTGCTCAAGGCTTTGCATGCATCTTGAACCTCAAGAGCATACAAGTTCTTGACACGTGAACCAATCTGCTTCACCTGTCTAGTGATGATGTGTCTAAGGAAAACCTTTCCCTTACTGAAGACTACATCATAGCCTTTGTCTTCCAGCATTGCGATCGACACCAAATTTCTCTTCAGTCTTGGTACATACTTGATTTATGTCAAGGTAATGTGAGCTCCATGCTCCCTCTGAAAAATAACCGTGCCTACACCTAAGACACTATACTTCTCATCATTACCCATCGCTTTGAGTATCTGGAGATCTTTCTCCTCCAAAGTACTGAACAAACTCTTATCACCACTCATGTGGAAAGAAGCTCCACTGTCAATAAACCAACCACTTCCCACCCTGGATGAAACCATGCATGCGAAGAGTGTGAGATCCAACTCAAACTATGAAGCAAGTGCCTCACCTTCAGATCCTTCCCTAGATCCCTTCTTGGATTTCCTCCGTGGACAATTTGCAGCATAATGGCCCACCTCATGACAACGAAAGCATCACACTTTCAGTTTTTCATCCTTCTTCCCATCATTGGAAGAACTAGATTCGGAAAGAGAACCCTTCTCCTTCCCCTTCTTTGCTTTGGCAGCCAAAGCACAATTTTATTCATCAGATGCCTTTGATGAAGATCCGTCCCTGGTATTCCGCCTGATCTCCTCTTGCACAAGATCCGACCAAAGTCTCTCCCATCCTGGCAATTTCTCCCGACCATTGACAGAGTCCTGTAAGGAATGCCAACTCTTCGGAAGACCAAGGACAACCCTGGGATATATATCAATTCTTTGGACAACCCTGGGATCAGCTGCTAATCTAATAGTAATTGAATTTATCTCTCCTAAAACTTGTACCTTAGTTTGATCTAATTGAATAATGTGAACTGCGGACTTCTGGGGCTCAATATTTACTTTGGAGCAAACTGAGTCTGGCATAATATTTGATGAAGCCCCTGAATCAATCAAGAAGTTATGCAAGTGTCTATTGTAGATCTCATAAGTTAAGAGAAACGGAGGAGTATGAGAATTTGACCTGTCCCCAATTAAAACAACATCAGTAACATCTACCTTATCAGATGGTGGCTTTCCTGATCCTTTAGCAGCCTTGGACAATACACTAGTTGGAATGGGAGAAGAAGGCACAACATTTAATTCTTTGACCAACGACTTTTGTTGATGTTTGAGCTTGCTAAGTTCATGTAAAGAAATATTTGCTCGAGTCTTCTTCATATCTTCTACAATGTTATAATCCATGGAGTCTAAAACTACTAGCGTTTTAGATGATGAGGGAGGATTGGAAGATGATTGTTGATTGTGGGGAGGTACAACTGGAGTTTTCTTTATGGGAGTTTTGTCTTTAGTAACAGGATTTGAGTTTTTCTTCTTAAAATTTACCTGATTTGGCTTAGCTATGCTTTTTCTTCTGGTATTTACTGGGAGAGATTCCTGTTCACTTTCATTATCAAAATTGGGTAAGATGAAGTCCCACATTCCATGACATTCAACTATTTCATCTTCATCCGTATCTTCAACTGATAAAACTATATTTTCATCTTCATCATCTTCCAGGTCAGATTAAACATTAGATATTGCATTAGGTGGTTTAGGATCAGTTGGTTGATTTCTTTTAAAAGTCCAAAAAGACTTTTTGGTAGAAGTCTCAGCTACCTGCTTCTTTATTTCAACCATTTCATTAGACATAGTTTTAAGAACTTTTTGTAAACCTTCCATGTCATAAGGATCCTTGACTGATTTCTTCTTTGAATCATATCTAAAGGTAACGTTTTTGGATTTCCTTTCTTCTATAGCTTTTTTCTTTTCCAAATCTAGGATACGTTTTTCAACAGAGATTGCTTCCTTCATATTTTCTGCTAATGTTTGTTTAGCAGCTCTATCAATGAAAATGGCTATCTTTGAAGGCAAGGCAGAGATGTACCATTCATTTAAGACTTCCTCACTAGGCTTGGATGTGGCGAGAATTTTATTCAATAGCTTATTGAAGCGTGAGTTGAAGTCTTTGATGGGTTCCTTTGATTCAGATTTAAGATTGGAGAGATCATTGATCAAAGTCACTGTAGACCTATCATCTCCAAAATTAGTTAGAAATTGCTCTTGAAAAGCATCTCAACTATTAATAGAACCTGGTGGTAACGAAAAGTACCATGATCCTCCTAATCCTTGTACAGTGTATGGAAATAGTCTAACAACAACATCTTCTTTAGTTACTCCATTCAAGTTGATGGATAGCATGAAATTATTTATATTTTCTTTTGCCAACATGCCAATGTTAGGGTTAAATTTTGGTAACCATTTTTCAGGATGAGCTGGCAATTGGCTTAAAGGTGCAGGCATTCTAACTACTCCTGGATTGGTCCACGACCTCGGTTGAGGTTGATTATGTGCCATTGTGGAGCTAACAATAGAAGAGGGTGATGAAGGGGTAGAAAGTAATTAGGTAGAGGATGTTGAATTTCCTGTACCTGTTTGGACTATGATTTGAAGTTGGGAAAGGGATGATTGATCTTGTAATGGTACAGATGGAATAGATGGCGAGGATGACAGAGTCTCACTATTAGATTCAGATGGTGCTTTCCTAGCCCTTATTCGATTTGGTAGAGGAAATTCAACTGGTGGAATACCAAGTTTTTCACTTTTCAATCTATTAAGCGGCTGGGATGGGATATATTGTGAAGTTACATTGCCTTGGGATAACTCAGATTGTTCTTGGGATATAGAAAACCCTTGTAGTTTATGAATCAAAGATTGTACTTCAAGGGGTTAAGGAGAAGAATTATCTGGTGTGTTTAGGATTTCAGCAGTGGGTGTTTTATTATCCTTTTCAACTTCTCGCTTAGGAATAGAAAATTTCGAATGCAAAGGAGAAGCTGGAGGAGATGGTGAGGGAGTTTTACTCTTAGACTGGCCTGTGGATTTAGATTTACTCACCATTCACAGTTAGGTCCTCCTTCTAGCACCAAAAATGTTGATGCCTTTAAAATTGTATCACCAACATTAGGGGATAACCACCCAGTACGGACCTTAGTACAACTCCTTTTCCGTTTGGGATGGTGGCTCCGACTGGGGGTTATGGGACCAGTTTCCCAATAATGTGTGGTTTGATGAATGAATTTTTTAATGTATATCGAAGATGGTAAGTGATTTAATCTATGAATTTAAAATATAAAAATATTCCTACATAACCCGGGTAATCTAATAACAATGCGATTCTTGATAATTCCCAACAGACAAACAATCATATAGATGATTTACTTATCTATAGAAAGGTGTATTGAAATAATGATTACTTTGTTTAAGAAACTAAACAAAGTAATTATGAAAACATATCGCATGACATTGTAATATTTATCGCTGATATATATCTCTAATTGTAACAATTCTAAATTGTTCAGAAATGACTCAATATAGAATTATTTGAAGCGTATGAATATATCAACGATAGCAAAATTTAAATGAAATGCCAATTAAATAAATACAAAAAGAACAATGATAGAAATACTGCATGCATTTGATTCTTGATCTGTAAATAACATTCCGGTTCCACCTCTTTATTCCAAAAACTTTCAAGAGATACAAAAATGCAGGTCTTGAAAAAGTTCTTTCACAAAAATATGAAACCTTGATACACTGCTTATAAAAAAAAAAAATTTAGAAGCGCAGAAGTGCAACTTCTCAAGTCTAGTTTTTGTACAAATTGAGGACCCTTCTGTGATGCATTGAAAGGGTTTATATAATAGAACTAAAAAAAACTGTCAACATAAATCACTTAAAATTGTTGGAACTATAAATATGAAAATCTGGGATTTGCATTGCAAAAAAAGTAGTGTCATTGCCTTTGAAAAGGATTCATTGTATCTATTTCTATTCCTGTATCCGCAACTGACAAATTGAGAGCATGTTTTGAATTTCCGGAGGATGACTCATCCTTGAATGTAGTTGTCTCGTGTACGTGGAATCTGAAATTTCAGGCACCATGTGATCAACAACGTTGGTAAGGCATTTGATGGTCATCTGTTGACTGTGCGGCTTGACTAAAAAGGATCAAAACACCTCCCAAGTAAGGCTTTGTACTCTAATGAGTTGTTCTTCTTTGGTGGCCAAATCCTGCTTCCATTGATTTTCTAACATTTTTGCTTTTGAGAGCTTTCCATGGGAACAGTCAAAGATCAAATTAACTCCATATAAATTATCATTTACCAGCTCTAACACATGTTCATTTAGCTCTAGCCCTGGAAGTAGCCCTTTCTTCCTTTATTAACTGCGTTTCCCATTCCAAAAATAATACTTCTTTATGTGACTCTTGGATTTTCGGTAGGTTAGCAGCTCTACCTTCCGCTGTGCTTTGCCATTTGAGGAAATTTGAGACCTTGTCATCTGCGTCCTCAAATTCTAGTCTGGTATTAACTGCTTGATCGATCAACGATGTAGTAATGATGCATAGTGGGTCGATAAGCGATATTTAATGGAAGAGGAGATTGAGTTGTTGCGATAAGGTCTTATTTGCTTCTCGGGCTTCCTTCTTGAATTCCTTGAATTTAGGATAATATCTGAACTATTGTGTATATAGTTGAATCTGTGAGATTTCCTCCTCTTTTGCCTTCATTCCTTGTTGATGTGTCAATTGAAGTTTTTCGAGCTGTTGGGAGAACTGTTGTTGTTTCTACATGGCATGCTAGTCAATATTTTGTTTCTCCAGGTCTAATTGAACTTTGAGTTACTCGTTCCTCTGTTTTTCTTTGGCCAACTGTTCCTCAAGCCGATTAATATTCTAATTTTTGTTGTTATTTTCTCTTCAAGCTGAGCAATTCTTTGATCTTTTTCTTTGATTAATGTATGAACCTCAGTGGCCTTATCAATTGTGGCAGTTGTGTAAGCCCTTGCATATTGGGATAGCTTAGTCAAATCCTCAGAAGGATTGACCTCTAAATCCTTCCATATAACATTCATAAATTATGACTGAGGAGTTATGGTGATGTCTGGTCAATTTTCCTCTTTTTCCTCTATTTTCTGACTACAGCCCTGTGCTTAGGACTGTAAAAGAGGTATCTCCTCAATATTTAATGTAATTTCACTTGAAGGGTTTTCAAGGATTATTTCAACTTCTTTCTGAGCTATGATTGTACTGGGTGTCTCTTTAATCGCGCTCTCAGTCACAATGGGATATTGAGTTGCAGGCGATGCTGATGCCATACTGTTTTGGGGGTCGCTCTGGTTTTTGATCTGCTGATCAAATTGTTCCCATTCTTTTATCAAGATGGGGTCAACATTAACATCTATGCCAAGGGGTTCACTGGTATTTTCAACTATTTCCCCTTTCCCAGAAATCTCTTCAATAGTCTACTCCCCGTTGTGTTCTTCTTGTTGAATAGTTGGGGTAGTATTTAATAAATCTAGAGGCAATGTCTGTAACCTCCTTGTCCTGTATTCCATGAATTCATTCATCTTTTCGACTCCTAGTTTGAATCTTGCCAGATGAGTTACTTGTGAAAATAACTCTGCAAAAGAAAATAAATCATCAACCTCATCCTCCTCATGCATAAATTTAGCAATTTTCACCTGATTGGTGAAATTGTAAGCAACCTTATTTGGATCATACGGTCTCTTAGGAATCACTACTAGACTTAGGTCCTTAGTTTTCTCTGCCTCTTTCTCAGCATGTTTAAAGTCATGCAATGTGTAAGTGCCACAATGGAGGGGAAATGGAGGCCACACTTATTTTTAGAGTCTCTGAGGTTTCTAGTCATTCCCTTCTCCACCATCTGGTATGCTATTTCCCTAGCTAATAGCTTGTTTGGGATATAGAGTGGAAGGACATAAGGGTTTGTTATACTCCCAAAAACTCTAATATAGGTGAAATTCTCTTCCTCGAACCAACTACCGATTGAAGTTAAGTCAATGCTGGGTTCATTAGAGACCCGAGGAGGAGGCTTGTTAAAAATGGCTTGATGAGCAGGTAAAACAAAACCATGGCAAATTTTGTAGATGCAATTTTTGTAGTCTGAATTCCATAGATACTTGTGATAAATATGGATAGGGGTTGGGTCTTGAACAATCCATTTCCGACCCAGAATAGGAAAGTCAGAATTGAAACAGATAGTGTCCATTATGTAGGCGCTCATATAAAATGGGGGCATGACTCTAGTGATGACAAATCTGTTTCTTCTATAATCTAATATTTGGCTGGCCATTTTATTAGATAGAATAGTTGCCCAATCCATAATAAAAGAGTTGACTACCACTTCTATTAATGGGACCATTTCTATAGAAAACCTAGCAGAATCTAGGCTTCCAAAGAGCCTACATACCATTGCAACACCATAACAATACGGAGATGCCAAGGAGTCCACAGAGTACATACTAGAGGATTCGTGCTTATGCTTAATTCGAAAATGTCTCCACTGTTTGATAGGGTCTGACTCTAGGTCATTCTCCTTAGCGAAAGCTTCTGGAAATGCCTTGTTGTAGTGCTGCCGGGGATCCGACAAATGGTACATTTTCTTAACATCTTTAGGCTTGGGTGTCTCGAACATCTTCCCATCGGCTGTGAAGAAGGCTCTATCTGTTATATTAATACTTTCAATCACCCATCTCACTAGATCATTATATGGTAAAAATTTGGCTGGAGCTACTATTTTGTGGAGGAAGGAGCTGGCCAAGTCATTGAGTGTGCTCTCTGTTTTATCGATTCCATCCGTTGTTGCTTCTTCTTCTATCTCCATTGGATTTTCTAGTTCGAGTAAAGTATAGATGCCTTCCTACGAGATTTTACTGAGTCCTAGACAGGTAGTATTTGCAATTACCACCAATTTTTCTGTTGATTCTTCCGCTAACACAGGAGCTTTTTCTTTCTGAGCTTTCTTAGACATCTTGCTTGATGTGCGATACTCAGTCAGTTCTGCAAAATGAGAAAGAGGAGCGTAAGAGTCAAAAAAATTGAACAAAGATAATACAAATTATAGACTAAACACATTTAAGCACATTAGATGCATGGGATTTTATGTTTTTACTTAGCTATCTCAGATGAAATCTTCGAAGGACGTACCCATAACTGCTCCTTAATGTTTTGCCGTAACTTCAAACGTGAAACTTTAATGCTGAAACCATATGTCACATTGCAAGTCTTGTAATGGTATTTTGTAGAATAGGTGTCATGATTCCATGATTTGCGATCAAAGATTGCGTTATTTTAATATTTGTTTAATAATCACGTATCACAAATCGGGAGTTACAAGTGCCATACTTTAAAATATTTGTTTGCATACTTGCGATTGTGATGAGTGCTAAGCTGGAATAGGGAGACAACGGGTTTTAATCTTGGTAAATCACATTATTTCTTTGTCTATCGATTTATCCCTTTACCACATGTATTTGTAATATTTATCACTTTATTTTATTGAGAGCGTGCCATACAATAATTAAATCGCATCGCGATTCTTCAATGCAGTATATTGGATGTTTCTTTATGAATCAACGATATGCGACTTTCCAGTAGCCTTATTGCATCACAAAGTTTCAATGCCGCTTTAAGTCATCCCATGGGATTAACGTTGTGCGAGATGCGATAGTTTTAATACATCATGTGTATAAAAGACTTACCTTGATAAAAATTTGCAATGAGGGTTTTATTATGACTATGATCACATCACAAGCTCTTCAAATGGATTTTCACGAGTTCTTAAAGAAATGTGGTTTGCGATGAGCGGTTCTAACTATTCTAAAAGAAATTTTGATATGACTTCTATGGAAAATTTATTTTATTCAATAGTTTATTGATTTTATTTATATTCAAAATGGGACCCATTTCTTATTTAATATTTTTAAGAAGCAAGAGTTTAAAAATTGAAATGTGGGGGGAGGGGGGGGGGCTTGTTTTACAACACAACAAGACCACATGAACTATCGCTGCCCACGTCTTAAGAAATGCACAAAATACATTGCTAAAAAGGATACTGGTAGGACCCCTGCTGTCCTTAATAATCCTTTCCCCGCTCAGCAGTAGCAAAACTTTATTGCAAACCAACCCTAACCCCCGCAAGAGGGAAATGGTGGTTCCCAACTTCCTTCACCTGGTGAAGGATATTCTACCATTTACACCTTTGAAACAGTAGATCTACAAACAAGAGCCAAATCCTATGGAGCTCCTGTCGCTCATGCAGAAGAACCTTCCTCAAGTAAAAACCCACCGCCACCCAATGATTTTCATATCGAAAGGCCGATTTCTGACCTTGTAATTCCCCCCCTTAATGGGGCACTTCGACACAGAACACACAATACATCTGCACGTGCCGCCCAAAACTACAACATTGTAGAAGACTTGGCGCAAGTGTCGTCGGCTATGTCGGTGCTCGAAGTATTACAAACATGTCAAACACAAAGGAAATCTTTTCTTTTGGCTATTGGTGGTATTGACCCACAGGATCCCATGCTCGCAATTTTCAACATGGAAAAGTTTAAACCTCCCCTTTCCCACCAGCTTGCATTTCAAGTGAAATTTTTTTCGAAAGGTAAAGGTATACATAGAACTGTCATCGACGAAGGTGCTTCTACTTGCGTCATGTCGGCTTCATGTTGGCTCGCTCTAGGTTCTCCACCCCTATCCCCACTGCTGAATTCCCTTAAAGCTTTCGACGGCCACACTTTCATCCCAAAAGGTTACCTAGTTAGCTATCCCATCACCTTGAGTGGGAAAACGGTAATGGTGGATATAGAAGTCATGGATCATAAACTCGACTATAATATGCTTTTGCACCGCAATTGGACTTATGCCACGAATGCCATTGTGTCTTCGGTCTTCCATATCATCCTATTTCCCCTAGATGGAAAGATAGTCACAGTGGACCAGCTGTCCTTTTGCACCCTAGATTACTCCCCTGTACCTAGCAGCTTTTTACCCTTAGTGGGTGGTTTATCTAATTCTTACGCCAGTATCGGTACTGGTATATTGAAGGTCTCTTCCCTGATGGGTTGTTTCCCTCTTCTTCCGCCCACGGTTCCACAGACGGTCTCTATGGTTTCATCCATTCCTCATGAACCGACCGATCCTTGGATCCTCACGGCCCCTTCAAACATTGACACTTACGGAGAAAAAATGTCGCTGTCACCAGCTGAATTGGCCTACCATGTCATTCAATCTACATCTGAGTCTCCAGTCACTTTGGTCACGGCCAATGGTACCACCGCCCCTCCCATAACCACTCCTTCTTTCGATCCCCTCAATAAAGTCCTACCTAAGGACGAAGCTATTAGAGAGATCATGAGCTTAGAAGAGAGACATTGGGAGGAATCACACCATCATGTCTCAATATCTGATTCAAACATGATGCCTCTTCAAATCCTGTCACCTGACACACCAGAAATCATTTCCTCACCCTATATGACTATCCAAACTTTGGACGTAGGAGGAAACATGGGAAATATTTCAAAAACATTGATCATCGATATTTCTGTCACGACAGGCATCGTGGAAAACATACAAATTGGAGCCAATCGCAATCCTAAGGAAACTGTGAGCTTCACCTGCCCTTTTAAGGATTTTCGTGACGTTTTCCCTTGGTCTTATGAGGAAATGCATGGCATAGACCCTCCTATTGTCAAGCATGAGATCAAGAAGTGGCGAGCATTCTTTTTATGGTATTTTTCTTGCTCATTAATCCAAAAAATCCTTGAGTCTCCTTCTTCGGGCTCATTAAACTACCACGAAGAAGATCGAGTGTTCTTTTTATGGTATTTTTCTTGCTTGTTAATCCAAAAAACCTTGAGTCTCCTTCTTTGGGCTCGTTAAACTACTAAAAAGAAGATATGAGCGCTTTCTTTTATGGCATATTTTCTTGCTCTTAAATTGAAAAATCCCCTAGTTTTTCATCGTTGGGCTCATTAAACACATACGACGACAGTACGAGCAACTCTTTTTCTCTCTTTTTCTAGCTCATTAAATTGAAAAAGATCATTAGAGCATTCTTTTTAGGCGCTTTTTTCTCGCTCATAAAACTGAAAAAATCCTTAGTTTTTTCTCTAGGCTCGTTAAATAATTATAAAGATGACCCGAGCATTTTTTTAGGTACTTTTCTCGCTCGTTAAACTGAAAAATCCCAAAATTTTGTCACCGGGCTCGTTAAAAATCTACAGCAGCAACAAGAGTACTTGTTTTTTTGGGACCATTTCTTGCTCTTAAATCGAAAAATCCCTAAGTTTTTCCCCTTCTTCGGGCTCGCTAAATCTATGAAGAAGGAATGAGAAGTTCTTTTACCTCTTTTTCCTTTCTCAGTAAACTGAAAAAGATACCTTGAGTTTTCTTCATTTGACTCATTAAAATTTGATGAAGGTATTGAGTTTGTCGTCACGTGACTCATTAAAAATTCACTACAAAAAATGAGTTTACTCCATCTCCTCATACTCATAACAAAATGAGGTCAACATCTATTGAACATAGGCTTCTCTTTATCCAGATTCAATAGATTAACTCACGGAAAAGTAACCGATCTGGGTATACTATTAACCTTTTGTCGCACCCGGTTAAAAACTATGACAAAGGGACCACCATGGAGTCGTTCTTTGCGATCTTTTCAGACTCTCTAAATATGAAAAGACCATTGAGTTGTCTAGTCTGGACTCATTAAATTATACAGACAAGATATAGAGTCGCTCTTTTTACGATCCTTTTTAGACTCTCAAAACATGAAAAAATTGATGAGTTTGCCTGTCTGGACTCATTAAACTAATCAGATAGGGCATAGAGTCGCTCTTTTCGCGGTCCTTTTCAGACTCTTAAAATATGAAAATATCGATGAGTTTACCCATTTGGACTCACTAAACTAATCAGACGGGGAAAGTAGACAATACAACTGCATGCAATATTAGAAAGCATGGTTTGGTAGCAGTATTTCCCTTGAACATGGCACTCCCTCAGATAAACCTTCCTTGTGATGGCCTCTCAATACGAATCCTACCATCCTATTAGTTTAGCCTAAATACCTCGATGTTCTTGCATCTCTGTATCCTAACACTCTTTGGTGTTCATGAGTCTAGTGCTGCATGGTTAAAACCATTTTTGTGCCTTCTATTGTTCAAGGGTTAACCTTTTGTTTCCTCCATCAACCCATCAAGAATATCCTTTCATCATGCCCTCTGTTTCTTAAACTCAATGCTCAAAGATTCCTCAAAAAAAAATCATTCTTGTCCCGTTTCATTTCGATTGATGTAGTACACATTATTGCCTACCTTTCGACAGGTATCTTCCTATCAACTTTAACATTCTATATAGGAAGACAACCCAAAAACAAATTTAGTGCCTTGGTACTTGCAGACATTAGCGGTAGGTCTCCTTGTGTTTGATTAGGGGTTCTCATTATTGGCTCCTGGTTAAGTGATTCTACAGGTTTTGTCATTTGTATCATCAAAGCATTGTTCATTTATGTAATGTAAAGGATGTTGCCCCCTCGAAGAGGCTGAATTCTAAGGCGTTGATCTATCTTTTCTATCTTTTCTTGAGCTGGTTTCATAACATTTGGTATCAGAGCTTTGGATTCTAGGGTTTCACTGCTCCAAATAGGTCATCGTGGAATTTTCGCTATAACTTTTTTTTCTGTGACATTTCAGAAGTCGAAAAAAAACCCATTTGAGAAGAAATCGCGCTAAACCTTGGGTCCAAATGTCAGAGATTTTCGCGCGATATTTGCGGAGATATGATCTGAGGAAGTTGGTCTTTTTGCAGACTCCTGAATTACATTCAAAACAGGTGACCTAGGGAAAATCGTCATAACTTTCTCTCTAGGGATCAGATTGAAATTTCGTAAGAAGGTACACAAAGAGGATGAATTGTAGTTTCTTGTATGCATTTTTCAGATCCGTAGGTCAAAACAGTGACTCGTGGCACGTTGTACAAGTTCGCTCTACTGAACTAGTCTATAATCAAGTCACTGTGGGAGATTTCGCATAACTCTTCCTTGGAGAATCCAAATTGGGTTAGACTTGTGGCATTGGAAAGAAGACATAGAAAGCTCTACAGGTCGCAATTTCAAAATTGGAGGATCTAGAATTACAGAGATACATCAGATACAATATCAGGCTTCTACAAAGTGAAAAAAGGTGTGTAGTTTTTTTTTTTTAATTTTTGTGTAAGCTGGGTTTGAAGGAATTCAAAGGGCATAGTAAAGAATTATTATCGGTAACTGATGCCCCGAGGAAAGAAAATACAAACACCTAGTAAGGAACCTGAAAGCTCTAGCATGACTCATGAAGAAGAGGAAGAAATGCTACATGATATATCAAAATTACAAGAACAAGTGCAACAAATGTCACGCTCACAAAAGCTAACAGAAGCTAAGATAAAAGGCGTGGAATCTAAGATAAATGGCGTGGAATATAAGATAAATGGTGTGGAATATAAGATAAAGGGCATTGAAGCTAAGATGGATGATTCGAAGACAGATTTGAAGAGAGACATGACAGATTTGAAGACAGATTTGAAGACAGACATGGCAGATTTGAAGACAGATTTGACAAATTTTCTACAAGAAATACTTACTAATGGTGAAAAGGTTGTAAAGGAAACTCATGATGTGAACAAAATTAATGTTAATCATGATTCCATAGACTCTAATGTTGGATCGAAGACCCACCATATTCCAAAAATCGATATTAGGAAGTTTGATGGCAAGGATCCTGCCACATGGATATTACAGATGGAACAGTTCTTCGATCTCAATAATGTGCAAAACACACAAAAGGTACGTATGGCAACTGTATATTTGGAACCAAATCAGTTTGTATGGTATCAATGGCTTTGTTCTCGTAAAAAATTTATCACTTGGGCAATTTTTACGGAAGAATTGATAGCACATTATGAAGATACAAAAAGCAACACTTTTTTTAGCCAATTGATAAGTCTCAAACAAAAGGGTTCAGTAATGGAGCACATTGAGGAGTTCCAAAAATTGAACATAAGGGTAAAAGATATTCCAGAGGAGCATAGGATTGATGTGTTCATAGGGTCTTTAAAGGATAATATCCAACATGATGTTTGCATTTGGGAACCTGATTCATTAGAGAAGGCATTCAGGTTAGCAAGAAAAATGGAAAGCAAAATTATGGCAACCAGGAAGCATACCACTCACAACTATAAAGACAGAAGTGTTGTTGCCCCTAGTCTTCCACAACCTATAAGGTTGACACCACAACAATTGGAAGAAAAAAGAGCAAAAGGGCTTTGTTACAGTTGTGATAGCAAATACACTAAAGGTCATAAGTGTGCTGAGAAGAAATTATTCTACATAGATTGTGAAGAGGAAGAAGAAAAGGAGCAAGAAAGGTCAAAAGAAGAAGATATACTCCAGGAACAAAGCCTAGATGAAGAAAAAATAAATCCGACCATATCTTGTAATGCATTGGCGGAATTACCACTCCTCAAACCATCAAGATAGAAGGACAAATCAAGAAGAAAAAGGTAATAGTGTTGATTGATTCAGGAAGCACCCACAATTTTATTCATTGTAGGGTAGCAAAAGAATTGAATTGCTTCCTATATCCAGCACCAGAGTGTCAAGTGATGATTGCAAATGGAGGAACAATAAATTGCTTTGGAAGGTGCCATAATATCAAGCTATCCATGGGAGAATATGTATTGACTAGCCCAATGCTTTCCATTCCAATGGGAGGTGCTGATGTTGTACTAGGAGTCCAATGGCTACAATCCTTGGGTACAATAGCTTTTAATTTTCAAGAACTTTTCATCAAATTTTCTACGGAAGGAAAGGAAGTTGAATTAAGGGGTATTGTAGGGAAACCAGGAAAGATAATCACCTCTCATGGTATGACAAAGCTTCTAAAAAAGGAGAAAAGAGGTGTAATTGCACAATTATGCTCGCTAGATGTTTCCACATTGGAATCATCTATTTCTCCAGATCTCCAAAAAGTCCTGGACAATCATTCCAAGGTATTTGAGACTCCCAAGGGTCTCCCACCTATGCGTGATCATGATCATGCTATTCATCTGATTCCAGGAAGTGTTCCTCCAAACATCAGGCCGTACAGATATCCCCATGTCCAAAAAAGTGAAATTGAACGTATGGTTGCAGAAATGCTAGAGGCTGGTATAATTCAACCAAGTCAAAGTTCTTTCTCTACTCCAGTAGTATTGGTGCACAAGAAGGATGGATCATGGCGCATGTGTCCAGATTATAGGGAGCTCAACAAGCTCACTATTAAAGATAAGTTCCCCATTCCTGTCATTGATGAATTACTGGATGAATTGCATGGATCAATTTACTTCACCAAGTTGGATCTTCGTTCAGGATATCATCAAATCAGAATGAAGATTGAAGACATTCCGAAAACGACATTTAGAACTCATGAGGGTCATTATGAATTTTTGGTCATGCCTTTTGGCCTTACCAATGCACCTTCAACATTTCAAGGTTTGATGAATTCAATTTTCAAACCATTCCTTAAAAATTTGTGTTAGTATTTTTTGATGATATACTAATCTACAGCAAGTCTTGGAAGGATCATGTTGAACATGTTGACAAGGTGCTACAACTATTGGAGGAGAAACAATTATATGCAAAAAGATCCAAATGTTTCTTTGGAGTCCAGGAGGTGGAATATTTGGGTCATATTGTATCTCATGAAGGATTTAAGGTAGACCCTAGCAAAATTAAAGCCATTAAGGAATGGAAAATCCCCACATCCATAAAGCATCTGCGAGGATTTCTCGGGTTGACAGGGTATTATCGCAAGTTTGTTAAGAATTATGGGAGAATAGCAGCACCTCTAACAACATTATTGAAGAAAGATGCATTTTCATGGACTTCGGAAGCAACAAAGGCCTTTGAACATCTTAAAGAGGCAATGTGCCAAGCACCGGTCTTAGCTACACCGGACTTCACAAAAACTTTTATTGTGGAATGTGATGCTTCAGGAAATGGAATTGGTGCTGTTCTAATGCAAGATGAAAGACCCATTGCTTTTGAAAGTCGTCCAATCAAGGGAAAGTTTTTAAGAAAAGCTATTTATGAGAAGGAAATGTTGGCAATACTCCATGCACTTAAGAAATGGCGACCCTACCTAATGGGAAGACACTTCAAGGTAAAAACGGATCATGATAGCCTTAAATACTTTTTAGAACAAAGATTATCCTCTGAAGAGCAACAAAAGTGGGTCACAAAGATGTTGGGTTATGACTTTGAAATCATCTACAAAAAAGGGAAGCAAAATGTGGTGGCAGATGCACTCTCAAGAAAGGATGAGGATGTGGAAGCATTGTTGTGCGCCATTTCTATTATCCAACCAGATTGGATAAACGAAGCAAGGGAGGAATGGAAGAATGATGAAGAAGTGTGGGCACTTATTCGAAAGCTACAACAAGATTCCAGTACGTCTGATACATTTAGCTGGCAAAATGATTCGTTATGGTACAAAGATCGCTTATACCTCTGTAAGAATTCCCAGCTAAAACAAAAGATTTTATGGAATTGCACACTTCTCCCTTAGGAGGGCACTCAGGATTTTTAAAAACTTACCACAGGGTTAAGAAGGAATTTTTTTGGGATGGCCTTAAATCAGATATTCAAAAGTTTGTGGCGGAATGTTTGGTTTGCCAACAAAATAAAGTTGAAACAATTAAGACACCGGGTCTATTACAACCTTTATCCATTCCAAGCCAACGTTGGGAGGAGGTTTCAATGGATTTTATCACAGGTTTACCCAAGTCTGAGGGAAAGAGTGTCATCATGGTGGTAGTTGACAGACTTACCAAGTATGCACACTTTTGTGCATTATCACATCCATTTAAAGCCAGTACAGTTTCTACTGCATTTATGGAAACAATTCAAAAGCTACATGGAAACCCAAGGATTATTGTAAGTGACAGAGATCCCATTTTCACTGGAAATTTTTGGACAGAATTATTTTCTTGTCTTGGTACTCAGTTAGCTCATAGCTCATCTTATCATCCTCAATCTGATGGGAAAACTGAGATAGTAAACAAATGTTTGGAAGGATATCTTGTTGCTTTGTATCTGATAAACAGACACAATGGGTCAAATGGTTGCCTCTGGCTGAATGGTGGTATAACACTTCCTTCCATACAACAACAAAAATGACCCCATTTATGGCACTTTATGGGTATCAACCACCATCCATCACATCATATTTAAGAGAAAATTCTAAGGTTCAGGCAGTGGAACATCACATCGAACATCAACAACAAGTCCTCCAACTCTTAAAGGATAACCTCGTGTTGGCACAAAATAGAATGAAACAACAGGCAGATCAACATCGCAGTGAAAGAAGTTTTGATGTAGGTGATTGGGTATTCCTACAGCTACAACCATATAAGAAAATGTCCCTAAAGCAAGCTAAGAAGGATAATAAATTATCACCAAAGTATTATGGTCCGTACAAGGTGTTGCAAAAGATTGGTACTATGGCATACAAATTGGAGCTTCCTGCAGCTTCTCGATTGCACCCAGTTTTCCATGTTTCATGTTTAAAGAAGGTTATAGGCGACAAGCTCCCAGTTCAAACAATATTGCCAGAACTTGACGAGGAAGGAAAAATTATATTGGAACCGGAAGCAGTCACAGAAACAAGAACTCGACAGCTACGAAATCGATCAATTTCAGAGTATCTTATCAAGTGGAAGAACTTATCCACTGAAGATTCCACATGGGAGGATGAGAATTTTATGCAGAAGTATCCAGAACTACTCAAGCGTTGAGGACAACACTTTTTTGAAGGAGAGGGGCATGTTGGGTCCCTATAATACTAGTGATTACCCCATTACTATTGTAGTTATACCCCTTATTTATATTGTTGTGCCCCTATTACCCCCATGTTGTTATTTCTGTGCCCCATAGAATGCCTCTATTGTTATTTTTGTGGCTTTATATTATTATTGTTAGGTCGGCTAGATTATATTGTGACTCCTTAGACTCCTATATATAGAAAGGAGGTTTTGTCATTTGTATCATCAAAGAATTGTTCATTTATGTAATGTAAAGGAGGTTGCCCCCTCGAAGAGGCTGAATTCTAAGGCGTTGATCTATCTTTTCTATCTTTTCTTGAGCTGGTTTCATAACAATAGCTTAGTTATGTGTAACTAGATGTCTTCTATGTATTCATGTATTGGTTATCAAGGTTGTATGCTATGATTATGCTTGTCTCTTCTATGTGTAGGACTTGATCTGGAGCTGGCTCAGGGGACTTCGACCTAGTTGCATTGTGCTCTCCAACAAATCTACACAGAGGCTTGAGGTAATCCATCTGTTTTGCTTTGATAGTTATTTAATGTTTATGGACATGCATGTAACTTTGTGACGGCTTCAGATAATCTTACAGTCTACCAAGGGTCTCGGGAAGACCCTTGAGGCTATCTCCATTCTCCATACACCATGCAATTTATACTATAGCATAAGAAACCCTCTCTTTCACATTTGAGGGCATTTTATTGTGATGCATATGTACATGTTCTAAAGGAAAAAAGAACCAATTTGGATAGTAAATCTGAAAGGTGCATCTTTATTGGGTATAAGGATAGTTTAAAAGGTTATAAGATTTTGAACCTAGAAACAAGGAATGTTGCGTACAACCAAGATGTGGTGTTTAGAGAGGTGAAATATGTTATTAAACATGAATTCCTACAAAAGGAACCTAAGAAGATGGAGTTTGATACAAAGGAGGAAGAATCAAACTCTACAGCAGAACAAGAGTCAGAAGAGGAAGAGCCACAATCTCCATTTTGAGAAGATGAATTCAAGATAAAAGGAAACCAAAAAGGTATATTTCATCTACTTTCTATTCAAATTTTTCTTTATCTATTACTGATGATGATTCCAGAACTGTCAGGGAGGCAGTGGATTCAGAGGATGGAAAACTCTGGAAAGAGGCCATGGTTGATGAAATGGAATTTTGGAAAAAAGATGAGGCTTGGGATCTGGTGGAGTTGTCAGCCGGAAGGAAACCCATTGGAAGCAGATGGGTGCTTGATAAGAATATGAATGCAGAAGTAAAGGTGGATAAATAAAAATCTTAGTTGGTAGAAGAGGTTATTCCCAGGTGTCAGGAATTAATTTTGGTGATATTTTTTCTGTTGTTTCCAATTTAGCTTCTATTAGATTATTTTTATTTGTTGATGTTGTTTTTTTATTTTTATTTGAGGTAGAACATATGGATGTGAATACATCATTTCTTCGTAGGGATCTGGAAGAAGAGATCTACATGAAGCAACTTGAAGGCTTTGTGGTGAAGGGTAAGAAAGAACTGGTATGCAAGTTAAAAAGGTCTTTGTATGGGTTAAAACAGTCACCAAGGATACATATATATGGGGACTTGGGTATCATAAATTTGATACATATATACATGGACTTGGATTCACCAGAAGAGAAGCAGATCATTCTGTGTCTTTTAACTTAATTGGTGTTTGTGTTATTTATTTGGTCTTGTATGTGGATGATATGTTGTTGATTGGAAATGACAGAGAAATTATCCAAGATTTGAAGACCCAATTGTCCTCCAAATTCGACATGAAGGATAATGGTGTTGCAAATTGTATTTTGGGCATTGAAATGAAATGAGATTGAGCAAAGAGGAAGCTTTGGTTAAACTAGAGGAAGTATGTCGAGACAATATTTCAGAGGTTTAATATACAAGATAGTAAAATAGTGAAGGTTCCTATTCTTGTAGATGTAAAGTTATTTGCTGAACAGTGTCACGAGACACAAAATGAGGAAGAGGACATGTCCTATGTTCCATATGCAAGTGTAGTTGGTAGCTTGATGTATGCAATGGTATGTACTAGACCAAACATTACACATATAGTGGGAGTATTGAGTAGGTTTATGTCGAAACCAGGGAAGGAGCACTGGAAAATAGTGAAGCAAGTTTTGAGGTATTTGTGTGGCAGTAGTGATTATGGTCTGTGCTACAGAGGAAGACTAGGATTGGACAAATTTTTGGACACACGTGGATTTTTTTATGCAGAGTGGGATGGAGATCTAAATCAAAGAAGATATACAAGTGGCTACGGGTTTAACCTATTTGGAGGAGCAGTTAGTTGGATGAGAAAAATACCATATGTAGTGGCTCTTTAAACTACAAATGTTGAATACATGGCAACCACTCATGCAAGAAAGGAAGAAGTTTGGTTGCAGAGATTGTGTTCAAGTACGGGGTTGGTACAATGAGCTATAAGGATAGAATGTGACAGCCAAAGTGAAATATTCTTGGCAAAGAACCCTGCTTATCATTTATAGATGAATCATATTGATGTTCAATATGACTTTGTGAGGGATATGGTTGAGGACAAAAGGTGTTGTTCGTAAAGGTGGACACTTTGAATAATGTTGCAGATGCATTAACGAAGTCTGTGAGCACTGATAATTTTTCTTGGTGTAGATGAACAATGGCCATTGCAAGGCTAGACCAATTAATAAGCTCACATATGACCCCCTGTGTGGAAAAAAAAACAACAAGTGGGAGAATGTTTGGTGTGTGTTTCCATCCTTTCAATGACCCAAGGATGGGGGATCAGACCCAAAGATGGTGGGCAGACCTACCCATGGTTTTGTATATGGGTTTTGCACTTGGTTTTAGACATGATGGTTTTCTACCCATGGTATTTTGTAGATACTGTCAAGGGAATTATGGCTATGTTCTAATACAGGGTTAATGGATCAAGGTTTATGAATGATCTGACATCTATGTGTGTGTGTGTGTCTATATATACATCTCTCTATATATATATATATATATATATATATATATATATATATATATATATATATATATATATATATATATATATATATATATATATTGAAAGGAATATAATGAAAATTCAATCTAGTCGTCCCGGTTTTGGGATCCAAGGGAAAATATTTGTTTTATGTTCTCACCATTGTTTATTTTCCTGTTTTAAGAATTCATTTGCAGATAATTTTTGTACAGGGTTAAAACCTACATGATTATCATAGTGTATCATGGTTGGCCCCATCTGTAGATCAAATAATCCTATAAGAATCTTGCGAAGCCATACTACCTCACAACACGACATACTTGATACTATGTACTCTACCTCTGTTGAACTGAGTGCCATTGGTTGTTACTTGCTGCCAAACCATGAGATCATGGTTGATCCTATTAGTGTTAGTATTTGCATACTGCCATCAGTGACCAAAAATCCACTTTTCATATCATATTAGGGTCCCATTCTGAAATTTTTGTCATTCCACTAGGTCGTCATGCAAAAATTTGGTCACTGAAGGTTGAATTAAGGTTTCCTTTACTCTTAGAAATTTTACCCCTTGCTAACTCATTTCAACCTTGCTAAGTATCCATTGTCCATAAAGTTAATGACATCATGCCATCACATCAATCATTTCATCTTGAAATCTAGTCTTTCAAGGTCTCATTAGGTCTTTTAGGGTTTCCAAGTTTCTAATTGTTATCACTCAGGTTGTTACCAAAAGTTGTAAGAAAGGGAATACGACCGAGGTAACCACAGAACAATGTTTTAGACACATATTCTAGCCAATATGCATCTAGAGAGGGCTCTCTCTTTATAATTTAGCTTTGTTTTGAGGTATATTAGGCTAGTTATGAAGTGCAGAGGTTTGTTTTGAGTTTTGGTTAGAAGGATGGTGAGTCAATAGAACAGTGAGGTGAATCTGAAGAATTTCAGTCCATTGGGCATGATGGAGTCAAAGGAAGATGGCTTCCTGGGTTAAGTTTCTTATCGAATAATTTTATTACAGAGCAAGGTACTAAAATATGGAACAATTTATAGGCTGAAATGTGATGGAATGGAGTCAATGGGTGAAGGGCAGTTAAGAATCCTTCATCATGTTGACAGAGGGAAAATGGATGATTATTGCCAAGGAGAAATTAAGAATTCCTTAGCCAATATTCAAAATGAAAGAACCAGGGGAAACAGGAGCAATTAAGAATTCACTGTTTATGCTAATTCTTGAAGAAAACATTTAAAAATAACAGAGATTGAACACAGAGTGCAAACAAGAAAATTCTGGGTTATTCTTTTTCCCTATTACTTATATTATGAAATATAGATGATATAGTAAACATAGAAACTGTAAAACACAAGTTAGAAGAGACTTATTGATCCATGAAATGATTCAAGAATTCTGCAACATGATCCTTAGCATCAAATCTTCATCCAGTGAGCAAAACGAATGTATCCAACAAACTTTTATTCCAAAAATTGTTCAGTATTACATTCACAACTACGAATATCCACCATAAACCAACCCCAAATACTTTGTATGGGGGGTATTTATACAAAAATGCTAAGACATTGTGCAAAATATCTGATAGAAACAAATATCTGTTGACAATTAATGTTTCATTTACATCGATAGTGACAGGCAGTCTCGAAACAGGGAGCCAATAAATGATGCAATAAATTCATGCTACGTTGGTTGATCCGAATTAAAGAGAAGTGTTGGAGGTAGATGTTGTAAGTCGGTCTTCTAGCTGTTTTCCACTGATCCTATGCACTGATTTTCTGCTATGGCTGGGCCTTCTTTAATGCTGGAGGAAGTTCTGCTTCAGCATACTCTTCAGGGGTTCAAGTAAGTTACGGAGTCCATCATCTTTTATTGGTATCAGAGCCCTGTTCTAGTCCTAAGTTTATAAACTACAGACAGAGTCTAAAGCAAGCCAGGCAGCCTTCGAAAAGCTTTTGTTCTACAACTGCTGAGTAGATAAACGCTTCTTTAGTCAATCTCTGGTCTAGTTTGTAAAACATGGCCAATCTCTTACGCTCTTTTTCTACTATTGATCGTAAAATTATAACTGAAGTGTCTGCTCATTCTCATGAAACTAAAGTAGAGACTACTGAAAGTCATGAAGTCATTGAAACTCCTGAAAATTGGAATCCTCCTACCCTTCATGTTACTGATGTTTATAAACTGCCTATGACCTTTGTTTTTAAATGCAAATCCTTTTTGAAAGAGGTGGAAGTTACCATCAAAATTTCTGGTCCTTCTGTTCAGATCACTGCTCTGAACTTATTTTCTGATGATGAGATTAAGAAGTTTAGACAGTATGTTAAAGATGGAAAGTATTCTTATCTCCATTTTGGTGGAATTAGAATTGGTCTTGCTCCGTTATTTCGACATGGAATAAACACTGCTTGTATTACTGAATTATTTGATACACGTCATCAAACATATGATAGTTCACGCATAGGAACTATCATGGGAAATTTGTCCACTGGATGTCAATACGGAACCATATTTCCTGATTATTCTATCAGTTTTAATGATGCTCATCTGAAAGATTGTTGGAAACTATTAACTGGAGTTCAAGATCTCAATATGATAGAAGATAGTGAATATCTCTCTACTATAGTTCAAGCATCTTTCCAGTTAACCAATACTACTCATCCAAAGCTGAAACAACTTGTTCTGAAAGATTGTGTTACAGTTGGTCTGTCAAATGCTCAAGTTGAAGGTGTTCTGTATGATCCTTCTGAATTACCAAACAATTGGTATTTCCAATATAAGTCATTGGCTGACGAAAAATCGCCTGAGTCTAAGCTTAAACGAGTCTCAATTGATAATGGTCAAGTGAAGCTTATTCCTGCCAAACCTAGAATTCCTAAACCAATTACCAGGCCTCGTCGCTATGTGTTTCCAATAGCTCCAACTAAAGCTTCTTCTAGCAGGCATGATTTATCTATAGTCGAAGAAAATAATCTTGCTGAACCACAATTGTCTCCAACTGATTTGCATATACTTGAATCCAAGCCTTTTTTACCTGTAAATAAAATGCATCGTGTTTCTCATACTAGATATCCTCCTATTGAAGAATGGCAATATGCCAACCATCGCTTTGTCAAAGGTGGTAAATGGCCTCCTAAAACCAAGTTCTGTACAACTTCTTCATCCTCCAAGCAGCCAGCCACAAGAGCTGATTGTGCCCCTCTTATAGAGCATAATGCACACAACACTACCGATTTAAACAATGTAAACTTTGAAACGGGAACTGATATTGTTACCCGTTTCGTAGAGGTAGCAAAAAAATGACCTGATTTTCAAAAATGGTGATGCAGAATACACATGTTTTTTTTAGAACATGGTTTTTGGAACTTTAATTTTTTTTCATGTTCAAGGATGAAATCAAGTTTTAGAATGATAGTGATTTTCATGCTGATTTTAAAAAGTGAGTATTCTGCATCACACCCTTTTTTTAAAAGACCTATTTTTTTACTTTAAATTTTCTAGTGGGTGAAATGTAAAAAATTATTTTCTAAATTTAATAGTTTTTGAAGTGGTCATTTTATTCATATTTTCTTGTTCTCTATCTTAATTTTTTTTTTTTTTAGTGGGGTTTTTATTGTTTTGCGTTTTTAAATTAGAAAGTTGATAGTTTGAATTTTAGATAATCTACATATTTATACATCCTTAATTAATTTTTCAATCCACATGAAATAATTGTTTCTAAAAAACAACATTTTTTAACAATGGATATAAACATAACCATTTTTAACATAAATATAACAAAAAAACTAAACGTTTTGATAATTTTTTGCTAGAATTAACATGTCAAAATCACAATTTTTATACAAAAATATTAATTAAAAATGGTGAAATAATAGTTTTTTTTATGAATTTCATGTCAAAAAAATAATAATAACAACTTTTTTTTTTCAAAAAATAATAGTTAACTTAAAAATCAATGCGAAAATCACAGTTGTGCTCTCTCTTTCTTTTACATACCAGACTCTTGATGGAAATTTCACCTCTTTTGAACTTTTCCAATCTGAGATTAGCTTCTTATCACTTAAAGCACTTGAAATATTTGTAGGCATGAGCTCAGGTGGAGTTCGTTCACCAATGTTTTTTGAAGATACACCTTTAAGACTCTTTGGTCTAGAAAGATTCACATCAATTTTCCTTGATGTCATTTTCCTAAAAAAAAACACATAAATTAGTAAATAAAAAAAACATATTAACTTAAATTAACAACAAAAATATAACATAAATTTTTTATTTGTATAATCAGAATTGCCGAGCCACCTCTAACGGGCAGGCGGGTCGATGGGCGAGCGGGAGGTCAGGTGAGGGATAATGAGGCTAAGTGCACAATTAGGCAAGTATGGGCGAGCCCCTACCCATGCGCCCCCCACAACCCCCTAACGACTACATTGAAGCCCCGGCCCCATTAACTTATTCCTCTCACGAGAGATCTCTTGTCTGGATTCACTACACATTAATAATTAAAGTAACACGCCTGATCCAATCTCCGAAAATGATGATGATGACAAATCCCTCGATATGATTACCAAGTTATTGTACTCCCTGCATCCATCAAATCTGTGTTTTCTCTTTGTTTCGCTCGCCAACTCTGTATTTCTTCGTGGTCCATCCTTTGCATGCCACGCTAGATGTTTGTTTTCAGTTGAATTTTCTATTTGAATGAAGCTTCCTAAGCTTCCTCCCTCCCCGGCCCCCCTCCCCTTCCCTCACCCCACCCCCTATCGTCCCCCCACACTCCCGCGCCCCATCCCCCCTCGGCCCCCCCCCCAAACCCCCTACACCTCCCAACCCCTCCCTGCGGCCGCCCCTCGCCACTGCGCCGACTCCCCCACACCCCGCCCAACTGTACCCTTCCCCGCCCCCATCCACACCTACCCCCCCTCCCCACCTTACCCCCTACCCCAACCCTACCCCCTCATCGCCCCCCCCCCCCCCTACCCCACCGACCCCCTACCCCCTCACCTTACCCCCCCACCCACCCCCTACCCTCACCTTACCCCCCTCCCCACCTTACCCCTACCCCCTCCCACCCCCTACCCTTACCCCCGCCAACCCCCCCCCTACCCCCCAACCCCCTACCCTTACCCCCCCACCTACCCCGCTGCCACCCCCTACCCTACCCCCCCCCCCCCCCCCCCCTGCCAGTGTCATTTTCAAAAAATAAACATTCTACTAAAAGAATTCCATGTTATCGACGAATTTCTAGAGTCTAAATTTTATTTGCATAAAGAAACTTCTCAAAACCACATACCAGATAGACAAACCTTTATTCGATTCCACTATCCTTTTCTTGGTTTGAGAATAGAATTCATTTTTTTGTTTATAAATAGAAACAAACAATTAAAAATCAATTTACCATAGAAAGAATTAAGTCTTGAACTATATGCATTCTTTCAAAATCAAATCTCATGCCTTCTTTCAACAACTCCCCTATTGGCGAATTTCCATACTTTCTTTACTGCAAGTTTCATAAGCCATAATAAATCATAGATTTAATATAAAATATTGTTTTGTTCTATTAATTATAAACCCAAAGAAGTAAAACAACAAAGATAGTTACAAATTCCACAATTAGTTCTAGACATTACAACATATACTCACAACCCATATTTAACCCAATGTCAATCAATTATTGTATCTGAGCACCTATTTGAAGACATTCAAAGATGGTTGTTGTAAACAAATTTAAAATATATAAAAATCAAATCTTTAGTTGTTATAAGGAAATATTAAGAATTACTCACTAACTTTGATATCTTTCTTTTTCTTCCTTATTTATTTGTTGAATGAATTCCATTTTGGATTCTTTTCTACAAGAAAATACCTGAAAATTAATATTTAATGCTAAATTATTTGCTTCCATGTACCTAATAGAAAAATTCAATGATTACATACATTTGAAAACCACATTTGTTGTTGAGATGGATCCACATAGAATACTTCAGATTATAATGAAAATATGAAGAGATGACAATATGTGCACATTGTTCACAACCAATCAAAGTGTTTTTAAAATTAATTATTACTTGGCACATTAGTTGAGATTTTGTATGGTAATTTGGAGGGAGTTATATTTATATAAAAAGAAACATATGCACCTATTGAAGCACAAATACTTTATTAAGCATGTCAATGTTATTTTTTCATCTTCAATTTTAATTTATTGGAAGTATTTAAAAATTACATCATATTATATTGAAAAACTGGGTCATTGTGATAAGGTTAGAATGGTGAATGCCTCCTAACTAAAACTGCATTATGGTATTCTTTGATACACATGCACTAAGTTATTAGTATATCTTATTTGTGGACTATTGAATATAATCTATTAGGTAATACATAATTTGGTCCTTTACTTAAACTAGGTTACACTAATAAGTTACTTATTCTCAATTTTAAGAAGTAAATATAAAAATAAATAAGAGTAATAATAATTTTGAATAACCCTATTGTGCAAAAAATAAATAAGAGTAGTAATCCTTTTGAGTAATCCCTTTATTTAACATTCTGAAAACCCTATTGTGAAAAAAACCACGCTCACTCAATCAATCCATCCATTTGAAATGAACAAGGAAACATGGACACAAATTGAAGCTTATAAGCCTTTATTTATTTGAAGTTCCACGTCACGGAATTTTAGATAATGAGACAATGGAACGGAAGACATTCGGCAAACGGCCCTGAGCATATGAGGTATTTACATTGGGAACAAGACATATGACGTGAAAGCAAACATTAAAAACCTCTCATATTTACATTGGGAACAAGACATATGACGTGAAAGCAAACATTAAAAACGATTACATATGACGTGATAGGCACTATACATATCACATAGATAGAAGGTGGTTTAATGGAAAGGTATTACATAAACGATTGGTTGATAATTTAGAGAGGCGTAATCAAAGCCCTGCGTTGGATTTCATTGAAGAATTAGTACAAATATTATGTTGTTATAGATATTAATTTAATGTAAAAGTTATAGTGGGCGCGCAGCGGCACCCCCGGGCCGCCCCGCCCCGCCCGACCGGTGGCGGGTCGATTCCCGGAATCGACCCGCCGCCGGTCGGGCGGGGCGGGGCGGCCCGGGGGTGCCGCTGCGCGCCCGCACTTACAGCCTTGGAAGCATGAACAAGATAAGAAATACACTAGATCGAAACTGGGAATATCACAGCTCGCTGCTCGTGAAGATGATTAAGATAAATAGATGAATAAATTCTCTCGAGAGTGTAGTAAAGCCAGAGAAAATAGATACCGCAAAAGACCTCCGAAAACCCTTAATTTTCAAAACCGCATTGACGATCAAATATTCTGCAGGATCCCAAGAAGCGATTTATGTGCGATTTCTGTGTTAACTTTTGGCTGCCGATGGCCTAATTTTCGGCAATCGTGCCAATTTCCCTCACAGTATCCTGAGATCGATCTGCTGGAGGGTCCGAAAACAAAATTACCAGGGTTATGGGAGCTAACGAGTGAATCTGGAACTTTCCGCAATCAAAACCATGTGGCGGGAGAGGTGACGGTGGCAATCGTCTAGACGCTTCCCAACAATCTCCTGCCCGAACATTTTTTCGAGCACACACGTCGCATCGAACACATCCGCAAACCCTACAAACTTGTGCTGCCGCTTAGTCTGAGTCTCTCTGTGCTCCTTCACGACCCCTGCAAAACAACAAATACAAAAATTACAAAAATTTACAAAAATTTCTATTTTCCTGCCAAAAATACAGTTCGTTTAGTCTGCGACATGTATTACCAATGCAGTTTGTCAATGCTATTACAAGTGCGGAAATGTTATTACCAAGTGCAATGTTATGACAGTGCGACAATGTTATTACAATGGCAATATATTACCAATACAATTATGCATTTTTTATTAAATGCATTGTGAATAACATGGGTAGGTCCGATAATAGATATGGCGTTGGCATTAATATGGCGATTGGCATTTACTATGGTTGATTCTTATACATTAAAAGTAGATGGTGAATATGGAGTGCGTGAATAAAATATGCGTCTTTAATATTTGAGCAGTGTGTTATATCATTTAATATGGAGTGTGAATATAATATGCAACTTTATTATTTGAGTAGTGTGTTATATCATTTAATATGGAATGCGTGAATACAATATGAAACTTCAATATTTTGGTTGGAACAAACATTGGCGTGGATACAATATGGAGAGTTGGCATTAACACATTTGACGTGGAATACATGTAGCATCGGTAATACATTCGCGACCATTATTTTGTGTAATTCTATACAATTTTATCGATAGCTATAGAACTTGTAACACATGAAAAAATATAGAACGTTGGTATGAATATGGTGTAACACTACATAAATATGGGAAGAATTGGAGACAACTGCCAACATAATATAATTTTCCGTGTTAATACGACGTTCATATAGAATGGCAGAGCATTGATATTCATATAAAATTGTGGTAGCGTTGGAGAGCATTGATATTCATTGCATGTTGGAGAGCGCCTGTGACTCGTATTTGTTGTTTTGCAGGTGTCGTGAAGGAGCACAGAGAGACTCAGACTAAGCGGCAACACAAGTTTGTAGGGTTTGCGGATGTGTTCGATGCGACGTGTGTGCTCGAAAAAATGTTCGGGCAGGAGATTTCTGGGAAGCGTCTAGACAATTGCCACCGTCACCTCTCCCGCCACATGGTTTTGATTGCAGAAAGTTCCAGATTCACTCGTTAGCTCCCATAACCCTGGTAATTTTGTTTTCGGACCCTCCAGCAGATCGATCTCAGGATACTGTGAGGGAAATTGGCGCGATTGCCGAAAATTAGGCCATCGGCAGCCAAAAGTTAACACAGAAATCGCACATAAATCGCTTCTTGGGATCCTGCAGAATATTTGATCGTCAATGCGGTTTTGAAAATTAAGGGTTTTCGGAGGTCTTTTGCGGTATCTGTTTTCTCTGGCTTTACTACACTCTCGAGAGAATTTATTCATCTATTTATCTTAATCATCTTCACGAGAAGCGAGCTGTGATATTCCCAGTTTCGATCTAGTGTATTTCTTATCGTGTTCATGCTTCCAAGGCTGTAAGTGCGGGCGCGCAGTGGCACCCCCGGGCCGCCCCGCCCCGCCCGACCGGTGGCGGGTCGATTCCCGGAATTGACCCGCCGTCGGTCGGGCGGGGCGGGGGCCAGGGGTGCCGCGGCGCCGCGGCACCCCCGGGCCCCCGCCCGCCCGACCGACGGCGGCCACCGGTCGGGCGGGGCGGGGCGGCCCGGGGTGCCGCTGCGCGCCCACTGTAACTTTTACATTAAATTAATATCTATAACAACATAATATTTGTACTAATTCTTCAATGAAATCCAACGCAGGGCTTTGATTACGCCTCTCTAAATTATCAACCAATCATTTATGTAATACCTTTCCATTAAACCACCTTCTATCTATGTGATATGTATAGTGCCTATCACGTCATATGTAATCATTTTTAATGTTTGCTTTCACGTCATATGTCTTGTTCCCAATGTAAATATGAGAGGTTTTTAATGTTTGCTTTCACATCATATGTCTGGTTCCCAATGTAAATACCTCATATGCTCAGGGCCGCTTGCCGAATGTCTTCCGTTCCATTGTCTCATTATCTAAAATTCTGTGACGTGGAACTTCAAATAAATAAAGGTTTATAAGCTTCAATTTGTGTCCATGGTTCCTTGTTCATTTCAAATGGATGGATTGATTGAGTGAGCGTGGTTTTTTTCACAATAGGGTTTTTAGAATGTTAAATAAAGGGATTACTCAAAAGGATTACTACTCTTATTTATTTTTGTGTCCATGGTTCCTTGTTCATTTCAAATGGATGGATTGATTGAGTGAGCGTGGTTTTTTTCACAATAGGGTTTTTAGAATGTTAAATAAAGGGATTACTCAAAAGGATTACTACTCTTATTTATTTTTTGCACAATAGGGTTATTCAAAATTATTATTACTCTTATTTATTTTTATATTTACTTCTTAAAATTGAGAATAAGTAACTTATTAGTGTAACCTAGTTTAAGTAAAGGACCAAATTATGTACTACCTAATAGATTATATTCAATAGTCCACAAATGAGATATACTAATAACTTAGTCCATGTGTATCAAAGAATACCATAAAGTTTTAGTTAGGAGGCATTCACCATTCTAACCTTATCACAATGACCCAATTTTTCAATATAATATGATATAATTTTTAAATACTTCCAATAAATTAAAATTGAAGATGAAAAAATAACATTGAGATGCTTAATAAAGTATTTGTGCTTCAATAGGTGCATATGTTTCTTTTTATATAAATATAACTCCCTCCAAATTACCATACAAAATCTCAACTAATGTGCCAAGTAATAATTAATTTTAAAAACACTTTGATTGGTTGTGAACAATGTGCACATATTGTCATCTCTTCATATTTTCATTATAATCTGAAGTATTCTATGTGGATCCATCTCAACAACAAATGTGGTTTTCAAATGTATGTAATCATTGAATTTTTCTATTAGGTACATATAAGCAAATAATTTAGCATTAAATATTAATTTTCAAGTATTTTCTTGTAGAAAAGAATCCAAAATGGAATTCATTCAACAAATAAATAAGGAAGAAAAAGAAAGATATCAAAGTTAGTGAGTAATTCTTAATATTTCCTTATAACAACTAAAGATTTGATTTTTATATATTTTAAATTTGTTTACAACAACCATCTTTGAATGTCTTCAAATAGGTGCTAAGATACAATAATTGATTGACATTGGGTTAAATATGGGTTGTGAGTATATGTTGTAATGTCTAGAACTAATTGTGGAATTCGTAACTATCTTTGTTGTTTTACTTCTTTGGGTTTATAATTAATAGAACAAAACAATATTTTATATTAAATCTATGATTTATTATGGCTTATGAAACTTGCAGTAAAGAAAGTATGGAAATTCGCCAATAGGGGAGTTGTTGAAAGAAGGCATGAGATTTGATTTTGAAAGAATGCATATAGTTCAAGACTTAATTCTTTCTATGGTAAATTTATTTTTAATTGTTTGTTTCTATTTATAAACAAAAAAATGAATTCTATTCTCAAACCAAGAAAAGGATAGTGGAATTGAATAAAGGTTTGTCTATCTGGTATGTGGTTTTGAGAAGTTTCTTTATGCAAATAAAATTTAGACTCTAGAAATTCGTCGATAACATGGAATTCTTTTAGTAGAATGTTTATTTTTTGAAAATGACACTGGCAGGGGGGGGTAGGGTAGGGTAGGGGGTGGCAGGGGGTTGGTGGGGGGGGTGGCAGGGGGGGTAGGTGGGGGGGTAAGGGTAGGGGGCAGGGGGGGAGCGGCAGGGGGGTGGGGGGGGTAGTGGGGGGTAGGGGTTTGGGGGGGGGGGTAGGGTAAGGGTAGGGGGGTGGCGGGGGGTGGGGGGTAAGGTAAGGGTGGGGGTGGGGGAAGGTAGGGGGTAGGGGTAAGGGTAGGGTGGAGGGGGGTAGGGCGCGAGGCCCATGGGGCCAGCGTTAAGGAAGGGGGGGAGGAGTTGAGATTGGAGGGAAATGGGAGTTAGGGGGTGGGCTTATGGGGAGGAGAGTTGTGGGGTAGGGAAGGAAGAGTTGGGGAAATGGTGCATGGGTGGATGAGTTGGGGGTAGCAAGGGCTGGCGCAT
This sequence comes from Pinus tabuliformis, assembly GCA_031772625.1. Classification (NCBI taxonomy): domain Eukaryota; kingdom Viridiplantae; phylum Streptophyta; class Pinopsida; order Pinales; family Pinaceae; genus Pinus; species Pinus tabuliformis. The sequence goes on along the minus strand of CM062820.1, from coordinate 779,835,026 downwards.
GGGTAGGGCAGAAGGGGGAAGAGGGCATGGGTGAATGGGAAAGATCGGTAATGGGTTGGGGGAAGGGGGCACGACGACGGCCTACCCACGGTTATTGGGTGATTGAGTTTGAATAATTGTTTAAGACAGTTTATATAACTGATGTATGCATCGTATCTTCAAATAAAATTAATGTTTTCCATATTTTGTTAAATGAGAAGTTATGAAACATTTTTATGTTGTTGGATTATGTCTTAAGTATGATAAATTTTATTGTTTAAATATCTACAATGCAATATCAAATTAGAGATATAATGTATGTTTTATTCAGTATACAAATAAAGAATTTTGAATTCATTCAGTGATATAATTTGTTCATAATGTCATGTTTTTTTAGTTTTATAGTTGAAAAAATTTCAATTTCTTTTGTATCTAGCATGTTGTGGTTGAAAACATGTTAAATTTATACTTAGGAAAGAAAAATGATATTCTACCAGAAACATTAATGTGTTTTTTCCTTAAAATTTAACTTTGTTTGAGACATAAAAAATTGGTTTTATTAGCATTTTTTAAAAAGTTTGAAAATTGACCCTAAAAAAAAAATCATTATTCCAGTATCAACACTTTCGTTTTGAAGCTATATTTTGCACGAAAATTTCGTAGTAAATTTCGTAGTCACTGCCATTTTTAAAACACGTTCAAAATTGACACCTAAAAAAAAAAAACATCGTTCCAGTATACACACTTTTCGTTTTTAGCACTGTTTTTGATGTTTTTTTGGGGTTTTTTCGCCAGAGTTCCCGTTTTGAGTTTATAGTTCCCGTTTCAAAGTTTACATTGTTTTTAGATCAGACTTACCATATTGGTAACTATCTTACAACATGGTGTTCACATGCAGAATAAGTTTTAGATGATTTAGGATGCCAGAGTGAGTTGATTTTAGCTAATCTCCAGCTGTTGCAAGATGAATAGCAAGCAGATAAACAGAGAAGAGAAGCCAAAAAAAAAAGAAAACGAGAAAATAAAAGGAGAGAATCCCAAGGACCAAAATTTTCTAGATCCATGGATAGTCCAAAATATTGGGATAAAGATGAAACCCAAGAAGGAAGTGAAGCTGAGTCAAGTGCTCAAGCCGAACAGAGAATAGAACCAGCCAAGCCAAATAAATTCCAAAAGGCTAAAAGTGAAATAGCCACTCTAGAGAATGCTACTTCTAAATTCCCTTCATTTATATTACCTTCTCTCCAAAAATCCAATGTTTTTAGTGATGTAAAAAAATACCCAAGGGTAGAAGAAGATTTGTTTGCTGCTAATTCATCTGGATATGTGCTTGATCTAGACAAATCTACAAATCCAACAGAATCTATTAGAATATGGATTGGTGCCCTTTATCAGATGCAAGTTGTCTCAAAATTGGATAATATGTCTATATTTCTCTTAGTAGAAAAATGAATGGCCGACATTGTTCATGATTGGTGGATGGGGCCTTCGGAAGAAGAGAGAATGAATGTAGCTGCTACAGGTCTAGCCACATTAGAATTTCTCCTTCTAACTCAGTTTGTTCCTGAACCAGCTGATGAGAAAAAACAACTTATCACTGATCTAGCAAGAATGGAACTGAAAGATCTAAAGTTTTTAGATCAATTTGGAAATGACTATATGGTAAAGATCTATAAGGCTAATATCACTAATGATGCAACTCAAAAGATTTCCTTTTTGTCTAAATTACCTAGAAATTTGGGCGATATTATAATGAAAGATTTGGAAATCCAAGGCAAAAAGATTGATCAAACTTACTGGATAGATATCTTGTTTAGATGCCAAGAAAAAGTCAAATATCTTTGTTGGCAGAAGCAAGCCCAAGATGTTTCTCCTGGTTTAAATATCTGTCGTTCTGTGTTGCCATGGACACCTGTTAAAAAGAGAAAATCCAAGAGATACGGTAAGTTTAGACCCAAGAGAGTTGCTAATCCTAGAAGACCTTTCAGAAAATTCAAATATTTGAAAAGCGTAGACAACCAAAGAGAGACAATGCATGTTTATATGCAAGAACGAAGGTCACTTTGCTCGCAAATGTCCCAAAAGTTCTTCAAACAAATTGAAAGCATGCATTGAAATTGAAGATTTTGTAGATAATTGGTTTGTTTTTTATTCCCAAGATGAAGTTTCAGATGTATATATTCTCACTGATGCTTCCCTTTCCGATACCGAGTCTGTCCCAGATGTGAGTCAGAAAATGAATATTTGCTATTATTGCTCTGAATCAGAAGATGAACATGAACTACATTATAGTGATGAATACAGTTCAGATGAATATACTGATGAAACTTCAGAAGATTTTTCAGATACTACTGTCCCCTCTACATGTTAAGGCCCAGAGAATTCAAGCTCCATTTTCATTTCTCCACCTCCACAGTCCACTTTGAATTCTTTTTGTCCTTTCCCTAAGGCAGTTTCTTCTTCATCTTCATCCCTACCTATTGCTACCCCTGTTAGCAAAGAAGAAAGCTCTTTCCTCAAGAATATTGTTAAATCTAATAATCTCCTATACATACCTGTTGAAGTTCTTGTTAAAGGAGATTGGATCTCTGTTGATGCTTTCATTGATATAGGTGGTTCCAATAATTTGGCTCGACTGTAATTTTTTAAAGGTTTGTGGAAACCTTTGCAAGATATCTTAGTTTCTGAGACCATTGGTGGCTCTGTAAATCTCACCCATTATGTTGATAATGTTTCTTTAAAAATCGGGGGGAGTATTGTCAAAATGTCAGCAATTCAACATTATGATGCCTCTTCAAGTTTGTTCCTTGGGATGCCTTTTATCAATTCTGTTTTTCCTGTGAATATTAGTAAAGACAAGATCATTTGTAATATCAAGAAAAAGGCAATAACAGTCCCAATATTGACCTTAGCCAATTCCGAAGCCAGAAAAGAAAATAGTCAAAGGAAAGCAGACATCAATAAAAACAAAAATGGATCTCATGACTGGCAAGAAGTGTTGCAGATATATGAAAAAAGGAGTCAGCCAAAACAAAAAGCCAATATAAATCCTGATTGGTCTCCAGAACAAATGAATCTTTGTGATGAATTGTTAAAATGTTGTTCTGAGAATCCTAAAGCATTCTGGAGTATAGAGAGGCCTCAACAAGACATAATTTCTCTCCATGACAATGGGGTAACTGGAAAATTAATACCCTGTACTCCAGCAGATGAAAAAGAAATCAGAAAATAGATTGAAGAATTGTTGCATCTCCAGTTGATTGAACCCAGTGCTTCACATTATTCATGTTCTGCATTTTTGGTCAGAAATCATTCTGAAATTGTTAGAGGAAAAGATAAAATGGTCATCAATTATAAGCCTATAAATGCGATAACTAAAAGCTTTAATTATCCTCTGCCCAGACAAGAAACAATAATGCAGAAAATTCAGAAAGACAAGGTATTTAGCAAGTTCGACATGAAATCTGGTTATTATCAGATTCAGATCAAAGAAGAGGATCGTCATAAGACCTCTTTCACATGTCTTTCCGGTTTTTACCAATGGAGAGTTGTTCCATTTGGATTAAAGAATGCTCCAGCCTTCTTCCAGAGATGAATGGATCACATCTTTGGTAAATATGATTTCATTGTTGTATATATTGATGATATTTTGGTTCATAGTCCTGATCTTGAAACACATATAAAGCACTTACAAATCTTTCTTGAAGAAGCAAAACAACATGGTCTTGTTTTGTCAGAAAAAAAGATGCTTCTATTTCAAGATAGTATTGACCTTTTAGGTATTCATGTCAGCAATGGAAAAATTCAGATGCAGCCCCATGTTCTAACCAAGTTGTCTGAATTCCCTGATCAATTGCATGATGTTAAAATGATTCAGCGTTTTCTAGGAATCTTGAACTATGTACATAAATATATTCCTAGATTCTCTGAAAAGACTGCCCCGATTTGTAAGCATCTACATTCTGGTTGGTCACCTGAGGCCACAAAGGCAGTCCAAATGTTAAAAGCTGAATGTCAGAATCTCCCTGAGCTCAAACCACCAGGTAATGGTTTTCTCATATTGCAGACTGATGCCTCTGATACTTTTTGGGCAGCAGTCCTTTTTGAACGAAAGGGAGAAGGGGAAGAAAAAGAAGAAGTGTTATGCGCATATGCCTTTGGCGAATTTTTAATTCTCCAGAAGAATTATTTTCCAATTGAAAAAGAAAGCCTTGCCATATTCAATGGTATACAAAAATTTGAGCTTTACTTAGCTCCCGCCAGATTTTTAATCAGAACAGATTCTATGAATTTTAAATATTTCTTAACAGCCAAGATTTCTAAACAGCTTGCACGAGGACGACTCTTGGCATGGAAAATGTGGTTTTAGATGTATGATTTTGATATTGAATGGGTTCCTGGTAACTCCAATTATTTAGCTGATGCTCTTACCAGAGAAATGAATAAAGCTCATGTTCATAGAGACGTTTTTGATCTTCCTGGTAAGAATCCTATAGATGACAGATTTGAAACCTTTGTCAAAAGATTCCAAATTCTTGATATTATTCTTAATGATGTTGTTAAAGAAATAAAAAAGGTTGTTGGTCTGACTTAGAAGAAACAAGTGGATACAACAATGCCAAGCATGGAAGACTAAGAATGTTGGTATTCTTTTAGGATTAGATGAAGATTTGGTGAAGGTATATCCTTTAACCAATATGAAAGTAAAGCTATTTTTCAAGACTCTTGATGATTACTGGACTAAAAGCTATACTGATGACATGATCAGAGTTTTGCAGATTTTGAATTACTATCAGATAATTGGAGGAGTTGATTTTTCTTTTGCTGTATATACTACTACCAAGATGTTAGATTTAGAAGAAATCAATATGAATGAGAAGGTTGAAAGATTTTTGATCCTTAAGAATTCCTTATCTTTTTGAAGAAATGGAAGGTGCGTTCCTCCAAAGAAAATATGAGAATTTTGCAGGTACAGATTCATTTCCCCAGTATGAGCTTTTTGCACCATTTGCAGATTGGGAAATCTGAAATGGCCTATGTCAAAAGAAGATGCAAACCAGAGCTTCTCAATGTGTAGAAAGATCACTACAATATTTGAGAACTTTTTCTGCACCTTGGGATTATCAAAGTATGGAATTTAGAACTCCTATAGTGCCAAATCCTTTTGCACAAGTATATGGTTCTTGCAAAGTTGAGGCATCTAAGATAGCCAATAATCAAGAAGAAATCAAGAAAATTACATTATGGCTCAAGGAATTCCACACCCTGAAGCTACTAGAAAAATTGGCTATGATCAGAACATTGGAGACGCTTCACAGAAGATTTGGTGTTATTAAATTGTTAATTAATCAAAAGACCTTCATTACGATCAGTGTAATGTCTGGTAATTGGACTGATGATGTAATTTGCCTGATCAATTTGTTATTATCAACTTCAACATGCTCATCTATGATTTTTGAATTAGGATGGCAGCAACAAGAAAATATCAGTGACAATTGCAAGCTGTGGGTCCAATATGCCATCGAACGATCGGTCAGTATGTTTCAAATCTTCAAGTGGGAATTATTAGATGGAGTGGAGTTGTCAGTCCACTCCAATGCTCGAGTTCCGTAAAAGTAAAAAAGATTCTTTTCTTAACATAGAAATCGATCCACTTGCCTATGTTAACAGATGGACTAAAGCTGACAATGAATATGTTTTCCCTCAAAAGAATCTTTATGTCACGATAGATACAATAAAGTTTGACACAGGACAAACTTTAAGGGCACCATTCAAAGGAGAATCTTCTACAGTCATGGCCAGCTCAAAAGGAAAAGAAAAGGTATTTGAAGAAAAGGAAACAGTGTTCGTAGACATGTACCAAGATGCTCAAGAACAACATGAACCCACATGGGAGGACGAATATTTGAAGTGGCTGAACACCTCGTGGTTAAAGCAAAAGCTTCCGTCTCAATCGTCCGAAGATCATGATCCCGGATCAGATTTCGATAGTGACCATAGTACGAAAGGACCTTGGTAGCATCTTACTTTTTGTTAGTGTGGTTGCTTTTTATTGTACTCGAGAATATTGGGTAGACACCGTCTTGGCTAAGAAATGTCGGACAAGGACCCTCAATAATTCTGATATGCTTTTTAGTTTTATATATAGGGTTTTGTGTGAAGTAGTTTCACAGAGTGTGCATTGAGTGCGAGTGTGTGAGTGTAAGAGTGTTTGTATTCTGAGCTATAAGAGACTACAGACTAGAAAGCTCTACTCTTGAGGCTTAACTTAGTATGTAATATTTTGCTTGAATTAATACTGAAGCCTACTGGGCCGTCTGTCTGAGGACAATTTGTTCCAAGATCATCTCAAAGTGGGAGATTGTAAAGCGCGTTGAAGAAGCGAAAGGGTCGCGTATGTCCGCGTATTCTCAGGATGATGTGAGGAAGTTCTGCTTCAGCATACTCTTCAGGGGTTCAAGTAAGTTACGGAGTCCATCATCTTTTATGATGTTATACGCTTTAACTTGCAAGACGTGGTTCTTTTTTGTTCTATGCATTTACAACAGATAGTGCGCAATTTTGCTTTGATCGATGATAAGTCTACATGATTTCTAGCATGCTTTGCCACCACTCTAGTCCTAGTATTTGATGTCTCTGCAGCTTCCTTAAAGTCTCATCAGTCTCTGTGTACCTAAAAAAGTTAGGTGGGGTGGCGAATAGATGCTTCACCTCATGCTCTATGTAAAAGAGATTTTCCAGGCTGTCATACAGGGATTGGCCAGATGGAAGTGCCTTTTCTATTGAAGTACTTGAAGATGCACTAGCTTGACTGACAGAAAATGTATTTAATTTGTGTATATAGTCCTTGTGCTTCATCAAACAATCATTATCTCCCACAGGACTTGGCAAACCCTTTTGATTCAAGACTGTAAACTTGTCTGTAAAAGAGTCAATTTCTAGCTGCATGTCCTGGCATCTTCTGTCCAAGTTTTGCATTAGAGTTCTCATGGTTAGAACTCTCTTGACATCCAAAATGGTACCTGTTCTGTCTCTGATATCTAGTGCTGCCAGTTCTTCGCTAGTTTTGGTATTCAAAAAATTAATTAGTCTATTAGCTTGCTCAGGCATTTGCCCCAGTACAACTCTTGTTATATGAACTTCCACTTGGGCTACTTTTATCAAATCAATTTGTTCATAAATGGTCTGAATAGACCTCCATATACCACTAATTGATTGAATGATGTTGTTCCACAAAATTCCTCTGATTTCTGCCATAGGCTTATGTAGAGAGAGATATTTTTCCAAGGATCTTACATTATTTTCCAATGCTTTGACTTCTCTTGTCTTTTCTGCCACAGTCATTTTGGATTTATCATAATTCTGCTCAATCTTAGCCAGTTTTTCTTTGACTTGCTTTAATTCAGATACTTGGAGTTTTAACTCTTCCATGGCTTTAACCAGTTGCTCTGTGGTCATGGATGTACCGCTTCCTGCTGCTGTTGCTGTTGCTGTTGCTGCTGATGTTGCTCCTGTGATGACTTCTGCAGTTGATGCTAGGACAGTGGAGGGCACTGCAGTTGTAACTGTGGGAGGGGAAATTGTAACTGTTGGAGTTACTTGAGGTGGCTGGGAGGTCGACACTCCCTGCTTTTCTTGTAAAGCTTTCTCCAATTCCTGCTCTGTCTCAGTTAATCTTTCATTCAACCGCATGAGCAGGTCCATCCTCTCCTCCTAGGATTTCTTTTGCACAACATCTGTTGTATGTGGATGCATAGAAGGAGGCATTTTGATCTGTCTCCTAAGGGCAGCAATGTACTCTTCCTTCTTCCTTATTAATACTTTTTTGCCCTTGGCATCTTTGGGATCATGCCCCAGCTCAATGATAATATCCTCCAAATATTTTATTCTGTTGTCCTTTGCCAGAGGGGAAGCTTTCTCTAGTTCTAGTTAAGCAGAGATGTTTTCTAATGAATTTTTCCATTTATGAGCCAACATTTCCTTGTCAGTTAGTTTAGAATACACCATTTCTCCTGTCTGTTTGTGCAACTCAATCTGATCTATTGGATGAATGTCCTTGGCCAAGACCTCCATATTTGTCCTTATATAATCAGCTGTTGACTGTGGTTGCTGCACCTTGGGCTTGAAGTAGCTCATGATCATTTTTCCATCCTTTATATCATATGCAAACATCAACCTTTGTTGTTTTGTGGGGGCCATCTTGAGATATTGGTCATAAATTTACAGCCTCAATGGATCATTTCTAGCCTTAATCTCTGTGAATGTTCTTTTGACATCAGAGGTCTGCTTGCTTGGTGGCCTTGACGATGAGACTTCCACACTATGCTGCCTTTCTAGCTCCTGCCTGTGTGAGCTGACTGATGTATCAATCACTGGGGAGGTCTGTGGGCTGGTTTCCCTCTCACTTCTTAGGCTTTCTAATGTTTCTTCAATGATTTCCTCTTTGGAGAGAGGATTGAGTCTTTGCCTCTTAGCATCTGGCTGTACTGCAGGTCCACTGATGGGTGTGGCCTCTTCTCTATCCCTTTTCTTACCTTTTTCCTCATTAAGAGGAGTCTGAAATGCTGGTATCTCTGGTACTTTGGTCTATACCAAGGAATTCCCTCCTACTGATCTGTCATTTCTTGTTGTTTTGTGCCTGCCACCTCCTTTCCCTTTGAAGAACTTGAAATTGGTATGCTGGCCCCTTGTATAGGTTGTTGTGAAGTCCCAGCAGAAGATATACCCACTCCCATTTGCTGAGGTAGCTTGAAAGATACCTGTCCAAAAGAGTCCAGGTCAAGGGTCTTTTCTAAATCTTTCATAGCTTGTTCCATTTTTTGTTGCCGAGTAAGTTCTTCTACTAATGTGCCCTCTATCCATTCATCCTGATTGGCATATTGTTCTATCTCAAGGATCCTATGATGATTATAAGCGGACAACCGGTTTTTTACCTTTCTTTCACTTATAAAGCCATTTGGGTCATATGGTACCCACCAGAAGCTTTTCTTCAATTTAAGCTCTTCCCCTAATATTTTATCAGCATCTTCCCATGCTTCTCTTTTGTTAATGATAAAGGGGCCTAATTGGTTTCTTATCCTCAGCTAAGCTTTCTTTTTGACATTGAAAAAATGAGTCAAATCTGCATTAATAAGCTGTCTGAAATATTCCAGAGCAAACAATCTCATAGGCACATATTTTGGTAGTTTATAGGGGCATAGCTCACAGCCATATATCCTGATCTCAGTGTGATCCTAGTAGAAGTACCAGTCACCTATCCTGTAGTTCTTGGAGAGTTGTAAAATTTTCCTTATGTCACTAGAGAGCCTAGGAGGAGGGGATCCTATTAATAGAGTGGAGGTTGGATGTATGAACAGGTCAATGAATTCACAGTAAGTATAAGGGGTATCAACAATTCTATGAAAGACAGAGGTCCAAAAGATTATAGACCTCCTCTCTCCTTTGGCATCCAATTTTCTTATGGGAAATATAAAAATGTTTGGGTGGTAATACAACCAAATGATATATGAAACTTGTGTATTTAAACACTCCTTCTCTTTCCAAATTCATAAATTGACCATGGATTTTGTCAGCAATGAAAGAGGCATAGTCATACTTAATAGCAGGGGGCTGCCCAGGAGTGAAGGTAGATAGCAGAACCAGGACCGTTTCATCCACAAATTCACTGGACCTGAATCCCAAGATCACTGATATCATGTCAAGAATAATTCTTCCAATTTCATTGAACCAGACATGTAAATAAGGAGGAGGACCTTGGGGCTGGCAATCTGGTTTCATGAAAATCTTAGCAATCCGGCCTATTTCTGCAGTGGATAGTTGAGAGCCTTGCTCAAGCAAAAATCCCATGGACAGAGGAGAAAGAGGCTGAAATGAATGGAATTGTAGCATTTCATTGATAGAAACAGTAGTTATGTAAAAAAGGATAGCTTGTGATGGAGAGAGGACTGCTTTAGTGACAGGGTCATAATTTGCACAGCAGTGGCAAATAATATCTGGGAATATATTGACTGAGGGCAGGTAATACCTGGGGAGATTGGATTCCCATACTCCATAGATATTAGAATTTTCCAAATGACTGTTTCTGGTTAGGCAGAAAGTTTGAAAATGATTTTGTATACCAATTGGGTCTTATATTGGGAAATCTCTGTCAACCAAGGGTAAATGATGCTGGTCTGTATGAGGTGCATTGAGAGGAGCAATATTGAGGGCGACCGGGGCTACCATTGCTCAATTTTCCGTGTTTTTTAACCGGAGGTTGAATTTCTTGTGGAAAAAAGGGCAACAGAGCAGTTTTGGGTACCTTGGTATAGAAATTGTGGACTACTTGAGTTTAAAATTGGCTCCTATAGGTACAATTTTCAGAGGAAAACCCAAAAACACAGTTTCGGGAGGTGAATTAGAGTAAATACCTGTGTTTTGGAGCACAGGAGTGTAATTTGCAGGGCGATCAATGAATTGAGGCGCAAAATGCTGGAGTTTGTTGGTCAGGGTGGCGGACTGGAGCTTCAGTAGCTACTGAATGTAATTTCGCATGCAACGGTCTTGTGAAAACAATGAGCAAAATGGGCAAAATGACATTTTTTTACGGGTTTTTTGACAAAAATCGGCTTTGCGGGCTTTTTGGCACTTTTGGTCGGATGACGTCAGCATGACATGATGTTTTGTCGCGATGCGGAGTACGGAAGGGTGACGTCGCGATGACGTGGAGGTGACATAAGCGGAGGGGTCAGCGGGGGCGGTAAGCGGTATTGACCCACATCAGTTATGGGCCAAGGTGGTATTGGGAGGAGGGGCCGCGAGCATACCAGGAGGGTGCTGCGTGTCCTATGTATGGTGGGAATACTGCCAGCTCCCCGGGCAGTAATCATCAGAGGGGAAGGGTGCTGCGATATGCCTGTGAGCTGTCCGATGAACCGGACCAGATCCAACGGTCAGCGCAGATCTGAAGTGGCGGAGGGCTACGACACGGGGCCCAGCCATAATAAACATTTGTTTTAAAATATATCGGGGGTGCGTTGATTGGCTGTCGGGGTTTTAACTGTTAATTAACTAGGTGTTAATTAACCATAAATTTTTGAGCGTGGGGAGGGTTTTATAAGGTTCTAGATGAGCCTATAATCCCTTTGTAAACAAAAATATGGCCGTAATCGACCGGGGCCGGGATTACTAAACATTTTGGGGTTTTTTTCATATATTTATATAATACGGGGGGGACAAAATTATATAGGAATTATATAATAAAGTTAAGGTTAATATGAAAATTGGTATATGTAAAGAATAAGCACTAAGTTATAATGTTTTAACAACTTAGGCTTAGGAGAAAGCAGGGATTTTTTACACAAGAAATGTGGCTTCTTTGCCTAAGCAAAATAGAGTTTTACTCAGGCTTTTTCATGAAAATAGAGTGACTTAGGAGTATTGAGCAGATCTCAATATCCTTGGGGGATAGGTTAGTAAGTGATTTTGGGAGAAATGTGAGGGGAAGTTAGATATGCATCATCTATTTTGTAGCCAAATAATTGCCATTGTACTTATGATATCAAATGAGATGAACCTGCTGAGAAACAAAAGTTAATCATAAGCATGCTTCTGCAACATCAAAACTGCCTACCCAACCTACTATACCTATCATTTTTTATTCCTTTTACATGGGTGCACTTGGACTAGCAAACCCTTTCTCTCTTCTTTTCTTTTGACTGCAATCCTATCTAAGTCTGCCCTTATTTCTTCCAAGGGCTCAGATTTAACTGTTGAGCACCTTTGCTTCTCTACCTATCTACTTATCTGCCAAGATTGAATTTTTTGGGAAGATTTTATTCTCTATCTCTAAAACAAGAAATTTAAACATGACCTGGCCAAGATTAAGCTGTTTGGCCATCCATCAACTGTGGCAAGAGTCAATTAATTGCACACGAAGAAATGCTTTGCAAAAACAGAATAGTAGTGGCATTTTGGACTAGCACACTTTCTTGGTCTTTTGTTTGGGGTTCATTTCTTTTCTTTTGACCATTTCATTCTTTTTTCCCTTAGATCTTTCTTTTAGGGCATACCCTCTTTACATTTTTTAAACTTTTTGATCTTTTCAAAATATGGAACCTTTGCAGCAAGGAAAGGATGAACATATTTGGGATTTTACCAGTCAATCATGAAATATGACACCCATTGGTATAGGAGCATAACACCAATAAAACTCCATTCCATTGCATAAGACCGACAAGTAAAGGGAGATCAAATAACATCACTTCACCATGTGAATATTATTTGTAAAGAGAAATGATTATTTGATCATGTAATTTTATGTTCACTGTATGTAATAAGTATTGTTCCTAAGCTGCCAACTCAATCTCTATATGTCAACTTCATTAAAGAAAAGTCAAATTCAAAGAGTTCTCAAAGACCATAAAAAGATCAATTTGTCAAAGGAAATAGTCAAGTGAAAGGGTAATTTTTCAAAAAGTTAAGTGAATGCCAAAGGGAGTTGTATTTTCCCAATGGTGTCCAAATCATGATTTTCCACAAGCACTAAACCCTAATTTCCTCGCTCACAGACCTAGGGTTGGCTATAGAATCAGAGACATCTGAGTAGAGGAGGCCTAAGGGAGGCGATTTCAGAAAGTATGAGGCCATTCCAACTCATAAACATCATGTATCCATCATTTTTCAAGAAGTCATTCCAAGGGACAAATCATTTGCCACACATAGGGCCTGTTTTGCTTCCAAGTATGCTTCCAACCAAACAGAGATGAATTTTACAAAAGTGAGAGAGGTTTTTGTCCATAATAGTCCAAGGATGAAAAAATCCTTTAGTTTTTACACACGTGTTATGGTTTTGTAGAAATGGAAAAACTACAGTTGCTACAAGAGAGTTCCTGCACTTCTGGAGCGACCTTGGGAAAATCATTTTTTCTCCTCGATGGAGTGTCCAAACGACTTGCTTGATGATTAAAATGATAACTAGGTAGAAAGATATTTCCAATGAGCTATCATTATATCATTTTGGAGTTTAGGAAGACCTCCAAAGGTTTCTTTCAAGATCACACTTCATTTTTGCACCCTTATTCTGCACTTTTTGACCAGTCTTGGGAGAATCGCCTTTTGGAGGGTCAAATCAAGTGTATTTGGGAAACTGAAGGTAGATTTGGAGACTTGACAAGACAAGACTTCCAATGCGCTATCCTCGGCTCAATTTGGAGACCGGAAAGGCAGTCAAAATCAACCTACAAGTTGGAGGGCGCATTTGACAAAGAGATGGCGTGTTTTCCTTAAAATGCTGAGTATTTTCTAACAATGTCGTGTGTCTATTAAGAGAGGGCACGTTTGACTAGATTGTTGCATATTTTCCCAAAAACGTCCAAAGATTTCCCACAGAGAACTACATCATCTCAAAGCTTCAAAATGTGTCACCAACATGCTCCAGCAAACAAGTAGGTTGAAATCATATCACTTCTCTCCTCCACAGTTGATTTTTATGATGTTTCATTGTGTTTTGGTGTCCTACTAAACTCAAAACCCTAGTAACATAAATCCATTCCTAAATTTCATTTTCTAGCATCCCACTACCATTCCTACATTTCAAAACTACCCCTTATTACCTCCCTCATATCACACATCCCCGTTTTCATCTCCTCAATTTCCTCACACCATTCCATACTCTCTATACCTACATTCCATTTCATCATCTCCCTAGGGTTTGACTCCAATAACTCATGGCAGAAAAAGAGAAGATAAGTCATAGTGAGGAAGAAAGACAAGAGAGGAGGTTATCTAAGAAAGGAGGGAGAATCATTAGACATGAGCCAACCAATACTAGAGCAATCATGGCATCTCCCATCACTGTGACATGCTTTAACCAGGGAAAAATTCAAAGCTGCAAAAGAGAAGATTGAAGCCTTAATCAAGCAAGAGGAGAAAAGGAGGCTAGACATTCCTACCAAGGCATCACTCAATGCCTCAAACACATGATCAGCCATCATCCCACCAATTTTGTTAAGTTTTGAGCAAATTTTTGCAGGTTGTGAATTACTATGTGTTTTGAGGAATTTTTAGCACAGTGAAAAGGGTCAAACGCACAACACCTAGGGTGTTGCGCTTTTTTTGGGGGCATGTAATGAGAAAAAGGTCAACATCATTGGATTCAGAGTGATGAGAACATGTACCCTGTGCATTTTCTAAGAATTTGGAGACAAAAAGGTCAGTCAAAAAGGTCAAAAACCACCAAAAAACCACCTTTCTGCCTCATTTCTAGCTTGGGCATTGCGCGTTTACCAGTATTGGGAGATTGAGTTTTGGACAAGGCAAATGAGATCCAAATTTAAAACTGAAGACATGTCTAGAAATTAGACTTGAAGGGATTTCCAACAAGCCATCTTGGAGCAAATTTGGGCACTAGGAAGGCACCCAAAAGCAACCTTGAACTTGGAGGGGGCGCTTGATAGAGAAAGGGCACATTTGACAAAGAGAGGGCGCGTTTGACAATCTTCTCCAATTTTCTAAGTTTCTCTCTTGTTTTGATTTTCACCTTGGAAAATGATGATTTTACCTATGTAAAAGATTAAATTGGGTGTAATTATCATGTTTTTACTATTACCTAGGGTAAATGCATTAGGTAAATCAAGTAGATGAGGTGTAATGAATCAATTTATTTAAGATAGGAATGAGTCACTTGGACCATCCTACAAGTTAGCTATCAATTCATATTTGTGTGTAATATCTTCCTCACCTCATGGATTCGACCCTTGAGGATGAGGGGAAGTGGTTTTAATGTCTATTTAGTCCCTTTCTTCAGCATAGAGAAGGGTTGGAATCAGTTGCATGTTTGGCTATTGATCAGAGACACTAGTGTAATCAGTATTTGGCAGAATTTAATGAATGAGTTGCAGTTATTTTGATGGAATACCTGTCATATGGAATTTTGACTTAGTTTCTTCTTATGTTGCATATGTTTTAATGTTTTGTACTACAATCTTTCACTTCAATTCTATGATATGTTGATTTTCAAGTTGATGAGCAGAATACATCTTATATGCTCTATTTTGGGGAAATCTTCATAGTTTGTCCATTTTCTTTAGTTTAGCAAGAATACATGCTTGTCTTGCTCTTTCTAGCACCTCATCAGTCTTATCCATTTCACTTCAGAACCTTAAAGTGTTTGAGTGCCTACCTACCTTGCTCCATTAGATGTCTGCAATCATACCCTCATTTGCCTTGACCTAGTCTTTTTGACCTAATTCTCTTCCAACCACCCCACCAAATCAAATCAAAAAACCTCTGCACATCATACCTAGCCTAAAACACTAATCCATCCAGCCCTATTAGCTGTGATCCTTTGGAGAGAGCCCTCTCCAGCTTGGTAGGGCTAGCTACCAAGTCAAAAGGTTGGTCTGTGGTTAGCTCAGTTGGACTCTTCCTCAGCCTTGGAGATGCGAAGGAGTGATAGCATACTAGTGCTGTTGCCGGGGAATGAAAGATACATTTTCCCTGGGTGTACGACAAAGTTTAGATCTATTGTTTATGGTGAACAACAGTTGGACACATAGGAAGGCTGTACCATTCAATTGACGACTCCATTGACTGAAAGATCTAGAAAATCAACACTTCATGACAACTCCACTGCATTAAGATTGGTATCTTGAAGAACTTTCAAGATGGGATCTATTGCAAGAAGGTATGTTGCATAAGAGATCACATTCCAAGTTTCCCAAATAAAATGCCTAAGGTAAATTGGAAAAGCAATTTGCCTATGTTCAAAGATGTGAAAGGTTATGATGCAGTTATTCATCTGGTGAGATTTCACATGCATGTGTGTAGATTAAAGATTGATTTTCCTGAAGACTGCTAGATGAAGATATTCATGGCCACTCTGGAAGGTGAAGCCCAATCTTGGAATGAAAGTTTTCCGCCTGCTTGTATTTATTGTTTAAAGGATTTTCATACCATGTTCTTTGAAAGGTATAAAGAATATTGTCCATTCTTAATATTAGCTCAGAACTGATGTAAACATGTTGATAGTTTTATTGAAAATCTTGAGAATGTTTATGGAGATGGTGAATTCATGGACGATTAGATCATGGAAACCTTGTATGAAAATCCATTTCAACATCATAAAGAAATCTTAGAGGATACTTGTCAAGATGCTTAGGAAAGTTTGTAGTAGGCTGAAGATATTTGTATAGTTGAAAATGATGGAAGACAAGGTCTTATTTTAGATCTTCTTGCAACAGAAGATGGTATGAAGGAAAATCAAGTTCCAATTTTAGCTTGTGATAAGGTCAAGTTGGCTATTCCAGATCTAGATTCAGAATGTGATGATGAAGAGTATGTTGTTCCAAATCCCATGAAGGAGAGCTCTATTGTTGAGATCACCTTGAATGAAGAAAATGAAGTTATCAACCCAAGTGTTCTCACCCCATCAGAACAAAGTCTTAAGAAGGAGGTAATTTAGTCCCTTTATGAAAAACGAGATGAGATCTTTGCTCAAGTAAGTGAAAATTATTCTTTGGATGACTCTATGGTAAATGATAGAAATTTCAGTTTTTAGTTTCAAGGACAATCTGAAGAAGCTAGTCACTTTGATATAATAGCTTCCTCTTTTCTTGAAGATGAAGGAATTATGCATCCTGATAGTCAAAAGGAATCACATGAAATGAATCAATAGTCTAATGAAAAGTTATATACTCCTTTGCTTGAAATTAATGAAGAACATCCTTGTCAAACTTTAGGAGGGAAAGAAGACAATTACTATTTTAGCAAAATAATACAAAAATTATTATCTCATCTATCTGAATATGAGATAGATAAACTTCTGAAAAGGCATGTTACAACCCAAGCTAATGCAGGTTTGCCGTGTTCACATAGTCAAGAAGGTGTTAGTGAAACTTCTTCCACTTTTGAAAATGAGGACAATCTTGAAATTGGATTTATAGATAAGCTAACAGATATTGCTTTCTTTCATGAAGATGATAGAGCTGTCATGTTTGATAATCTTGAAGAATTTTTTCTGTTTAAGAATGACTTAGACTATGAATTTGAGGAGTATGAGCCTGAGAGAGAAAGTATGCCAGAAATCGAGTCAGAATTTCTCATGCTCGAGGAATTTATAGCCAACACTCAGATAACAGAAGGTTATACTTCCCTATTCCTTCCTATCAATCAACAACCAATTGCTCTTCCAAATCAGAATGAAGGGAGTACTTGTATTTTTGCCACTGGATCTCAAGACAAGGTAATGCTTCCGGATTTTCAAGATCCCTTCAACATTATTCTGCAAGCATTGGAGAGGATGAATATTATCTGGTTATTTAGCATAAGCCTTGGTTTCAGTTATTATTGTGAGTTTCCTACATCTACATCATTTTGCGTGAAAGTGAGAGAAGAATTTCAGTAAGTAGCCATCTGTTTGATTGGTTACATTGGAAGGCTCACTTCACATGATTGTGCATATTTCTTCAGTAGGTAGGTGGTTGTCATCAAGATTTGAAGCCCTCAAATCTCAATGGTTTGTTTCCATTAATAATATTTGTAAGTACTTGTTTCAGTTAAGTAAGTCTTGAGTCATTTTTTAGTCAATTTCAAGTCAGTTTCAAGTTGGTTTGTGTAATTTCTGTTGTCAGTGTTTAGTCATGCATTTCAATTAAGTTTTTGACCATATTGGCCCACATGGTTAGGCACTTGGTCTACAATGTTATTGATACCTCCAAGGAGCTTCCATCCCCAATAAGGCCGATGTTAGTGTCAGTATTTTCATACTACCATCAGTGATCAAAAATCATCTTTTCATATCATATTAGGGTCCCATTTTGAAATTTTTGTCATTCCACTAGGTCTTCATGCAAAAATTTGGTCACTGAAGGTTGAATTAGGGTTTCCTTTACTCCTTTTAGAAATTTACCCCTTGCTGGCTCATTTCAACCTTGCTGAGTATCCATTGTCCATAAAGTTAATGACATCATGCCATCACATCAGTCATGTCATTTTGAAATTCAGTCCTTCAAGGTTTCATTAGGTATTTTAGGGTTTTGAAGGTTCCAATAAAACTCCATTCCATTGCATAAGACCGACAAGTAAATGGTGATCAAATAACATCTCTTCACCATGTGAAGATGATTTGTAAAGAGAAATTCTTATTTCATCATGTAATTTTATGTTCACTATATGTAATAAGTATTGTTCCTAAGCTGTCAACTCAATCTCTATATGCCAACTTCATTAAAGAAAACATAAATTCAAAGAGTTCTCAAAGACCATCAAAAGATCAATTTGTCAAAGGAAATAGTCAAGTGACAGGGTAATGTTTCAAAAAGTTAAGTGAATGCCAAAGGGAGTTGTATTTTCACAAGGGTGTCCAAATCATCATTTTCCACAAGCACTAAACCCTAATTTCCTCTCCCACAGAGTTAGGTTTGGCTATAGAATTAGAGACATCTGAGTAGAGGAGGCCTAAGGGAGGTTATTTCAATAAGTATGAGGCCATTCCAACTCATTAACATCATGTCTCCATCATTTTTCAAGAAGTCATTCCAAGGGAAAAATCATTTGCCACACATAGGGCCAATTTTTCTTCCAAGTATGTTTCTAAACAAATAGAGATGAATTTACAAAATTGAGAGATATTTTTGTCCATAATAGTCCAAGGATGAAAAACCTCCTTTAGGTTTTACATAGGTGTTACGGTTTTGGAGAAGTGGAAAAAATATAGTTGCTATAAGAGAGTTGCTGCACTTCTGTAGTGACCTTGGGAAAATCAATTGTTCTCCTCGATGGAGAATCCAAATGACTTTCTTGATGAATCAAATGGTAACTAGGTAGGAATATAATTTCAATGAGCTATCATGAGCTCAAGTTGGAATTGAGGAAGACCTCCAAAAGTTTCTTGCAAGAACACACTTCATTTTTGCACCCTCATTCTGCATGTTTTGACCAGTCTTGGGAGAAGCACCTTTTGAAGGGTCAAATAAAATAAATTTTGGCAAATGAAGGTTGATTTGCAAACTAGATAGGACAAGCTTTCCAATGAGCTATCCCGGGCTCAATTTGGATGCCGGGAAGGCAGTCAAAATTAACCTACAAGTTGGAGGGCATGTTTGACACAAAGAGGGCGCATTTGACAAAGAGATGGCGCATTTGCCTTAAAACCCTGAGTGTTTTCTAAGGGAATTGCATGCATGTTAAGAGAGGGAGTGTTTGACCAGATTGTTGTGTCTTTGTCCAAAAATGTCCAAAGATTTTCCACAGATCACTGCTTCATCTCCAAGCTTCAAAATGTGTCACCTACATGCTCTAGCAAACAAGTAGGTTGAAATCATATCAATCCTCTCCTCCACAGTTGATTTATATGATGTTTCACTGTGTTTTGGTGTCCTACTAAATTCAAAACCCTAGTAACATAAACCCATTCCTATATTTCATTTTCTAGCATCCTACTACCACTCCTACATTTCAAAACTACTCGCTATTAACTCCCTCATATTACATATCCCCATGTTCATCTCCTCAATTTCCTCACACCATTCCATACTCTCTATACCTACATTCCATTTCATCATCTCCCTAGGGTTTGAATCCAATAACTCATGGTAGAAGAAGAGAACATAAGTCATAGTGAGGAAGAAAGATAAGAGAGGAGGTTATCTAGGAAAGGAGGGAGAATCATTAGACATGAGCCAACCAATACCAGAGAACGCATGGCATCTCCCATCACTGTGACATGCTTTAACTAGGGCAAAACTCAAATATGCAAAAGAGAAGGTTGAAGCCTTAATCAAGCAAGAGGAGAAAAGGAGGCTAGACATTCTTGCCGAGGAATCACTCCATGCCTCAAACACATGATCAACCATCATCCCACCAATTTTGGCAAGTTTTGAGAAAATTTTTGCAATTTGTGAATTACTGTGTTTTTTGAGGCATTTTTTAGCTCAATGAAAAGGGTCAAATGAGCAGCAGCTAGGGTGTTTCACTCTTTTCTGGGGCATCTTATGAGCAAAAGGTAAACATCATTAGATTCAGAGTGATGAAGACATGCACCCTGTGCATTTTCTAGGCATTTGGAGACAAAAAGGTGAGTCAAAAAGGTTAAAAATCACCAAAAAACCACCTTTCCGCCTCATTTCTGGCTTGGGCACTACACATTTACCAGTCTTGGGAAATTGAGTTTTTGACAAGGCAAATGGGCTCCAAATTGAAAACTGAATACATTTCTAGAAAGTAGACTTAAAGGAATTTCTAACAAGCCATCTTGGAGCAAATTTGGACACCACGAAGGCACCCAAAAGCAAATTTGAACTTGGAGGGCGTGTTTGACAAAGAAAGCATGCGTTTGACAAAGAGAGGGTGCATTTGACAATCTTCTCCAATTTTCCGAGTTTCTCTCCTGTTTTTATTTTCACCTTGGCAAATGATGATTTTACCTATGTAAACGATTAAATTGGATGTAATTATCATGCTTTTACTATTACCTAGGGTAAATGCATTAGGTAAATCAAGTAGATGAGGTGTAATGAATCAGTTCATTTAATATAGGAATGAGTCACTTGGACCATCCTACACGTTAGCTATCAGTTCATATTTTTGTGTAATATCTTTCTCACCTCATGGATTCGACCCATGACGATGAGGGGAAGTGGTTTTCATGTCTATTTAGTCCCTTTATTCACCATAGATAAGGGTTGGAATTAGTTGGGTGTTTGGCTATTGATCAGATAGACTAGTGTAATCAATCTTTGGTAGAATTCAATGAATGGGTTGCAGCTATTTTTATGGAGTACTTGTGGTATGGAATTTTGACTTAGTTTCTTCTTATGTTGCATATGTTTGAATTTTTTGTACTACCATCTTTCATTTCACTTCTATGATATGTTGATTTTCATGTTGATGAGAAGAATACATCTTATATGCTTTGTTTTTGGGAAATCTTCATAGTTTGTCCATTTTCTTCAGTTTAGAAAGAATACATACGTGTCTTTCTCTTTCTACCACCTCATTAGTCTTATCCATCTCACTTTAGAACCTTAAAATGTTTGAGTGCTTACCTATCTTTCTCCATCAGATGTCTACAAGCATAGCCTCATTTGCCCTAACCTAGTCTTTTTGACCTAATCCTCTTCCAGCCACCCCGCCAAATCAAATCAAACAATCTCTGCACATCATACCTAGCCTAAAACCCTAATCCATCCAACCCTCTTGGATGTGATCCTTTGGAGAGATCCCTCTCTGGCTTGGTAGGTCTAGCTACCAAGTTAAGAGGTTGGTCTATGGTTACCTCAGCTGGACTCTTCCTCAACCTTGGAGATCCAGAGGAGTGATAATAGATCTTGAGCTGAAACAACATCCATATGTGGACTTTCTATCCACCTTACTCCCTACCCAATCAAAATATGTGTACCCCTACAACTCCACTCCTCCAGTTATGACATATCTTAGTATAAAGCCTACCATCACATGCAAGTATCTTACCACATGTATCATTTCCACCCAATGAACATATCTTAGCTCCACTATGAACTCGATGAGTGTATTCACAATAAAACATATATCTAGTATAGTGTTGACTAGATACATCAAGGAACCTATCATTTTCCTATACAATGTGGGATCCACTAGTTTACCTTTAAAAGCACTCAACTTCTTCAGGTTAGTGATCATAGGTGTAGACATAGGCATGCAATCCTCCATCCTCAATCTCCTCAAGATATCCACTGCATACTTGCCATGTCCAAGGAAAATATCTCATATTTGTTGCCACACGTCCAATCCTAAAAAGTAATGCATCAAGTAGATGTCTTTCATGTCAAATTTTGAAGAAAGATCCTCCTTGCACATCCCTATGAGCTTCTTTGATCATGTAAAGAAGATATCATCCACATATAATACCAAGAAGTGTGGTTCACCCTTAATGAGTACAAAGTACAATTTAGGACATGCCTCACTCTTAGTGAAGCCCAAACCAAGAAGATATCAATTGATCTTGGAATACCATGTGCACAAAGGCTGCTTCAACCTATAAAGGGATTTATTCAACTTTCATACATGGGAATCTCTCCCATGCTTCTCAAAACATGAGGCTTCTCAATATACACCTCATCCTCTATCACTCCGTTGAGGAAATGTCTAAACAAATGGACATAACTCCACTAATGGATGCATATCTGGCGATGGGTGTGAATGTCTACTTATAATCCACTCCCTTCTTCTGGGAGAACCATCTCACCACGAAAAACACTTTATACTTCTCAATACTACCATATGCTAGATGTTTGATGTTGTAGATCCATCGAGCTCTGGCTCATTTTTGGGTTAAAAAGCAACCCTGTCGAGGCTATGAACGCCTACTGGCAGCAGTGGCTCTACTTGTGGTATTGAAGTGCTATGTTACATTGCCAAATATTCTTTATCCTATTATTTACTATTGATTCATTTCTAAAGCTGAATTTACCATTTGAACAATGTTTATAACTCTATTAACCGATATGCATGGTAAACTATACTTTTATATGCATTATATCAATATTGTTCAATCAATTGATACCAACAGTCATTATCATCTATTGTCAGTCATGCTTCCATCACATTTTTCCACCTAAGGAAATATCTCTTCGCATAATGATCTATACTTTTTTTATTCCTTTTACGGTCATTTCCCATTTTCACGACCTATACTACTCTAACAATGTTTTGCCTTATTTACGCTGCTTTGATTGATTGTCCTGCCACATTTATGAATCCCCAACATCCTTTCCCTTTTTCCCATGCTTTATGGTCATGGATGCCCTTTTTTGATTGGAGGGGGGAAGATATGCATTATGGGATAACATGCGTAATAATTACCGAACTCTGCCATAACTTAAACTTGATTTGACAAAATATTATTATTGCATTTATACAAAAGTTTTCTGATTGAAATCTTTGCATGTGGCTTATATGTTGTTGTTCAAAACTAAAACTGTGGATTCAAGAAAATTGCATACAGAGTAGTGAATTATTTACAGGAGAAAAGCAAGTATGTGGGGCAACTCTATTCGTAGTGAACCCATAGAAGAAGCTCGAGCAACTCACAAATGCGAACAATTGTTTAGAAAAGATGTGCTTGCATGGTTTTCATCTTTTGCATCACTTTCAGCATCAGCTTAGCCTACATCAGCTTCAACAAATGCCAGTCCATACATGTCATTCAACATTTTTTTCGAAGGTAAAATGTGAGGTAAAATAGCATAAGTTTCTGATTTATTAAAAATTTAGGAGAATTTCATGAAAATCCATTGAGCATTATTTATCATAATTCATTCCACATCTTTACCACTTCCTATTTTTCAAAGAGATAGAATCTTTTAGTTTGGGGGAGTGTTATTTTCATTCGTTTATTTATTATGACCATGCCATCATCCATCAATTTCTTTTTTCATTCTCAAAACCTCCCTTATTCCATGTTATTTTACACCAAGCATAGATTTAAACAACGATTATAGCAACCACCTCAATTTGTTTTCTAGTATTCCATGAGGGCATGCTAATTCTCTAGTCTGGGGGAGGAATTGCTACAAATGATCAATGTTTTCTACTTTCTTTCTCATCTAAGGTATACAATTTCATTTTTGTACAGTGCAGAAATTCATTTGTGTATATCTTTAAAACTATGAACTAAATTCTTGTGATTTTTGGAAACCAAATAAGTATCATTAAAATACACAAACCCATAAAATTTCAAGTTAAATTAGTTTGTAAAATTTCAGAAATCATGCACTTCCACCTACAACCATTTTGCTTATATCTCATGATCCTTGCATCAAAACGATCTAATTTTTGGATTAGAGAAGCATTAATATAGTAGAAACCGGCTTGCAAAATTTCAGAAAAATCTGATTTGTATTATTCAAGAAAATGGTTAATGAAGTTTGTTGTTACTTATATCATATTTTGCTGCAACTTCATATACATATAGTTGAAAGTCAATGTGAAAACTGTTACAGCTTCATCAACATTGCTAAAATTGAATATTCATTATTTGAGGAAGAACTCATTTGTTCCATCAATTTCATGAGTTGGGATGAACATTTTTGTATTATATCTTGGTTAATACAGAGGCTTTGGGTTGCATGAGGACATGCAACATATTCAATTTGGGGGTATGTTGGGCCACTAATTTGTAATTATTATTGTTACACAGTAATTTGTCACTGTCTTCACTCCAGTCTTCCTGCTATGTCATGTGTCCAAGTCATTCATGCTCATGTTAGACAAATGCTCTCTGATGTTGCCAAATGACCCACTTTTCCAAAGGTTTCTGCCTCATCACGTCTGTTGGCCAAATAACGTGCTGAAGGGCACTCCAAAACAGTCCAGAAGTGCTGCCATCGTGGAAGTACACCTGATTCCCGCGATGGTCTGATTTTATGTGCCAGCGCAACTGTCGCTTGTAATATTCCGCGATGACCTGACTAGCTATGTTATTCAATAGCGATGTCAGCGCGGAAGGCCAGTTATGTGCCTACGATGATCCAAATTGGGCGAATTTGTTCCAACAGTCGGCCTTCCAGATGACTCCAGACCTGGTTGTTGGCCTAGTTTATGTTGCCCTCCTTTCTCTGGCATGGTTGTTTCGTCATTTATGCTACCTTCCTTGGAGATAAGCTCATTCTTCCACCTTTCATGGAGACTCCTTCTCCTATTTAAACTCTCATCATTGCTATGTGCTGCTAGTTTTTGGAGTTCTTAGTCTTGGGAATAGTTGTTGATAATGTTGTTAGTGTTTGTGAGTTTGCTAGATAGCTGGTGTGAGTGTGACAAGTGTGGGATTGTTGATAGCTTGAGGAAGGTTGTGAAGTGCTCTTAATCTTGTGTAAAACTTGTGAGTGAGAGAGACATGTATGTTGGGAGATCCATCTTCAAAGAGTGAATGCTTGAGGAACATGCTGGTTGGATCCCTCTGAGAAGGCTTGTGATGTCAAGAATTTGGTTGTAAGCTTACTCTTATTTCATTATTAATGCAATCAATGCTATTTTCCTATGTCTTGTATGTAATGTACTTGATAGCTCATGACTTCTTGACTTTGTGATTAAATAGATCATTGTTGTTCCGGTTACGTGCTTTGTTGTATTCCCTTTGCATTGTTTCAGGTTAATTACTCATTAGGAGAAGGAAGCAGAAGCTGGAGCAGCGCAATAGAACTCCATCGACCATCGGTTGAGGTAGGCCTCCAACTATGACTGTTTAAGGAAAGTTATTGTTGATCTGTCCTTGTTTGTGACTAGACCCACTCTAGGGCTAGAGGGGTTGCCTCTATCTGCAGAGGGAACACTTTCCTGCATCACAAATTGGCAACTCCACTGGGGAGCTTTGGCCTTTGTTCTTTTCTTGTTTACTCTTGTCTTGTTTTTTGTTTTGGTCTCTTTTGAAGTTTGGGGATTAGTTACCAGTCTTCTGAATTTCCTAGCCTGATCTAGGAAATGCCCTTATTTGATTAAAGATTGATTGTCTTTGATTTGGGAGTTTTTGGTTCACCTGTTACTGTTTTGAACATCATTGCGGCTTTTAATTTAATAGTCGTGCTGTCATCGCGTTACCCCTTTTGTAGTATCATGTTCATCGCGTAATTACGCTTAACAGTCGCGATGGTTTTGTAAATCGGACCATCACAGAAAAGTCGTGTACTTTTGCGCTGACATCGCTTTGTTGCTGCGGTGTGTTCTTCATCAGTGCTTGTTGATTGTGTATGACCTGCGCTGATTGCTGTAGAATTGATTTTCTCAATTCTGCCTCCTGAATCTATCAGTGTTGCTAGTCCCTTGCTGTTCTCACTTGTTTGATAACTTGTTTTTCACTGTTCATAGGTTGAGGCACTCTCTTGTGAGCTTTGTGGAATGAATCTTGTTTTTCTTGCTTTGTGACCTAGTTTCATTGTTTCAAGTCTTAAGGATCAGTTTTACTTGGTTGCTTGATTGTTCAAAGATTTGTTTGTAGCTTGCTGTTGGTTTGATTAAGCTTTCCCCTTTGCTTACTTTTGGTTGATTGCTTAGTGATTGTTATTGGACCAATCTCGGCATTGATTCGATTTCTCTTCACTACCCGGACATAGATTACAATTGTTTGGATCAACCGTTTTCCACATATGTTTATTGCTTATTGGTTTCTTTTATATTTAAGAGACATCAAAATCAAAAGGATTGCATTTCATTTAGCATGCAAAAGTGAAAGTCAATTTGCATTTCAAGTTGCATATTGAAAAAGCGAATGATTAAATCTCTCATTAGTAGTATCTGTGCACTGTAGGAATTGATGTCTGTTTGCATTGAGCGATTGCTTTATCGTATTGGTTTTCTTGGTTTGGTAATGATCTCTCTACCCTCCCATAGGTAGGTGTTCATCGAAGAACAAGGATATTTCATTCATTCTAGCTGCATCCTAGGTTTTGTTATACACATACGGTAAGGCCTGAAAACTAAAACTTAATCCAAGATCAACTCTAAAATGAACTGAATAAATCTAACAACGCATTGGAACATAACGCACACATTTAGAGGTCTAGGCTAGAGACGTGCTCTGGCGTCGTTAAACCTAGTCACTTTTGTTTCCACTCAAGGTTGGGTGATTCCTCCTTCTGTGACTCAATAGTAGTCTAGCATGGAATTGTGCTCCCATGTACCGTCGAGTATATGCTAGGAGACCCCACTAGGTTATCATCCTTTATCCATAGGAAGTCGTGTCTGCCGCCTTACAAGCTGTAACACACCGGACACAACATTCGGGAAGATTGACTATCGTACGTAAAGTCCTTGATTTTCATATGACTGCTAAGGTGTATATGCAGTTTTACGGATTTGTCTGGTAAACCTTTTGCTTAGTTCTCCAGAGTAGTCACTTTCATTCCTTTTCGGACTCTCTAAAAGAAAAGGTCCATCTAAGCACTCACTTCAGGCTCATTAAATATTCGAAGGTGACTAGAGTCATCTTTTGTCCTTTTCTCGACTCTTTAAAGATGAAAAAGTCAAGTTTTGTTCCTATGTCTTAAAATTTATTCGACGCGATTCACATTTACCCTTTTAGATCTTGTTTGCGTTAGCTTGAGTAGGGTCCTTCCTCATTAGTTTTCCTAGGATTTTTTGAAGTCATCATCCTGGCAGAATCACCGATCCCATCTCCCGTTTCGAGTGACCAAGGGTCTCCTTCTTCTGTTTCTCCTATGCTACTGGTTGTGAGTGATACTCTCCCTGTTATTTTGAGTATCCAACCGATTAACTCTCACACTCCAGAGGACGAGACTTACGAGATTCACTGGAACCTTGTTTGGGAGCCTTCCGAAGAATATATTCCCGGTACTCCTCCTAGCGTTTCAGTCCCAATGTCTTCCTTTGATATGGAGGACACATCCCCCGTCACAACTAAAGAATCCGTTGCGATGAGTGGTGAAATTCCCACCTCAACGGAAACTGCACCTTTTCGTATCACCCCTCTTGGTGTTACATTGCCTTTACGCTATAAGGCTTTGAGGGATGTTATGTCTTCTAGGCCCCCCTTGTTATAGACATTTTTTGGCACTACAACCCCAAGCATGAAATGTCCATAAACCAAGGGCTCCTAAGTCCCTAAAAGTGTTGTTATAACCCCTAAAGGAACAAGGTCAACTGATTACAGCTTCTCCCAGAAGTTCTCTATGAAAAACTGCTCAGAATTGGTTAAAACAGGACCATTTCAGCTGCTCCATAGGCAAAGTGTGTTGCATCTCACCTAAATACACTGTGTGGGTGCATTGCATTTAAAAAAGCCCTTCTATGGGGTGCGATGGGAGAGAAGTGACAAATGGTAGTGTCATTCCGCGAGGTGGAGAGTCATGGAAACTTCCAGAATCTTCTCCTGTGACACTTGCCTCTCTGAATTCGACCAAGGATGAGTAAGAGATCATCAATCTCCAAGTGGAAGCAAGAACTATCAGAGGGAAGACACTAATCAAATCACAAGCTGACTCATCTCCCTTACAGATATCTATATATGGATCCCTCATCCCAGAGATCTAGGGGCTGGAATTTTGCATATTGTAAGGAATTGCTGTTGGTTTCTTGAGACAAACATCAGATTGTTGGGTGATCTAAGCTTTGTATGAGGTGAAAAGGGCTTCCTTGCTGAGAGGATGATGCTGGGTCAGAACAACTGGTTGTAACTCCCCTTGGCTCTTTCTTGTTTATCAATAAAATCTATTCAAGTTTTCCTCCATACTCTCATGTAATTTATGTTTTATGCATTTGTATGGTCAATTTACATATGATCCTAGATTGTTTATGATTATAGATCCATGTTCTTGTATAGTTCTATGCTACTGTGATCTTACAGGTACTCTGTGAAGTTGGGCGTGAAAGGGAACAAGTAGCGAAAGACTATCAAGAGAGAGAGGAATCGAACTAGGAGATTAGCGCAAGACAGAGGTTGGTATTCCTTGTTCTTCTCTCATCTATACTTCATAAAGGAAAAATGAAAGTAGCTTTACTTTGTTTGTTTCTAAGGCAGCTATAACACCTTAGTGGGATAAGCAGTTCTGAGTAGACACTTTTCCCTGTAACAAAATGGCGACTCCACTGGGGACGAATTAGTTTGTTTGTTTATCTTCCTTGTTGTCTATTTCATAAACTTACAGATGGAGCCTAAAGTCGAGCCAGGTAGCTTTAGAATTGCATTTGCTATGCAAATGCAAAGTAGATAAATGTCGCTTCAGTCAATCTCTGGGATCTGTTTATGATTTAAACAACTGATTCACAAACTCTCTGATTTCCCCTTGTGGTAGCTCTTAGATCCTCCTTAGATCTACCCCTGATTGTTGCATTACTAATTACCATTTGCTCGGCCAAAACCCATGAACTGAACTGCAAACTGTGACCCGGAACCCAAGCAAAGTCTCGTCTCTGGCCCAGCGCAGGTGCTGTTTTGTGAATCTGAAATTCAGTGCACTTCCCGAGTGTATTAGGTGCACTACATTTCAAATTCCCTATGTTACAGGTGCGCTGATCAAACTAGGCATTGTTCAGTTTTGGTTTCTGTGATTCATTATTTCTAGTTCTATTCATGAATTTTGCTACCTGTGATCAGTATATCTCTGTTTGAAACCCCTTTTCCTTGTTGTTATTCTGCCTCCTTTGTACAAAAGAGCTGTAAATGTTTTTGTGTGTTTGTTGAGTCATTTTCAGTTCTCCTTTGCAAAAAGTAACATAATCGCACTGTCGTCCTTTGATTTGAAAGTGTCGCAAGTGTCGTTTTCAATCATAGGAAAGAGTTTGAATGCTGTTGATAGTCGGTTATCCTGTTACTATTGTATTTGGTCTGAATTTGTAGTTTTTCTAGTGTCAAAAACAAGTATTCATTTCCAAATTGTAAAATGTTGTGATTGCCTCCATTTTTGATTTCG
The DNA here is from genome assembly GCA_031772625.1 of Pinus tabuliformis. Taxonomy (NCBI): domain Eukaryota; kingdom Viridiplantae; phylum Streptophyta; class Pinopsida; order Pinales; family Pinaceae; genus Pinus; species Pinus tabuliformis. The sequence continues at coordinate 779,805,669 of CM062820.1, read as the reverse complement.
AAAAGAAACTTGCTGATAACTGTCGCTTGAAAAGTAATTCAGATTTCTGCATCAACTTTCTTTTTATCATTTACATACTAAGAAAGTCGAAAACAAATACATGCATGTGCATTTGCATTTAGACAGTCTGATTGGTTTGATTTAGGAAAGTGCATTTAGAGTGTGCTCTTTGTTCTTTGTGAAAGAATTCTATCTTTCTTTCCTTAGTAGCTAGGATTTTCATTGCACAAATAAGATAAAAAGATTGTTTATCATCTTAGATTGCATTTTACGAATTATACTACATCTCGCGGTGAACCTGAAAGGAAAACTTCATAAACAATATCAACTATAAAATAAATTCAATGAATCTAACAACGCTTTGGAACCTAATGCACAACATTTAGAAGTCTAGGCTAGAGACATATTCCGGCGTCGTAAAGCCTGGTAACTGTTGTTCTCACTGATGGTTGGGTGATTCCTCCACTTTGAGACGATAAGTGCCAGTACGGACTTATGCTCCCACGTACCGTCGAGTATATTGGAGGAAATCCTAGTCCCTTCTCCTCTTGGGGAGATGTTGGTGCACCCCATATGGCCACATTGTCGCTTCCAGGATTGACAATCGGCTTGCCCGTATGGCTCTTCTCAACCTTTGTCGTTCAGAACACCGCAATTCCTGAACAATCGAGTCAGTAACTAGACGAGTCCATAGTTACCCACCAACCTTCTACTTCCTCCAATTCTTCCTCTCCTCCTTCTTCTTCGCTTGATGGGGTTGGTAAAGCCAAAAATCAAGTACCTGAGAAGAAGAATGAAAAGAAGAAGAAAGAGAAGAAGAAGAAGGAGCCAAAAGTGAAAGGGGGCAACCAAGCGTTGTCTAGCGAAAATCCACACACTGCACCGACCAGGCCTAAATCGCCATGTGTCATTTGCAAAGGAGACCACTATCATAGAGATTGTCCTTGCATCCCACGGATCTTAAGGGACTGGTCTCCTCGTTTGCACAACCTGGTGTCGTCAACCTCTGATGATCATGTTGAAAACACACCGTCGACTAGTGAAAGTGAAGCCCCAGGACAAAAAGGAAAATATAGATTTCCTTGTAAACTGTACGAAGGCGACCATGCCGTCCACCGTTGTCCCTTCTAGACAAGGCTAAAAGAGTTTTGGATGATCGTCCGGTCTCACCGTTACGACTTCCTCCTGGATATAAAAAAACTCTTGCCGAGTCCATCACTAGTTGAAAAGCCGGCTGACCCGCTCAGGTGGTCAGCTGAAGCATCTATCATTGAAGACAAACCATCTGAACCCATACCAAACGAAAGTCAAAAGCTCGAGGCAGCAGTTGACCCGGTCTTGCCTTCAGAGGTTCCATCTTCAGATGATACAGTCGCCGAAGAGAACAAGGATGACACTGTCCAAATTCTTTTTGTAAGCACAGACTTCGATGAACATGGGGGCAATTTATCTGTTCCTTTACCGCAGGAAGGAAGTTCGTCAGAGTCATACCTGGCCGTCTATTCGGTCCCACCTCCAAGAAACCTAGTTGTCTCCTTTGACTGGAACCAACTAGGCAGACCCCGCTTACCGGCTAGTGTACCATTCCGAATCATTGTTCAAATATATAGAATGGTTATGGCCGGTACCATCATAGATAAAGGGGTGTCTATGAGTATCCTTTCCTCGACTGCTTGGAAAGCGCTTGGTTCGCCATCGCTTTTGCCTGAAATGAGAAATCTAACAGGCTTTGACAAAGGAACCAGTCGACCGTTAGGTATCCTTCCCAATGTGCCCATAACATTAAGGGAGAAAACCGTTCAAATGAACGTAATGGTAGTTCAAGGACCCCTGGATTATAATCTACTCCTGGGATGAGACTATATTTATTGCATGGGAGCGATTGTCTCCTCACTCTTTAGAGTAATGTGTTTTCCGTACGAAGGAAGAGTGGTCAAGCTCATGGACCAGCTTTCATTTCCTGGATCACACAGAGCAAATAGTCATATGCCATCCCTGAATGGTCTTTTCACACAAGGAATGTCTCATCAATCTCTAGTCCGTCCGCCTGATGAGCGCGAGTGATTCGGGGGACATGACTGAAACCCAGGGGGCATGCACCCTGGTCTGCTTCGGCAGGAAAACTTCGGGTATAGGATAGGTTTCTGCGAGAAGTATATGACCTCCATACTCCCGTTCATGATTGGAAGAGGGAGTTGGACTGGAATAAGATTCTCTTGTCAAAGTTATGTGGGTTGGCAGGCATTGCCACTCACCTTTGTTTATTTCGATAAACATCGCCGAAGAAGTGTTTTGTTTACGCCGTGAATAGAAAAATCTTTGGTAACCTGTAAGAGGTAGACCTCTCTCGGTAAAAAAATGTTTTGACAGAAGGAAGAAGGGGTAACCTTGAAAATTCTGTTTTATACCTGGGGGCATGCAAACCTTTTGGCGTGCAAGCGAAGAGCGACTATTTTTTTTTTTTAATTTGTAGGTCCTCTAACCCTTTAAACTCGTAGGATTGGTCGTTTCCTAACTTGCATAAAGAAAGGATGTGGGGCAAAACTCTAAAATTTGTCGTTTTTATATATGAGACATTCTTATTATACGACTGGATTGATCGAGCAGTTTTAGGACATAGTTCAAGCTCGTTAAAAAATAAACATAAGTCATGAGCAGATGTTTCCCCCAGTGTTTAAGCTCAATAAAAAAAAAATGAACCTATTTCCCAGTAGATAACCATCGTGAATGTAATACTTCAGCCTTTAAAGCCCTGGTCGTGTTCTCATCATCACCTCCGCTCTGTATTGGCCGATCATTCACCTCCATTTGATTGTTTACCCCTTTTGAGGAACAGCTGCGAAGAGTGATCTCACTAGCCATCCTTGTAACACTGCCGTGATTAGAAAATTCCAAACCTTACCTGGAATCAACTGCTACCCAATTTTATCACTCGTTCCTCAAAAGACGAGTCTCCTTTAAGCTCTTTTCAACTGACTCATAAAATATGAAAATATTGCCGAGCCATTTGCCTCTCCAGCTCGTTAAAGGGACCAAAAGTTCTATCCCTCCTCTAAATTTTAATCTTTTTGGACCTGAGGGATTATTACACAAAAAGATCGAGCGCTTGTTTTGTTCGGCTCGTTAAAAGTATCGAAAATTCATCCCTTCTGTATTGTTTTATATTTTTCGGACTTAAGGGATTAGATGACGAAAAAGGAATTTTGGATTTTCCTTTACGTTCCTTTTCAGACTCTCTAAAATTGAAAAGGAACGAGTTATCTTTGTCGTTAAACTCGTTAAAATTTAATAGCGACAAACTTGTCTATAGACGAGAACGAGTTTCACTATTGCTAGGCTCGTTAAAACATAGCGATGGGTTTGCCCGAAGGAAAAATTATAGAAAAGGCATATGTTATTCTCCTCAAGCTTGAAAAAAGTAAAGAGGTACTGGTCAGCAATGACTGGGGAAAAATTGGGAAGAAATCTTGAAGAAACTTTGTTGGTAGCAAGTCGCTTTTGAACATGACACTTTCACTCCGCATCCAAGTTGGGTTGGGTTGTTTCATTCACCGGTCACATCACCATGGTCCCATCACACCATCCACATTTGGGGTTAATGCTACCAATCCATCATGTCAGTGTCGCCGATATGTTCAAGAGAAGTCATTCAGAGAATTCACCTGTGTCTCACTCGCTACAATACATTTACACTCCATTCTTTCATGACCGCCACCCTGAACCTTATATCACCAGATCGTTTTCACCTCCATTAAAATCATTTGCTCCATTCTGTGTCATTGATGTGGGATTCATTAAGGCCCTCCTGTGACGGATCACTTCTTGTCGATATCAGCTCATTATCCAAGAAGTCGATCTAGGAACACCCCGTTCAGTACTTTGAAGCTTGCATGCCTCAATGGCAAGTTTCTCACTTCCGGCGACAGGTTTACATCAATGACCTTCGACCGAAAGATTTTGCGTGGTGTTCGACGCCAAGTCCTTTATTCACACCATGTGAATTGTACTGCAGTACCTTGAGGGTCATTATCATTATCGGTGATTCCTCTCGCGCTTGTTAACAGCTTACATCATTGGCTGGTAATCAAGCGATGTCTTTCCATGTTCGACTCCAGAACATCTCTCACATGGATAGACTTGTACTTCAAGTGAAGATCGAACGAGATTGAAGACCTTGGATCTAGTTTCATCCATTCGGGCTGCGATATATATTCAGGGAAATAAAGACATCAAATGTACATCATTGCTGCACAGATAATCATCCAATCAAAGGGATGATGGCTCCACCAGAATCATCAGTCTACACTCAGACGATTGTTTGTCCTATGTACATGAAAATGAATTTATAAAGCTGAGCATGGGAATGCCCGCCTCAGCTAGATCACGAAAATATTATGAAGATAATGCATTTTATTGTATCTTATTACAGGTCTCCTCCCAGCTTGAAAGAACTTCGGATCCTCATAATAAAGCATTTCACCCGACATCAAAAGATTAACGACCTCATGCTTTAGGGGGCAATTGTTATAGACATTTTTGGGCACTACAACCCCAAGCATGAAATGTCCATAAACCAAGGGCTCCTAAGTCCCTAAAAGTGTTGTTCTAACCCCTAAAGGAACAAGGTCAACTGATTACAGCTTCTCCCAGAAGTTCTCCATGAAAAACTGCTCAGAATTGGTCAAAACAGGATCATTTCAGCTGCTCGATAGGCAAAGTGCGTTGCATCTCACCTAAATACACTGTGTGGGTGCGTTGCATTTCAAAAAGCCCTTCTATGGGGTGCGATGGGAGAGAAGTGGCAAATGGCAATTTCATTCCGCGAGGTGGAGAGGCATGGAAACTTCCAGAATTTTCTCCTGTGACACTTGCCTCTCTGAATTCGACCAAGGATGAGTAAGAGATCATCAATCTCCAAGTGGAAGCAAGAACTATTAGAGGGAAGACACTAATCAAATCACAAGCTGACTCATCTCCCTTACAGATATCTATATATGGATCCCTCATCCCAGAGATCCGGGGGCTGGAATTTTGCATATTGTAAGGAATTGTTGTTGGTTTCTTGAGACAAACATCAGATTGTTGGGTGATCTAAGCTTTGTACGAGGTGAAGAGGGGCTTCCTTGCTGAGAGGATGATGCTGGGTCAAAACAACTGGTTGTAACTCCCCTTGGCTCTTTCTTGTTTATCAATAAAAGCTATTCAAGCTTTCCTCCATACTCTCATGTAATTTATGTTTTATGCATTTGTATGGTCAATTTACATATGATCCTAGATTGTTTATGATTATAGATCCATTTTCTTGTATAGTTCTATGCTACTGTGATCTTACAGGTACTCTGTGAAGCTGGGCGTGAAAGGGAACAAGTAGCAAAAGACTATCGAGAGAGAGAGGAATCGAACTAGGAGATTAGCGCAAGACAGAGGTTGGTATTCTTTGTTCTTCTCTCATCTATACTTCATAAAGGAAAAATGAAAGTAGCTTTACTTTGTTTGTTTCTAAGGTAGCTATCACACCTTAGTGGGATAAGAAGTTCTGAGTAGACACTTTTCCCTGTAACACCCCCTTATGAGTTCTATGTGGTCGCACACCATTACTCCAACCTCGGAGTCCTTTATTCCTCAAATTCACAATGTGTCTGTCACTTCCGTCCCAACTATTCCAACCGTTTGTGTGGCTTCTTCAACCCCCGTTGTCGGTGCCATTACTGCATCCTCAGTTGTGACTGCTGCTGTTGGACCCTCTTCAGGGTCAGCTAATAGTGGCCCATCTGCATCCATACCCAGAGTTGTTGATCCTACACTAGGTGCCCCACCTTCTTCTGGTTCCATTCCAGCAGGGGGGGCATACGATCAATATTTTCATGATCTTCAGAATGCAGATCCTCAAAATCTATTTCATTATTATGATTCTAGAGGGGCTCATATCTATTACCGCGGACCTCTGCCACCTCAGCCTGCGGTTGAGGTCACGGTCCCATTATCCATTGCTTGGACCACCACTGGTTATGGCGGTGGCCAGGTATTGCCTGCACATCTTCAAGGATCACCTTATCAAGGCCAACTGTCTTACATGAAACCCTCTTATGGTCAGCAGTATTACGGGCAGTCTTATCTAGGGCAACCTAGAGGCCCACAAGGACAACCCTTCCAGGGACAACCTTTGGCCTCTGGTGGTCCATCTTTTACCTATTTTGCGCAACCTTCTGGTAATCCGGGACAACCTTACATCCAACAAGGTCAACCTACTATCCAGCAAGGCTACCCTTCTGGACAAGTCGGTCAGCCTCAAATCCAATCAGGTCAACCAACTGTCCAGTCCGCTCATCCATCCAGTCTATCAGGACAACCCTCGGTTGTGCAAGGACAACCCAACACCCAACAAGCTCAACCTTCTGGGCAGATGGGCCAATCCCAATGTCAACTAGGTCAACCTTCTGGCCAGATGGCTCAGCCTCAAGGACATCCTTCTGGGCCTGCTCAACCGGGCACTCAAATGATCGTTGCTTCTCAAGCTCAGTTCGGTTTTCATCCCTAGGCTGGGCTCCAGACCCAATCCAGTCTTCAAATGAAATGTGGATCTCAATCCCAACCAGCCTATCAAACGCAGCCTGCCTCCTAGGCTCAGTTTGGAGCCCAGCCGCCTTATGGTTTCCAACAATCGCAAGGGCAAACTCAATTTGCCCCATATCAAAATTATCAACAACTACAGGTGAGTCCTCATCAGAATTACCAGCAACCTTATGTTGCTCTTGTAGGCCAAGTTGGTAATCAATGGAATGCTGGGGGGAAAATCCAGAGTCAGCCATCCTATAACCCCTATGGACAAAATCCCTATGGAAAAAACCCTCCTGGGCCAAGTCCGTCCAGACAAAATCAATGGGGGCAACCGACAGCTGGTTGGAACTCTGGTACCACTTCCTACCCATGGCCTCAGATGTCCTTTAACCCTCAATTACCCTTTTTAGCAACGTTGAAATTACCGGATGTGTCCAAACTAACAAATGATCCTATTCTCCATAATCTGTATTGGCCCTCGGTTCCAACTAAGATTCCCGGTGATTGTCCCAAATTCGATGGTAAAGCTGGAGAAGATCCCTAAGCTCACGTCATGACTTATCATCTATGGTGTTCATCGAATTTGTGGCTTGATGATTCAATCCGGCTCCGCCTTTTTCAAAGGACTCTCACTGGCTCTGCTGCTAAATGGTATATTGAGTTATTTCGCGGATCTTTTCAGGATTTTAACTCGTTGGCTATGGCATTTTTAACTCATTTTTAGTTGCCGATTCGATATGAAACGGGCACACACCTCCTGACATCCTTAAAATAGACAACGGTTACACATATCTCTGATCATATCCATGAATGGAGACGGCGTCGACATTTGATTAAGTTTTGGATTCCCGACCAGCTTCTCACCGACTGGTTCACGACCTCATTCGCCAGTCTGATAGCACGGTACATTGCTATGGGGGCATGTGTAACTGAAGAGCAGGCTATTACGCGTGCTCAGTACCTTGACTTCGTTTACTCCTAGTCTGATACGCTATATGATTATTTGCCTGATGCCCTGAGACCTGGAACTTCCAAAGCCCCACCAACACCATCTGTTGATGGTATCATTGGTTCGGTTAATCCGCCTTCAAAGAAAACTTCCATGAATCCTGGGAAGCAAAAGTCGAATGCTTCGAATGAAAATACTTCTCAGACTGTATCCAATTATGGTAGTACTTCTGAGGTTAACGCCATTCAGTCCACCACGGCGGACAAAGCCTAGAAAGGAAAGATGAAGGGAAAAGGAAAGAATAAAGCGGATCAACCTAAGCAGGATTCCCCTAAGTCTCCACCCGAGGAAGGCGTCAAACGCAAACCCAAGTACCCTTGTCTTATCTGTGACAAGGATCACTATACCAAAGACTTCCCAAAGTGGTCCGAAGTTAGTCGTTTGTTGAAAGGTGCTCCCGGGACTCCTGCTGTGCTTAAAGAACCTTTTCCCTCATAGCAAACGCAAATGGTGGCTGATCCATCCCAATCCTCTTCTCCCTTTGGTTCTCAAGTATTTATGGCTGGGATGATTCCCATCCACATCAGTAATCAGGCAAAAGAATATCCCTCGCCTACCGGGAAAGAGATTGAGGTCCCCTCTAGCGCTCCCCCATCCCGTTCTGGTCCACTCCATATCGAGAGACCTAGCATTGAGACGCCCGTCCAACCCCCTCCTGAAGGTGTACTTCAGAAATCTTCTTAAAACCCTAATGATCATGCTGCCCAGCACTACAACATCATTGAGGACTTAGCCTACGCTCCGTCAGCTAAGTCTGCTTTAGAAGTACTCCAGAGCTTCCCCTCTTAGAGAAAGTCCTTGCTATCAGCCATCGGTGGAATCGACTCGGCTGACTCGGATCTGATTACTTTTGACCTGGAAAGCCATATCCCAAGACTGCCTCACCAAATTTCTTTCCTCATACAGGTCATCATCAATTCCAAAACAATTCATTGTACAGTCATTGATGAAGGCACTTCAACTTGCATCATGTCTGTTGCCTGTTGGAAGGCTATTGGTTCTCCGACTCTGAGCCAGTCTCCTACGACCTTGGAAGCCTTTGATGGAAGAGAGTCTCGCCCTTATGGTCTACTCCAACATTTGCCCATTACTTTGGAAGGGAAGACCATCAAAGTGGAAGTTGAAGTTGTTGATGCTAATCTTACCTACAACCTCCTTCTTGGACGTAGATGGACATACACCATGTGAGCCGTGGATTCATCTCTATTTCGTGTCATTCGTTTCCCTCATCAAGGGAAGATCGTCACAATATACCAACTGTCCTTCTTCGCCTCATCTTCCGAAGGCAACGTACCCTTTATGGAGCATACCTCCATCCCATATGAGAGTGTGGGAGCTGGACTTTTTAAAGATCCTACCCTAATGGGTGTTTTTTCACTCCCACCTCCTAACGTCGCTCCTATCAATATGATTTCCTTTCACTCTAATCCGTGGGTTCTTCCCCCCGCTGATCAGGTAGAATCTTGGGGCGATGAGATGCTGTTGAGTCCTACCAAGCTCAACTACGTCGAAATTGTTTCTACATCGGCTCCACCTTCTGAACCTGCTCCCTTGAGCAGAGCTCTCGACTCATACGCTCATTCCCCTTGGCTTGGAGACGATGCTTCTTCAGATCCTTTAAAGGAAATATTTCCTTCTGATGAAGCCATTATTGAGACCATGTCTCTCGAGGAACCCCCTTGGTCCTATCATCACCATCGTTCCTCGTTTCTCCCTACCCACTGGGAAATGCTTCCTTGCCTTGAGCGCTTTATTTTTGGTTCCCCATTGCACCCTGTTGATACAATCGGCCCTTTTGCTAAACGGGGCAGTGATTATATGGCCTGTAAACCTCACTCGACTGGGGGGCATGGGTATATCATCGGTGTCATTGATTATTTTAAAAAATGGGCCGAGACGATGCCTACATTATCTAGGACAATCACACAGCGGCGCAACGGGATAAGCCCCGAAATGGGCTTTACTTGAAAAAGTACTATGCGTGAATTCCATGCACTTTGGTTTGTACATACATGTGTTTTAGCAGGTGTGTTGTGTGTGTGTTTTCATGTTTTTGGCTTGGTGTGAAGGCGTGATTGCCGCTTATTGTGTCTCTTGCTTCTTGTGCAAATGTCTGGTGCACCTTACGTTGGTTTCGCCGATGGTGCCTGTCGTAGTACCTGCAACTTGTCCTCTGCGGTGTGGGTGATCTACGATCCTCATGGTGAGTTGATAGACCTTCAAGGTGTTTGTTTAGGTTGTACCACAAACAATGTTGCTGAATATAGTGCTGTGATTGAGTTACTGGCTGAGGTGATTAATCTCGGTATTCGTACATTGGTTGTGAACCTGGACTCTCAGCTTGTCATCCACCAGCTCAATGGGCGATATTCCGTCAGAGACCATCGGATTTTAAGGTTGTATTTATGTGTTAAATTGTTAGAGAGGAATTTTGATTTCATTACATATCAACATATTCCACGATGATTAAACACGTTAACTGATGCATTGGCTAATCATGTATTAGACAGACATTTGCGTAACATGTAATCAAAACAGCATATAAGAAGCATGTAAAACACAATAATAGACCATAGGAATATGTATATATATATATATATATATATATATATATATATATCGTGTGGCGCACTGAGGTGCTAAAAAATAAGTGTACATGTCCAAGTAGAGTCTGTGTTCTCCGTACATCTGAGACACATGTCTCTCAAAAAATCACCAGCAAGAAATAAAAGCCTAGGTGTCTACTGCGGTGGGTTGTGCTCCCTATAGTACACCGCCGCTCATGTCACCCGCCTCAATAGGCGGTGCACCCTGGGTTCCACTCATACTGTGTGGATCTGGGACGCTCTGGGGACCTCCTCGATCCCCATGTAATCTGGAATCCCTGCTAACAGGCCCTTAAGGTTTTGAATCACTGTCTCCATCGTATCATTAGTTGGAGGAGCCAAGGCTAGTGCTGCAACGCCCTGCGCATCCCTCCGCGCCTTTGGAGCCATCCCGACGGGTCTCACTGGTCCTACATCTGCATACCATAGTGTTCATCATTAGGACATATACATGAAAAAATAAAAAAACATCATAAACAAATAAAAATGAAAAAAATGTGATCAAGTGTCTTACCACCATCATCCCACTGCTCTCCAGTGGGCAGCTGCATGTCAAGATCTCTGCAGAAGTCCATGCCGGCATATGGCCAATCCTCCACGAAGATCATCTAGCGCTCCATCCACTCTCAGAAGAATGTCCCCCTCGCTACTGGTCGTCCGACACCTCCTCGTGGCATGACGTGAGCCCACCGTGTGGCCCTAGTCTCGCGTGGCCTGGGTAAATCTGAATCCATGTCTTGTAATTGCAGTGCCAGCACCCACTCCAGCATGAGCTGGACTAAGATGGATCCATAACAAAACTTCTTCATCTCTTCTCGATGGCAGTTGGTGAGTTGCCTCTTCATGTTCGCCGTCACTGTCTCTGCCCAGTTAAACATGGTGGGATTGAGACACTCGAGAACCAGCCGGAGATGGGTCTTCAAAGCCTCATGTTGGGCTTGGGATCTCGCTGCTCGTGTCACCATGAAAAGCATAGCATGAAGGACTACGTCATCCACTGTTGGGGTTTCCACCTTCCCACTCCTCATCTTGCGTGCCCATGGGCACACTTGAGCCATCAACATCTTTAAGGAATCACCCCTGGGTCATTGCCCCTCCAGAATGGGCCTCTCACCTCGACGGGACAACCCGGTCAAAAAATATATGTCTGTAGAATCAAACTCGATATCCTAGCCTAGGATGATGAATTTCCCATCTGTGGGATTCCAGGCCCTAATCAGTAGCTCCAGCAAATCAGGTTGTGATCGAAGATGCAGAGTTAGAAAGAATTTGAGCAATCCGCATGCCTGTAATGAGTTTTGGCACCCCACATCAGTGAAAGCTTCTATATCATTGTCATCATGCGTCCGCTCTTGCCAAAAAAATTCCATTGCCACTTGCATGACGAAGAAAATTAATTAGCACTTCGTTTATCAAATTTTGATGCGTAATTTGCAAAAAACCTAAGTTCGCGTCGTCATCGCATCTATTTTAAAAACAGACGCGATGACGCGAGGTCTCTAGTTCATTTTTTCGCGATCATCACGAAAGTACACCACTTTTCCGCGATGATCAGAGCACGCTATGTGTCAATTTTTTCGGCCATCGCGGACCCGAAGGCTATAGCCGCGATGATCAAGTGGCGAAGCTCGGTTCAAAAAAACCGCCCAAATTAACACATTTAAACATTCAAATGCGTGAAGAAGGTATGGAATTGAAGCGCAGGACAAGGAATACTTACCTGGAACAAGTTTCGGGGACAATGATGGACGATTGAAGCTGAATTGAGCTCGCCAACTTCAGTGCTCCAAAATGCTCTGCAGTGAAATGAACAATAACTATGGTAAAAATGGTTGGATTAACCTCATTTTATAGTAATTCTTGGAAATTAAAAACTATATTTTATAAATGTGGGTTTTTTCTCATTGTTTTGCCATATGGATAGTCAAAATATGGTTTTTACCTATGTTGTTATGTATATTGTTCATATTATCTCGGATGGATTTACGTGTGACGTGTTCTTGTGCAGAGCTTCAGGTAGTGGAATTATGATAGCTTCGTGAACACTTGATCCTGAAAAGTCGTCTTTAAGCTCTTTTCCGACTTGAGAAATGAAAAGATGGGCGAGTTTTCCTCTTGGCTCGTTAAAAGAACGAGAGGCGGTTGCCTTTAGCTCTTTTCCGAAAGTTTAAACACGAAAAGTTTGCCGGGTTTTTGTCGTTTCAAGCTCGTTATCGGTTATGAAACGCCGTGCTTCCAACCGCTTTTCTACTTTTTCGGTCGAAGTCACTAGTTACGAAAAGTAATCCTTGAGCGTAATGGTCGGGTGGTTCTTTCGAGTATCGTTTTATACTTTTTCGGGCTCGAGAGACACAACTCTACGAAAAAGGACTCCCCTGGAGTTTTATTTTCTGTGTCTTTTTCAAACTCTCTAAACATGAAAAAGACTCCGAGTTTTACCTATGTCAGACTCGTTAAACCCTGACGACATTGGACTCGTCACCATGACGAGACTCGAGCTTCTCCTTCCTGGGGCTCGTTAAACTATTACTAGGTTGGACTCAACAACAAGTTTATCATTGATTGTCTATGACAGCTAGTCACTCTTGAACATCGACAGTTTTGCTTCTTGTTAGGTTGGGACATCCATACATCATCATTTGGCCTTCTATGGGTTTGGGTTATCATTCTAGCCTCATTCCATTCGATACATGCCATCTCCATCGAGCCTCTGATCCCTTGGTGCCTGAATGCTGCCACCCTCCGGAGTCGTGTCGCCGACATGTTCAAGAGTATGATCCTTCTGCAGTTTACACCCTTGTCTTCTCCTCTGATACTCTGTTTTTCCATCTACCACTTATTCCTTATCTTGTGTCATTGATGGGGGAAACATTATGGCCCTCTTGCGACGGGTCGTCTCCTGTATACATCAGCTCATTATCCAGGAGATTGATCTAGAGATCCCCTTTGGTACCTTAGAGCCTGCATGCTTCAATGGCAAGTTCTTCGCACCTGACAATCGACTTTCATCATTGGTCATCGATTGGGTGATTCCACAAGTGTTCGACTTCAGCTCCTTCTTCACACTTTGTGGATTGTGTTAGACAGTACCTTGAGAGCCATTTGCATTATTGGTGGTTTCTCTCACACTTGTTAACAATTTTCATCGTTGACCAGTAATCAAGCGATGTTCTATCATGCTCGATCTCAGCACATCTATTCTCATGCTAGAATTTGTACTATGATCGGATGGGTTCAAGATCCCGAACTCAGATTACACATGTTCAGGCTGCATGGATTAGTTTATGATTACATGACTTATTGATGGATGGCTGTGACCATACCCGAGTCTTTGGGAATGGTTGTGACCATACCTTTATCATCATCATGGTCTCGTTAGCTGGATGGCTGCGTCCATACCACAGACCTATTTCATATGTCTTTTGGATGGCTGCGCCCATGCCTAGACTACATGTATTTCATTATCAGAGATATCAGTTGTACTTGTGTGCAAGTTCTTCCAAAAGGTGTTCCAGCTCAGTAAGTTTCATAAAGCATTTCACCCCTCCCACTCTCTCAGACTTCATGCTTTAGGGGGCATCTATTACATAGTAATTGGTCACTGTCTTCACCCCAGTATTCTTACTGTGTCATGTGTCCAAGTCATTCATGCTCATGTTAGACAAATTCTCTTTGATGTTGCCAAATGACCCACTTTTCCAAAGGTTTCTGCCTCATCACGTCTGTTGGCCAAATAAACGCGCTGAAGGGTGCTCCAAAACAGTCTAGAAGCGCTGCCATCGTGGAAGTACACCTGATTCCTACGATGGTTTGATTTTATGTGCCAGCGCAACTGTCGCTTGTAATCTTCCACGATGACCTGACTAGCTACATTATTCAATAGCGATGTCAGAGCGGAAGGCTAGTTATGTGCCCACGATGATCCAGATTGGGCAAATTTGTTCCAACAGTCGGCCTTCCAGATGACCCCAGACTTGGTTGTTGGCCTAGTTTATGTCGCCCTCCTTTCTCTGGCGTGGTTGTTCCGTCATTTGTGCTACCTTCCTTGGAGATAAGTGCATTCTTCCACCTTTCATGGAGACTCCTTCTCCGATTTAATCTCTCACCATTGCTATGTGCTGCTAATTTTTGGAGTTCTTAGTCTTGGGAATAGTTGCTGATAGTGCTGTTAGTGTTTTTGAGTTTGCTAGATAGCTGGTGTGAGTGTGACAAGTGTGGGATTGTTGATAGCTTGAGGAAGGTTGTGAAGTGCCCTTAATCTTGTGTAAAACTTGTGAGTGAGAGAGACTTGTATGTTGGGAGATCCATCTTCAAAGAGTGAATGCTTGAGGAACATGCTGGCTAGATCCCTCTGAGAAGGCTTGTGATGTCAAGACTTTGGTTGTAAGCTTACTCTTATTTCATTATTAATGCAATCAATGATGTTTTCCTATGTCTTGTATGTAATGTACTTGATAGTTCATGACTTCTTGACTTTGTGAGTAAATAGATCATTGTTGTTCCAATTAAGTGCTTTTTTGTATTCCCTTTGCATTGTTTTAGGTTGATTACTCATTAGGAGAAGGAAGTGGAAGTTGGAGCAGCGCAACGAAACTCCATCGACCACCGGTTGAGGTAGGCCTCCAACTATGACTGTTTAAGGAAAGCTATTGTTGATATGTCCTTGTTTGTGACTAGACCCACTCTAGGGCTAGAGGGGTTGCCTTTGTCCGCAGAGGGAACACTTTCCCGCATCACAATTATTATCACTTTTTAATGGCTATTTCATCAATTTCTACTATTCTTTATCACTTCATTTATCTAATCTATCATATAATTCCATTTTATAGTTATTTATGCTCTTGTGAGTAAATAATACATGTTCTCCTTTATTTTTAATAAATTGATTATTATTATGCATGATTTTACCAATGATGGTTTATTAATGAATTTTTTGTAATATCACTTATGATTTTAGCCTCCAATATCTTTTCTAGATTGAAAATATGGTTTCTAGCTCATAATAAAATATTCCAACTCATAAATTCGCTGGAATAAGAAGCGACAATTTTGCAGTGGACATTTCAGACAAATTAAGGAGAATATTGAAAATCTGAGACATGGGTTTTGTGTAGAACGAACCAAATTAGTTATGTAATGAGTAGTTTTCCAAAATTCGGTTTGGATGGAGAGAAACATAAGGTTATTCAAAGGCGATTTTCTCAGATTTGTTGTTGCAACCGTTTTCCAAATTCTTCCAATTGCAATACCAAATTTGACTTGTTCCTGCTGAATGTTGATGGAAAGATATTTTGTATATGATATTATTTATTGAGATCATGTAATTAATCCAAAATTTTAATGGAAATCAGTTTGTAATCAACTTTTTTGCAACTTCCCTTTACTCTCTATGTATTTAAATGAAAACAGAGAACAAAGAGAGAGGGGGGATAATTGGGAGATAATGAGGAGATAGGAGATGGATGATTATTAGATAGGATGTAGGAGAAGAGATAAGAGATGAGAGATGGGAGATGAACAATTATTGAATTTTAGGAAAAGCTAATAACTCCAATTTATGTAATTATTTCTCTCATATGTTTTAATGAAGGAAGCTATCCATTGAGTTCTACATCTGTTACTTGTAATTTGATCTGAATTATTTCTCAAGGCAGAATTGAGTCTTGGGCAGTTGAGCCCACTACCTTGGACGAGGTGCTGCCTTGAACATGTAAGTTAGTGTAGTTATCTGTTTTTTAATTTGAATTTCAATTGTCATTCTTTAAAGTAGATTTCCTTTCTTTTAACTAATTTGTTGTTTGCTACATTTTCTAGATTTATTATTTCATACAATTTCTATATTTCATTTAATTTACTGCTCTAGATTAGTATTTGAATTTTGTTGGGTGCAATAGATTAAATTTCAATTTCAGAAATGTGTGGTTTAATTTAGTATCGATTCAAATAGTGTGATTATCATAATTATTTTCCTGTCATTTACTTTCTTCTTTTTAAATTACTATTGTTATTCAAGTCTTATATTTTATTTCTTGTTGAATGAACTTGATAGTATAGGACACAATCATATAGAACCAGTGTTAGCTATTGGTATTTTTATGCATATATTTTTTCAGTTGCCTTGAAATAAAAAGACGCTCCTCGGGTTGATAATTAATGTCCAGGTAATTAGTTTTTTTTATTAAGCAATTAATTTTCCCCAACACTTGACACAAGATTTCATTTCTCTGTCCTATAATGTAGACTTAGTAGGCCTTCAGGACTTCAATGTAGCTTAATCCTCTTCTATGTAGGCACATGGACATAAAATGCACTATCGAATATGCACAAATGAATCATATCCAGTTTCACTCTTGTAAACATCTTTTCAGGAGTCATGTCCTCCAACACTCTGTGAAGAATTTTATTCTTAACATACACAGTTGTATTGCAGGCCTTTTCCCATAAAAACATAGGCCACTCCTGATCATAGATCATTTCCCTCGCTACCTCCATGTTGGTCCTATTTTTCTTCTCAGCAACCGCATTTTGTTGAGGGTTGTAGGGTGTTGTGAGCTCCTTATTGATGCATGTCTGCCCACAAAAGTCCAAGAACTCATTAGAGGTGTACTCACCCACATTATCCGATATCAAACCTTAATATTCCTTCATGTATGGTTCTCCACAAGATCCTTGAACTCCTAAAACTGATCAAAGACCTCATCCTTGGTCTTTAGGAAGTAGATCCAAGTCTCCTTGGAATAATCATCTATGAATATCGCAAAATATAAGGAACCTGTGATTGACATCACACACATAGGACCACATATATTAGAATGCACCAAGTCTAGCACACCCTTAAACCTGGTCTCACCATGAGGATACAAATTCTTGGCCTACTTTCCAAGAGAACACTTTTTACAAACTCCATCCTACTCAACCCATATCTTTGGAAAATCAGTAACCATGCACTGCAACATCAAAAGAGATTTGTAGTGTAGGTGTTCCATCCTCCTATGCCAAATCTCACTTTGGTTGTCACTCTCATGGATGATATCCTTCCCCAGTTTTCCTCTCAATAGATAGAGATCTCTCTCCCTCCTATCAATCACCCACTTCTTGTTGAAATTGGTCTACTTCAGACCAACAATGTTGAAATTCACTTGTAATGTTGAATTTATAATCCTGATAATTACGTGTGATAGTGATATATGTTTCTCTTTTAGAATTCATGTCATTAATTAGGTCATCAATCAATTATACATTCAATTATTCATCTATAAATACAATAGAGATCACAATGCATAAAAAGACGAGACATCTGAAATTAGGCAAGTGGCCAAGGCAAAACCCACAAGGGGAAAACCAAACAATCCTTTATTAAAAAAATTGAACAAGAGAAATCCAAGTCACAAAAAAATTGACCAGTGTAGAAGAAAGTCACCCAAGTGCCAAGTTAAACCTCCATTAAAAAACAATAGTCCACATGAAGTTTGTCATAAATCTATCCACAAGATGCCATAACAATATTGTTAAAATACCACATGTTTTTCCTCAAACTAGCCTTTATCCATAGGAGTAAAGTGCCTTAGATAGCTCATATATCATAGAGGTGTAATCCCACAAATAGCTTACATCCCTCAGAGAAGTATTTCCATAGATATCTCACATAACCACATAGAATTGTTCCTCATAAAACTCATATTTCCACGAAGAAGTGTGCCTCCAAATACTCACATAACCACAAAGAATTATGCCTGAGAAAGCTTGCATATCCATAGAGAATTGTGCCTCAAACATGTGGATTTATCTTCCACAAAAGATACAAGTTGGTTTCCAAAATTGGTGGACTGAATTCCAATATATATCTTTTTTTCCATGTGAAGGGGCATGTCTCTTGGGCAAGCCGACTTGACAAATGGAGGGATGACTTTAACATTTGGGATTTGACCAAAAAGACACTTAAAATTTTATTTTATTTTGTTTTTAAAATATAAAAAAATTTCTTTTGAGAATGAAACCCATGCAACAAATAAATTTTTTTTATGACCCATGCATATTAAATATACTTCAATAAATTTACAAATGGTAGAACTACAATATGAAGACCGACACTAGTTACAAAATTCAACACTCCCTCCTAACTAGGGAGGTATTCATAATGACTATTAAGATGTTCTCAAGTTGAAAAATCTATAAGGAAGGATTATCAAGCTTAAGATAATCTTCATCATCAATATCATCACTAACATCAACCAAATTTCCAGAACCCAACCAATACCCCTGACATATGGCACTTATGCATTGTCTAGTAAAAAGCTCACTCTAGAAAGAGATCAGAGCATGATGCTAAAACATGCTCACTCTAGAAACAAAACAGAGCACGATGTTGGGAGGCTTCAACCTCTAGGACCATTATCCATAATCCTGGTCAAAGTGACACGGGGAAAGAATCCCTAATCAGGTCACTATACAATGAAACAAGGAGAATAATTGTCCTATGCTAGACCATTTTCCTATACAGGTCAAAGTGACATAGAGAATACATCCCTAATCAGGTCACTATACAATGATACAGAAAAATGTTTGTCCATTGGACCATTATTTACAATTCCGGTCAAGGTGACATAGGGACTACAACCCTAATCATGTCACTATACAATAACATAGGAAGAATGTCATCCACCAGACCATTATTTATGGTTAGGCCTATGTACTTGAAGCATGGATGTTATAGGAAATTTTGTCACATCTGATCAATAGGCTTCATAATGGGATCAATCAACATCATATTTCCTCTTGTTATCATCATTGAAAAAAGCCCTAAGCATGTACCTTTCATTTCCCAGCGTTTCTACCATGAAATACATCATCTGAGCCAGCTTTAGGACCAACGCTCCCTGGCCTCCTACTGGACAACGTTGAAACATAGATTGCTTCAATATGGACTATGTTGATCACCTACAAGTTGCTCCCTTTTGCACTTGTTTTGGTTCTAGAAATTTAGGAAAAATAGATAAATTATGGAAGCCTCCTATTCCAGAAGCTTCCAGAATTTGTTACAACCATTTACCTTAGAAAAAGCATCTGAATCTTATCCTACCCTACTTTGGACTTTCCATCCCTTATCCTTTGATCCCATCTTCCCATCACAGGTGGATCTAAAACCTTGTATTCGTAATTGGATAAGAACTCCCAACTTACCCACTCCTCTATATATTTACAACCTTCCATATGCAAGGGGTTTCCTTTTCGAGAGTGATTTTACCCTTATGTTATTGTGGTGAGAGGTTTCATTTCATGCATTTAAGGTGACTGGAGGTGCACATTGTGACAAGGAAAGGACAAGTTAGCCTTGGAGGAGCTCTTCTACAATATAAACACCTATTTATGGTTGAAAACTCCTTCCATTTATATTAATGAAAATAATTCTCTATTTTCCTATATGTGATTTTATTATTTCATATATTTCAATACCATGTTGATATATTGAATAGAGTATATGGATGATACTACATATATCTCGTAGTTTCTTGGCTTTTGTCATCTAACTGTGTAGGTTCTAATTTTGGCAATCGAAGCTCGAATTGGAAAATTCAATCTAAAGAAGGAGTGAAGCCCCTGACAGATTCTAGGTAAGCTTCATACAGTCATCTACTTACTTTAAGGAAAGAATTGTATTCCTTGTCTCTCTGTTGTTCTAGGTTAGCCACAAACATAAGGGAGATACTTTTGTCTGCAATTGTAAATCTCATATAAAAAATTGGCAACCATATTGGGGAACGATGTATTCCCTTTGTGGTTCCTTTGTCCTTTGTGCTTGATTACCTCCTTGACAGACCTTTGTTTATTTACCCATCCAAGAACAAACCTAGGAATACATTTTATTGAGTATCTTTCACAATTTTTGTGTTGGAATCCTCTATTACTGGACCAATGCACCCCCAGTGCCTTGGAAAGAGTGTTGCAGCACACCTGAGCCCAATCTGTACTTGCATTGCAAAGCACTGGTGCCTCTTTTGCACTAGATTTGGACCCTATTTTTGCACAAAATTTACCCTTATTTTTTAGTCTCTCCTTGATTGGCCTACTTCCAGCTAGCCTTCCCTCAGTCTTGAGTGTCTTGTGGTCTCTTTAAAGCCTCCATTTGTTTTTCGTTTGTGTTTGATTTCATTTGGTAAGAATTGGTTTTGATTTTTCTTTGTACTTATCATTTGGTCGCTTGAAAACTAATTTTGTTTGGTCATTGGTCACTTGGAAGAATTGTTGTTTCAGTCCTCATTCTGAAAATTTCATTTGAATTGGTGATTAAACACTTGCATCTTATTTTTATTCATTTTAAAAATTAAGTGTGTTGAAAAGAAAAAAATTTCATTGTCATTTAGGGTTTTGTATGTGCATTGATATAGGAACAATTGCATTGAAAAGGGAAATTACATCTTTCATATTGCTTGCTACTTGTTGTGTGTTGCATATTGTTTATTTCTTCCCTTCCATAGCTATATTTTCATTGAAAGAGAAATATTTCCATTTTTTCATGCTAGATTTTCATTTTAGGATATTCAGGTGACAACTATGGTGAGCTCAAAACTGAAATGTTTTTTTTGCTAAAGCAAGAGTGTTTTCTTCTCATTCATTAACTAAAAAGTTACAAATATGTGTTACAAACCACAACACTGAGGCCTATAGGAACAACCAGGCCCCTCCAAGCTTCGAAAACTGGGCCTGGGGCCCACAAAACTATGCAACCACCAACGAACGAAGGATCTAATTGTAACACAAGAGTCCAATCAGGTATGCCCATGGATATAACTCCCAAGCAAGTTTACCACCTGGAACCCATGAGAAGTGGGCGAGACACCACCAAGATTGTGATTAGCTCAGAGGATAACATTGCCAACTAGCTCGATGAATCGTGGCCATAGATCGTCACAAGCAGGATCCAACAGTTGGGGAGAATATTGGGCAGACAAGAAGCACAAGGAAAACCCACCCGATATAGGCAATATTCTCTGTCCTCCCGCCGCCACATGTTGATTGATGAGTGGCATCGGGGGCAAACCTTAAAATACCGCTTAGGGGATTGGGGATGCCCGAAAACCACTAAACCACTAAAACTCTATTTTCCTCGAAAACGCACACCGCTCTTTCTCCGCTTCCTTTCGTCCATCTAGAAGACCCAATTGCGTCGATTCTGAGGTCTTCTGCTTGTTGAACCCTTATCCTCCATCAAATTAATTTCTAAATTGTTGCTTCTCCTTCATACTGTGATAATGTTCCCTGTCTACACTTGCCAGAATGTGGCAGTCCTCACGCAGTTTCCCTACGGGTGCTAACTCCCACCTGCATTTAATGTTATCTTTTTTACAGAGCACCCCCTCATTTGCCAGTCGATCCGCTAATCTGTTGGAATTTCTACGTACATGAACAAAACTTAGGGTTCTCAAGATTCTTAGATGTGATTGAATACGATGATAGACCTGCAAAAGTCTCTAGTGGTTTGAGACTTTTTTTGGTGCTGAGCCATTTACTATTTTTTTAACAGAATTAATTGTTAATTCAGAGTCTGCCTCTATGATTGTGTTATGCATATTGAGATCCATCAGTATCTCTAAGCAATGCTCTATGGCCATTAGTTCCACCATATTGTTGGTAGCATTCCCTAAATGACTATGAAAGATGACTTTTATATTTCCCTTGTCATCTCTTATAGCTCCACCATAACCCACAGCCCCCAGGTTTCCTTTTGAGGCTCCATCTATATTGAATTTCAAAAAGCCAGGGGGGTGGTTGCCAATAAGCCTTCCCCACTATAGAGTGTGTTGCAATCCTATTTGTGCCCTGGGGGACAAGCTTCTGGAGGCCCAAAAGCAAAAGAATGCGAGCCTCTTGGTGAGAAGGAGGATTCTCGGGAGGTTGCTTCTGAAGGGTATTTACAGTTTCTTTGAGCTGTCTTAAGAGCTGAGCTATGATGCTTTGGGTTGAGCCAGATTTATCATTGAAAATTCTATTGTTGCATTCTTTCCAGACATTCTAGATCAAAAAGCCTAGAATCAAAGTCCAAGCTAAGTTGACTGTCTCATTTTTAGATAGGTTTTTCCTCCAATTCTTTAGAGTTTTAAAGATATCGTTTTCATCCCTGTCAGTTTTCTTGAAGATTGAGGCAACCCAGTTCCATAAGGTTGAGGTAAATGTGCAGAGGTTGATAAGGTGATCCATCATTTCTTCATGAAGATCACATAAATGACATCTAGATGGTCCATCAAAACCTTTCTTTCTAAGATTTTCCCAAGTCAGGATATTTTTTTGTTGTACCATCCACACAAACAGTTTGAGCTTCATCCAATGAGGGGTCTTTGATAGGTCCTTCCATATTTTATCAGGATTTGGAAATTTATGTCTAGTGGCAATTCCTTTGGCTTCTTTGAGGTTGAAGTTGCCCTCACTGTTTCTTCCCCATCTTAGTTGGTTTGTGGAAGTTGAGATCAAAATTTTTCTCTTTTCTAGGATCATTGCAAGAGCTTCTGCCTGGGCCTTCAAACGGGTCTCTTCACTGTAAAATGGTACCTTCCATGTTCTCCATTTACCATTATTCCTTGTCTGATCCCAATAGTCACTAACCTTTTGTAGTCCTTTGTTGACAGTATCATCTTTGAGAATATCTAGTCCTTCTCTGTATAGGATGGGTTCCTGCTGCCAATTATCCTCCCAAAACCAAGCTAGGTTCCCATTTCCGATCTCCCAGAAACTATGTTTCTAAACTAAGGCTCTGTTCTCCCAAGCATTGTTCCAAATATGGGAGCCCCTGATGTGTCCTGTCATTCGAATATGGTCCCTTTCTTGCCAGTCCTTTGCATATTTTTGTTTCCAGAGCTTGGCCCTTGGGTTTCTTGTTTCCTTTATCCATCTCCACCAAAATTTTGCCCCTAAAACTTTACTGAGAGTCTTTGGGTCATGGAGACCCAAACCCCCATGAGTTTTGTGTTTGCATAGCTTGTCCGAAGCTACCAGAGCCCATTTCTTTTTTTCTTCCCCTTTTCCCCAAAGAAAATCTCTTTGAATATTCTTGATTTGTTGTAAAACTCCTTTTGGGACAGGAAGAGCCGAAAACATGTAGATTGGAATGGTTTGCAGGACCGCCTTAGTGAGAACTAGCCTGCCTGCTAAATTCAAAGATCTACTTGTCCATTTACTGACTTTGTCCTTCAGTTTATTAGTCATTGGCTCCCAAACTTCCTTGCTTAGAGGTTTGTCAGTGAGAGGTATTCCCAGATATTTGGAGGGAAGATGATCTCTCTGAAAGCCAAGAATTCTGGAGAGATTTCTTTGAATAGCAATATTAGTGTTGAAAAAGAAAACTTTTGATTTTGTGAGGCTTACCTCTGTGCCAGCAGCCATAGAAAAATCATGCAGAATTTGTTTGAAAGCTTTGGCTTCTTTGACCGTGGGTGTGCCCTGCAGCATGGTGTCATCTACAAATTGTTGATGAGTCAATGAGTCTCCATCCTGGGTTAGCTTGAGACCCTGGATTCTTCCTTCCACCTTGGTTGAATTGATCGCTTTGCCTAATCCTTCCATCATAAGGATAAAGAGAAAGGGGGAGAGCAGATCTCCTTGCCTGAGACCTCTCGAAGGCTGAAAGGATCTAGATGGAGAGCCATTGAGAAGGATTGAAAAGCTAGCAGAGGTAACCAGAGCCATAACCCATCTTATCCAATTATGGTCAAAGCCATACGCTTTTAGTACTTCCCTAATGTATGACCAGCTTAGCTTATCATAATATTTCGCTAGGTCAAGCTGTATAATCATACCTGCCTGCTTATTACTCTTGAGAGAGTGAACCACTTCATGAGCTTGAATGATGTTATTGAGAGTTTGCCTTCCTTCCACATATCTAGTTTGCTCCTCAGACACGAGAGTTGGAAGAAGGGGCTTGAGTCTATTTTCAATTAGTAGAGAGATGATTTTGCATACTACATTGCATAAAGCTATGGTCCTGAATCGATCTGGTGTCATAACTTTTTCTTGCTTAGGAATTAGGGCTATGAAGGAGGCATTTAGCACTTTTAGAATTGTTTTTGAATTTTGCGAGTCCTCCACCACCTCAAGGATGTCATGTTTGACTATTTCCTAGCCTGCCTTGAAGAAGTCTACATTGAAACCATCTGGGCCTAGAGCTTTCCCATTGTGCATCTATTTGATTACTTCATTGACCTCCTCTTCTATCACTGGCCTGTTGAGATTAAAATTGTCTTCCTTGGTCACCAGTTTTGGAATGTGCTAGCTCGAAACATTAACGTAAACATTTAGAGGTCTAGGCTAAAGATGTGTTCTAGCGTCGTTAAACATAGGAGTTTTCATTGTTTGCCAACATTGCATCCCGGGGGTGAAATATCGTTCCATGTATGTGAGTGTATAGGATCATTATCCACGTACCTTTTGGTATATTGGATGATGCTCTACGAACGTAAAGTATATGGGTACACTCTCATTGAATGATTATGCATTAGATAGCACTACTATGGACTACACTCCCACATACCATCAAGTATATTTTGGGAGTCCCCTATAGGTTGCTATCCAACCATAGGTAATTGAGTCTACCCCCTTTTATACTATGATACACCAAACGAAGCATTCAGGGAGATTAGCTATCGCACGTTAAGTCCTTGGTTTTCCAAGGTGCAGATTGTAGTTCATGGTTTATTAGTAATCCTTTATGCCTAGATTATATTCTTCTTGATTTATTTCTTTTTGTGTTAATAAAATTTATTATCCAACGTGGAAGAACAAAACCCCCCAACCCGTCATTCACGTAGAATGAAAAATAAGCCTCCTGTTCCACCAGAGGCTACTCTTGGCTGTCATCAAGCATAAGAATATGAAAACTACCGAATCAGAAACTTTGGGAACTACTTTTAGCCCTCCTCATGATATTGATCCTCCAGAATCATGTATCCCTATGAATTCTAAGCTCAATATTACATCTACTCTTGATGGTGACACTCACACAATCGAAACAGAAGTCCCTAAAACTTCTTTTCCTGAGGTTGTTGAACCTGAACTTCTTGAGTCAGACGCTTTCTTTCCTGAGGTTGTTGAACCCAAGGAGCCTCATCCATATTCACCCATTACTTCATGACCTTCCACCTCTCTTCCTTTGTCTCAGAGATAACCTATGTATCTTGGACCCAAAGGTGAACCTCTTCCACATGGACTTGCGAGTATTGAAGAGATTCCACAAGAAGAGCCTCATCATTCTACTCCTGTTCATTGGTAAGGACTCCATTTTTATCAGAAATCATCCTTTTCCATCTCTTCAGACTCTGTTACAAACTCCTTTACCCAATTATTCGGACTTACCCATGGACCTCTTGTGTAAATATTCATTAGGATTGTTAACCATGATTCAAACTAATCCGACCTCTCAACCCGTGTCTTCCATTATGGTTGAGACATTGACGGTTTCTTCATCATCTATGTTTGCGACATCACCAGAGAATCATATATATGGTGGCCCATCCATCCCACTTGGTTAGCAGTCTTTATCTGGTACCTTTTCTGGTGCATCTTCCACTCCTTGAACCTCTCCCATGTCATCTAATTCAAGAATAACATCAGGTACTTCTCTTATGAGTGCATATCATTCTTCTCCTCTTCCTCCATCCACACCTATGATCGAGCAGCAAGTTGGCCCTTATGTCAGTGGACAAGGCTATCTTCAACAACCTAACTCTTCTTATGTTGGGTACCCTCCACTTGGATTTTTGTTGCCTCCACCATCCCCTCCTCCTTTGGGAGGGGGGAAACCTGTTGTTGGTATACCTCAAATTCATAATCAACCTTATTATATCCCTCCTTATCCTAGAATGGATTCTAGTGTTTGGAAACCTACTTTTCCCGTTCAACCTGGTTCATTTTGAGACAGATTGTTGAATCCTCAACCTGTGCCATCTTTGTCTCAGATACTTATCATTTCATCAGCACCCCAATAAGCTCTAATACATGGGAGGAAACCTTTACAATATGTCGTTCCATCACAACCTTTTCCATCAGTATCTGGCACTTCCTAGGTTCTTACCTAGCCTGTAAAAGATACCTTACATTCTCAACCGCTTAGACAAGGTACTCCTCAAGTTTCGATAGGTCAGATTATTCATAGCATGGCATAGTCCTAATCAAACCCACCTTACCATGGAGAAATGAAAACACCCATCAAGAAAAATTATGGATTGTATCAAGGTATTCCTAAAGTGAATTTTCAAGGCCAAACCCAAACCCAACCATTCCAATAGTTTTATCATCATCCTGAGGGTGGAAAACAAGGTCACTTGTATACTGTATATCAGAATCCTCCCTTTTCTGGTACCTAGGTTCCATATTATCAGAACCCTCATTATCCAAGGATACAAGTACCTATTACCCAGGATATTCCTTCATATCCAGGTCATCCTCCTATGGAATTTAACTGGTAGTTTCCTTTTCTAGCTACTCTTAAATTTCAAGACTTAATGTGGCTCACTAATGACCCCATCACTCATTCACCATGGTGGCTGATTGTTCCCACTAGATTTCCTTCTTATATCCCAAAATTCAATGGGAATCCAGGAGAAGACCTGTCAACGCACGTTATGATGTATCATCTATGGTGTTATTCAAAATTCCTTAATGATGATTCTATTCAACTTCGTCTTTTCCAATGAACTCTTACAAGTACCACATATAAATGGTATATTGAATTACCTAGAGCTTCGTTTCATGAATTCAATACTTTAGCCACCACCTTCCTCACACATTTCCAGTTTCCCATCAGATACGAAACTGAAATGAAACTCTTGACCAAATTCAAACAATTAGATTCCACTCACATCTCTGATCACATTCATGAGTGGAGACATCACCATAATTTGGTTAAGACTTATGTTCTTGATCAATTTTTATTAGAATGGTTATTCAAATATTCATTAGCTCGTATAACAGAATATGTGGCTAAAGGTGGAGTCGTGACCAAAGAGCAAGTTATTTCTCGTTCACAATATTTGGACCTTGTTTATACCCAATTGAGCATGCTCTACGATAAGATACCAAATTATTTGAGACCTTCGAATAATCTTCACCCTCCACATGGTAAAGAATCTCATGGAATTGATGGCATGATTGGTTCTTCTAGTCCGCAGTCATTGAGTAAACCATATGGTAATTCTCTTACCGCACTTTCTCAAAACCATCAATCTCATCCTCCCGCAGCTTCTGCTTTCGAGATAAATGTCATCTCATATGATAAAGGAAAGTCTCAACAACAACTTGGAAGTAAGAAGAAAGAAAAAGGTAATAAAAACAAATATCCCTCACCATAGGAGAAAAAATAAAATCAATCTTCTGATGAGAAAACGAAGCCTCGATACCCATGCTTGATTTGCAATGAGGATCACTTTACATGTGATTGTCTACACCGCACTGAAGTAAGTGGATTTCTTAAATCTTCCACTTATCCTACTTTGTTGACTGACCCATTTCCCAATCAGAAGACACATATGGTTTCTTTAGACCCTTCTTCCTTTAACACAGTTTTGATGCTTTCCTCCTTGAATTTGAAATCTGATGTTATGGTGGTCACTTGGAACAAGGACTACAGTAATGTGAATCCACTGAACGGTCAGGATACTAATCAAACTGCCAATTCGACATCACCTTCATATGATCCTACTCCACCTCCAATTCTTACAAAATTTACTATCAAGCCTCTGAAGGGCATTATTCATAAGTATGCTTTCAATCCTCGTTCAAGAGTTGCCCAAAATTATAATGTAGTTGAAGACTTGGCTCAGTCTCCATCATCTATTTCAACTCTTGAAGTATTGTAGAACTGCCCCACCCAAAACAAGGCCTTATTATCAACTATCAGATGTGTGGATCCATCAGATTCCAACCTAGTGGTTTTCTCTCATGAAAACTATACCCCTCAGTTTCTAGCCCAGTTAGCTTTTATAATTTAGGTCGTCGTCAATGGTAAGAACATTCATTTATCTATTATGGATGAGGGAGCCTAGACTAGCATTATGTCCATGTTGCTGGAAGGTGATTATTTCACCTCAACTGAGTCAATCGAAAACCACATTGAAGTAATTTGATGGAAGAATGTACAAACCTTGTGGGATTTTAAATTCCCTTCAAGTAGAACTCGGAGGCAAAACTATTTCCATAGAAGTTGAAGGTATTGATAGAACTCTCGATTATAATCTTCTATTGGGATGTACGTGGGTTTACACCATGGCTTTGATCGTTTCGACTTACTTCCATATGATCACCTTTCCTCATAAAGGTGAGATTGTAGCCATATATCAACCATTTTTTTTCCTCTGATTCTAATGTTACTGGAAGTGTCGCTGTTGTAGGGGAAACTCTACACTCCTACCAACATGTCAGAGTTGGATTGTTGAAGGATTCATCACTTATGGGAACCTTTTCACTCCTACCTCCTATCCTTCTAGAAATCTCACCTTCTGTTTGCTATATCAACATGATATTATCCGCTACTATCCTAGTTGATCCTTGGATTGTTCCAGATTAAATTAACATCAAACGTTTTGGAGACCGAATGCCACTTAGCCCCAATGAGCTAGATTATGAAGACATATATTTGGTTTGTGCAGTGTATACCTTTTATTTGAGTAATTGGGTAGATCAATCACTCGATTATGGCATGTCTTCTGATCCTTTTTCTCGAGTATTCCCTACTGAAGAGAGCATCATGGTGATCATGATACCAGATCATGGGCCGTGGGATGAACATCATCATTGTTCCTCCTTACCATATCACATTGAGGATAGTCTCAGTGATGTATATTTACCTAATTTTGTCGAGCCTTTTATGAGTTCCATCTCTATTCATGAGGTCAACTCTAAAAATAACCTTACAAATATCAAAGAGACCATACCTCTCGATATCTTGATTAAACCAGGAATTGTCGAAAATCCATATATTGGATTGTTTTGTTCTTCAGTTGAGATTGAGTTTTATCGAGCCCTTTTCTGTGAGTTTAGAGATGTATTTTCCTAGTCTTATGAAGAAATGTCAGGTATCGATGCAAACATAGTAGTGCACGAAATTAAAACATATCCTGATGCCAAACCCATCTGGCAGTGCTTCAATTCAGTCCATCCTAAGAAGGTTGTCGATATTACGGCTAAAGTTGAAAAGCTTTTATGGGTTGGTTTCATATACCTCATTCCTTTAATTGATTGGGTATCGAATGTTGTCCCTGTCATGAAGAAACATGGCGCGATCCAAGTATGTGTTGATTATGAGGATGTGAATCACACATGTCCTAAGGACAACTATTTGACCCCATTTATTAACTAGATTGTTGATGACTACACTAGCTACGAGATTTATTCTTCATGGATGGATTCTCGTGCTATAATGAAATCAACATTCTCTTGACGGACCAACCTAAGACTGCATTTATTTGTCCTTTTCATACTTTCTTATCAAAATCTTCCATTCGACTTGAAGAATGTTGGGGCCACATTTTAACGTGGTATGGATTATGCTTTTCATGATATTAAACATATCGTGCAACACTATTTAGATGATCTCCCTACTCATTCCAAACATTGGGATGATCACCTGATGCATTTAAGGGATATTTTCCACCATTGTATACATTATAACATTCGACTTAACCCACACAAATGTGTTTTCTATGTCGGTTCTGGTCGAATCCTCGGTTATGTTATTTCAAAACAAGGAATTCATATTAATCCCCTGAAAGTGCAAGCAATCGTTGACTTGCATGCACCTTCTTCTCTTATTCAGTTACAAAGTTTCCAAGGGAAATCTAACTTCCTATGGAGCTTCCTTCCTAGTTACACTAAACTAACCAAAGGATCCACTCGCTTACTGAAAAAGGGGTTCCCTTCCATTGGGACGACACTACGTAGAAAGCGTTTGATGCCTTGAAAGATGTACTAGTTCGGGCATCTCTTTTGTATCCCCCTTATTATCAGCATGATTATTTCTTGTATCTCACTACTTCTATTTCTATTATAGCAATGGTATTGGTCGAAGAAGATGATATAGGGACTCAACATCCTATTTATTATCTTAGTTAGAACCTTAACAATACTGAAATTAGATATACTCATGTAGAAAAGTTGGCTTTGGCAGCTGTTCAAGCCGTCCAAAGGTTTCGCCATTACATCTTGCTTATGAAAACTATGGTCATTTCAGATTCCAACCCTATGACGTATATATTGTCACTTGAATTGCTAGGGGGTAATTAATCTAAATGGATCTTTATTCTCCAAGAGTTCAACCTGGAATTCATCAAATCGAAGTCGAAGAAATCCTTAGTTTTCACCGAGCTAATGTTTGATCTTCCTTCCCATGTTTCTGAATCTACATCTAAAGGTTCTATCCTTGACATCATTGTTTATGGTATTTTCATCTGACCTGTGGTATGAAGATTTTATTATCTATCTCTGGACCTAAACTTTCTGACCTAATAATTCTCACTCCGAGCAGTGGCGTATTCGATACCAATCCTAAAATTATGTTATTATTGGTGACACCCTTTACCATCGTGGTATTGATACATTCTTACAGAGGTGCCTCACCCTGTAGGATGCTAAGAAAGTCCTTAATGAAGGCCACTCAGGAGCATGTGGCAAACATTTATCTGGTTATGCTACTGTGCAGAAGATCTTACGTGTTGGTTACTTTTGTTCCACTATCTTTTGTGACTGCATCCTTGTCGTCTAGAAGTGTCATGCATGCTAGATCTACGATTGTAAGGTACAAGCACCACCTGTTGTGTTGCATCCCATTGTAGCTATTAGTCCCTTTTCAAAATGGGTATCGACTTTATGACATGTAACCCTCACTCGGCTAGGGTGCATGGTTATATCATTGTCGTTTTTGACTACTTTACAAAGTGGGCCAAGTCGATGCCTACATTTAACAACACGGGTGGAACAACTGCTTACTTTTTCTTCAATCACGTTATTTCTAGGTTTGGTGTTCCACAAGCAATAGTTATGGATCAGGAGAAACATTTACAGAATCATATGATGACCAAACTAACTTCTAAGTTTGGACTTTCACATGAAAGTTCCACTCCCCACTATCCTTAGGCTAACGGACAGGTTGAGGATATTAACAAACTCCTTAAGGTTGTGCTACAACATATGGTAGGGGTCCAAAAAGCAAACTTACACTTGTTTCTTTACGTTTCCTTGTGGGCATACCAAACCTCAGTTAGGATTGCTACCAGATTCACACCCTTTAAGTTGGTCTATGGTTTGGAAGCTATTGTCCCCATCGAATATGAAATTCCATCGTTAAAACTAGCTATCAGAATTCTTCCTGCCACTTCCATAGAGGAGGAGTGTCTTTTACATTTGACTCGTTTGAATGAGACTCGATGAGATGTTTCCTTAACCAATGAAGCTTGTAAAAGACATGCCAAGGCACAATATGATGTTAAGCCTCGTGCTTTCTCAGAAGGATAATTGGTTCTCTTATATGACTAGGAGGTCGATAAGTTAGGTCCAAGGAAGTTCCAACCTATGTGGCTGGGTCAATACATTTTCAAGCGAGCCCCTGCAAAAGGGGCCTATGAGTTAGTAGATTTTGATCGAGTTCCACTAGCGCAACCTCGGAATGGGTTGTACCTCAAAAAATACTATGCTTGATCCCATGCATAGTACATTGTGTACATATTGTGTATAGTTGTGTTGAATGTGTTTGCAGTGTGCCTTTTTAGAGTTTCCTTAGGTTTCTGTTGATCCCTTTTACATTTGATTTGCAGATGTCAACTTCTCTTGAATTGTATATTGGTTATGTCGATGGTGCTAGTTGTAGTACTTAGAACCTATACTCCGCAACATGGGATATCTTTGCTCCAAATGACGAGCTAGTGAGTATGAAATGGATTTGCATTGGTCTCTTTACTAACAACATCGCTAAGTATAGCACATTGGTGGAGCTACTGTCTAATGCTATTTTACTTGGTATTCATCATACAGTCATCAGGCTTGACTCAAAATGCATAATACTTGAACTTGTTAATGTTAATTCAGTGAGAAATCCTTCCATCCTTTGCATGGTTTTGAGAGTACATCTTCTGGATAGATATTTCAATTTCATATGATATGAACACATTTTTAGAAATATAAACACATTAGTAGATTCCCTAGCTAATTACATTTTAGATAGAAATTTTCAACGAGTGTAAATAAATTTCAATTCACATCACATCATATTGAAAGCACAATAGGAACTAAGAAACATTGAAAATATGTATATATATATATATATATATATCTAAAGTTTGGTTTTACAAAATTTCTGTCCCAATACACATATAGCTACATTGGCCATATAAAAAAATTACATGCAAAGATCTAAGTAGACAAATCAATGGTGCTTATGATAAAATGACACTACACGTGATATCTTGTGCAACAATCAACCAATCCAGTTAGGCACTCTGATAGTATGTCACTGAAGTCACATCAGAATATAGTTGACATCAGTCTCATCAATCCCGTGTGTCAACCCTTCCATGTGGCACTCCACCTCTAATAATATCTCAGCTATCTCAAGATCCTGTAATGCATCCCATCCTACCATAGTGACATGTATTGGTTCCATTGCCTCCTCTTGTAGTTGTCTCTCTACATGAAGGATATGTGAAGAACTCGTTGGTCGACCTGATCCCACATTGCATGAAACATCGATAGTTTAGTCTCGGGGAAAATTAAAAAACACAAAAGATTTTAAAACTTCTAAAAATGTAAAATGGTTTGAATTTTACCTATAGCATCCCATTGCTCACACTCAGGCAGAACGAGCTCGAGATCATCATGAAAATCCATCCCTACGTAAGGATAGTCGTTAATCATCATGAAATATATATGCGGCCACCCAAAGAAGGCTGGTGAGAAGCTGATCGTCGACAGAAATACATGTCGGGCCATATTATCTATCCACCTCTTTATCTGTGGTACCCTTAGATCAATAGGCTCAAGTATGATTTGTTGAGGTTGAAGTAACGACACCCATTCTAAAGAAAAAGAGATTAATATCGCACCATCATCGAAGTTATTTAACTTACCCTCTCTTTCTTTAGTCAGTTGTTCTTTCATATTGACTAGAACTCCCTCACTCTAGTTGAATACTATTGGATCTAGACACTCTATTCCGTACTACATGTATGATTTACTTGCCATACGTAGTGTTGAGCCACCTACCAATCTCATGATAATGAATAGAATCGTTATCAAAGGTAACTAAGTCACATATTTTATGTTGATATTTCCATCCTTAGTTAGATGGGCTCGAGGTCTACAATAGGTGGTGATACAATATTTCACTGTCTCCCCACCACTTGTCTCGCCTAGGGGAGAGATGGGGGCACCCATTTTGGATAAACCAGTTAGAAAGTAGATATCCTCTACCTTTATCTCAAGAAAATATTCCACAAGCCTGAATTCTTATGCCTGAACATCCCAAGAACAAACAAGGTATTTCAATAACTCCATCTATTGCCTCATACCAAGAAGCCAAAATAATTTTAGTAATCCATAGTTTTTTAGTGCTTGGATCGTAGTGTTGGGTGTGGAGCCTGATTATCTTATTTATTCAGAGGTATTGTTGCATTGGACCCCAGTTTGTAATGGAGCGGCAAAACTGCCTGTAATATTTGCACTACAGGGGGGGTCCAGGGGGGCGATTGCGACCTTTGGGAGCCCCCCCCAGGGGGGGAATCAGGGGTAGCACCCCTGAAGCTAAAAATAGATGTAGAATTTCCTTGTAAAATGTTGTAATTTTGTAGTCAATCTGGGCCGTACATTAGGTGAAGATCTGATGGTATAATTTATGTTTAATTTAGGGTTTTTTTCCCTAGAAGGTAACCCCTCGCTATGTATGAGGAGATTGTATTGAGTCTATGTAGATCTGTATTTTAAGTGAGGAAGAGAGAGGAGATTGAGAGTGAAGAGGGAATTACAGCAGATCTGCTATAGGTTGTATCTCTTCAGTTTGTTGGATAATATAAAAGGAAGGACTAGCTATTTCTCTGTGGATGTAGCCCAAACTAGGTGAACCACGTATATCTGTGTCTCTCTTGTTTTATGCGTTTTCTGTGTTTATATTTCTACAATATTTTATGTGTTCCTTTGCTCTATAATATATAATTTCCTAACAGGTAGTAGGATCATTTGTTGCATTTAAATCTAGTTCCTCATGTTCTCTTTCTCTTGAAATGAATGTCATTTTATGTCAATGAACACCTGAGACATCAACAAGAGATTCAATAGCTTCCTTTTCATGAAAAAAACTTGACAAAATTGGAGGGAAAATGGATAAAAAAGTTAGCATTTTATGTCCAAGACACCCTAGTAGTGCAAGACAGAGCATTGCACCTCTCCCTTTAGTGTTAGTCTACGTAGGTGCAACACATATTTCGATACTGGGGGGTGCATTGGTCCTAGTGCATTTTCTTTGAACCCCAGGGCCCTCAAAACCTCAAAAAAATTCTGTGAAATCACAAAATTGGACCATGAAAGAAGAGAAGGGTTTTAGCTCCTACCTGGAAGTGACGGTACTTAGAATGGTCCATTGGATTGGCCATAATCAGCTGCATACGATTGAAGGAAAGAAGGGCTCAAAAATCTCACTGATAGAGTTAAATGTGAAATGGTGAAAATGAATAGTCATTTTGAGTATTTATGGTCATTTCTCGCATTAGTTTATTCATATTTAATGTTTTGACCTGAATATGCTTCATTTTTACTGTGAAACATGATTTTTAATCCTTTTTGTGATGTTTTGAGCAGGTCAACAACTGTTAACATGTTTTTATCATGCTTTAAACAGGTTATTTTGAACAAAGAGTATACTTTTATCTCTTTTTCAGGCTCTGTAAACCTATGAAAAAGGAACCCCTTGGATTCCTATTTCAACTCATTTCAGACTCCCAAAATATGAAAACATTTTCGAGCACTTGTCTTTTTGAACTCGTAAAAAAAAATGAAAATATGTCTACTAAGTATAAGTTTAACCATTTTCTGAACTAAGATAGACTATTTACAAAAAATGAATGCCTTGGTCGAACATGGATAAGGGGTTCTCTTGAGTATTGTTTTCTACCTTTTCAAACTTAAGAGACTATCTATGAAAAGGAACATCTAGAGTTTTCTTTTTCACCTCTTTTTCAAACTCTCTAAACATGAAAAAGATGTGGAGTTTTACCTTCGCTAGACTGGATAGAACATTAAACATTGATGGACTTGTCGAACATGACAAGACCGAAACACTCCTTCTCAGGGTTTGTTAAATATACTCAGAGGGATTCATCTGAAGGGTGAACTTATAGATGAAGCATATCTTATTCTCCTCAAGCTTGTTAAAAAATAAAGAGGTACTGACTAGTATGCTTGGGGAAATTAGGAAAACAGGGTATTCCATTTTCTAATGGAAGTGAGTCACTCTTGAACATGAGACTCTTCCACTTCATATTCGTGGCTATTGGGTTGGGTAATCTGCTTGTCTTTTGGTTATCTTACCATTTTCAGAGTCTCCATTTCGGTTTTGGGTCAATGTTGCCAACTCCATTCAATGTTGTCGTTGTGTTCAATAGAAGTCATTCAATTGATATCCATTCCATTTAGTTGATATTATTAAGCCTTCATTCCATGTTTTCCTTTCCTGATCCAGTTCCATATCAACATCATTTTGTCTCAATCATGATACATGTTTCATGTCGTCGATGGTGGATACATCAAGGCCCTCCTACGATGGGTCTCTTCCTATCAACATCAATACATTATCCAGGAAGTTGACTTAGAAACACCACTTGGTAGCTTGGTTCTTGCATACATCAATGGCAAGTTTCCTCTCTCTCGACGACATGTTTACATGAATGGCCTTCTACTGAAATATTCTGTGTGGTGTTCGACATTAACTCATTTATTCACATCATACATATTGTACTATAGTACCTTGAGAGCCATTAACATTGTTAGTGTCGGTATCTTCATCCCTCTGTCAGAGATCAAATTCTCTTGTTGCATTGCATATTAGGTGTCTCGCTCAGTCAGCTACATTCCATTAGGATCATGGACCATCTGACGGTAGTGGCTTGTTGTACATTTTCCTTCATGTCCTTTACCTGCTGGCCCATTTCCATTCATCAAGATCATTTGTAGTCACTTTTTGTCTTTAAATTTTCAAAAGTCATTTCTAGGGTTTTAGTTTCATTAGGTTTAGGGTTTCATCAAAGAGGTCTTCAAAATGTCCAATAATAGCCAGCAGGCACTTGATGAGGTTGAATAAAGTTCCAGTACCAAGAAATTTCATAATCAATTGCTCAGAAATGTATTTTTCTTCAAAACTCTGTTTTAAGGAAAAACAAAGTATTTTAGGTTTTTATTGTATAAATTCATTGATTTTCAGTTCTCTTGTATGTAAATCACTTAAATGGCAACCCTGGTTACCTTGCCAAGCCTCAGTAGTTCCATCCCTTGCAAGGAAAACAAAAATCAAGTCATTCAGTTCATCAAAAGGCTCAAATAAAGTAAACTGCTCAAAAAACAGAGGTGAAAAGTAAAGTCACATGGCAAACATTATAAAAGTGGGTTATATGAATCAAAAATTAAAAAGCTCTTGTATATAAATATTTTTTTACAATTCAAAAGCTCATTGGAATTCCAAGAAGAAAAATTGACCAAGGTGAAAGATGTGTTGGAAAAAGGAAAGAAAATCGCAGCAAAAGCACTCAGTTTTGGAGGCGCGGCACACTAGGTGAGAGCTGCAGCGCATACAAGAGGCACGACGCATAGGTCCGTCCTCCTCAATGTTAAATTTGTACTGGTGCGGTGCACATAGGAGGTGTGGCACGTTGGGTTTGAGGTGCAGCGCATAGAGCTGCCAAGCCTGATTTCCTCAAAAACTCCCTCACATTGCCAAAATCACTCAAGTCTTCTAGTGTGCAAGTAAGTCAAGATCTTTTCCTTGCTAGTGAAGGAGTTTTTCTTAAAAATTTATGGTGGTTGTGTGAAGAAACTCAAACCCTATTTCCTTGCAATTTCTCAAAAGCCATTGCCTAGGGTTTGCATTTGTCATTTTGCTGCCAAGTTCATTCTACCACTCCCTCACTTTTTCATTCCTCCATTTATTTTCCCAGCTTATCCACCCATTCCCTAACTCCCATATTCCTAAAAATCATTTACCCCTATCCCCAAATCCCATTTTCCCAAATCTTAATTACAAATCCCCAAACCCTAATTGTTGTCCCTAAGCTTCCATATTATTCCCTAATCCCCTATTTCCCACAAAACCCTATCATAATAGTCCCAAAACCCCTCATATCCTCTCCCTCCATAGTCCCTCACATATTCTTACCCTTGGTGGCAGAAAACTACAAACCCCATAAATCTCTTCATACTCATCAAGAAAACTCACACATTAGCAAGCATGGAATCTGATCCTTCATATGACCGAGATGAAGAGACACACAGTGACTCTCGTATAGAAATGCATGCGCCAAGGAGACCTCACAAGGGTGGCAAACATATAAGAGAGGAGCCTACTTCACTTGCTGAGCTGCAGACCTGCCCTCTTGCTATCACATGCTTCCAACACCAATCCTATTATCAGTTCTGTGAGATGGTTGCTAGAGTCCAGTATCATCATGAGTTAGCCCGGTTGTTTGTGCTTCACCTACATAATGGCCAAACCACTCTAGCTGGTGTGACATTCACCTTGACACTGGAGTCTATTTCTCTAGCAACCGACATTCCTAATGTCAGAGAGAAGTGGAATAAAAGGAAGTAGATTAATAGGGAACACTATGAACCATACATCAAACCTGGCTATTTGAGACAACTTAGTAGAGTTTTTCCCTTTCGGTACCTGAAAGACTCATATGCTCCCTTGATGAAACTCATAATGAAATATTTCAGTTGTGAGGGCCGGTTTTCTCACCTATATTATTATCATATCAGATTGTTGATGCACTTTACTAGGGTGAGAATGATGAATCTCCCCTACTTCATGTGCTAAAATATTGAGAAGATGACCACACTAGTACAACAGAAGACTTCTTAGCAGTAGTTTAACAGTATATACCATTTTTGACTCATCAAAATTGTGGTCATGCATCAGCTTGGTTTGCAGGGCATCTCATGGGAGGATTTCATTTCTCATGAGTTCTTCATAGCTCCTCAGGTACCTCCAGAGACTTTTCATGAGATAGGTGGACCTTCTCATTAGCAGGAGGGTCACGAGACATAGACCGCTAGTGTGCCAGTATTTGTCACATATCAAAAGGGCACTAGACGGTTGTTTGTAGTAGCAAACGAGTATTATCTCCACCCGAGGTGGAAGGGGTCTCGCTTCCTTCATCAACACAGTAGGTTTAGGACAAGGGCAAGAGGCCATTACATGATGAGGGGCCTTTAGGTGAGCAGGAGACCGATTTAATTCTCATTCAAGATGAAGGCACGGATTTGGGCCCACGAAGCTCAAAGCTCAAGGAAGTCATCCATGAGAAACAAGCGGACATAAATGCTTTGTCCCTCAACTTGGAAAGAGCTGAGTGGATAATAAAGTACCTGGAGCAAAGAAACAAGCAACTAGAGGATTAGAAAACCATAATGGAGCTTAGAAACATACGAGAAAACCGACAAGCTGCCAAATGGAGGAAAGTCAAGTTCACAACACTTGAGCAAGAAATCAATGCTGATCGTGAGTCTTGGTTGGAGAGGACTAATATCCACTTGGAGAGGATGTTGGAGAAAGCCATCAATGAGAAAAATATGTTGAGAAACATGGCATATCATTATTTTTCAAGGAATATGGTGTGCCAGGCTAGAATCAGGAGCTTGAAGGCCAAGTTGAAGAAGAGATCGAGGAGGAAAAATGCGCAAGATAAAATTCAGATCTTGGCTGAGGCTTCCTTGGCCCAACACAACACTTTTTGGAGAACACTCAGCCCAAATTTCAATAAATTTGGGACACTTTTTGTATTTTTGAAAATTTTGGGCTAAAACACAGAATGTTTTGCCCAATGCGTTGCGCCACCTGGCGCTCGCTTTTGATGGAGGCCTAAAAATTACAAAAACTCAGCATATTTGGATTTATCTTGGAAAAATATGCATGCATACCAATGGCCAAGAAATTTTGACAGGTTTTGATCCCCCAAAAAGGTCAAAAACACCCAAAAAATGACCTTACTACCCCTATTTTGACACACAGGAAGCAATGTTGGGAGAACTCAGTTTTGGAGGGGTAAATGGAGGCTAAATTAAAAAATTCCACTTATTATGGAAAGTGGACAGGCAGACCTTTCCAACAAGCACACTTGGAGCAAATTTAGACACCGATAAGGCCTCCAAAAGTGGTTGCAAATAGGCACTACGCATAGAGAAATCAGCGCGGCGCATAGGGGAAATTTTGCTCAGTTTGACCAAGTATACTCTATTTTTCGCCTAGTTCCTTGACAATTTGACTTTTCTCTTTCTTAATGTCAAACTTATGATGTAATTTAATGTAAATTGATGTATCTTGATGTAATTATGTCAAATTTTCACTCATGGAGGTAGATTCATCTATCAAAAAGTAGTTTGCAACTGAATGAATCAGTTCCCTAGTTTCTAGAGGCAAGCTGTTCCACTACCTAATTTGTAGTTCTCAGTTTAGAATTAGTTGGAACAGCTCTTAAACTCATGTGTTCGACCCCTAGAGGCTAGGATGAGTTTTTTTTTCCTATATCTTGTGATTTTTCAGTCATTAGCATGGTTGGACTTTTGAGAAAGCTTGGAGCTTCATTGTATACATTTTCTCAGCAGTTTTGGCTAAGGAATAGACCAGGGTTTGCAGTACTCTACTAGATTCATGTGGCATGTTTCTTTGATATTGTGTTTCCTTCTATAAATGTAAGTTTATATGTGTTTTATGTATGCCATTATCTCTCTTGCTTCTTCTTAACTAAAACAAACAAGGATAAAGATAGAATCCATTGAAATTATAGTGCTCTACCTAGGGTTTGCTTAGTT
Organism: Pinus tabuliformis; assembly: GCA_031772625.1. Lineage (NCBI taxonomy): Eukaryota > Viridiplantae > Streptophyta > Pinopsida > Pinales > Pinaceae > Pinus > Pinus tabuliformis. The sequence goes on along the minus strand of CM062820.1, from coordinate 779,765,457 downwards.
ATTGATGTTTTCAGCTGTTTGAAGAGGATCCTTGAGGTTTTATTGCCCTCTTCAACTCCCCACCCATCTAAATCTCTCGATTTCATTCAATTTGAAGTATCAAATCACTCTCCTACCTTGCCCCATTGAGACCTCTGCAAAACTAAGCCTCATTCCCAAGACCCAAAAACTGCCTTTCCATTTGAGCCAACAAAACATCATCAAATTCAATCAAACCATTTTGCACAAATACCTAGCCTAAAATTAGTTTTCATTCAAGTCATCTCAAGCCTCATTGATTATTTTTACTGAGATTGACAGGAGAGAGCCCTCTCCCGACCTGGTAGGGCTAGCTACCAGGTTAAGCTTGGTTTGATGTTACCCTAGATCCTACCTTTCTCAGCCTGAGGTAGATTTAGGCACTAACAAACATCATTAGTGGTTTCTCTCGTGTCTGTTAATGGCTTACATCATCGACTGGTAATCAGATGGTGTCTACCATTCTCTACCTCGACTCATTGATTCACATGGATAGAATCATACATTGGTTGGTCGTGTGAAGGAGATAGAAGACCCTGGATCTAGTCTCATCCATCCAGGCTATGATTTCATGATTATACATAGATCACAATGTATGATGGTCATGATCTTGTAGACATTTATCCAGTCATGGTTCCACCGCTTGTCATTTGTGGACACACCTTTTGATCATTGTACATGTTATGCTAGCTTATGTGCTAAGTATGGGTATGCTTCCCTCAGCAACAAAGATGTCATGATGAAAATGTATTGTAACAGATGAAGCTCACCATTATTCTTGATCCTGACTTGTCACAAGGTAAATAACTTTAGTCATTAGTAATCATTTCTAACTCTGTGATTTAGGGATGTTATAGGCCATTTTGTCACATCCTAGCAATAAGCCTCCTAATGGGATCAATCAACATATTATTCCCCCCTTGTCATCATCATTTCACAAAGCCCTAAGCATGTACCTCTCATTTCCTATAGTTTATACCCTGAACTGCATAATTTCAGCCAATTTTAGGATCAATTCTCCCTGGCCTCCTGTTGGACAATGTTAAAAACCATGTTGCTCCACTATGGTCTACATTGATTACCTACATGTTGCTCCCCTTTGCACCTGTGTTGGTTCTAGAAATTTGGGTAAAAGAGATAAATTTTAGAAGCCTCCTATTCCATAAGCTTCTAAAATTTGAAACAACCATTTACCTCAAATAAAACATCCGGATCCTACCCTACCCTACTTCGGAGTTTCCATCCCTTATTGTTTTATCCCATCCTCCCATCAAATGTGGATCTAAAACCTTAGATTGGTAATTGGATAAGAAGTCCAAACTTACCCCACTCCTCTATATATTTACAACCTTCCATATACAAGGGGTTAGATTTTGGAGAGTGATTTTACCCTTATTCTGCTATGGTGAGAGGTTTCATTTCATGCATTTAGGGTGATTGGAGGTGCACATTGTGACAAGGAAAGGACAAGTCATCCTTAGAGGAGCTCTTCCACAAGATCAACACCTATTTATGGTTGTAAACTCCTTCCATTTATATTAATGCAAAGAATTATTTGTTTTCCTATATGTGATGTTATTATTTCATATATTTCAATACCATGTTGATCTATTGAATATATTATGTAGATGATATTTCATATATCTCAAAGTTTCTTGGCTTATGTCATCTGACTGTGTAGGTTATAATTTTGGCAATCGGAGATGGAGTTGGAGCATTCAGGCTAAAGGAGTGAAGCCCATGATAGATTCTAGGTAGGCTTCATACTCTCATCTATTTACTTTAAGGAAATTATTGTATTCCTTGTCTCTCTGTTGTCTTAGGGGAGATATTTTTTCTGCAATCATAAATATCGTATAACAATGGATAACTTCCCTAACCAGGTCAAATTACATGACACAAGAAGAATTTCAGTCCAGATTCCATCCAATATTTCAAACATTTCTCCCTAATTTCAGTCAATATACTTGAAATGGGGATAACCTCTCTAATTATGGTCAAAGTACATGAAAAAGGGAGAAACCATATCCATGATGCAATCATCAGTCCCTCTCAATCAGAGAGGCATTCTCCATAAGCCCAAGCTTGTCTCGGAAGTACACAAATTTCATTCTAGAAAGAGGTTTTGGCACAACATCAACTATTAGTTCATCAATGGAGATATGTTGCACCTTTCATCACCATGTTTGTCATCATACCATCCAACAAGTAGCCTTTAAAGCCATACTACTTCTCAAATTTTGAATCCAGTTGCAATATACTTGGCCTCTCCCATACCTTTTCAAGTTCATTCAAGAAATCATAACGAAGCCTGAAACAGAAGCAATACATTAGCTTCACGTGATCCATCATCATAGATTCTTTTAGATCACCCTAACTAGGTGCTCCCTCTCACACTGGTAATTTATCATCCTAGAATTTGAGGTCATATTTCTCTAAGGCCATAATAGAGCTTTTCGACTACTCCCTTTGGAGGAAATAACTACTCCCTATGACACATGAGTCCTTCAAATTTCATCAGAGATAAATTATATAGAATCATACTTGATCCATTCAACCAATCCCAAATTATTCTTCAATCATGAAGCTTCTTCTCATGCTCTTCAAAAACCTGAGGAAACTTTTACAACTGAGGAAAACTTCTTAACATGATCCTCTCCCTGTTTCTAGGAGAACTTTATCAAATCACATTGCCATCTACAACTTTCTATATATTGAATTCTCTTTGGCACAATCAATACATAATTCAAACAACCCACTCCCTTTGAACTTGGGTCTTATCTGGTACAATATCCTTTAAGTAGAAATTCTATAAAATCCTCTTTCCTTGCTTCATTCCTCCACTTCTTCCATCTGTTGACAAATTCTAGGTAGTCCTTTCTATTGACCTGCAATCCTCACTAGAAAGTCATGGGAGAATGATTACAAATAAGCAAAGGATACATGGACAAGAAACTAACTAAAAATTGAAGATAATAACAATATTCTTCATCAAAGAGAAAAGATATAGAATACTTATATTTTGAGAAAATTCATCTCCCTTTTAATCTTAGATTACTCACATTCATCTTGCAACTTCATCATCCTTTTCCTAAATACCAACATGAAGCTATATCTTCCTTTCATAGACTAGGGTTTATTTTTCTTTCAATGAAGGAAATCAAATTTGAGGTACAAACCTTAGATATTTCTTGTTCAAATCCTCGCTAGGGTATATCAACCAACACACTGATTGTAGCTTGATAAGATTTTTCCCTTCAAGATCTTCTTAACTTGCTAGGGTTTTGTAAATCCTAGACCCTCAAATTTAAAGTGCCCTAATTCCAAGACCTTAGAATCTCAATTTGTAGGGGCAAATAGATTCATGCTTTGGTCCTATACAAACCATGTCACAAATTTCAAAATAATTATTGCCACTTTGACAATAAATATACACCAAATTTTAAGTTTTATTCTAATTTGTATCTCAAGCTAAAAACCAATCCAATATTTTCTTCAAATCAGGTTTCATTTTTGTGATATATATTTTTTCCTTCTATTATGTATAGAAAACAGTATCATGGTCACATCATAGATCTATAACCTTCATGGACTTGTGCCACAGGAAAAGGTGTTCAGAGATAAAGAGGTTTTGTTACTTGTCAAAACAATACCCCTGTAATTCAAATGACATGGATGTATCTAACTTGTATTCCAAAGATGTAATGAATGCAATATATCCAGACTTGATTATTGTCTAAGAGGCTAGGATTTGGTTTTAGTTTTATAGATACTTTATATTGTCCACACAAATTTGAAATTTGGATTATCGAGGCTCGATCTCATCATAATTCCATAGATTTTTCATATACTCAAACCATTATTAGTTAGATTCATATCACTGCAGAGGTAATTTGGATCTCAAACAAGAATTTATTCTTACCTTGTGATTCTCCACACTTGGACTAGTTCATTTGAATAAGAACACATGATTTGGATGCCTTGAATGCCGTGTAGCTTTATGAAAATTTTACTTTGGCATGCTTCTAGATCTCCTTCTACAAGTTTATATTTTTACTACAAATACTCAACCCTATTTTAGGGAGGAGGAGACTAGGTTACAATACATTCAACTCGAGTACCAAAGAGATACCACAACTACAATCTAGATGTCATTTTCCACAGAGATAAGTTAGATACCTTAAGGAGCTCAGTATGGATTCCAACACATAGATGGAGGTTGAGGAATTTTGGATGTTTAGCACAAAGTTTCAGAATATCAATCACATAATTTTTCCATAGGCTTAGAATCATAGAAGATAATTCAGATTGCTCTTTCAAGTGTAATAAGACTGTTATGGTTCTCATGTTGTTGATAATGAACATCATTGTGCGGATACCATTCCTTTGGAGACTCCTTGCAACTTGAATTATTTTCACTTATGCAAAGTGATAAACATGATTTTATATCTTTGAATTTTATCATGACCTTTTTTCATGTCCATTTCTTCAAAAAATTAATTCGAAATGTTTAATAGGTTTTCCTTACTAGAAGTTGTACGGAAAACCACTTCTAAGGTTATAGGTCAATACATAAATTACTTATATATTTGACCTATGATTTACTTCAATATGAAACCTTCATATTAGACCATATGATCCCCCTTTTTCATCCCTTCTAAACAAATGATGATCTCCTACCTATAGTGAAGGCTCCTTCAAATTATATGTCTTAACTAAAGAGGCTTTATAGTTTTGGATACTTTGATATGTTCTTAAGTGAACTGAATCTCAAACAATGAATTCATAAAGTTAATTTTCTCCAATTCAAAACTTCTTATAGCTTGAAATGATCTAAATTCAAGGCTTCATTCTAACCTATTCTCTAATACCATGTTGAAATTCAATTGCAATGTTGAATTTCTAATCATGATAATTACTTGTGACAATTATATATATTTTCCTTTTATAATTCACTTAATTAATTAAGGCATAAATCAATTATAAATTAAATTATGCATGTATAACGACAATAGAGATGAAAATGAAAAAAAATACAAGACACACTAGAAATTAGCCCAGTGGCTAGGGAAAAACCCTTAAGGGGAAAACCCAACAATCCTTTCCTTATATAATTTTTTGTTAACATGAGAAATCCAAGTTGTAAACAAACTGACCAGTGTATAATAAAGTCACCCAAGTGCCAATTCAACCCTCCATTAAGAAACAATAGTCTACATCAAGTCTATCATAAATCTATCCATAAAAGATGCCATAACATTGTTCATAAAATCCCACTGGTCTGTCCTCAAACTAGCCTTAGTCCACAAGAGTAAAGTGCCTTACATAACTCATATATCACAGATATTTAGTCCCATATATATCTTGCATTCTCAGAGAAGTATTTTCTTAGGTATCTATACTACTAGTGTATTCCCTCGTTTTTATTAGTGCAACCCCCTTATTGTTATTTTTGTGCCCCATAGAAGCCCACTATTGTTATTGTTGTGCCCTTACATTATTATTGTTATGTTGACCCTAATTATATTTTGACCCCTTAGACTCCTATATATAGAAAGGAGGTTTTTTCATTTGAATCATCCAAGAATTGTTCATTTTTGTAATTTAAAGGAGGTTTTCCCCTTAAAGAGGCTGATTTTGAAGTCGTTAATCTATATTTTCTTCTATTTTGTGAGCTGGTTACATAGCATTTGGTATTAGAGCTTTGGATTCTAGGGTTTTGTTTCTTCAAACACATCATCATGGAATTTTATCTATAAACGTTTTTCCACAAAGCTTCAAAAGATGAAAAAACCCATTTGGGAAGACATCTTGAAGAACTTCGTATCTGAATCTCAGACCTTTTATCGCAAAATGTTCAGAGATATGAACTGAGTAAGTTAGGATTTTTGCAGGCTCCTGAATTCCATCCCAAAGAGGTGACCTTGGGAAAATCTTCATAACATTATCTCTAAGCATTGGATTTAAATTTTGTAAGAATATACAAAAATATGATGGACTTTAGTTTGTTAGATATTAGTTTTAGGCCAAAGGTTGAAATAGTGACAGGTGGAACTTCGTACAAGTTCTCTCTACTGAACCAATGTATAATCAAGTCATTGTGGGAGATTGGGCATAGCATTTTCTTGGAAAATTTTATATGGATCAAAATTGTGGGGTTGGAAAGAGGACGAAAAATTCTACGATAGGATGAAATTTCAGACCTTGGACATCCGAAATTTTAGAGATGCATCAGATTCAAAATATAGATCCTACAAAGAAAAACAAAAAAATAAAAGGCGTGTAGTCTTTTTTAAAATTTGGATTAGTTTTGTTTGAAAAAATAGTTTGAAGTGATTCAGAGGGAATAGTGAAACACAATTATAATGAATTGATGCCTCGAAGAAAGTAAATGGAAACACCTAGTAAGAATCTGAAATCTCTTCTATGACTCATGAAGAAGAGGAAGAAATGCAACATGATATATCAAAATTATGAGACCAAGTGCAAAAAATTTCACACTCACAAAAAGTATCATAAGCTAAGATGGATGGTTTAAAGAATGGCACGGAAGCTAAGGTGGATGGTTTGAAGAATTGCATGGAAGACAAGATTGATGGTTTGAATACTGACATCAATGAATCAAAAGGCAACATTGAAGACTTGAAGAAAGACATAGAAGGTTTGAAGGGAGGTTTGGAAAATTTGCTACACGAAATGATTCATAATTGCAAAAAGGTAGTAGAGGAAACTCATGATGAGAACAAAAGAAATGTTAATCATGAATTCATAGACTCTAATATTGGATTGAATACCCACCATATTCCAAAGATCAATATGAGGAAGTTTGATGGAAAGGATCCTGTAACATGGATACTGCAGATGGAGAAATATTTTGATCTCCATAATGTGAAAAACACACAAAAGATATGTATTGCAACTTTATATTAGAACCCAATCCATTTGTATGGTATCGATGGCTTTTCTCTTATAAACAAATTTTCACTTGGTCAATTTTCATGGAGGAAATGATAGCACATTATGACGATACAAAGAGAAACACCTTCTTTAGCCAATTGATAAATCTCAAATAAAAGGGTTCAATAGTGGAGCGCATTGAGGACTTCCGAAAGATGAACATAAGGGTAAATGATATTCTAGAGGAGCATAAGATTAATGTATTCATATGGACTCTAAAGGATAACATCCAACATGAGGTTCACCTTTGGGAACCTGATTCATTGGAGAAGAAATTCAGGTTGGAAAGAAATATTGAAAGAAAAATTATGGCAATAAGGAAGACTACCACTCACAACTATAAAGATGGAAGTGTGGCTTCTCCTAGCCTTCCAAAACCTACAAGGTTGACACCACAACAATTGGAAGAAAAAAGAGCAAAATGGATTTGTTACAGTTGTGATAACAAGTACACTAAATGTCATAAGTGTGCTGAGAATAAATTATTTTACATCGATTGTGAAGAGGAGGAAGGAAAGGAAGAAGAAACATCAAAAGAAGAAGATATACACTAGGAACTAACCCCAGAGAAAGAAGAAATGAATCCAACCATATCTTATAATGCATTGGCAGAAATTACCACTCCTCAAACTCACAAGATAGAAGGACATATCAATAAGAAAAAGGTAATAGTGTTGATTAATTCAGGTGGTACCCATAATTTTATTCATTGTAATATGGAAAAGGAATTAAATTGCTTCCTATATCCAGCAACAGAGTGTCAAGTGATGGTTGCAAATAGAGGAACCATAAATTTCTCAGGAAGGTGCCATAATATCAAGCTATCCATGGGATAATATGTATTGAATAGTCCAATGCTTTCCATTCCAATGGGTGGTGTTGATGTTGTACTAGGAGTTCAATGGTTACAATATTTGGGTATGATAGCTTTTAGTTTTCAAGAATGTTTCTTGAAATTTTTTTGGGAAGGAAATGAATTTTAATTAATGGGTATCATAGAGAAACTAGAAAAGATAATCAACTCTAATAGCATGAAAACACTTCTAAAGAAAGAACAACAAGGCTTAATTGCACAATTATGTTCACTTGAGGTGAAAACATCAAAATCATCTATTTCTCCATACCTCTAAAAATTCTTGGAAAATCATTTCAAGGTATTTGAGACTCCCAAAGGCCTCCCACCTATTCGTGATCATGATCATGCCATTCATTTGATTCCAGGAAGTGTTCCTCCAAACATCAAGCCTTACAAATATCCCTACGCCCAAAAGAGTGAAATTGAATGTATTGTTACAAGAATGCTAGAGGCTAGTCTAATTCAACCCAGTCAAATTTCTTTCTCTACTCTAGTGGTATTAGTGCACAAGAAGGATGGATCATGGCGCATGTGTTCGAATTATAGGGAGATCAACAAGCTCACTATTAAAGTAAATTTCCCATTCCTGTACTTGATGAATTTGTTAGAGTCGGTCTAGTAGCCCTCCACCAGAGATCAAAGCTCTTTGCATTTCATGATTAGGTGTCCCATCAGTGTGATCATGTTGCATTCCGTTAGGCATGCCATAATCCTGGTGGAGGGAGTTTGTGTCTTTTATTCCCCTCCTGTTTGGCACTGCTGGTTCAAGTTTGTTTAAGTTAATAAAATCTTCAAAGGGTCATTCATCTTGCTTTAAATTTTGAGGTCTTAGGTCTAGGGTTGAGTCAATTTTTGTCTTGAGAGGTCATAAAGGACCAACAGGCCAGAGGGATGTCCCTCATAAAACATCATTTCAATAATTCTCACTATTGTACAGCTAAATTTTCACCTTGTTTTCAAAACTCTGTTTTTGAAAAACAAAGGTCATTACCTTGTTTTTGTAAAAATTGTCAAAATTTCAAATTCTCCAAATGTTGAAGCGCAGCCTTGGTCTCCTTTTCCAAAGAATCTAGGAAGCTATCCCTGCAAAAATTTTCAGAAGAAATCATCATTTCAACCAATTTTTCAAAGAAAGGAAACCAAAAGTCAGAGCCAATTAATTCAAAAAAGTGTCAACACTCAAACATTATAAAGTGGGTTTTGGGCAAATAAAAATCTAAAGGAAGCCTATAAAAGCACATCACTCTTCATTAGCAACTCATTTGCCTCTCACAAGCTAAGTGAATCCTTGCAAAGGCGATTTTATGAGTCATTGAGCAAATTGGGCAGTTTCAGAGGCGCGCTACGCATCAGGGAGGGCACGCTACGCATCAGGGGCGCACTACGCATCAGGCTGCCTTTCTTAGAGCAAAATTACTCGTGCGCTACGCGTTAGAGGGGCGCTACGCGTTGGGCGAGGAGTGCTACGCGTTGGGTTTTTCGCCCAACAAACTGTCAGCAAGCTACCAAATCCACTTTTCTCTCAAACAAATTGCAGGTAGGCCTCTCCTCCATGGCTAGATTTGGTTTTGCAAGATGAATGAGCAATTAATATGTTTAAATGCCATGAAAATGAGAAGTCAAAACCCTACATTGCTGTGGAAGATTTAAAGTCTTAATGGTGCTAGGGTTTCACATTTTTTTTTGCTGTCCAAGGTTGCCCATTTGTGATCCCTCTTTTCCCTCATTTTCATCAACATTCTCCTTCAAATTTTCCCATAAATTTTCATAATTTTCCTCTCTAAAATCCCTAAAACCTACTAAAATTCCCAATCCCTACTTCACCTTAAAATCCCACAATTTTGTGATTTCCCATGTTGCTTTCCCTAAATTCCTTCTTTATGTTTATTGTCCCTAATCCCCTCATGTTCCCCTATCCCTAACAATTCCCTTGTATTTATGTCCCCTTGGTGACAGCATTTGAAAAGTCAAACAACAATTAATTGGGTGCAAAGTCAGCAATACATTTAAGCCATCTTGCCTTCAAAACCATGTCAGAAACCGAATCAGATTATCAGCAAAGTTATGACAGTGGTTCAACACCGGAGGTAGAAGTGCCAAGGAGGCATCACAAGGGTTGTAAGGGAGGTCGGCATGTCAGGGAGGAGCCCACTTCTCTGGCTCATTTGCAAGCTTGTCCACTTGCAATGACATGTTTTCAGTATCAATCATGCTTTGGATATTGTGAGCGAATCTCACAAATTCAACATCACAGAGAACTAGTCTGCTTGTTTGTCCTACATTTGCACAATGGTCATGTGAACCTCGCAGGAGTGGATTTCACCCTATCACCCGAAATTGTTGCTCAAGCCACCGGGATACCAAATGTTGGGGAGGAGTGGAACAAGCGCCAGCAGCTAGACAGATTTCATTATCAACCATACATCAAACCCGGATGCATGAGACACCTAACTGCTGTTTTTCCTTTCAGATTCCTAAGGGATGAGTATGCACCCTTGATGAGGCTCATTATGCGCTATTTCACTTGTGAGGGCAGATTTTCACGTTTATATTCGTACCATATCCGTTTGTTGATGCATTTCACCCAGGTACGAATGATGAACATTCCATTTTTCATGTGCCGAAATATAGAGAAGATGGTGCCCGTAGTGCAAAGGAAGAACCCCTCACAACAACACAAAAGTATATATCATTATGCACTGATTGAGATCATAGTGATGCATCAGTTGGCACAACAGGGTAATTCTTGGGAGGATTTCATTTCTCGCGACTTCTTCATGGTGCCACAACCACCTCCTGAGATTTTCCATGATGAGGGAGGGCCTTCACATCAGTTTCACATTCCAGAGCCCGAGCATGTCAGCAGTCCAGCATGTGTTACATATCAGAGAGGCCACAGGGCCTTATTTGCATCAGCACGGCGAGTATTATCTCCACATCAAGTGGAAGGGGTCTCGCCTTCTTCATCAGCACCGCGAGTGTTATCTCCACATCAGGTGGAAGGGGCCTTGCTTTCGACAGCAGCATAGGTACAAGAGAGAGGCAAGCAGCCCATGATTGATGAGGGGCCATCAGGTGATCCAGACATAGATATTATTGACCTTGATATTAGCTCTCCTAGCTTAGAGCTAAAGGAGATCATTCAACAACAAGAGGCTGAAAATGACTTGTTGTAGTAGAAGTTGGAAATGGCAAATTGGACAATCACATACTTAGAGCAGCACAACAAATAGTTAGAGGATGAACACACTCTTGATGAGTTGTGGAGGATCCGAGAAGACCGGAACTTGGCTCGCAAGAGACCCGGTGATTTGACACCTTTTGAGCAAGGGTCTATGCTCATTCGGGTGAACACTCATTTAGAGAAGTTGCTAGCCAAGGCAAACAGGGACAAAGATATGCTCTGCCACATGAAGAATCATTATTGGGCCCGCATGTATGTGTGCAAAGCGAAAATGAAGGTACTCAAAGCACGCTTAGCCAAGGAACTAAAACGGAGGAAAAGGCCCGATCCACTTCAGATTTTGGCTGAAGCCACCTTGAAGGAGCATGGTGCTCAATGATACACCCCCAGCTCAAAATTCAGAAAATTTGGAGCAATTTTGGTCAATTTTGATTTTTTTTTTTTGCTAAAAATAGGTTTTTGCCCTCAACGCGTAGCGCGCCGCGCGCTACCCTGAAGTTGGGGAGGTCCATTTCACAAAAACTCAGCATTTTTGGATTTTTCATGACAAATTACACTTGCACAGTCACTGCCAAGACATTTCATTGAGGTTTGGGTCCCCAAAAGGTAAAAAAAAAGCAAAAAATGACCTTCTGCCACTTTTTGGACACACAGGAAGCAGTCTTGGGAGCTTGCATTTTTGGAGGGGCAAATGGCCACCAAATTGAGAAATTCCACTTGGGCTGAAGAGTATACATCCAGACCTTTCCCACAAGCCCACTTGTGCCTCATTTGGATACCGGGAAATTCCCAAAAAGTAGGCTCAAAGGGGCGCTACGTGTTGCGAAATGGCACGCTACGCATCAGGACATTTTCTCAAATTTTTCACCTTCAGCTCAGGAAAACGCAACATTTGACCAGTTTTGACTTTTGGTGGGATTTTTCACCCTCCTTGATGTAATTAATGTAATTTCATGTTGACATGACACTTATTTACCTATTCTAGAAGATTCATTCATAAAATGGCAAAACATTAATGAATGAATTGGTTTCCTAGCTTATAGAGGCAAGTTGTTTTGATTGCCTAGATTGTAGTGCTCAGTTTAGAATTGGTTGAAACAGCTCCTAGGATGATGAGCTCGACCCCTAGAGGCAAGGGAATGTGTTAGCTTGCCTATATTATGTATTTTCTTAGTCATTTTCATGGTTGGACTCTTGAGGGATAAGCTTAGACTGTATTACTCTTTGTATCTCTGCAATTTTGGCAAAGGAAAGACCAGGGTTTTGTAGCACCATTTGGGATTCCTATGGTGATTTGTGTTGATGGTGTGTTTCTCTCATGTACTTGTAAGTTTGTTATGTGTATCATTTTCCTACTCTTCTCTTCTGCAAATTAAGTAAATGAAGTGTTAAGGTAGAATTCATGGTTTCTATGCTCTGCCTTTAAGTTTGCTTAACATCTATGTTTTCATCTGTTTAAGGAGAACTCTCGATGGTTTCTTGCTCTCCTTAGCTCCTCACCGGTCATATCTATCCATTCATTTATTTCAAAGGCATCAAGACAATCTCCTACCTTGCCCCAAAAAGACCTCTGCAAAAACTGTGTCTCATCCCCGCACCCAAAATTGTCGTGCTCAGTTTTCCAACAAAACCTAAAAATTTAAAATCAAACTTTCCCTATCAATTTACTAGCCTAAAATCAGTGTTCTTTATTGGTCATCTCAGCCCTTTGAAGACCTTTTACAGAGATAGACCCGGAGAGGGCCCTCTCCTGTCCCCGTAGGGCTAGCTACAAGGCTAAGTGGTTTGATGTTGCCTTGGATTTTGTCTTTTTTAGCCTGAGGCCAAATTCAAGCGCTAACATATTGGCGACCATACTGGGGAGAACAAACTTGTTTGTGGGTTGATGTGTTTATTTCATAAGTCTTAGACGGAGCCTGAAGTTATGCCAGGTAGCCTTCGAAACGCTTTTTCTTTGCATAAGCGGAAATAGATAAACGCTACTTCAGTCCATCTCCGTGAGCTTGTGAATACAACACTTCATTTGCATTTTACCCCAGTACATTTGTAAACTCTGAAACTTTTGATGATAAGTTGAGAGTTTTCACAGGCTGATTGGCTATTTGTTCCTTGATATCCAATCTGGCTTCAGATTCTAGTCATATATTCAAATCTCACTCATGTCCAGCTGTTTTTAAGTATCTTGAAGACATTGATTTTGATGAGAGTTTTGAGTTGTCACTGTTCAAAACCAAATCTAAAAGTGCACTTGATTCTCTAGTTCTCAACCCTGATTTTGCTACTGCCCTTGAAATCGAGAGACACAATAAATTAGTTGAAAATTTCATCCTAAGACACCTCCAGACAGATATCCAAGTCACTAATCTTGCTGATCTCCTCGAAACTATATATGTCAATATTGGATCTACTATCACGACTTCTGTTCCGCACGAACAGACCAATCCTCCTTTTATTTCTATATCCCCTATAGTCACACATCCTGAATCTATAGTCAATTCTCCCTCTTCATCTCATATCGCTTCTCCTCCGCCTACACCTCCCTATACCCCTCATTCACCTACTCCACCTACTACTCCTAGACCCAATCTACCTAAAGCAATGGCTGCCCGGTTTGCCCCTCTTGCTCTTCCTCAAAATCTGCATGATATGCCAGCTGATTATCAGAGTAAAATTCCCATGTTTAATGGCACTCCTCAAGGTGTTTCCGCTCAGCAGCATATAGACAAAATGGCAACTTTCTTTGATCTATATGAGATAGATGAAGAAGATGTAACTATGTGTTTGTTTGTGCAAACATTCGGAGGAGAAGTAAGAAAATGGTTCAGAGGTTTGAAAGCTAGAAGCATACCCACATTGGATGAACTTCAGAAGCAGTTTCTAGATCGATGGGAAATCAGAAAGGATCCACTTCAGATCAATGCCGAGTACAACAATCTCAAACACAATCATGGTGAGTCTTTCCAAGATTACATTATCATATTTAACATAGTTTACAATGCTATTCCAGATGATTTAAGACCATCTAGAAAATCAGCTCTTCTCAAATTCCCGGATGGCTTTGATCTGGAGATGGCTTATTCACTGCGAGATAGAGATCCGCCTACCTTGGAGGATATGCAGAAAATCGTTGTTAGTGTTGAAGCAAATTTGAATGATAAAAGAGCAAGGATGAAAGCCGAAAAAAGAGTGACAATCAAAGAAGAAGCTTCTACATCAGATCAGCTCCTTCGCAAGGTAGAAAAGGTAGAAAGGATGCTTGAAAACGCTCATCTCGACAAGCCGGAACCGCAGATTCGCAATCCTAATTTCTGAGGTCCGCAGCAACCACAATACAGAATTAAGCAGCGTGAAACAAGGGCACAAGAGTTAGCAGCTCAACAGCAAATAAAACCTCCTCTTCAGCAGAATTTTGTTAGCCAAGAATCCGAGGATGAAGGTGATACTATCGGGGAGGAAAATCATTTTTTCACTCCTGATGATCTGCCTACCTATATTACAGAAGAAGAAGAATTTGTGAGAAACTCCATCATCCATCAAGATGAGAATTATATCTTATCAAATGATGCAACACTTGAGGAAGAATCGGAGGAGTATCAAAGAGGATATCTCAATGCTTTGTCCGCTCAGCAGAGACAATTAAGAAATCGAGCTGTTCCCATAAATCCCATTCAGAAGAAGAAAGATACTTCAGTAAAAAATGATTCAGCTTCCCCACAGAAAAAAGGAAAAGAGATAATTGATCCCCCAGCAGGTCAATCATCTCCAGTAGATAAGGTAAATCAGCCACCAAGCACAATGAGGGATAAAGTTGAAAGAAGAGACGTCCCGGCCAAAGAAGGTGAAAAGGTTTCAGCATTTAGTTTGGAGAATGAAATTTCAAAGCTAAAAGTGTCTATTCCATTGACTGAAATCATGAAAAACACCAGCTACCGAGGTCAAATTTCCAAAATTCTGAATATTGATCCAATGCTTGACACGGTAAATGTAGAAGATGATCAGCCGGAATTAATTTTTGGGCCTGCTTTAGATGGCGAGTCTCCTGAAAGTGATGTTCCTCCCTTCTATATCAGTTTGAGGTTGCACGAGTATGTTTTACATAATGCTATGTTCGACTCGGGTGCTTCGCACAATTTGATGCCGAAAGCAATCATGGAAAAGCTAGGATTAGACATCACAAGAAAATATCATGATTTGTATTCATTTGATTCCAGCCGGGTAAAGTGTATCGGATTGATCAAGGACTTGGTGGTAAGCCTGGATCAAATTCCAGCTAAGAATGTCTTGATGGATGTGGTTGTGGCGGATATTCCTCTGCGTTTTGGTATGTTGCTTTCAAGGTCTTGGGGAGCTAAGTTGAAAGGTACACTTCAGCTAGATTTTTCTTATGCTACAATTCTAGTCTTCGGTCAAATGAGAGAGTTATATCGGGAGCAAAAGATGAAATACATGATAACTAGCAAAGAAAAGCCAACAAATCATCCTGTAAATTATGTACATACAGATTTGGAGTCGTTTGTCTTATTTGCTGATAATTTTAATGAGATAGATAGTCAGTTAGTTCAGGGAGAGGATATACTAGAGATTACTGAAAATTTTAGAGAAGTTCTACAAAAGGAAAGAGAAGAAAAGCTAGCTGCCATGAAGCAAACAGCTGAAGCTAAGGGGCAGCAAACAGAAAAAATAGAGGCAACATAGTTTCAGCAGTTGGAAGAAGATGAAGATGGTCTTTGGACCATGGATTTCGATGGCGCTGTGGGCAGTGATGGTGCTGGTATTGGTGTATGGATTCGAAGTCCCTTTTCTGCCCGAGACAAAGTCCCAAGCAAGGTGAGAGTGTGTTCTTATAAACTAGCATTCGATTGTTCAAATAATGAGGCAGAATATGAGGCTCTCATTGTTGGCCTTAAAATTCTTCGCAAGTTGAAAGCAAAGAAGATTGCAGTTTATGGTGATTCCGAGTTGGTGATAAAGCAAGTTAAAGGTGAGTTTCAGGCCAAACATCCTCGTATGAGGACATATCGAAATGCTGTCCTAGATATTTTGAAATTATTTTCTGAACATACTTTGACATGTGTGCCCCGCATACAAAATGGTGTTGCGGATGCGCTGGCCAAGGCAACAAGTAACTTAAAAATTCCAATGAATTCCAGCAACAAATTTGAGATTTATGTGAAACACCGCCCGACAGTTCCGAATAATCAAAGATGTTGGCAAGTCTTCCAGGATGATGAAGAAATTAAAGATTTTCTGCAGATTGAAGGTGAGTTTAAAGACATTTCCATAGATACAGAATTAGATGAAGTAAATCAAATGGATGTGCTGCAACTTAAGGACAATTTTATTCCTAAAGGATTGATTCCTTTGGAAGAGCTGTTTGATCAAGATGATGTGGCCCGCAAACTGACATTGAGACCAACTGAAGAAGGTGTTGAAGAGGTGAACATTGGAGAAGCTGAGAATCCCAAGATGGTAAAGCTATCAAAGTCATTGTCACCAAAGGTAAAGAAGGAGTATGTCAGATTGTTATCTTCGTTTTCTAATGTCTTTGCATGGGATTATTCAGATCTGAAGACATATGACACTAGTATCATTCAGCATACTATTCCTATAAAACCAAATCAGAAACCTTTCCGTCAAAAGTGGAGGAGAATCAATCTTAAATTGCTGCCATTGATAGGAAAAGAAGTGAATAGGTTGTACAAGTCTGGAATCATTGTACCTATCAGATTTTCCGATTGGATATCCAATTTGGTACCCATAAGAAAGAAGACCAGTGAGATCCGTTTATGCATTGACTTCAGAAATTTGAATAGGGTGTCTTTAAAAGACAATTATCCGTTGCCCAAGATGGATCATATACTGCAGCGAGTAGTTGGAGCATCAAGGATGTCGCTACTCGATGGCTATTCTGGGTACAATCAGATTTTGGTGAATGAGGATGATCATGACAAAATTGCATTCACTACTCCATGGGGAACATTTCATTATGCAAAGATGCCGTTTGGTTTGAAAAATGCAGGTGCCACTTTTCAGCGTGCGATGGATATGGCCTTTGCCAACGAGAAAGATGTCTTTTTAGTTGTTTACCTTGATGATTTGACTGCATTTTCGAAATCTGATGAAGAACATTTATATCACTTGAAATTGGTTTTTCAAAAGTGCAGAAAATATGGTATTTCGCTGAATCCAAAGAAGAGTCTTTTCGCCATGAGTGAAGGCAAGCTCTTGGGCCACATCATTTCCAAAGACAACATCCGTATAGATCCTGCACGTGTTGAAGCTATTCAGCAAATCAAGCAGCCTCGGAACAAAAAAGAAATACAGTCCTTTAATGATAAGTTGAATTTTCTGCGTCGCTTCATTCCGAATCTAGCCGACCATCTTAGAGAAATCACAAGCATGCTGAAAAAGGACAGCCAGCTAAAGTGGACCGAAGAGGCGGTAAAATCTTTCAATTTAGTAAAGTTGGTTCTATCTTCATCCCCTACTCTAATCAGTCCGGATTACACACAAGATTTTATTTTATTTTCATTTGCTTCTGAGCACACATTGGCAGCTGTACTAATGCAAAAAAGAGATGGAGTTGAGAAGCCTATTGCTTTTTTCAGCCATATTATAAGGGACGGAGCATTGAAGTATAACATCATTGAAAAACAAGCGCTTGTGCTTGTGAAGGCCTTGAAGGATTTCCATGTGTATATATTTAATTCCCACATTATCGCATATGTTCGTAACGCAGCAGTAAAGGATGTTTTAGTACAGGTAGAACCGAAAGGAAGGCGCAGTAGGTGGATTGCTGCATTATTAGAGTATGATGTGAAAATTAAACCCACTAAGCTGATCAAAGGTCAAGGTCTCGCCAAATTGATGGCTGAAACAAAATTACATGTCCTAGATATCAATTTGATGGCTGCCATGTCCGATGAAGATGAGGAAAATTCAGCACAACAGGTATCTGACATCTTTGTTTCTTCTCCTTGGTATGCTGATATTATATATGTACTTCAAAATTTGTCTTCACCTCCCGGGATGCCTCGAAATAAAAGTAGGACATTAAAGTTGAAAGCAGCCAAGTTTTGCATCCTTAAATCTGCACTATATTAGAAAGACCCCGGTGGAATATTGCTGAATTGTTTGGTCGAGGAGGAAGCCAAAACAGTTGTGGAAGATTTTCATAAAGGTGACTGCGGGGGCCATTTGTTTTGGAAGACTACATCAAATACGATCCTAAGGGCAGGTTTTTATTGGCCTTCATTGTTTTCAGATGTATATAAAGCTGTCAAGAATTGTCACGAGTGCCAAATTTTTCAAGGGAAACAGAAATTACAGCCATTACCTCTCAAACCAATTGAAGTCAGCGCACCATTTCAGCAGTGGGGCTTGGATTTTATCGGCGAGATTCATCCAGCATCATCAGGACATCATAGATGGATATTGACAGCTACAGATTACTTCACAAAATGGATTAAAGTCATTCCCACCTGGCAGGCCATGGATACGGTAATTATTTCTTTCCTTGAAAATAATATATTGTCACGTTTTGGCTGTCCGAGTAAGTTAATTACAGATAATGCAATAGCATTCAAATCAAAGAGAATGGTTGACTTTTGCTACAAATACAATATCAGCTTGGGGCATTCTACCGCTTACCATCCGCAAGGAAATGGGTTGGCAGAATCTTCAAATAAGTCCTTGGTAAATATCATTAAAAAGTTGCTGGAAATCAATAAGAAGAGCTGGCATAAAAAGTTAGTGAATGCACTGTGGGCTGATAGGGTAAGTCAGAAAAAGTCAATTGGCATGTCTCCTTTTGAGTTGGTGTATGGGATAGATGCAGTGTTTCCTACTTCGCTCGCTATTCCGGTGGTCAAATTGCTTCAAGAAGCTGGTAGTGAGGAAGATCCCATGCAGAGGCGGATTAATCAAATGATTCATTTACAACAGACACGGGAGGAAGTTCTTCACAATACCCTCAAGTTGCAAGAGCGCATAAAGAAGATTTATGACAGGAAAGCAAAACCAGATGACTTCCAAATAGATGATGTGGTTTTGAGGTGGGATGCTCGGAATGAGACAAAGGGAAGCATGGAAAATTTGACAATTTATGGAAGGGTCCTGTTGAGGGCCCCGAAATCGGGTCAACAACAAGGGGGATACCCACCCGGTTGGGAACCTGGTTGGCGGCTCCGTGCCCGTTTGGTGTAGCGGGTCCGACTGGGGATGATGGGACCAGCTTCCCAATCTAAAAGATGTGTGTGTGTGTGTAGATTTTGAAGATAATAATCTAAAGGTAATTTTAAACTAATTTAATTCTAGACTCTAAACTGACTCAATGCTACTGTAATCTAACAAAAACAGCACATCTAATCTATACTAACCCGGGGTAAAATTCTTTCATTATGCGATCTAAAAAGATTTCATACAACAACTGGTAATAAAGATCATTCAGCTATCATAAGAATATAAATCAATTAAGATGAACCATTCTGCATAAGAAGTTAGGCAAAACAGTTGTGAACAACATATCGCATAATCAGTTATTCATATGTCAAGCACAAACAAATGATTCCACCGTACAAAAGTGCCAAATGGTAATCCAGACATTCATACATTAACATATAAACAAATCAGTTGTATATCACTCTAAGAATATGAGCAGAAATTAATCAAGAGATAAAAGTACCATTTATGACTGATTTTCACTCACAAACTTCAAGCAATAATGATTTATCTCTACTTACTTCTAACATCTACTAAGAGTACAGAAGTGCAACATCAGTAGCAGACATTAAAATGTAAACTTAAATAAATTGCGATCCATCCATTCATCAAAAACCCCCTCCGAGGGTGCAAAAGTGCATGTTCTGAGGACAAGTTTTTTGACAAATTTCCAGACCCTTCTCCAAATGCCATGAGAAGGGTTAAATACTACTAACTAACTAATATTAATTACACAAATTTAGGGAACAGCTTCAAATGACCGCCCTTTTACTAAAGCAAATTTATTTCTAAAAATTGAATCTAATTTCTAACCGTTTCTGTATCTGCTCCTTAGTGTTGTAAGCAATGTGAGGTTCGCCTGGAAAGAGTCGGCTGGTTGTCTTTTCCTTTTGCTCGGGCAATAAAAGTAGAAATAACGAAAGCTGGCACCTCTTTCTGACAAACTAGAAGATATTTTTGAAAATCTTCCTTTGGCTGGGTGTCTTTTGCTGTGTGTATACTTAGTATAACCCAGATTTCTTTCAAACTGATTGTGATGTTGCTATTTCGGTTTCCGGCCGTGTGAATGACTCAATGAGTTAGGGATTTCGTTGCCTGAACAATCTTACGCATTGAAAATTGCTTCCATTTTTTGTTCCAGGCTTTTCTGAAGCATCATCCCTTTTCAGCGTTTTTCTTTTTGCTTTACCCAATCTGAGCTTCAGGATCTTTTGCAAACAAGCTGATTTTGTGCGCCTTTGACTCTGAGTCTTGGATAGTCTATTTTCATCAGTGTCTGTGGAGTGATACTCTGGAATCTGCGGCTCTGCTGCATGCGGCATTCATTTGCGAAGGCATCTCCTCTTTGTTCTTCAAGTATTGGCGCTTTCCCCTTTTCCTTAGATGTTTCCTGCATATAGATTTATATTAGTTACTGCCTTGCAGTTTACGCAAAGGAAAAGAGACATGACGAAAAGATTGACATGAAAGCTTTAAACTCTAATGAATGCATAATCATGACACTCATAATGACTTGACTCTTCGAAAAACGCAACACGATCATCTTTGGATACTCAGGCGTGCAATCATTAATTTCCCTTAAGGTGCGCGCTCGATTTTGGGTTTACAGATCATGTCGAAGAAACTTTGCGATGAGTGGTTTCGACGATTCGTATCACAACAATTAATAGTCTCATTCGTCACAGATCGCAAATCACAAAATCACAGTTTGTAGGATCGCAGATCGCAAATCGAAATATCGCAATTTTCATTTGCTCGTTGTGTGCTGCTTTTGCGACGTTTGCGATATGCGACGTCGCATATCTGCCGTCGGTGATTCCTTTTTATTTTCTTTTAAGGGCGCTTTCAAAATATGCGATGCGATGAATTTCGCATCGCTTCTTTGCAGCTTGTTTACGCGCATAGGAAAACTCTTCACTCTCTCTTTGCGATGCGATATAGCTTTTAGGGAGTTAAATACAAAAATTTTGATAAAAATATTTTTGAGATTTTTTGTTAAGGGTCCCCCTTTGCTTGATATTATTGCTAATACTAATCAAAGAGGGGGGTTGTTGGTGACCACAAAAATGGCGATTCACTGTGAAGAACCAGTTATCTCTGCTTTTCTATTGACATTTCCACTTCCGAAACAGAAAAATTTTCATATGTCTAAATTTTGTTATGGACAGATAGAGTAGATTACCCCTCATCCTGTCAATGATACTTTGTCTCAACCCTTCTTTTATTCCAATTGTCTGCTTCCCTAGGCTTAGTTCTTGCATTCATACCAGACATTACTCGGTCCTTTTTAAAAGATAAAATAAGGTCTTCTCTGCGTACTGGCTTTAAAATATGCTCATTTGTCGTAGGTAGAGCCTCTGCTGCCCGCAAGCGTCCATAGCCTCGATAGGGTTACCATGTTATCCAGCAATGATCCTTTTTCCTGCTTGAGGTTATTTACAACATTTCATAGAAAAACCCTTTTTGGCACTTTTTCCTTTTTTACTCTCTAAAGAACAATTTCTTGGTTTGGTGGCCAAATTATGACACAGTCATTCACTTGATTTACACTTTTGCTGAACAAGCTGGCTCGTGATGAGACCCCTTGTCTTTTGATTGCAACAATCTTGAGTCGTTGCCCTGTTTTGATAGACAGTATTGGCAAAGTCAGCAAGTTATAATATCTGTGATCATGATAAGCCGGCTCGTGATGAGACCTCTTATTCTTTGAGATATAGTGCTTCCTCGAATTGTTTCTCTGAATGGTGCAGTTTCCTTTAGCAGGGAGGAAGTCATTGTTTTTCCTTAAGAAATCTCTGGACGACAATAATAGAGTTTTGAAAATACAGCTTTGCAGAGAATATTTATTTTATTATTGATGATACCTTTCATTGTGCTGGGATAAAACAATTTTTAACCAAAGGTTGATTTCATCAAAGTCTTTTGAAAGGTTGAAACTAATATCATTATTCAGGCTAAAGTTAACTCTATTTGTCAATAATAAAATTCAGATTTTTCGAAAAGTTTTGCTATTTGTACAAGTGAAATCAAAATCTGATAGAGAGTTAGTGTGCTCTTTCATGAATCTTATTCAATGATCATTTACAACTGGTTTTATTTATAAGAAAGAAAAAAAAAAAAACAAAATAAAAGAAACTAAAACTATCCTACAAAAATAGAAGAGTGATCTTCTATGGAAAATACATTTTAAGAATCTGTCCATTCACAGGCAAAGAATCTCTTCTACCTGCCAAATCCTGCAACACAAACGTCGATGGGCCTATGACTTATACAATCTGAAAAGGACCAAGCCACAGCTTCTGAAATTTCGTATGTTTGCCCTTTTCTTCATGAGCCTTATCCCATTTCAAAACTAAATCTCCCATCTGAAAGTTCTTTCTGGTTATGATGGTTGAGTCGAAAGAGGATTTTATTAGCGTTTGGTGGTGAGCATGGGTTTTCTTAACTTGTTCTCGGCGTTCTTCTAGTTTGATTATTTCCATTTGTCTTAATTTCAAAGAGGAAGTAAATACTTCATCGATGTGTTGTACTAAAGACAAAGAGGGAATGACTAAGTGAGTTGGAAGAACCACTTCTTTCCCATAAACTAAATTAAAGGGAGAAGTGCCGATTGAAGCTTTCTTCATGATTCTATCTGCCCATAAAGCATTTACCAGCGCTTTGTGCCAATTCTTTTGGTTTTGGTCGACTGTTCTTTTGATAATCCTGATTAGGTTTTTGTTTGTTGATTTAGCCAACCCATTACCTTGTGGATAGTAATTAGCAGAATATTTCAATTTGAACCTTCTTTTTAATGCAAACTTAGTCATTGCATTTCCAGAAAAGTATGATGCATTATCAAACATTAAGGCCGTTGGCAATCCAAACCTAGTGATAATAAAGTGATCTATGAATTCAATAATGTTTTCAAAATTAACGGTCTTGAGAGGAACTGCTTCTACCCATTTAGTAAAATAATCTGTTGCCATGAGGATATACCTATGCTGCTTAGAAGAGTGAGGAACGATCTCACCTATTATGTCCAAGCCCCATTGGCTGAATGGTTGCTCGATGTTGACCGGCTGTAGTGGCATGGACGATTTCCTTTGTTTCCCTGCAGCAGTCTGGCAGATTTGGCATTTCCTTACGTAATTATATGAGTCTTTGAACAACGTCGCCAATAATATCCTGCACGTAAGATCTTATGCGCAGTAGTCTCTCCAGCATAGTGTCCACCTGCTGGTCCATCGTGGAGTTCCTGCAAAACCTTTTCGGCTTCAGTTTTCTCAAGACACCTAAGAAGTATAGAATCGTAATTCCTTTTAAACAGAACATCATTTATGAGCTGGTATTGTTTAGCTTTCAATCTTAGAGCTCTTTTCTTGGTGTGATCCAAGTGCAATGGAGCATACCGTTCTTAAGATAATAAATGGTGTCCGCATATAATGATTTTGCGTCGTTTAGGCTTACCTCATACATGTGTACCTCTTCAGATGAGTTCTCAGAAATTTGCGATGCTCCAGCTAACATCTTGCAGAAGCATTGACCCCTTACGATGTTTGCTGGTTTGATCTCAAGATCGTATTCTTGTAGAGCGGTAATCCAATTTGCTCTCTTTTCGCCCACATCCTTCTGTACCAAAAGGTTTCTTACCGCTGGAAATGGTACTACGACTTTGGTATGGGCTTTAAGTAAGAAAGGTCTGAAATATTTGATCGCTTTGAAAACAGCATAAGCCTGTTTCTCCACGTCTGAGTAATTGAGTTCAGCACCTTGTAAGTTCGAGCTAAAGAATGTGATTGGAGCTTCCGCCTTCTCTTGATTTACTTGAGTCAAAATCGCGGCATAAGATTTCTCTGAGGCAAAAGTGTATAAGATGAAAGATTCTGAAAAATTTGGGGTAGCTAAAGATGGAGCATTGATGATAGCTTGTTTGATCAAGTTGAATGCTTCGTGCTCATCTATGCCCCATTTAAAATTTGAATTCTTTTTTATCATATTTTGTAAAGGAGAAATAATACGAGAAAAATTGGGGACAAACCTTTTTACAAAATTGATTTGTCCAAGGAAAGATTGCATGGCCTTTTTGTTATGGGGTATGGATATTTCGGAAATTTCTTTGATTCTGTCAGGTTCAATGTGAATACCAGATTTCGACACTATGAATCCGAGCAATTTCCCTTCACTTAATGCGAAAAAAGATTTCTTTGGGTTAAGTGAAATTCCATGCCTTAAGCATCTTTGAAAGATCTGTTTCAAATCTTTGAGATGGTTGCTTCGCTTCTTGGAGTACACTGTTATATCATCCAGGTAAATCACTACCGATTTATTGACTAAACCTTTAAATGCGATGTCCATGGCTCTCTGAAAGGTAGCGCCGGCATTGATCAGACCAAATGGCATCTTCCGATATGCGTATGTGCCCCACTTGGTTCGGAATGTGGTTTTCAACTGATCATCGGGATGTACCAGCACTTGATTGTATTCTGAAAATCCATCCAGGAAAGAAATTAATTCTGAGCCCGCTACTGCCTGTAGTATTTGATCCATAGGTGGGAGGGGAAAATTATCTTTCTGACAGGCTTTGTTGAGATTCCGGAAATCAATACAGATTCTAATATCTCCGTTTTTCTTCCTAGCAGGCACCATATTGGATACCCATTTGGAATGTCTGACGGGGAAAATTATTCTGGCTCTCAACAACTTATTTAGCTCAGTCTTTATCTGATTTTCTAAGTTGGGGTGGATTTTTTTGAGCTTCTGCTAGACAGGTTTTTCATTGTCAATCATAGGGATAGTGTGTTGAATGATAGAAGTGTTGTATGTTTTCAGCTCATCGTAATTCCATGCAAAAACGTTTTTGTATTGTCTCAGAAGACGGATATACGCTGATTTTTCTTCAGGGGCTAGGCCATGGCCCAGATTAACGTTTTGCGGCTTCTGATCGATTCCTAGGTTCACTAATTCATAATTCAGAGTTGAACTATAGAGTTTAGAATTGGCAGACCTTTTAAACCGACTTTTCAAATCATATAAATCTTCTAACTTAACCACCGATTTAGGTATAGCGTTATCAGTGCTATTTTGCTGAATTTGGTGATCATGATGGTCTTCGTCAATTATTTGATTTGAGTAGGATCCTTCAGAAGTGAGGAAATTTACAATGTCTGGATCGTCATTGAATACACTCCAGTTGGTGATGTTGTCAGGGATGGATGGTTTAAAGATTAATTCTATTGAAAACCTATCGGGACTAAAATCTTCGGAGGGAATCAGTCTAGAGGCTACGTTAGCTAACAGGTCTGCGCTCGCATTTTGGGATCTTGGGATTGACGAAATATTGAATGCTATGAAATGTGAAGTCAAATCTTGTACTAAAGATTGATAGTGATTTAAATGACTTGACAGGAAATGTATGGTGTTACGTACCTGTTTGACGACAATTTCGGAATCTCCAAAGACTTGAAGATACTTAACATTCAAGCTGATTGCTTGGTATAGGCGATTGCTTGGTATAGGCCTTGCACCAAGGCTTCGTATTCCGCTGTATTGTTTGTGCAATCGAACTCAAGTCTGCATGTGAGCATGGTCTTGTTTTCGTCTGGGCTAATCAGAACGCATCCTGCTCCTGCTCCCTCGTTAGATTTAGAGGCATCAAAATATAATTTCCAAAATAAAGATGTATTTATAGAATTATCTAAAAAATTAAAACACTTTGAATCATCAGTTTGGAAAAAAATTTCAACTTGGGACACAACTGAATTTTCTAAGTAAGGTGAACTGTGAGCATTGAAATTGTCGAGGAAAGAATCTACCGAGTAATTGCCTATGATACTGTTGTTGTATGCTATTGCTTCGTTCTCTCCTTCCAATTCTGTCACTATGTACTTTTGGTGCAATTCTCGTTCAACCTTTATTTGATTGGGTTTGTCGTTGTAGGGTAACCACATGTGCGACCAGTCGGTTGAGAAATATCCGTGGAGTTTCTCGGGCCAATCCCTGCTAAGAATTAAACCATAGAATTCAAGGATATCAGCTACTAGAATGTCGATAACCTGACATACTTTCAGGTTAGACGACAATCTGATGGTCACCTAGTTAAGTTCACCAATCACTTCGACCTGAGATCGATCAAGTTGAACTATGCGCACTGCAGATTTCTGAGGCTGAACGTTCAATTTGGCACATATTGATCTGGGTAGAATATTCGTTGAAGCACCAGAATCAATCAGGCAATTGTGCACGTTTTTATTGAAAATTTCATAAGTGAGGAGAAAAGGAGGAGTATGGGATCTTGACCTTCCTCCAATCAAGGCAATGTCATTTGGATCAATCTTATTGATCATGTTGGTTGGAGGTCTTCCCATGTTGTGGGAAGCTACAGCTGTAGGTAAAGATGTAGTAGGCACAACATGTAATTCTTTCATCATTATTTTCTGTTGATGTTTCAATTTGCTCAATTCGTACAGAGTGATATTAGCCCTGGTATTTTTCATGTCATCGATAATGTTATACTCCATTTCATCCGACACTATCAGTGTTCTTGATGGAGGTACTTGATTTTATTGGACTGGGCTAAATTGGTTCGCTCTAGCGGTTGTTTTCTTTGTTGCGACCTTATCTTTTGTTGCAGGGCTTGCGCCCTTCTGTTTAGGGGTAGTTTGGGGAGGATCAAGTTGATTTTTGCTTCGCGTGCTAACCGGAAATGCTTCTTGATCCTCTTCTTGTGGGAGGATGAAATCCCACATTCCTTGTAGTTCCACAACTTCTTCATCATCGGTCTGCCCTTCAGTGGTATTCTCTTCTTCTTCTTCTTCTTTAGATTCGACGTTTGAGACAGCATTGGGTGGTTTCACCTCCATGGGAAGGTTTCTTTTAAAAGATCTGTAGGGCTTTTTTGAAGAAGTTTCAACTACTTGTTTTCTTATATCAATCATCTCGTTGGACATGGCCTTTAACACCTTTTGTAATCCTTCCATATCGAAAGGATCTTTCGTTTGCTTCTTCTTGGTGTCTTCTTTGAAAGAGATCTTCTTATATTTGCGTTCTTCTATTGCAGATCTCTTTTCTAGGGAAACTACGCGTTTTTCTACTGCTAACGCCTCAGTTAAGTTTTCAACTAAGGTCATCTTGTTTGCCCTATCTACGAAGATAGCCAAGTTAGATGGTAAGGCCGTGATGTACCATTCACATCTTACTTCCTCGCTAGGTTGGGAAGCAACGGGAATCTTGTTGAGGATCTTGTTGAATCGTAAATTGAAATCTTTAATGGGTTCTCTAGCCTCCGCTTTAAGATTAGATAGGTCATTGATCAATGTCGCTGTTGATCTGTCATCGCCAAACTTGGTGAGGAATTGACTTTGAAAAATGTCCCAACTTGTGATGGACCCGGAAGGTAACGAAAAGTACCATGACCCGGCTGTTCCTTGCATTGTGTAAGGAAAAAGTCGGATGACAGCATCTTCGTTGGTACCTCCATTGAGATTAACAGAAAGCATGAAATTATTGATATGCTCTTCAGCTAGCATGCTTGTTTCTAGATTGAATTTAGGTAGCCACTTCTTAGGATGGGCCGGTATTGGGCTCAGGGGTGGAGGCATTAAAACCGCCCCAGGATTGTTCCATGGAGACTGGGCCATCGTTGAGCCGCTAGTTAATGAGAGTGCAGAAGACGGTCCCTGATGCTGAGAAGATGAAGGTATTATGATCTTTGATGATTGAAGAGGAAGTGTTGTGGAAGATGGATGAGTGATTTGGGATGAGGATGTGGGTGGTTGACTTCGCGGTGAGGGTGTTGAAATGGACGAAGTGGATGAAAGAGTCTCACGGTCAGACTCTGGTGGTGCTTTCCTTGCGCCTTTCCTAGTAGGGAGAGGGAGTTCACTTGGTTGAATACCAAATTTTTCACTCTTCAATCTGGTCAGAGGATGAGCAGGATTGTACTGCGAAGTCACGCTGCTGTTAGATTTATCAGACCTATGAGAAAAAATAGAGAATCCCTGGAGTTTATGAGTCAAAGTTTGAATTTCAGGGGGTTCAATAATGAGTTGGTCTGATATATTGGAGTAGGTAGCAGCAGTGGATACTCGAGCGACTTCCAACTCCGGGTTTAACCGTAGTGGAGAAGTCGGGGGAGTTGATGAGGGTGATTTACTCTCAGAATGGCCTTTAGATTTTGACTTAGTTGCCATTCATAGTTCGTGGCGCTCCTTCTAGTGCCAAATATGTTGAGGGCCCTGAAATTGGGTCAACAACAAGGGGGATACCCACCCGGTCGGGAACCTGGTTGGCGGCTCCGTGCCCATTTGGTGTAGTGGGTCCGACTGGGGATGATGGGACCAACTTCCCAATCTAAAAGATGTGTGTGTGTGTGTGTAGATTTTGAAGATAATAATCTAAAGGTAATTTTAAAATAATTTAATTCTAGACTCTAAACTGACTCAATGCTACTGTAATCTAACAAAAACAGCACATCTTATCTATACTAACCCGGGGTAAAATTCTTTCATTATGCGATCTAAAAAGATTTCATACAACAACTGGTAATAAAGATCATTCAGCTATCATAAGAATATAAATCAATTAAGATGAACCATTCTGCATAAGAATTTAGGCAAAACAGTTGTGAACAACATATCGCATAATCAGTTATTCATATGTCAAGCACAAACAAATGATTCCATCGTACAAAAGTGCCAAATGGTAATTCAGACATTCATACATTAACATATAAACAAATCAACTGTATATCACTCTAAGAATATGAGCAGAAATTAATCAAGAGATAAAAGTACCATTTATGACTGATTTTCACTCACAAACTTCAAGCAATAATGATTTATCTCTACTTACTTCTAACATCTACTAAGAGTACAGAAGTGCAACATTAGTAGCAGACATTAAAATGTAAACTTAAATAAATTTCGATCCATCCATTCATCAAAAACCCCCTCCGAGGGTGCAAAAGTGCATGTTCTGAGGACAAGTTTTTTGACAAATTTCCGGACCCTTCTCCAAATGCTATGAGAAGGGTTAAATACTACTAACTAACTAATCTTAACTACACAAATTTAGGGAACGGCTTCAAATGACCGCCCTTTTACTAAAGCAAATTTATTTCTAAAAATTGAATCTAATTTCTAATCGTTTCTGTATCTGCTCCTTAGTGTTGTAAGCAATGTGAGGTTCGCCTGGAAAGAGTCGGCTGGTTGTCTTTTCCTTTTTCTTGGGCGATAAAAGTAGAAATAACAAAAGCTGGCACCTCTTTCTGACAAACTAGAAGATATTTTTGAAAATCTTCCTCTGGCTGGGTGTTTTTTGCTGTGTATACTTAGTATAACCTAGATTTCTTTCAAACTGATTGTGTTGTTGCTATTTTGGTTTCCGGTCGTGTGAATGACTCAATGAGTTAGGGATTTTGTTGCCTGAACAATCTTACGCATTGAAAATTGCTTCCATTTTTTGTTCCAGGATTTTTTGAAGCATCATCCCTTTTCAGCGTTTTTCTTTTTGCTTTACCCAATCTGAGCTTCAGGATCTTTTGCAAACATGCTGCTTTTGTGCACCTTTGACTCTGAGTCTTGGATAGTCTATTTTCATCAGTGTCTGTGGAGTGATACTCTGGAATCCGCGGCTCTACTACATGTGGCATTCATTTGCGAAGGCATCTCCTCTCTGTTCTTCAAGTATTGGCGCTTTCCCCTTTTCCTTAGATGTTTCCTGCATATAGATTTATATCAGTTACTGCCTTGCAGTTTACGCAAAGGAAAAGAGACATGACGAAAAAGATTGACATGAAAGGTTTAAACTCTAATGAATGCATAATCATGACACTCATAATGACTTGACTCTTCGAAAAACGCAACACAATCATCTTTGGATACTTAGGCGTGCAATCATTAATTTCCCTTAAGGTGCGCGCTCGATTTTGGGTTTACAGATCATGCCGAAGAAACTTTGCGATGAGTGGTTTCTGCGATTCGTATCGCAGCAATTAATAGTCTCATTCGTCGCAAATCGCAAATCACAAAATCGCAGTTTGTAGGATCGCAGATCACA
Organism: Pinus tabuliformis; assembly: GCA_031772625.1. Lineage (NCBI taxonomy): Eukaryota > Viridiplantae > Streptophyta > Pinopsida > Pinales > Pinaceae > Pinus > Pinus tabuliformis. Next base: position 779,735,185 of record CM062820.1, on the reverse strand, counting down.
AATCGAAATATCGCAATTTTCATTTGCTCTTTGTGTGCTTCTTTTGCAACGTTTGCGATATGCGACGTCGCATATCGGCTGTCGGTGATTCATTTTTATTTTCTTTTAAGGGCACTTTCAAAATATGCGATGCGATGAATTTCGCATCGCTTCTTTGCAGATTTTTTACACGCATAGGAAAACTCTTCACTCTCTCTTTGCGATACGATATAGCTTTTGGGGAGTTAAATACAAAAATTTTGATAAAAATATTTTTGAGATTTTTTGTTAAGGGTCCCCCTTTGCTTGATATTATTTCTAATACTAATCAAAGAGGGGGGTTGTTGGTGACCACAACAGGTCCCTACAAGATCGCAGCATATCGTGGCTTAAATGCTTTTCTTCTGAAGGAAATGAACGAAGATGATTATCCCGGAGGGTCGATCAATGGTTGGCTCCTAAAGAGGTACCATGTATGAGCATTTTCTGTTCTTGTCACCATCATTGTACATACCGTTTTATTCTTATTTTATCGCATGTGTGTACTGATCTTTCATCCTCAATCTGGGGCCCACGGTGAAGGTTATAATTCTGAAGATGAAGATTGGTTGGTTTCAGGTTTGTTAAGGTGTTTTTATCAGTCCATTTTCTATCCACAATTGAGTTAGTTTGGGTCAAAGTTGTGTCCAATTTTCAGTCAAATCTGCAGTTACTATAAGCTGTCAGAGATTGTGTCAAATGAGTAAATAATGACTCCATCGCCCAATGGTTGAAAGCACTGGTCTACTCTCCTAGAGGTCTGAGGTTCTTGGCATCTCCAAGGAGCTAGCATCCCCATTGGAGCCAATGTTAGAGTCGGTCTAGTAGCCCTCCACCAGAGATCAAAGCTCTTTGCATTTCATGATTAGGTGTCCCATCAGTGTGATCATGTTGCATTCCGTTAGGCATGCCATAATCCTGGTGGAGGGAGTTTGTGTCTTTTATTCCCCTCCTGTTTGGCGCTGCTGGTTCAGGTTTGTTTAAGTTAATAAAATCTTCAAATGGTCATTCATCTTGCTTTAAATTTTGAGGTCTTAGGTCTAGGGTTGAGTCAATTTTTGTCTTGAGAGGTCATAAAGGACCAGCAGGCCAGAGGGATGTCCTTCATAAAACATCATTTCAATAATTCTCACTATTGTACAGCTAAATTTTCACCTTGTTTTGAAAACTCTGTTTTTGAAAAACAAAGGTATGACCTTGTTTTTGTAAAAATTGTCAAAATTTCAAATTTTCCAAATGTTGAAGCGCAGCCTTGGTCTCCTTTGCCAAAGAATCTAGGAAGCTATCCCTACAAAAATTTTCAGACGAAATCATCATTTCAACCAATTTTTTAAAGAAAGGAAACCAAAAGTCAGAGCCAATTAATTCAAAAAACTGTCAACACTCAAACAGTATAAAGTGGGTTTTGGGCAAATAAAAATCTAAAGGAAGCCTATAAAAGCACATCACTCTTCATTAGCAACTCATTTTCCTCTCACAAGCTAAGTGAATCCTTGCAAAGGAAATTTTATGAGTCATTGAGCAAATTGGGCAGTTTCAGAGGCGCGCTACGCATCAGGGAGGGCGCGCTACGCGTCAGGGGCGCGCTACGCATCAGGGAGGGCGCGCTACGCGTCAGGGGCGCGCTACGCATCAGGCTGCCTTTCTCAGAGCAAAATTACACGTGCGCTACGCGTCAGAGGGGCGCTACGCGTTGGGTTTTTTTCCCAAAAAACTATCAGCAAGCTACCAAATCCACTTTTCTCTCAAGAAAATTGCAGGTAGGCCTCTCCTCCATGGCTAGATTTGGTTTTGCAAGATGAATGAGCAATTAATATGTTTAAATGCCATGAAAATGAGAAGTCAAAACCCTACATTGCTGTGGAAGATTTAAAGTCTTAATGGTGCTAGGGTTTCACATTTTTTTTTTGCTGTCCAAGGTTTCCCATTTGTGATCCCTCTTTTCCCTCATTTTCATCAACATTCTCCTTCAAATTTTCCCATAAAATTTCATAATTTTCCTCTCTAAAATCCCTAAAACCTACTAAAATTCCCAAACCCTACTTCACCTTAAAATCCCACAATTTTGTGATTTCCCATGTTGCTTTCCCTAAATTCCTTCTTTATGTTTATTGTCCCTAATTACCTCATGTTCCCCTATCCCTAACAATTCCCTTGTATTTATGTCCCCTTGGTGACAACATTTGAAAAATTCAAACAACAGTTAATTGGGTGCAAAGTCAGCAATACATTTCAGCCATCTTGCCTTCAAAACCATGTCAGAAACCGAATCAGATTATCAGCAGAGTTATGACAGTGATTCAACACCGGAGGTAGAAGTGCCAAGGAGGCATCACAAGGGTGGTAAGGGAGGTCGGCATGTCAGGGAGGAGCCCACTTCTCTGGCTCATTTGTAAGCTTGTCCACTTGCAATGACATGTTTTCAGTATCAGTCATGCTTTGGATATTGTGAGCGAATCTCACAAATTCAACATCACAGAGAACTAGTCCGCTTGTTTGTCCTACATTTGCACAATGGTCATGTGAACCTTGCAGGAGTGGATTTCACCCTATCACCTAAAATTGTTGCTCAAGCCACCGGGATACCAAATGTTGGGGAGGAGTGGAACAAGCGCTAGCAGCTAGACAGATTTCATTATCAACCATACATCAAACCCGGATGCATGAGACACCTAACTGCTATTTTTCCTTTCAGATTCCTAAGGGATGAGTATGCACCCTTGATGAGGCTCATTATGCGCTATTTCACTTGTGAGGGCAGATTTTCACGTTTATATTCGTACCATATCCGTTTGTTGATGCATTTCACCTGGGTACGAATGATGAACATTCCTTTTTTCATGTGCCAAAATATAGAGAAGATGGTGCCCGCGGTGCAAAGGAAGAACCCCGCACAACAACACAAAAGTATATATCATTATGCACTGATCGAGATCATAGTGATGCATCAGTTGGCACAGCAGGGTATTTCTTGGGAGGATTTCATTTCTCGTGACTTCTTCATGGTGCCACAGCCACCTCCTGAGATTTTCCATGATGAGGGAGGGCCTTCACATCAGTTTCACATTCCAGAGCCCGAGCATGTCAGCAGTCCAGCATGTGTTACATATCAGAGAGGCCACAGGGCCTTATTTGCATCAGCACGACGAGTATTATCTCCACATCAGGTGGAAGGGGTCTCACCTTCTTCATCAGCACAACGAGTGTTATCTCCACATCAGGTGGAAGGGGCCTCGCTTTCAACAGCAGCACAGGTACAAGAGAGAGGCAAGCAGCCCATGATTGATGAGGGGCCATCAGGTGATCTGGACATAGATATTATTGACCTTGATATTAGTTCTCCTAGCTTAGAGCTAAAGGAGATCATTCAGCAACAAGAGGCTAAAAATGACTTGTTGCAGCAGAAGTTGGAAATGGCAAATTGGACAATCACATACTTAGAGCAACGCAACAAACAGTTAGAGGATGAACACACTCTTGATGAGTTGCGGAGGATCTGAGAAGACCGGAACTTGGCTCGCAAGAGACCTGGTGATTTGACACCTATTGAGCAAGGGTCTATGCTCATTTGCGTGAACACTCATTTAGAGAAGTTGCTAGCCAAGGCAAACAGGGACAAAGATATGCTCTGCCACATGAAGAATCATTATTAGGCCCACATGCATGTGTGCAAAGCAAAAATGAAGGTACTCAAAGCACGCTTGGACAAGGCACTAAAACGGAGGAAAAGGCCCGATCCACTTCATATTTTGGCTAAAGCCACCTTGAAGGAGCATGGTGCTCAATGATACACCCCCAGCTCAAAATTCAGAAAATTTGGAGCAATTTTGGTCAATTTTGAATTTTTTTTTTTGCTAAAAACAAGTTTTTGCCCTCAACGCGTAGCGTGCCGCGCGCTACCCTGAAGTTGGGGGGGTCCATTTCACACAAACTCAGCATTTTTGGATTTTTCATGACAAATTACACTTTCCCAGCCACTGCCAAGACATTTCATTGAGGTTTGGGCCCCCAAAAGGTCAAAAAACAAGCAAAAAATGACCTTCTGGCACTTTTTGGACACACAGGAAGCAGTCTTGGGAGATTGCATTTTTGGAGGGGCAAATAGCCCCCAAATTGAGAAATTCCACTTGGAATGGAGAGTAGACATCCATTCCTTTCCAACAAGCCCACTTTTTCCTTATTTGGATACCAGGAAGTGCCCCATAAGTAGGCTCAAAGGCGCGCTACGCATCAGGACATTTTCTCAAAATTTTCACCTTCAGCTTAGGAAAACGCAGCATTTGACCAGTTTTGACTTTTGGTGGGATTTTTCACCCTCCTTGATGTAATTAATGTAATTTCATGTTGACATGACACTTATTTACCTATTCTAGAAGATTCATTCATAAAATGGCAAAACATTAATGAATGAATTGGTTTCCTAGCTTATAGAGGCAAGTTGTTTTGATTGTCTAGATTGTAGTGCTCAGTTTAGAATTGGTTGAAACAGCTCCTAGGATGACGAGCTCGACCCCTATAGGCAATGGAATGTGTTAGCTTACCTATATTATGTATTTTCTTAGTCACTTTCATGGTTGGACTCTTGAGGGATAAGCTTAGACTGTATTACTCTTTGTATCTCTGCAATTTTGGCAAAGGAAAGACCAGGGTTTTGCAGCACTATTTGGGATTCCTGTGGTGATTTGTGTTGATGGTGTGTTTCTCTCATGTTCTTTTAAGTTTGTTATGTGTATCATTTTCCTACTCTTCTCTTCTAAAAATTAAGTAAATGAAGTGTTAAGGTAGAATTCATGTTTTCTATGCTCTGCCTTTAAGTTTGCTTAATATCTATGTTTTCATCTGTTTAAGGAGAACTCTCGATGGTTTCTTGCTCTCCTTAGCTCCTCAACAGTCATCTCTATCCATTCATTTATTTCAAAGGCATCAAGAAAATCTCCTACCTTGCCCCAAAAATACCTCTGCAAAAATTGTGTCCCATCCCCGCACCCAAAATTGCCGTGCTCAGTTTTCCAACAAAACCCTAAAAATTTAAAATCAAAATTTCCCTATCCGTTTACTAGCCTAAAATCAGTGTTCTTTATTGGTCATCTCAGCCCTTTGAAGACCTTTTTCCTAGATAGACCCGGAGAGAGCCCTCTCCTGTCCCCGTAGGGCTAGCTACGAGGCTAAGTGGTTTGATGTTGCCTTGGATTTTGTCTTTTTCAGCCTGAGGCCAAATTCAAGCGCTAACAGAATTATTGGATGAATTACATGGAGCAATTTACTTCACCAAGTTAGATATCCATTTAGGATATCATCAAATAAGAATCAAGACTGAAGACGTTCCGAAAACAACATTTAGAACTCATGAGGGTCATTATGATTTTTTGGTCATGCATTTTGGCCTTACAATGCACCTTATACATTTCAAGGTTTGATGAATTCCATTTTCAAAGGTTTCCTTAGAAAATTTGTGTTAGTATTTTTTGATGATATACTAATCTACAACAAGTTTTGGAAGGATCATGTTCAACATGTTGATAGGATGTTCAAGCTATTGGAGGAGAAACAATTATATCCAAAAACCTTCAAATTTTTCTTTGGAGTATAGGAGGTGGAATATCTAGGTCATATTGTATCACATGAGGGTTTTAAGGTAGACGCTAACAAAATTAAAGCCATTAAGGAATGGAAAATACCCACATCCATAAAGAATCTACGAGGATTTCTTGGGTTGACAGGGTATTATCACAAGTTTGTTAAGAATTATGGGAGAATAGAAGCATCTCTAACAACATTACTGAAGAAAGATTCATTTTCTTGGACTCCAGAAGCAACTAAGGCCTTTGAGCATCTTAAAGAGGTAATGCGCCAAGCACTGATCTTAGCTACACCATACTTCACAATTTTTTTTATTGTGGAATGTGATGCCTTTGTAAATGGAATTGGTGTTGTTTTAATGCAAGAAGGAAGACCCATTTCTTTTGAAAGTCGTCCAATCAAATTAAAGTATTTACACAAATCTATTTATGAGAAGTAAATGTTGGCAATACTACATGCACTTAATAAATGGTAACCTTACCTAATGGCAAGGCACTTCAAGGTAAAAAACTATCATGACAATCTTAAATACTTTTGACAACAAATATTATCTTCAGAAGAGCAACAAAAATGGGTCACAAAGATGTTGGGTTATGACTTTGAAATTATCTACAAAATAGGGAAGGAAATTTTTTTTCCAGATGCACTCTCAAGAAAGAATGAGGAAGTGGAATCATTGCTTTGTGCCATTTCCATTATCCAACCAGATTGGATAACTGAAGCAAGGGATGAATGGAAGAGTGGTGACGAAGTGTGGGCACTCATTCAAACTTTGCAGCAAGATCCTAGTACATCTGAGACATTCAACTAGAATAATGATTCATTATGGTACAAAGATCACTTGTACCTTTGTAAGAACTTGCAAATCAAACAAAATATTCTTCGGTAATTGCACAGCTCTCCCTTACGCGGGCACTCAGGATTTTTAAAAACTTACCATAGGGTTAAGAAGGATTTTTTTTGGGATGGCCTTAAGTCTGATATTCAAAATTTTGTGGTGGAATGTTTAGTTTTCCAAACAAAATAAGGCTGAGACATTTAAGACCCCGGGTTTATTACAACCTTTATCCATTCCAAGTCAATGCTGTGTTGACGGTGTTGGATCCACCAAAATTCAGGAGATCACCCCGGTATGAAGTCCCAACTAGACCTCACACCGTTTGGTGTGGGATTCCCATCCGGTACGATGGCCTGATTTCCATTATCTTAAGGATTTGCCTCAACTCTTGCTTGTCAATGCAAGAGAGTGGTCTGCTTTGTCTTCGAGAAGTGAGGTTCGCGTTCCTGGTGAGGTAAGTTTCACTTGTGTCAATGGTTCTTTCACTATCGAGGGAGAGGGTGAGAATGAGTTCCAGGTCGATTAGGAGTAGTCCCAAGACTGCTAGGAACACACAACACAATTTGACATACACAGCTTTCGGTGGAGTAGTCCACACGGATGCAGGAGTCACAACACACAATGGAAGATAACATGTATAACACTTAGTGGATTAGTCTACATGAGTGCAATAGTAGTTTACAACAAGTTTCATGTGAAGGGTCTGTCTGATGTCTGGGAGAATAGTCTACATGGGTGAGACATCGTTAACAACATATACAACACATTTCCATTAACAGATTATGTATTACAATAACTGATATAGTTCAAATGTAGAACACAGGTTAAAGAAACATGCATCACAACTATTAAAGATTAGTATTACAATAGTTACAATACATGTGTGAAAATGCGCTGGCCTGCTAGCAGACTTTTGAATTAAGCAAAAGTTCCAAGACACATCGTTACACCATACATTACTAACCCCATGTGAGGGTGTTATAGACATTTTTGTGCCTTACAACTATAAGCATGAAATGTCCATAATTCAAGGGATCCAAAGTCCCTAAAGATCTTGTTACAGCTCCTAAAGGAACAAGGTCAACCAATGACAGCTTCTCCCAGAAGTTCTCCACCAAAAACCACTCAGAAATAGTCAGTTCAGGATCGATTCAGAGGCTCCACTAGCTGCCTGCGTTGAAATGCAGAGTCTACACTGGCTAGGTGCACTGCAACACAGGTGGAAGCACTACTAGGGTGCGCTGAGCGGGAAATGACAAATGGCAAGCTCATTCAACAAGGTGGAAAGACCCTGGAAGCTTCCAGAATCTTCTCCAATGACACTTGCCTCAATGAATTCGACTAGTGATGAGTAAGAGGTTCTCAACCTCCAAGTGGAAGCAAGAACTAACAGAGAGAAGCCACAAGTCAAAACATAAGCTGACTCATCCTCTCTGCTTACATCTATATATGGATCTCTCACTCAGAGGTTCAGGAGGCTGGAATTTTGTACTTTGCAGAGAATTGCTGTTGGTTTGAGATTGAGATTAGCACATTGGGTGATTTATGCTTTGTTGGAGGAGAGGAAGGGATTCCTTTGCTGGGAGGTAGATGCTGGATCGGAACTCACTTGGTTGTTTCTCCTCTTGGACTTTATTATCTTGTCAATAAACTATTTGAGTTTCTCCTACATGCTGTGTACCAATGATGTTTTGTTATGCTTACATGTTTAGCTTAATCTGATCTTGAGCTTTTTATGGATGTATATCTGTATCTTCGTGTAGTTTCTCTCTCTTGTGATCTTGCAGGAATTTGGTGAAGCTGGGCCAGTGAAGGAGCAAGAAGCTGGGAGCTACTGAAGAGAGGAGTGATTTGGATCGACAAACTAGCGGAAGATACAGGTTAGTTAGATCCTTCTTCCTCACTTACATTTCATAAAGAAGAATACTCAAATAAGTTTACCTGTTTGTTGCTAAGGCACTATCACCTCTTAGAGTGGGATAGGGGCATTCCGAATTGGATACTTTTCCCAGCAAAAAATTGGCGACTCCACTGGGGAGAGTATCTTGTTAGTTTATTTTTGTTTCTGTTGTTGTTCTTCTCATAAACTCAGGAGTGCCGAATCGAAATGCATTTGCCATTTTCAAATGAAAAGTAGAGATCTGCCACTCTAGTCCACTCACTAGGCCTGTTTTTATGATCTGAACAAAATGATCCACAAGTGCTCTAACAACCCTTTGTGATAGATCTTAGTCCTCTTTTAAATCATCCTCCTAATTGTACCTAATTGATAGCTTTGATCTGGCCAAAAACTGTAGATTTAACTGCAAACCGTAACCCAGAACCCAGAAACAACTCTCGCTTCTGCTTCAGCGTAGACTCTGTGAAGAGGTTCTGCTTTTCAACGCAGGTCCCGTGAAGGCTACCTGTGCTGAAGTTCAGTTTCTCTGTGCTGAGGGTGCGCTGATCAGTCTTTGCCTTGTGCAGTTGTGGTTCCCTGCTTCCTTTTGCTCAGTTTCATCTCTGTTTTTTGCAGCCTGTTATCAGTCAGTGTACCTATCTGAAACCCCTTTTCTTTGCCTCAATTCCACCTCAGTTGTATAAAGAAACTGTATTTGTTCTTTGTGTATTTGTTACATCATTTGCAGTTTCCCATTACAAAAGTAAACGAGTCATACTGTCGCCCTTAGATCTAGACCTGTCGTAAGTGTCGTTTTGATCTTAGGAGTGAGTTTTTTTGCTGTTCGCAGTTGATTGAGCTTCTACTTTTGTCGTTTGGTTTGAATTTATGCATTTCTAAAGTCGAAACAAGTAAATCATAAAGTGTCGTAATCGTCTTTTTGATTTTGAAAAAGGAACTTGTTTATGTTTTCACTTGAAATCGAATTCAAATTTGTACAACAGCTTTCTTTTTAGGCATCAATATTAAGAAAGCGAAAACAAATACATGCATTTGTGCATTTGCATTTTGATAGTTTGCATGCTTTGATTTAGGGAAAAGTGCATTACGGTGTGCTCTATGCTCTTTGAGAAAAGTTTGTGTCTTCCTTTTCCCCTTGTAGCTAGGATTTTCATTGTTGAAAAGACATAAAAGCTTGCTTATCATCTTTAGACTGCATTTAGGAATTGTATCATACATCTCGTGGTGATCCAAAAAGGAAAAATTCTAAGAAAGATCAACCTAAAATAAATTGAATGAACTTAACAACGCTTTGTAACTTAACGCACAACATAGAGGTCTAGGCTAGAGACGTGTTCCGACATCGTAAAACCTGGTGACTGTCGATCTCGCTGATGGTTGAGTGATTCCTCCTGAGGGACGATAGTGCCAGTACGGATTGTGCTCCCACGTACCGTCGAGTATATATTGGGAGACCCCTATAGGCATAAAACCTTTATCCTTAGGAAGCCGTGTCGGCCGCCCTACTGATCGCAATGCACTGAACACAGCATTCGGGAAGATTGACTGCCCGTACCTTAAAAAGTATTCTGCGGTTTTGTGAAAAGTTTGGCACACCCTCTACCTAGAACTCCAGAGCAGTTCCTTTTGGCCTCTTTCAAACTCTATAATGGAAAAAGTCCATCCGAGCATTTGTCACTTCGGGCTCGTTAAAACATCGAAGGAGACTAGAGTCATCTTTAGCTTTTTCTCGACTCTTTAAAATTGAAAAAGCAAGTTGTGTCTAAAGGGTCGTTAAAATTTATTTTAAACGGAACAATCACCCCTTTTTCCTGCGTTGATCTTTAGGTTGAGAAAATGGAACCCACCAACCAAGGAATTCCCCTTGGTGGAAATCCTAGTCCCTTCTCCTCTTGGGGAGATGTTGGTGCGCCCCATATGGCCACATTGTCGCTTCCAGGACTGACAATTGGCTTGCCGGTCTGGCTCTTCTCAACCAATGTCGTTCAGAACACCACTATTCCTGAACAGTCGAATCAACAGTTAGACCAGTCCAGAGTTGCCCACTAGCCTTCTACTTCCTCTAATTCTTCCTCTCCTCCTTCCTCTTCGCTTGACGGAACTGGTAAAACAAAAAACCAAGTTCCTAAGGAGAAGAAGGAAAAGAAGAAGAAAGAGAAGAAGAAGAAGGAGCCAAAAGTGACTGGGGGCAAACAAGTGTCGTCTGACAAGAATCCACACACAACACTGACTAGGCCTAAATCGCCATGTGTCATATGCAAGGGAGACCACTTCAACAGAGATTGTCCCTGCATCCCTTGGATACTAAGGGACTGGTCTCCCCATTTGCACAGTCTGGTGTCATCAACCTCTGATAGCCATGTTGAATGCATATCGTCAACTAGCGAGAGTGAAGTCCTTGGACAAAAAGGGAGAGCTAGATCTCCCTGTAGACTGTGCGAAGGCAACCACGCCATCCACCGTTGTCCCTTCTTAGACGAAGCGAAAAGATTTTTGGATGATCGTCCGGTTTCACCGTTACGACTTCCTCCTGGATATAAAAAACTCTTGTCGAGTCCTTCGTTAGTTGAAAATCCAGCTGGCTTGCTCAAGTGGTCAGCTGAAGCGCCGGTCATTGAAGATGAACCAGCTGAATCCATACCCGACGAAAGTCAAAAGGTCGAGGCGGCAGTTGACCCGGTCTTGCCTTCAGAGGATTTATCTTCGAATGATACAGTCACTGAAGAGAATAAAGATGACACCATCCAAATTCTCTTCATCAACACAGACTCCGACGAGCACGGGGGCACTACCCCCATTCCTTTATCGCAGGAAGGAAGTTCGTCAGAGCGATACCCGGCCGTTTACTCGGTCCCACCACCAAGAAACCTAGTTGTCTCCTTCGACTAGAACCAACTAGGCAGACCCCGTTTGCCAGCAAGCATACCATTCAGAATTATTGTCCAAATATACAGAATGGTCATGGCTGGCACCATCATTGATGAAGGGTCATCTGTGAGTATCCTTTCCTCCACTGCTTTGAAAGCGCTTGGTTCGCCAGCGCTTTTGCCTGAAATGAGAAATCTGACAGGCTTTGATAAAGGAACCAGTCGACCTTTAGGGATCCTCCCCAATGTGCCTATCACATTGAAATGGAAGACCGTTCAAATGAACGTGATGGTCATTCAAGGACCCTTGGATTATAACCTACTCCTTGGACGAGACTATATATATTGCATGGGAGCCATTGTCTCCTCACTCTTTAGAGTAATGTGTTTTCCGCACGAAGGAAGAGTGGTCAAGCTCGTGGACCAGCTTTCATTTCCCGGATCATGCATCGAAAATAGTCATATACCATCCCTAAATGGTCTCTTCATGCAAGAAATGTCTCAACCCACGGTCCGTCCTCCCGATGAGCGTGAGTAATTCGGAGGGATATGACTGGAACCCAGGGGGCATGCATCCTGGTCTGCTTCAGCAGGAAAACTTTGGGTATAGGGTAGGTTTCCGCGGGAGAATATGACTAGTCTGTACCCCGTCCGTCTTGGAAGAGGGGTTATTCTAGAATAAGATTCTTTTGTCAAAGTTATGTGTTTGGCGCTCGTTGTCACTCACCTTTGTCTATCTCGGTAGACATCGCCGAAGAAGTGTTTTGTTCGCTGCATTGATGAAACAATCTTTGGGTAACCTGAAAGAGGTAGGCCTTTCCTGGTAAAACAAATGTTTTATCTGCAAATTGAGGGGTAACCTTGAAATCGTACTTTATACCTAGGGGCATGCAAACCTTTTGGAGTGCAAGCAAGGGGCGACTATTTATTTTTTAAATTTTTAGGTCCTCCCTTTAAACCTGTAGGTCTAACCCTTTAAACTCGTAGGATTAGTTGTTTCCGAACTTGCATAACGAAAGGATGCGGGGCATAGCTTTAGTAAGGCGCAAGCTCCATAAAAAATGGCATCTTACATGAGACATTCTTATCATATGACTGGATTATCGAGCAGTTTTAGCACATAGTTCATGCTCGTTAAAAAATAAACATAAGATCGAGCAGTTTTAGCACATAGTTCATGCTCGTTAAAAAATAAGCATAAGACTGAGCAGTGTTTTTCCGCGCTTAAGCTCGTTAAAAAATGAACTATCTTCCGGTAAATAACCACCGTGAATGTAACATTATCAGCCATTAAAGCCTTGGTCGTGTTTGCACCGTCACCTCCACTTTTCCATTGGCCGATCATTCACCTCCATATGATTGTTTACCCATTTTGAGGAACAGCTGCGAAGAGTGATTTCACTAGCCATCCTTGTGACACTGCCGTGCTTGGAAAATTCCAACCCTTACCTGGAATCAGCTGCTAACCCGTTTCATCACTCGTTCCTCAAAAGACGAGTCTTCTTTAAGCTCTTTTCATCTGACTCGTAAAATATGAAAAGATTGCCGAATTTTGGCCTTCCAACTCGTTAAAGCGACCGGAAATGATATCCCTCCTCTAGATTTTAATCTTTTTGGACCTGAGGGATTATTGCACAAAAAGATCGAGTGCTTGTTTTGTTCGGCTCATTAAAACTATCGAAAACTCATCCCTTCTGTATTGTTTTATGCTTTTTTGGACTTAAGGGATTAGATGACGAAAAAGGACTTTCGGAGTTGACTTTACGTACCTTTTTAGACTCTCTAAAAATGAAAAGAACCGAGTTATCTTTGTCGTTAGACTCATTAAAAGCATTAAATAGCGACAAACTTGTCTTTAGACGAGAACAAGTTTCACTATCGCTAGGCTCGTTAAAACATAGCGATGGGTTTGCCCGAAGGGCAAATTATAGAACGAGCACATGTTATCCTCCTCAAGCTTGACAAAAATAAAGAGGTACTGGTCAGCAATGACTGGGGAAAAATTGGGAAGAAACTCAAAGAACTTTATTGGTAGCAAGTCGCTCTTGAAAATGGCACTTCCACTCTGTGCATGAGTCGGGTTGGGTTGTTTCATTCACCGGTCACATCACCATGGTCTCGCCATACCATCCACCTTTGGGGTAAATGCTACCAATCCATCACACAAGTGTCGCCGATATGTTCAAGAGAAGTCATCCAGAGAAGTCAACCGTGTCCCATCCACTACCATACATTATCCTTCATTCTTTCATGACCGCCACCTTGAACCATATATCATCAGATCATTTTCACCTCCATCAAAATCATTTGCTCCGTTCCGTGTCACTAATGTGGGATACATTAAGCCCTCCTTTGACGGATCGCTTCTTGTCGACATCAGCTCATTATCCAATAAGTTGATCTAGGAACAACCCCTTCAGTACTTTGAAGCTTGCATGTCTCAATGGCAAGTTTCTCACTTCCGGCGACAGGTATACATCAATGACTTCGACCGAAATATTTTGCGTGGTGTTCGATGCCAAGTCCTTTATTCACACCACGTGAATTGTACTGCAGTACCTTGAGGGTCATTATCATTATTGGTGATTCCTCTCGCGCTTGTTAACGGTTTACCTCATTGACCGGTAATCAAGCGATGTCTTTCCATGTTCGACTTCAGAACATCTCTCACATGGATCGACTTGTACTTAGAGTGAAGATCGAACGAGCTTGAAGACCCCGGATCTAGTTTCATCCATCCGGGCCGCGATATATATTCAGGAAAAATAAAGACATTGACATGTACAGCATTGCAGCACAGACAATCATCCTACCAAAGGATGATGATTTCAGCAGGATCATCAGTCTATCATTAGACAATTGTCTGTCCTATGTACATAAAAATGAATTTATAAAGCTGAGCATGGGAATGCTTGCCTCAGCTAGATCATGAAAACAGTATGAAAAATAATGTATTGTATTGTATCTTATTACAGGTCTCCTCCTAGCATTGAATGAACTTCGGATCCTCCTAATAAAGAATTTCACCCGATAAATGGCCTCATACTTTAGGGGGCAACTGTTATAGACATTTTTGTGCCTTACAGCTATAAGCATGAAATTTCCATAATTCAAGGGATCCAAAGTCCCTAAAGATGTTGTTACAGCTCCTAAAGGAACAAGGTCAACCAATGACAGCTTCTCCCAGAAGTTCTCCACCAAAAACCACTCAGAAATAGTCAGTTCAGGATCAATTCAGAGGCTCCACTAGCTGCCTGTGTTGAAATGCAGAGTCTACATTGGCTAGGTGCACTGTAACACAGGTGGAAGCACTACCAGGGTGCGCTGAGCGGGAAATGACAAATGGCAAGCTCATTCAATGAGGTGGAAAGACCCTGGAAGCTTCCAGAATCTTCTCCAATGACACTTGCCTCAATGAATTCGACTAGTGATGAGTAAGAGGTTCTCAACCTCAAAGTGGAAGCAAGAACTGACAGAGAGAAGGCACAAGTCAAAACATAAGCTGACTCATCCTCTCTGCTTACATCTATATATGGATCTCTCACTCAGAGGTTTAGGAGGCTGGAATTTTGTACTTTGCAGAGAATTGTTGTTGGTTTGAGATTGAGATTAGCACATTGGGTGATTTATGCTTTGTTGGAGGAGAGGAAGGGATTCCTTTGCTGGGAGGTAGATGCTGGATCGGAACTCACTTGGTTGTATCTCCTTTTGGACTTTATTATCTTGTCAATAAACTATTTGAGTTTCTCCTACATGCTGTGTACCAATGATGTTTTGTTATGCTTACATGTTTAGCTTAATCTGATCTTGAGATTTTTATGGATGTATATCTGTATCTTCATGTAGTTTCTCTCTCTTGTGATCTTGCAGGAATTCAGTGAAGCTGGGCCGGTGAAGGAGCAAGAAGCTGGGAGCTACTGAAGAGAGGAGTGATTTGGATCGACAAACTAGCGGAAGATACAGGTTAGTTAGATCCTTCTTCCTCACTTACATTTCATAAAGAAGAATACTCAAATAAGTTTACCTGTTTGTTGCTAAGGCACTATCACCTCTTAGAGTGGGATAGGGGCATTCCGAATTGGATACTTTTCCCAAAAACAGAGGGGCATTGGAGCCACTGCTTACTCCTCAAAGAAAAGATTACAAACTCTCTTGGCTATGTGGGAGGAGCTAAGGTGAAAATTCCTTTGCATGAACAAATGAGGGGGTATTTATAGCCAAGGGTGAAACTGACCCTGTGGCTATTCGACTACCCTCATGCCTGTTTGAATTCCATGAATTTTCAACTTTACATGACTCTTTGTACGACAAGTGGGTCCCTTGGACTTCCACATTACATTACATTGATTGACAACATGGCCCACAATAGAGATGTGGACAACATGACTCGAAATGACAGTGCTAATACATTCGTGTTGCTACTGGAGTGCATGTCGAGCGGCAGTGCTGCTGAGTGATGGATGTATTCATGGTGTGTCACATATTCACCTCCGCATGGCAACATGAATGGAGGCTTTGATGGTTTTTGGTTCACTTGATGTCACTTTGGCATGTTTCTCCTTGGTTGTATGTTGGTACGCTTGACAGGCTCATATGTTCACAAAGGGTGCATGTTCGTTTGTTCATCCGTTTGTGAGCATATCTTGCATGTTTTCTTGTCTGTTAGTCGCGAACACATATTTGCATGATCATCCATTCACGAGCACATCTCTTTGCATTCATCATTCATTCGTTTGTTGGTGAACCTATCCTTTTGCATGTTCTCCCTTCGTTCATCCCATTTGCCATTGCGCCATGTTTGTTGGTGTACCCGTACCTACAGTCACTCATGACGAGATGACATCAAATCCGAAAACCTCCTAGTCTACCATGAAACATGATCATTTCAGATGAAAGTGACTGGGAGATGGGGCAAGGTTGCGAGGCATGATGATGGCTCCGGGCACTGTTGATGAAAATAGCACAAGAGTCATTTTGTGATGAAGATGGGAAATCCAAGTTGACAGTGACTGTCTGCAAGGTCTGGCTCAGCTGGAAGGAAAAATTGTGCATTTTGTGAGGGATAGTCCGAGATGCAGAAAGGAAAGGTAGAAAGAATCTACACATTTTCTAGAATGAGAGGGTAGCAGAGGTTTGACCTCAAAATTTGTGCAAAGTTCTGGAGGAACAGGTCAGGCTGCATGGAGGATCAACACACAGAAATTCCGCAGTTTTTTGGAGGAACTGGCAGGGAGCCTGGTAGCCAAAAATGCACAATTCATGGATGGAATTGGCTACTGGGTCACTGGTAGAAGAAAAACACAATTCCCAAGGGGAACAGGTAGTCAACTGTCGGGAGCTTGGCAGCAAAAACTGTGCAATTCCTGGAGGGAATTGTCATTTTGCTGTTGGGAGCTGTTGGCGAGAGAAATTGCACTAATGTTGGGAGGTCGACCTGCTAATCATATCTACACAATTTTTGAGCTGAGAAAACTGTTGGGTGGTAATGGGCCTGCTCATTAAAATTGTGCAATTTCTTGGATGAGAAGTCGGCCAACTATCGAAAGGACTAACTGGGAAAAATGCAGAATATCCTGTGGAAGACAAGGACGTCCACTAGGTGTCTGTCCAATCTGTCTGTGAAATTTTCTTAGTTAGAAGAGTGGGTAAGTTCAGCAGCCTCTACACAATTTTTTAGGGGAGTCAGTCCCAGGGTGGCTTCCGGGTCCAACTCTCCCAGTGGCCAGCATGAAAGTTGATCAAATTGCTTGCAGGTAGTGCAACTTGAAAATTCTTTCTTAGTGCTTCTACATTTTTCTGGGTGACAGTCGATCGAGTCGATGGTGGGGTGATGGTCCACCTGTCAGATGGATGTCCGGTCGTTACAAATCAACAAAATGACTAAGTGTGTGAATGAGTGAAAGATGCAAATTTGATCTTACAAACACACATCAACATGACTTGATGACGAGATGACTCAAGCCAACCAGACACACATGTTTGACATGACTGGCTAATGGTGCAAGCGATAAGTGCGACACTAGTGATTGATCATTGATCAACTGTGACAATTCTTGTGCAATAGTGGATGTGACTCTGTGTGTGAGTATGACATATGCTTTCATAGCGAACACAACAAGTACACACGAAGTGAAGACTTTGAGCATAACTAGAATAATGGTTGCAAGCATGACTTTGACATCAACATGCAAGACTTGGTGAAATGAACAAGAAAGGAAAATTCTAAGACTCACATGAGCTCACAGAGTGGACCCGAGTGTGTGCAGTCATCAAGGGAGGCTCCGAAAATGGGTGCAGGCCAAAATTTTGGAGGGTGGTTGTAGCCGCTACAACAGATTGGGAGGAGGTTTCAATGGATTTTATCACAAGTTTATCCAAGTCTGAAGGAAAGAGTGTCATCATGGTGGTAGTTGATAGACTACCAAGTATGCACACCTTTGTGCATTATCTCATCCATTTAAAGCTAGTACAATTTCTACTGCATTTATGGAAACAATTCAAAAGCTACATGGAAACCCAAAGATTATTGTAAGCAACAAAGATCCTATTTTCACTAGAAATTTTTTGTTGGGTGTGGAGCCTGATTCTTATTTATTTAGAGGCATCACCACATTGTACCCCAGTTCATAATGTGGATGCTGAAAAGGGGGTCCAGGGGGGGTGAATGTGATCTTTGGGAGTCCCCCTTGCGGGGGATCGGGAGCAGCACCCCCGAAGTTAAAAATAGATGTAAAATTGCCTTGAAAATGTTGTAATTTCTTAGTCAATCTGGGCCATTCATTAGGTAGAGATCTGATGGTAGAAGTTATGTTTAATTTAGGGTTTTTTTCCCTACAAGGAAACCCCTCGCTATATATGAGGGAATTGTATTGCGTCTATGTAGATCTGTATTCTGAGTGAGAAAGAGAGAGGAGATTGTGTGAGAGCGAAGAGGGAATTAAAATAGATCTGTTGTAGGTTGTATCTCTTCAGTTTGATGGATAATATAAAAGGAAGGACTAGATGTTTCTCTATGGACGTAGCCCAAATTGGGTGAACCACATATATCTGTGTCTCTCTTGTTTTATGTGTTTTCTGTGTTTGTATTTCTGCAATATATTTTATGTGTTCCATTGCTCTGTAATATATCATTTCCTAACATTTTTGGATGAAATTATTTTCTTGTCTGGGTACTCAATTAGCTCATAGCTCATCTTATCATCATCAATCAGATGGGAAAACTGAGATAGTGAACAAATGTTTGGAAGGATATCTTCATTGCTTTGTATCTGATAAACATACACAATGGGTCAAGTGGTTACCTCTGGCTGAATAGTCATATAACACTTCCTTCCATATTGCAGCAAAAATGATCCCATTTATGGCACTTTATGGATATCATCCACTGTCCATTACATCATCTTTACGAGAAAATTCTAAGTTTCAAGCAGTGGAAGATCACATCGAAAATCAACAATAAGTTATCCAACTCTTAAAGGATAACCTCACTTTGGCACAAAATATAATAAAACAACACGCTGATCAACATCGCAACGAAAGAATTTTTGATGTAGGCGACTGGGTATTTTTACGGTTACAACCATACAAACAACTGTCCCTCAAGCAAGCTAAGAAGGATAATAAATTATCACCAAAGTACTATGGTCCTTATAAGGTTTTGCAAAATATTGGTACTATGGCATACAAATTGGAGCTTCCTACATCTTCCGAGTGCACCCAGTTTTCCATCTTTCATGCTTAAACAAGGTTATAGGTGACAAGTTCCCAGTTCAAACAATATTTCCAGAACTTGACAAGGAAGGAAAAATAATATTGGAACCTAAAGAAGTCACAGAAATAAGAACTCGACAACTACAAAATTGATCAATTTCAGAGTATCTGATCAAGTGGAAGAACCTACCCGAAAAATATTCCACGTGGGAGGATGAGAATTGGATATAGAAGCATCAAAAACTACTCAAGCATTGAGGACAACACTTTTTTGAAGAACAAGGACATGTTAGGTCCCTATAATATTAATGTATTCCCTCATTGTTATTATTGTATCCCCCTAATTGTTATTTTTGTGCCCCATAGAATTTGACTATTGTTATTGTTGTGCCCTTACATTATTATTCTTATGTTGGCTTTGATTATATTGTGACCCCTTAGATTCCTATATATAGAAAGGACGTTTTTTCATTTGAATCATCCAAGAATTGTTCATTTGTGTAATGTAAAGGAGGTTTCCCCCTAGAAGAGGTTGATTTTGAAGTCGTTGATCTATATTTTCTTCTATTTTGTGAGTTGATTTCTTAACATATTTCCATAGATAGATCACATAACCATAGAGAATTGTGCCTTAGAAAGCTCACATATCCACAAAGAATTGTGCCTCAAATATCAAAATTTCTCTTCTACATAAGTTGTGAGTTGGTTGCCAAAATTGGTGGAGTGATAATTTCAATATATAGATTTTTACCACGCAAAAGGGAACGTCTCTTAGGCAGACTAACTTGAAAAATGGAGGGTCAACTTAAAATTTTTGGTTTTTACCAAAAAGGCACTCAAAATTTAATTTTTATTTTATTTTTCAAATATACAGTTTTTTCTTTTGAGCAAGAAACCCATTATTATTTTTATGACCCAAGCATATTAAATATGCTTTAATAAATTTACAATTGACAAAAATACATAATGAAGACCAATATTAGTTACAAAATTTAGCAAACAACCACTTAACCTCATGTAAAGATGACCTCCAGTCTTATGTCTTCCATGGTCGAAACTGAAAGGAGATTCTTCTCCAAACTCGGTACACATAACACTTCATTCACCTCCATTATGACACATGAGTCCATCTTTAACTCTATACTCCCAATGCTCTTTACTACATACGTTGCCCTGTCACCAAGATTCAAATTTACATCTTTGGACCCCCTTGTCATGGTGGTGAAGAAGTCCCATGATCCCATCATATGACAATATGATCCACTGTCCATAAACCATACACCTCTCTTGACAGTTCCAAAAAAGGAAAGATATTAAAGAAATTTTTTTGTCAAACTTCTCTACCATATCCTCCATTTGCGCAATAGATTTTATCGCAGTCTTACCCTTTCCCTTCTTATTGTTGGAGAACTGACTAGAAAAATGCCTAAACTTATGACAAGTAAAGCATTTAACTTTGCTCATTTCCTTTTCCTTCTAGATTTATGAATAGACTTTTCCACTCTATTTTTTAATTAGAGTTCACTTTTCTGTTCTCCATTTCTGTAACATGAGAAACTTCATCATTATCCTCACTACCCTTTCATTTTCCTTAAGTTATTAAATTTCCCAAGATCCCCTTCTGGTGAAATCGTCCCATATACAACTCCAATAAGGAATTTGTGGATGAGAAAGAATCTCATTCGTAAAAGTGGACCACTACTTCAAACACCACTTCAAATAAAGTTTAAAAATATCAGGATCATGCATAATTTACCCCACAACTATAAGCTCATCATAAGCCTACTGGACCCTCGTGATATAGGAAGTCACGATCTTAGATCTACCCATTTTAATATTGTTTAACGTTTTCTACAACACCATTTTTCTATTCTCATTTTTACTTTGATAAACACTAGTCATAGCTACCCACATCTATTTACCGGTTTCCTTCCTTAATATGTGAAGAATTGTATGATCCCTCATGCCATCCAAAATTATTCTTCTCACTTTCGTATCCTTGGTTCTATGTTCTACTACTTGTATCAAATCTGAAGGAACCTACAAATCTCTGCTTACTAAATCCCAAATATCATTCATCTTCAATATACAGGTAATTTTCTCCTTCCAAGGGTTGAAATTTGATACCCCATCTAACCTGTCTTCATATCTCAAATTGTTTGATGATGCCATCTTTGTAGATCAACCATGACCACAAAACCCAGACGCAAAATATTTAGAAATCATTTTTGTTGTTGCAAAAAGGAAAACTCTCTACTACAAACCCTCGTGATCTCATATCTCCCTTTCATATTTTTATAGGTAGCTCTAATATCATGTTAAATTTAAAATTCTAGCCATATTTATTTTCTCGTGAAAATTTAATTTATCCTTAGCTTATTATTTATTTACCCAAATAATAATTGAATCACCAAAAGGTAAAATCACTGGTATCTTTGACTTCTAGAATTAAAAATATGTCACAGAAATAAATAAGAGAGATCAATCAAACATTGTAATATTTAATTAACCCACAAAAAATTATCCATCATTTCATTATCTGGAAAACCTACACTTTTTGACCCATGGTGATACAAGGAAAAATGAAATATAGAACCTAAAACTCAACTCCATCAGAATGAATTTGGCCCAGATAAATTGGCTTCAAGGAAATGTGCCTCCAGATGAAAGTTTTTTGAATAAATAAGCCTCCAATAATCATATATGCGCCCATTAAGCAACTCAATTTGTGCCCTACGACTAATATGCACTAGAAAAACCCTAGCACTCTAAAAACTCAACCTCCTTTAGTAAAACTCAATCTCCTTCTAGTAACTCAGCCTTGCAATATCCTCCGACTCAACCCTCCTCAATTTTCTCAAACCCAATCACACTTCTTCCTTCTATGTGCAATGATTACTGAGCCACTTCCACTACAGAGAAAATCACTTTCTCTCTTGACAGCTCACTAACACATGTATGCTCTTCGTTGTGTCTTCAACTCCATCGCTAGCCTCTATTTATAATCTTCATTGATTCCAAATCCCTAACCCCAATATCCTATCTAGAAACACCTTGAATCTTCCTTTAGAAACATCTTGAATATCAACAATTAATATTATTTCTAAGTCACTTAAATAATTAAACTATTTATTCTTAGAAAGTAACCCAATAGTCCACAATAATTAATTGAGTTTAATTATTGTAATTTTCCTAAGTTAAACTTAGAAATAATACATAAGCAACTTGAAAACGAAACTAATTTCTTCCACGCGCTAAGACACCAAGAAATTGTAGAAGACATTCTAATGCTACTCACAGCAACACATTTTTCCTAGGAGATTGTCTTATGTCTTGATCAAGAAAAAATAAACTGTTGGGTGTGGAGCCTGATTATCTTCTATATTCAAAGGTATCGCCACATTGGACCCCAGATTCAAAACAGGGGTGGCAACGCCGCCCGTAAAATATTCGCTGTGGGGGAGGGGTCTAGGGGGGGGCGGCTGCGACCTTTGGGAGCCCCCCCTGGCGTGGGGTTTCGGGGGCAGCGCCCCCAAAGCTAAAAACAACTGTAAAATTGCCTTGTAAAAGTATAGTAATTTCTAGTCAATCTGGGCCATTCATTAGGCGGATGATCTGACGGTAGAACTTATGTTTAGTTTAGGGTTTCTTGCCCTAGAAGGAAACCCCTCTCTTTGTATGAGGGCATTGTATTTAAGGCTGTGTGATAGATGTGTATTCTGTGAGCGGGAAATAGAGAGGTGAGACTGTGAGAGAAAACAGAGGATATTATAGTGAATCTGCTGTAGGTTGTGTCTCTTCATTTTGCTGGATAATAGAAAGGAAGGACTGGTTGTTTGGGGTGGACGTAGCCCAAACTGGGTGAACCACGTATATCTGTGTCTCTCCTGTTTTATGTGTTTTCTGTGTTTATATTTCTGCAATATTCTATGTGTTCCATTGCTCCATAATATATAATTTTCTAACATAAACAACTAGTTTGTCTTGGTTAAGCTGAAGTTAAATACATAGTAGTAGTACCTCGTAGTACCCAAGTTTTCTGGATGAAACAAACTTTGCAAGACATCAAAGTGGAATATGATCATCCAAAGGTCATTTTCTCTGACAATACTAGTGTAGTCAATATCTCAAAAAATCCTATCATGCACTCAAAAACAAAGCACATTCAATTAAAGTATCATTTCCTTAAAGAATGAGTTCCCAAGAATAATGTCAAGATGGAATACATTGACACCTAAGAACAAATTGTTAACATCTTTATTAAACCTTACCGAAAGAAACCTCTGAATATATCATACAAATGTTGGGAGTGATCTCTCCCTTATCTCAATAAAGATAGCACACACTTAGGGAGAACAACTCTTTGCTAGTGATGTCAAAGAGGGAAATAACACATACAAGGGGAGAAACTAATAGGACATATGAATTCAATGTAGATAGGGGGAGAAGTTGTCAGCAGAAGTTGATATTGAAGTGTTTCCATGAATAACAAAGGGGGATATTATTGAAAAAAATTGTTATTGATGTCAAAGGAAGTAAATATTGAAGGGAATGTTGAAAATGCAGTAAGAAAATATAGTTTTGACTTTGCCTTTCTAAAAATAGATTAAAATTATAATTTCAATTTTAGTAGAATAATTTGAGGTAGTTAACTGAGGTTAAATGGCACTTGTCACTCAATTAATTTGAGTTGGAGACACTTGAGTTCTGTTCATTATGAATGATTGTTAATTTCTAGCAATCTATTTAAGTTAAATTGAGTTATTGTGAGTTAAACTAGTTCTAACTATTAGAAGAACTAATGGAAGGTCCTACAGTGGGGTGTGACTTCAGTCATCTTCAATGATCAACCAATTAACTCATCAATCAGTCCAAAATAATTTATGCATGCAAAGAATTCAAGTTACCTAGTTGAGATTGGAGTTCAAGGGCAGTGTACTATCAATTGTAAACTAATCCAAGTTATACATGTGGTGCATGCAATCATAGATCGGCCTAAAGGAATTTCTCAATCTAGATTGAGGAATTTCCTAATTAATAGGGGCTAATTTCTTAAGGAACAACACAAGGAAATATGAGCTTGGCAAGATGAGAAATTGGCTAAGTAATGGTCAGATTCAACAAATGAAGTAGTAGGATGGACTATTCAAGTGCAAGTTGTGCTCAATCTTGAGAAAGAATACATATTCATCCATATTCTTTGATTAATGAAATGTAGATAGGAAGGGGTTTTGAGCAGTTTCTTTCCCCTAGATAAATCTCTGTGTATGTGTGTTGAACCTTAATGCATGTTTATGATTTCTATTCTCAATAATGAATTTCTTTCCGCATATGAGAAAAGTAGATTTAAGTCTTATGTTATAGTAAATTGCATGAGAATATTTGAATCTAAATTAAATTTCTACATGGTATTAGAGTAGGAATTACAATGGAGAAGAGAATTTGAAGTTTTCTTTGTAGGAGGATCAAATTTGCAGGAAAAATTCTTCAGAGCTAGCAAGATGGATTTCTATGGACTAAGAATCAAGTATGCCATTGAGGGAAGCTCGAATTATGTCACTTGGAAGGACCACATGGAGGTGGTGCTAGAAGGTAATGGGTTGAAGAAATTCGTAGATAATGATATCTCGAAACAATCAGCATTTGATCCTTGGGATCTAGTAGAATGGAAGAAGTGTGTAGCAAAGGTAATGATGATCATATTGGAGGGAGTATGAGACCATATTGTCTCTAATATCCATGGGAAAGAGGTTTCATATGTAATGTGGAAAATATTGACAATCTTTTTTCTAGAACAACAGTGACCACAAGAAGATGGCACCTAAGGACAAGCTTTGGAATATCAATATGCAGAACGGTGACACAATACCATAATACTTGACTAGGTTCACACAATGTCATGATGAACTTGGGAGTGTTGGGGTTATGGTTGTATAAGATGATCTAGCAAGCCTAACACTTCTAGGGCTTCCCAAGATATGGCACAACTACTGAGATTCGGTAAATGGGAGGGAGAAGAAAACAAATTGGGAATGCCTTTAATCTGATTTTGTGTAAGAATAAATAAGGCATAACACCAGAGATGGAACCTCATCCAAGTGTGATGATGAGGAGAATTGTTCCTTGGCTGGAAAGGTAAAGAAAATGAAAGGGAATAATCCCAATCCAAATTAGAATATAGTCAAAGGGAAAAAAAGAAAGACTTGTTCAAAATCAAGTGCTTTCACTGTCATGAACTAGGACACTATGTCATAAAGTGTCCACAAAAGAAGGCTGGCAAGAAGCCCTAAGGAGGAGTGATAGGTGAATATTTGGCTTCACAATTCGAGTTGGAATTCATGCTCATTGTATGCATGACAAGCACAATGATCAGTAGTGTGTGGTATCTAGATAGTGGTGCCTCATTCCACATGACATGGGAACAAATAATTTTTCGGAGATGGGATATGATGGAAGGTACAACACAATTGGTATTAGTATAGTTACTTTTCAGAGAGAGTCGAACTCCCCTCTCAAGCTCAAGGATGTGATGTTTTTACTGGTTTTGAAGAAGAATCTAGTTTTCGTAGCTGTGTTGGAAGATCGTGCATATGATGTGATGTTCAACAAAGGGAAGGATTTCCTGAGACACATCACCATGAGATAAGTGAAGTAGATTGTGGTTTAAGTGAATAACCTCTACAAATTAGATGTGTAAGATTGTGCAACATTGAGCACAAAAGTAGAGAAGGTGCAAAGCCGATATATCAATGAATTATGGCATAGAAGACTTTACCATTTTATCAAGGTGCTTTGAAGATCATGTATCATATTTCTACAAGCCTCCCTAAAGGAATGCTAGAAAAGCAGGATAAATGGAAAGGGTGTACCTTGGGGAAGTACACAAAATCTAGCTTCAAAGATCGGGATAGCAAGGTGCATCTAGTCCTTGAAAGGATCCACTTTGATGTTTGTGGATCTTTCTCAACATCCTCCACTTCCAAACACCGTATTATGTTATATTTGTAGATGATTTCTCGTGGAAGTGATGGATCTTATTCATGCAGAAGAAATACCAGACATTCTCCATGTTTCTTCAATTTAAAGCACTTGTTGAGAAAGAAACTGGCAAGAAAGTGAAGGCTCTCAGGAGTGATAATAGATGTGAGTATGTGTTGAATGAGTTTAAAATTTTTTGTAAAAAGGAAGGCATTAAACATGAGTTGACAACAACCCACAGTAGAATGGCGTGGCTGAGAGGAAGAAAAAATTTATTGTGGGAGAAACAAGGGAGATGTTACATAACTAAGACCTACCACTACACTTGTGGGCTGAAGCATGTGACACAACGATTTTTTTGTGGAATAGGAGCCTTCATCAGATTCTTGGCATGTGTACACTGAAAGAAGATTTTTCAGGGTAGAAACTAGATGTGTCACACTTTTGGATCTTTGGATCATCATTTTAATGTCATGTTTCCAAGGAATCAAGGAAAAATATAGAGCCGACAAAAGATTTGGGCATATTTGTGGGGTACACAGAAACACCTCACAACTATCATTTGTACTTACCATCCCTAAAGATGACAGTTGTTTGTAGGGATGTGTTTTCTCTGCTACAACACCCTCCAAATTTTTTTCCTACACTCAATTTTGGAGCATTCCTTGGTCTTATTCATTGTCATCATAAACTTTGAGGCTCATTCCATGTGTTTTCTTCAAGTGTTTTGGTCCCTTTTGCAAGTTAGGAAAATTGTCATATTTTCACATGTTAGATATTGAATCATGTTTATTAGCCTATTCTAATAATTTTAAGAGGTCAACTTTGTGTAAATGAGTTGTTCTAA
Source organism: Pinus tabuliformis (assembly GCA_031772625.1). Taxonomy (NCBI): domain Eukaryota; kingdom Viridiplantae; phylum Streptophyta; class Pinopsida; order Pinales; family Pinaceae; genus Pinus; species Pinus tabuliformis. Next base: position 779,708,447 of record CM062820.1, on the reverse strand, counting down.
CCATGTAAACATCTCTCACACTTATTTCCAAAGTTTTAAGTAATGTCACACAAGTGTCACACTTGTCATAAAGTTGTCGCACAGATGGAAATGCATTGTTCATGTGTCATGAATGATCTATGTTGTTGTGTCATCAAGTATTCTAATGGTGTGATCACAGTTGATGTCTTATCATTTTTCACATCAGTGTCACTAATCCCACACTTAGCCATTTTTGGAAAGGCTTCCCAACCAAGAAACCTCCCTGAACTATGGATTGTGTAGTTTCAGTCCTCTAGTTGTGACCTTGCCTCTTAACACTATGCAATGCGCAGTTACTTCCTTCTAGGATTACTGCACTGCACAATTTTTGTGCTCAAGCTCTAACATTAACCCCCATAATTGCGTAATTCCTGCTCCCATTCTGGCCCTAACTACCCATTATGTAGTCACTATCCTTAATCTCATTCCTTGAGCCTTCGAACTACACAAATGCACAATGGCCCAACCTCGTCTCCCGAAACTGTGTAGGATGTTCATTCAGTGCCCATCCACTTAGCTCATCTCACTAGCTCCTTGAACTACACATTTTACTCCCTCAGCCCAGCCTGAAATACACATTTCACAGTCTCAAGGCTCAAGCTCCTGCTTGGCAACTTGAACTATGAAAATGCGTGTTCACTAAGTCCATTTCCCAACTTTCCATATGGTTCTGCCTCAATCAATGGATCAATATGCACAATCTTATACTAGGGGGTTTTCAAACTAATGTCGTCTCGTCATGAGTGAATTGTAGAAACATGTACCTTATCATGCCATGAAGAGATGATGAAGAAGGAGATGAAAGAGGGAAGCATGTTGGAAGACACTCTTATAGTTGAGTATGCAAGTTGATCAATCAAGAGAAAGAAAAGGGACACCTATTTTCGATCACCATTCAATACTTGAGATCACGAAGCCATGCAGAGGTGAAAAGAGAAGCATTCTTAAGAATACACTCATCACACAACATCATCAATGGCTTGAAATTTCCACATCATCAAGCAGTCTATGTCAGCAGTGTCATGTCATGTCATGTCATGTCATGAGTGGTCATGTGCCACACCATTATGGCTAATAATGTAAATTATGTTTCAAAATGTATTGTAAAGTGGAAGTCCAAAGGACATGTGTGGAATATGAATAGTGATGTAAAGTTGAAAATTCATAGGAAGTCAAACATTCATGACGGTAGATGAAGAACCATAAGGAAGGTGAAGCATGACTTCATCTTTTTTATATATACACCCTCGTTATAAGAGCAAAAGAATTTTCATCTTGGCTCCTCCTACAAAGCATTAGAGAGATAAGCTAATTATTTTGGGGAGCAAGGAGTAGCTCCAATGCTCCACTATTGGAGCTAGTGATCTTCATTATATACATGTGCCTTGGAAATTTTACTTAATAACAAAAGCCTTCAAGGCCAACATGTTCTTCATGCCTAGATTATGAATGTTTGTAAGACTATTATGTAGATGTTTGTATTTCATGATTTATTTCACATGTGCTAAGGTAGTTGAACTATTTCGGTTATTTTAGTACTCATTCTATTGAGAATGTGTTATAATGGTTGTTATTTTTGTCCTATCCTTGTGGAATATTCCATAGGATATTAGACAGATCCTCCTCTGTCATTGGTTGTAATGATCTCCACATCTCTTGTGGACTATTTTGCTAAATGTTAGAAAGATCCTTCTTTTTTGTGTGTGGCTCTTCTTGGGTGGTACTATTACCTCTCTCTTAGAGGCTCACTTTTCTCACTCTATCCATAGTAGAACTTTGATACATCTATGACTGAATGCTCACCAGGAACACCTTCTTGATTTTTGAAGGCACCATATCATCCCTCTCTCTTGCTAACAGTTGGATCCAAGGAAAATATTTAATAATTCGATAATTGGGCCATATTCTGGATGAGGCTCCTACACTAGATGTTGTGAGGTATAATTGGGGCTTATATCGAGGAGATCCCATGAATTTTGGCGGGTCCATAACTGTCAACATTTCTGGTGCTAGAAGGAGGGAAGTCAGTTTTTTATGGCTGATAATGCCCCCAACCCCAATATTACATCTTCTGGTCAAGGAAGCAACATTCACATTGCCTCCCCTACTCATGTTCCTTAAGTTCACAACTCTTCTAAGCTCGAGCTTGTACAAACTTGTGAAATCTCTTATGATCATATTTGCGCCATCTGTCCTGTAACCCACTAGTTTGAGAAAGGTATTGGATTAATTATAGGAGTACACAACCTTCCATATTTTCTGAGAAAGGACCAAACACCCTTATAGGGATTATGGTTTCTACTATTGAATATTTGGTTTCACTGCCCTTTAGGAATTAGCATATTCTATGGAATGCATAAAACTCATAACAACTTCCACCATATAACGGTGGTGATGGAGATAACGTTGTACTATCAGATGATATTTTTGGCAGAGTAGGCGGTGAAGAGGAAGAGGAAGAGGAGCCATTAGATTCCAATAAGGAGGAGGATGAAGATGAAGACATGTTAGACCAATATTTGGATTGGATGTTGTATGGCCCACTTGTACTTTCAGGTATTTTACACAAGATTCCAAGGCATCAAACAAAACTCCTAACGAAGTACGACCCTGTTAAAGTAGTAAATGCGAAGGAAATTTAGACAACTTCTACCCAATTCTGTAAATGCTTGAGGTACTCTATGATGATGTTACATGTAGACTTTTTCCATGCACCTTAGATGGTAGATAAGTCATTTGGTATCATAGTCTTCCTATGAATTACATCTAGAACTGGAGGTAGTTTAAGAAGTTTTTCCTTGAAAAATTCGCAGATGACAAGGCTCCCACCATGTTGTTGAAATAACTGGGTAATCTCACGATGGAGCACAAATCAAAAGTGAAAGATTTCAATCACAGGTTTAACAACATTTTGAATAAATTTCTAGCAAACATGAAACCTCATGACTCCATCATCATCGATTACTACACTTCTTCCTTGTCGACAAGCATTACATAGTTTGTAAAGAGAACTATGAAACAAAAACTTACATAAAACTATGAAGAGGCGATTGCGGTTGAAAAGGACTTGAATGTGATTGGGGTCATTGTAGATGATGAAATAGAAAAATATTCCAAAGATATGGGAAAAAGGTCTAAGGCCTCCGTAAGCAAGGCTAAAGAGAAAGAAAATCTTGATCTTTAAAGCTTGACTCGCAGCGTCAAGACTTTTTCAAACATGTTGGCAAAGTTGAAGCAAAGGTCAAGTAAGAACATCGCGAGAAAAAAGCATCCCAAGTTCAACCTTTTAAAAAAGAACACCAATTCTGGTAGCAAAAACAACCAATTGGCCAAGTCTGTGCAAAGCTTAAACATTGTGCTGAACATTGAGAGTATGGGCATGGATTAGTATTATTCATTTCATCAAGAATATAATTTTGAAAAAACATTCCCACAATGGAACCAAAACATGAACGCTCTTGCTACACACTTCATTGATACAATACTTTCTAAGGAGTAGACTGAGCATGCGGAAGAAAAGGAAGAAATTGTTGCTATCGAGGGAACTCCTACCATGGGACATGTAGTGAATTCATTTAGTTATGTACTTGTAGCTGAAAAGCGCATTGACGAGAAACATCCTTCAAGTGATGGCTTGGCCCAGAAGCAAAATAATCGGTATAGTTTGAGAATCCAAGGGCCAACCATTAAACAAGAGTCGACAAAGCCAAAATTCAAGGAATATTTGTTGAGAAATACTAGTCCACCTGTCAACTCAGCATAGAACACTTAGAACTAGTATGGGTATGTAGTTGCAATGAAAAGCACTTTTGTAAGAAGTAAGGATACGACCATTATTCCGGAAGTTTCAAATAAAGTTATCCCCCCAGGCACTCTGGAAGTTTCTCTCACTTTGGATTACAACATAGTTGAAGAGATGAAGAAGGCTCACGTGAATATCCCAATGTTCAAACTAACAAAGATTGGGAGTTGGTGGGACATGATCCTATGCACACTTGGATAGTCCACTCAGGTAATGATGCTTCTTCATGCAATGGATATGGTACATCCTCTAGTTCCGTCAAATCCGTAATTAATGTGTTAACAATTGATGCAAATACATTATGCCCTCCATTTTTGTAAACTTTCAAAATTTTCAATTACAATGTACACAATTGCTTAGTTGATTCTAGTGCATCGATAAACGTAATGCCATTATCTATTGAAAATAAAATCAATGCAAAATGGGATAAAACAGATGCATAAATTATTCAGCTAGACAAGACTTTTGTCCATCCGATTGGTTAACTCAGGAATGTGCTTATCCATTTATCATTCGATGAATGAGTTCACTAATGTATAAACATAACAATTATGGACATTCGAGAATAATATGGGGTATTGTTAACTAGAGATTGGTCCAACAAGATACAAGGGTATTTTTATACGGATTGATCACATTTATGGATTCCGCACAAGGGAAGAAATAATTAGATCTGAGTGAACTCAGAGCGATACATGAAACACATTGTTACTCCCTTGTATGGAAAGAACAAGCCAATGGCTTTCACATATATTATCTTTGGAAATTTCGTTTTGAAAACTGAACTAGGGTTTCTTTCTCATCCATCCCCAGTCCCACTAAATACATAGTTGGAGCTCCTTCCTAGTCTAACTAGTGAAAATGATATTTGTAAAATTAGTAGTATTAATAGTAATAATACTTGTGTAGTACGTAGTCCTTGTACATATGATATGTGGACATTTTATTTTGACTGTTCCAAAATGCGAGAGGGCTCTAGAGCTAGTTGTGTTTTAGTAGACCCGAAACAAAGAAAACCTCTGATCTCTAGTCGCTTGGAATTAAAGTGCATAAACAACACTCTAGAATACAAAGCACTTATCTTCAGTTTGCAAAGAGCCACCACCCTTAATGTTGCGATTATCAAAGAAATAAGTGACTCAGAAATTGTTGTACAATAGGTATGTGATACCATACACTATGTTTCACCTCATCTCAAAAGTTACCAACAAGAGGTATGGCATTTGATTTTGCGTTTCCAAGATTTTAATATTACCTTTGTTCCTGGAAAGCGCAATGCAACTATGGATGCATTGTCAAGTGCTGTTGCTAGGTTATCACCATTAAGGGATGGTTTTTCTATAGAAATTATTTATAAGCCATCCATCCCTGATAATATTACTAATTTATGCATTTTCAATGATGACCATGTTACACAATATTTTGTCATGCCTCCTGCCCTTCCCTGTGTCATACCCCGGTGTGCCCAAAACTTGACAACTATGAAGTGTAACCATCTTGATATGCAGTCTAAATCCTCCCTAAAGAACTAATGAAATGTTGCCTTGAGCCTTTCTTGATAAAATGAGCCCAAAACCCTAATTTCTGGGTCAGCGCGACTGTGACACTGCTTACTCGTGCTGATGGCAGGTTGTACCATATTAGCCTCGTGCTACAAGTACATTTTTTACCTGGATACTCATGCTGATCTCTAAAAGGTAAGTTTTCCCAAAGAGGAAAATAAGCTTCATGATCTAGAGGCTTCTAGAATGGCGAGATGGATTTTGTTCGTTGTGGATGTGGTCGAATTCTCCCAATATTACCCTTTGATCTTATACCTATGAGCTTCCTGCTTGAGATGAGGACCTTCCTTTATCTTTGGTGAGATCCTAACTCCCTCTGCTTGCCTATATATTCATCCTCTTCTATTCCCAAATGGTTGGTCTCTGATTATTTGCACCCTTATGCTGAGATAGTGCCGACATTCTATTCACTTTGGCTTGGAGGAGTGATTGGAGAGCTTGAGCTTGGACTTGGACATTCACTCAAGGAGGGCTACTAACATCAAGGTCTAGTTTGTATTCTTCCTCTTTTGTTTATTAATATATACAACTGCTAGTTCACTTTCCATAAATTCTTGTATCAATGCTTCATTTATCTTAATGCTCCTTGATCTGTTAAGAGGATTACACTCGATTATGCTTGTTGTACTTTTATGATTTGTTGTGTCTTTTGCCTCTTGTGTAGGTATTCAAATGCTATGAGATGTAAGGGCTGAGCTTGAGGATCAAGCGATCAAGATCTTCAACAAAGGAGTGCATTCTAGCATCAGAACGAGGTAGGTCTCGTTCCTTCTCTCATTTTGATTGTAATTTATGAAAGTTTCTTGTAGATTGTCTCATTTGTTGCTAGACCCGCTCATTGGGCTAGAGGGATCATCTCTGTACGCAAAGAGGATTTACCTAGACAACAAAATGGTGACTCCACTGGGGAAACTATAACCTTTCTATGCATTCCTTCAATCTGATCCTCTGATGAGTTTGAAAAGCCTTCAATTTCTTAGCTTGTGTGCATCACTGTAGGTTTATACAGTCACTAGTTTTTACTTGAGAGTGTTGAGTCTAGTCTGATTTTTGAAAATTTTTGTTTTTTCTTTGTTTTCCCCACCCATCATGTTTTCTGCTCTTAAAGAAGTGATGCCAGCGTTGATTTTGAATTAGCAATCGCATTGCTCTGCCTTTCATCACTACTTTTCCTTTAACAAGCATGTTGATCCTAGAGGCTATAAAAAAAGAGGCTTTCTTCTTAGTTAGAGTGGATATCAACCTCTGTGACTGTTTTTCTAGTGTGATCTTGTTGTGTTTATCTTGATTGTTGTCCTTTAATGGTTGCATTTGTCTATTAGCTTCTGTTGATGTGTGATTGAATTTAGGTTGTCTTCTAGGGTTTCTAGGTCTAGGTCACCCTTCACTCATCACTTGACTTGTTATTTTGAGATTGATTGTCTCCATTTAAGAGTTTTACTGTGATCAAGACATCATCTTCAAGTTGCATTTGGTTCATATTTGGGAAGTTGTTTTCATTAGTATTGGATCATTCTGGTACTTTGAAAATTTCATTTTCTCCATTCTCAAATGTAGATTACGATTATTTTCTTTGGTGGAACTGAAAGTATATTCTTGTTTTGATTTCATTGTTTCGAAAAAAAAGTGAAAGGATCTCTTCATTTGAGTATTTTTGAAATGATTTTTATTCGAAACCAGAAGTGAATGAAATTATCATTTGAGTTGTTTTGAATTCCATTTTTCCTTTGCTTATGCATTAGTTTGCATTTTGAATTAAAGTGAAAGAAAAAGAACAAAAATATTATTGCATCTTAGTGAAAGAAAGTGATTTTTGTTTCTAATAAGATTGCAGTTTGACATTGCATTTGTTAGTGAAAGTGAAAGAGTAGTGTCCATTTTTACATCTTGCATTGGAAAAGTTAGAGAGATATGTTTTGGTTCATTTTTCTTGATTAATGCATTTGTTTGGTTTTATCTCTTCCCTCATTAGTTTAGCCTTCATCGAATGAAAAGATTTCATTTTTCTGATTTAGTTACATTATAGGAATTCACGTGACTTCGTTGAGCCATAAAATTGAAACCTAATTCAAGATAACCTTAAACTTTACCTCAATTAACCTAAGGATAATTTGTAACCTAACAAAAATATCTATAGTTCTAAGCTAGAGACGTGTTCCGACATCTTTAAACATAAAAGTTGTTGTTAACTGCTTGCATTGTATCCTTGTGGTGTAGGTAAATTATCGATGTGGACAAAGACAATCCCTATAGATCGAGAGAGCGGGTCTAGCCACAAACAAACAATCTAATGTAAACTTCCTTAGATTAGAATCGAATAAGAGGGCCTACATCTTAGAATGCTAATCCGCTTGATGATGATCTCGCTTCCTTGCTCCAACTTCCTTTCATTTCTTCATTCAAATACCTGAAACAAATACACAAGAGACAACAAAAAACGTGATAGCATAAAATCACATTCAATCTACCTAGAAATTCAAGGAGTATTAAGCCATCAAATGTAATATGACACTCAGTGTAGGAAATAAACCATTAGTTGTATTAATATAAACTTAAGAAGGAATTACCACCAAAGCCTTAACATTGCAGGTCTCCTCTGATGTATCTGGGTTCCCACAACTCTACTAGCATCTCATGGATAGCCTCAACAATGGAAGTTTAAGGCTTCTCCTCTTTAGTTCCAAACCAAACCAAACACACTATTCTCCCTTCACAAACATAAACTAGAAGGCTAAAGCTATAGATATCTTGTTGGTTATTCAAGCTCTAAAAAAGACTAGTTCATCTTGGAAAAAGAAGAGTTTATATAGCTTTGATGGAGGGGAGATGGTTCCTCTTATGATGGGAGAGGGATTATCTCTTTGGTTTGTTCCATATTAATAGGGGAAAGGAGCCCAAATAGACTCTCTTGGCTCTATCTAGCCCAACCATTTACCAGAATTCTGTTCACGAAGCTTCTAGACCTGGAAACTTCGGCTCCATTTTTAAAAACTTTCCAAAAGAGTATCAACGTGAGTGTTGACGGGCTCACACCGTTCAACGCTAGTCCTGGTTTCAAACTCTGCAAATCGATCAGGGAAGGAATTGAGCACTAGCACTGTTCTTGAAAATTGGGATTATAGGAAGATTCTTACGAAATGATGCAAGAGGGGAATGTTCTAATCATGAAGAGGGACATAAAGGCATGCTCTTCATGATGGGAAAACATGTAGGGTTCACTGTAGAGGTCCTCCAAGATCGAGGAACGGGGAGTATAGGGACAATGAAAAAATGTTGTGTAACAGATGCCCCCTAAAGCGTGAAGGTCAAACTAGAGTGAGGGGTGAAATGCTTTACAAGTAGATGGGTGGAACTAGAGACGGTCATCAAAAAACCTACAAGGAAGCATAGATACATATAAATCACTAAAATATTTGATAAATAATACATGAATCTTGGTATGGATGCAACTATTCAGAGAAAGATCATGTAAATGGATCCAAGGTATGGGCGTAGCCATCGAGTAAGGAGGATCATATCAAAACCAAGGTATGGTCGCAACCATCCAATAATGAGAAGGATCACATATAAAAACTCATGGTATGGTCATAGCAATCCATCTAAAAGGGACATGTATATCAACATGATCATGTCACATAGCCTTGCAACCTGGACTTTAGTAATTTGAGCCCAGTGTCTTGCGCTCCAACACAACCCAATCAAAGTAAAAATTCTAACATGTGAAGAGATGTTTTGAAGTCGAACATGCTAGAAAGTTGCTTGATTATCGATCAATGATGTGAATCGTTAACAAGCATGAGAGAAACCACCAATAATGACAATGGCACTCAAGGTACCATCAAAACAATCCATGGAATGTGAATAAGGAATTGAAGTCGAACAACCATGAAATAACCTGATCGAAAGCCAATGATATGAACTTGTCATCGAGTTCAAAGAACTTGCCATTAGGGCATGCAAGCTCTAAGGTACTAGAAGGGAGTCTCTCGGCCAACTTCCCGGATAATGAGTTGAAGTCGATAGGAAGTGACCTTGTCAAAGGAGGGCCATGATGTATCCCACATAATCGATGTGAGACAAAGGGATGTAATGATTATGTGTGATACAAAGAATCAAGAATGAGTGTAATTTCAGAAGGACAACTCTTGAACATATCGACGACATGACTCCGGAGTTTGGCAGCTTTTGGATCGATTGGATCGGAGGTGATGACGACATGGCAGCAATAAAATGGAAGGCAAAAATGAACGGTCCAACCCAGGAAAGTCAACGATGAAGTGAGGATATCCCAACCCGACATGAAACAGAAAGTGTCATGTTCAAGAGTGAGTTACTGACACAACTGATAGAATTTCCCATTTTCCCCCACCATTTATGGCAGGTACCCCAATTATTTTTTATCGTAAGCTTGAAGGGGATAGTATATGCTTGCACTGTAAGTCCATCCTTTGGATGAATCCGACATAGTAAGATTAATGAGCCCTAGGAAGGAGAAACTCAAGTTCGTCATGGTGGCGAATCCGACGTTGTTTAACGTTTTAACGAGTTCGACAAAGGTGTAACTTGGTATTTTTTTCATGTTTAGAGAGTTTGAAAAAGATATGGAAAAGGAAAACTCCAAAATGTCCCTTTTCATACATTTGTGTCTCTCAAGCCTGAAAAGGTAGAAAACGATACTTGAGATAACCGCTTGACCATGTCAGTCAAGGAGTACCTTTTTCATAAATAGTTCATCCCAACTCGAAAAAGGGGTAAACGTATACTGGGTAAACGGTGTTTTGCAACCTTTAATGAGTTCAAAAACGACAATATCTTGGCAATATTTTTTTGTTTAAAGAGTTGGAAAAGAGCTGAAAGCAGACCCCCCATTTTTATTCTCTTTAACGAGTCAAAAAGGGAAAAATACTTGGCGATATTTTCATTTAAGTTTTTTATGAGTCGAGAAAAGAGTTTAAACACGACTCTAGCACCACCATCAGCAATCCATCAGTTGTCACTGCATAATAAGCAAACACATTATCCAATCTCTAAGGTAAAAATAGGTCAAAGAATGCTTTTAAAACCCTAAAATAATATGAAAAATGAATAAAAGGGGAAAAGTAAATTATTTTTTACCATTTTACCTTTTTACCTTGTTTGGATAAATTTTCCCCATTTGTGCCCTAAAACTTCAGGAGTGGATTGCGTAGATCTAGGAGGTCGATCGACACATTTCAGTTGCAAGTAAGAGTTGAGACCCTTAGCTTCATTTTCATACCTAGTTTTCCTATTTGCAACCATTTTTCTGATTTTTTAAGGAGATTTTGGCAAAACAAATTCGCCCTTAGTCGGCGTGAGATCCAAGCTCAATATTGCGCCGATCGACAGTTATTAACACAGTCACCTGCACCATCGGCGCTATTGTTTTTAAAATAGTCACGTCGGTGCAAGGAGAATAAAAACTCAATTTTTTGCTCGATTTCCCTGCTTTAAATCTGAATTTTCTCCATTAAGGATTGGTGCTGACTTGATTCCATGATGTTTGCAGGAAAATTACAGTGAAAGTTGATTGGAAAGAACATGAGCATGAGGCAATTAATTCTCAAGCATTGGTAGATCCAAACTGTCTAGATTCTCTAAGGAACTGTAGGCTCCTCAAATTCTTCCTTAGCCTTGAGGCTCAACCTGAGATGTTGCAATATTTGATCAGTTTGATGGACATTGGATGGGAATTCTTTGTGATCTGGGACCAAGTCCTGGAGCTAGAGAATTTAGAAATTTACTTCATCAGCAGACTGTCCCAAAGAGGGGAACCAATCAATTTGTATGGGGCCAGACCCATTGGGGCAAGTGTGAACATGTTTCTTGTAGAAAACTTCCCAGAAGCACAGAAATCAAAAAGTGGCAAGGTATATATTATGACTATTAATGACCTTGTATTGAAAGTGGGGCTCAGGCATTGCATGAGTCCAACAAGTCCAAATTCCAATATTTCATATACTACATGATGCCTACTGTCTTCAACTGGGTGAAAGTCATGAAGGTGAACATGAAGAGCCAGTTATCTAAAGCCAGGGCAGGAAACCTGATGTAGTTCGGGTATGGTTTTGTTCTAGTGACCTTATTTTTGGAACGGAACCCACTATTTCACTATTAGCTGGTAGAGGTAAACCCCCCAATTGCCAAGAGATCCATAGATGGTCTGATGGAGTGAACTAATGGCAAGAACCGGAGGAAGGCATCATATGTTGTACAAGCCCACCTTCTTTGCATGGCTGAGGTGTCAACTCATTGTGGTAGAGGATTTTCCATATAGTGGCACCGACTTTCGTGATGATCCTGACATGCCGCTTCCAAAGGCAGATGATTATGATGATGGAGGTAAGAAAAAACAATTTTGATTTTTTAATTTTTTATTATTTTTTGAAATATACACATTCATGACATTTTGATTTTGTAATTGCGGTTGTGGGACCAGAGTGACCAGCCGGGATGTCCCCGATCACTAGACATGTTTCTCGACAGTTTGGTATCGCTCCTCATTAGGAAGGAGTCGATAATGAGGAGGATATCATACGAAATCTCGATAACCTAACCAGAGGCATCCCAGAGTATGCCTAGGTGGGTGACATCCCACGCTAGTATCAACAGCACACAGTGGGAGTGTCAGAACGGATTCGCTGATTATTGACTTGCGTAGTACGAGCAATGACATGCTATCATGAGCACCATGCCAAGTAGTCCATTGTTTTAGCATTTACAGTTGAGGCCTGCGAGCCACGAATGTACTTGGAACACATATATTACTTTTTGGGGTTTTGATGTATGAAACTCAAACATTATTGATATATATATATATATATATATATATATGCTATATTTTCTTCTTACTATGATACAATGTTTTATTTTTCACATTGATCCAGGTTCGAGTATGACAAAGGACCCTTCCAAGACCTTTTACTTTCGTGATGTGTTAAATTTCATTTTTAAAAGAACATAAATGAATATGTGTGCAAGCTATAAAGAAGAGGAACGTGACATTCATCAACACATGAAAACATAAGCCGTTGATAACGGAGTTCGTCCAGGAGGGACTATGTCTCCGAGCCCCGAAGTTAAGATGGTGTAGGCCGCTGCATTAAGTGCTATCAATAGTGATGATGTACATAAGAGATGATGTTGCTATCATACAAGGAAAATTCCCTCATGCAGGAGTGGCTCCAAGAGATGTTTCGCTACAAGAACTCTCAATCAAAAAAAGGACTCCTATTAGTATGACATAAAACTCATGCATGATGATCATCCCGCCAACATGGCATAAAATGGATCTCAATGCAACATACATGGCGACAACATGAGTATCCCATCAACATGATGGCAAAGGGATCTCAAATAAAATAGGAAGAATCATGGCAACAAGTACATCACACGAATGATCCTGTATCACATCAAGCAGGAATCATGAAACAAGTAAGAAAACAAGATCCCACATCAAACATCAAACAGGGATCTATGTAGTACAATACATAGCAAACGAAGTAGATGAACGCATTGCATATACCTCACATCTAGGGGCCATATGAGAAGATGATGTAAAACTATTGAAGATGGACATACCATCAACCTCGTTATGTCGAATCTCATGGAATGATTGCTCGCACACTAAATGCTAACACCTACACTCCACTTAGAAAAGTGGCCAAAAAATGAAATGAGAAAATGGAAAATCTGGACACACCATTAGATTTGAGGTGTCAAATAGTGTAAAATTGACTGTCAAATTTCTGAATTCTGAGAAAATGGAAATTTGGGGGTTCAAGGAATATTTTAGATTCCCGTTAGATTCCTCAAATATTCTCTCCTCCGGGTCCTCTGCAAATTTGCTGCTCAGATCAAGAAACTGACTATGCCATCAGGTTCGTGTCGTCGAGAGGTGTAAGATCGACATAAAGTTTTTCCAATTTGGACACTACAAAAATTTCACCCTCCTAGAAATTCCGCTTAGTCATGGTTCCACCTGCATTAAAAATTAACTAAAAATTCTGCATCTCGGTTTCTGTGCCTGCTCTTGGTTCCTCCATGCTGCCTCTATGCACTGTGAAAATGAGGTTTATGTAAACTCTCCGACAGATTTACCAAGAAGTTGGTTTAGGTGGATTGGTAAGGCAACGAATTATGAGGAAGAGGTTGGGTGGTCAAACCCCGACCCATCCATATTAACCCAAAACATGTTTTTATTAAAACTGCATATCCGTTTATTTTGGGGGTTGGGTCTGCCTTAGGCAGCCCACCCCTTAACCCCTGAAACACTTTGCATCAATTTTGGATTACGTTTTGGTGGAGCATTTAATATTAATTTTTGGGTTGTTGGTTTTGTTGGTTCGTATTAGGGTTTGCGCGTTATACGTGGGGCCGCCATGTGGGCAGGGCCGGCCCTCCCTCCAGCCGTGGGTTCAAATCCCACCGGCCTCTCTTATTTAATGTGTATGGTTATATATATACGGTGAGGGGTTTTATGGAGAGGCGTCGGGTGGTGCGGGTGGTGGCCCACTAGTTGATGTTGCGAATGTTCGTTGTGCCAACAAGAGGAACTAACCCGATCGCAGACCCCAATTAGATCTACTTTTGTTTGGAATGGATAGTTCTGACGGGTTTTAAAGGACCCCATATACTATTATAGGTGTTGAAATATTGCTCCCCAGATGAGGACTTCAATTAAATCAACAAAAGAAACAACTAACCTATATATATCAAGTCCTATCTATAATAATTCTACCTACTTATACTAATCTTAACTATTCTAATCTATCCTGCAGGAGCATAATAAAAGAGATTAAACATCGTGTATAGATTCCAAGTCCTAATGAATCAATTACTAGTTCACGGATGAACAAGGTTGCGTTAAATCTTAATTGCAATCGAATTACTCATACAAGAATACACATTCCTTTCCATACAAATAAAACTTGCAACTGATGTTTAACAATGTTTTGAATCGGCGACCACTCATGAATTAACCATGGAAACAAATTATATTTGAATAACCAATACCAATCATGAACTGTTTGTTATCAATTTGCACAAAAACAAAACATATATATCCTCATGCCAATCGGAACAACCTAATTCCAAACATAAAAGAAAAGGGAAATTAATCCGAACAAACAGGCCTCTTCTTGATTGAAACAATATTCTTTATTAGCATAATAAATCGACCCCTATTCTGCCAAAAAATGTCATCCCTCTATCTCCAAAGGTAATACTTATATAGTGAAGACTGGCTCTCCATGTTCTCCCTGCCTTTCCACCTCCCTCCTCTTTTCAATATACAAATTAAAATATACAGGCATAGAATCGATCGGTGAAACGACTGACACGTAAAGGCCACATCTGCTGGAGCGTTTCATTTCCTAGGGAAATGAATAGATGCCAATTGAAAGGAGGAGGTATGCGTGTCATTTCTTCATGATAAGGCCCGAGACCACATAACCTTCAGAACACACAGGTAACACATGGAAACCTGACTTCCAACGCCTAAAGCCAGATCTTTAAATAGAACACACCCGCATATATAAACTCTTTGGATCTGCTCATGCATATTTTACCTAGAGCCATACTTGATGCTTATGCATCTGTTCTTTGACCACTATTTCCTTCTCTTGGTCCTCACCTGTAGAAATAACCAACATTAGCTATGCTTATGAAAATATGATATAAATGCCTAAAAACACAAATATTTCCTTCATTAAAATGTTTATAAAATCACAAGGAACAAATGTGAAGGAATTGGCCCCTGGTTCAGCCAAGGTTGTGATGTGATCATGTCACAATCGCTCATTACAGCGGGAAATCACATGAAACATCACTCCTATCAGATTTTCCTTTGAAAACTTGGACCACAACATTTTATCGGAATACACAGGAAAACCCGCAGCCGAACCATAAGGCCGGACTTCAAATACTATACACCCGGACGCATAATTATCGCCGGGTCTGCTCATCACCCCTTCACATATCACATGGGCTTCACTTTCACTGACTATCGATTGCGATTAGTGATAGGCTAGACCCGAAAAATATATATGTTGCGTTTAATAGTCCTGGTGGGTTCGGTATATCGCATCGTGCCTTATTTATAAGCCCTGGGCTCCGCCGATTGCGATATGTGATTAGGCTGGACCCGAAAGATATATATGTCGTGTTTAATAGTCTTGGTGGGTCCATTATATCATGTTGAGCCTTATGTATAAGCCTTGGGCTCTGCCAATTGTGACTTGTGATTGGGGGGAGCGAACCCGAAAATATATATATTGTAGTTAATGATCTTGGCGGGTCCGCCATATCGCAGAATGTTTGAAGCTTGGGCTTTGGGTCTTAGCAAAGTGCGATTGCGATTTTCAATTGGAGGCCTGATCACATTGAATTTATTCATGAGAGATAGGCCTTGCCCTTGATCAATGCGACCTGCGATATACGATAAAGGTATGCAAGGAGGATGTGTAAAGACCGAGGAAGTGCGGAGATGTTAAGTCATGCATGATTTGCAAAGAATTTCTATTATAAAAGAGTTATAATAGGAATAAAGATGCGATAGAAGGTTTTGGGGGTTGAGTCCATATACACCCATAGTAAAGAGTGGGGGTTGGTTATATGTTCGGGCATAGAGTACCATGAAGTTTTATGAGGATTGAGAAAAGTTTCAATGAAAGAACATGTACGAAGGGCTAGATTGGGTTATAAATAAGTCATTCCGCAGAGATTTATAAAGGGGGCATGATCATTCAGCTTAGAAGACATAATTCCATGTAACAACTCTAGTTAGAAACGAAAGGTCAAATGTCTAGGGGACCCATTCAAATTTGCCACTAGAGAAGGTTTTAATAAGGTGGTGGTTTTGGCCACAACAAATGGCGAACCATTGGGTGAACCAGTTATCTCTGTTACCAAATAAACTCTGGATCATTAGAACATCAGGGTGTTAAGATAAACTTGAAATGAAAACTGTATAGATGGATAGGCATGGGTTCCACTTCAGCATTAATAGCTTTAGGCGGGGTAAAGACAAATAACTTCTACTTACTGATAGGGTTTTGTCAGGCATTCTCCAATGGTTGTATTATGGGATTTATTGACCTTCCTTTACCTGTTTTCTACTTTCAAAATCCTTTCAGGGCCATCACTGGCCTGTCAATACTTGTTTAGTTGTGTACCTCAGCTCTTTATCGCTCATCAAACTTGATGTAGATATGTTTATATGCACTTTATGTAAGAATTTGTTTTAGTGTTATACTTTCGTATGATCGAATGGGAAGCAGCCATGGATCATGCCATATTTTTAAACCACTTGAATAAAGGTTGTGCTTGCTGTGTCAACCAGTACTATGAGCCCAACAATAGTCCCTACTCCAACCGGCTTCCTAAACAACCTATCCTTCTAGATTGGCACAAGGACTCGACATTTCCTTTTCTTTTAAATAAGTCCTTCCAGTTTCAGGCACAAGGACTAGAGCACAATTGGATTTGCTACAGGATATACGATAGTGAGCTTAGCCCATGAAAGGAGGCTTCCTTGTAGATGGCAGATATTAGATATTTTAGTGTGGTGGATGGAACCAATGGAGAATCACTGCAAACCTTATAGACAAGTATAGGCTAGGTTTGGATGGGATTTTAAAATGCAGCGTTCCACCATGCCAGTCTAGTTGTGGTTACACATTTTTTCGTTTTATAAAGATGCCCCTACATGCTCCAGGTATTTAGGTTATTAATATATCCTACCTAGTTCCCAACGAATGCCAATGAGTGGCTTCGATTTGAATTTGACTGCTGATTTTCAAGTTCTCATAGGCTCATTGAAAGTTTTCTTGATTTGCAGGGTAACGATGAATTTAGGATTGGAAAACTCATCAGTAGGTTAGTGAGGGAGGTGAAAAGCTGAAGGTGGGGAATGAGGGAAATTTGAAGAGAGTTTTAAAAGTGAAAACGAAATTGAAGGAATGAAATCAATTGGCTGAAAAGGACTAAAATTCAAAATAGAAGGAAAATAAACTTTGCGAAAAAACAAGAACGGATGGGATGAAAATATAACTTAAGCTAGGAGAAAAAATAAAATGAATCCTAACCTACTCAGGAGGTAACCACCATGTGGTGGCTACTGGAACTATCTCTTAAGATGTTGGCCATTAACAGGGAGTTTTTCGGTTTCTCCCTGTAAAGTTTTCAATCTGTAAGTTCCCTGACCAATTTTTTCCTCAACTTGGAATGGGCCCAGCCATAAGTGTTGGAATTTCTTGTGCTTACCTTTTGGTTCACTAAACTTGTCCCATTTCAAGACTAGCTCTCCTACTTGGTAATCTTTATCTCCTACCAGATGACAATCAAAACATCTCTTCACAATCATTTGGTGATTTCTAAATTTATTTCTAGCTTTATCTCTCAATTCCTCCAACCTCACCAGTTGGTTGATCCTTTTTGAAGTAAGGCTGAAGGGGCCCCTCTCGAAGCTTGGGAGAGCTGTCAAGAGGGAAGGGTAACATTAGGAGGCAAGATGGCTCCCTATCCATAGACGAGAAAGTATGGGGAGTTTCCTAATGCTACTTTTGTGGTGACCCTATTGGCCCAAAGGGCATTTGTTAGAGCGTTGTGTCAGTTCCTCTGGTTGTCGGCGACAGATTTATAGATTATGCGGATGAGGTTTTTATTTGAGGACTCTGCAACTCCATTTCCCTGGGGTAATATTAGATGCATACCTTATGCGAATTCATTTATTGATAGCAAATTCAGTCAATTTTAGTGATGAAAAGTAAGAAGTTGTTAGTGTCAGTATCTTCATCCCTCCGTCAGAGATCAAATCCTCTTGCTGCATTGCATATTAGGTGTCTCGCTCAGTCAGCTGCATTCCATTAGGCGCATGGATCATTTGATAGTAGTGGCTTTCCTACAGTTTCTCTCATGTTATCTACCTGCTGGCTCATGTTTGTTCATTTCAAAGCATATACAGTCATCTTTTGTCTTAAAGATTGCAAAGGTTTTGTTTTAGGGTTTCATTGTAATTTAGGTCTAGGGTTTCACTAGGGTTTCATCAAAAAAGTGTTTCAAAGTGTCCAATAAAAACCAGTAGGCCATGAGGAGGTTCCAGCATCAATAGATTTCATCATCAAGTTCTCAGAGATGTGTCTTCCTGGAGGAAAAATAGAGTATTTCTTCTTTTATGGTACAAATTTATGTAATTTTTTTCTCCATATGTAAATCACTCCACCTGTAACCCTGGTCTCTTTCCCTAGCCCCACTAGCTCCAACTACCTACAAAACAAATAAAGCATAGGTCATCCAGTCATCACAAGTTTTAATAAAGTGAAAAACATAAACAACTCCTAAGCTTAACTAGATGAATAGATCTTAAGTTTTTCAAAAATTTGACAGGGTCCACAGGCATCCGGTATAACCAGGTGTGGTACTGCTCTATGTAGTAAAGCAACAGTGCGGGGATGACCACACTGTGTTACAAACAGAACGTGCAGTCCTCTTTCAAAAGCATGAAAAAATAAAAAACAATTCAGGATCTAAAGCAAGAATCTCCTCTACTTTGACAAGCTTCACACTCTTCCCAATGAGATCAAAAGGTATGTAATCTCTCCTCTCAAGCTCAATTAGGAAGTCTAAATTCCAACAGAATTTACCCTAAAAAATATTCAGCTTTCAACCTCCTTAGTAACCAGCCCAATGCCTCATTTATAGTGCAGAGGAAGGAAGTTACCAGGTCCACCTTCAAAGGGATAGAGTCCTCCTTCAAAGGGATAAGCTCCTCACATCAAGGGGTTAGCTCCTTTAGTTATGGGATGCATGAACCTCAAAGGAGCGAACTAACTACCTCAAGATTCCCTCTAGAAGCTTATAGAAATAACCCAAAGTGAGTTTTTAAGAATGTACTTGTGCCTTTTTTACTTTTACAGGGGTCCGCACCCATTACACAAAAACAGAGCGGGCAGGTCCGCAGGGAACATGACTAGGAGGTGCGGGACCGTAGGTAATGCTAAGAGAAAGTGCAGAACCAAAGTTTTAAAGATTTTCAAGGACTTTCTCTCATTTTTCAAGGCTTGCAATGAAGAGTTGAGGTTTAAGACTTGCATAGGAGGAAATTATGAGTGGTGATAGACTCACACTAATTGCAGAATGTCATGGTAACAATATTTTGTGCAACAGATTTCCCCCTAAAGTGTGAAGTACTTTATCATTTCGAGGATCATCCCGTGTAGAGCCTGGTTGGAACCTGTAAAAAACATTCAATACAAAATATATATATGTGATCATATCATCGCTGAGGTAGGCATTCCCATACTCAGATCAAAACTGACTAGAAAACTAACTAAACTGCTTTGACATAGGAATGACATTGTAATACATCACAAGTATAGACATATGTAGACACAGTATAGGCGCAGCCATCTGTTTATGAATAGTCCACTGTATAATGAATAACAAAATTCCTCGTAGCCTGGATGGTGGAAACTAGATCCAGGGTCTTGATTTCTACTTCCCGAAATAGTACGATTCTATCCATGTGAATGAATGTGTCGAAGTTGAACATGGTAGAAACGACTTGATTACCAGTCAATGATATAAAATGTTAACAAGTGTGAGAGAAACCACTAGTAATGTCAATGGCTCTCAAAGTACTCAGTACAATCCATGAAATGTGAATAGATGAGTTGATGTCGAACATGTCACGGAATCCTTTGATCGAAGGTCAATGATGCAACATGTCGTTGAAGGTGAGAAACCTGCCATTTAGGCATGCAGATTCCAAGGTACTGACGATTTCTAGATCATCTTTCTAGATAATGAGCTGAAGTCGATAGAAAGCGATCCGTCGTAGGCAAGCCCACAACACAAAATCATAGATCAAGTTTGAAGAAATATGTTTGCAAGGACTGACTCAAGGATGGTCAAGATGGATGACAGATATTTTGCAGATGAATGGTTTATTTGCACTGACCTCTTGAACACATAATAACATTGCAGATGGTTTGGTAACAATTGACCCAAAGCTAATACCCAGAAACCAGCTAAAGACTTTCAATATGGTTTGATTAACTTTTAGGAAAAGGATTTCCCAACCCAGGTGAACAAAATGTGTCGTGTTCAAGAGTGGTTGAATTCTTTTCTGAGACACAAAGTATAACAAACAAGTTCATTTTCTCTCTTTTGCCCCGCCATTTCTGGCAAGTACCTCTTTATTTTTTAACAAGCTTGAGGAGGATAACATTTGCTTGGTTATAAGCTCATCCTTTGGATGAGTCCAACTTAGTTTAAATTCAAACCCTAAGAAGGAGTGGTCCGTTCTTGTTTGTAATTGAACAGGTCCTTTACTGTTAAATTATAACGAGTCCAATATAGGAGAAACTTGGCGTTTTTCAATTTTAAGGAGTCAGAAGAAAAACTTAAGAAAACTCCATGGTTGTCCTTTTTCATAAATTTGTGTCTCCCAAGGCCGAAAAAGTATAAAATAATACTTGAGAGAACTGCTTGACCATTACGATCAAGGAGTACTTTTCATAATTAGTGTCTCTGATCTGAAAAAGTAAGAAATCGATCAACGACACGTCATTTTATAACCAATATCGAATTTTAAACGACAAAAATCCGGCAATCGTTTCATGTTTATACGGTCAGAAAAGAGTTGTAAGTGGACCGTCCTTTTAATTCCGTTTTAACGAGCTTAAAAAGAAAAACTCAGCAATCTTTTCATATTTTAGGAGTCAGAAAAGAGCTTAAAGATGACTCTAATGTTTTTGTTGAAAATTATCAATTTTGCCTGAAAAATCCAATATTCTGCACAAAAACTCAAACATTACACCTACCTATTTAAAATAAATAAAAATGCATAAAAAAGTTACCTCTTTAAAGTGAAAAATAAACAAATTAAAAATTCATTTATTCAAAAAAAGCTTATAAAAATGGCTTTTGTAAATTCATTTTTACCGTTTGACTTCAGAGTGAGAAAAGAGAGCTTTTGGGTAAGAAACTTTCCGTGAAGATTGCGGAAAATCCGTCCGTTGGAATCGAAAACTATCACCTCCATGTCATCCACATCACTTTAATCTTGCATTTCAATCGTTTGAATTTTGTTTTTAGGCTTCTATTTTTATTTTTAGGAAAAATTTAGTTTAAAAGACCGCTCGCGGGGGTCCAAAGGCGCAGCATGCGAAACCTGCGGACCCCAACTTTTTCCTACATAGGAAAAAGCCAGGGGCCCGCACTTGCTATTTGGGCAGAGTGCAGACCTACGCATTGTCTCTAATTGGAGAGTGCGGTCCCCACGACATAGGTTTTATAATTTCAAATTCTTCAATTTCCGCCCAAAAACTTTGATTTAAAATGTTCTAATCCACCTTTTTTTTCAATGTAGGATATACACTATGCTTAGTTGGCGGGAACGGGAGCACGAAGATGTGGATCTTGCCACAATTAATCATCAACCTTCAATAGATGCATTGAAGGCATGTAGGTTATTTAAATTCTGGGCCATACCTGGCATGAGGGCCCAAGTAGACTTTTTGCAGTGGCTGGTGGACAGATGGAATATACAGGACCAATGTTTCATTATTGGTGGCCACCAGCTCGAAATGGAGCCAGAGGAAATTTAATTTTTGACTAGTTTGCCTAGGAGAGGTGAACATTTGACTCTATTCGGGACTAGGCCAGGTGGCTAGTCTGTCAATAGTCTCCGGCTAGAGTTTTGTAACGACCAAACCAAGGACAAAGGGATTGATATCAAAACTATCTCCCGCCCTGAACTCAAAGTGATTGCATTTACTGTCACCAGACTCTGCGGAAGCGCAACACTGCATATGGCCACCGGATCCCAAATGCAGATGGCAGTAGACTGTTATCGAGGCACCATCTTCAACTGGTGCGAAGCTGTGTTGGCTAATGTAAAAGGCCAACTGACTAGAGCAAAGAACAAACAACTGAAAAACTTTGGATATGGTTTCTTAGTTGTGAGCTTTGGTCTAGAGAGGGTCCCGACGTGGGTCCCATAGCATCTTTCCGTTGGAGCTGGACTTGCTCGAGAGCCCAAGCTGATGCGTTGGGTTGTAGTTATGGCCTGTCATCCTGAGGAGGGTTCAGAGGTTGTTCGATTTCCTCCTGAGTATTTTCATTGGTTGGAGAACCAAGTTTTTGCGATTCAGGATTTTCCTTATGCTGGGATGGATTATCGTGGTGACCCAGAAATGGCTCTTCCACCAGGAGAGCAATGGGATGACTCAGGTAAAATCATTTTCAACATTTTCTAATTTTTGTTTTGTTTTGTTTTTAAACCGTCCCAAAACTGATAGTAAAAAGTTTCAAATGCAGATGTGGGTCCACGGCGACCAGCCACTCTCCGGCCCTAAGAGGAAACACCCAGCTGCAGCAGTACCAGCCCCACGGGACGAATCTACAGAGAACTTGGCCAAATTGGAAAACCATCTAGAACGTTTGACAGTAGACATTCCAGAGACTAGCATAGATGACATTCCTCTTAGGTTACAGCACTATGTGATTGGGGTCCCAGGACCTTTCAAAAGGTTCCTTTGTAGGGTGGCCCAAGCAGTGGTTTCTTATCGTGATCATCACCAGTGATAGGATGATCTCCTTTTGTAGACTCATATGACATTTTTGCTTTTTGTACTATCATTTTTGCTGATCATAAGGTGTTTTTCAACCTATGATCGAAGACGATGTATATTTGACACACTTCTATGCTATGCTATATCACTATTACTGGCTATCTTGTAAAACATGTTATGGAATGTTTTTAAATGTACTGTTTGATTATTGAAAATGTCTACTTAACATTCGAGAAGCAATTGCATCTGCTAATGTATTTAAATATCTTCGAATATGATGATATTCAATATAGTCAAATTCACATTCCAAGAGACGAACTCTAAAAAATAATCTTAATAACACCGGATTTCTAATGGCATAAACTCTATTAAGCTGCAATACAACGAGTTTAGAATCTAACCTCACAATCAAACTCCGAATCCCAAATGAAATGGATTCAAATAATAACTCAATCACTGCACTATAATCTGCAATGTTGTTTGTTGTTTGACCGAGGCTTACCCCATGCATAGATACCAACTCATCAGAGGGTGAATAGATAACCCAAGCTGCGGAAGAAATGTTCCGTATATTACGATAAGCACCATCAACAAAACCAATGTATGTTTGAGAGACGTCGACATTTGCAATATCAAGAGTAAAATCAAGATAAGCAGGGATAATGACAAAAACACTCTCTAAACTAAGCACACTTTTCTAATCTAAAACACACCAGCTAGAAAGAAAATTAATCTAACTAAAATCTCCACACCTAGATTTAAGCATAATATCTCTTCAGATAAAGACCATTTCTAGGTTTACCTAAAGAGACACCGTCAAAATCTACCAATTCATAGGCCCCTTTTGCCAGCTTTCGCTTAACAATATAAGGACCATGCCACATAGGTACAAATTTTCTAGTGCCTAGCTTATCATTTGCTTGATCGTAAGTAAGACTAGGTCTCCTTCTGAAAAATTACGAGGTGTAACATTTCGATCGTACTGAGCTTTAATACGTTTGGCATGAGTCTCGATTGCTAGTGCAGCATCACGTTGATTCTCATCTAGCTGAGCCAAGTACAACAAACGTTTATCCTCTTTAGAAGTGGCTAGGAGTAACTCTATGGCTATTTTCAATGATGAGATTTCGCATTCAATGGGTAACACAGCTTCCAAACCATAAACTAGTTGGAGAGGAGTGAAACCAGTTGATGTTTTTACTAAGGTTCGATACGCCCAAAGTGCTGAAAATAACATGTTATGCCAATTCGACCTATGAATCCCAATGATTCGTCGGATCATAATGACTAGAACTTTGTTGATGGCTTTAACCAGACCATTAGCCTGTGGGTAATATGGAGTAGAACTATTGTGACGCAGGCCAAGTTGCTCTGTTAGTTCAGCCATCATGATGTTTCGAAAATGACGCCCATGATCATTGATAATCGCTTGTGGAACACCGAACCTAGTAATTATATGACTGAATACAAAAATTGCAGCAGTTTTGTCGTCCGCTAAAAATGTAGGCATCGCCTCGACCCACTTGGTAAAATAATCTACTGCAAGGATGATATATGCATGCCCCCTGGCCGAGTGAGGGTTACATGTAATAAAGTCGATACCCCACTTTGCAAAAGGACCTATGGCAATTATAGGGTGGAGAGGAGCAGGTGGAGCACACATCTTTTGATCAAAAATTTGACAATTGTGGCATTTTCGGACCGCATCAATACAATATTTAAACAAAGACGGCTAGAAATAGCTAGCACGCAATATCTTTTGGGTTGTGGCATACTCAGACATATGACCGCCACACGCTCCAGAGTGATAGTCATTTAAAACCTTTTTAGCTTCCTCATGAGTTAAACAACGTTAGAAAACAGAGTCCGCCCCACGACGATAGAGTGTATCTCCAATAATATTGTATTTTTGGGATTGGAAACGTATTTTTCGTCGCTGAGATCATGAAATTTCAGGCCGAAAAGATTGGGTTTGGAGATAAACAATGATATCTCCATACCATGAATCAAGAGTGTTGATAAGAGACAAGGATTCGTCCGCAATGGGCTCTTCTGCCACAGTTTCAGTATCAGCATGCGGGAAGTCACACATTAACTCCGAAAAAACTAAAGATTTCTTTGACTTATATTTTTCAAAGCAGGATAACAATCCATTTGGAATACTTGCCCCCTAGCAATTGTCTGGTCAAAATATAGATCATAGGGTTACAGTCAGAAATTACGGTAGTTTTTCGTAGCAAGATGTAATGACGAAATCTTTGGACAGCTTGAACAACTACCAAGACCAATTTCTCCACATGTGAATATTTTAGCTCAGTCGGATTCAAAGTTTGACTAAGGTAATAAATCACATGTTCACTACCGAGTTCATCTTCCTGAACTAACACCATCTCAATGGTGGAATGAGAGGTGGCGAGATACAAGAAGTAATCCTGGTTGTAGTTGGAGGATGCAATAACGGTGCATGGGTCAACGCGTGTTTAAGTGCATCAACAGATTTGTCAGCTATCTCATCCCAAAAAAATGGAGTATTCTGTTTCAACAACCTAGTAAAACCCTTTGTTATCTCGGTGTAGTTAGGAATGAATCGACATAAAAGCTTGCTTTCCCTTGAAAACTTTGGAGTTGGCGAAGAGTCGAAGGAGGAGGCAATTTGACAATAGGTTCAACCTTCGAGGGATCGACATGAATGCTGGCTTTCGAAACAACAAATCCCAGTAAACAACCCGTTTCTATACAGAAAACACATTTGTGTGGATTCAACCTAATTCGATAATGCCTACATCTCATAAAGATTGCTCGTAAATGAGTGAGATGATCGGCTCTACGTAATGAATGGGCAGGTAAATCATCGAGATAAGGTTGCACAATGTGCTTGATGTCATGAAACGCGTAAGACATAGCTCTTTGAAAAGTTGCTCCGGCATTTTTCAACCCAAAAGGTAATTTGCAATAAGAAAATGTCCCCCATGGACAAATAAAAGCCGTTTTTGGTTGATTAGCAGGTAGAATGTTGATTTGATTGTAACCCGAAAAACCATCCATAAAGGAGAAAATTTCACTGCCGGCACAATCATCAATGATTTGATCGATATAGGGAGTTGGGTAATTGTCTTTGGGACAGGCTCGATTAATATCCCTATAATCGATACATATTCTTATCGTTCCTTGTTTTTTGTTAATAGGAACAATATTCGATACCCAATCCGTTAAGGGAATTGGATAAATGAAACCTTCTTTAAGTAATTTTTCAACTTCCGCTTTAATAGTAGCAACTTTTCGCAGGTGAATCTGACGCAAACGTTGCTGGACGAGTTTAGCATTCGGGTAAGTTTTTATTTCATGAACAACAATTGCTGGATCAATTCCTGGCATTTCTTCATATGACCAGGCAAACACGTTGTAGAATTCTTGAAATAGGGCCTTAAATGTTTGAAGTTCATTTTCCGTACAGGAGGCACCTATATGAATGTTTTCAACAATTCTAGATTTAACTGAAATGTCAATAGGAACTGTTCGAGAAATATTTCCCAAATTTAACTCAAAATCAGGATTTTGCAGTGGATTCTGTGGTTCTTTGACATAATCAGTAGTAAAAATAGATGAAAAATCATTTTCAAAATGATCAATCTCAGGCAGGAACGAAGATCTATGATGGAGATCTTCCCATGGTAAGTCATCAACATACATAATTTCACGAATCTTCTCATCAGTATGAACAAGTTCAGAAAAAGTTGTTGAATCTGAGTTTGATGTTGAAATTTATTCTCCATAGACCACATTCATTAGATCAATTTTGGTTGAAGAAGGGTCAGAAAACGACTGTACAGCCTGATACGCAATTTCATAGGGACTAAAAGGCATAGCATCACCAAATGAATCCATCTCAGATTCAGAAGGTACGATCCAAGGATCATCGTAAACAATAGTGTCTGATTAAATCATATGAATGGTTACAGTAGAAGGTGATACGTTAGGAGGAGGAAAGGAAAAAGTTCCTAGCAAACCAGAATCTTTAACTAATCCTACTCCAACATCCTTATAAGGGATAACTGTTTTGCCGAGATGCTGGATACTTTCAGAAGAGGTAGGGTCGGATGAAAAGTAGGTTAGCTGGTATATAGTTATGATCTTTCCATTATGAGGAAAATTTATAAGCCTAAAGACCAATGAAACGACAACAGTCATAGCGTAAGACCAACTACGACCCAAGAGAAGGTTGTAATCTAGAGGGGCATCAACCACTTCCACATCTAGATTAACAGTTTTACCTTCAACCCCTATAGGTAAATCCTATAGAATGCCAAAAGGATGGAACCCATAGCCATCAAAAGCCTTTAGAATTGTCGGGGATTGATTGAGTGTAGGAGAACCAAGCGATCTCCAATACTGGATCGACATAATACACGTTGAAGCTCCCTCATCAATTACAATCCTAAAGCAAGGTTTGTTTTTGACTAACACTGGAATCGAGAAAGCCATTTGATGAGGTAAGCGAGGTGTACTATTTTCTAAATAAAAGACTATAAGGTTCGAGTCTTGAATATCAACAGGTCCTATAGCCGACAATAGCAATTTACACCATGCTTGAAATGATTGCAGCACCTCCAAAGCCGACATTTCTGAAGGTGAAATAGCTAAATCTTCAACAATGTTATAGTTCTGAGCAGCTCTTGCATGTGGATTGAAAGCTGACTTTCGAAGTATACCTTTAGCAGGCGGTTTGATTACTAAGTCTGGGTTAGGTTTCTCGATCTATAGCGGATTAGAACCAGGAGTTGAAGTTGATGGGTTCGAATTAGAAGATTCTGCTTCCTTACCACCAACAGGACTTTTACTTCCATAATCTTGCAATCATGTCACAATCCTAACATGGGACATCATCATTATGGGTTCTTCCGAGGCATTTGAGGAAGAACCAATCATCTTATTGTCTTGACTAGGAAAAGGATCCTTCAAGACATCAGGCATTTGAGAACCTTTGACAATTTTCGCAACCTCAGTACGATTAGGGCAGTCTCTTGTAAAATGCTCTTCATCACAAATGAGACAAGGATAACGAGGTTTACGTTTCTCATCAGTAGATTCTGTTTTATCTGATTTATCTTTCGAATTTTGCTTATTTTTCTTCTTCTCCTTCTTTTTACCGCCGGATTTTGATTTGGCCGTAGATGATTCTACGACATGAATATTGGTAGGAATTTTAGCGGAAGAGTCTCCTGTCAGGGAATCTGGTAGAGTTATGATAGAAGAAGTATTCTTTGAAGATTTCTTCTTACTTTTGGTGTTAACTGAACCAATCATATCGTCAGCGGCATGAGACCCTGAAGGAGCTGCAGTTATATGATTTTGTTTCGGAAGGTAGGGGATTTTCTTGTGTAAAGTACCCGACTACGTATAAACGAGGTCAAGGAACTGAGCTTGAGCAATTACTTTCTCTTCAGTAACAACTCCTGCCTTAGCTACATCCTCAGTGATTTTAGGTAATAATGATTTAACAAACCATTCTGCTAAGATTTGATCCAAAATAAAAACTTTCACTAAACGTCGTCGACGTCTCCATTCATGAATGTGATCTGAAATATAAGTTTATGTTGACTATTTTAATGAAGTTAATAATTTCGTGCCATTGTCATATCTGACAGGAAATTGAAAATGAGTTAAGAATGAAGTAGCTAGCTGACTAAAGTTATAAAAAGAGGCACGTGGTAACTCAATGTACCACTTGGCCGCAAGACCAATCAGAGTGCGTTGAAAAAGACGTAAACAAATTGAATCATCTATAATGGAGTTAGATGCACACCAGAGGTGATAAGTCATCACATGGTTTGATAGATCCTCTCTTGATTTACCTTCAAATTTTGGGATATCACTGGGAAACTTATTTGGCATTGGCAGCCAAAACGGAAGATAATTAATCGAATTGTTCATAAGGCACAACAAATCAGGCAAGTCCAAAGTTGCAATGAACAATAACTGATGATTAGGGTCTCGAAAACCCTGGGTCATAAGACTAGCCCCAAGAGGAGGATATCCAAGATAACTTGGAATTGGAATTGCATTTGGGATATTATATCCTCCCAGAAAACCAGGATTAACCGGACCGTACTGGGGTTGTTGAGGTTGCTGATAAGTATATCCAGGGTACAATTGATACTGATAGACTGGGTTCTGAACAGCATGACCGAATTGGTACTATCCCTGGTACGGTTGATAAGTAAATTGAGGTTGACTTGTGACAACCGTACTTGGACCAGGTTGTCCTGCAGGCATCTGAATTGAAGTTTGAATTGTAGGTCCAGACTGAGGCAAAGATGCTTGAGGAGTTGATGCAGGAACAATAGAAACTAGAGCTTCCGATACTCCAGAAGTAGGTGGGGTAGATTGAACAGATTTTGCAGCAGTTGTAGCAGTCGTTTGAGGCAAGTTCGAGCCAAACTAGGCCCATGGTGAGAAACTACACTAGGTGCAGACGTTTGAATAGTAGGCTGGACAGGTTGCTGGGTTGAACCAGAAACTAAAGGTTGTCCAGATTGAGATGACAACTGGACATTCGGTTGCAAGATCTGTTGAGATTGAGATGGATCTCACACCATGTTCATTCTGGGGTATGGACCCATAGAAGGCTCAACATATTGAGGACCATAATCGGGTTGAGGGTAGGGTTGATAATTCAAAGGTACATTTCCAGCTCCTTGGACAAATGATTGACCCGAAGGTGGTTGGAAACCTTAGGTTGGGTATTGACCTTGAGGTTGATAACCATGAGGCACGTACTGAAATTGGGGTTGACCTTAAGGCATATATTGATACTGGGGTTGACCTTAAGGTATGTACTGAGTCTGGGGTTGACCTTGAGGAATGTACTGTCCTGAAGGTATGTACTGTCCTTGAGGTTGCCCCCATGCGGTAACTGAGTACCTTGAGGTTTCCCACCAGGCGATAATTGAGTACCTTGAGGTTGTCCCCCAGGCGGTAACTGACTACCTTGAGGCTGCGGATTTGGAATGGTACCTGAAATCATAAGAATGTCTTCTACACTCAATGGTTTAGTTTCATTATTACCAGTTGATAACTTGTGTTCAATAGGTTGAGGAGATTCTACTAAAAAAGTACCAGTGAGTGAATGACACCCAGAAGGAACAAAGGACCGCCATATAAAAATGTTTCCAGAGATTGAGAAAACATGGATGACTGTCTTGACATATTCAAAGGAGGATAATAACCTCTAGGTGTTGGATGAAAAGGAATGTGAGGTGGCGAAAAAATTAGACCCGGGTTTTCCAAAAAGTTGGTCAATGAAAGATACCAAGCATCCCTCCTAGGTGGACTGTAAAAGATCGATTCACGCTCCCTAAGTTCTATAGTTGGTTGATTTTCAGGGATAGTTATACCTTCTTCCAGAGTAACAAGTTCTTCAATAGCAATAAGTCCAGAAGGAAGATTTCGGGTAATGATTCTTCCTGCCCTGGGTGAACCAGGACCACTGGAAGTTGGAGAAATAAATCCTCATGATGGAGTAGCAGCAGGTTTAGTTTCAAGCTCAGAAATTTCAGGTTCCTCGGCCAATTCACTAGTAGAAGAAACACTACCAGTAATTTCAGAAAATGAAATTGGTTCAGAAATATACTCTGTTGCTTGAACTTGATAATCAGGATGCACAACTAAAGAAGATTCTCTTTCTTCCGGTGACCCAACTCTACTGTCACTAGGAGTTACAAGAGCTCGTAGCCCTTCAAGCTGGCTTGGTGAATACTCGGGAGGTTTCCCCCAAAGTCTACGGGATTGTCTTGGTAATTCAGCCACGATTAAAAATTTTAATTACTTCACACGCAAACAAAGAAAAATCTCAATAAAACCACCTAAAGTCTCTAAAGAACCAAACAATTTGAATCACATGCCTAAAGAATCTAGGAGTTCAAACCACACACAAACAGTAACTTTCCGTACCGAAAACACTAGTTAGTGATGAAATCCAACATCGCAGAATTCAATACAGAAATGGCGGTTGGAACAGTTACCCTGACAACCTACTTAATGAAACAGACTGGCACAAGTTTCTTCACTAAACCATCTCTAGTGAAGAGAACCCCCCAGAGAGTCGAAGTGAGTCTAGTCGACGTCTGCTCCAGGTACAGTGGGATCTTCCCTCCACCGTCACCTTAGAAAAGAATCCTATAGATTATGGTCACTATGGTTACCAACAGAAACAAAATACCTGGGGGAACAGTTTGTGATCCGATACACACGCAAGGGCAGAGTAACAAAGCTCAATCCCCTTGAAGGCTCCTTGACATAATCCAAATTTTACCAACAAGTGACCCCAGGCTCCTCGACAATGGTTAATCTGAGGTTTACCATTTTTAATACGTGTATATCTTCTATCGTTCCCAATGAGGAAGGATTGATTATCCCACTGGTTCAGATATGATCTTGTGCTTAACTCCTTTAAGAGGAACTTCCCAGAGAATAGATGTAACAATTGGAATTTATCTCCTACCAGAAGATATAGCTACTTGTTTGTTTTAACTATCTTGGAGAGTTAATTACTCCCTACTCCAAGATACTAGCCTAAGCTGTGTTGGTGATAAAGAGCTCTAGAAATAAAAAGATTGCTAGATAAATTTTAGTTTAAGTGTTAGTTTTATTGGTTGTTTCTGAAGTCAAAAGGTGTGGAGATGAAACTTTATGGTGTGAAAACTTGACTCCAAAACAATAAAAGTGCACCTAAGATGATAAACAATTCTTTTTCTTCAATGAATTTCTAGCTAAAGAAAGAGTTGAGAATGCAATTGCTTGAAAAACAAATATTTCCTTAACAAACAAATGAAAAGAAATTTTTTTTTGTCTTTTTCAATAAACTCAAAAACGAGACTACTAATTATGCCCACGAAAAATATCCCTTTCTTTTCAGCACTCAAAAAATACAAAAAACATTTTTTTTCAAAAGAGATTCTAAAATTTCTAGAAGACACTCAAAACTATGAAAAATCTAATCTTGAGATCTACAACTTCTAGAAATCTAATTGAAGCAAAAGCTTACAAAATTTCTTTTCGAGGATGTTTTACTTAGTTATTAAGAAAACTAAGGACTAATTTGTTCAAAATAACAAATTAATCAAAAAACACCCATCTTATGTTTTCCTTTTAAAAATGAAATTCAAAACTCAAACAAGTTCTTTCAAAGCTTTGCAAAGAGAAAACGAGATCTATTTCTCACCAAAGGTAGATTTCACGAATCAGTCAGACTCACAAAGAAGACCAGCAAAAACCAGGGTAATCTGAGGTTTCTTAGGCTTCTAAACTCCGAGTTACTACAAAGACCAAACAAAAATCAAGCCAGGCACACGAAACTTCTAGAAAATCACCTAAAACCAAAATGCTAATGGAACTCACCTACAAGAAGTTTCTGACAAGACACATGCAGATCTGGGCAGAGGATAAAAAACATAAACAAAT
Source organism: Pinus tabuliformis (assembly GCA_031772625.1). Lineage (NCBI taxonomy): Eukaryota > Viridiplantae > Streptophyta > Pinopsida > Pinales > Pinaceae > Pinus > Pinus tabuliformis. Next base: position 779,676,009 of record CM062820.1, on the reverse strand, counting down.
CCTAAGCTTAATTGGATGAATAGATCTTAGGTTTTTCAAAAATTTGACAGGGTCCACAGGCATCCGATATAAGCAGGTTTGGTACCGCTCTGTGTAGTAAACTAACAGTGCGGGGATGACCACACTATGTTACAAACAGAACGTACGGTCCTCTTTCAAAAGCGTGAAAAAAAAAAAAACAATTCAGGATCTAAAAACTACCCAATCCCACACACATCAAGCAAAAACCAGAAACAAAGAAAAAGTTTCTCAAGTAAAAGTAAAAGTAAAGGAAAAAAACCAAAATTCAAGTCCCCAGTATGGTTGCCATTTTGTCGGCCGGATAAATCGTTCTTGCGGACAAGACCGATGTCCCTAGTATCTACAGATATCTAGCGACAAGCAAAACAAGCAAATTCTACCTTTCTCTAAATATTGTGATTTATAAATAAAAGCCAAGAGGTGTTTTAGACCCTACCTTAAGTCCAACGCTAGTTTGTGGCAGCCACGCTTCGACCGTCCAAATGAACTTTCCTTTTAAGAACATGCAAACACAAACAAGAACACTTCAATAACACCTGCATAGCCAATATAATAAATCATATTCATCATGGTGATCAAGGAATCGATGAAATAAACCATAAAGAAAGCTTATTGAGAAAAATAAACTTGATTGTATTAACTTTAAACAAAGAAGAACTTTACAACCTTGGTGCCTTGATGTTGTACAAGCTCCCCCCAGGGTCCAAGCAAGAATCTCCTCTACTTTTACAATCTTCACACTCTTCCCAATGAGATCAAAAGGTATGTAATCTCTCCTCTCAAGGTCAATTAGGAAGTATAAATTCCAATAGCATTTACCCTCAAAAATATTTAGCTTTCAACCTCCTAGTAACCAGCCCAATGCCTCATTTTATAGTGCAGAGGAAGGAAGTTACTAAGTCCACCTTCAAAGGGATAGAGTCCTCCTTCAAAGGGATAAGCTCCTCACATCAAGGGGTTAGCTCCTTTAGTTATGGGATGCATGAACCTCAAAGGAGCAAACTAACCATCTCAAGATTCCCTCTAGAAGCTTCCAGAAATAACCCAAAGTGATTTTTTAAGAATGTACTTGTGCCTTTTTGACTTTTACAGGGGTCCGCACCTATTACATAGAAACAGAGCGGGCAGGTCCATAGGGAACATGACCAGGAGGTGCAGGACTGCAGGTAATGCTAAGAGAAAGTGTGAACCAGAGTTTTAAAGATTTTCATGGAGTTTCTCTCATTTTTCAAGGCTTGACATGAAGAGCTAATGTTTAAGACTTGCATAGGAGGAAAGTATGAGTGGTGACAAACTCACACTGATTGCAGAATGTCATGGTGACAATATTTTGTGCAACAGGGAGAATCGCCAAGCTATCCAAAGGAGGAGGGTGGAGTTCACTTCACTTGAGTAGGAGGTTAATGCCAATAGGGACTCATGGCTTGAAAGAGCCAATATCCACTTGGAGAGGAAGCTAGAAAAGGCCATCAATGAGAAGAATATGCTTAGAAACCTGTCATATCATTGCTTGTCGAGGAACTTGGTGTGCTAAGCTAGAATCAGGAGTTTGAAGGCAAAGTTAAAAAGAGCATCAAGGAGGCAAAAAGAGCATGAAGGACTTCAGATATTGGCTAAGGCTACCTTGGCCCAAAAAAATTTTTGATGGAGAAGACTCAGCCAAAATTTCAAAAAATTTGGAGCAATTTTTGTAGTTTTGAAATTTTTGGCACAAAAAACAGAATTTTCTGCCCTATGTGCCGCGCCACGTGACGCTCGCTTTTGCTAGGAGCCTCCAAAGCAAAAAAACTCAGAATTTTGGATTTGGCATGAAAAAATTTGTTTTCCTACCAATGACCAAGAAATTTGGACAGGTTTTGAGCCCTCAAAAAGGACAAAAACACTCAAAAAATGACCTCACTGCCCCCATTTTGACACACAGGAAGCAGTGTTGGGATAAATAACTTTTGGAGGGGCAAATGAAGTCCAAATTAAAAAATTCCACTTGGTTTGGAAATTATATAGGAAGACCTTTCCAAAAAGCACATCTAGAGCTCATTTGGACATCGGGAAGGCCTCCAAAAGTTGGTCCAAACAGGCGCTACACATAGTGAATTAGGCGCGGCGCATAGAGGAAAAATTGCCAGTTTGACCAAGTATTGCTCTGTTTTTCGCCCAGCTTTGGCCAGTTTGACTTTTTCACTTTATTAATGGAAAATTTATGATTTAATATAATTTAAATTGATGGATCATGATGTAAATATGTCAAATGTTCACTTGTAGAGGTAGATTCATCAGTTTAGAAGTTGTTTGAAACTGAATGAATCAGTTCCCTTGTTTCTAGAGGCATGCTGTTCTGTTGCCTAATTTCTAGTTCTTAGTTTAGAATTAGTTGAAACAGCTCCTAAAAATGTGAGATCGACCCATAGAGGCAAGGATGAGCTATGGTTGTCTATATTATGTTGTTTTTCAGTCATTAGCATGGTTGGACTTTTGAGAAAGCCTTGAGCTTCATTGTACACTTATATCAGCATTTTTGGCTAAGGAATTGAGACCAGGATTTGCAGCACTCTTTGGGATCCATGTGGCAATTTGTCTTGGTACAATGCTTTTCTCTGTAATTGTGAATTTTCTTATATGTCATGTATTCCATTCTCTATCTTGTTTCTTCTGAACTAAACAAATAAGAGTGTAAATAGAATCCATTGAAATTGTAGTGCTCTACTTGAAGTTTGCTTTAGTTTCTTAATGTTTTCAGCTGTTTGGGGAGGATCCATGATTTCTCTTGCCCTCTTCAACGCCTCACCTATCTATTCCTTCCATCTCATTCAATTTTAAGTGCCAAAAACAATTTCCTACATTGCCCCATTAGGATCTCTGCAGGACTAAGTCTCAATCCCCGCACCCAAAATCTATCTTTCCATCTGAGCCAACAAAGCATTATTTTATTAAATCAAACTCTCTTGCACTTATACCTAGTCTAAGATCAGTATTTCTATCAGTCATCTCAAGCCCTCATCGATCATTATTGGCTGAGATTGACCTGGAGAGAGCCCTCTCCTAACCTGGTAGGGCTAGCTACCAGGCTGAGCATGGTTTGATGTTGGCCCTAGATCCTACCTTTTCAGCCGGAGGTAGATTTAGGCACTAACAAAAGCACTATCAAATATGAGAGCGTCAGGGATGCCAAACTTGTTGATAATAAATTTCTTAATAAAAGATATTACCTCGTCTTCGTTAACCTTCTGAAGCGGGATGGCTTCGGTCCATCTGGTGAAGTAGTCAGTTGTCGTGAGTATATACTTATGATGCTGTGAAGAGTTCGGAGTGATCTCACCTATGACATCGAGGCCCCATTGCTGGAACGGGCGATAAATCATAACGGGCCTGAGGGGAATAGCTGGCTTTCTTTCTCGTCCCATGACAGTGTGACATACCTTGCATTTCCGAGCGTAGGGATGTGAGTCTCTGAACACTGTGGGCCAATAATATCCAAATCTTAATATTTTGTGAGCAGTGGTCTCTCCTCCATAGTGACCACCTACTGGGTCGTCGTGAATTTCTTTCAAGACATGATCGGCAACATCCTTTTCCAAACACCTCAGCCAGACTCCATCATAATTTTTTCTGTATAATGTGTCATTGGCCAAGTGATACTAATTAGATTTCAATCTGAGCGCTCTCCTTTTTTATGCATCCATGTGTGCAGGACATCATCCCCGTGTTAAATAAAAGCGTATGTCGTAATACCACGACTCACGGTCCAAAGGGACTTCCGATGTTTCACACTCACACACAACTTCTCATTAATCCATAGGGGCTCCTCCCTGAATTCTACTTGTGCATTATGTATGCTCTACGATTCTGGTTCTTTGGACACCCCTTCTTTATCTGCCAAGGCTTCTGCCACGAGCTCACACAATCCTTGCCCTCAACTATCTTCGTCGGCTTAATCTCGAGGTCATATTCTTGAAGAGCGGTTATCCAATTCCCTCTCTGTTCCCCCATCTCCCTCTACACAAAGAGGGATCTTACAGCAGGGTGGGGGACAATTACTTTAGTCCTATCCTTTAATAAATAAGGGCAGAAATTTTTCACGGCTTTAAAAACCGCAAAACCTTGTTTCTCCACGTCTAGGTAGTTCAATTCTGCTCCTTAAAGATTATAACTCATATAAGAAATAGGGACTTCGTTACCATCATCATTTTTTTGGGTGAGGATTGCAGCATATGAAACATCAGAAGCAAAAGTGTACAAGAGGAATTCCTTGTTGAAATCGGGGCTGACCAACGCAGGAGCTTCTGTGATGGCCTCCTTAATTTGATGAAATAATTTCTTAGCTTCATCGCTCCACCTATACAAAACGTCTTTCTTCATCATTAGCTGCATGGGATGCACTATTTCTGCGAAACTTGAAACGGATTTCCTAACGAAATTAATCTTCCTAAAGAAAGATTGCATTGCCCTTTTATTTGCAGGGGGTTGTATTCTCATGATGGTCTCTATTCTTTCAGGATCAATAATAATCCCATCTTTAGAGAGAATATGACCCAGTAGCTTCCCTTCTGTAACTGCAACAACGCTCTTCTTGGGATTCAACGATATTCCGTACCTTCGGCATATTTCAAAAATATGTTTCAGGTGATAAATATGATCCCTTTTGTGATACGAATACACAGTAATGTCATCCATGTACACTACTACTGATTTGTTAATCAATCCTCAGAAAGCTATGTCAATAGCTCTCTGGAATGTGGTGCCCACATTAATAAGTCCAAAAGGCATTTTACGAATTGCGTAAGTGCCACATTTAGTGTTGAAGGTTGCCTTAAGCTAATCCCCATTCGATACCAACACTTGATTATATCTTGAAAACCCATCTCATAGGGACAACATTTCAGACCCAGAGACGTACTGAAGAATGTGTTCCATAGAAGGGACAAGATAGTTGTCTTTCTGCGATGATTTGTTCAAGTTTTTAAAATCGATACATAGCCTGATGTCTCCATTTTTCTTTCTTACTGGCACAAGATTAGCTACCCAGCGGGTGTGCCTGACCGGACAAATGATTTTAGCATCTAGCATTTTGTTTAATTCTTTCTTCACCAATGGTTCTAGGCTTGGATGCATCTTACGAAGATTTTGTTGGTAGGGCTTAACATCCTTTTCCAAAGGGATTACATGCTGCATAACACTGGTGTTGAAGGATTTTAAGTCATTATATGTCTATGCAAAGACATCCTTGTACTCTCTAAACAACTTAACAAATGCAGCCTTTTCTTTTGGAGAGCATCCCAAGCCCAAATTACCAATTTTTTGGTCTTCTTTGGTTCCATGGTTAACTGACTCATACTTAATGGATGAGCTATGCGTTTTACAATTAGTTGGCTTCATAAATTTATCATGCAAGTCATACAAGTGCTCCATCTTGATAACTGACTTGGGAATTATATTGGACTAATCTTTTTCCTCATCTTCACTCTCATTCATAAGCCTGTCATGCTCTTTTTCATCAATGAGTGCATTTTTGAATGTCTTCTCACAATGCAGGAACTCAAGGATTTGCTCATCACCTTCGAATACCTACCAATTTTAGATGTTATCAGGTACAGATGGTCTGAAAATCAATTCAACATAATATTTATTCTTGTTTAATCGAAGATCAGGAAAAAGTTTTGCAGCCATACCAGCCATTATATCGGCATCTTGGTTTTGCCCTTGAGGTATGTGTGTGATATTAAAAGAATCAAAACTATCAATTAAGCTCCATACCTCATGTTGGTATCTTACCAGGTGTGGCGAATTGCAGTGTATCCTTTTCCTTAGCTGGTCCACAATTATCTGTGAGTCACGAAAAAATTTAAGATATTTTACCTTCATATCAATGGCTTTTTCAAGCCCTGCAGCAAGCCTTCGTATTCTACCATGTTGTTGGTGCACGCGAACTCCAACTGGCTGGCCATCAGATGTTGGTTCCCTTGCGGGTCAATGAGCATGCTCCCAGCACATGCACCTTCAAGGCAGTTAGAGCCATCAAAATAGAGTGTCCAAAATATAGAATCTAATGTTACATCAATTGAACTACTTTCTATGAAATTAGTCCTATCATCTACTATAATACAAGATAATTCATCAGTTGGATTGTATGGGAGAGCTTCCAACTGTGTGTTTATTGTAGTTTCTTCAATTGTTTCTACATGGAATTCTCCAAAACAGGTTTCAATGGCACAAATGTTGAAACTATAATTCCCAAGGATAGAGTTAGTAAACATTATAGGTTCATTGGGGCCATTTAATTTTGTCACCACATACTTCATGTATCTTTCTCGATCAACTCTCAACATATCACCCTTTCCCTTCCGAGGTAGCAAGAGATGGGACTAATTAGTTGAGAAATATCCATTTAGTTTTGTTGACCAGTCCCTACTAAGGAGCATTCCATAAGCCTTGGGTATGTCAACTACCACTATGTCAATGACTTGTGAGTACTGTGGTTTGGTAGAAATCTGAATCAACACATCTTTCAATTCCCCAATTACTTTCACGTTCGTTCTGTCCAATTGCATAATGCGAGTTCTAGTTTTCTCGGGTATCGCATGAAGTATTTTAGCAACAGCATAAGGCATAATAGTGGACAAGGCACCGAAATATACCAAGCAATTGTGTACATTCATGTTGAAGATTTAAAATGTGATAAGGAAAGGTGGAGTCATGGATTTTTATTTCCTTCCTATCATGGCTGCACTGATATCTTAGGGCGTTCGATTTATTTTTGATAGAGTGGCTTCTATGTCTTGTGGCATTTGGGATGTACTGGAGGTACTAATGGGTCTGGACACCGAAGTTTTGGTTTGACTACTTGGATTGGTGGGAGATTTGCAATTCCTTTCATTCATAGCTTTCAAAAGCAGATCTCTTTGCTGTGTTAACTTTAATAAATCGAAATATGTGATATTATCTCGAGATTTCTTAAGATCATCCACAATGTTGTAATCAATGTTATAAATAGGGTAGGGAAGAGTAAAAATACTTATTTTTCCATTCTTAGGTGGGATTTTACCATTTTGAGTCGCCTTCGTTGCAGTCAAAGATGTATTATCTTTCTATGGATATTTCACAAGTAGAGTACTCTTGGAATCACCACTAGGTCTACCCTTCTCAACAAGAACTTTAGGAGCGGATGCCTTCAAAGGGCGAACATCTTTCTTTGTCTGGTCTACAAGATTCATCACGCCCACAAGTGGCCCTTTACTTCGTGTGTGGATTTCATTAGTGTGGATTTTTGTCGTACTATCTCCTTCGTTGTCATCGTTCTCATTTGTATAGAAATCCCACAGTACATTGATTTGAGATTCTTTGTCCAAGGGCTCTTCTACTTGGTATTCTTCCTCATTTTCTTGTTCTGGCTCCAACTCTACTATAGGTTCTTCTTTATTAAGGAGTGATTCGATAAGAGCCAACTCTTCCATAAATTCCCTTCATTGGGTGGAGTAGGCAATGCAAGTTGACCATGACCACCTTCTGTCTTCTTATGATAGAAAGGTTTGAAAGATTTTCTGTTGTTATAATCTCCTCCATTCCCATTAGTACTCTCTCTAGAATTCATTTTCATATCGATGACTGTGTTTGTCAATTTCTTAATGATCTGATGTAAACCTTCCACATCTGTGGTGTCCCTTTCTTTTCCCTCAGCCACTTTGTTATCACTCCCATTATTCTTCTTGGATGACTGAGAGGCTTTCTTTCCTTCGGTTGTATGATGACATGTTGTGAGACTGATCATTTTATTCTCGACTTTTATTGCTTCATTGATAGCACCTTGTAAGGTCTGTGTGTTACTTCTCTTGACCCACATCGCAGTAGGGACAGGGAGAGTAGTGATGTAGAATTCCATGAGCACCTCTTTAGTAGGTCTATCATTAGCCGGGATTCTATTGAACAAAGTGTTGAACCAGATGTTAAAATCCTTGACATTTTCTTTGGCTTCCATTTTTAAATGGGATAGTTCTAAAACTAAGGCTGCAGGTGTTTTGTCATCGCCAAACTTGTCTAAGAAGGCCTACTGAAAGGCACCCTATGAGGTGATCGATCCTATTCTCAAGCTAAAGTGCCATGTGGAAGTCATACCAATCAGAGTAAAATGGAACAAGCGACATACCACATCCTCATTGACTACCCCCAACATGTGCACAGATAGGAAGAAAGAGTGAATATGGTTATCAGCAGTGTCTCCCTACTTAGGGTCGAATTTAGGAAAAACTCTTTCTGCATTCTTGAGTAAGGGATGCTGCTGCCCAGGTACTACTATGGAATCCTATGCAAGCCAGGGAGGGAGTGTGCCTGGAGGAAGTGGGGGTTGATTCCCACCCAAAGGAGGTGGATTCCGACCTGGAGGAGGTGGTAGAGGCAGATTCCCACTTGGAGGGGGAACATTAGCCATATTATGGATAGGGAGGTTCTGGTTGAAGGTTTCCTCTGGGTGTTCTTTGCTAGGATTTCTCAAATCAAGCCAAGAATTACCTTCAGAGAGTGGATCCTCAGGAATTTCGTCCCATGGAGTGTCGATACTTTGCAAGGACTCTAGCACAATATCTTGAAGAGAAGGGGCTATAGATGTCTCTTTGTTTATAGGACAGATCCTTGGCTTTCTTTTAGCTGTTAGAGGTAAAGACTGAAAGATGGGGAGATGAGATAGGGAATGAGCATAAGCACGAGTAAGTACTCTGACTGGTTGTTCCTGAATGATAGGGTACTCCCATAGTCTCTCTTCCTTGGGTGACCCAAACATGAGACTTAGATTTCCTTCCTCTGCTTCTTCGAAATGAGGCTTTTCCAAATGGGAGGAGGGATCTTCAACCTTTACGATCCATGCATTAATATTTTCGAATACATGCGCGACATTTATAGATGAAATCATGAAAAGTTGTGGATGGTAGTTCAGGCCCTCCTTCTAGCGCTAATTTGTTGACGCTGCGAATGTTCGTTGTGCCAACAAGAGGAACTAACCCGATCGCAGACCCCAATTAGGTCTACTTTCATTTGGAATGGCTAGTTACGATGGGTTTTAAAGGACCCTGTAAATTGTTATAGGTGTTGAAATATTACTCCCTGGAGGAAGACTTCAATTAAATCAACAAAATAAATAGCTAACCTATATATATCAAGTCCTATATATACTAATTCTACCTACTTATACTAATCTTAACTATTCTGATCTATCCTGCAGGAGCATAATAAAAGAGATTAAATATCATGTATAGATTCCAAGTCCTAATGAATCAATTACTCATTCATTGATGAACAAGGTTGCGTTAAATCTTAATTGCAATGAAATTACTCATACAAGAATACACATTCTCTTCCATACAAATAAAACTTGCAACTTATGTTTAACAATGTTTCAAATTGGCGACTGCTCATGAATTAACCATGGAAACAAATTATATTTGAATAACAAAGACTAGTCACGAACTGTCTGTTATCAATGTGCACAGAAACAAAACATATATATCCTCATGCCAATCGCAACACCATGATTCCAAACATAAAATAAAAGGGAAATGAATCCGAAAAAACATGCCTCTTCTTGATCGAAACATTCTTCTTTATTAGCATAATAAATCAACCCCTCTTCTGCCAAAAAAAGTCCTCCCTCTATCTCCGGAGGTAATAATTATATAGCAAAGACTAGCTCTCCATCTTCTCCCCGCCTCTCCACCTCCATCCTCTTTTCAATATACGAATTAAAATATACAAGCGTAGAATCGATCAGTGAAACGGTTGACACATTAAGGCCACATCTGCTGGAGCATTTCATTTCCTAGGGAAATGAATAAATGCCAACTGAAAGGAGAAGGTATGCATGTCATTTCTTCATGATAAGGCCCGAGACCGCATAACCTTCGGAACACATAGGTAACACATGGAAACCTGACTTCCAATGCCTAAAGCCGGATCTTTAAATAGAGAACACCAGCATATATAAACTCTTTGGATCCTCTCATGCATCTTTTACCCGGATCCATACCTGATGCTTATGCATCCGCTCTTTGACCTCACTTGCCTTCTCTCAGTCCTTGCCTACATAAATAACCAACATCAGTTATGCTTATGAAAATATGATAGAAATGCCTAAAAACATAAATCTTTCCTTCATTAAAACGTTTATAAAATCACAAGGAACAAACGTGAAAGAATCAGCCCCTGGTTCAGCCAAGGTTGTGATGCGATCATGTCACAATCACTCACTGCAACGACCAATCACATGCAACATGTCCCCTATCGGATTTTCCTTTGAAAACCCATACCACAACATTTTATCGGAATAAACGGGAAAACCCGCAGCCGAACCATAAGGCCGAACTTCAAATACTATACACCTGAACGTATTATTATCGCTGGGTCCGCTCATTACCCCTTTGCATATCGCATGGGATTCACTTTCGCCAACTCCCAATTGTGATTAGCGATAGGTCGAACCCGAAAAATATATATGTTGCATTTAATAGTCCCGGTGGGTCTGGTATATCGCATTGTGCCTTATGTATAAGCCCTGGGCTCTACCGATTGCAATATGCGATTAGGACGGGTCTGAAAGATATATATGCCACGTTTAATAGTCCTGATGGGTCAGGTATATTGTGGTGTGCCTTATGTATAAGCCTTGGCTCTGCCGATTACTACTTGCGATTGGGGGGAGCGGACCCGAAAATATGTATATTGTGGTTAATGATCCTGGTAGGTCCGCCATATCGTGGAATGTTTGAAGCTTGGGCTTTGGGTCTTAGCAAAGTGCGATTGTGATTTACGATTGGAGGCCTGATCGCATCACATTTATTCATGAGAGATAGGACTTTCCCTTGATCAATGCGACCTGCGATATACAATAAAGTATGCAAGGAGGATGTGTAAAGACCGAGGAAGTGTGGAGATGTGAAGTCATTCATGCTTTGCAAAGCATTTCTATTATAAAAGAGTTATAATAGGAATAAAGATGTGATAGAAGGTTTTGGGGGTTGAGTCCATGTACACCCATAGTAAAGAGTGGGGGTTGGTTATATGTGTGGGCATAGAGTACCATGAATGTTTATGAGGATTGAGAAAAGTCCCGATGAAAGAACATGAACGAAGGGATAGACTGGGTTATAAATAAGTCATTCCGCAGAGATTTATAAAGGGGGCATGATCATTCAGCTTAGAAGACATAATTCCATGTAACAACTCCAGTTAGAAATGAAAGGTCAAACGTATAAGGGACCCATTAAAATTTTCCAGTAGAGCAAGTTTTAATAGGGTGGTGGTTGTGGCCACAACTCCACCACCCCCCTTTTTTATTTTATTTTATTTTTAATACTAATAAGTCATTTTCGAAAATTTCAAAATTTGGCCGATGGAGTCAAATTAAATAGGCTACAAATTCACCCAAAACCTAGCCCAGGTTGGCTAGAATCCGGTTGCCAGATTTTTTCCAAAATGTTGCCTCCTTAAGCCTGCCTAGTCAGCAAAAGTCAACCAAACTTTGATTGCCTCTATCGTCCTCATCCGGACTTGGATTGATGAACCGTTCACATTGCTATGATCAAAATTATGAGATCTATGCTTTGGTCCTGGTTTGAAAGCATTCTGATCACTTTGATTTCCGAGCTTTCATAAGCCCTCTTTGTCTTGTGTGTGTCTTTAGAGCCACCTGGATCACACATATTTCAAAAATGTCTGTCCAACACATAATTAACTAATGCATTTGTTAACGTATTCATATGCCTAGGAATATGATGATATGTGATGTAATAAAAATTTCTTTCCAAGAGATGAATATGCAAATACATTCTCAATATCTGAGGTTTCTAATGGAATATTGCCCATTGAGATGAAGAACAACAAGCTGTGAATCAAGGTTAACAACCATTTCTCGAATGCCAAGAGTAATGGCTTCTGACAAAATTTCGATAACCATGTTATACTCAACAATTTTATTAGTTGTTTGACCAATCAACTCACCATGAGGGTCATAAATGGCTAATGCCATGGATGATAGGTTCCGGGCACTATGGCAAGCACCATTAGTGAAATCAATGTGAGGATTCACAGACATCTACAAAGCAGGTGAATACATAATAAGCATGAAAGCTACTTGAAAAACACACCAAACCACACTGCACAAAAATGAATAACAAACTTATATACAAAAATAATCATGCGAGATGACTCACGCATAATACGTTTCCAGGTACAACCTATTGTGGGGCTTGTCCAAGGGGTTGCCCTCATAATCAATTGGCTCATAAGCCCCTTTTTGCAACACACACTTAATAATATAAGGCCCATGCCACATGGGTTCGAATTTACTTGCCATGAGCTTATCATTAGCTTGATCATACAACAAGACCAAATCACCCTCAGAAAAAGCACGAGGAGAGACAAACTGATCGAAATGGGTTTTAACTCGCTTTTTCTAGGCTTCAATGACTAAAGCAGCAAGACAGCGGGTTTCATCCAGTCATTCCAAATGCAAGAGACACTCTTCTTGAGGTGAGGTTTTAGGGAGTAATTCGACAATCAACTTGAGTGAGGGAATTTCACATTTAATCGACAAGGTAGCTTCCAGACTGTAGACTAGCTAGAAAGGTGTGAATCTAGCTATGTCTTTGGTCGAGGTTTGGTAATCCCACAGAGCTGAAAAAAGCATGAGATGCCAATTGGAATTGTGTATCCCAATGGTGTGCTGAAGCATTGTAACCAAAACTGTGTTCACAACTTCAACTTGGCCATTGGCCTGAGGGTAATATAGGGTTGAGCCATTGTAGCGCAAGCCCAATGTAGAAGTCAGCTCAACCATCATGTAATCACGAAAATGGGAGCCATGGTTGGTGACAATGGCTTGAGGCACTTCAAACCTGGAAATAACATGATTGAATAGAAATTGAGCTACCATTTTATTGTTAGCTGAATATGTAGGCATCGCTTCGGCCCATTTGGTGAAGTAATCCACGGGAACGATAATATAACCATGCCCCCCAGTCGAACGAGGGTTACATGTCATAGAGTCAATGCCCCATTTGGAAAAGGGACCAATGGTAATAATGGGGTGAAGATGAGCGGGTGGGGCAAACTTTTTTCACTGATAAATCTGGCACTCACGGCATTTGCGAACAACAAGGATGCAATCCTTAAAGATGGAGGGCCAGAAATAGCCATCGTTGAGTATCTTTTGAGCAGTGACATAACCAAATAGATGACTGCCACATGCATCAGAATGGCCTTCATTCAAGACTCTTTCAGCCTCATCGAGAGTTAAACATTTGCAACGAATTGAATCAACATTGACACGGTATAAAGTATCTCCAATGATGTGGTAAGGTTGGGATTGATGCTAAATGTGTCAATGATCATCCGTGGTAAACGTAGACCGAAAGGTAGATGCTTGGATATACATGATGATATCACCATACCAAGGATCGAGAGTGCTAATTAGAAAAGAGTCTCGTCCAGAAGCTTCTCATCAGTACCAGTAGGAAGAGAAGCAGAGGGAAGAGAGCAAATCAACTTAGCGAATATAAGTGATTTCTTCGATTTGGCAGTAGTGAACACCAAATTGAATTCCTAGAGGATGAAAATCCACTTGGAATACTTGTCTTCAAGAAACTGACGAGTCAGAATGTAAGTCATGGGGTTACACTCGGAAATCACGGTTGTAGTGCGAAGGAGAATATAATGTCGAAAGCACTAAACAGCCTGAACGGCAGCCAAAGGCAACTTCTCAACATGAGCATAATGTGTCTCAGGATCGAGGATATTGCAACTGAGGTAGTAAATAACATGTTCATGCCCTTCATCATCGTCTTGCACTAGTACCATAGTGATGGTGCTAGAGGCTGCAGTGATATAGAGGAAATAATCACGATGATAGTTCAAAGGGTGCAACAAAGGAGCATTAATGAGGACAACTTTTAATTCATCGAAAGATTAGCATTCTAATAGGTAAGCCCTCTTATTTGATTCTAATCTAAGTAAGTTTACACTAGGTTGTTTTTTTGTGGCTAGAACTGCTCTCTCAGGCTAGAGGGATTGTCTTTGTCCGCATCGAGAATTTGCCTACACCACAAATTGGTGACTCCATTGGAGAGGAATTGAACACTAGCGTCGTTCTTGAAAACTAGGATTAAAGGAAGATTATTGGGAAATGATGAAAGAGGGGAATCTTATTCTCATGAAGAGGGACATAAAGGTAGGCTCTTCATGATGGGAAATCATGTAGGGTTCACTGTAGAGGTCCTTCAGGATCGAGGAATGGGGAGTACAGGGACAGTGACAAAATGTTGTGTAACAATCTCGGGGGTGAAATCTCATTCCAGTACGGAAGTATATAGAAGGTTCTCAAGTACTTTCAAGTGTACAAGAGGCAATTCAGTATGGAAAGTATATGGGAATGTCCTCACCAAATGCTTATGCATTAGACAATGCTAAGACAGGCTTGTGCTCCCTGTATCATCGAGTATATATTGGGAGACCCCTCTAGGTTTCTATCTTTTAGCCGCATGTAATCAATTCAACCACCTTGAAAACATGATATGTTGAACACAACATTTAGGGAGATCGGTCGTCGTACATTAAGTCCTTGGTTTCAACAAATGTGTATATAATGGTTCAAGGATACTTTTTAAACCCTCTTTCCTAGCATTACCCTCTTTGATTTATTTGTTGTTTTAAGTTATAAAATTATCTGCCAATGATAATATGTCGAACCCATGCAGTTTATTCTTGACCTCACATTGAGTAATTCCTTGTAAATTTTAATTTTTAAAAGCCTTCAATGAATCATCTTTTCTCCTTCTTATCTTGAGAGGAAGTCATTGTGGCTGAACCATTGCGTTTACCTCACAGTTCCTCTTCATCATCTGATATTGAAGGGTCGTCACAAGTAGTTCGTCCTAAACTTTGAAGCCACTAGAAGCTCAAGGCTTTGAACTTGGAATTGTCCCAAGTATCCAACCCCTTGCTTCTCATCCCCCACCTCGAGACTCATCATCATGTAAGGCGTCTGATCCATAAATCCCTAAGAGTCCACAGAGGTTAGTTTTATACCCTCTGAATCTGCTTTTTGATCCGTTTGTGATATCTCCTCAACAACCCTATAGTCCACATGATAATCTTGGTGTTCCTTTGGAGCTATATCCTCATCCATCTTGGATTCCTCCTCACCAATTGTTTCCACCCATGGCTTCAGAAGGTGAGTTTCCAACCTCTCCTTGAGTTCCTTCGGAAGTCTCAACTACTCACACTCCTTATGTTGGTACTGATTCTGAATATGACTTTCCATTGGAAGGTTTTCCTTATGTAGGAAGAGTTCCATCTCAACCACCTTTTGAAAATAGTGGGCTTATGCTTCCACATGGTTATATGACCTTGGCTCAATTACTTTAAGGAAATCACAGTGCTTCTTCATTGTTCCAAAATCTGATTTGGTCATCAAATTCTATGCCTACTTATGGTTCATTTATTCCTAACATGACCTCTCATATCCCTATGCAAATTTTTGTTACTTTAGTTCTAATTCAATCGACTATTCTGACACAACCGTTACCTTCGTTCCAACCTTCAATACTGCTACAACTGCCCGTTTTTTTACGTATGTAAGTTCCTCAATTACTCTATCAAGTGGACCAAATCTACCATCACCTCATTCACAACATGGGGGGGAAATCCAAATATCCCTCTTGTCTCAAGTGGAATCCATGTGAGTGGATCACAACCTCACATGGTTGGAGTGAGTCAACCTGTTAGTGGTATTCCTAATCCCGTTGAATCATCTATTCCAGCAGGAGAAAGAAATGTCTAGTATCAATAGCCTTATTTGGCTCAGATACCTCTCCAACAGTCTTATGTTCCATATGGTTCACAAGCACTTCAAAATCCACCTTATATTCGACAAGTAGGTCCTCATATGCAGCCAGGTCAAAATCCTTTTAACAGTGTATATGGTCAATTCCCAATTGGAACTTATCGGTACCAACAATGAATCCCACAAGGAACTATTCAACAACAACATTTACAGTAGCAAGGGAAACCTTTGCAATAGTTTTAACAACCTTTGCAATAGCAAAATAAATTTGTTCAACAACCGAATCAACCCTTGTATCCATAAGGTCAACCATTACAGTACCAAGGTCAGCCCTTCCAACAAAAAACCCAACCTTTATATCAACAAGGTCAAACCTTATTGCCATAAGGCTAACCTGTGCAGTAGTAGGGCTAACAATTTTATCATCAGGGTCAAAAATTGCAACAACCTTACAATCCATATGCTACGTAAAATGCTTATCCACCTTATGGTTCTTAACGGCTTATGGCAAGTCAATATCAACCCTACCTTGGACAGAACCCACCTTTGTGGGGGTAGAATCCACCTTATGTGCATGGTATCCCTAATCGGGGGAAAATCAAGCTCCTTATAGTCAAAATATCCCACTTTGGGGGCAAAACCCTTACCAACAAGGCTAGAACCCACAAACTGGGCCTTACCAAAGGCCTTACATGCTTTTCAACCCACAATTTTTGTTTCTGGTGACGTTGGAACTGCCAGATGTCTTAAGGCTTACTAATGATCCAATACTTCATTCGCCTTACTAGCCTATGGTCCCCACTAAGATTCCTAGTGATTGTCCAAAATTCGAAGGAAAAGCTAAAGAAGACCCTCAGGCCCATGTGATGACTTATCACTTATGGTGTTATTACAATTCCTACGTTGATGACTATGTTTGTCTATGTCTCTTTCAACAAACCTTGACATGTGTTGCAACAAAATGGTACATTGAGTTACCTTGAGGTATTTCTACAGACTTCAATTCTTTAGCCATGTCCTTCCTCACTCACTTCCAGTTACCAGTTCATTATGAAACTGGTACCCATTTTCTTACATCTCTGAAACGGGATACTGCAACCCACATCTCTGATCACATTCATGAATGGAGACATCGGTGTCGCCTCATCAAGTTTGAAATACCTAATAAGTTGTTAACTGAATGGTTTACCAAATCATTCATAATAAAATTGCGGCAAACATAGTAATGGGAGGTTGTCTTACTGAGGATCAAGCCATTTCTTGTGCCCAATATTTAGATTTGGTTTATTCCCAATTTGGCACATTATACGATATCTTTCTTGATGCTCTAAGGCCATCTTCGGATCCAGAATCTTCGAAGTCTTCGGACGTACCACCTGTCGATGGTATTATTGGATCAATATCTCAAAATTCTAATAAATCTTCTTTGAAGCAGAAATCCATTTCGAATACTGTATCCAATCCTCCTTCAAAATTCTAATTGAATCCTGGTAAAAACTCCGAGGTTAATGTCAATCAGTCTACCATGATAGACAAAGCATCAAAAGGTAAGAAAAAGGGTAAAGGTAAAGCAAAAGTTGATACCCCAAAAAAGGATCCTCCTAAGACATCTATTGATGATGCCTCTAAACGTAAGCCTAAGTATCCTTGCCTCATATGTGAGGAAGATCACTCACCAAGGATTGTCCATGTTGTGCAGAAGTTAGTCTCTTATTGAAAGGGACCTCGACTATATTGAAAGAGCCATTTCCATCATAGTAGAATTATTTGGTAGACCAACCACAATCCTTTGCTTCTTCAAGTTCTCAGGTTTACATGAGTGGAACAGTGCCTATTTTTATTGCCACTAGGTTAAAATATTGCCAAACTCCTCATAAGTAGACGATGGAAAAGGAAGCCACTGATACACCTTCTACTTCCGCTCCACCCAGTTCTATTCCTCTTCATACTAAGAGACCTAATAATGAATCTATCATCTTACCGCCTCCTAAAGGTGTTCTTCAGAAGTCATCTTATAATCCGAACGCTAGGGCTGCTCAACATTACAATATTTGTGAAAATCTAGCTCAAGCGCCTTCGACGATGTCTTCCTTGGAAGTTCTATAAATTTGTCCAATGTAGTGGAAATCATTATTGTCTGCTATATGGGGAATTGATCTTGTAGATTCGAATTTGATCACTTTCAATCTAGGAAACCATGTTCCTTGTCTTCCCCATTAAATTGTATTTTTGATTCAAGTCATTATAAAGGGAAAGACAATTTATTGTAATGTCATTGATGAGGGTGCTTACACCTACATCATGTTTGTTTCATGTTGGAAATCCATCGACTCTCCACCTCTCAATCAGTCTTTGAACACCTTAGAAGCCTTTGATGGCATAGGCTCTCGTCCTTATGGTATTCTCACAAGTCTGCCCATCAACTTGGAAGGGAAAATTGTCGAATTAGAAGTAGAAGCCATAGATACAAATCTGAATTACAACCTTCTACTTGGACGAACTTGGACTCATGCCATGTTTTGTGTGGTTTCATCTTTGTTTCACGTGATCGGTTTCCCTCATGAGGGGAAAATCATCACCATCGATCAATTATCCTTTTTCTCTTTCATTTCTTCAAATGGCAATGTCCATATGTGGGAAATACTGATATTACTTATGAGACTGTGGGGGCAGGTCTTTTCAAAGATTCTACTTTAATGGGAAATTTTTTCCTCCCACCTCCACATGTTACCTCAATCAACATGATCTCGACTTCATGTGATCCATGGATCAACCCTACTCTAGATCAAGTTGATTATTTCGATGATCCTATGCCACTAATTCCTTTATAACAAGCTTATCGAGAAGTTATTTTGGCTTCAACGACTACTTTTGAAAGTCATACTATTCTTAGTATGCACCTAGACATGTATTCACCATCTCCTTGCCTTGGTTCTTGGGGTTATCCAGATCCCTTGAATGAGATATTTCCCACCGACGAGAGTATTGTTCATGTTATGTCTCTTGACAAAACTCCTTGGAATGATGCTCATCATCATTCCTCATTTCTTCCAAGTCTTAGTGAGATTTCTTCGTGTCTTGAGACTTTTGTTTCTCATAACCCAGCACATCCACTTCAAACACCTATTTTGGTGCATGAAGCTCTATCCAAGGGCAATATGAGAAATATTACTACAATCATGCCAATCGACATTTCCATTAAACCTGGGATTTTCAAGAACATTCACATCTGGGTTTCCTATTCTCCAGAAGAGATCAGGGTTACACTGACCTTTTTAAAGAATTTCAAGATGTCTTCGCTTGGTTGTATGAGGAAATGCCTGGTATCAATCCAACTATCGTGGTGAATGAAATACCCAGTTATCCTAATGTGAAGCCCATTCATCAACAGATCCATCTATTGTATCCATAAAGGCCACTGCTATTAATGGAGAAGTTGAAAAACTTCTAAAGGCTGGTTTTATTTACCCTATCCCATTGACATTCTAGGTTTCCAATATCGTACTTGTTACTAAAAAGTAGGGAACAATTCAAGTTTTTGTTGATTACCGTGATATCAATCGTGCATGTCCTAAAGAAAATTATCCCACTCCTTTTATTGATCAGATCATTGATGAGTGCACTAGGAGTGAGATATTTTCTTTTATGGATGGTTTTTCTAGTTATAACTAGATTACCATATCACCAGCTGATCAACACAAAAATACTTTCATGTATCCATGGGGGACTTTCTCTTATAATAAGCTCCCTATCAGTCTCAAAAACACTGGTGCTACCTTCCAGAGAGCGATTTCATAGGCATTTCATGATATTAAACACATCATTCAACCTTATTTAGATGACTTACCGGCTCATTCCATTAAGAATCGTGACCATCCAGATTACCTTTGAGCAATGTTTCTACGTTGTCGACACTATAATATTCGTCTCAATCCACACAAATGTGTCTTCTATGTCAAATTTGGTTGAACCTTGGGATTTTTTGTTTCCAAATAAGGAATCTGAATAGATCCTGTGAAATAAGAGGCTATTGTAAATCTACCCGCTCCTTCATCCCTGCACCAATTGCAGAGTTTGTAATGGAAGGTCAATTTTCTTCGTCACTTTGTCCCTAATTATGCTAAGGTTTCCAAGGGATTTACTCACTTACTTAAGAAGGGGATCCCATTCGTTTGGGATGAAATCACCCAACAATATTTCAAAGCTCTAAATGAAACACTCATTAGTGCTCCTTTATTGCATCCCCCCAATTACCACCACGATTATTTCATATACTTGGCCGCGACTGATAGTACTATTGCCATGGTACTAGTCCAGGATTATAACGATGGAAATGAACATGTGGTTTATTATTTGAGTCAACATCTTATTGACATAGAAACTCGATATGCTCATGTCGAGAAGCTTTCCTTGGCAATAGTCCATGATGTCCAATGATCTCACCATTATATTCTTCTATGGAAGACCAAAATGATTTTTGATAGTAATGCCATGAATTATATTCTAACTCGTCAATTGCTTTGTGGGGAATAATCTAAATGGATTGTTATCGTGCAAGAGTTTGATTTGGATTTTACTGCCGCAAAATCGAAGAAGTCACTAGTTTTTGCCTAATTGGTATATGCCCTTCCTTATGCAAACACCTCCATTGATTTTACTGAGTAGATTCGTGGTGAAACCTTGTTTCTCATCAGCACTCTCGACCTATGGTACGAAGATATTATTGTTTATCTTTAGATGCAGACTTTCTGATTTGAGTTGTCTTGAGCTGACCGATGTCGCATCCGCATCAGTATCAAGCTTATCAGATTATTGGCGATACGTTGTACCGAGTCGGTGTTGATTCTATTCTTCACAAATTCTTAACACTTGAATAGGTTGAACGAGTCCTAAATGACTACCACTCTGGGGCATGTGGTGGTCACATGTTAGGTTATGCTACTGCTCAGAAGCTGCTTCGTGTCGGTTATTTATGGCCTTCTATCTTCAAAGATTTCCTTTTGGAGTTCGAAAGTGCCATGAATGTTAGATATATAACCATAAACAACGAGCCTGTTTCTGGGAATATTAGTGTCTTTTTGAACGACTAACCCTCTAGGTTTGGCAGCTACTCTAGAAACAATAGTTTAAAGCAATTCAATGATCTTTCTTATGTGTAACAGATAAGAGGAAGATAGTAGAAAACCAAGTTAACCAACCTGGAACTTTCGCTTAATCCCTTGCTCGATCTCTCTCTCCTTTGGCAGATCCCGTACCTCCTCCCCATACTTAACACACTTGGAGAGTACCTGCACAAGTACAACAACAAATAACTGTCAAAGCATCGTGATCTATTACAATATAAACATTACAGAATCAGATATATAATAAACAAATGAAAGCATTCACAATTGCACAATTAATTGGGAAAAATCCTGAAGAACTTTATTAATAATAAGGAGAATTACAACCCAGTTGTCTAATCCAATGCCATCCTCCCAGCATCAATCCTTCTTCACCTCATGAATTAGCAAGAAAACACCAACAAGAAAACAATGCTCTCTCCTCAATACTAAAACTAGCGGCACTTACTTACAATTCACAACAATTTAGCCTTCTGATCTCTTAGATGAGAGATCCTTTTATAGATGTTTGCAAGGGTGTGAGTCATCCATTGGGATTGATTAGTGTCATTCCACTTGTTACAATTGGTTCCATAAGAAAGGGAATTGGAGATGGTTTCCTAATTCCCTTGGTCATCCCTGGGTGAATTCAGAGAGGCAAGTGGCACAGGAGAAGTTTCTAGAAGATTCCATGAGCAACCAACTAACAAATTGTCCCAGAAATTTGTCCATCCTCACCCATTGCACCCTATAGAAGGCCTAAATAGTATGCATCGCACCCTGACAGTGTACTAGTCAATATGCATCACACTTTGATAGTGGAGCAGTCAGTATGGTTCAGTTTAGGCAATTTTTGGATGATTTCTGAGGTGGAGCTTTTGGGAAATGATGCACTCATATTACTAAGTTCCTTTAGGGCGTGAAACAACTCTTTTAGGGGTTGATGAGCCCTAGTACATTGACATATAAGTTTGGGGTTGATGTGCCCAAATATGTCTATAACAGTTGCCCCCTAAAGCATGAGGTCGTAAATATTCATGTCGGGTGAAATGCTTTATCATGAGGATCTGAAGTTTCGAACAGGAAGGTAACCTGCATAAGTTACAATACAATACATCATCATAATATGATTTTCATGATCTATTTGAGGGAGGCATTCCCATGCTCAGCTTTATAAATTTTCATTTCATGTACATAGATCAGATAGTCGTCTTGAGATACAAGACTGGTGATTCTAAAGATATAGAGTCATCATCCATGATTAGGATGACCATCTATGCAGAGCCTTTGTACATTTAACGTTTTATATCCCTAAATATATCGCAGCCCGGATGGATGAAACTAGATCCAGGGTCTTCAAACTCATTCAATCTTCGCTCAATGTACAAGTCAAACCATGTGAAGAGATGTTTTGAAGTTGAACATGGAGAGACATCACCTGATTACCATCCAATGATGTGAGCTGTTTACAGGTGCGAGAGGGATCACCGATAATGATAATTATCATCAAGGTACTACAGTACAATTCACGTGGTGTGAATACATGATTTGATGTCGAACACCACGCAAAATCTTTCGGTTGAAGGCCATTGATGTCAACCTGTCGCCGGAAGTGAGAAACTTGCCATTGATGTAAACAAGCTTCAAAGCACTAGAAAGGTGTTTCTAAGTCAACTTCTTGGATAATGAGATGTTGTCGACAAGAAGCAACTCATCTTAGGAGAGTCTTGATGTATCCCACATCTATGACGCGAAACAAAGCAAATGATTTCAGGAGGTGAAAATGAACTGGCGACACAAGGTTCAGGAATGGTGGTCATGAAAATATGAAGGTTGGAGGTATTGCAATGTATGGGACATTTAACTGGATGAATTTTTAATTCGATGACTTCTCTTGAACATGTCGGTGACACTGAGATGAATTGGTAGTTTTAACCCTAAAATATGGATGGTATGAAAGACCAATGGTATGATGACCGGTGAATAGAATAACCCAACCCAACTCAATCATGGAGATGAAGTGAAAGTGTCATGTTCAAGAGCGACCTGCTGCAATAAATTCTTCAAGATTTTTCCCCATTTTCCCCAGTCATTGCTGACCAATACCTCTTTATGTTTGTCAAGCTTGAGGAGGATAACATATGCTTGTTCTATAATTCTCCCTTCAGGGAAACCCGTTGCTATTTGATGTTTTAACGAGTCTAGCGATAGTGAAACTCGATCTCGTCTAGATGGACAAGTTTGTCGCTATTATTTTAACAAGTTTAATGACAAGGATAACTCAGTCCTTTTCATGTTTACAGAGTTTTAAAAGGGACAAAAAGAAAACTCCATAAGTTATTTTTCATAAAATAATCCCTCGGGTTTGAAAAAGGATAAAATAATACAGGAGGGATGACATTTCCAATACTTTAATGAGCTGGAAAGGACAAGTGCTCGACAATATTTTCATGTTTAAAGAGTTTGAAAAGGGTTTAAAGAGGACTCTATCGTTTTCTTTTAATTTTTTAATCAAAGCTCGAAAAGAAGACAAAAATTTTGCTTGGTGGTCAAATATGTTCAATTCACTGTTTAGCACATCAAATTCTTTCATCAGTTGTTCAACCTGCTCAAAACTCCATCAAATTGATTAGAAATACATATATATCGATGAAAAAGTGAGCTAAAACTAACATTCACTTGAAGTACATGAAAAGTAAACATAAAATGTAGTTTTAACATTTCATTTCAAATATTGCATTTTGGAGCTTTGAAGTAGTTTTCCCCCTCAAATTTCACTAGTCGATTTTGGGAGATCCTGTGGACTATTCTCCATGCCGTCAGGACCATGTAGGAGCTATCCTTAAGCTCTTCATTTTCATTCTATTTTCTCAATTCTAGGAAAGTTTTTTCACCTTTCTGGGCCCCTGGGGTTTGAATATTTCGTTCTCCAATCATCGCACCTAGATTGCATCGAAAAGTGCGATGCATACTGGGCTGCCAACAGACCAGTCAGTATGCATCTCACCTTGCTCAAAGGTAAAGTGCGATGGGCGCAGAAGGGCAATTTTGTACAGTGTTTTTCATCATCTTGAATTGTTTTTTTCTCAAAAAGGGATCCTAACTCACCTAATGTTTGCGTTTTAGATATTTGTGGGATCAAGACGGTTGTTTCATGGCGAGAATGAGAACATGAAGAGGAGGATATGATTGCTTTGCATGACCAGGCCACAGTGGATGCATTAAGGAAGTGTGGTTTACTAAAGTTTTTCCGCATATCCAGCATGAGACAACAGATTAGTTTGTTGCAGTATCTTCTCAATGCTTGGGATCCTATTGACTAGGTATTCCAGATTAGGGGTAAATATATTCCTTTCACGATCAAGTACATTTATTTTCTGACTGGTTTGTTGAGGCGTGGCGCCCATCTTTCACTATGAAGATTTTCTCGTGGGGGCGAATCAGTGAAATATTACATTCGTCAGTTCTGTAGGGATGGATCCCAACCTAGCAGAGATGGAAAGATTCATATCTGGGATATTACTGATCGGCCTTTTAGGACCATACTTTTTACCCTTGATAGACTTGTTGACAGTGCGGCCATACACTTAGCGAACAGATCCTACATGCAATATGCCTTGGAATGCCTGGAACCGGTGGTGTTCAATTGGTGTGAGGCAATGCTTCCTATCATAAAGGATCAACTGTCCAAAGTAAATACTAGAAGAACCAAGAATTTTGGTTATGGATCCATTTTGACTGCTTTTGCTTTGGAAAGAATCTCACTTATGCAACCTCAGAATATTTCACTGGGAGTGCCGGGACTGAGGGAACCACGGATGCTGAGATGGGCGAACCTTATGGCTAGACATGCTGGCCAATCATAGATCTCATTCTCAGATGCCTTTTTCGAGTGGTTCAATCACCAGGAGATGGTTTTCATGGAGTATCCATATGTAGGGATGGATTTTCGAGGCGATCTGGATTTGGCATTACCAGTCGGTGAGCAGTGGAGTGCTATAGGTAAAATGATTTGATCACATCTTTTCTTTTTAGTTTTCTATTATTTTTGTGTTTTTTGATTGTTACCAAGACTAGGTAAACTCATATGTGTTTGTAGATATTGGTTCAGTTCGACCAGCGGCACGCCCACGAGAGGAAGATACTCCAGCGGGAGAAGCTGTAGGGAGGGCAGTCCTGAGGGACCTGGACATAGCGGAGACCCTTGCACAGCTGCAGGATCAAATAGAGGGATTAACTCTTGGCATTCCAAATGTATGGACTGATGAGTTACCTATGAGGCTTCAGTGCCATACTACTGGTGTACCGAGTCATTGGACTAGGCTCCTACGCATGATAGCACAGGCGATTACCTGTTATCACCAGCATCACTAGTCTAGGATGTTTTTCTGTATTCATCTTGAGTTTCTAGGTCAGATGACCGATTTTGTCTTGGAAACAAAACATTTTGCGAAAACTTATAAACAGCTATCTACTTTTGACTTTTGGAGTTTTATTTTGATTAAGTGATGAAATCCTATGCAAATGTTTGATGTGAAATGCTTTCTTTACATATGCTGTAAATGTCTATTTAACACATAGTTTGCTAATGAATCAATCAATGTGTTTAAGTTTCTGGAAATGTGTTGATATTGAATGAAATCAAAATTTCTTTCCAAAATCCTAACTCTTAGGAACATGTGATGAATAGCTGGGTTCCGAATGGAATAAACGCCAGTGAGCTGTAGAATGATGAGTTTTGAATCTAGCCTGACAATGATTCAGTGTATGCCACTTGAAATGGCATCAGAGAGGAGTTCAATCAACGCGCTATACTCAGTGATGTTGTTTTTCGATCAACCAATACATATCCCTCTGAAGCTCACTAACTCGCCTCTTGGAGCAAAGGTGGCCCAGGCTGTAGAAGATAGGTTCTGTGTACTACGACTAGCTCCGTCGGCATACCCAACAAATGGTTCCAAAAAGTTTGACATCTGCAACAAATTTGAAGTGGATTACCTAACGAAAATGACAAATCTAAAAGAAAACACTCAAAAAAATGCAATGAAAGCATATGTATAATGAGCTTTACTACATTTAATCAAGCATAGTAACGTTTGAGATACAACCCATTTCGGGGCTATGATAGTGGAATCCCATCATAATCGACTAACTCATAGGCTCCTTTTGTCAATACACGTTTAAAGATATAAGGGCTCATCCATAATGGTTCAAACTTCCCTGCTCCTAATTTATCAGAATCCTGATCGTAAAGCAAGACCAGTTCACCTTCTAAGAAGAGACGAGGCTTAACATTCTTGTCATATTGTGCCTTGATTCGTTTCTTATGTGCTTCGTTAGCCAACATGAAATCATGATAGGTTTCATCCAGATGGATTAATTCCAAGAAACGAGCTTCTTCTTCAGAAGTTTCGGGAAGCAGGTCGATTGCAAGCTTGAGGGATGAGATTTCACACTAAATTGGTGAGACTGCTTCTAGACCGTACACCAATTGAAAGGGTGTAAATCCAGTCGCATTTCTCATCAAATTCCTATATGCCCACAGAGCTGAGCACAAGATTAAATGCTAATTCCGTTTATGGACTCCAATCATTCTCTGCAGCATGCGCTTAAGAACTTTGTTGATTGCTTAAACTTGTATGTTAGCCTATGGATAATATGGAGTGGAACTATCATGGGACAGTCCCAATTTGGTAGTTAACTCAATCATCATGTGATTGTGAAAATGCGACCCTTGATCTGTGACTATAGCCTGTGGTACACCAAATCTAGAAACTTATGATTGAAAAAAAAAGAGCAGTCGTTTCGCCGCTGTTATTCAATGTAGGCATCGCCTTGGCCCATTTGGTAAAGTAGTCGACAACGACTATAATATACTCATGCCCCCCAGTCGAGGTGGGGTTACATGTCATGAAATCAATGCCCCAGTTCACGAATGGGCCAACAACAAAAACTGGATGCAATGGTGTAGGTGGTAATTTGGTTTTGCGATCAAAAATATGACAGGCATGGCAACTTTTGACTACAAATATGCAATCTTTGAATATGGTGGGCCAGAAGTAACCAGCTCGTAAGATTTTTTGTGCAGTAGCGTAACTAGATAGATGCCCCCCCACAAGCACTGGAATGAAAATCATTCAAAGCTTTTTCGGCCTCCTCATGCGTGAGGCACCTTCATAAAACCGTATCGACACCACGACAATAAAGTGTATCACCAACGATTAGATAATATTTGGCTTGGTATTGAATACATCGCTATTCTGAGAAAGAGGTGTTAAGCCTAAAAGCTTGGGTCTGGAGATAGACCAGTATATCCCCATACCATAGATCACGTGACGATATCAGAAATAGAGTCTCATCCACGATTGATGCTTCTGATGTTAAATCATTGGAGGACGAGGGAAGGTCGCAAAGTAACTCTGCAAAGATGAGAGACTTCTTTGATTTGGATTTGATGAATTCCAGATCAAACTCCTGCAAGATGACTATCCATTTGGAATATTTTCCCCCCAACAATTGACGTGACAGAATGTATGTCATAGGGTTGCAATCTGATACAATGGTAGTTTTGCGAAGGAGAATATAATGTCGAAATATCTGTACTGCTTGAATGGCTGCTAAAGCCAACTTTTCAACATAAGAGTACTTACTTTTTGTATCATTAATATTGCGACTTAAATAATGTATAGGATGTTCAATTATGTCATCTTCTTGCACTAAAACCATACCGATGGTTGTATTTGCAGCGGCGAGATACAGGTAGAAGTCTTTTCGATAGTCAGGGGCATACATTAATGATACCTTTATCAGGGAATCTTTGACAGCATCAAAGGAATATTGCGCAACCTGATCCCAATGGAAGGGTACCCCTTTCTTCAAAAGACATGTATAACCTTTAGCAAGCTCAGCATAATTTGGAACGAACCTCCTCAGAAAGTTAGCCTTCCCTTGGAGCCTCTGGATCTGAAGCAAATTTGAAGGTGAAGGCATCTCAAGAATTGCCTGAACCTTAAATGGATCGAGTCGATTCCGTCCTTAGAAACTACAAAGCCAAGCAGTCGAACATAACCAACACAAAACACACATTTGTGTGGATTGAGTCTTATTTTGTAGTGTCAGCAACGCAAAAATATGTCTCTCAAATGCTGCGGATGATCAGTCTGTTTTCGCGAATGAGCAGGCAGATCGTCAAGATATGGTTGAACAATATTTTTGATGTCACGGAAGGCATAATTCATTACCCTCTGAAAATTTTCCCTTGCATTCTTCAAACCGAAAGGTAATTTACGATACGCGAATGTGCCCCACAGACATATAAATGCAGTTTTTTATTGGTCCTGTGGGTGATTATTGATTTGATTGTATCCGGAAAATCCATCCATGAATGAAAATATTTTGCATTTGGCACATTCGTCAATAATCTGGTCGATTAAGGGTGTAGGATAGTTGTCCTTTGGACATGCTTGATTTACATCCCTATAATCGACACAAACTCTTACCGTTCCTTGTTTTTTCATTACAGGAATAATATTCGATACCCAATTAGTGAGAGGAACAGGGTAAATGAAGCCAGCACGCAAAAAATTTTTCAACCTCTGCTTTAATGGCAAAGACCTTCTTTGGATGAATAGGTAGAAGCCATTGTCGTATTGGTTTGACATCAGGATACATCTTGATCTCATGTTCAACAATTCTCAAGTCAATGCCTGGCATTTCCTCATAATACCATGCAAAGACATCTCTGAATTCGTGAAAAAGAGCACAATAATTTTCTAGTTCTGATGGAGAACAAGATTTGCCAACGTGAATATTCTCTACAAAATTGGGTTTGGTCAAAATATTAATGGAGATAGTTCTTCAATGTTAGATAGATTTTGCTTGGAATCGACTGTATTTACAGAATTCAATAAAAAATCGACAATCTAAGGGTGATTGAGGTCTTTTGAATAATCTTCACTGTCATCTTAAAGGTGGGAATGATGATGATAATCCTCCCATGGCGTCTCTCCTATCATCATTGATTGGATGATTCTTTCATCTCTAGAATGTATATGAGACCAAGGATCAGAAGAGGTACCATACTCTAAAGACCTATCTACCCAAACAATTGTCGAGTGCGGATTTGGGTTTGCCGCACAAGACCAGTAGATTGATTGCTACAAATATTTGATGGAGCTTGGCGGCAATGCCTCACGATGATCATCACTCTCAAAATAGTTGGAACTCTTCTTGAACTCAGATGATGTAGAAGAGATCATGTTGTAGGTTTCCACCATTGCCACTTCTGCGAAACCAGATGGTGATGGCAAGGTAAATGTACCCATCAAGGAAGGATATTTTAAGAGGCCTACTCCAACATTTTGAAGTGATTGTGAATTTCCATGTATCAATGGAATGCTTCCAGTGGCTTGTGAACTATTAGCAAAAAAGGCTGGTTGGTCGATGACTGTAATTCCACCTTTTAAGGGAAATGCAATCGTTCAAAAGTATGTGGACACAACTGCAGCCGTAGCATAAACCCAAGGCCATCCCAATAAAATATTGTAATCAAGGGGTCCATCAATGACCTCGACTTCAATATCTACTATTTTGCCCCCCAGTTCTACTTGCAAGCTACTTAAAATCCCGTATGGAGTGTACGTTATTCCATCGAAAGCTTTTAGTGTTGTTGCTGATCGTGACAAGGGTGGTGAACCAAGAGTTTTCTAGCAACTCATTGACATGATACAAGTAGATGCCCCCTCGTCAATGATTGTTTGATGAACATTTTTGTTGAGGGATTTTACTTGTATAAGGAAGGCAATTTGTGCTGGTAATGGTGGTGTATATCCTGTATGATTAAAGACCACAAGATTGGAATCTGTTGGATCGATCCCACCTATCGCTGATAACAAAGCCTGCTTTTGGGAGGGACAATTTTGCAATACCTCAAGTGTCGACATAGAGGATGGCGATTGAGCCAAATCCTCCACTATATTATAATTCTAAGCAGCTTGAGAATGAGGATTAAATGTCAATTTATGTATAAATCCCTTTGGTGGCTTAATTGTTAATTCAGGAATAATCGGTGGAACAACTTCTGGTGAAGTCATGGTCAATGAACTAGGTTGATCAGTAGCCTGGTTCTTCGATGACGATGGATTCATGTAATCTTTATTCCTTGTTGATACCAAAACATCATTCTGCTTGTTTGCGATGGATAGAATAAGCACTTGGGATGTGGAAGCATTATCAGTGGCAACCATATGACTCTCTAGGTTTGGAAATGGACCAGTCAACACCATTGAGGTATTTGAATTCTTCAAAAGTTTTGAAACCTCAGATCGATGTGGACAATCTCTCGAAAAATTCTCCTCATTACATATCAAACATGGATAACGAGGAGGTTTCCTTGCCATAGTAGGGTTTTCAAATGATTTTTCAGGAGTGGAATTCTCTTGTTTCTTCTTATTATTCTTTCCTTTCTTCTTGCCTCCTGGTTGCTTTGGATTTTTCCCTTGTTAGATGACTCAACATTAATCTTCAAGGCAAGAGAATTGTCATTTACATTTCGACTAGAAATAGCAAGAGCTTGACCAGATGGTCCTATTGCCATTTGCATGCTCGAGGAACCGATCACACCGTCGCCGGCATGAGAGTCCCTACTCAATTTCGGAGGGGGTAGAATGGAAAAAGTTGGTCTACTAACGTTAGGAATTTTTTCATAGAGTGTTCCAGATTGTGTATAGTTCAAATCTAAATATTGGGCATGAGCAATGACTTGCTCTTCTGTGACAAGTCCTCCTTTTGCCACGTCCTCAGTGATAGATGGCAATAAGGACTTAATAAACCACTCAACTAAAAGCTGATCTGGAACATACATTTTTACCATCCAACGATGATGCTGCCACTCATGAATATGATCAGATATGTGAGTGGACATGGTCTATTTAAAGTTGGTAAGAAGTTTTGTGCCAGTCTCGTACCTGATAGGTAACTAAAAGTGGGTTAGAAAGGTAGTTGCAAGAATGGTGAAGTTATCAAACGAAGCTCTAGACAATTCAATATACCATTTCACTACTGGACCAGTAAGCATTCTCTAGAAAAGGCGAAGTCTAATCGAATCATCATTCAGGGTGTTGGATGAACACCATAAATGAAAAGTCATTATGCGATTCGATGGGTCTTCACCTAGATTTCCATTGAACTTAGGAATATCAGAGGGGAGTTTGTGAGGAATCACCAGCCACGAAGGGGCGTATTCAATTGGATCATTTGTGAGTCGGTTCAAATCTGGTAGTTCTAGTGTTGCTACAAACGACAACTGCTAATTTAGGTTAGGTGGAGCATACCCAGGATAAGATGGAATCGCCTGGGTGACAGGTCTTTGCATACCAGCATAAGGCATCTGTGTCTGGTAACCTTGATAAGGTTGCTGGACATAACCAGTGTAGGGTGGCTATTGATAACTAGTTTGGAAACATGACTGTCCATAACCTACAAAGCCTTGTTGCCCAAGTCCTCAGTAGGCTTGATATTGTCCAAATCCAGTTTGAGCTTGGGAACCAAGTCCAAACTGGGGTTGGGTTTGCTGGAATTGGGGTTGCTGGTATTGCGCCAACCATGGTTGTTGGACCATTTGTTATTGACCAATACCAGAAGATTGACCAAGTTGCAGGTTACCTGGACCTGTGTGTACTTGAGTTGTTTCGGATAGAGGAACACTAGCCTGAGGTTGTGATTGAGTCCCAGAAACAAGAAGCTATTGTACCACAACATGAGAAACTTGAGCCTTCTGCCTCAAAACTTGAGGTTGCAAGGAAGAAGGAGTAGGTTGAGGTTGAGACATAACAGGTCGTGCTTGTGTTTGCGACACAGTCGTAATGGCAGGTGTAGTGGTAACATTCGACATAGGTTGAATCAGTTGCGTCAGATATACAATCCTTGGTTGTTTTGGTGGTAATGGTAGCCAAACACTAGCAATAATTCTAGCTTGACCTGAATACTATTGGAAACTCTCATATGGTTGTCCCCCAGAAAAAGGAGGAAATGGTGAATAGGCATACTGCTCTCCATATGGCAGTAGTCCAGTGTTTAAAGGATATACCGGTGTTTGATAACTAGATTTCCCATATTGATACTGATATGCAGGATCAAATGGTTGAGTTTCCATGTGAGAAAAACCAGATGGGACTCTGGATGAGTAAATGGAAGCAGACCATGGTGCCGAAGCATCCCTTGAGTGGAATCTAGCTAGTGATTGATAACCAACTAGAACGGATGGTGTACCATATTAATATGACTCAGGTGTACCAGAAAACATTGTAGGAATAACAACAGGAGATTGTTCCGTAGCTACATCAAATGACACATTCCTAGATTTCGATGGTTTCTCGGACATGGTTAGCTTATCCAAAAGCTCTCCTAGCGATTCAACAGGAACTTGTGATGAAGCAGGATTAAAGGAAGCAAACTTAGGAGTCGTAGGATACAAATGAATCCCAGTTCCAAAATGAACTAGGGTATTCGATGGGGGATCCTCTACTAACTCCTCTATAGCAATCAGACCGGGTGGAAGAGGTAGACTGTCAGGTCTGTAAAATATTTTTGGAGCCAAAGAAGGTATAGCTTCTACAATGATAGATGCTGGAGGGTTGACACCTTCTGAATACTGAAACTCAAAGTCCAAATGTTCAGGTAAATGAAATTCAGTCTCAAAAGGAGGTTCTTGAACAACTCCTGGTTCAAATGTAGCCTTGGTTTGAACTGAGATGGGTTCCGGACCAACTCTAGATGGAGTTGTTTTAGATACAGAAGTATTTACCATTACACTAGGATCAGTTCTAATGTCCTCTTGTAACTGCGAAACTTCCTCTTTAAAGGCGGATGTATTAGAAATAATC
The DNA here is from genome assembly GCA_031772625.1 of Pinus tabuliformis. NCBI lineage: Eukaryota > Viridiplantae > Streptophyta > Pinopsida > Pinales > Pinaceae > Pinus > Pinus tabuliformis. The sequence continues at coordinate 779,643,187 of CM062820.1, read as the reverse complement.
GGAGTAACTGGAGTCTCTGACGATGTTGAAACAAAAGTTTCAAGTAAACCAGATGAACTAGACTCAGTTAAATGAGACCGCTTTGTCCGGATTGGCTTTGCTTCTAGAGGCAAAGACAATTAACTCGCTAATCTCCGTGAATGACGAGGTTTTGATTGGCTTTCTTCCACGATTGCGGATTACTTGATCAACTCAAAATTAACTAAGGGGAATGATGTTATTCCGAATTCAATTAATTTTAATGATGCTTGGACACAAATTTGCTTTTTCAGTTTTTAAGAGTCGAGAAAAAGCTAAAGATGACTCTAGTCTCCTTCGATTTTTAATGAGCTTGAAAGGACAAGTGCTCAGATGGACCTTTTCTTTTAGAGAGTCGAAAATGAACGAAAGTGACTACTATGGAGAATCTAGACAAAGGGATTACCAAACCAATCACAAAACTGCAATATACACCTTGTGATAAATTAAAGAGAAGTTACCAAGGACTTATGTACGATAGTCAATCTTCTCGAATGTTGTGTTCAATACATTTCGATCAATAAGGAGACAGACTCAGTTTCCTATGGATAAAGGATTTAAGCCTGCTATGGTCTCCCAATATATACATGACAGTACAGGGAGCACAATTCCATGCTAGCACTTGTCGTATCAAGGAGGAGGAATCACCCAACCTTCAATGAAAACGATAGGCACTAGTTTTAACGACACCAGAAATGTCTCTAGCCTAGACCCTCTAAATGTGTTGCGTTAAGTTCCAAAGCATTGTTAGGTTCATTGAAATTCATTTTAAAGTTGATATTTCTTAGATTTTACCTTTCAATGGTTCATTGTGTGATGATGATCTAAAATTCCTAAGATGCAATCTACAATGATAAACAATCTTTTGTTTATTTAAACAATGAAAATCCTAGCTATTAGGGAAAGAAGATAATAGTGCTTTTAAGCAAAGAGCACACACTAGTGCATTTCCCTAAATCATCTTTTTGCACACAAATCAAGAATGCTAAATGCAAATGCATGTATTTGTTTTTCACTTTCCTTAATGTGAAAGATGCAAAAAGGAAAACTAAATGCAGCAAAGATCTAAAATATTTCACTCAAAATGACATTTTCGACAATTTTTCTTCACAAAGGGAAAGGAAGACTCAAAACGACACTTTCAAGTTTGAAGAAAAATTCTTTTGACACTTTGAATGTAAACAAATCAAATCAAATGCATGAAGAAAAGTTTAATCGATTATCAAGAGAAGGAAGAATTTACGACACTTCTCTTTTCGACAAAAAATGACAATTTACGACAAAGGAGTGTAAATGAGGAACAAATACACAAAAAAATTCACTAATCCTAATGTGAATAGAGGCTGATCTAAGTGACACAAGCAAGCTTCAGTGAAGAGACATGGTTCATATTCAGCAAAACAACCAAACAAAACTGAAAAACAAGTCAAAACCCTCAAGTCCTAGATGGGAACAACGAGTTCAGTCAATAATCACACCTGGGATTCATAGAAATTTAGATGCATCACACTTTCTACACTCGGGAGGTGAGATGCATACTGAGTCACAATGGGAGACAGTGCAATGGTCCAGGGAGCGCAACTAAAAGTGGTTTTGGCTCAAATGTGGAGCTGTTTTCAATGAATCAAGCTTGGTTTTGATGAAAAATGATAAGCAAAGTACGATGGAATGTCCTAAGAGGTTACTGAGCTACCAAAAGGGCATCTAGATGTTTCTGTAAGTCAGATGTTTAATTCATAAACTAAACCAGAGATTGACTGAAGCAACATTTATCTACTATGCAATTCCAGAGCAAGAGCAGTTCGAAAGCTACCTGGCTAGCTTTAGACTTTGTCTATAGTTTATAAAATTGAACATAAAACAAACAATAACAACAAACAAGCATTTGGTTCGATCCCCAACAGAGTCGCCAATTTTTTTCTGGGAAAATTAGTGTCTTGTTGAATGACTAACCCTCTAGGTTTGGTAGCTACCCTAGAAACAACAGTTTAAAGCAATTCAATGATCTTTCCTATGTGTAATAGATAAGAGGAAGATAGTAGAAAACCAACCTGGAACTTTCGCTTGATACCTTGCCCGATCTCTCTCTCCTTTGGCAGATCCTGTAACTCCTCCCCATACTTAACACACTTGGAGAGTACCTGCACAAGTACAACAACAAAGAATTGTCAAAGCATTGTGATATATTGCAACATAAACATTACAGAATCAGATATATAATGAACAAATGAAAGCATTCACAATTGCACAATCAATTGGGAAAAATCCTGAAGATCTTTATTAATAATAAGGAGAATTACAACCCAGTTGTCTGATCCAGTGCCATCCTCCCAGCATCAATACTTCTTCACCTCATGAATTAGTAAGAACACACTAACAAGAATACAATGCTCTCGAAACATATATGTTTCCTTTTTAATACCCATATGGCATGAACACCATTTATATTAATGAAATGAGGCACATGTCAGCGAAGAAAAAAGGGAGGATGGCGACCGGGCGAACTAGGTTACGCAAGGGCTTAGGTTAGGGTTTCGTTCTCTACAGTTACTGCTCGAACCCTCCGTTCTCGCGCTCGCCTTTCTCTGTCACCGTTTCACCTTAATCGCAGAGATCTGCAGTTTACCCGCTGGTAGACTTCTCGGAGATCTGAACATCGAACCGTGACAATCAGAGCCCTGTGACGGAATACCAACAGCTGCACGGACCGTTTCTAACTGCAAACTGTCGTTATCTCCCGGGGTTTTCTCTCCGTTCCGAGGTGTTAGCAGATCCAAGGAGCAGCTGGCAATGGAGGATATTGAGGCCGTCGATTACTCCGTGGACCCATTGGAAGGGGTCTCCATCTGGCTCACCCCACTTGACACATCTGGAGGTATGTACAGCTCGGACTTACCTGAACAATTTCCGCCGTTTCCGTTCAGTGAACCGCATTCGCATAACCCTGTAGTCCTCCCGGACGACCCGCCGACTTGGCCTGCTCTCTCCACGCCCCCGCACTCTCTGGCAACCCTAGGGTTTGTTTCAAGCTACATTAACCCTAACCCTGGTTCTCTCCCTCCGATAGCGGGCTCATTACCCCTCCAACAACTAATCCCCTCCCTCCCCGGTCCCTCTCACGGCATCCCTGTCTCCATCGGTCATACTTCCGGTTGCTTCACCGCCGTACCTCCGCTCTCAGGCCACCCACCGTCTACAGGCTTTCACGGCCCCACACTTTCACCCCGAATCCCGGCACTGCAGTAAGCAAACGCCCCTCCCTCAGGACGCCCCCATAGCAATCCCCCTCCTCGGGGCCCCAAACGGAAATACAAGTGCTTCAAATCGAAAGAGGAGGACGTTTTTCTCAGATTGGAAGAATACATTCACTGGGGTGAGGCCATGGATTTCGCAGATCGTGTTTTGGTCAGACGCATCAGGGGCCGAAGTTACTCGGCAGCATGCTTGAAGACATGGGCAGCAGAAGTTTGGGGCCACCATCTGGTGGATATCCCATTTGTGCAAACCTTCGTGCGGGGCTGGTTTGCACTGCGTTTCGCGCGTGCTGATCACACCAACTGGGTTTTGTCATCTTATTGGCACTTTGACCATGCCCCGGTGTTACTGAAGAGATGGACTCCATTATTTGACCCTGAGACTGAGCAGATTGGCATCGGACCGGTATGGATTCGACTTCCAGGGCTTCCACTCCAGTATTGGTCAGAAGACATATTCAAGAGGATCGGTAATGCCATTGGCGGATATATGGGCTATGACAAATCCTATCAGCAGACGAGTATGATGGCCTATGCCAGGATACTCATCAACCTGGACACGAGAGGTGTACTGCTGGAATATATTACCATACAGTGGAGGGATACTGAGTGCAAGAAAATCATAGATTATGAAGGAGTCCCATATAGGTGCCGCAGATGCCACCAAGTTGGCCATCTATACAGAGATTGCCCACTCCTCAAGAAATATGTACCGAATGGCACGGAGGATGCAGTTCCACAGCTGCAGGACAAACTCTCTGAGACGCATCCTACCCAGCCCTCTGGGGAACAGGATCACCCTCAGATCGAAGAGGAACCACGGAGCACCGAGACATCTGACATTGCTGAGGATCCCTCTGTTCCACCTCCGGCCTCGCCAGCTCATGTGCAGTCATCGACTGATCAAGAGGACTTGGAGAAACCGGGTAAGTGTTCTATCCATACTCCATCATCTCCTCCTTCATGCATGTCATTGGGCATATCATCACATGCATACATTGGCTCTACATCTTTTCATGCTAATTTATCCTCTGCATCCTCTGCATCCCCTCCACTGAATTTTCTCAATCACACCTCACTCATCTGCTCCCTTCCTCTCCCTTCACCTATGGCTCCTCCATCTAGAATCACTTCAACACTGGACACCCCATCATTACATTCGTCTCAATCCCCCCCCCCGCTACTCCCTCCACCCCCGTTTGAAGGACAGAGGACCGGATGCTGTTGGACTTGACCTGACTAGCATGCCTATGTCCCTTAAGAATTCCTGCAGCAGACCCTCTCGCATATCCAAGGCAAGGCACACTGCTGATGAAGAAGTCACCCTTGGGCGACAGCAGACTATTTTCCGGGCCCTTAGAGTGAGGAATGGCCCATCCCCCTTCCCCTCATGAAGTTTCTCTCCTTCAATTGCCGGGGGTTCGCTAGTTTAGCCAAAAAACTAGCACTTAGGAGATTTCTCTTATCATCTCAGATGGACTTTATATTTCTACAAGAGACCCTCTGTCAGGCCGAACCCCTCATTCACACTCTCTCTGCCTGGCTCCCTTCCTGGACCTTCCATGCACTGGATGCGTCTGGACGATTTAGGGGATTGGCCATTGGGATAAATAACAGAGCTGCGGAGATCAAGAATATTTTTGGTGGAAGAGGGTTTATAGGACTTGACATTAGTGCTCACTCTGCTGTAAGAGACATCTGGATGATCAATGTTTATGGCCCATGTGCAGACCGTGCCAATTATTGGAGGTCCTTACTTGAATCAGAACTCTTCCAAACAGACAACATTATACTTGGAGGAGATTTCAACTTCTCGCTCGGATATAGTGAGTCTTGGGGGCACTCAACCCAGGTCGATTCCCTCACAGATACTATCTCCAGCCTTCTAGAGGATCATCACTGGGTGGATATACCATCTGCTAAGCTTCAATATACATGGTCAAATAACAGAAGCAGAGACCAAAGCCTTGCAAGGAGACTTGACAGATTCCTTATCAAGGAATCCTTGGTTAATGATCTCCCCAGAGTTCGTCAATGGGTTGGATCGGGAGGCATCTCAGATCATCGGCCAATCTTCTTAGAAGCTGAAGACCTAACCCATAAAATCAAGAGCCCTTACAAATTTAATGCCTCTTGGTTACAAGATCCCTCCTACATTCAATTGGTACATAACTTCTGGCAATCCAATGCCATCAGAGAAGGAGAGGACATCTCTGTGGGCTTCGTAAGGAAACTTACTAAACTCAAACAGATCACCAAGAACTAGGCACACCACAAACGCATTCAGGATAATCAGACTTTAAAAGAGGCTGAAAGGGTCATTGTAGAATTTGAAGAATCATCAAATGGGACTTTCCTCTCCCCTGAAAGCAAGGAGTATTACACCTCTCTTATTGCAAAGCGCTCACAAATACTGAAGGAAAGGGAAGAAAGCTGGAGACTTAGGAGCAGAGCTATTTGGCTCTCCGAAGGAGATGCAAATACTAAATTTTATCACAAGTTTGCAAATGGCCGCAAAGTCATAAACACTATCTGGGAATTAAAGAACGATCAAGGGGACACTGTCTCCTCTCAGCGGAATCTGGCCAGACTGGCCACATAACACTTTAGAGGCATTTATAAGGCTCCTGTAGAAGCCAATGTCTTGGAAATAATGAGAGTGGCTGAGCTCTTCCCCAGGTACATTGAACAAGAAGATGCGGAGGAACTACAGAAGGAAGTGACCATGGCAGAATTGGAGGCTACTCTGAAATGGTTCAAAAAAGATAAGAGCCCTGGACTAGATGGATGGACCATTGAATTTTACCTTGCATTTTTTGATCTCTTGGGTAATGACCTCTTGGAAATTGTTGAAGACAGCAGAAGAAGAGGTCGAATATCCTCAGCCATTAAATCCACCTTTATAGCTCTCATCCCCAAATCGAATGCCCCGAGAACTTTCGATGACTTCCGTCCTATATCACTCTGCAACTGCCTCTACAAGATTATAGCTAAGACCATTGCTAATCGTCTTAAGCCCATTCTATCGCATCATATTTCCGCTGAACAATTTGCATTCCTGCACCATAGACAGATCCACGAGGCCATTGCCACTGCCCAAGAGCTCATGCACACCTTGCAGACTAAGAAACAAAAAGGAATGATCCTTAAGGTGGATCTGTCCAAGGCCTTTGACAGAACTAACTGGCTTTACTTACGGCTGCTGCTCACTCACCTGGGTTTCCCCTATGACTTCATCAAATGGACCATGAGCTGTATCACTGATGTATCCTACAGTGTATTACTAAATGGGGAAGCTACCTCGTTCTTCACTTCAGAGAGGGGTCTCAGACAGGGATGTCCACTTTCCCCTCTGCTGTTTTTACTCATTATGGAAGGGTTGAGTAGAGTAATATCATCTGCACGGGACAGACAAAAATTATCTGGTATTAAACTTGCGGACAATCTTTTCCTCACTCACCTATTATTTGTCGATGATATCCTAATTTTTTTGAATGGCAGTATTGGAGACTCCACTATACTCCATAACTCTTTTCTCCTCTTTCAACAAGCTACTGGTATGAAGATTAATGACAATAAATCCACCATCACTACTTTTGGCTGTTCTATACATGAAATAGCTTATGCTAATCAGCGATTCCCATTTAACAACTTGACTTTGTCAGATGGTATAAAATATCTTGGTTTCAGACTGAAACCTAATGGATACAGAATTGCTGACTGGTTATGGCTTATAGCCAAGGTGGAAAAGAGACTCCAAGTTTGGTACCACCGATACCTCTCTCGAGCTGGCAGACTGATACTTATTAAAGCAGTGATTGAAGCCACTCCAGTATACTGGATGGCTCTCACATGGATTCCTATGGGCATACTCAACAGGTTACATCATATATGCAGTAAATTTCTATGGAAGGGCCACCAGCCAGGCAGAGTTTTTTCCTGGGTAAAATGGGACACCATTGCTAAACCCAAACGCTGGGGGGGTTGGGGTATCAAAAGGCTCGACCTTTTCTCTAGGGCTCTGGCTGCAAAACTTGGATGGCAACTCCTCACCACTGATGGACTTTGGACTAGGGTAGCATATGCAAAGTACATCAAGCCCCTGAATGTGTTGGATTGGATATGCAGACAACATGGAACAAATCATAACATATCCATCATATGGAAAGCTGTAATCGGTACTTTACCTTTATTACGAGAAGGCTTAACTTGGCGCATCAAAGTAGGTAATGCGGTCCGAATAGGACTGGACCCATGGGTCGGATGTGGAAACACTCACAGACTCTCTAATGGCCTCATTGGACATCTTAATGACAGAGGTATCATCTACATCATGCATATTGGCGACCAAGCAAACTCCTCTTTTCTCCATCAGGCCTGGTCCAGCGCACAAGCTTTAGATATTCCGGCACAGTGGCATAATGAATGGGCAGAGTACACGGATGCGCTCACTCAAGCTCATATCAGGCTTACTGAAGGTCCTGATGAAATCATTTGGGCTTTTGCAAAACATGGAGCATATATCCCGAAGCTTGGCTATCTAAAACTCATGGAGCCTCATAAGCCTCAAATTATCCATCCCTCATGGAAAGCATTATGGAAGCTCAAATCAGCCCCGCGTACTCGACTGCTTATGTGGAACATTCTCTTTGATAAAGTACCTACGGGCACCAATCTTATGAAGAGATCCTTCCACGGACCATTCCGCTGCCATCTCTGTCACCAGGAGGAAGAAAGCACTGTACACCTATTCTTAAGCTGCAGCATCACCTTACAATTTTGGCATGCCCTCACTTCCCACCTCCCGCAACTGAAAAATTGGCATGGCCATAGCTTAATGGATGCATGGGAGAACTGGAATCATGAAAACTCGGGGAAGGCCATCAATATCCCGCTTCTCGCATGCTGGGCAGTCTGGATTGCCCAGAATCAGGCTATCTTCAATCTTAGAGCCCCCCATTGGCCCACTATCCTTCTCCATACCATTGCAGATTATAACATGATACCAGAAGATGAATCCACAGGCCCTGCTCGCATCATTAGACAATTGGATATTGACAAGTCCAAACCATGGGCTTTTTTTGATGGTTCAGCACAGGATGTGGGCTGTGGAGGTGGAGCAGTTCTATATCTCAATGATTCACACAGCTATAAAATTCAAATCTTCTTAGGCAGAGGCACTAATAACTATGCTGAACTATGCACTGCCAAGCATATCATTCACTTTGCCATACAAAAACAATGTAGACATCTCCAGCTGTTTGGTGACTCTAAAATAGTTTGCAATTGGCTGACTGATGCATCTCATTGTCATGCATTTTCGTTGAGACATATATTAGATGAGGCAAAGAGACTGACTACCTCTTTTGAATCATTTGCTTGTCGTCACATCTACAGGGAACAAAACACCATTGCAGATCAACTCTCCAAAGAGGCAGCGCACAGACAAGGAGAAAATTGGCTGATACAGGAGGAAATCGAAGGGTCATATTATCAGCATTATCATCGACCCTTTGATGATCGGATGGATAATGGGCTATAAAATCCCACTAACAGATCTTTCACTTGTTTTTTGTTGTCTATAGCTGTATATACCTCTCTATGTCTAGTACAATACAACACTTTTTCTTCGATATAACAGCATATATATGGCTCTCTACGTAGAGCAATGGACTCTTATTTTGAACACTGTTAGTGTACAGTTTTGGACTGCTCCCTGCGAGGAGACAACCTGATTTATTTTTGTTAATCTAGTACTACAGACTGATCTTGTTAGGCACTGTTGCCTTATATGAATGCTTCGGCATATACAAAATGTAATTTCTTAACTTTAATAGAAATTACGACTTTTTCCCAGGGAAAAAAAAAAAGAATACAATGCTCTCTCCTCAATACTAAAACTAATGGCACATACTTGCAATTCACAACAAATCAGCCTTTTGATCTCTTGGATGAGAGATCCTTTTATAGATGTTTTCAAAGGTGTGAGTCATCCATTGGGATTGATTAGTGTCATTCCACTTGTTACAATTGGTTCCATAAGAGAGGGAATTGGAGATGGTTTCCTAATTCCCTTGGTCATCCCTAGGCGAATTCAAAGAGGCAAGTGGCATAGGAGAAATTTCTAGAAGATTCCATGAGCAACCAACTAACAAATTGTCCCAAACCCTATAGAAGGCCTAAATAGTATGCATCACACCCTGACAGTGTACCAGTCAGTATGCATCGCACTTTGATAGTGGAGTAGTCAGTATGGTTCAGTTTAGGCAGTTTCTGGATGATTTCTGAGGTGGAGCTTTTGGGGAATGATGCACTCAGATGAGTAAGTTACTTTAAGGTATGAAAAAAATATTTTAGGAGTTGATGAGCCCTAATACATCAACATATAAGTTTGGGGTTGATGTCCCCAAAAATATCTATAACAGTGCCCCACCAACACCCTTACACCCAGTTATTACCATTGGCCCATTCGCTAAATGGGGCATTAATTTCATGACCTGTAACCCTCACTCAGCCAGGGGGCATGGCTATATCATCATTGCCATCGATTATTTTACTAAATGGGTGGAGGAAATGCCCACATATAATGCTAATGCTACAACTGCTTCTCAGTTCCTCTTTAACCATGTCATAGCCCATTTTGGCATCCCTTAAACCATTTTCAATGATCACGGATCACATTTTCATCAGTACATGATGGCAGATCAAACTGCTCGGTTGGGTCTTTTTCACGACAACTCAAATCCTTACTACCCATAGGCTAATGGACAAGTTGAAGCGATTAATAAAGTCTTAATTACTATGCTTCAACGTACCATTGGGAAGAATAAAAGGATTGGAATCTCATGTTTTTTTCGACTCTTTGGAATTACTGAACATTGACAAAGACAACCACTGGTTACACTCCATTCTAGTTGGTATATGGTTTAGAGGTGACACTCCCTATCGAGTGTGAGATTCCTTCATTAAAACTAGCTATTGAGCTACTCCCTGATACCTCACCTGAAGAGAAATGTTTACTTTATCTTGAGAGGCTTGATGAAACTTGTCATATTGCTACAATGGTTATTGAAGCACATAAAAAATGAGTTAAATCTCATTATGATCAAACTGTTTCTCCACGAGTTTTCACTGAAGGTGACTTGGTCTTGTTGTATGACCAAGCCAACAAAAAGTTGGGTGTTAGGAATTTCAAACCTATGTGGCATGGGCCATACATTATTAAATGTGTTTTGAAAAAAGTTACCTATGATTTGGTTGACTACGAAGGTAATGTGTTAGCACAACCCCACAACGAGCCTTATATGAAAAAGTATTATCCGTGAGTTTCGTGTCATTACTTTTGTACATTAGTGTGCATTTTGATTTTTTGGTGTGATTGTTTTCTTTGCAAACATGTTTCCTCTATTTACCTTGTGTTCCACTCGGTTCGTAGATGTCGTCAAACAATTATGTTGGTTTTTCGAATGGTGTTTGTCATAGCACACAGAACTTATCTTTCACAACTTTGGAACTCTTCGCCCCTAATGGCGAGTTGATCAATTTACAAGGTATTTTCCCGGGATGAACATGTAATAATATTGTTGAGTACAATGTAGTTATTGAACTGTTATTAGAAACAATTGCTCTCAAAATCAAAAATTTGGTTGTTAAGTTAGATTTACAACTCGTCGTGCTACAATTACATGGTCATTATTCAGTAACAAATCACAAATTTTGCACATATATCTATGTGTTCGATTACTGGAAAGAAACTATTATTATATTACATATCAACATATTCCATGAAATTTGAATACATTAACAGATGCATTAGAAAATTAGGTTTTAGATAGACATTTGCGTCACTTGTAAAAGTCGAACACATCATCATTATATATGAACACATAGGTAGACAATAGAAACATGCTTATATATATATATATATATATATATATATATATATATATATATATATATATATATATATATATATATATATGTTGAGTCTATCAAAGTTTGTTATATCAAAATTCAAAAAATAGTGTGCTAGGACACATGGCTTTATAAGCCTACAATAGTGTAGATAATATGACTAGGAATAGGCTATTCGCCCACATGATGCTCATGATAGCATGAAGCCACTTTGATCACTCGGCCTAACAACTAACACAGTCTCGCAGATACTCCTGCTATGTGCCTATGGTATTGCAGTAGCATGTCATCTATACTCGCATGCTCTAGAATCCCCTGAGTAATCACTTCAAAGTTTCGCTCCATCTCCACTATAGGATCTACTCCTTCCTCGTATGAAGCATATTCCTCTATCTGGCGTGCTACTCGTCGAGCTATCAGAGACATTCCGAGAGGTCTTTCCAGTCCTACATCTACAAAATTATCACAAGTAAACTCTCAAATACACTTCAAAACAAAAAAAATCATAGAACTTGAAAAAATCCAAAAATCAAGTTTTACCTGCATTGGTCCACTGTGCACTAAATGGTAGAGGAAGATTTGGGTCTCCTATGAAGTCTGTGCATGCATAGGCATAATCATCCACTACGATCAGTTGTTGGTGTATCCAACCAAAGAACAACGAAGGGAAATGCATCTGTTGACTTCCTCCCCCTCGAGGCATGATCTCACTACATCTAACCAACCTCAGATCTCATAGAGCTAGATCGTCCACCTCTACCCACTAGTATCGAAATAGAGGCATGTGCTATAAGAAGAATGTGACTAAAATTGATTTGAACCTGAACTACTTCAAGTGTCCTATTTTACATTTGTTCAGCTGTGTCTTCATGTTGATCAGCAGTCCTTCGCACGAGTTAAATACTGTTGGAGCAAGAAAATCCATTGTGTATTAGAACTGTGATTTTGTTGCCTCATGCAATGCCTGATCCCGAGCTATATGGGCTATGGTGTGTAGAATCATCCTCAAGGGAAGGTTGTCGATGGTTTCTATCTTCACCTTCCCACACATGTTTGTTTCTACACTTCGGCAATGCCTTTTGAACAAGGTATTGGTGCTCTCTCCTCCAGTACGAGCTCCAAAGAGTTGGATCCTCTCCCCTCTTCTAGACAATCCAGTGATGAAGTATATGTCAGCTACCTCTAGTTCCAATTCTTGATCTCTAATGATAAATATCTCACGATCAACATCGCATAATCCAATGAGATATTCTAGCATCTTATTTTGAGCTCCGAGTCCCAGGGTTTGGAAGAACTTAAGCAACCCATAGTCCCTCAAAGCGTTCTTGCATGCATCACTTTGGGAATCTTGGTTGTCTTCCACCTCGTGGCCTCCTTCTTTCCATTCGATGGCCATTTCTGTTGAAATCTCCTACAAATAATCCATAAACAATGTTTAGAAGCCTTTCAATGGATCAAAATATTGAAAAACTGATTAAAAAAGAGGATTTTCCATTATATTTTTCACTTTGCACCCAACTTGAATTTTAGAATTATTTTCATGCTGGCAACGTGAGAGTCTTTTGGACTAAGGGGTGATCAATGCGGATCCGGTGATCAAACTCACGTTGATCACCCTCGATTATAAAAATCAAAATCCTCCTCTTAAGAAATCAAAACCTTTGTTAAATGGCATGAAAAAGGTATGAAAAGTAAGAGAAAGGGAAGAGCTCTTACCTGCAATTGACAGTTCATGAAATGGTGCCCCGGATCTACCACACCGCTTGCATGAAGAATCAAGGAAAATAGGGTAAAATGTGCTCTCTAAATTACTCCAAGTGAAATAGTAAAATGTTTTTTAATTTTTCCTATTTATAAGTTTTCAAATACATTTTTACCAATATTCTATTATTCTTCTCAATATCGGTGATGCGTGGTTGTTCTGTGCAGTTGCAGGATCTTTTGGTGGTGATAGTGATCGTTTTTTACTGATACAAACGAGTTTTGTTTGATCTCTTTTTCAGACTCGTTAAAGAAATGAACCCCCTTGGAGTCATCTTTAAGCTCTTTTCTAACTCTCGAAAGATGAAAATATAGTTGAGTACTTATCTTTTCAAACTTGTTAAATTAAATGAATTGAGGTCATCTCAGTGTACTTTTACCCATTTTTTGGGCTGGGATTGACTATTTACGAAAAAGGAACATCTTGATCGACATGGTCAAGAGGTTATCTCAAATATTATTTTCTACCTTTTCGGTTTCAAGAGAAAAATTATGAAAAGGGACTTGATGGAGTTTTCTTTTTCATCTCTTTTTCAAACTCTCCAAATATGAAAAATATACCAAGTTACTCTTCCATCAGACTCATAAAAATTAAACGAAAAAATACTTGTCGCCAAGATGATACCGAGTTTCTCCTTCCTAGGGCTCGTAAAACTTACAAGGATGGATTCATTCAAAGAATGAACTTATACGACAATAATATGATATCCCCTTCAAGCTTGTGATTAAAAATAATTGGGGTACTAACTAGAAACGGTGGGGAAAAGTGAAATTGAAGCATCTCTTGTCTAGGTAGCATGTCACTCTTGAACATGATAATCATCTATTTCTCGTGTCCAGTTTGGGATATCCTCACTTAGTCACTTGTCCTTTCGGGTTTGGGTAATCCATTTTTCCTCTCATCTGACTAGTCCACTTCATCATCATAGCCCTTGGTCCTATGTTAAGTCAAATGTTGCCACACTCCAGAGTCATGTCACCGATATGTTCAAGAGAAGTCCTATCTGTAGTTTGCTACCTATAAATTGTCTGAAATTTGTCCACAGTCTTAGATCATACTCATTTATTCCACTTTATTCCTTGTTTCATTTCGATGATGAGGGACTCATTATGGACCTCCTTCAACGAGTCACTTCCTATCAACTTTAGCTCATTATCTAGGAAGATGAGTTAGAAACTCCCTTTTAGTACTAAGGTTGAGTGTTGCAAGCCCTTCCCGCATGTTATAAATAAAACTATACTCACTTCTTTGTCACTTTCCTATGAAACTTTTCTATTATTTGGAGGTAAACAGTTTCTGTAGGACCTTTTCCTATTCGCTCATTTTGTTACCAGAATCGCTCTTCCTCCTATCTGTCAGCATGGCCCCAAAGGGAAAGCTAAAAATTAGAGTACAGAGGAAATCCCTGCTACTCCAACCCAACTCAACCTGGACCATGTTCCTCTTGTAGGCTCACTGTTTAAAATTGCAGAAGCCAAGTGTGAGTTCGATTTCTATGAACTGCACTTATGGCTCAAACAAAATTACCTTGACAAGCAAGACCCAATCAGATTTTGGAATTCATATTACCTTTCTTTAGTTTCTTAAAAACACATGAGTTCCCTCACCTTATTACCTGGTGTCAAGTCAAACATGACCTTGTGAAAAGAGAAATCATGGCTGAGAATGGACACATTCTGATCACCATCTCTGCTGAAACCATAAACCTGATGCTCCTAATCCACCAATTTGACTCTCTCACTCATTTTTCACCAGCAACATTTATGGATCTGTGCCATAAGTTAACCTTTCCACAGAGAGCCCAAATTTTTGAAATATTTTTACATGAGGATGCAGAATTACCTAAAATCAATCCACCCTACTCATCTTCCATGTTTCCTGAAGCTTCCAGACATTGCATTTCTCTAATTTCCTACATACTAGGATATCCAGATGACTAGTCTGTTGAGGAGACTCTCCTTAGTTTCCTATCCATCTTTAATAAATATCAACAACCAAAATTCATGTATAATCACAACCAACTCTTGGCTAATAATATACATGAACAATTCATGAACTTTACTATACATGGAGTGTTCGGATACAACTCTGTAATTGTCCACATGTTTCTTTTTCAGCAAGGTGATATTTTTCCTATCAAATTCAGAAAACAGGAAGAACAAGGAGTGAATCAATCAGTGATTCACTCGACAGAAATAGTCAGGAAAACTTCTACCACCTCCTCATTTTCATAATTTCTAGATACATTCATACATCCAGTGGCACATCTCCTCAACAGTCAGACAGAGCCAAGGATTGGAGATGAAATTAAAATGATTTTACACTTAAGTGAGCAGACCAAAACTGGTGACTGGTATTTATACCAAAACTATATTGAGATAAGAGTAAATGGTTGTGAGCTTGCACCATATAAGCTGCTGAAATATGTTCCTATGAGAATATTTTCTCTGGAATATATTAGGAACATGATCCACATGGATGACCTACACTTTGTGTCAGGAAAAAGGAAGTCTCAATTCAAGATTAAAGCACATATTGGATCATTTATTTGCCACACCAGATCGGCTGGTGTTGAGGAAAATACATTGTTAAGGAAGATGAATTTCTAGCCCAGCTTTACCTGGTCCTATGATCCTTTTGGAATTATTTCTACTTTGAGAGTTAATTTCAAGATGACTCCTTATAATCATACTCCAAGGTCAGAAATAGAAAAATTCATGAATCAAGAACAATGGGTTGATGGGACTCTTCAAGAGGCAGATGAATAGGTTGTATCTACCCCCATTGAATAGACTCCAGTTTCTCAGAGCAAGCAACAAGAAAGGCTAAGAGAGGAGACTTCATCTACTAAAGGTATCATGAAAAGATTCATGTTTCAACAAAAGAAGCCAAAGGTTGGCCTAGTCACATCAGTAGAAGAAACTCAACCAGTGATAATTGATCTTGGAGATCCAGTGTTTCAACCACTCCTCCTATAACTTCACCTTCTAGAAAGCCTATAGAAATTATTCAGTCCACAGGATCTAGTTCTTCAGATGATCAAAATATATTTTCAAGGTTCCTTGAGATCAAATAGAAAAATGATACTGTAAAGTCTAATGTGTACACCCAATTTTGGAAACAAACTTCAACTTCCCAGCATAGGCTTCTTTCTTTTTTTGACAGTGAGAAAGGAAGAATGCAAATGTCATTCTTACAAGCCCAGATTCCATTTCCTAAGTCTCCATCAGATTATAAAAACACTGTCTTTTCATTTGATACCAGTCAAATTCATTAAATTGACCAGATGGATATGCACAGACAGACTGGTGAGATGTTGTTTTCTACTATGACAACTAAATCTATGTCTCTTTCTAAACTCAAGATTGCCCTATCTAATATTTAGTCTCAGCTTAAGTTAGAAAAGATTTATTCTTTAGCCAAAGACTATAGAATACAATCATTGGAGGATTTTGTAATTAAAATGGGATATGATCCCAAAGATGTAAAAGTTGCAGAGCTACTCCTCAAAAAGAAAGATGTAGACATTGTTGCATTGAAGAAACAGTTGACGTTGCCTTCAACAAAGGATCCTCTAACAAAGGATATAGCAGAGAATGAACAACAAAAGGAGGATATACTCAAGCTTATCATTGAGCAAAATATATAGTTGAAGAAAATGGAAGAGCAGATTTAAGAGTTATTAAAAGAGAAGGAAGCAACACAACTTGCCATGGTTCCAATCACATCAATTCTAATAGTAGTTGTAGGTAGAGAGCCTAGTTCATCATCAACAACCATTGAGTCTACATCAACAACAACTGATACAACTAGATTATCACAAGAATTGGACATACAAAAACAGG
Source organism: Pinus tabuliformis (assembly GCA_031772625.1). NCBI lineage: Eukaryota > Viridiplantae > Streptophyta > Pinopsida > Pinales > Pinaceae > Pinus > Pinus tabuliformis. Next base: position 779,626,394 of record CM062820.1, on the reverse strand, counting down.
AAAATGAGAAATTACTGCAAAAATTCCAAAATCTAGAGTTGCAGAAAATCAAGAATGACACTTTGTATGTGCAAGATATGCAAAAGTCCCACAAATTGGAACTTAAGATTAAAAAATTGGAGAGTGAGTCCCTAATGGCAGATACTTTGGCTCATGCCAAGGAAAATATTTGGATAAAAATCATCCAATCCATGATAGATGTATGGCTATTCATACAGATTATTTTTTAGAAGCAAGAACTCATCACTAGATGCAGAGCAGTGATAGAAGAATGGAAAGCAGCCTTGAAGACCAAGCTAGTAGATGCCACATATATGATCAAAGTTTTAAATTCAAAAAGAAGAAAAGAATTAGAGTAAGTAAACATCTCTGACAAAACAAATACCATCTTAAAGATTAAGAAGGTATTACAAAAGAGGAATTTGATCAACCAATTAGAAACAAAATGTCAAACCCTAGATATTTCTGTCAAAATATTTCATTCAAAGTTTAATGTCTTAAATCATAAAGGAATACCAAGATTAGTAGGCTTGGATGATAAAGTGATTAACTTAGAATATTATTGCAAGGAATTGTATACTATTGTAGTGGACCGAACCAAATTTGCAGGAGTTAAAGGACATATAATAGGGAAGGCTTTTCTGGAAGCCTTGGAGTTTGATTTAACCATCACGCATGAAATTAAACATTTATTTCTTGCCAAGCCCAATTTCGAGTGGTACACAGAAGTGGATGAAACATTTAGAAAGATGGTGAATGTGGAAATCCCAAGTGGATAAAGATGGGATCAATTGTGTGAAACCATTTAGTAATTTCTGATTCTAACAACATGACAACTCATCAGCTTTTTTAGGCCAGATCATTAACAAATTCCCAAAGGATAGAGCCACCTCTTTAGTAGTTTCGTGGTTACTATTATATTTTTTTATTTTTGTAATTTTGTACTATTTTAGTATGCCATTCCAAACAAATTGTATATCTTTTGCAAAATTTGTATAAATAACTCCTTTTTTGAGTTATTATGGGTTGAACCCTTGAACAAGCTATCAAGCAGATTTGTATTAAGTTGGAGCATTTTTTCGAATAATAAAATATTCTGGATTTACCTCATATGGTCTATTTCTTAGTGAGTTGTGTTTCATCTTGTTTATTCATTATGTTTTCTTCATATAAATTAAGTCTTTTGTAGTTATCTGATTCACAATTTAACTGAGTTTTAGTCTCACTTTGGATCCTCTCTGAAGTTGTGATTTAAATAAGAGAATAGTTTATAGGATTGTTTGTTATTGTAAGTTCCTCTTTATAAATAAATTACATCAAATCTCTGTAATAGTTTAAGTATATTTTTTTTAATTAAGTAAACAGTGTTTTCTTACTTTGATCTTATAACTAGTTAAGTATTCAGTTTGAATATTAAATCAATTATACTTCTCCAAGCTCTACTTTTCCACCGCATTAAAATCAAATTAACTATGTGTAGTTAGAGAACAACCTTTTATTTTACTTGGAAATCTATCTAAGTTTAAAGCACCCTTTTATAAAATTGTTCACTGGTCATCTAATCATTAAAAACAAAAAAACATTATAGATGTTTTGGCATAACTAATTGACCTAGATTTATCTCAAAGGACAACATCAGATTGGCATCGTTGTTGGGGAGAAAAGGATTGAAAGATTTATTTTCCCCGGGGCAACGATTTTTCTCTTTTCCATTAAGGTGAATAAAGGATTAGATATAGGTCAAAATCTTTCACCCGACGATTCCACTGGTCCAAGCTGACTCCTTTTAAGCATACTAGATCATGCAATGAATTTGAGATTGTTAACCCTCTACCAGACACAGAGAGACTTGTTATGGGTAAGGAGAAGACATCAAACCTCTTCTTCTTCTTCAGGATAATACCCTGAAGATATATCATCTATAGATCCTTTTTCATTTGTGCCATCTAATCCTGATTGGACTCAACTACCTCCTAGGGTTTATGAACTCCATTCAAAAGGAGCAGATCTTCCATCAACCCTTTTAATCAAATCACTTGAGTCATATCAAGTGCCATCCATTTCTACAAAATCACCTTCATCTGAGGAAGAATTGGGTTTACATTTACCTTAATCCAAACCTAAAATTTCATATCTCCAACTCCTTATTTTGTTCCATTAACTTCTACTAATCTTGAATAGACATTATCTGTCTATTTAAATCATTTGTTTGATAATAAGGAAGACTTTCAATCAGGAGTTCAGATGTTGGTTATTAAAACCCGTTTGAAATCTTCAAGGAGGTCTCCTCCTTCTTTATCTCCTCCACATACTAATACCCCTACTGATTCTTCTTCATCACCTTCATCTTCATCATCTTCCTCTTCCTCTTCATCATCCACTTAGTTACCCTAGACTCCACTGCCATCATGGCTTTTCAACCCTTTGTAAAAGCAAGATATGCTACTTTAGTTCTTCCTAAAAACTTGGCCAATTTTCCTGATGGATATCTAAAGCATTTAGCAATATTAAATGGTTAAACTAGTCCTTCAACAGAAGATCATGTAGCTGCTTTCCTAGATTTTGCTGATAATATGAACATAGGACATGAAAATGTTTATATGGGATTGTTTGTGCAATCCATAGAAGGAAATTTTAGGATATGGTTTAGACAACTTCGACCTGACTCTATTAGAACATGGATTTAAAAGTCAATGGGGGGTAAAGAAGGACCCTATCTACTTTCTTACTGAATTTGAAGAATTAAAGAGAAACCCCAGTGAACTAGTAGTGGAATTTATCAAGAGACTTAATAAACTCTATCATAAAATGCCTGTTGATTGTAAGCCACCGGTAGCAGCTGCAAAAGTTAGATTTTCAAAAGCGTTTGAATATGAATTTGCAATCATGCTAAGAGAAAGGGTATCTAATACATTAGAAAACATGCATACAAATGCTATAGAGGTAGAAGCTAATAGGTCTACTTCTAGAAAACTTAAAGCTAAAGCAGAGAAAGAAGAAAGAAAATCAAAATATAGGGTTGATGACTCATCTTCTTCCAAATCTAAACTTGAAGATCAAAAAATTGATGAAATTATATCTTTACTTAGAAACCTTTTCAATAGGATTTCTAAAATTGAAGAACAACCTAGAACTACTCAGCAAACTATTGTTATGCCACAAGTTCAAACTCAATTTCGAAGGGCTCCTCAAATGCAAATCCTTCAGAGACCAAGTTCTGATCAAAACATTCAACCACCTTTGTTGATTAATGATCAACAGCCACAGGATGCATGTCCTTTAACTACTAAAGATATCCATAATGTTGATTCTCCATCAGTACAAATGGTAATATTTCCTTCATCTTACCCTCAGTGTTTTGAACAAGAACAAGGAGATGCTCAACTTTTCAAATATCAAGCATTTTCTGGATTTTTAATTGTAGAGTTAAATAAGACAGATGATCTAAGGCCTAGATCATGCCCAGGTAGACCTCCAAAATCTACCACTATAATTGAACCTACAATAAAATCTATCCAAACACAAACTCCTACACCTCAAACTATAGAATCATCTACTGAAATCTTTTCATCTGATAAGACAATTTTAACAACTTTTAATATTGAAAAGGAATTGGAAAGAGTCAAGACTCCTATCCCTTTAGTTGAACTTTCCAAAAACCCTGGCTATAAAAATCAAGTGTCTAAATGGATACAATCCTATTGTGTAGATGCTGAGGGAGATATTATTAGTTAGCTAGATGAAAAACCCTCAATAGTTTTTGGCCCTAGTTCTGATATGATTGATGAGGTTGTTTCACCATTTTATGTAAATTTAAAGGTCCATGACTTTCTTTTGTATAACCTTTTGCTAGACTCTGGAGCTTCTCATAACCTTATGCCAAAGGTAATTATAGACGAGCTCCAGTTACAAGTTACTCATTCTTATCATGATCTCTACACCTTTGATTCAAAGAAAGTACTATGCCTAGGACTGATCAAAGACCTAGTTGTGACCTTAGACCAAATACCTGTCAAGTGTATAGTCTTAGACATGGTTGTCACTGATATTCCTGCCAAGTTTGGCATGCTCCTATCTAGATCATGTTGTGCTAAACTTGGAGGATCACTTCAGATGGACATGTCTTTTGCCACTATTCCAGTTTATGGAGGTGAACATTTAAGGTTATATAGGGAATTCAGATTCCTCCATACTGTTTGTAGGTCTGATCAAGTCAAAAATCACCCCATCTATGCAGTTGATCAAGAATTTGGTTTCTTTAAGTTGTCCTTACAAAATTCATCAAACACTCAAATTGCCATCAAAAATACAGTTTCTAAACCTAAAATTGTAGAATCAGATATCTAGAAAATTTATCTTGATGGCTGTTGCTCAAAAGAAGGAGCAGGAGCAAGAATTGTTTTAATCTCACCAAATAAAGAAATTATTACTCAGTCATCTAAACTTGAATTTGAAGTCAAAAATAATGTGGCTGAGTATGAGGCTTTTCTTCTTGGTCTTGAGCTAGCTAAGAGTCTGAAGGTTCGAAACTTGAGTGTCTTTTCTGATTCTTAACTAATAGTCAAGCAAGTTAGGAACTCATGTCAAACAAAGCACCCAAGACTTAGGTCTTATAGAAATGAGGCTTGGGATACAATTGAAAAATTATTTCAAGGATTTAACATAACTACTATACCGAGGGATGAGAATATACATGTTGATTCACTTGTTGTTTCAAAAAGCTCTTTCAAAATCCCTGAGCTAGTATTGTTGGAATATCATATTCAAGCCAAGGACCATCAATCCCTGCTGACCTTAAACACTAGCAGATTTTTTAGGATGATGAGCAATTAAAATCCTTCCTTCAAGCCATTGATGAATTCTCAAATATGAAAATTGAAGAAGATCAAAAAGATGTCCAAGAATCAAATCAACAAAGCCCATAAACTTCATTTAGTCCTAAAATTCTTGATCATGATATCATTCAATTATCTAATGATTTTATTCCCAAAGGATTAGTTCCATTGGAAAAGCTATTTGATAATAATGATGTCTCCAAAAACCCCTTGTATAATTCACCTGAAGAATAAATCAAAGAGTGCAATATTGGGAATCTAGATGAAGTTAGAAATGTTAAATTGTCATCATATTTACCTTTGGATATTAAAAACAAATATTTGAACCTTTTTAAAAATTACAAAGATGTTTTTGCTTGGTCTTATAATGAATTAAAAACTTATGATACATCTTTAATTGAGCATAAGATTACTTTGAAACCAGAAGCAAAACCTTTCCAACAAAAATTAAGAAGAACCAATCCAATACTTCTTCCAACTATTGAGAAAGAACTTAAAAAGCTGCTTGGTGCTCATATCATAGTTCCTTTGAGGTATTCTGACTGGGTAGCTAACCTAGTTCATGTCAGAAAGAAAAGTGGTGAAATTAGGCTATGTGTAGACTTCCAAAATATGAACAAATCATCTTTAAAAGATAAGTACCCATTACCCAAAATGGATCATATACTTCAGAAAGTTTTAGGTGCAAATAGGATTTCTATGTTAGATGGATTTTCTGGTTACAACCAGATTATGGTGAGTCAAGCTAACCAAGACAAAATTGCTTTTACTACTCCCTGGGGTACATTGATGTATGCCAGGATGCCATTTGGACTGACAAACATTGGAGCCACTTTCTAGAGAGCCATGGATTTAGAATTTATAGGTAAGAAATTTGAATTTACTATCATTTATCTAGATGATTTAACTATTTTCTTTGATTCTGATGAAAATCATTTAAAACACTTGAGCAAGGTTATTGATAGGTGCCGAAAATTTGGCATATCTATCAATCCAAAGAAATCTTTATTTGTTGTAAAGGAAGGGAAATTCCTAGGGCATATTATTTTGAAGGAGGGAGTTATCATTGATCCAAAGAGAGTTTCAAAAATTCAAACTCTATCTCCACCTAGAAACAAGAAGGAGATACAAACCTTCCTTGGGAAAATTAATTTTCTCATAAGGTTTATCCCTAATTATGCAGAGATAGTAAAAGATAGAACTGATATGCTAAATAAGAACAATGAAGTGAAATGGATAGTTTCTACTAGATATGCTTTTGATCAGATAAAAAAGTTGATATCTGAGGCCCCTACATTAGCTAGTCCTCACTACGCCTCTCCTTTCAGCATATTTTCTTTTGCATCAGAGACAACCTTAGCAACTATACTTTTGGTAGAAGAATATAGATGGTGATGACCAGCCCATAGCATTCTTTAGTAAATTCATGAGGGATGTTGAGCTTAGATATGATATTATTGAAAAGCAAGCTTATGCTTTAATACAAACTCTCAAATCCTTTAGAACCTATGTCTTGCATTCACACATTATATCTTATGTCCCTAATCATGTTGTCAAAACTATTTTGACCCAACCTAATACCGATGGAATATGAGGGAGATGGATTGCTAAAATTATTGAACTTTATCCTGAGATTAAGACCACAAAGCTCGTAAAAGGTCAAGGTTTGGCCAAATTGTTAGCTGAATCTAATTGCAAAATATTTTGGATAAGTCTGGTTTCTAAACTTTCATCAGGGGAGAATCCACAAGAACCTTCCTCAATTGCAGCAGGGGAGAATCCACAAGAACCTCCTTATTTTGTAGAAGGGGAGAATCCACAAGAACATCTTTCTTCAGATCAAGCCATTCTTGTTCATATAGATCAAAAATATCTACTCTTTGATTGGAATTTTGATATTGTATAGTTTCTTAGAAATTTTCAATGTCCAGTTGAACTTGATTTAAAGTAGTGTAAATCCATGAAGCTTAAAGAAATTAAATATTGAATTATCAATGCTAATATATACTGGAAAGACCCTCTTAATATCCTTCTTCTCTATTTGAATGAAAATGAAACTGAGCGAATTATAGATCAGTTCCATGCCAGGTTTTGTGGTGGACACTATGCCTAGAGCAACAACTTACAAAATTTTAAAGGCAGGTTTCTACTGGCCCACACTCTTTAAAGAAGTTGGAGCAAGAGTTAGAAGTTGCACACAATGTCAAATATTTGTAGGGAAACAGAAGTTGTCAACACTCCTCTTGTTCCAGTATTGGTTCAGGCACCTTTTCTACAATGGGGGTTAGACTTCATAGGAGAGATTCATCCACAATCAAGTAATCAACATAGATGGATTCTAACTGCTATAGATTATTTTACCAAATGGGTAGAGGAAATACCTATTAAAAATGCAACTGATACTGTTGTAATTAAATTCCTTGGGGAAAATATTTTATCAAGATTTGGATGTCCTCAACAAATTGTTACAGACAATGCAACAACTTTTAGCAGTATTAAAATGATTGAGTTTTGTCAAAAGTATTCAATTTTATTACATCATTCTACACCATATTATCCATAGGGTAATGGGCTAGCAGAGTCCTCCAACAAGAGCTTAGTTAAGGTCATTAAGAAGATTCTTGAAGACCATAAAAAGAGTTGGGATAGTCACCTCATCCACGCAATTTGGGCAAACTGAGTTTCTCCTAAGAGGTCCACACACAAGTCTACTTTCCAATCAATATATGGTAAGGAAGCAGCTTTTCCCACTCATTTAGCTTTACCTGTTATGAGATTCCTTCAGAAATCTTATGAAGAAAAACATGATTTCTTAAGAAGGATTAATCAAATCATTTAGTTGAATGAGGATAGGGATGAAATTCAGTACAAGCTAAGGAAATATCAAAACAAGATGAAGGAGCTGTTTGACAGAAAGGCCAAAGAAAGGAATTTCAAGAAAGGTGACTTGGTGCTTAGATGGGATACAAGGAGGGAGGATAAAGGCAAGCATGAAAAATTTGACAACCTCTGGTTTGGTCCATTTAGCATTGCAGAAGTCAAAGGGAATAATACATTCATCCTACAGAATTTGGAAGGAGAGTATTCCTCATTTCCAGTCAATGGGAAATACTTAAAACATTATATCCAGTATTAGATTTTCAACCATACATTCATCATCTGTAAATATCTAGAGAGTTCATTTTATTTTAAAAAAATTGCAAGTGTGTAGCTATTTCAGCAAAGCCTCCATAGCCTGAGGAGAAGGCCCTTGGATCTACTTGTTCTCTGCATCCCATAGGGGGAAGCATTCCCCAACTGGAGTCGATGTTGTAACATTATTTTGTTTTGATAGGTTAGTATATTAGTCAAAAACAAATTCAAAATGGTAAGTTAGGATATGGATGGAAAATAAAGAAAAATAAAAAATGTTAGGACAATGTTATGTTTTATAAGCATCCATATCAATAAAATGTTAGGCGTTAGTTGCCCTAAAGAAAGAAGGAAAAAGAAATAAAATATTAGGGAAGCAAAAATAAATAAAAGCTTCAATTTCGAATAAAAAAGGAATAAATGCAAGGGCTTATTATTTAAATCCGCCATGTTAGAAATATTAAAATTTTGTTAATTAATGATTAATTTCCTTAATCGGGATTAATTTTTGGTTGCAAACCTTTGACATTGAATTTTATAAATCACATATATGTTTGATTAGCCCAAAGTCAATAAATAAAAAATGTCTTGTCGGCTTTAAGTAAATGGAGGGCACCATTTAACGACCGATCTACTCCCCGCTTGGATCAACGGCGGGGAGAGACTCGCACCCCCCTCGACTATTTCTTGTTAACGTGATGGGTGGGGGGGGGGGGGGTGGTCCGCAAAGCAGGTTTAATGGCAGACACCCCAACTCTATGTGACACCACCTTATTACTCCGTGTTACCGGGAATAGTGTCTATGCAGAGCTGCTAATCCCACTAAGGCTGGTAGCTACCTTAGAAACAAACAAACTAAAACTACTTTCGTTTTCCTTTATGAGAGATAGATGAGAGAATAATAAAGGAGACCAACCTCTGTCTTGCGCTTGGTTCCTTGCTCGATTCCTCTCTGTTATAGACATTTTTGTGCCCTACAACTCCAAGCATGAAATTTCCATAAACCAAGGGCTCCTAAGTCCCTAAAAGTGTTGTTCTAACCCCTAAAGGAACAAGGTCAACAGATTACAGCTTCTCCCAGAAGTTCTCCACCAGAAACTACTCAGAACTGGTCAAAACTGGATCAATGCACTTGCTCCATGGCCAAGGTGCGATGCATCGCACCTTGTACACACGGGAAGTGCGTTGCATTTCAAAAAGCCCTTATGTAGGGTGCGATGGATGGGAAGAGACAAGTGGCGGAGATAGTTTGCGAGGTGGATGATCATGGAATCTTCCAGAAACTTCTCCTGGGACACTTGCCTCTCATAATCGCCCAAGGATGAGTAAGAGATCAATGAGATCTCCAAGTGGCATCAAGAACTATCAGAGAGAAGACACTAATCAAAAACCCATAGCTGACTCACGCCTCTGCAAATATCTATATATAGATCTCTCATCCCGAAGATCCAGAGGGTGAGAGGCTGGAATTTTGCATATTGTAAGGAATTGTTGTTGGTTTCTGAGACAAACATCAGAGTATTGGGTGATCTATGCTTTGTTTGAGGTGAAGAGAGGCTTCTTTGCTGGGAGGTTGATGCTGGGTCAGGAACCACCGGTTGTAACTCCTCCTGGATCTTTTCTTGTTTATCAATAAAAACTATTTGAGTTTTTCCTCCATGCTTTTGTATCATTGATGGTTGTTACATTTGTATGGTTAACTTAAATCTGATCCTAAGTTGTTTATGAATATAGATCCATGTCTTTGTATAGTGTTCTTCTTCTATGATCTTACAGGTACTTCATGAAGCTGGGCAAGTAAGGGAGCAGGTAGCTGGAGACTGTCAAAGAAGAGAGGGATTGGATCAAAGGATTAGCGCAAGACACAGGTTGGTTCTTTCTTTTCCTCTCTATCTATAGTTCATAAAGGAAATACAAAAGTAGTTTTTCTCTGTTTGTTTCTAAGGCAGCTGTCACACCTTAGTGGGATAGAGAAGTTCTAAATAGACACTTTTCCCTGTAACAAAATGACGACTCTGCTGGGGAGCTAATTAGTTTGTTTGTGTATCATTTTTTTTTGTTTGTTTCATAAACTTATAAGTAGCATTCAAACTGCATTTGCCATAACAAATGCAAAGTAGACATCTTCTGCTTCAATCCATTCACTGGATCTGTTTATGATTTGAACAGCTGATTCAAAAACTATCTGATTTCCCTTGTGATAGCTCTTAGATCCTGCTTAGATCTACCCCTGATTGTTGAATTACTGATTGCTTTTACTCGGCCAAAAACCAAAGACTGAACTGCAAACTATGACCCGGAACCTGGACAGATTCTCGTTTTTGGCCCAGCGTAGGTACTGTTAAGAGATCCTGAATTTCAGTGCACTTCCCGAAAGGGAAACCTGTGCTGCATTTTAGATTCTCTGTGTTACAGTTGCGCTGATCAGACTAGCCCTGTGCAGCTGTGGTTCTTGTGCTTCATTCTTTCCAGTTCTATCTCTGAATTTTGCTACCTGTGATCAGTATATGTCTATTCGAAACCCCGTTTCCTTGTTGTTATTCCACCTCTTTTGTACAAAAAAACTGTAGATGTTTTTGTGTGTTTGTTGAGTCATTTACAGTTCTCCTTAGCAAAAGTAGTGTAATCGTACTGTCTTCCATTGATTTGAATCTGTCGTAAGTGTCGATTTCAATCGTTGGAAAGAGTTTGACTGTTGTTGATGGTTGATTATCCTATTACTATTGCTTTTGGTAAGGATTTGTGATTTTCTAGTGTCAAAAACGAGTATTCATTTCAAAATCGTAAGGTGTTGTAATCATCTCTATTTTTGATTTCGAAAAGAAGCTTGTTTATGTTTGTCGCTTGAAAAGAAATTCAGATTTGTGCATCAACTTTCTTTTTAGCATCCATATAATAAGAAATTCGAAAACAAATACATGCATGTGCATTTGCATATAGACAGTCTGTTTGGCTTGATTTAGGAAAGTGCATTTACAGTGTGCTCTTTGCTCTTTGTGAAAACATTGTGTCTTTCTTTTCCTCTAGTAACTAGGATTTTCATTGCACAAAAGAGATAAAAGTTTGCTTATCATCTTTAGATTGCATTTTGAGAATTACATATACATCTCGTGGTGAACCCAAAAGGCAAAATTCATAAGCAAGATCAACTTAAAATAAATTCAATGAATCTAACAACGCTTTGGAACTTAACGCACAACATTTAGAGGTCTAGGATAGAGACGTATTCCGGCGTCGTAAAGCCTGGTAATTGTTGTCCTCACTAATGGTTGGGTGATTTCTCCACTTTGAGACGATAAGTGCCAGTACGGACTTGTGCTCCCACGTACCGTTGAGTATATTTTGGGAGACCCCTATAGGCTTAAATCCTTTATCCTTAGGAAGCCGTGTCTGCCGCCCTATCGATCGCAATGCACTGAACACAACATTCGGGAAGATTGACTGCCGTACCGTAAAAAGTATTCTGCAGTTTTGTGATTGGTTTGGTACTCCCTCTACCTAGATCTCCAGAGTAGTCCCTTTCGTTCCTTTTTAGACTCCTTAATGGAAAAGGTCCATCTGAGCACTTGTCACTTCAGGCTCATTAAAAATCAAAGGAGACTAGAGTCATCTTTTGTTTTTTCTCGACTCTTAAAAACTGAAAAAACAAGTTGTGTCAAAGCGTCTAAAATTTATTTTAAACGGAATATTCATTACCCTTTCCTACGTTGATCTTGGGTTGAGAAAATGGAGTCTACCAACCAAGGAATTCCCCTTGGAGGAAATCCTAGTCCCTTCTCCTCTTAGGGAGATGTTGGTGCACCCCATATGGCCACATTGTCGCTTCCAGGACTGACAATTGGTTTGCCTGTATGGCTCTTCTCGACCTCTATCGTTCAGAACACCACTATTCCTGAACAATCGAATCAACAATTAGACGAATCCAAAGTTACCCACCAACCTTCTACTTCCTCTAATTCTTCCTCTCCTCTTTCCTCTTTGCTTATCGGGGCTGGTAAAGCCAAAAGTCAAGTTCCTAAGGAGAAGAAGGAAAAGAAGAAGAAAGAGAAGAAGAAGAAGGAGCCAAAAGCGAATGGGGGCAAACGAGTGTCGTCTAATGAAAATCCACACACTGCACCGACCAGGCCTAAAGCGCCATGTGTCATTTGCAAAGGAGACCACTTTCACAAAGATTGTCCTTGCATCCCTCGGATCTTAAGGGACTGGTCTCCTCGTTTGCACAACTCGGTGTCGTCAACCTCTGATGATCATGTTGAAAACACACCGTCGACTAGTGAAAGTGAAGCCCTAGGACAAAAAGGAAAATATAGATTTCCTTGTAAACTGTATGAAGGCGATCATGCCGTTCACCGTTGTCCCTTCTTAGACAAAGCTAAAAGAGTTTTGGATGATCGTCCAGTTTCACCGTTACGACTTCCTCCTGGATATAAAAAACTCTTGCCGAGTCCGTCACTAGTTGAAAATCCGGCTGACCCACTCAGGTGGTCAGCCGAAGCATCTATCATTGAAGATGAACCATCTGAATCCATACCAGACAAAAGTCAAAAGGTCGAGGCAGCAGTTGACCCGGTCTTGCCTTCAGAGGTTCCATCTTCAGATGATACAATCACTAAAGAGAACAAGGATGACACCGTCCAAATTCCTTTCATAAGCATAGGCTCCAACGAACATGGGGGCAATTTACCCGTTCCTTTACCGCAGGAAGGAAGTTCGTCAGAGTCGTACCCGACCGTCTATTCGGTCCCACCTCCAAGCAACCTAGTTGTCTCCTTCGACTGGAATCAACTAGGAAGACCCCGTTTACCAGCTAGTGTACCATTCCGAATTATTGTTCAAATATATATAATGGTTATGGCTGGTACCATCATAGATGAAGGGGCTTCTGTGAGTATCCTTTCCTCAACTGCTTGGAAAGCGCTTGGTTCGCCATCGCTTTCGCCTGAGATGAGAAATCTGACAGGCTTTGATAAAGGAACCAGTCGACCGTTAGGGATCCTTCCCAATGTGCCCATAACATTGAGAGGGAAAACTGTTCACATGAACGTGATGGTAGTTCAAGGACCCCTGGATTACAATCTACTCCTTGGACAAGACTATATTTATTGCATGGCAGCAATTGTCTCCTCACTCTTTAGAGTAATGTGTTTTTTGCACGGAGGAAGAGTGGTCAAGCTCGTGGACCAGCTTTCATTCCCCGGATCATACAGAGAAAATAGTCATATACCATCCTTGAATGGTCTTTTCACGCAAGAAATGTCTCAATCTCCAGTCCGTCCTCCCGATGAGCGTGAGTAATTCGAGGGATATGACTGAAACCCAGGGGGCATGCACCCTGGTTTACTTCGGCAGGAAAACTTTGGGTATAGGGTAGGTTTCCGCGAGAGAATATGACTAGTCTGTACCCCCGTCCGTGATTGGAAGAGGGGGTTATTCTAGAACAAGATTCTCTTGTCAAAGTTATGTGAGTTGGCGAGCACCGCCACTCACCTTTGTTTATTTCGGTAGACATCGCCGGAGAAGTGTTTTGTTTGCGCTGTGAATAGAACGATCTTTGGGTAACCTGTAAGAGGTAGGCCTCACTCGGTAAAAAAAATGTTTTAACGGACTAAAGAAGGGGTAACCTTGAAACTCTGTTTTATACCTAGAGGCATGCAAACCTTTTGGGGTGCAAGCGAAGAGCGACTATTTTTTTTTTTTAATTTATAGGACCTATAACCCTTTAAACTCGTAGGATTGGTCATCTCCTAACTTGCATAAAGAAAGGATGTGGGGCAAAACTCTAAAAGTTTCCGTTTTTATATGAGACATTCTTATCATACGACTGGATTAATCGAGCAGTGTTACCGCAAGGTTCAAGCTCGTTCAAAAATAAACCCGCATCGAGCAGTTTTAGCACATAGTTCAAGCTCGTTAGAAAATAAATATAAGATATGAGCAAATGTTTCCACCTGCGTTTAAGCTCGTTAAAAAATGAACTATTCCCCAGTAAATAACCACCATGAATGTAGTACTTCAGCCATTAAAGCCTTGGTCGTGTTTGCACCGTCACCTCCACTTTTTCATTGGCCGATCATTCACCTCCATTTGATTGTTTACCCATTTTGAGGAAGAGCTGCGAAGAGTGATGTCATTAGCCATCCTTGTGACACTGCCGTGATTGGAAAATTCCAAACCTTACCTGGAATCAGTTGCGACCCATTTTATCACTCGTTCCTCAAAAGACGAGTCTCCTTTAAGCTCTTTTCAACTGACTTGTAAAATATGAAAATATTGCCGAGTCCTTGGCCTTCCAGCTCGTTAAAGGGACAGGAAGTGCTATCTATCATCTAGATTTTAATCTTTTTGGACTTGAGGGATTATTGCATAAAAAGATCGAGCACTTGTTTTGTTCGGCTCGTTAAAACTATCGAAAATTCATCCCTTCTGTATTGTTTTATACTTTTTCGGACTTAAGGGATTAGATGACGAAAAAGGAATTTTGGAGTTACCTTTACGTTCCTTTTCAGACTCTCTAAAATTGAAAAGGACTGAGTTATCTTTGTTGTTAAAAAGATTAATAGCGACAAACTTGTCTTTAGACGAGAACAAGTTTCACTATCGCTAGGCTCGTTAAAACATAGCGATGGGTTTGCCCGAAGGGCAAATTATAGAACAAGCATATGTTATCCTCCTCAAGCTTGACAAAAATAAAGAGGTACTTGTCAGCAATGACTGGGGAAAAATTGTGAAGGAAACTCAAAGAATCTTTATTGGTAGCAAGTCGCTCTTGAACATGACACTTCCACTCTGTGTCTGAGTCGGGTTGGGTTGTTTCATTCACCAGTCACATCGCCATGGTCACACCATACCATCCACATTTGGGGTTAATGCTACCAATCCATCACATTAGTGTCGCCGATATGTTCAAGAGAAGTCATCTGTGTCTCGCCCACTACCATACATTATACTCCATTCTTTCATGACCACCACCCTGAACATTATATCATCAGATCGTTCTCACCTCCATCAAAATCATTTGCTCCGTTCCATGTCATTGATGTGGGATTCATTAAGGCCCTCCTGTGATGGATCACTTCTTGTCTACATCAGCTCATTATCCAAGAAGTTGATCTAGGAACACCCCATTCAGTACTTTGAAGCGTGCATGCCTCAATGGCAAGTTTCTCACTTCCGGCGACAGGTTTACATCAATGACCTTCGACCGAAAGAATTTGTGTGGTGTTCAATGCCAAGTCCTTTATTCACACGACGTGGATTGTACTACAGTAACTTGAGGATCATTATCATTATCGGTGATTCCTCTCACGCTTGTTAACAGTTTACATCATTGACTGGTAATCAAGCGATGTCTTTCCATGTTCGACTTCAAAACATTTCTCACATGGATCGACTTGTACTTTGAGTAAATATCGAATGAGATTGAAGACCCCAGATCTAGTTTCATCCATCCGGGCTGCGATATATATCCAGGGAAATAAAGACATCAAATGTACAACATTGCAGCACAGATAATCATCCTACCAAAAGGATGATGGCTCTATCAGAATCATCAGTCTACACTCAGACGATTGTCTATCCTATGTACATGAAAATGAATTTATAAAGTTGAGCATGGGAATGCCCGCCTCAGCTAGATCATGAAAACAGTATGAAGATAATGTATTGTTGTATCTTATTACAGGTCTCCTCCCAGCATTGAAAGAACTTCGGATCCTCATAATAAAGCATTTCACCCGACACCAAAAGGTTAACGGCCTCATACTTTAGGGGGCAACTGTTATAGACATTTTTGTGCCCTACAACTCCAAGCATGAAATGTCCATAAATCAAAGGCTCCTAAGTCCCTAAAAGTGTTGTTCTAACCCCTAAAGGAACAAGGTCAACAGATTACGGCTTCTCCCAGAAGTTCTCCACCAGAAACTACTCAGAACTGGTCAAAACTGGATCAATGCACTTGCTCCATGGCTAGGGTGCAATGCATCACACCTTGTACACATGGGAAGTGTGTTGCATTTCAAAAAGCCCTTCTGTGGGGTGCGATGGACGGGAAAAGACAAGTGGCGGAGACAGTTTGCGAGGTGGATGATCATGGAATCTTCCAAAAACTTCTCATGGGACACTTGCCTGTCATAATCGCCCAGAGATGAGTAAGAGATCAATGAGATCTCCATGTCGCATCAAGAACTATCAGAGAGAAGACACTAATCAAAAACCCAGAGCTGACTCACACCTCTGCAAATATCTATATATAGATATCTCATCCCAGAGATCCAGAGGGTGAGAGGCTGGAATTTTGCATATTGTAAGGAATTGTTGTTGGTTTTTGAGACAAACATCAGAGTATTGGGTGATCTATGTTTTGTTTGAGGTGAAGAGGGGCTTCTTTGCTGGGAGGTTGATGCTGGGTCAGGAACCACCGGTTGTAACTCCTCCTGGATCTTTTCTTGTTTATCAATAAAAACTATTTGAGTTTTTCCTCCATGCTTTTGTATCATTGATGGTTGTTACATTTGTATGGTTAACTTAAATCTGATCCTAAGTTGTTTATGAATATAGATCCATGTCTTTGTATAGTGTTCTTCTTCTGTGATCTTACAGGTACTTCGTGAAGCTGGGTAAGTAAGGGAGCAGGTAGCTGGAGACTGCCAAAGAAGAGAGGGATTGGATCAAAGGATTAGCGCAAGACACAGGTTGGTTCTTTCTTTTCCTCTCTATCTATAGTTCATAAAGGAAATACAAAAGTAGTTTTTCTCTGTTTGTTTCTAAGGCAACTGTCACACCTTAGTGGGATAGAGCTGTTCTAAATAGACACTTTTCCCTGTAACACTCTCTCTTCTGATAGTCCTTTGCTACTTGCTTTCTTGCGTACCCAGCTTCACAGAGTACCTGTAGAATCAAAGCAGCATAACACTATATGAGAACATAGATCTATTATCATAAGCAATATAGGATCAGATGTATATTAACCACACAAATGCATAAAACATCAACCACACAAGTGTATGGAGGAAAACATGAATAGCTTTATTGATAATCAAGTAAGAGCCAAGAGAATTACAACTAATTGTTCTGACCCAGCATCATCCTCTCAGCAAGTAAGCCCTTCTTCACCTCATGACAAGCTCAGATCACCCAACACTATGATATTACACCAAGAAACCAGCAACACTTCCTTACAAGATACAAAATTCCAGCCTCCTGATCTCTGGGATGAGGGATCCATATATAGATGTTTGCAAGGGGGGTGAGTCATATTTTTAGATTTGATTAGTGTCTTCTCTCTGATAGTTCTTGATTCCACTTGGAGATTGATGATCTCTTACTCATCCCTGGTCGAATTCAGAGAGGCAAGTGTCACAGGAGAAGTTTCTGGAAGATTCCATGCTCCTCCACCTTGCGGATCGACCCTGCCATTTGTCCCTTCTCGCCCATCGCACCGCATAGAAGGGATTTTTGACATGCATTGCACCTACTGTGTGTATTCAGGTGGGATGCAACACACTTTGCCTATGGAGCAGGTGAAATGGTCCAGTTTTGACCAGTTCTGAGTAGTTTTTCATGGAGAACTTTTGGGAGAAGATGTAATCAGTTGAGCTTGCTCTTTTAGGGGTCGGAACAACACTTTTAGGGACTTAAGAGACCTTGTTTTATTGACATTTATGATTGGGGTTGTAGTGCCCAAAAATGTCTATAACAGTTGCCCCCTAAAGCATGAGGTTGTTAATTTGTCGATGTCGGGTGAAATGCTTTATCATGAGGATCTGAAGTTCTTTCAAGCTGGAAGGAGACCTGTAATAAGATACAATACAATACATTATCTTCATAATGTTTTCATGATCTAGTTGAGGCGTGCATTCCCATGCTCATCTTTATAAATTCATTTTCATGTACATGAGACAGACAATTGTCTGAGTGTAGACTGATGATTCTGGTAGAGCCATCATCCCTTAGATTGGATGATTATCTGTGCAGAAATGATGTACATTTGATGTCTTTATTTTCCTAAATATATATTGCAGCCCGGATGGATGAAACTAGATCCGGGGCCTTCAATCTCGTTCGATCTTCACTCAAAGTACAAGTCGATCCATGTGAGAGATGTTCTGGAGTCGAACATGGAAAGACATCGCCTGATTACCAGCCAATGATGTAAGTCGTTATCAGGCGCGAGAGGAATCACCGATAATGATGATGACCCTCAAGGTATTACAGTACAATTTACGTGGTGTGAATAAAGGACTTGGCGTCGAACACCACACAGAATCTTTCGGTTGAAGGCCATTGATGTAAACCTGTCGCCGGAAGTGAGAAACTTGCCATTGAGGCATGCAAGCTTCAAAGTACTGAAAGGGTTGTTCCTAGATCGACTTCTAATGGATAATGAGCTGATGTCGACAAGAAGCGATCTGTCATAGGAGGGCCTTAGTGAATCCCACATCAATGACACAGAATGGAGCAAATGATTTTAATGGAGGTGAAAACGACCTGCTGATATACGGTTCAGGGTGGCGATCATGAAAGAATGGAGCAAAAATGTATTATAGTGGGTGAGACACAGGTGAATTCTCTGAGCGACTTCTCTTGAACATATCAGTGACACTGTCATAATGGATTGGTAGCATTAACCCCAAGTGTGGATGGTGTGACGGAACCATGGTGATGTAACCAGTGAATGGAACAACCCAACCCGACTTGAATGCGGAGTGAAAGTGTCATGTTCAAGAGCGACTTGCTACCAACAAAGTTTCTTCAAGTTTTCTTCCCAATTTTTTCCCCAGTCATTGCTGACCAGTACCTCTTTATTTTTGTCAAGATTGAGGAGGATAACATATGCTTTTTCTATAATTTTCCCTTCGGGCAAACCCATCGTTATGTTTTAACGAGCCTAGCGATAATGAAACTCGTTCTTGTCTGTTATGGACAAGTTTGTCGCTATTAGGTTTTAACGAGTTTAACGACAAAGATAACTCGGTCCTTTTCAATTTTAGAGAGTCTGAAAAGGGACGTAAAGGAAACTCCAAAAATCCTTTTTTGTCATCTAATCCCTTAAGTCCGAAAAGGTATAAAATAATACAGAAGGGATGAATTTTTGGTACTTTTAACGAGCCGAACAAAACAAGCGCTCGATCTTTTTGTGTAATAATCCCTCAGGTCCAAAAAGATTAAAATATAAAGGATGGATAGCACTTCCGGTCACTTTAACGAGCTGGAGATGCCAATGGCTCGGAAATCTTTTCATATTTTACGAGTCAGTTGAAAAGAGCTTAAAGGAGACTTGTCTTTGAGGAACGAGTGATAAATACGGGTAGCAGCTGATTCCAGGTAAGGTTTGGAATTTTCCAATCACGACACTGTTACAAGGATGGCTAACAGGATCACTCTTCGCAGCTATTCCTCAAAAGGGGTAAAAAATCAAGTGGAGGTGAATGATCGGCCAATACACAGTGGAGGTGATGATGAGAACATGACTGTTACACTAAAAAATGTCACCATGACTATTTGCAGTTAGTATGGCTCCATCCACTGTCATACTATCCTCCTTGGCAAGTCTCATGCCTCTTCTCTTCATGTCAAACTTCAAGAAAGAGAGAAAAGTCATTTAAAGTCAATTATCTCTGGTACGCAGTTTCTCTTAGCCTTACATGCGTGTACGCAACCCAAGTTCATAATACCTGCGTACTTGTACGCTCTGTATGTAAAGGGGTGGGTGCGTACTCCTGTAAAGGTCAAAAGGCGCAAGTTTCACTCCAAAAAAGTTACTTGTGGTCATTTCTAGAGTCTTCTAGAAGCTTGTTTGACGTGTATGAAGCGCCTCCAGATGGTTCATGTATCCCTACCAAAGAGGAACTTATCCCATCAAGAGGGGGGATATCCCATCCAAAGAGGGGCTTATCCCATTGATGGTGGACCTGAATAACTTCCTCTAGAGCACTATAAATATAGGCATTGGGCCAAAGGGAGGGGAGGTTGAAAGCTGAATATTCCTAAGGGTAGATGTTGCTGGAATTAGGACTTCCTTGTAGAAGCTTGTGAGGAGAGATTACCATCTTTACTTGTTCTATTTGGAGGTGGGTGAGCTGATCAGAGTAAAGGACAACTCTTGTGGACCCTGGGAGGGACTTGCACAACACCAAGGCTCAGGTTGTAATGGTTCCTTTTGTTACCTTTTAATACAAATTAGTCCATTCTTCTCAACAATTTGTTATTTATGAGTTGTTTCATATACTCCTTGGTCTATATGTTAAATATGTTTTATTTTATGTGATATTCAGGTGCTATTTAATCGTTTGATTGTTAGTGAATGCAGGTTTCGAAGGGAAGGAGGAGCTCATCCGGATCAACGAAGCTGGACTAATACAATAGCGTTGGGTTACAGGTAGGATCTAAACACTTGATTTCTCATATGGTAAAAGCATATTTAGAGAAGGATTGCTCTTATTTGTCTTGTTTGTCACTAGAAAGTCTTAGGCTTCTAGGGAGGTCGGTTGTGTCCGCACTAACGACTCATTCCGTGTGACAAAATGGCGACTCCGCTGGGGAATCCATTGATGTGAATGTTTTTTCCTTTGTATCAACTTTTGATCTGAGAAAAGTCATTTGTTTTCTGGTTTTTGGCTGTTTGACTGTGTATTTGGGTGGGCTAGCTTAGGGTTAAATTAGATCTTAGTTTTTCTTGGTTTTGCTAGAAGTACGTAGCCTCTGCGTTGAGCACAGTGCGTACCTGTACGCACTGCAGCTTTGTACATAGAGCGTACCCGCACCTGTGTAAACAGGCTGCCTGCGTACCCCTGTCAAAAGCCTAGAAAATTTCAATTTTTTCTTTTTTATCTTTTAGATTTTGTTTATAGCTTGTTTTTGCTGCCCAGATCCACTGGTTACCTGTCAGAAATCTTCACCTAAGCTTGTTTCATTGGAATTCCTGCTCTAAGCTTTCATCAATTGGGTGTTTTGAGTCTCTTTTTGAGAAATTCTTGATTTGTTTTCCTTTGGTCATTGCTTGGAGGTTTCTCTCAGTCCTTTCACAATTTTGAAATTCTTGGGGGGGCTAAATTGTGTATGAGTGTTAATCGCCTTTGAGTGTTTTTATTTTTTGATCTTTGGAACTCTCACCCAATTTTCTTGAATTGCACTTGATTGGTTCTTAGATTACATTAGAATCATCTTGTGTTTTGAGAATTCTCTTGCATAGATCACATTTGCATAATTAGAATTCTCATTTTCAGAATATGAATGAAAAATGTGCATAGATTACATTTGCATACTTTTCAAGTGAATTGTGCATCAATTACAATTGCATAGTTTACATTCTGAAAAATCAATCGTAGATTTAGATCAGTTTTCTTTGATTTGAATTTACACAAAAATAAAAAAAAATGGTTTGGAATTGATTTGCATTAGTTTTTCTTGATAAAATTAGTGCATTAGAGAATTTGTTATATTTTCTCTTAGTGATCAATTTTTTGCATTGTTGGAAGTGAATGGAAACTCTCTCCTTACTTTAGTTAGGATTCATCGAATTGAAAAGATTACATTATCATATTCGATTGCATTCAGTTGAGTTGGGTCATAACACCATTGGTTTCGTATCCATTTACCCATTTGAGTAATAACAACCTTAATAACACAGCGCTTAATTAAAATACATCTAGTAATTTTTACATTTCTAGGGCTCTGATACACCAACATAGCTTAGGCTAGTGCCTTGGAGTAGGAGAGTAATGAACTCTCCAAGACAGCAAAACCAAACAAGTAGCTCATCTTGTGGTAGGATAAATCCAAATGTTACATTTATGCTCTGGGAAAGTTCCTCTTAAAGGAGAAGCACGAGACCGTGTCCGAACTAGTGAGGGGATCAATCCTCCTTCATTGGGAAAGACACCAGATACGCATGTACTACAAATGGTAAACCTCGGATTATTGTCGAGGAGCCTGGGGTCACTTGTTGGTAAACCTTGGATTATTTTCAAGGAGCCGGCAAGGGGATTGAGCTTGTTACTCTGCCCTTGCGTGCTATCGAGTCATAGACTGTTCCCCCAGGTGTATTTGTTGCTGTTGGTGACCTTAGTGACCATTATCTTTAGGGTTCTACCCAAGGTGACGGTGGAGGGAAGATCCCACTGTACCTGGAGCAGACGTTGGCTAGACTCACTTGGATTTTCTGGGGGGTTCACTTCACTCGAGACGGTTAAAGTGGAGGAACTTGGTCCAGTCTATTCATTAAGCAGGTTGCCGGGGTAACTGTTCCACCCGCCACTTCTATACTGAATTCGACGATGTTGGGCTTCATCACCAACTAGTGCTTTCGGTCCGGAAGGCTACTGTTTGTGTGTGGTTTGACTCCTAGATTTGATAGCGCGTGTTAATTTGTTTGTTTTTATTTTTAGAGACCATAGGTGTGAATTGTGAATTTTAATTGTTAGGTGTGAATTGTGAATTGTTAATTTTAGTTTTAAAAATTGTTAATAAAATTCACTGAAGTTGAATATAATGGCAAATGTTCCAGAATTTACCAACCTAGGAACCCCTCCTAACGAGAATCCTAGTACTTTTCCTTACTTTGGAAATGTTGGTCCTCCTTATATGGCTACTTTGTCATTACCTGGATTTACAATAGGTTTACCGATATGGTTATTTTCAACTTCGTTGGCCCAAAATACTCCAATTGTTCCATCTCAACCGGATGCTTCACCTCAACAGAGTTCACCATCTCAACATCACCAACCTCCTGTTGACCCTTTACCTTCTTCGCCTAATTTTTCTTCCTCCATTTCTTCCTCTTCGCCTGGTAAAAGCCTTGATGCTAGTAACCCGGAGGCTAAGAAGAAGAAGAAAGGGAAGAAGAAGAAGAAGAAGAAGAAGCAAGATAACAAAGAAGTCAACCAATCAACCACGACTGTAAGTGTTAGTTGTGTTGAGGAAAACTCCGACATGCATCGTAAACCCAAATACCCTTGCAGGCTTTGTAAGGGTGACCACTTCCTTATCAATTGTCCTGGTATACCAAAGGTCTTGGAAGTATGGTCAGAAAAATCTCATCAACTTTTCGTTGATCCATCAACTAGTGATAGTCAGGTTCCTGGGAAAAAGGGTAAAGTTAGGTTTCCTTGTAAGTTATGCAAAGAGAGTCATCAAACTCACATTTGCCCTCACATGGATGAAGCCGCAACATTGTTGGAAAACCTTACTGTTCCACAGCAAGAATTTCCAACTGGTTACCGTAAACTTTCTCCCAACCTACCGTCAACTGACGGAGTGGTCGATTCAATTTCACATTCGGTCGATCACACTCTTCCATTGGAGAGTGAAACTCATGTCACTCAGCTTGATGATCCGTTAGTTGATCAAGTGGTCGATTCAATTTCACATTCGGTCGATCCCACTTTCCATTTAGAGAGTGAACTTCATACCGCTCAGGTTCTTCTTGTTACATCAGATTCTTCTATGCCGGGGGGCATTTCACCTATTTCTAGAGAACCCCCTCCAAGTACTGAGGTCTTTTCCTTTGATTGGAATAGACTGACAGAACCTCGTCTTCCTTCCTCCATCCCTTTCCAAATCATTGTCAAGGCTGGTGGTAGGGACATACATCGTACACAGGTAGATGAAGGTGCTTCTATTAGTATTTTATCCTCAATTGTTTGGAAAGCTTTGGGTTCCCCTCAGCTTGCGCCTATTACGCAGAATCTGAAAGCTTTTAACAGAACCATTAGTGAACCTTTAGGGATCCTTCCTAAGTTTTCTATTACCTTGGAAGGTAAAAGTGTCTGTATTGATCTTATGGTAGTTCGAGGTCCCTTGGATTTCAATTTACTCCTTGGGCGAGACTATGTTTATGCAATG
Source organism: Pinus tabuliformis (assembly GCA_031772625.1). Taxonomy (NCBI): domain Eukaryota; kingdom Viridiplantae; phylum Streptophyta; class Pinopsida; order Pinales; family Pinaceae; genus Pinus; species Pinus tabuliformis. Next base: position 779,602,587 of record CM062820.1, on the reverse strand, counting down.
AAAGCTGTCGTATCGACACTCTTTCGCGTGATGTCTTTCCCTCACAATGGAAATATTGTGACTGTAGACCAGCTTTTGTTCCCTAGTCTTGTTTCAACTACCAATAATATGACAACCCTAAGTGTTCCTGGTTCTCAAGTGGTATCTACCCCACCACGGGTTAATTATGTGGCAACCGGTCCCATGTTTTCAGTTACCGATGTAAGTGAGCCTCTCACTGTTTGCTCATCTTCCTTTGATTTAGATCCGGTAATTGACATGGAAAACTCTATGGGATTACTTGAACATGATGTTCTTATCCCTTTTGAGTCCCTTGACATGTGTTCCTTCCAGAGAACTATTCTTCCTTCTGATGAAGACCTCTTGGAAGCCATGATCAAGGTGTGTCCATTGACATGTCTTTCTTCCAGTTGGAAGCCATGATCAATGTCGTGAGGAAAGTTCCTTTTACTATGTCAACCTCGTTAAAAAATGAATCAGTGTGTGGGAGGATAGTTTTTTCCTATACCAACCTCATTAAAAAATGAAACAGGCTACCACGAGGAAAGTTCCTTTTACCGTGTCGACCTTGTTAAAAAATGAATCAGTGAGTACGAGGAAAGTTCCTTTTACTGTGTCGACCTCGTTAAAAAATGAATCAGTGAGTACGAGGAAAGTTCCTTTTACTGTGTCAACCTCGTTAAAAAATGAATCAGTGTGTGCGAGGATAGCTTTTTCCTGTATCAACCACATTAAAAAATGAAACAGGCTAGTGTGAGGAAAGTTCCTTTTACTGTGTCAACCTCTTTAAAAAATGAAACAGGCTAGTGTGAGGAAAGTTCCTTTTACTGTGTCAACCTCTTTAAAAAATGAAACAGTGTGCACGAGGATAGTTTGTTCCTCTCTCAACCTCATTAAAAAATGAAACTGGATGTTACGAGGATAGTTTTTTCATGTATCAACCTCGTTAAAAAATGAAACAGGCTAGCTTGAGGATAGTTCTTGTTACTGAGTCAACCTCATTAAAACATGAATCAGGTAGATTTTAGGATATGTAGGTAAATTGTAGAAAGTAGGATTTTGAGGATAGTTCCTATTACTGATTCAAACTCGTTAAAAAATGAATCAGGTATGAGGATAGTTCTTTTCTTGTGTCAACCTCCTTAAAAATGAAACAACTCCCTTTTCAAGTTAAATATTGAAAGTAAACCTTCATTCCATCCATCTGGTTGAATGCAATGAAGCCTGGGGGGCATGTACCTCTCTTTGCATCATTATACTGGGGGCATGCGAACTTTTTGAGCATAGTTCCTTGTCTTGTGTCAATCTCGTTAAAAAATGAAACAAGGGTAGGTTAAGTAGGTAGATTGTAGAGAGTAGTCATGAGCATAGTTCCTTGTCTTGTGTCAAGCTCATTAAAAAATGAATCAAGGATTTTAGAGCACAGTTCCTTGTCTTGTGTCAAGCTCGTAAAAAAATGAATCAAGGTTTTTTAGGTATAGTTCTTTGTTAGGTAGATTGTAGAGTAGTTATGAGCATAGTTCCTTATCTTGTGTCAAGCTCGTTTAAAAAATGAAACAAGGGTTTTGAGGATAGTTCTTTTCCTGTGTCAACCTCACTAAAAAATGAAACATCTCCCACAAGTCTTTCCAAGATCTTGAAAGTAAAGCTTCATTCCATCCACCTCATTGAATGCAATGAAGCTTGGGGGGCATGTACCTTGATTTGCGTCATTATGCTGGGAGCATGCGAACTTATAACAAGCATAGTTTTTCGTTTCAATCTTGTGCAAACATGAAACCGAATTCGAGCATAGTTCTTTTCCTGTGTCAAGCTCATTAAAAAATGAAAAAAATCCTCCTCTACTTGAGTCGATAAATTGAATAGATCTCATAAATGTTAAGTATTTAGGTTAGTTATTTCAGTGTTTTGCATAATTTTCTTACAGTTTTAGGTCGAGTCTTTCAAATGATCTCGTTCATGAACCTTCATTCCATCCAGCTTGTACTTAGTTGAATGAAATGAAGCTGGGGGGCATGCGCTCTAGAAGTTAAGCTTAGGGGGCATCAAGCACAGTTTTCTCTCTGTTTCAAGCTTGTGTAAAGATGAAACTACTTTGAAGCATAGTTTTTCTTTGTTTCAAGCTTTTGTAGAAATGAAACTTATCTCGAGTCAATTTCAGTGATTTTCAAGACTCGTTAAACTCATGAAAATCCCGAGATTATTTTGCTATCTTTCATTCTCGTAAAATAAATGAAAATGCCGAGTTCTTTCCATCGTTTCCTGCTCGTAAATTAAATTGAAAGTCGACCATATGAGTACATTTTTATCATTTTTTCGAACTCATTAAAACTTACGAAAAAGTGAAAACCATGAGTACATTTTTGTCATTTTTTCAAACTCGTTAAAACTTACGAAAAAATGAATCCTCAGAGTCATCTTTTAAGCCCTTTTCTGACTCCTAAAAACATGAAAAGATTGCCGAGAGTTTCTTTTACACTCGTTAAAACGGAATTAAAAGATGGTCCCCTTATAGCCCTTTTCTGACCGTAAAAACAGGAAAAGGTTGCCGGATTTTTGTCGTTTCAAATTCGATACTGGAAATAAAATGACGTGTCCTTGATCGCTTTTTACTTTTTAGGTCCTAGACACTAACTATGAAAGTACTCCTTGGTCGCAAGACTAAGCGGTTCTCTCAGGTATTATTTTATACTTTTTCGGGCTTGGGAGACACAAATTTACGAAAACGTTCAACCTGGAGTCTTCTTAAGTTTTTTTCAGACTCTCTAAAATTGAAAAACGTCGAGTTTCTCCTATACTGGACTCGTTAAAATTTCACAGTAAAGGACCTGTTCGATTACAAACAGGAATGGACCACTCCTTCTTAGGGTCCGAATCTAAACTAAGTTGGACTCATCCGAAGGATGAGCTTATAATCAAGCATATGTTATCCTCCTCAAGCTTGTAAAAAATAAAGAGGTACGTGCCAGAAATGGTGGGGGAAAAGAGAGAAGAATGAACCTATTTGTCATCCTTTGTTACAGAAGAACCTTATCACCGCTCTTGAAAACGACACTTTTCATTCACCTGGGTTGGGAAATCCTTTGCCTTAAAGTTGATCAAACCACTTTGAAAGTCTTCAACCGTTTCCGGGTATTAACTTTGGGTCAATCGTCACCAAGCCATCTATCGTGTCGTTATGTGTTTAAGAGGTCTCTGCAAATAAATCATTCATATGAAAAATACTTGTCATCCATTTGACCATCCCTGAGTCAGTCCTTACAACAACATTTCTTCAACTTGAACAATGATTTCGTGTTGTGGGCTTGCCTGCAACGGGTCGCTTTCTATCGACATCAGCACATTATCTGCAAAGATGACTTAGAAATCGTCAGTACCTTGAAGTCTGCATGCATCAATGGCAGGCTTCTCGCCTTTGACGACAGTTTACATCATTGACTTTCAATCAAAGGGTTCCGTGACGTGTTCAACATCAACTCATTCATTCACATTTCATGGATTGTACTGGGTACTTTGAGAACCATTGACATCACTGGTGGTTTATCTCACACTTGTTAACGGTTTACATCATTGACCGGTAATCAAGTGGTTTCTACCATGCTCGACATCAACTCATTTATTCGCATGGATAGAATCGTACCAATTCGGGAAGTAGAAATGAAGACCCTGGATCTAATTTCCACCATCCAGGCTGCGAGGAGTTTTGTATTCATTATATAGTAGACTAATCATAAACAGATGGTTGCGTCCATACTATGTCTACAAAAGTCTATGATTGTGATGTACTGCAAAATCATTCTTGTATCAGAGCAGTAGTTAGATTGTTAGTTAAAGTTTTCAATCTGAGTATGGGAATGCCTACCTCAGCGATGATATCACCTTATATATGTATTTTGTGTTGAATATTTGCAGGTTTTGACCGAGCTCTCTGCAAGATACTCCTTGAAATGATAAAGTACTTCACCCTTCCTAGATCATAAAAAACCCTAATCTACTACAGGCTTCGCACTTTAGGGGGCAATCTGTTACACTAAAAAATGTCACCATGACTATTTGCAATTAGTATGGCTCCATCCACTGTCATACTATCCTCCTTGGCAAGTCTCATGCCTCTTCTCTTCATGTCAAACTTCAAGAAAGAGAGAAAAGTCATTTAAAGTCAATTATCTCTGGTACGCAGTTTCTCTTAGCCTTACCTGCGTGTACGCAACCCAAGTTCATAATACCTGCGTACTTGTACGCTCTGTATGTAAAGGGGTGGGTGCGTACTCCTGTAAAGGTCAAAAGGCACAAGTTTCACTCCAAAAAAGTTACTTGTGGTCATTTCTAGAGTCTTCTAGAAGCTTGTTTGACGTGTATGAAGCGCCTCCAGATGGTTCATGTATCCCTACCAAAGAGGAACTTATCCCATCAAGAGGGGAGCTATCCCATCCAAATAGGGGCTTATCCCATTGATGGTGGACTTGAATAACTTCCTCTAGAGCACTATAAATACAGGCATTGGGCCAAAGGGAGGGGAGGTTGAAAGCTGAATTTTCCTAAGGGTAGATGCTGCTGGAATTAGGACTTCCTTGTAGAAGCTTGTGAGGAGAGATTACCATCTTTACTTGTTCTATTTGGAGGTGGGTGAGCTGATCAGAGTAAAGGAGAACTCTTGTGGACCTTGGGAGGGACTTGCACAACACCAAGGCTCAGGTTGTACTGGTTCCTTTTGTTACCTTTTAATACAAATTAGTCCATTCTTCTCAACAATTTGTTATTTATGAGTTGTTTCATATACTCCTTGGTCTATATGTTAAATATGTTTTATTTTATGTGATATTCAGGTGCTATTTAATCGTTTGATTGTTAGTGAATGCTGGTTTCGAAGGGAAGGAGGAGCTCATCCAGATCAACGAAGCTGGACTACTACAACAGCGTTGGGTTACAGGTAGGATCTAAACACTTGATTTCTCATATGGTAAAAGCATATTTAGAGAAGGATTGATCTTATTTGTCTTGTTTGTCACTAGAAAGTCTTAGGCTTCTAGGGAGGTCGGTTGTGTCCGCACTAACGACTCATTCCGTGTGACAATGACCAAGGCTTCAAAGGCTGAAGTACTACATTCACGATGGTTATTTACCGGAAATTGGTTCATTTTTTTTTCAAATGAGCTTAAATGCTGGGGGAAACACTTGCTCATTGCTTATGTTTATTTTTTAACGAGCTTGAAGTCCGCGTTAAAACTGCTCGATCCAGTCATAAAATAAGAATGTCTCATCTAAAAATGGCATTTTTTCAAAGCTTTGCCCCACATCCTTTCTTTATGCAAGTTAGGAAATGACCAATCCTATGAGTTTAGAGGGTTAGAGGACCTACAAATTTAAAAAATAAATGGTCGCTCTTTGCTTGCATGCCAAAAGGTTTGCATGCCCCCAGGTATAGTGAAATAAAGTTTCGAGGTTACCCCTCAATTTGCAGACAAAACATTTTTTTTATCAGGAAAGGCCTACCTCTTTCAAGTTACCAAAGATTGTTCTATCTGTGTTACAAACAAAACACTTCTTCGACGATGTCTACCGAAATAGACAAAGGTGAGTGGCGCAGACGCCTCCACTCACATAACTTTGACGAGGGAATCTTATTCTAGCCTAATCCCCATTTTCCTAAATGGACGGGTGTGTCAAACTAGTCATATATCCCTCGTGGAAACCTACCCTATACCTGAAGTTTTCCTGCTGAAGCAGACCAGGGTGCATGCCCCATGGGTTTCAGTCATGTCCACCGAATCACTCGCGCTCATCAGTTGGATGGACTGGGTATTGACGAGACATTCCTTGCATGAAGGGATGGTATATGACTATTTGATATGCGTGAACCAGGGAATGAAAGATGGTCTATGAGCTTGACCACTCTTCCTTCGTGCGGAAAACACATTACTCTAAAGAGTGATGAGACAATGGCTCCCATGCAATAAATATAGTCTCGTCCAAGGAGTATATTATAATCCAGGGGTCCTTGGACTACCATTACATTCATGTGAACGGTTTTCCCTCTCAATGTTATGGGCACATTGGGAAGGATCCCTAATGGTCGACTGGATCCTTTGTCAAAGTCTGTTAGATTTCTCATTTCAGGCAAAAGCGATGGCGAACCAAGCACTTTCCAAGCAGTTGAGAAAAGGATACTCACAGAAGCCCCTTCATCTATGATGGTACCGACCATGACCATTCTATATACTTGAGCAATGATTCGGAATGGTACACTAGACGGTAAACGGGGTCTGCCTAGTAGATTCCAGTCAAAGGAAACAACTAGGTTGCTTGGAGTTGGGACAAAATAGACGGTCGGAATCTAAAGAACTTCCTTCCTGCGGTAAAGGAATAGGTAGACTGCCCCCATGTTCATCGGAGTCTGTGT